>CM057054.1:27615113-28965113 GCA_029948455.1 Solanum rostratum
GAAGAAGAAAAAGTTATCACCCAATCGCTTTAAAAAATCTTGAATATTTGCTAAGAATCATGAGTATTACACTAGGAAGTTAGGTAAGTACCTATTGTTTGCCAACATCATTCGAAGCATGGATTAAAAAAGTTGCTTTCGGAATATCTATACAATCCTACTGGTCCATAAAATTAAATCCTTCCTACCTAGATCTGGCAATTCAACAATTTGTTGTCTTCTGAGATAACTCTATGTTGTTAACCAGAACAAAGTTCTTGTTGTGCTGAAAGTAGTGAGTATGATTAACGTGCTTTCATTTTCCGTTTTGATCCACTGTTGTGAGGTCAAAATATGAAATGCTTAAAGTTACCATTCTTTAAAAAAATAAAAATGAAATGTTTATAATTATGCGATACGACACAAGTACCTCTCTCCCTCATCCCACCCTAAACTATAACAGAAATCCCAGCAACACACCTGAACTTTATTAGAATCCTGTAACCCCTGAACTCATTTTTTCTATATTTTCGTACATCTTTTGTGTTGACGTGGAGCATTTACCCAATTCCAAGTAGTGTGGTGATATACACGCGCCACTACGTGTACAATTTTTTTTTTTCAAAAAGTCTTGTTATTTTCTTTATCTTGTATTTGAACTAAGTTAATGCATGTCATCTTTTAAAAAAAATTTGCCTTGTATATGAACTTTTTTTTTTCATTTGTTTTTTACCTTCATTCATTGTGTTTTCTCTTTTTTTTTTTCTATTGATTTTATTCATTCTTTTTTTTTTCTTTGCCTTTCTTTCTTATTTGATTTCAAATTTATTTCCAAATATTTTGTATTTAAAATAAGTTAATTTCGGACAGATATCAAAGTACGTGAAGAAAATCAAATAAAACTGAAAGAAATTAAATCGTAAAATTGAAAGATACTTTTTAAGAAGTTTGTTATTGTTTTAGAAGAAGTACACATTATTTTTCTTAAGAAACAATTAAAAGTGAAAAGATAAAAAATTAATTTAAAAAAAAAGGGCATGCTCGGTGCACTAAAACTCTCGCTATGTGTCGGATCCGAGAAAGGGCCTGACCACAAGGGCCTATTGTACGCAACCTTACCTTGCATTTCTGCAAGAGGTTGTTTTTTAAGGCTTGAACTATGACCTCCTGATTACACGGTAACAACTTTACTAGTTACTCCAAGACTGCCCTTCACGAAATTAATGAAAGATAAAATAAAAAAGTTTAAAATGAGGAGGAAAATAAATATCCTACAAAGTGTGAAATAAAAATAATTAAATATATTTAAGTTTTATTGTCAATAATTATATGCACTAACTAAAGGCTACCAGTTTTAAAAAAAAAGTGTATTAACTAATTGTAAGATGACCAATTAAAAAAGGACATATGTCCAATTTTTTCTCTCTTCACTTGCCTTTAAGAGAGTGCACACTCTCTATGCCACGCCAGCATTTTGGGTGATTTGTTCCATTTTAAAATAGTTTTGGGGGTTGGTAGGGGTGGTGGTGTAATAGATAGGACGCTAATTATGTTAAGGTGTATCGGTGGGAGTTCAGTTATAGTTCGGGGGGAGGGGGTACTTATGCCCCTATAATAATTGCTATAGCTATTTCAATAAAATCTATTGGTTTATGTTTTTCGTTTAGCTGAAGTATATCCTGAAGGAAAATGACACACATATTTGTGATCT
This sequence comes from Solanum rostratum, assembly GCA_029948455.1. Taxonomy (NCBI): domain Eukaryota; kingdom Viridiplantae; phylum Streptophyta; class Magnoliopsida; order Solanales; family Solanaceae; genus Solanum; species Solanum rostratum. The sequence continues at coordinate 27,616,804 of CM057054.1, forward strand.
ATGTTTGCTTGGATTCTTCAAATATGTCAGTTGATATGTGTTGGATCCTCCAAAAGGTAGTGCATTTTGGAGGATCCGACATCAATACGGCAAGATTCTAGGAGAGTCCAATAAACGTAGCTTGTGATCACATGGATGTCGGCTCATGGAATCAATTTTGGTCTTATTTATTCAATGCTTGTCCCAGGAGCGGCAAAGTGGCTCTTTTAATTATTTTCATTATATGGACATCCAGCATTCTCTTTCGTTGAGGATTCATCTCGGGAAAAAGGGAGCTTTTCTTGGTCGCCTTGCTTTATTGTCCACTATATATTTTTCCAGTCTTCATGATATTCTGGGTTTTTAAAGGCACAGTTTTTAGCTGCAGAGTACTTTTTCATTTTTATTCATTGAATACAAGACACTGATGCAACTTATCTGTTAGGTCTGAAGGAACAACTTTCCTCAAATATAAAATACCTACCCGTGGTCTTCTTGGATTGCGGAATTCAATTTTGACAGCTTCTAGAGGCACAGCAATTCTCAACACAATATTTGATAGCTATGGACCATGGGCTGGTGATATTTCTACTCGTGATCTAGGTTCACTGGTAATCTCTCACCTTGGATACAATCTTCTCAGTATAGATCTCATTTTAAATTGGTTTATTAGCAATCCTTGAATAGCAGATACTACAATTTTGCTACATTATTTTTTAACTTTAAAAAGATGTGATTGTTAGTAGTTTTATTTAATTTTTAAATATGAAAAATTTATTTAAAAACATTAAAATCCTATGTGCAATTTCACCAAAACCTAGATGCAGGGATCTTGTTCTTTTTCCAGTATAGAATGATAATATATTCTCAATTCTCTGCTTATACCATCCTAGATTGCATTTGAGGATGGAACAAGTACAGCCTACGCGCTCATGAGTTCTCAGGACAGAGGACAGTTGTTTATTGGCCCTGGAGTTGATGTTTATAAAGGTCAAATAGTTGGTATTCACCAACGGTCAGGTGACCTTGCCCTGAATGTCTGCAAGAAAAAAGCTGCGACAAATGTCCGTTCAAACAAAGAAGTAACAGGTAATGTCAGAACCAAAGATGTTACTGAAAAAATCTCAACCTTTTCCTACATAGAATTGGAATAAAAGTGTTCCAGAAAAGATTTGTTTACATTTTGGCCCCATAGTGTATCGAAGAGCGTAAGAGTCTGAAATTCGAGCGATTACGTAGAGGAAAATTTGCAACTAGCTTCATTCTTACCTTCTTTAAACTATGGTTTCTAATTCTGCTTTCAAGGGACCTCAATATTATCCTGATAGCATAACAACAACAACATACCCAGTGGAATCCCACAAGTGGGGTCTGGGGAGGTAGAATGTACGCAGACCTTACCACTACTTCATAGAAGTAGAGAGGCCGTTTCCTGGAAAAAAAAATTGTTCTGATAGCATGATGGGGGGAAATCACTATCTTTTTTTCGTTCTGATTAATTATAAAATTGTTCTTGTGTACTTAACATTTTGATAATGTCTTTGCTTTTGTCTGCCTCATACTAATTGAAGTCCCATACCATTACATGCACATGCAGTGGTTCTTGATACCCCACTAGATTTTAGTCTCGATGATTGCATAGAGTACATTCAAGAAGATGAGCTTGTTGAAGTTACTCCATCAAGTATCCGGATGTTGAAAAACCCAAAGGCTGCCAAAAAGATGCGGTGAGGGTTAACATAAAATGAGGCAAAGAGACGTGATGAAGTATATATAGGACGAGACAAGATACATATACCCCAGCTCGTCAATTCATTCCGAAGCCACTCTTTTGGATGGTGCATACCGGATTATTAGCATGTTGTACTTTTAACATGTGAATTGAACTTTTATTTAATGCAGAGCTATACAGCATTCAAAGCCTTCAAGACAATGGTTGAAACCTTTTGGTAGTTGGATTTGGTTAGGAATACAAGGGTGTGGTGTATTTCTCACAATTTGTATAGATGATACAATAGAGGGCATGCACATTTTACAATATTTGGTTATTTGTTATTGAACTACTACAGCCTTATCAAATTCCATATTTTTGTGTAAAATTTGCTTAATGGACTACCCATACTTTATTCTATATGCAACTTAAGAATATGATATGGTTATTTGTTTTTCCTTCATATCTTATCCAGCGTTTACCTGTTTCATCCCTGTAGATGCAAAAATAGTTCTTCACAATTATTTCTGCTTCTTAAACCAAGTGAACCTGTTTAATCTTAATGTCATTTGTTTTCAGAAAAAGTGTGGAAATATATTTGTCAGTTAAATTTGAAAACCTTTTCTCTTAGTTTTTCTTTACAAATGTATGCAACTTTTTTTTTTTGAAATTACACTCTCTATTTTATTTATAAAACTATCAAAAAAATTACAAAATTATCAAAAAAATTACAAAACTATACCAATACCATAGTTGCAAAACAACCTGTCACTATGCAATCTAATCAATTAAATTGATTATATTGCATGTGGTAAAAGAAAAGGACTACAACTTTCATTTTTTTTTAAATAAAAAGGGAAAACACCCAAAGAAATTTTTTTTGGTATTCATTTGGTATCCACACGGATGACTAATTCTTTTAATCCTTTTATATTTAAAATTTTTTTTCCCAACACCAATCACATCATCTTTCAATCAACATTAACTAATACAAAAAATTTACAAACATTTACTTTTATTATTTTTCCTTTTCCAACACCAATCACATCATATTCCAACCAACATTAATTAATACAAATCATCATCTCTTACCTATTTTGTAATAAAATTTGGTATATTAAGGGTAATTTTTAAAAGTTGGATCAAAAAATTGAATACATATGAAAATCAACCTGCTAATTATTTTTCAAAAAGGTAAAATAAAAATAAAGTAAATTGCATGCGAGGCTGAGTTGATATGCATTAAGCTGAAATGTCAATAAATTTTATCCTCTGTGAGATCTATTGGCTAGTTTGGAAATCATCATGGGGTGTGATCGAGTGTAGTTATACATTTTCGATATGTTTATTTGATCATCATCTAATTAAATATAATTGAGCATAGTAATTATACTTTCCAATTCTCAAAGGGTTAGAATTGCTTCGTAATTACCTAATATAATTATAAGATTATGTCTTTTCAAATTTCTTACCTTCTTGTTTTACTTTTAATTTCTATCCTTTTAAATTTATTTTTCAAATAAATAATTCTTTTTACATTGTTTATATTTTATTGCTTTACTTTTTATTTTCCAACCTTTATTTCATGTATTTTGTGCAATTTTTCGTATTTTGTTTCTTATTTATTTTTCTCCAATTTGCTTAGCATGTTACTAATTTTAATTTTTCAAACTATACCTCCTAATATTAGAAAGCATGAGTCATCTACAAACATAGCTTTTCATAAGTAATGTCATTATAGTTGATTCTTTGTTGAAAGAGGTTATAGACAAGTTTTAACTTATATTGAGTAATGTTAGAATTGATAAATTACTTTTTATCAAGTATTTGCAAGTGTTATGAAATTATGCTTATAAATACTGACTTTGTTTTCAATCATGCAAATCATGACGTTTGTAGACGATAAAATTCGTATCGCAAAAATAATAATCAAGAACGAAAATATCGCAACAATCGTAGCATTTGATTTCAATATGCGAGTGTTACAATCTCTATGAATCCTCTGATTCGCCTTTTCAAGTATAAATTCAAGGGCTCTTGAGCTTGTTTTTGAATTTGAAATTTGTTCTTGAACTTTGAATTTATTCTTGATCTTGATCTTGAAATTTGGATGTGTTCTTGATCTCGATCTTGAATCTTGACTTTGTTCTTGTTCTTGATCTTGAGCTTGTTCTTGAGTTCAAGAGCTTTTAAGCTTGTTCTTGAACTTGAATATTTGAATTCTTGAGTTTGTAGAGGAATTTATGGCTTTTGATCCACGAGCTCTCTCTAGCTTTTTGTTAGAATTAATTCTCTTCTTCTTCTCTTGAATTATGAAGACCTCTATTTATAACTGTAGAATAGAGGAATTATAATAGGAAAGACTTCCCTTCAGCCAATCAGATTTAAGTGACATGGCATATTGGGCTTTAATGATATGTGCTTGTCATTTTGACACATGGCATGATCTCATTGAATTCTTTGTTTGACTTGGCGTGCCACATCATTTGACACATGACGCCAAGATGGGCGCTTCTTTGTTTGACTTAGCGTGCCACGTCATTTGACATGTGGCACCAAGATGGGCCTCTTGGATGAGAGGATATTGGGCCTAATAAAGTGAGTCATCTTTTGTAGTCCAAATAATTGGATTTGGACTTTTAATTAAATCCATACTTTATCGGACCTAATTAATTAATCCAATTATATTAATCCATAATATTTGTTTGGACTAATATATTTTTGGGTTATCTTTTGTAGCACAAATAATTGAATTTGGTCTTTTAATTAAATTCATACTTTATTGGACTTAATTAATTAACTCAATTATATTAATCCATAATATTTGTTTGGACTAATATATTTTGAATTTAATATAATTTGAATCGTTTTATAAAATTTATATTTCGATTAATTTTATATGATTACAAATGCCCCCTACTTCAAGCCTTGTCGGCATATTTTATCATTTGAAGACTAGACTTGAAGTATTAATTTAACATTATAATAATAATAATTATTATAATATTATAAAATAGTATTGACATAATATTATAACATTATGTCAAAAAGAAAAATCATTCTCAACTTTACCTTATTTGGAAAAAAGAATTTGACCTTTCCTTTTTTTTCCTTTTTTTTTCCTTCCTCCTTCTTTCCTTTCTTTCTTTCTTTCTTTCCTTTTTTTTCCTTGTTTCACAATTTGTTTTTTATTTCCTTCTTTCTTTTCTTTTTCTCTTTTTTTTCCTTTTTCTATTTCTTTCCTTTTTTTTCTTTTTTCTATTCTTTCCTTCTTTTTTTCCCCTTTTTCTTCTTGGACAGCATCCTATAAATAGGGGTCTGTTTCTTCATATTTTTCAATCAAAACTTAAGTCTAATCCCAGTTATCTTTGTTATCAGTATGACTCTCCCTTTTCTTTTTCACTTTTTCTCTGTTTGTTTTTTTTTCGTCTTCCCCCCCCCCCCCCCCCCCCCTTTTTTTTTTGCAGGTCAAAGAGAGCAACATTTGTGCTTTGTAGATTCTATAACGCAAGAATTTGATATTAAGGTGTGAAGGGACGTATTCCATGTCCCCGCCTTAAGATCACTAATTCGAGGCTTTACACTGTTCCAAATGTTTAAACATAGGGGACCAACAACACGAGACTTTACGCTGTTCTAAATGTTTAAACATAGGGGACCAACAACACAAGGCTTTACACTGTTCTAAATGTTTAAACATAGGGGACCAACAATGCGAGGCTTTACGCTGTTCCAATGTTTAAATATAGAGGACCAACAACACGAGGCTTTACGCTGTTCTAAATGTTTAAACATAGGGGACCAACAACACGAGGCTTTACGTTGTTCCAATGTTTAAACATAGAGGACCAACAACACGAGGCTTTACGCTGTTCCAATGTTTAAACATAGGGGACCAACAACGCGAGGCTTTACAATGTTCCCAATGTTTGAACATAAAAGACCACCAATTCGAGGCTTTACAATATTCCAAATGTTTGTGAAGAGGCCACTTAGGGTGCAAAGGGGCAATTTTTTGTCCACCTTAAGGCATGAAAAATTGGGGATCCTTTTAAGGATAAGCCCACAAAAAGGCCAGTTTAAGGTGCAAAGGGACAATTTTTGTCCACCTTAAGGAATATAAATTTAGAGATCCTTTAGAGGATAAACCAGCAAAAAGGTCAGCTTACGGTGCAAAGGGACAAATTTTTTGTCCACATTAAGGCATAAAAATTCAGAGAGATTCTTGTGGCATAAAGGGATGGATAATCGTCTTTATCCCAAGAAAGGCAATTTGAGGGGATCCTTACGATGCAAAGAGGTAGTTACTCATTTTCGCCTTAAGAAAGGTGAATTTAAAGCTCAAGGCTTTGAAGGCTTTAACTTTCACGCTAAACAACTTTAAAGAATTCAACTTATAAATATGGTGGATTTGCCACTTCAACTTTAAGAAGAAGAGGATTTGAATACTTCAAATTGCATATTTCAAGAATTTAAAGTCTTTAATATGCATACTTATTGATTTGAAACCCCAAATTGCACACTTGAAGAATTTGCAAACTTTAACTTATAGGCTTGAAAATTATAAACGCTTCAACACGCATGCTTGGAGGATTTGAGCACTTCAACTTATAAACTCGAAGAGTTCAAAAACACTTCAACTTATATACTTAATGAATTTGAAGGCTTTGATTTGCATACTTGGAGAATCAAATACTTCAACTTTCAAACTTGAAGAATTTTTGAAGACTTCAACTTGTATACTTGAAGGATTTGAAAACTTTGATTTGCATACTTGGAAAATCAAAGGATTCAACTTGCAAACTTGAATAATTTTTTGAAGACTTTAACTTGCATACTTGAAGGATTTGAAAACTTTGATTTGCATACTTGGAGAATCAAAGGATTCAACTTGAAGAATTTGAATACTTCAACTTGCACACTTGAAGACTTTGATTTGCATACGTAGAGAGTCAAAGCCTTCAACTTCCATACTTGGTTAATTTGAGAACCAACTCGTAGACTCCGGGACTTCGACTTGAAAACCTGAGGAATTTAAAAACTTCAATCTCCAAACTTGATTAAATTTGAAGACTTTAAGTATGCCACTGAAAAGGCTCACATTCCATAGGGCTTTGCCCCCATAAGGAATCAAGTAGGAATATATGATTCTTTTTTAACACTCATGCAACTGAACTTGGAATGTAATTCTAAGCGCCTACGTACCTTAATGAAGAGGATCAAGTCACAACGTAGTTCTGGGGGAGTGTTTTTTTAGGGTGCCGTACACAGTTTATACTCTTGCGGGCCAGGAGTATAATGCATTTTTATACCCAAATTTCAAGGAGCATAATTTTCCTCAAGGATAGTACCTCTTAAGGAATTTGCATTTATAAGACCGATCCTTATGCCATCTGCATCGACAAGCTTGTAAGCACCATTTGAGTATACTTCTTGTACTACATATGGTCCATCCCACTTTGAGGTGAATTTGCCCCCAGACTTACGTGAAGTGATAATGGGCCTTCTTACTGCGAGAACTTGATCTCCAACTTGAAAACACCTCAAGCGAACCTTTTTATTGAAAGCACGAGACAAACGAGCTTGATAACATTCAAGATTCTGTTGGGATTCTAACCTTTTTTTCATCAAGTGCTTCTAATTCGGCAAGACGTAGTCGAGCATTTTCTTCCTCAGTGAGCCCTTCTTGGATAGCCAGTCTCAAGGATGGTATTTGACGCTCAAGTGGCAGGACCGCTTCAACTCCAAAAGCAAGCGAATATGGGGTTGCTTAAGTCGGTGTGCGATATGTTGTCCTATATGCCCACAAGGCTTCTTCCATTTTTTCATGCCAATTTCATTTGGACTTAGAGACCACTTTCTTCAAAAGATTACACAGAGTCTTATTGAATGCTTCGGCTAGACCATTGGCGGTGGCATGATACGCAGAAGATTTTCGCTGCTTGAAGCCAAAGAGATCGTATATTTTATTCATCAACTTGTTATCAAACGACTTGCCATTATCCATTATTATGTATCATGGAATGCCAAATCGATAGACAATGTTTACTCGAATAAAATTGGCAATATTCTCCTTCTTGACTTCCTTAAGGGCTACAGCTTCGGCCCATTTTGAGAAGTAATCTGTCGCAGCCAAGATGTACAGGTGTCCATCGGAAGATTTTGGCAATGGTCCAACAACATCGAGTCCCCAAGCATCAAATGGCCAAGATGCAATAGTAGGGTGTAAAACTTCAGGCTGTTGATGTATAAAGTTTGCATGGTACTGACAAGCTTTGAACCTTCGAGCATAATCCAAGCAATCTTTTACCATGGTCGGCCAATAATACCCCATCCTTTTTATATGAAAGTGGAGTTTTGGCCCAGACTGATGTGATCCACACACTCCTGAATGTGCCTCTTGCAAGGCTTGAGTCGCTTCTTCCTCCCCCAAACACCGCAAGAGCATTCCCTCAAATGATCTCCTATATAATGTGTCCTTGTAGTAGAGAAAACGAGGTGCCCGACGACGAATGTCAGTTCTTCTTTAGCATCTTCCGGAAGTATCCCATAGCATAAGTAGTCAATGATAGCTTGTCGCTAGTCCTCTTTATTGGCTTCAGAAACTGCGACAACATGCTCAAGCTTATTCTCCATTTGCTTGTCTTCATCCAACGATGGTACTACCTATTTTTGGCAGATAGTGACTTGCGTCTGATCAGGAAGAGTCAGAGTTGAGGCTAGAGCAACCAAGACATCAACTGTTTTATTTTCTTTCCTTGGCACATATTGGAGGGTCACATCTCCAATCCATCCTATCAACTTTTGGGCATAACAGTGATATGAGCGCAACTTAGGTTTCCTGACCTCATAGGTTCCCAAGAGTTGTTTAATCACCAATCGAGAATCACCAAAAAATTGCAACTGCAATTGCTTCATGTCAATGGCCATTTCGAGTCCAAGTACTAGCGCTTGATATTCAGCAACATTGTTGGAGCTACGTTGTTTTAACGTGAAGGAGAATGGTAAAACCTCTCTTTGTGAAGTGACAAACACTACGCCCGCGCCAGCTCCACCATGATGCGCAACCCTATCAAAGTACATTTTCCAAGGGGGTTGGATTTCGATGGCCAATGCATCTTCATCAGGAAGCTTATCAGTTAATTCCCAATAATCTGGTATAGGATGGTCCGCCAAAAAGTCCGCTAATGCTTGTCCCTTCACAGCCTTTTGAGGGATGTACACAATCTCAAATTGTTGGAACTGAAGGTACCACCTTGCTAGTCGGTCACTACGGACTGGTTTTGACATAACAAATTTGATGGGATTTGTTCTAGAAACAAGATGGATAGTATGAGCTTGAAAATAGTGTTTCATCTTTTGGATCGAGAAGACCAACGCCAAGCACAACTTCTCGATTGGTGAATAATTCAGCTCATTTGGTGTCATCATTCTGCTCAAGTAATAAAGGGCATTTTCTTTGCCTTCATTATTCTCTTGGGCCAGTAAGGCTCCCACGGACCTCTCTTGCACTGCAATATAAAGTATCAGTGGCTTTCCGGGTATAGGAGCTGCTAAGACCGGAGGCTTCGCTAGATATGCTTTGATACTTTCAAAGGCTTTGCTACACGTTTGATCCCACTTGAAAGGGACACCTTTCTTCATGAGATGACTGAATGGTTGGCATCTTCAACTCATGATGTTTCGAGGCTCGGGCATTTTCAAAATTGCATCAACTTTGGCTTGATCGATTTTGATTCCTCGATGTCGCACGATAAAGCCAAGAAACTTTCCAGAAGCAACCCCAAAGGCACACTTTAGTGGATTCATCCTCAGTTGATATCTTCGAAGCAACTCAAAATCATTCTCAAGTCTTTCAAATGGTCGCTCCTTCTTTTTGACTTCACCACCAAGTCATCTACATAACACTCAACATTTTTGTAGAGTAAGTCATCAAATATATTTTGCATAGTCCTTTGATATGTGGCACCAACATTTTTCCAACCAAAAGGCATCACCTTGTAGCAATAAATGCCTTTAGGCATACGAAATGCTGTGAGTTCTTCATCCTTAGGTGACATGCGAATTTGGTTATAGCTAGAAGAACCATCCATGAGTGACATTGCCTCATAGCCAGTTGTAGCATCAATCATCAACTCTAGAATGGGTAGCGGGAATTCATCTTTAGGGCATGCATTATTGAGATCTCTAAAGTCAACGCAAACTCGAATTTGGCCATTCTTCTTCCTCACGGGAACAATGCTTGAAATCTACGTGAGGTATTTCACTTCACGGATAAATCCTGCCTCAATGAGTTTGTTAACTTCTTTCTCAATCAATGGAACCAAGTCCGGCCTGAAGCGTCTTTGAGCCTGCTTGACAGGACGAGCGTCGTGCCTGACTGCTAATTGATGGACCACAATCTTGGGATTCAAACCAGGCGTTTCTTTATAGCTCCAAGCGAAGACATCCCTGTACTCTTTGAGTATATTCATATAAGCCATTTCTTCATCAGCTCTAGGAAAGCACTCAAGTAAGTTGGTCTTAGGTTTTCATCAGTGCCAAGGTTAACTTTTTTTAAGGGATCGATCGTGGTCTTCACTCCCTCTTCAAATTCTAGTGGAGCATCTCCAGCATCTTCCTCTTCTTGTGGGTCATTATCATTAATAGATATATGATGGCACCAAACAATACCTCCAAGTTCTTCATCAATTCTCAGTTCACACAAGGCATCATTCTCAATCTGAGTTGTAACATGACATGAGGAGCCTACACTTTCTTCATCTTCCTCGCGCTCTTTGGTGTACACCACAGTGTGAGCCTTCACCTTTAGTACCTCTTTACATGAAACTACGAGTTCCACTCGTCGTCGATTCATCTTGGAAGGAATTATGCTTTCGAAATCCTTTTGGATCAAAGGTGAAGGAAGTGTTGTTACCCTTAGGTGACTTCTTCGACACTTATTATTCTTCTCCTTCAATGGACCTAACCTCTCGAACACAGAAGTTCTTGCAGTAGGTTTTCCAAGTCGATCAAAGACAAAAGGCCGTTTATTAGAAGAGGAACACCCGTCTTCTTTAGTGAAATAGTTATTGCTTGCCCTTCTTATAGAGATGCGCAACGGTGGTGGTCGGCTGTAGCCTAGACCTTCACGTGCTTGCCTAGTTGTGGCCTCCGATAGGAGTTTCCCTAGCCTACACGGCTCATCAGGATTGTACCCAGCCTTTGCAAGTAACTTGTAAGCATTTGGATCAAAGCCTTTTGTACGTTTCGTTGGAAGTGATGTATTTGTGGCAGATTTTGAGCCACAAAATTTCCCAATAGCTTTGAAGACAAGTTTATTGCATCGATCTGTTTGATAGGAAGAGTCAACCTTTCCAATACATTTCTTTGTACATCAGAGGATTGATCCTCCTCTTTTTTCACCTTTGGGACATAACAGAGTGTAGGGGATGGCTTTATTTTCGAGGGCATGGTCTTCCCTTTATTTGGACAGGTACCAGGCTCCCCAGTATCAGCTTTGGCCTTTTCAATAGCCGCATTGGTTGCTTTGCCTTTAATCCTGTCAGACTTGGTTAGTTTGACACCCTCAAGCTTTTCCCCTTTCATGACTTAACTCTTCAAATAGAACTTTGCATCGGCAAAATGTGATTCCACTTCAATGAAAGGATTATTGTCAGCAACTATTTTCCTTTCAATTCCATCTTCTAGGTACTTCAAACATTGATAGTAAGAAGATGAGACAATTTTGTTCTCGTGCACCCAAGCCCTTCCCAATAATATATTATATGAAGTCTTTGCATCAATCACATGCATCCATGCACTTGATCGCAAATTATCCATATGGATATCCAGCTTGATTGAGCCTATGGACCTCTGCCCCCTTGATTGAATCCTTGTATCAACAAACGGCTTTCGCTAAGCTCTTCAGTCGTGATGCCAAGCTCTTTCAATGTGTGGATGGGCAGAATGTTGACCCCAGACCCTTCATCTATTAAAATTCTATTGATCCTCTTTTCTAGCACGTGGCCCACCATATACAAAGGACGATTGTGTAGAGTTTCACCAAATAGAAGATCATCGTCCGTAAATATGATATTTGTGTCACATGCATGTACTTCTTGAAAAGAGGGCCCCACAGAATTTTCACAAGATGGCGGATATGCCTTTGATGGAATTTCGCCCACTACTTCGTCTTTGTTAGCAGGGGACAACTCCGATGAAGTTCCATTCATTGTTTTCCCCTGGTCAGCACTGAAACATGATACCTCAACATTGTCTTGAGTGGCCTCCACACAGAACCAACTTGGTAAGAATTCCCCCAAGGTCACAGGACGTCGCGGTTTCTGGTGGTGATGCATTTCCACCTTCGGCCCCTTGGACGCCTGACCGACTTCTGCCTCTTCGCTCTCTTTACTACCCTTTGTCTAGTTGGTTGTTCAAGTGATTCTTTTTGCGGACTTGTCTTGTTGCGTCTCCGCCTAGTAACGAGAATCCAACCTTCATCATCATCCATGCCAACTTGGGACTTTTCTTTCTCTAATGGCCCTTCTTCTTCAGGTGTACATATTTGGACTGGGTCAAGCGAGCCGAACATGATAGAGATTTGATTAGAGCTTGCCTTTCCATCATCAAGGACAATCTTCTTTTCATTAGCCAATTGCACAACCTTGTCCTTAAAGACAAAACACTTTTCAAGAGGGTGACTTATGAGTCTATGATACTTGCAATAATTTGGGTCATCAGCTTTTCCAGCCTCATTGGGTCGTTTCATCTCTGGCAACTCAATGAGCTTTAGCTCAACTAATTCCTCAAAAATTTCAGGAACATCAGAATCTAGAAAAGGGTATTCCTTTTCTTGTATCTCTCTCAGGGTTAGCTTTCGATTTAAACGCTCTTGAAAAGTCGTCCTTATGCTCTGCTTCCTACTCTCCTTCGCAGTAAACTTCACGGGTGACATATTTACATTCATGGATTCTTTGTTGTCATTTCTGGGCATAAATTTGTTCCATTTCTTGGGTTTCTGTTTGTCCTTTCCTATGCGAGGATCGTGAACCAGCATTCCATCTTTTCCGGCAGAAGACATGCTCAACTCCATATCATGAGCACGAGTCGCTAGATCTTCAAAAGACTTAGGTTTGATCCCTTGTAGGATGTACAGAAGGCCCCAGTGATGCCTTGGATACACATTTCTATAGCAGAAGCTTCACTATGTCTGTCTTTGCAATTAAGACTCGCGTTCCTCCATCGATTTATGAAGTTGATGACAGGTTCATCCTTCCTTTGGCGAGTATTTATGAGTTCTACCATGCTCACTATGCGCCTTGTGCTATAGAAACGATTAAGAAATTCATGCTCCAGTTGCCCCCAACTGTCAATGGAATGTGGCTCAAGGTCTGTGCACTAGTCAAAGGCATTTCCTTTCAAGGAGCGAACGAATTGTTTGACGAGATGGTCTCCATAGGTTCCAGCATTAATACATGTCTCCACAAAGTGTGCAACATGCTGCTTTGGATTTCCTCTGCCTTCAAATTGTTGAAATTTAGGGGGTTGATAACCGGCAGGCATTTTGAGGCTATCAATCCTTGTAGTGTAAGGCTTAGCATATGTGTGGGAAGACCTTGTGGAGACTTCGTACTTGTCTTTAATGGTCCCTTCGATGAACTCCTTTAACTGATCAAGTGGGATCATCCCCTCAGAGGAGACTGGCTGTTGACACCCAATTTTGACCCACCTTGTTTTTTTTATGTTATTCGATTATTTAAGTATTTTAAAAAAAATATTTTTTTTACAAGTTTCTATTTTAATTTGTACCCGAAAATTCGTATAATTTTGCATTCATAATTTACAAAATTATTATTATTATTTGTTCACTTTTGGCATTTATCCTTTATGTTATTTTATAAATATTTGCATGAAAAATTTTCTTAAGTTATTATTTTATCATAAATAACATTGATTTATTTTATTTTTATAATAAGTATAATTAGTGATTTTTAATAAATTTATTACGTAGTAATTTAATAGCTATTTATATTATTCTAGAATTTTATTTAACCCCAATTATATTCAAATTTTCAAATTCCTAAATTTGGCAAAATCTTTTCATAATAAGACAAATCCTCCACAATTTTTTTCCTTTCTTGTAAAATTATTTTACCCAAAAATACTCCCATTAGATTATTTTTTTCCTTTTTTTCTTTGTTCCCCAACGAACCTCTTCCCCCTTTTTCTTCTTCCTCACCAGACGCAACAACAGACAACGCAGAACGCAGCAACACAGCAAACTCAGTACCTATGTGGCCCCCCGTTGGTCTGTCTAGTACGAATTCGTTCGAAGAGAATCGACAGGTTGGAGATTTCAAATTTTGAATGGAATCCGACTATAAAATCCCTCATTCTCCTCACTTTTAGGGGGCAGCCGTCCTTACTCACGAAGAACACATATTAAATTCCAATCATATAGCCGACTCCTAATCTAAAAAATCCTAGTAAAAAGAAAAGTTCTTGTTTCTTTGCGTTAGTCTCCGAGAAGGGTTGTCGATTTGAGGGGTATTGAAGTCAGAACGTTTGGATTTCGGAGTCGAGGAATTCACGAATATGTCGGTAGTGGGAGGTCTCGTCTAGGTTCGTGGTCGTCTCAGCTCGCTGCTCTAATAAAGGTGATTTTTTCTCCTTTCCTGTACTGCTTCTGTGATTCCTGACTCAAAGTGAATTTTATTTTGTTGCTGTGCCGTGTAGATTTTTCATCTTTATCGATCTGTTTAGTTGGGACTAAGTATCGTTTTACCATAGTCTTGAGGTTAATAGTCTATATTTGTCGAAATTAGTTTATTTTAGCATCTGTTGGAAGTTATGTGAGCTTGAACCTGTTACATGGCTTGAGTTGTGAGTTTTTTTTTTCTTTATGTTCATCTAGTGAAGTGTTTAGCTTTAGGTGTAAAATGCGTTTGAAAATTGCTATTTGGAGAGTTATTTCTGGTTAGTCTTACTTAAATATGGTTTTGGATATCAAGGCTAGTTATTTCTTTGTTCGAATTTACTCTTTTTTACTTAAAGGAAGCGTATAAATCTGTCAAGTAATTGCTTATGTTCCATTAATTTTCCCTTTTCCAGCAGTTTCCTTTTCAAATGTGGTTGGTTTTTAAGGTGAATTAATCAAATTTTGTGTTCTTTTTATCATCAACTCAAAGATGATTACATTTTGATTAACTATAATGGCTATGGTTTATCTCATACTGTTCCCTTTCTTTGTTGCATAATGACTTCAAATGTAGAACCAGGATGTTGTTTGCTATTAAGAATTTCCTTTTTAAGGATGCTGGCAGTACTTTGGTCATACAAAACACGACTAAGTTTTGTTTTATTTTTCTTTGTCAAAGTCGTGTTCATCCCATATTCATGTTATGCTTGTCATTGGTGGAATGTATTTCCTTAAGGAACTATGTTTATTTGTCAATATGCATCCTGGCAAGCTTGTTTGTACAAAGTCATTTATGATTTGAGTTCTTCTCTTAAAGTAACTTGACAACCACTAGAAAAATGACTTAGGTGTATATGTTTAAGCGTGGCTGCTGGAAAGTGTCATGTCGTTTAAGTCACTTCATTATTTGATTTTGAAGCTCTCTTTTCTTTATTTATTTTGCCTCGCTTTCATGGTTATTTTATTGGTGTTAATCTTTGTTTCCTGCTTTCTTTTGCGTAATTTGCTAATGCATCTCTTTGACTATCAAATAAAAATTTTACTGTTTGTATTCTTACATCTTAGTTCCCTTTCCTTACCCTCTTTTAATCCTTTCTATTGCATCTAATCTTGGTAGTACACACATGGTGTGAAAATATTTGATCTCATACTCCTCTTCCTTTGGTGATTTTCCTAGCCCCCCAAAACTCTCTCTGTCTGTCTGAACTCTTTCTTGAATTTCCATGGTGCTCTCTCTATAATTCTCCTTAAGCCATTCTTGATTTTACCCTTTTTTCAGACTTTTCACTTTCGTATCAATGCCTCATTCTTAGCACTCACATCCTCACCCCAATGACTCTCTCCCGATCTCTCTCCTTACTCCTCCTTGTACTTGTGTTTTGGTTCAATGGGTCTTCTGCTGCAAAAGATGAAGTTCGATCACTTTTGGAGTTCAAAAAGGGGATAAAAGATGACCCATTAGGTAAAATCTTCAGCACACGGAGCCTCTCCTCCACAAAAAAAAGATGGTCATGGAATAATCTCAAAGGTCTATTATCATTGTCATCAAATTTCATTGAACCCCGCTACCAATGATTCATGTAACTATCGCTACACTATCATTCAATCGCGGAGAGTTTCGTCAATCTCCATCACTGCATCTCCGCATCATTTCAAAAGCATCAATAATACATGCATATGGGAACATCACTGGTTCTTGTTGTACATAACATATCCATGCTCGAAGTTTTTTGGGTCTCTGCTCAACGGGGACATCTTGATTAACAGGTCCTTTTCTTTTTCCTTATCACTGCTTCAAGTGGGTTTATTTTAATATCATGTTTATCTTCTCCTTTGTTTAGATATATTTATTAGTGTGCTTGACTTTGGTTTTATTTTTATATTATAATGATAATTTATAGCACTTTTATATTACTGTTATATTTCCTTCGCTTGAATTCTTATTTTCGCATTGCTTTATAAAAAAAATAAAAAAAATAAAATACATCATATAGTTAAGCATTTATGCACAAGTTAAAGGAAAATAGATAAGAATTACTTTTTCTTTCTTTCCAGACCAACTTCACGTTGATATTTTAGGTGTTCATGTATTTGAATGTTTCAATCACTTTATTATTTAGATTAAATTGATATAGATACTCATTAGTAAATCATATGTTATTCTTTTATAAGTTTGGATATTGAGGTGTCAGAATTTTATGGATGATTTTGATAATGGACTGCATATTTTGAGTTATAAAATAACATATTTTGGAATTGGATAAATCTAAGACCTGAAGCCGTTATTAATCTTGAGAAATATAAAAATGAGGTACAAATTTATTTCAACTCTCATGTCAATCTCTTTCCTTTGCTATTTGCTTACTTTGATCAGGATCCATTACTACTTAATCGTGTTTATTTTTTTATTTAGCTAATTATTATTGAGAATAGACATACTCTTACTCATTTGATTTTTCTTCACATGTACACTACCATGAGATGATATCGTTCGGAGTTTAACTACAACGAGCAAAAAATCAACGCGTGAAGACAAGCTTAGGTGGAATCGTCACCCCAAAGAGGACCAGGTACGTTTTGGAAAATGATGAAAAATAGACAGGCTATAACTGAATTCTTATATGAAGTGTACATGTAGCTTTATCAGATAATGCAAACTCTTTACTCCCTCCTATTCTAGTTTTATTTATCACCTTTTTAAATGTCTTAAAGCTTGACAACTCTTACTGTTTCGCTAAATTATCGATATACTTTCATTAAATTCAAAACATCAAAATATAAATATTTTAAGTTTTACATGAATTTTAGAATATTGAATCATTTTATTTGGCACTCTTGAATATTTTTTTTTATTTTGTTTAATCTTGTTTTAAGACATCTAAGAGGGCCGATTTGCAAAAAATAGAATAGAGGGAAGAACATCGCATTAGGCTCATTTTTAGCCTTGTCGTATCCTGATCCCACTCTTTTTAATCTCAACTTAGGTAGAATTAATTTATTATTCATTTTACTATCTCATATTATAATTGTCACCGAATTAATTAAGGTGGCATACATTTAACTAATAATTTATTTTTTTATGTGCGATATCATAATTCATAAAGAATGACTAAAATATTATGTATGGGTGGATTTTTCAAAATCTTAGATGGCTCATCATTTATGCATTATCTTTTATTGTTCGTAACTCAACATCAATTATATTTACGAAATTTTTGGTAGTATGACATTTTACCACACGCCAATCTCTGGATCACTACATTAGACTCTTCATTATATTTTAATATCATGTAGACCTTTTAGATATATGATTTGGAAGCGATTAGGTTAGTTCCTCTATTCTCCTTATCTTTATGGTATTTTATTTTGTTTTTATATTAGCTTTCTTTTTCTATTCACATTATTCAAATACTTTAAGTATTCTATGGAGAGCAATCAGGTTAGTCTCCTCTTCTTTTGTAATTATTATTATTAATTTTTATTTTATTAGACAACTTGAAAATATGCTTGCTTAGTTGAATTAATAAATTTTGTGGTATGAGCAGTTTGTATCTTATTTATTGTAATACATGTTAAAAATTCCATAACTTAAAAAATATAGATAACTTGTTTAGGATATAGATTTGTAAGTGATAGCTTTTCTAAATCTCAACGATATATATTTTAAACCTATGATAGCAAATAAAATGTGTGTGATTTATTTTTGAGCGTATAATAAAATATTTATTTGATCTTCCCTTTTTTGTTTTATTTAGTTCACTTAGTCATTATCTTTTTTTTGTATTCATCTTATTATGTTGCATGTAACTTTGTCATTTTAGAATGTTGTAAGAACGAGTTTTTCATGCTAATCATGTATCTCATTTTTATTGTTTTGGTTATAAATAGAAACTTTATGTGTTTAATACCTTATAGTTAGCCTAAAAATTTTCGATTATTTCATTGACCTTGCTTGTAATTTTTCACCCCCACATAAAATGCGAGATACGGCCGAAACCCACATTTGTGGACCTCGAAGGATGCCTAACACCTTTCCTTCGAGGTAACTTGAACTCTTACCCATTCTCTGGTTAACTTTTACCCTTAGATTAGATTTTTAAACTTAGAATAGGTGTCCTAGTGCACCTCAAATCATTAGGTGGCGACTCTTCAACGTTTAAATCCCAAAAGAGTCGTTGCCACAACGTCGTCCAGGTACCCGTTTCTTCGCGAGAAAAAATGGGGCGCGACACTGGCATCTCCTTTATACGTGATGCTTGGTTCATAAGATTTTCAGTCTCTTGAACTTCAACGCTTTTTCCAGGTGCATGGCTAGATTCTCCACCTAGTAAACCATCCATCCTATCCATCAGCTTATCGATGCGAGATTCTTGACTTTGCACATGCTTGGTTGAAACGACCCAAAAGTGTTTCGGAAGTCACCGAAAACTTGTTTTAGCTATATCTAAAAATCCATTTGTTATTTTGAAAATACGACTTCATATTCTTGTTTAGGGGGTCAAATGGAGTGGGAAATAGGTCTAACCCGAATTTTAGAGCAACCGTATCAAAATTCGAAATTTCCAAGTGAAGCCTTTTTGGAGGGTCTACTTTGGAGGGTCATATCTTTTAGCACACAAAGAATTGGGTGGCCCATAATATATCCATGGAAAGCCCTGTGAGTTAGCTATCCAACGCACTTCGTTTCACCTCGTTTGGAGTTTGGACGAAGAAATTATGCCCATTTTCGTAACCTCCGCCCCGGCAGAAAATGCAAATTCCAGTGAGCAAGTTACTGTTCACCCGCCCCATTATTTTTCTAAGTGTTGGAACCATTTTTCCAAAGACGAATTTTATTTCCTATATAGCACTAAATCAGTTCCCATTCCTTAAAACATTTCCTAAAAGACATTTCCCACACTTAGAAATATTTCTCTCAAGAACTCAAGCCAAAACCCTCCAAAACCTTCATCAAGATTGAAGAGGTCCTTGCTCTAAGTTTCAAGCCTCCTTTGAAGACACTTCCAAGGCCTTCATAAGAACTCAAGGTATGTGGTGTTGAACTCATGGGTCCTTCCACCCATAGTGCCTAAACCCTAACTTACTCATTATTTCATGATTTTAAGTGAAGATTTACACATTGGTCTTGTTCATTGTATAAATTTTCTGCACAGTGAAATTCTAGCATGGGAAGGTGAATGTCTTGAACATGTTGTCACTCTAGAACTTGAATCTAAACTTGGGATTGATGTGGGGCTTTACATGTTGTCTTGGGAGTATTTCAAAGTATTCATTGATGGTTGATTCACTGATTTACTGCATGAGTCCTACTCCATTTTACACATTCTTTGATCCCCACTGCATGCCCCCAAGGTATTTGATAAAATGTCCAATTATGGATTTAAGAGGAATTGATGTTTTAAAGATTGAGATAAGATGTGAATGAGGTTACAATGACATTTTGATGATAAACTAAACTTGTGTATATATTCATTTCTACATGAGAATTGCATTAAAGCCTATTGTAAATTCCTATATAAAGTGTTGCACAACCATGCCCGGTCCGGGGGAGAAGAGACGGATATCCATGATATGGGGGATACGTACTCATATTCACCTAGGGTGGCAAGGTGGGATTGTCACTATCCATGATATGGGGGATAAGTACTCATATCCACCTAGTGTGGCAAGGTGGGATTGCCACTATCCAGAAATAAGGGATAATACTTATTTCACCTAAATAAGGGGTTTATGCGTCATCAATTTGCTTGGCTCAGCTTCAGATATGGTGCCTATTATGAAGATGGATTTACTTAAACATATTTGACTATACATTGATTATGCAAATGCATCTTGAATATATATTCTATGTCTAATGACCCATCTCTTGCATTTCGATTATGTATCTTATCTATTCTTGCATTACACCCCACATACTTAGTACATTCCAAAGTACTAACACATATTTTGCCTACATGATGTTACCATGTAGGGACCGGAGCCACTCTTGATCCTTCTCTCCATCCACGTGGCTAGGGCGGTGCTTATCCGGGATTGTTGGTGAGTCCTCAATGATTTGAGGACTATGTTATGTTTCCTACTCCTATGTTTTGAGATCTTAGCTTGTATTTGTATTTGACTATGAGGGGAGCCGGTAGTATGTCATGGCCACCGTTCTATCGATATATGTAGAGGTGTACGTTGGACAAGTATTTTGCAAATGAGCTTGACTCTTAATCTATGATATTATTTTGAAGTGGGTTGCCCTTAGTCCCTAATTCCCTTTATTTAATGTTGATTGTACTTCCGCGACCGATGAAGTGTGATGACATGTTCGAGAGGCTTGTTTGGGGTTCCTTCAGGTTCCTCATTCGCCATGTCACGTTTAGGCCCTAGGCTTGGGTCGTGACAAGCTTGGTATCAGAGCACTAGGTTGTTTGATCCTCGGAGTCCAACACACCGCGTTGAGTAGATTCCTATTCATGGTTGTGAAGCGCGCCACGACTATGGGTGGGAGGCTATGAAACGTTTGTAGGAAAGGTTTCCCTTCTTCCCGTTCTATGTCGTGCTTAGAGTGTAATAAGTGATTCCTCCCTAACGCTTGTTCTTTGAAATGCTAGATCGTCATGCCAAATAGGAGAGGAAGACGAGCCCGATCACCGGAGGAACCACCCACCAATAGTGAGCTCCGCGATGCACTCACCATGCTTGCACAAGTGGTAGCCAACCAAGTGCAACAAGGAGCCCAAGCTCCACAAGCTACCACCTCGGGGGCAAGGGTGAGAGATTTTATTAGGATGAACCCTCCGGTTTTTCATGGTTCAAAGGTGGATGAGGATCCACAAGAATTCATTGACGAGGTATGCAAAATCTTGACCATTATGGGTGTTGGGGCTATTGAGAAGGCGGAGTTGGCGGCTTACCAACTCAAGGGTGTTGCTCAAATTTGGTTTGATCAATGGAAGGGTGAAAAGGGAAGTGGCTATGTGGTGTTGTGGGAGGAATTTAAGCTTGCTTTTCTTAATAGGTTCTTCCCTCTATAGCTTAGGGAGGCAAAGTTGGTGGAATTTATGAACTTGAAACAAGGGGCTATGAGTGTGAGGGAGTATGCCCTCAAATTTACCCAACTTTCTAAGTATGCACCTCACTTGGTGGCCGACTCTAGGTCGAGGATGAATAAATTTGTGATGGGTGTCTCCGATTTGGTTAGTGAGGAGTGCCGTTCCGTGATGCTTATTGGTTATATGGATTTGTCCGGGTTAATGACTTATGCCGAGCAAATGGAGGAGGAGAAATTGAGGAAGAGGAGGGGACATGAGGCTAAGAGGGCTCATTTTGGTGGTGGGCCTTCTAGAGGAGGTCGGCCTTTCCAAGGCCAAGGGTCCTTTCATGTTGCTAGTAGGGGGTTTGTGAACAACTTTCCTAGGCCCCAAGGAGTGGGTGTGGGTGCTCCGAATGCACCATGTTCTAATTGCGGGAGGAAGCATTGGGGTTCTTGTATGAGGGGTGTGGGTGCATGCTATGAATGTGGGGAAATTGGTCACAAGAAGATGGATTGTCCCAAGATTCGTGGCAAGGTTCAGAATGCTAATACTACTCCTTTGGGTAGAGGTGCTTCTCAAAGTGGTGCCCCAAGGCACAACCGATTTTATGCTTTTCACGGTAGATAAGGTGTTGAGGAGACCCCCGATGTGGTGACCGGTATGTTGCAAATCTTTGATCTTGATGTTTATACTTTGATTGATCCGGGTGCCACCCTTTCCTTTGTTACCCCCTTTATTGCTAGAAAATTTCATGTTGAGTCGGAGTTGTTGCACGAGTCATATGAAGTGTCTACTCCTATTGGTGTCTCTATTATTGCTAGAAAAGTGTATAGAAATTGTCCGGTTTGCATATTGAATAAAGTGTTGCCTTGTGATCTTGTTGAGTTGGACATGGTGGATTTTGATGTTATTCTTGGGATGGATTGGTTGCATGCATATTATGCTTCTATTGATTGTAGAACTCGTAGAGTCAAGTTTCAATTTCCTAATGAGTCCGTTCTTGAGTGGGAGAGTCGGGATGTTGTGGTGAAGGGGAAATTTATTTCTTGCATTAAAGCCCATAGGTTGGTTTCTAAAGGGTGTTTGTACCATCTTGTGAGGGTCAATGATGTGGAGTCCAAAGTCCCTCCTATTGAGTCAATTCTGGTTGTTAGTGAGTTTCTAGATGTCTTCCCAAAAGACCTTCCCGGTGTCCCTCCCGAAAGAGAGATAGATTTTGGTATAGACCTCCTTCCCGATACTCGACCTGTTTCTATTTCCCCTTACCGTATGGCCCCGGCGGAGTTGAAAGAGTTAAAAGAGCAATTGAAAGATTTGTTAGATAAGGGGTTCATTAGACCTAGTCATTCTCCATGGGGTGCTCCGGTTTTGTTTGTGAAAAAGAAAGATAGGTCTCTAAGAATGTGTATTGATTACCGACAACTCAATAAGGTCACCATCAAGAATAGGTATCCTCTTCCAAGGATTGATGATTTATTTGACCAATTGCATGGGGCTAGTCACTTCTTTAAGATTGATCTTCGGTCCGGGTATCATCAAGTGAAGGTGAGGGAGTGTGATATTCCCAAGACGACTTTTCGGACTAGGTATGGGCACTATGAGTTTGTGGTGATGTCTTTTGGATTAACTAATACTCCGGCTATCTTTATGGATTTGATGAATAGGGTCTTCAAACCATACCTTGATTCTTTTGTGGTGGTGTTTGTAGATGACATCTTGATCTATTCCCGGGGTGAGGAAGAGCATATGGGCCACTTAAGAGTTGTACTCCAAAGATTAAGGGAAGAGAAGTTGTATGCTAAATATGAAAAGTGTGAGTTTTGGTCGAAGGAAGTTGCCTTCTTAGGCCATGTGGTGTCGGAGGATGGTATTAAGGTAGATCCTAAGAAGACCGACATTATTAGGAATTGGCCTAGACCTTTGACCCCATCGGACATAAGGAGTTTCTTGGGTTTAGCGGGTTATTATAGAAGATTTGTGGAAGGGTTTTCCTCTCTTGCCTCCCTTATGACTAAGTTAACTAAAAGAAGGCTAAATTTGTGTGGTCGGATGATTGTGAGAAAAGTTTCCAAACTTTAAAAGAAAGACTTGTGTCCGCTCCTATTTTGTCTCTTCCGGATGGGTTAGGAGGTTTTGTGGTTTATTGTGATGCTTCCCGTATTGGTTTGGGTTGTGTGTTGATGCAAAGTGGTAAGGTTATAGCCTATGCTTCTAGGCAACTTAAGGTTCATGAAGAGAATTACCCCACCCATGATCTTGAATTAGCCACCGTGGTTTTTGCTTTAAAGATTTGGCGTCACTATTTGTATGGGGTGCATGTCGATATCTTCACCGATCATAAGAGTCTCCAATATGTGTTCACACAAAAAGATCTTAATTTGAGGCAAAGGAGGTGGTTAGAGTTCCTTAAGGATTATGATATAAGTATGCACTACCATCCGGGGAAAGCTAATGTGGTGGCGGATGCATTGAGTAGGGTGTCCATGGGTAGTTTGGCTCATGTGAAGGAAGGTTGTAAGGAGTTAGCTAGGGAGGTTCATCGGTTGGCTAGGTTGGGAGTTAGGTTGGATGAGGTGGATGGTGGCGGAGTGGTTGTTGTTGATGGTTCAAGGTCTTCCTTGGTTGATGAGGTGATGGCCAAGCAAGATCTTGATCCTTCTTTGGTGGAATTGAAGGCTTTGGTGAGTAGTGGTAAGGTGGAGGTTTTCTCCCAAGGGGGAGATGGTGCCCTTAAGTACCAAGGTAGATTATATGTTCCTTGTGTTGATGATGTGAGGGAAAGAATCCTTGATGAGGCTCACAATTCTTCTTATTCTATTCATCCGGGGTTAACAAAGATGTATAGAGACTTGAGGGATGTGTATTGGTGGGGTGGCATGAAGAAGGATATTGCAAAGTTCGTTTCGGGTTGCCATAGTTGCCAACAAGTCAAGGCCGAACATCAAAGGCCGGGTGGCCTTACTCAAGACATTGAGATACCTACTTGGAAATGGGAGGAAATCAACATGGATTTTGTAGTGGGTTTGCCCAAGACTAGAAAAGGTTTTGATTCGGTTTGGGTAGTGATTGACCGGATGACAAAGTCGGCTCATTTCTTACCAATTAAAGCTACTTATGGAGCTGAAAAGTATGCCAAGTTGTACATTCATGAATTGGTAAGGTTACATGGAATTCCTTTGTCTATCATCTAGGATCGTGGTACTCAATTTACTTTCCACTTTTGGAAATTCTTTCAAAGGGGTCTTGGTACAAAGATAAAGCTTAGCACGGCCTTCCACCCTCAAACGGATGGCCAAGCCGAAAGAACAATTCAAACCTTGAAGGATATGCTTAGAGCTTGTGTTTTGGAGTTGAAGGATAATTGGAATGATCATCTTCCTTTGATTGAATTTGCATACAACAATAGTTATCATTCTAGTATCGGTATGGCTCCTTTCGAAGTTCTTTATGGTAGACGGTGTAGGTCACCGGTTGGGTGGTTCGAAGTTGGAGAGGTGGCCTTGTTGGGTCCAGATCTGGTCATGGATGCTCTTGAGAAGGTAAGGATGATTAGGGAAAGGTTGAAAACAACCCAAAGTCATCAAAAGTCTTATGTCGATGTGAGGAGAAGAGATCTTGAATTCAAAGTGGGTGATTGGGTTTATTTGAAAGTTTCTCCAATGAAAGGTGTAATTCATTTTGGCAAGAAGGGAAAGTTGAGCCCTAGGTATGTTGGTCCTTATGAGGTAATAAGGAGGGTTGGTAAAGTAGCCTATGAATTGGGGTTGCCAAAGGAAATGGAATTAGTTCATCCGGTGTTCCATGTCTCGATGTTGAGAAAATATGTTGGTGATCCTAACGCTATTGTACCTCTTAAAGTTGTGGGTGTCGTGGAAGATAATTTGACATATGAAGAGGTCCCGGTTCAGATCTTGGATAGACAAGTAAAGAAGTTGAGGAGCAAAGAAGTGGCGTCCGTTAAGGTGCTTTGGAGGAATCAACAAGTGGAGAGTGCAACTTGGGAGGCCGAAGTGGACATGCAAAGACATTATCCTTATCTATTCAACTCCACTCAAGCCTAAGGTATTAAATCAAGTCCTTTGTACTCCATTGAGTCTTACGTTTCAGCCCCTAAATCATTCATATGCATATATGTTTAAAATGATGAGTTATGGGTGTTTCACACTAAGTTTCGAAATTTTGAAGTGATGTTCTAAATGAAATCTTGCATTCACGTTGGGGCTGATATGTTCTTGATAAGTCTTGTCTTGTATGCCTCTTCCACATTCGGGGACGAATATTCCCAAGGGGGAGATATTGAAACGACCCAAAAGTGTTTCGGAAGTCACCAGAAACTTGTTTTAGCTATATCTAAAAATCCATTTGTTATTTTGAAAATACGACCATATTCTTGTTTAAGGGGTCAAATGGAGTAGGAAATAGGTCTAACCCGAATTTTAGAGCAACCGTATCAAAATTCGAATTTTCCAAGTGAAGCCTTTTTGGAGGGTCTACTTTGGAGGGTCATATCTTTTAGCACACAAAGAATTGGGTGGCCCATAATATATCCATGGAAAGCCCTGTGAGTTAGCTATCCAACGCACTTCGTTTCACCTCGTTTGGAGTTCGGACGAAGAAATTATGCCCATTTTCGTAACCTCCGCCCCGGCAGAAAATGCAAATTCCAGTGAGCAAGTTACTGTTCACCCGCCCCATTATTTTTCTAAGTGTTAGAACCGTTTTTCCAAAGACGAATTTTATTTCCTATATAGCACTAAATCAGTTCTCATTCCTTAAAACATTTCCTAAAAGACATTTCCCACACTTAGAAATATTTCTCTCAAGAACTCAAGCCAAAACCCTCCAAAACCTTCATCAAGATTGAAGAGGTCCTTGCTCCAAGTTTCAAGCCTCCTTTGAAGACACATCCAAGGCCTTCATAAGAACTCAAGGTACGTGGTGTTGAACTCATGGGTCCTTCCACCCATAGTGCCTAAACCCTAACTTAGTCATTATTTCATGATTTTAAGTGAAGATTTACACATTGGTCTTGTTCATTGTATAAATTTTCTGCACAGTGAAATTCTAGCATGGGAAGGTGAATGTCTTGAACATGTTGTTACTCTAGAACTTGAATCTAAACTTGGGATTGATGTGGGGCTTTACATGTTGTCTTGGGAGTATTTTAAAGTGTTCATTGATGGTTGGTTCATTGATTTACTGCATGAGTCCTACTCCATTTTACACATTCTTTGATCCCCACTGCATGCCCCCAAGGTATTTGATAAAATGTCCAATTATGGAATTAAGAGGAATTGATGTTTTAAAGCTTGAGATAAGATGTGAATGAGGTTACAATGACATTTTGATGATAAACTAAACTCGTGTATATATTCATTTCTACATGAGAATTGCATTAAAGCCTATTGTAAATTCCTATATAAAGTGTTGCACAACCATGCCCGGTCCGGGGGAGAAGAGCCGGATATCCATGATATGGGGGATACGTACTCATATTCACCTAGGGTGGCAAGGTGGGATTGTCACTATCCATGATATGGGGGATAAGTACTCATATTCACCTAGGGTGGCAAGGTGGGATTGTCACTATCCATGATATGGGGGATAAGTACTCATATCCACCTAGTGTGGCAAGGTGGGATTACCACTATCCAGAAATAAGGGATAATACTTATTTCACCCAGATGAGGGATTTATGCGTCATCAATTTGCTTGGCCCAGCTTCAGATATGGTGCCTATTATGAAGATGGATTTACTTAAACATATTTGACTATACATTGATTATGCAAATGCATCTTGAATATATATTCTATGTCTAATGACCCATCTCTTGCATTTCGATTATGTATCTTATCTATTCTTGCATTGCACCCCACATACTCAGTACATTCCAAAGTACTAACACATATTTTGCCTACATGATGTTACCATGTAGGGACCGGAGCCACTCTTGATCCTTCTCTCCATCCACGTGGCTAGTGCGGTGCTTATCCGGGATTGTTGGTGAGTCCTCAATGATTCGAGGACTATGTTATGTTTCCTACTCCTATGTTTTGAGATCTTAGCTTGTATTTGTATTTGACTATGAGGGGAGCCGGTAGTATGTCATGGCCCCCGTTCTATCGATATATGTAGAGGTGTACGTTGGACAAGTATTTTGCAAATGAGCTTGACTCTTAATCTATGATATTATTTTGAAATGGGTTGCCCTTAGTCCCTAATTCCCTTTATTTAATGTTGATTGTACTTCTGCGACCGATGAAGTGTGATGACAAGTTCGAGAGGCTTGTTTGGGGTTCCTTCGGGTTCCTCATTCGCCATGTCACGTTTAGGCCCTAGGCTTGGGTCATGACGTTTGTCAATCCTTCAATCATCTTTGACATATTCGTAAGTTGCTCCTCCATGGATGAAGCATCAGTTACCATTGCTTGAATGACAATTGGTGATGGACTTCCATGCGAGTTAACCTTCAAAGGGCTCATATCACATGAGCCTTTCTTCGGGATAGAGTTCTTAGAACCAGGAAGCTTAAGCGAAGCTAAGGTCCTTTCGATCTTTTCAGCAATACTGCTTTCTCCATTCGTAGCATTTGTAGAGGATCCTCCTCTCGGAGTAGAAAACTCAAAGACAGGAATTGATGTGGACGACACATGAAGTGTTTGTTGTCCTAGCATGGTAGCCTTGCTCCTTGTAACAACACCAAAACGCCCAAAAGTAACACCAAGAATTCCCTCCACTTCAGCAGAGAACTTGGAGTCAGTAGCGTTGGAGCAAGTTGATCGGGAGTTAATCTTCTTGGAAGCCATTTAAATGTTCTTTGATGCTTGAAAAGTTGAGATGAGAGGTAGAGATTGTCCCACCAGGCGTGCCAGAATTTGTAGACGAAAAATTCGTATCACGAAAATAATAATCAAGAATGAAAATATCGCAACAATCGTAGTATTTGATTTCAATATGCGAGTGTTACAATCTCTATGAATCCTCTGATTCGCCTTTTCAAGTATAAATTCAAGGGCTCTTGAGCTTGTTCTTGAATTTGAGATTTGTTCTTGAACTTTGAATTTATTCTTGATCTTGATCTTGAAATTTGGATGTGTTCTTGATCTCGATCTTGAGTTTTGACTTTGTTCTTGTTCTTGATCTTGAGCTTGTTCTTGAGTTCAAGTGCTTTTAAGCTTGTTCTTGAACTTGGCTATTTGAATTCTTGAATTTGTAGAGGAATTTATGACTTTTGATCCACGAGCTCTCTCTAGCTTTTGTTAGAATTCTCTTCTTCTCTTGAATTATGAAGACCTCTATTTATAATTGTAGAATAGAGGAATTATAATAGGAAAGACTTTCCTTCAGCCAATCAGATTTAAGTGACATGGCATATTGGGCTTTAATGATATGGGCTTGTCATTTTGACACATGGCATTATCTCATTGGATTCTTTGTTTGACTTGGCGTCCCACATTATTTGGCACATGGCGCCAAGATGGGCGCTTCTTTGTTTGACTTGGCGTGCCATGTCATTTGACATGTGGTACCAAGATGGGCCTCTCGGATGAGAGGATATTGGGCCTAATAAAGTGAGTCATCTTTTGTAGCCCAAATAATTGGATTTGGACTTTTAATTAAATCCATACTTTATCGGACTTAATTAATTAACTCAATTATATTAATCCATAATATTTGTTTGGACTAATATATTTTTGGGTTATCTTTTGTAGCACAGATAATTGAATTTGGTCTTTTAATTAAATCCATACTTTATTGGACTTAATTAATTAACTCAATTATATTAATCCATAATATTTGTTTGGACTAATATATTTTTGGGTTATCTTTTATAGCACAGATAATTGAATTTGGTCTTTTAATTAAATCCATACTTTATTGGACTTAATTAATTAACTCAATTATATTAATCCATAATATTTGTTTGGACTAATATATTTTGAATTTAATATAATTTGAATCGTTTTATAAAATTTATATTTCGATAAATGTTATATGATTACAACGTTCTTGCAAAATGTGTGATTAGTTTGAATTTTTATTAATTAATTAAATTATATATAATATTTTTTAACTTTAAATACTATTATCAATTGTTTGTTCCAATATTAGTTAAAAATCAATAGTTATTTTATATCATAATTTTTAAAAACAATATGCATATTGAGTACCCAGTGATATATAAATATTTCATATTTCTTCCATCCATTATAAATAACGATTTGGTACACTTCTTAAGGAGCATTAAATAAAGATGATAATTTAACTTTCTTATCCTTTGAAATACATTGAAAAATAGATAGTACTTAATAATAAGGGTAAAATAGTATAAATGGTAATTGATGGGGAGTTTAGAAATTCTAAGCCTCAGAATTTTGAGATTTACAGATATCATCTACATGCCATAAATGGAACCATGGACCATAAATGAGATTCGTGGATCAACATTAGAAAATTGAGAATTTGGTCTAAGTTTCTAGAATTAGGACTATGGGTCATAAATGATCTCATGGATCAAAAGCCTGGAACTCAAATTTTAGTTTAATTCTTAATAACCATGTTTGTGGATCGCAGATGGAATTATAGAACACAAATGGACCTCTATATCAAACTTCAGAGACTCAGTAATTTAGGCCTTAATTCCACAAGAGGTATCTACGACTTGTAGAATAATCCATTGACTGTAGATGACCCTCATGAACCTAGCGAAAGTAGTTTTCTTTCAAATTTTTTAGTGTTTATTCATTCTTTTAATCCCTACACTATGTCGTTTCAGCCTATCCTAAGTGGGATTAAGGGGAGATTAGTCGACTAAACCTCTGCATTCACGCCCAACCCTCATACAATTAGAATCAGTGCTCTTAAGTTCTGTCAAAGAAGAAACTAGAGTTCTTCATCTTCAAGTCTTTGTTCAAAGATTCAAGGTAGGGCTTTCATTTTGGGTATGTGGAATTTCATCAATGGGTATCCTTTAACCCAACAAGTCTTAACGTAAACCCAATTTTCAGTTAATATTTTCTACAAAGTTAGGGTTCATATGTACACATGATTTTGCTTTATTTTTCCCATAAAGTTAGGTTTCATATGTATGCATGATTTTATGTTATTTTTTCCATTCTCCATCCACTAAAAAAAATAGCAAATAGCGGCGAATATCTAGCGACAATCACATTTTCGTCGCAAACTAACGACATATTAACAATGAATAATATGTATATTGCTAAATAAATGAAAATATTGAAAGTATCCACATTAGTGATGAATTAGCGACCAAAAAAATACTATTTCGTTATTATATTTTGGCGCTAAATTTTAGCGCCTTGGAGAAAATATTTTATAAAGATGTAGCGATAGATTTAGCGATCATATATATTTGTTGCTAAAATTTAGCGATGGATTTAAAGATGACAAATATGTCGTTAAAGTATTTTATTTTAAAAAAATATATTTTCAAAGTTATAGCAACAAAAATAATTCATCGTTGATTATTTTTCTTTTATAAACAAAGATACCTATAGCAACAAACATATAATCCGTAGCTAAATTCGTCGCCATAAAAATTAAATAATAGGAAAAATTTATACATCTTATTTTTTTCAAAATAGAACAAAAGCATACTAGTTTCTGAAAAGAGAGTAGCAAACTTATTGTCTTTCATTTTTCTCCGTGAGAGAAATTAAGAACAATGTGTCTTCTTCCAAAACAGACCATCCCCACTCATTTTCTCCTTTTTTTTTCTTCTTGTTGAGACATAAGTCCTTGAAGTTTGGGGTTTCAAATAAGGCAATGATTTTGGGGTTCTAAACAAGCACAAGTCATGGAGTTGCTGTCTTCTAGACCCGAGACAAGCACAGGTCATAGAGTTGCTTTCTTCATATTTTAAAGGTATGGGGATTTAGTTTTTTTTCAAGTAGTGTGTGCTTCAAAAGTTGCTTTCTTGTAGGATTTTCTGATTTGTTTTGAGTTTGGGGATTTTTCTAGTTATTTGCTTTAATTTGTCTAGAGATTATGGTACTATTTTTACTTTTTTGATGATGTTGAAAAGAAAATATTAAATATTTTGCAGATTCAAAGATGTGTTTAAAATCTTTACATAAAATGTAATCATTTAGCACCTGCCTAGAAGCCGTTTGATGAAATTCCTCAAAAAGAATGTTCTAACGTGTACGATACTCGATTTTGCTTGATTTGGACATAATGAAGATGCATTATCATCCTTTATTAAGATGCAGATAGAGGACATTTTTATTCTTAGTTAGTTCACTTTATTTAGTGTTTTAAGTAGATTAAGAAAGTACATCACTGCAAGGAAAAGGTCATTTGATGAGGGAAAAGTTGAACGTTGAAAGTCTTATTCATGGAAAGAAATCTAGTAGTTGAAAGTCCACTTAGTGACAGAATTTCACCTCTAATTGTCTGTTAACTTTCAACAATAGTAAAGAGTAGGAAACTATACAACAACTACACTTCATTTTCATTTGCATAACATGTCTAAAATCTGTTTACATCTCTTCACTACCTTATTGCTGCATGTCTGTATTCATGAATCTATTATTTGCTATTGGCTTGGTTTTCTCTTTCCTCCTAAAAAGCTCACGATTGTTTCATATGCCGTAATTCATAAATTTGTTACATGATTTATCTGAATCAGTATAAAAAGAGATGTATCTTTTTCACTCACAAGATTAAGTTTTGGACTTCCTGGATAGCTGAGATTATCTACTGCATCATGTTTTAGGATATTAGAAGTTGTTTCCTAATTGCTAGTAATCGCATGAAGGGAAAAAGTTATATTAAAAAACTAAACAAAAACTGAAGAAATGTTAGTAGGATATATGAGCCGTTCTGTGATTTAAATGCCGAATATCTAATTCTATATGCCAGCACTTTGAAGTTGTGAAATTACAGGGCACTTGCCTTAGTTTTACTTTGATTACATTGAACTGAATTCTTTATTATTCCTGTAAATCTTTTCCTGAATAGATAGCCCGGGGGTGGGGGTGGGAGGGAGGAATAAAAATGATATATTATACTTGCACATGTAGCTAATGACAGAAATAAATAAGAGAGTAAACTAATCCAGAACAATAAGTTATGCTTTCACACGTTTCCCATAATGCTAGTTAAAGCTGAAATAAAAGTACTATCTCGATCTTTACCTTGTGTATCCAGAACAAATTGCCTATTTTCTAAACATTGTTGATGTTTTTGTTCATCTACTGAGAAATAAGTACTGGTCAGCTCCTGTTTCGGTATTGATCAACCATATTGAAGACCATGTCAGTCAGTTGCTGGTGTTTTACAGATTTAAAATGGCCTGCATTGGTCAATAAAAATTTAAAAAACTAAATTAGGAGCAACTGAAAGCTTCCAAGGAAGTAGGAATTCGTTATATTCAAAGTTGTTAAGCAACTAAATGTTATATGTCCAACAATTGCCCCATTGTCTTTTTCTATAGGATTTAATCTGAACTCTAGCTCAATTAAAGTTTCTCATATTACTGTCATTACTGGTTATGAAGGTCATTTATCTTTTAGTTGTGAATTTGTCCAAGTTGCGTGTCTTAATAGCTCTTAAACATAGTGATATAAAATTTGAAATTTTTTCTGAGTATGCCACTGCACAAATTTTACTACCTCTAAGCATCAAATGGTGTATAATTTAATAGAATAAAAAATTTGAAATGCAGTTGCTTCTAGTAGGAACCATTTATTTGCTTATTCTAACAAAATAAACAAACAATTGAATAAAATGAAAGTCATCTATCTTTAGCCAAATCTTGTTATATATTTATTTGTTGGTTGCTATAGTAACATGTTGTTATCGATTACATGTAATACTTACAACATAATATGAATGTCGAATAAAAAGAACTTGACCATTATAGTAAAATGTTGTAAATTATCCTCTTCTTGGGCGTTATGACATTCCGGTATCATATTTCAAACATATGATGCCCTTATATTTCAAATTATAAAAAGAGAAATTCTAATTGTTTTGTTTATTTAAAACTTTTTAGGAACAGAATAATTTAAAGCATGGTTGGATGCATGATAGGTTGGATGACCAAGGGGGCATAAACTCTAATTTTATCACCGACGTGATAAATTTTATCCAGTTTTCATGTTCTCAATTAAATCACATGAATGGTAACAACATTAGATGTCCATGTAAAAAATGTCACAACATTAAATATATGAATGTTGAAATCGTTAAATATCACCATTTTCATTTTGAATTTGATGAGAACTATTTTATTTGGAAACATCAAGGGGAAAAAGATTTGATTGAGGATATTTTTTCTGGTAATGATTTGAATTTTGGTGCTCAACTTGAATTGGGGCATGATAATCCATATCGACAAATGATTTGGATGCGGCTGGTCAAAACTTTGACCATGGTTCAAGTTGGCAATCTTGTGGTTATATTAACTCTGAGTCCTCTCATCCTTCTGAACCTTCAATTGAGGAGCCTTATCATTCAATGGAGGAGGAACCTAATCCCGAGCCACAAAAATTTTATGATTTACTACGTACGGCTAATGCTAAATTATATCCTGAATATTCCCTTTCTCAACTTGCACTTTTCTCTTATATGTTGGATATTAAAATGGAGAACAATGTCACAGAAAGGTTATAACCAAATGATGCAACCCATAAAGAGGCTCTACCTAAGCATAATATTGAGCTTAATAGCTATTATCAGATAAAGAAATTAGTGCGTAGCTTGGATTTGCCGGTTGAGAAAATTGATTGCTGTGAATCAGGGTGTATGTTGTATTGAGGGTGATGATGAGCACCTTACATTTTGTAAGTTTTGTGGGGTTCAAAGGTATAAGTGTCATTTTGGCTCTCTTAAGAGAAAATTGGTCCCCTACAAAAATGTACTATTTTCCTTTAATATCTAGATTGAAGAGATTATATGCATCCCATGCTACAACCACTGCCATGAGATGGCATCATGAGCAAACAAAAGATGATGGTGTAATGTGTCATCCATCAGACTCTGAGGCTCGGAAACACTTTAATGAAACTTTTTTTTTGGCTGTAGAACCAAGAAATGTAAGGTTGGGATTTTAAACTGATGGTTTCCAACCATTCAATCAGTCTGGCAAGAAATACATGAACCAGTGATTGTAACTCCATACAATTTACCTCCAGAGATATGTATGAAAGACGGTTATATGTTTTTAACTATTATTATTCTAGGGCCAAACAATCCAAAATATAAAATTGATGTTTATCTGCAACCTTTAATAAAGAAATTAACTTTGTTATGGGAGACAAGTGTAGAAGCATTTGACATCTCAAAAAAACAAAATAGTTTGCTAAGGGCAACTTTGATGTAGATAATTAGTGACTTTTCAGCATATTGTATGTTATCAAGATGGAGTACTACAGGTAACTTAGCATGTCCTTATGTACGGAGAAAACACAACCTTTAAATTAGACATGGTAGGAAACATTTCATCAGTGCGCCAGACACTCAAATATTTCTTTCTCTGGTCACTTAAATAGTTGTTCCTAGCAGTATGCCAATCGTTCAAATGTCTACTCAAAGTAGTACCCCAACAATCCCTGATATATCTCCTATTACATGTAATCATGCAAATTCAATAGGTCTGGGATACGTCTACTTAGCGCAACCCAATAAGTAAGGGTGCATCTACTCAAAATAACCCTATTGGTGAAGGTGATTCAAGTAGTAGCCATGCATGAACCCTTGTTATTCTGACTTCTACAGGGTTAGTCTGTGTTTTTGCTATTACTTTTATATATTAGTTTTTTATTTATGATATCTTATTAGTGTATTACATAGAAAATTTATACAGGTTAGAACTTTCCAAAACATGCTCTAATTTCATATTCGAGTCTTTCAAAAATGAAGTTGATCCTAATGGAATCAATTGAAAAGGTATCTCAAATGAAATAAGAGGTAGATAGTTTAGAAAATTCAAGGTATAAATTTTCATCGTAAGAGTTAAAAAATTATTCATTTTTATATAGATAGGATGTTAATGTATTACTTAATTTGAAAATTTATTTTAGAAACATTTCTATTGGAACCCCTCCATCAGTGAAAGTGTAGTGAGAAAATGGCATGTTAAGGCAGTAACAAGGTTCAGAGATTTCATTGCTAGAAGAAGAGCGAGCAAAATTAAGTCATCCTATGTACCTATAAATGTGTGAAAACGTTGAATGCAACTTTGGGGAGATGTAAGTTTGTTGAAAGGTAAAAAATCAATTCAAAGAATCATTGTGATGGACGGGAAGTCACTGCTGAAACTCACACTGGAGGCTCTATCTCAATTGAGGAGCACTGGAAGAGACTTGTAAGTATATATTTCATGCACCATTCCTCATGTTAAGTGTATACAATTGTATCCGAACATATAGGTTACTAGTTAGAAGCATTTGTTTCTCTTTGTTATTTGATTTGTTAAGTATTAACTTGATTCTAGGAAGTTAATCAATATTCGTTATAGGAAGTGGGCTAGTAGGTTACTAGAGAAAGTTTAGTATTCTTGAGAAGCTTTTTGACTTTTCATTTATCTAATATGTAGCTTGAGCTGGACTTCTCAAGGAACTGGAAAATGTGCAAATATGACGAAAACAATATTGCTATCTAAAGTAACCTTGTAGAGGGGCTGTGCATGGCATTCTATAATCTCAATATGAGAAAGAAACACATTATATAACCTCACTGCAGTGGTAAGGTCAGCATATATTCTACCCTATCCAGACCTTACTTGTAGGATTCTACTGGGTATGTTGTTGTTGTTGAAGGAATATAATATATATGAATAGTTAACAAATAAAAAGTAAAGATGAGATGGAAAGAGAGGATATTTGGATCACTATTTATAAGTCAACAATATTATGGATATCATTATTAGAAATATTTACAACACAGAATGGAGTAACATAGTAAGGAAAACAACACTTCACTGATTTTAAGGTCAAAATAGAATACTCTTGATGCTCTAAATTTATTGTTAGGTACAAGAAAGTAGAAAAGTTTGACAAGTCATGTGCGACCTTGTGAATATGAAATATACAAAGTAAAGGACAAGAAGTCCTTCTAGTTTAATTTAGTGAATTGAGAAGGTATGATGAACCTTCAGATTTTCTATTTTCTCATTTATATGCTATATTAGTTCAGTTTCTCTCATTTATATGCTCTGTTAGTTCAGTTTCAATGAAATGCTGGAATCATTTCTTATTATAAAAATAATACCTTTGAAAAGAAGTGATATAAATAAACTTTTATTGAAAAGGGTTGAGATCCAACACCAAGTGAGTTACATTTGCACGTTATACACATGATCATGATGAAAAATCTTTTATTGAGGAGCATTCTCGAATTATCTATGTAAGTTCAAATATTGCAAATTTATTGTTTTTATGTTTTAAATTTTTAAAGGTTTAACTGTTAGGTGCCAACACTAAAGAAGTTTTTTACCTTCTTATTAATGGAAAGTAGCTATATTATGTTAATGTATTAATCTGAATCCAAGTCAGCTTACTTGAATTAGATGTTTATGATTGAACTAGTGAATATGATGGAAAGTAGATTAAAGTTGGAGAAAAATGTCAAATTCAGTCTCTACCATCTTAGCATCCTACAGTTATGGATGGGAGACATTTATTTTCATCTGAGCATATCGTGGATGAGATACATTGAGTCATAGTACTATGAACTATGTTATTGGACTTGAATTAGATTTTCTCAAATATGTTGTTGCACTTGTCAATTTTCCTTTTCAAGTCCTATTTCATTATTTGAATATCAAGATATTATTGTGTAGTTTGAGATGTGTATTTGTGCACGGATAGTATGCTAGCTGGAAAGTTGTGAGATGTATAGTTTGAGATGTCATTGCACTGGTCATGAATTTCTTAGCTCATGGATTTCAAAATTGGAAAGTTGTGAGATGTGTAGTTTGAGATGTTGTTGCGCTGTCATGGATTTCTTTTAAGGTGTTTAACTTCTACTAAATCAAAGTTAATTTATTTTGCTTCAAAGAATCTTCTAGTTACTGTCACGACCCAAGACTAGGGTCTAGTTGTGACACGGCGAAAGAGAACCCGAGAGTCCCCAAACAAGCCTCGAAGTATCCAAATCCACATCATCGGTTCAGAAGCGCAATCAAATAATAATCACATAATACTACGAGATGGGTGAGTAGGACTCACGCTATGGGGACATCGAGGGGAAAGGGATTCACATAGGTTCACATAGCACATAACACATAACACACAATAACTAAGGGGTGGGTAAGTAGGACTCACGCTATGGGGGCAAGCAGGGCTTAGGACCTTCCACATTTCCACATCAAACATACATACATATCATAATTCCCATAATCATTCCATGATAGCCATTTTTCAATAGATAACTAAAATCATAGGCTTCAAATACAACATATAGAAATATAGAATTTACGAGAGTCTATAAGATGTCCAACAATGCCTCTAGTCATAAGATGGAACGGGGGCCAAGACATGTCCCGGGCTCACCCTCAAATAAGAAAGTAGGCATAGGATAACATAGATAGAGGAAGGTGGCTTGCCCTTGGGAGATGGGACTCACCACAAGTTCAACCTTCGGAATTTGAGCTACTCGTCAAATGGTGGATAATCGTAGCGCTCAGCCCCTACATGGTAAAATCATGTAGGCATAGAGTATGCGTTAGTACGTTTGAATGTACTAAGTATGCGGGCATGCAATGCATATGATTTATCAACCTGCATTTCAATGTTGGATGACAAGGGCACATAATATAGAAAGAATCATATAATCAAGGGAGAAATATACAAGATGCCATGAAATTCATGATGCATGAATGAAATGATGCTTACATACAATGGGGATGTGACCTTAATCAACACGTGTAAGACCAAACGAGCTATAACTTAGAATCTCAATGAAATCCCCTCATCGGTACAGAGGTGGTCTACTTCTCAAAGATAAACTATACTTCACCGTATGGGAACATATCCCATTTCGTATGAAGCAACCTTCCTTACGGGAACATATCTCATTTCGGAAAAAAATTCTCATATCATATCATAATACTTCACCTTACGAGAATATATCCCATTTCGTATGAAGCAACCCCCTTACGAGAACATATCCCATTTCAGAAAGGATTTCTCATATCATATTATAATACTTCACCTTACGGGAACATATCCCATTTCATATGAAGCAATTTTCCTTATGGGAACATATCCCATTTCAGATAGGATTCTTATAACATATGCTAGGCACATAGTTCGAGGAAAGGGAGAGGACCCTTGGGGATAGCCCTGACGCCCCCAATCCATCGGTACTAAGTCAACATCTCACGAGAATACTTATACATATACGTGCTTTCAATAGATACAATATTCATTTCAAATCCGTTCAATGCTCAATTAGGCTCAAATGCCAAAAAGTCATAATCATGATACTCATGCAAGGGATAGCTCCTTCCCGTATACAAGATGGTGCAAGCACCTGAGATGCTCAAAGAGCCATAATCATAAGACATATATGTGATGTTCTTGTCATAACCAATATCTTATCAAAATCATTTCATAAAACGTAATTGGGCTTAACCCACTTTATAATATCCATAAAGATCAATGTTCATGAATGGACATGCTATGCATGATGTGAGAATGTCATGGGTAATATAGATTCAAGCTACAATCAACATCATAATATGGAATTGATTAAATCCATAATTTAATCAACATCTAATTCATAATATAATTCACCCATGCATAAATCAACTTTAAAGGGTACATGCATGTTCATGACTTCATAACCTTAACGTTTTATCATCATTAGGCTTAAAATAACTTAAAATCATGAATAATGTACAGACCATATATCAATTGAATTTAATAAAATGAAATAATGAAAACCCACATTTGAAATAATCTAAAATTCATGAAATCAATTGAAAGGAGTTTTGGGTCTTCTTGGTTGAAAGGGACCAAGAATCAATCCCACATACCTTGATTAGGAAGATAAACTTGAGAAGAATAGCTTGAATTTGAAACCCCAATTGAATCCTAACTTGAATCTTGAAGATAAGACTTAGGGAGTATTTATGAATTGATTTTAGGGTGAGAGTGTTTCTAATGGGAGTGAATTAGAATAGAAGGGTATCAGCCGATTTAGGGGATTGAGGGTAGGCAAAAGGTCATAAAACATAATTAGAATG
This sequence comes from Solanum rostratum, assembly GCA_029948455.1. Taxonomy (NCBI): domain Eukaryota; kingdom Viridiplantae; phylum Streptophyta; class Magnoliopsida; order Solanales; family Solanaceae; genus Solanum; species Solanum rostratum. Next base: position 27,656,416 of record CM057054.1, read on the forward strand.
AACTTTAATTACCTAAACACCATTAATGCAACGGATGGAAAGTAGGTCGTCAAGGCCACACGGGTGCCTACACGGTTCGTGAGCCATCGCACAGACCATGAACAGTGCCCGTGAGGAGGCACTTAACATATTTTTGCGGTGCCAACACTTAGAATTTTTTTGAATCAAAGGGGTGCCATACGGACGGCTACACGGCTCGTGTCACACTACATGGGTCGTGTCAAGAGCCGTGTGACAGCACTTAGAAAATTCCTGAGCGAAAAAGTTACGAGATAGTAATTTCATACTTAGAAAAATTTCACGTTGCGAGCCATATGGTGGGCCACACGGCCCGTGACACATCACACAGACTGTGTGGGTGGCCGTGTGCCCTCACTTAGTCCGAAATTCACTGCCGACTTCCCGTACTCAAAATCATGGTCAAGAACCTCTCCACTGAAGTCCACACAGTTTGTATGGCTTCACACGGGCTGTGTGGGCCTCGCATGGAGCGTTACTTGGTCAAATTTTCTCCCGGACCAACGTTATGAGATCTGGTAAAGTCGTTCGAAAACCCGGGTCCTTACAGTTACCTTTGATACAATATATATTAGTTTCACTATTTATTATAGGAAAAATATGAAGAAATACTACAGGAAAAAATACAATCTCCGACAGGTATTGATCAATGTGAAACATATTATGAAGCTGGAGGAGGAGAAAAGAGGAAAAAATATATGGTCTTAAATCTGAAGCAAAAAGTTACTATGGGTCAAATTTTTTTGTATCTTCTGAATCTAATACTTCATCATCAACATCACCTTCAATTTTCAATCAATACCACTAACAAATTTGTCTGAGTTTATAAAGCAATTGATTCCTGCATTTACTATTCACTTTCTTCCTGTAGTTCTTCAACGGGTACATGAAGTGATTTCTTCACCATGTACTGATGATCCATCGGTTGCGACACCTATAGTGCCTCCTGCTACTACTAATGTCGAGGAGGTTGTTCCTTTAGTTTTTGATGATGATCATAGCCCTTGACCCAACTTGCATTAATTTTTTAATATTGTCCATTTTGAAAACTATAAGTTGTGTATCCACAATAGTTGATAGATGTGGATTCTTTTGATTTAAGAATTATTGGTGGAAGCTTGTATTATAGATATTTCTTTTATAATTATGTTTTATAGATTTTTCTATCTATATATTTTGGACATTTTATAATTATCATTTTATGCAAATATTGATTATTTTAAGGGTGTTTTATGATTTGCATTTAATAGTTTTCAATAATGTATATTGAAAATAATTGAAAAATAAAATTTAGAAGAAAATTGTAAGCGACGTATTTAGCAACAATTTAAATTGTAGTTATAGAGAAATTTTGCGAGGAGTTGAGGAAAATGATATTTCGTTACCATGGAGAAGTGGTATAGACGACAAAATGTATTGCAATGGATTAGCGATAAAAGATCTTGTCGCGAAATAATTCAAACGACAAAATAAAATGATAAAAATAGCAAAAATAGTATAAATATAGCAATGAATTATTCATCACTACGAACATAGCAACAAATGTATTTCGTCGTTGGGACGTTGTTAGACCACAACTAATTTTTTTTTTGCTAAGTGGTTAGCAACACACGTAATAGTAACATAAGCTAATCCGTCGCTAATTCGTTATTAATGTTGTTTAACAATGAATATATGCAGATTAGCGACGAATTTTGTGCATCGATAAACACTGTTCTTTTAGTAGTGATCATGAGTAGTTTGTTTATATAATTTCACCTTTAAATATAGTACGTTAAATAGCATTTTCAGGAAGCTTCAATGTATAGATATTCATGTATGAAATTATCACTTTCTCATAATTTTAGATGCCTTTTGGATAAAGTATATATTAGTTGTTGCTAGTTATTATCAGTATTCAATAGTTGTTCACATTGTCAAGTTTTATCAATATCCTTCGGTGATCTCAATGTATTCATATTACTAGTTAATCATCATGTTTCCATTGAAAGCTACTTAGCATTGAGCAGACTTTTGAGATGAAGACTGACAATCATTATCCACTAAGACCTTTAGTTACAATCTCTAAGTTCCAGAACAACTGTATGGACACAAGTTGGAAGGCTAGAAATGTGAAAAAAGTGGAACTAAAAAAGTTGCAGAGGTAATGTTCGACTTGAGTTTATGGCTTTTGGTTCATTCCATGAGCTGTACTAGCTTCGTAGAGTGAGGGTGCAGGATTAAAATTTTACCAAGTTTCAAAGCCATCTACGACGGGATTTTACGATCAGTAAAAAGAACTACAGACCATAGAAAGGTGTTGTGGATTGGTGTCCTATGTTAATAGGAAAAACAGGTTTTTGAAGTTGAAACTATGAACAACAAGATGACTCATAGTCTTGTTTACGGGTTGTAGTATGTCTCTTGGTTAGGTTCCTGAAGAATGGAAAATTTACTAAATTTGGAAAGAAATCATGAGGGGTTCTACGATCCATAGATCAATCTACAAGTCGTAGATAGGTCTCGTAGATGAGACTTCTTGAGAACAATGTCTGAAGATTGGAAAAGGAGAATATGACAAAAAAAATGAACTTGTGGTTTTATTCATGGCCCATAAACGGGTCGCGGATCGTGTCCCGATAGTTTTAGTGAAGAGCATTTTTGTCCATTCCTCGTGCCTTATATTTAAAATTATGTTGTTTTTGAGGTTCTTTAGCCCCCGTATAAAACCCAAAATCCTTCTAAACCCTCTCATCCACTCCACACTCAAACTCTCCCATATTCTCTCTAAGGCAAGAAAGTACTTAAGGCAAGAACAAGGTAGGGTTAGGGTTTCCATTTAAGGAGCTTCTTCCCCAAACTTCTTTAAGCCTTTTCTTAAGGTCACTCTAAGGTATGTGGGTTTGATGTGTGGGTACCTTCCACCCATGAAGTTCCCCATTAAACCCCCTTTTAGCTTTCCTTAAAGTTCCCAAAAAATATTGAATTTCATGAGCATGGATTTAATAATGTTTTATGATGCATTTACATGTATGATAATCCTAATGATGATATGTGATGATATACAATGAGATTTTATGATTTTGAGTTGGTAGCTAAGATTCCCCTACCTAGTATTATTAATAAAGTGTGGGTTGTTTCATATTTGTTTAAAAGTTACATATTCTATCATGTCCATGCATTATTTCATTAAACCATGTGATTCCAAGTCATTCTATTATCCCCTGATGAGTGCATGACTTGCACTCATTTATTGCTCATTTCTTATGATTTTGTGTTGTTAATCCCATAATTTGAGGCTAATTATGTTTTGAATGGTGTATTGTTACAGGTACTTATGGTTTAGATTTGGCGGAGCTAAGGAGAATTGAAGATTGGAACTAAATTGGAGCCAAAAGGGGCTGAAATGCGCAAAATGTTACCTGGCAGCAGATACACTTTGCGAACGTGGCCTTCAGACGATCACAGAGTCATGTCATGCAGAGAAGCACGAACACACTTGTCCCAAACGCGAAGGCGGAGCTTAAGGAGACACAACCTCCGTGATTGCGAATTTCTGAGCGCGATCGCGGAATGTTGCAGTGACCAACATCGGGACAGTTTTCAAATTTCACCATTTTCAGTCCCGAAATTATAATATACACGCACTCCTAACCCTTATTCTAGAGGGGAGAGACAACAATCAATTCAAAGAAGAAGAGCACACCTTAGGGTAGATTTTAGTTTTAGGGGTGAGGATTTAGAGCAATGTTTCTACAAATTCTTGAGTGGATTGAAGAGTGTGGGCTTCATATGTGATATCTTCCACTCACTCTTTCTTTCCTTGTTCTTGAATGCTATATTTATAGATTTAATTGAAGCTTAGCTATTTATTTACATATGGGTCTTGATTATTTCTCTTACTTTCATGCTTAGTCAATGATTTACTTGTAAAATCAAGAGGGTTTCTGCCAAATTGCTTTAATTGACTTGTGGGTTCTTGCGTATCTTCTTGTATAACTTAGATTTGAGATGGTCTCTTAATTCTAACTTAGTTCTTCAATTATTGTTCTAGCGGGTGTAGTTGAGGGGTAAGATTGCATGATTGTCATAGGTTTATGAGTTGAAAGCCTCAAAAGGGACTCAACGACTAAGGAATTGGGTGTTTTGCTTTTCGTTTTTCAAGCTACGCATGTCTTTGAGCATCCTATGTGGGAGGCCATAGTTAGCTCTTGCAAAACATCATTCCCTTAGCCGGGGTGACCACAAGCAATCTAGCCTAATAGATTCAATTTGATGCTAACTGTGATGGATCGAATGAGTTTTGATTAATTCCCATACCCCATATCCTTGCCCTTTTTTTTGCAGGAGTAGTTGTTAGTCTACTTTCCCCCAATTTAGTTAGAATCCTTGCTTGGTACTTGCTTATCGAGTCAAAATCTGGTAGCCAGAGGTTCTTGCTCCGCTCATTTGCCGACACATTATTCCCTGTGGGATTTGACCTCGACCTCTAAAGTTGGGTAATATGTTGATGATGACCATCCCTTCTACTGTTGAGTTTAGGGTTGAGCGACATAAAAGAATGGCATCGTTTCCGGGGAGCAAAAGGTGTATTGAGTTGATTTAGGACTTCTAGTCTACTATCTTTGATTTGATTAGTGAGTACGTCTTTTTGTTTTCTTTGGTTTTGGTTTTTATTGTATGGCCAATTGTGATGAACGCTTGATTGAGGAATGTCAGCCCTTCTTCTATCTCCTTCGGAGTATTTCTCTTCGTGGTGAACAAAATGGTATTGAGGAAGTGAGTAGAGATGAGAGTGTTGTGAGTCAAGATTGGCTCACCGACTTGAATCATAGACTTGACAAAGAAGTGGCCCAAAGGCACCAATCGCTTAACACGAGGGATGATCTCAAGAGCTCTCTTGTTGCTAGAGGTTATGAGTTGGACCAGTTTAAATGGGAAACAGATGTTTTGGAGGTCGACTTAAGACTAAGCAATGAAGTGAGTGAGGTCCCCAGCTCAAGGGTGGCCAACTATGAGTTGGAGTCTCAAATAGAAGGAGAGGACTTGATATGGAGGAGATATGGGGCCTATGCATTTCTTCAAGCCAAATAATCATCCAAACGGCCAAAGATGAGGAAATGATACTAAAGTTACAAGAGCAAGCAATGGAGATCCTAAATAGAAACCGTGGTTCATTTGAAACTGGGAGTATTGCCCACGTGGACACCATGAAATGTGAGGCTAGAATTGAAGAAGACCTCTTGACACTCCCATGTTTACCCAAGGAACCTAAGAGAAAAGTTGACGACAAGTTGGGTAGATAATTCAAGTCCTCAAAGTGGAGAGACCGGTGGAAAATGTTGATGGTCTCTCACTCCTCATGAGCTCAAATGGCTTATCATCTTAAAAATGGGGAGGAGATTCATTGTCTCAAAGTGAAAAAACACAAATGGGTAGTAAATCAATTTTTGTTCATATTTTAATAAATTCTTCTATTTTAATTTCTTAAAGTAGCTTCCTAATTTTTATTTTTGGTTTTGGCTAACCTTCAAAATTTTCAAGTCTATGATAGTGGTATTGCACAGTTTTTGAAGTGCAAAGATGATTAGAATTGAAGAAGTGGGTGGAAGTACCAACATAAATGACAAAATGATGAAAATGGGTCATTTTGGCCGCACTTTGGGCCCAGGCATCGCCCATTGTACAAGGGCAAACTGCCCATTTGGGCCTGGTATCACCCAAAGTTGCAAAACATCAGCCCAATTCAGGCACTCAGTCAACCTCCGCGAACACGGTGTATGTGAATTCAGCAATGTAGTCTGATTGCGCTTGACTATCACGAAGGCAGGACACTGCACGGGTTCCCAGAATGAAAAGACAAGGCATTGTGACTTTGTCTGAAATATTCAGAAAAAGGAGATGACGGGCATAGAATAAAAGTCACATATGAGTTACACAATTCCTTTATAACTTGAATCTCACATGTCTTCAAGGAGCAACTCAACTTCTCTTTTGTTCATCCTGTTTGGTCACTCATTCCAAGGTCTAACTGGGTAAAGAGGATCTGAACAACACACACTTCGTTAAGCTCAACGCCTGCTAGAGGTAAGGGAAGAAGACTAAAGCTCCAGGATGTAAAGTGCTATGTTAAGGAGCTAATTGGAGTCAAACACACCATAATAACCAAACTCTATATTAATGCCTTGGAACTCAACTGTAGTGAGGAGATTCGTGTCGGAGTGCCAAGTGATCATCTGAGGGAGTCCCTTCTCTTCTTTTATTTTATGGTAGTACTATGAGGTCACAGTACAGCTGTAGTTGGGGGTGGTCCTATGTTTTGAAGGAATTTAATTGCTTATTTTAACCATGGCACGCCCTTCATGGGCTTGTATATATTGTATTTAGGTTTAGCCATTTTAGTAGGTTTGATAGCTTCTTATTTTTCTTTTTCATGGTGTATATAATCGACTGTTCCCTATGATGGATTGAGTGACGACTTTGTTAAGGGAAAATCATCGATTGGTGTGTGAGCATTCGTGTGAAACTGAGTCTATTAGTGAAGTCTATGTAGCCATTGACTCTAGTTGGAGCTATACTTGGGGATTGTGACTTGTTTGGTACTAGCATATTTAGTTAAGTGTTGTGGATTGAGAAGCATACATACCCCTCCAATTTTTGAAAGAAAATGATTTTGGGATAGATAGATATATTTAAAAAATGAGTCCCTTGTACCTTACTCGAGAGCTAAATTGAATCCTTCTTGTTTAATTTGCATATCATGTTTGTTGTAAGTTCTTGTTTTGATTCCCTGTGTGCACTTGTGTTACCTAGAACTTGCCGTGTTTGTCTTGATAAAATTTGATTGGAAAAATGATCTTAGACATTTTTTTGGCTTTAATTGAGTCCACTTAGCCTAAATAGCCGCCAAATGCATTAATTTTATCACTAGTGTCCTTTTTGAACATAATCCTTTCTATTGGCAACCTTAATTACAAGCCTTGAGCCTTTTTGAAAAGCTATTCATGTTTTAAGCCCTTTTCCCTCCTTGAGTTTTGCATGCTTGTGATAAATGAGGCTTTAAGCCTAAGCTGGGGGTGATGTAGGAGAAACAGGAAGAGTGTCTACCACTTGTAGGCTTATGAAAAGAAAAAAAGAAAAAAATGAATGGAGGAATGAAAAGAAAAGACAAAGAGTGCTTTCAAAATGAAAAGAAAATGAAGAAAAAGTGCTTGAGTAAAAAAAAATCTCCTAACTGATGAAAAATTATTGCAAGTAGGGAACCTAAGTGAAAAAGAAGCGTTAAATGCGCATTAGTGTGTGATAGAAAAAAGAAAAAGTGGAAAAGTTGAAAAAGAATGAATGTGGTGTGTAGGACTTAGGGAGTGTTAGTCACTATTGTCCGAGTTGTATCCAACCCAACCTTTTAGCCTACATTACAAGCCTAAAAAGCCCTTTGATATTTTCAACCAAATGAAATTAAGGCAATGTTGATTGAGAATAACTGCAAGCCTACGGTGTGGCATGTGTGTATACAAGATGTTCTTTTGTTGAGTGTGAGTGTGAGTCCTTGTCCCTTGTTTATTGTAAATACTTGTGTGTGTTTTGGGGACTTTCTTTCTTTTTGTGAGGACATGCAAATTCACAGGATTAGTGATATGGATGCTTTTCTATGTCTGAGTCAAGTGGAACTTGTTAGCTGATTAGAAGGTTGAGCCAATCCTTGAGGATTGGTGTTGTCACTAAATCATCCCTAGAAATTGTGCTTTGAATTGAAAATGATTTTTCAAAAGGAGAGGGAGTTACTTGATAGACATCTACATACTAGTGCTAATTATTGGTACCAACCATTATCATAATCATGATTTGATTGTTGTATAAGAGAATTGGGATTGTGTGCTTAAATTGCTAGCCTACTAAGTTTGGTTTTGTTTTGCTTGAGGACAAGCAAAGTCTTAAGTTAGGGGTGTTGATGAGTGCATAACTTGCACTCATTTATTCCCTGTTTTGTATTATTTTGTGTTGTTAATCCCATTACTTGAGACTAATTATACTTTTAATGGTGTATTTTACATGTACTTATGGTTTAGATTTGGCTGAGCTAAGGTGAGTTGAAGACTTGAGACGAGGGTTCCTAGGAAATAGCCTCTCTACTTCTATGAGGTAGTGGTAAGGTCTACGTACATTCTGCCCTCCTTAGACCCCACTTATGGGATTCCACTGGGTATGTTGTTGAAGGTGAGTTGAAGACTGGAGCTGAATTGGAGCCAAAAGAAGTTGAAATGCAAAAAATGGTATCTAGCAGCAGATACACTCTGCGAACGCGACCTTCAATCCTGTGATCGTGGAGTCATGTCACGCAGAGAAGCAGGAATGCGCTAGTCCTATGCGCGAAGGAGGAGCTTAAGGAGACACAACCTTCGTGATTGCAAATTTCTAAGCGCGATCGCAGAATGTTCAGTGGCCAGCGTCGGGATAGTTTTGGAATTCCACCATTGTTAGTCCCAAAATCACAATCGGGACAGTTTTGGAATTCCACCATTGTTAGTCCCAAAATCACAATATACACGCACTCTTAACCCTCATTCTAGAGGGGAAAGACAACAATCAATTCAAAGAAGAAGAACACTTATTAGGTTAGGTTTTAGTTTAGTTTTAGGGTGAGGATTTAGAGAATTTTTTCTACAAATTCTTGAGTGGATTGAAGTGTATGGGCTTCATTTGTAATATCTTTCACTCACTCTTTCTTTCCTTGTTCTTGAATCCTATGCTATATTTGTAGATTTAATTGAAACTTGGCTATTGATTTACATATGGGTCTTGATTATTTCTCTTGCTTTGATGCTTAGTTAATGATTTACTTGCAAAATGAAGAGGGTTCTCCCAAATTGCTTTAATTGATTTGTGGGTTCTTACATATCTTCTTGTATAACTTAGATTTTAGATAATCCCTTAATTCTAACTTTGTTCTTTAATTATTTCTCTAGCAGGTGTAGTTGAGGGGGAAGATTGCATGATAGTCATGTGTCTATGAGTTGAGAGCCTCAAAAGGGACTCAACGACTAAGGTATTGGGTGTTTTGCTTTTCGGTGTTCAAGCCAGGCGTGTCTTTGTGTATCCTGTGTGGGAGGCCATAGTTGGCTCTTGTGGAATGTCATTCCCTTAGCCGGGGTGATTACAAGCAACCTAGCCTACTCATAGAGTCAGTTTGATTCTAAGTGTGATGGATCGAATGAGTTTTGATTGATTCCCATACCCCATATCCTTGCTCCATTGCTCGATAGATCCTTGCCTGTTTGTTTGTAGGAGTAGTTCTTTGTCTAGTTCCCCCCAATTTAGTTGGACTCCTTGCTTGATACTCACCTATTGAGTCAAAATCTTGTAGCCATAAGTCCTTGCTCCGCTCATTCGCCGACACATTGTTCCCTGTGGGATTCGACCCCAACCTCTAAAGTTCGGTAATATGTGGATGATGACCGCCCCTTCTATATTTGAGTGGTGGGGTTGAGCGACATCATCCCCCTAAGTTCATGATGAAATTGCTTGATATTGATTCTAAGGTAATAAAGAAAGATTTAAAGTTATTATTCCTGTCAAAGAAATAAGCATGCTAACATTTTCCTTAAAAGATGCTAAGATGGACCCTTAACGCGAGAGATCGATTCTCACTTGGGAAGCTTCTGAGTTTTGAACTACTTGTATGAAATTACTACTTATGATTCTACGTTACATTATATGACTATGTTTATAATTAAAGGTATTTCATGAGATTGACTCAACAATGAATAACACATGGAGGTGCGATTTGATAAGGGAACCTAGTAACAACCCCCTTGCCCTAACTATGTGCCACTATAGGAGCCCTTGTTGGCTAGACTAGTTGATCCACGTAACTCATAAGTGATAAAGATAGATGCATGCTTAAATGACAGAGTTCCACCTGGCAAGTGGTCTCCCTATTTAAACGTAAGAGGTTATTGTTGGATTCCATGTACTAGTTGACATGGTCTTGTATGTCAGTAATGGTCCTTTCCCACAAAGTATAAGATTTGATGTCTTTGTTCCATCACATATATTTCATACAATGCATTGATTTTACTTTATATAGATCTTTATTCCTAATTCATGTTTAAACATGTTTTGATGATGACATTACAATTCCATGTATGGAGACTTCTAAATTTTATGAATGATGGCATTACAGTTTCATGTTTGCATTACATCTCACATATTTAGTACATCCTAGCGTACTAATGCATATTTTACCTACATTATGTAATCATGTACGGACTGACGTTCCACCTCCTCCACAGGCACGTGGCTAACGTTCGACGACCGAGACTAGTGATTTGGTGAGCCCTTAGTTTGGGTACCCCACCTTCTTTCCTTCACGCTATATATTTTAGACTCTCATGTACTTCAAGTTGTTTGTATTGAAGACTTTTACTTTCTATCTTATTTTCAAATCTTTTGTATTTGAGGGAAATCATGACTATGCTTTGCTCCCCGCTAAGTCTTACGAAGTTGGTATGTTTAAGACAATGACATTGGATGGGTGTATCCTGATTTCTAAACTTGAATGTTTTTTCTTAGCTCATTGCCTATTTTTAAAATTTCTGCACTATGTTGTTTTAATTACCTATGAATGCTTAATGTATACTAAGATGGCTTGGGTGAGGTACCCTTGGATTCCTCATTCGTCGTGTTATGACCAGGCCCTAGGCTTGGGTTGTGACAAACTTATTATCAGAGCACGAGGTTTGAAATGTTCCTCAGATGTCTAGCATACCGTGTTGAATAGAGTCTTGTCATGGTTGTGAAGCGCACCACAATCATGAATGAGGGGCTATGAGGCATTTAGGAAACTTTCCCTTCGTCATGAATCATGTCGCGCCTTTAGAGTTTTCTACTATTTTCCTCTATCTAACGATGATCTCTTTTTCTATTTCTAGGTTATGCTACCAAGAAGAGAACAATTACTTAGGGAGGTGAATGAAGACCAAGTTCCTCCACCGCTACCTAAAGAAGTGAACGAGGATCAAGCCCCTCCTATGTGACAAGAATAAGGAATTACCCGTGCGGAGTTTCAAGTTGCCTTTGCAATGTTGGCCCAAGTCTTGGCCAACCAAGCCAACTAAGAGGTTCCACTACCTCCTCAAGGACATCCACCGACAATAAGGGTCTGGGACTTTATAATGATGAACCTATTGAAATACCATGGTTCCAAAGTTGATGAAGATACGGTAGAATTCATTGATCAGGATTATAGTGTCATGGGGTATAGGTGTAACACGGTGAATGGAGAATCCAAAGGGACACTAAACAGGACTCTTAAGCATACATGGCACATCCTTGATTGCGGAAGCATAATTAAACAACAAACACATAAATTGTAGGGGAAACAGGACTTTGGACTCAAGCTATGGGGATGTTATAGGGAAGATGATTGACATGAACACATATCAAATAATATCTAAGGGGCGGGTAAGTATGACTCATGCTTTGGGGATAAATAGGGACTTAGGACTTCCATCTCAACAATATTTCAAGCATCAACACATAAGAGGGTCTAAAAGACTAAGGGAAGTCTTCAATAATACATAGACATAATGGCAGTTGAGCTCATAACATACAAATCCATATCCAATAACACCTCTAATTCGAATGGAATGAGGCCAAGACTTCTCCTGGGCTAACCCTCAAAAGATAAATATCCATAATTGATAAGTCTTAATAAAGCATGAAATTAAGTGGATATTGTCCTTGAAATGGAGGGCTTACTAAGCAATTTTCAATGGTTCGCTTAGCCATAGGGAGGAGGAGTATGAATGGGAGCTTCGGTCCCTACATGGTTAGATCATGTAGGCAAAAATTTGCGTTAGTACTTGGAATGTACTAAGTATACGGGGTGCAATGCAACAAAGAATATAAGCAATAATTAGAAAGTATGTAATCATAATAAATGAATATAAGCTCAAAATGACATGAATGCTCAATGCCTTAGTAAAAAATATGCATGGGGAATCATCAAGTCACTTAACATATCATACATAGATGGGAAGGGACCCTAACCGACATGTAAGACCAAGCGAGATACTAGTTAGAATCCTAAAGTTTACTCCACACCAGTCTATAAGTGGTCTACTTTGCCAAGGTAAGCTAAACACCCACCTTCTGGGAACTATCCCATTTCGGAAAGTGCTTCATAAACACCTTATGGGAACACCATCCTTTTTGGTTAACATATGATAAGAGCCTTATGGGAACACCACCCTTTTTGGTATTTCATTTACATGTGTTATACGGGAACAACACCCTTTTTGGTCAATCATGTAACACAATATATTTGGATCCATTAGCTAATTTACTAACCTATGGTGGCAACATAGTTATGGGACGATGGTTATCTACCAAGGTCCTCTTGGTGCTAGGTCATATTCCCAAGGAATACTCAAATCATACTTAGAGTCATAATATGCAAAGCATCATAATATCATAATATTTTTATAGAGTAGCTCTTTAAAACCAAAGCTTCATTTGATAAACCTCATATTATTCATAATTTTTACAATATTCTCATATCTCATAGCATGCATAATAGCCCTTGAAATTCATAACACTCATAATTTAAGTGTCTTGTCATAAGGCTTTTATCAACACAAGAAGCTTGGCATACAACTTTAATTAAACAAGGTTGGTATGCATATATGTTCAAAATCATGCAAAAGTCAAGATTTAGAACATAAAGAAAGTAAACAAAGTTCTTTTCCAATCATTCAAAGTAACCCACCACAACAAATAAAGCTTAGTTAGGGTTACAACAAATAAAGCGTAGTTAGGGCTTCCTCAACCCAAATAAAATCCGAAAATTTGACATGGCATTTCAATACAATATAATACACAAAGGCAGAATACCATAAATTACTTCATAATATCATAATATAAAAGCGTTCATAAAATTTCCATAAGTTTCCATGACTAGAAAATAGATGATGAAGAAGAATGGTTGAGCTTTATGGAGGATAGGTCTCCACAAATCAAAACCTACATACCATGGTGTGATTTAATGGAAGAAATCTGAGTTTGAAAGTGGAGAAATCTGAAACCCTAGCTTGGCCTCTTCTCTTGAAAACCTTGAAGAACTTGGGAGTATTTTGGAGGAATTTGGGACTTGGAATATTTTAGAATGAATGGGAGGGGAGTAGTTTAAGGTTGTATAAGGCTGAAAAAGGCTTAATTGAGGGCTAAAACAACGTAACATACACTTAGAAAATTATGTAATGACAAAATTGTCCCTTCTTAGAAGCTGCCGAACACGACCACGAGACCCCGATTGTGGGTCATGGTCCGTTCCATGGGTTATGAGAAGGGGGTCTTATCTAGTAACATTTTAAACCCTCATAAATTTTAACAGGACTTACAACCCATCAACCAATGTACGATGCAATTTGCATCTCGTACTCCCAACTTCAAAAACTAATATTTTCACCAAATCTGGCCATCATTTCACGAGAACAAGTTACGGCTCGTGTGGCCACCTATGACCCATAAACACTTCTGTTAAACTCACTTATACATAAAAAGTTTTCTGGACTTCATTTATTAGGCACTTTCATACCTCCCAACCTGTGGGGCCTTACATATAGAATTGTTGCCGTGATGGGGTGCCATCGAAGGAGAAGGCTGAGCTACTAGCCTACCAACTCAAAAGTGTGAAAAAAGTTTGGTATGATCAATGTATTTAGGAAAGGGGTGAAGGGGCGGGCCAAGTTAAGCCGGAATAGTTCAAAGGAGCATTCTTAGATAGGTTCTTCCTCTTGGGGCTAAGGGAGGTAAAGGTGCAATAATTCATCAACTTGAAGCAAGGGAACATGAGAGTACAGGAATACTCCCTCAAATTTACAAAGCTATCCAAGTATGAACACTTCATGCTGGCGGACCTGTGGACTAGGATGAGCAAAATTTTCTCCAAGATGTCAGATTTGGTGTCCAAAGAATGCAAGACCACATTACTAGTGAAAGAGATGGACATTTTCTGCTTGATGATGTATGCGGAGAAGATTAAAGAAGAGAAGTTGAGGCAACATGCTAGGGAGTCCAAGAGGGATCAAATGGATGGTATTGGATTCTCTCATCAAAGGAGTTGTGGCTATTGAAAATTTAAGGTGGCCGAAAGCAAGTGGGCTAAAGTTCAACCAACACTCCTCCCTGATTCAACGAAGACAAAGGGGATAATCAAAAGCCATAAACTCCCAATTTTCCTAAATGTGGAAGCCCCCAAAAAGGGAGTGCTTAGCTAGTTCCAATGCATGCTAAGTGTGGAAAGCCCGATGATCATGCTAAGGATTGTAGAAGTGGTGGTGCTAAGCCTCAAGGACAAGGTGGACAAGCGCAAGGTTCTCAAAGAGCCAATCAATTCTATGCTTTGCATGCCCTCTAAGAGGTGGAAGAGACTCCGGATGCGGTTACTAATATGTTGAAAATTTATGATTTTGATGCATATGCACTATTAAATCTAGGAGCCAATTTGTCCTTTGTAACCCCGTTCCTTGCAAATGGTTTCATGCATGGACCAATGTTCTAAATGAACCCTTTGAAGTTTGTACTCCTATAGGAGAGTCCATTAATGCACAAAGAGTTTATAAAAAAAATCTCATGTCCATTTTTCATAAAATCGTTCCTTGTAACTTGATAGAGCTTTCTATGGTTGATTTTGATGTCTTTCTTAGTTTTTCATAAAATCGTTCCTTGTAACTTGATAGAGCTTTCTATGGTTGATTTTGATGTCTTTCTTAGGATGGATTGGTTGTATGATTCCTATGCTTGTATAGATTGTTGAACTCGTATGGTCGTATTCCAATTCCCAAATGAGTCTATTCTTGAGTGGAAGGGTAGTAGTTTTTCATGTTGAACTTAGATTGTGTCTTATCTCAAGGCCCAAAAAATGATCTCTAAGGTGTGCATATATCATCTAGTGGGGGTTAAAGATGTAACTTCCGAAGTCCCCTCTCTTGAGTCAATTCCTATTGTAAATGAGTTCACCAATAACTTTTTGGAAGAGTTACCCAGTGTTCCTCTCGAAAGAAAAATAGATTTTGGCACAAACCTCTTGCTCGATACTCAACCTATCTCCATTCCTCACTATAGAATAGCCAGTGGAGTTGAAGGAACTAAGAGAGCACTTGAGAGATTTGTTGGAGAAGAGCTTCATCATACCAAGTATGTCTCCATGGGGTGCCCTGGTATTGTTTGTAAGGAAGAAAGATGGGTCACTTCGAATGTGCATAGACTACCAACAACTTAACAAGGTAACCATTAAGAACAAGTGTCCACTCTAAAGATAGATAACTTATTTGATCAGTTACAAGGATCCAAACACTTTTATAAGATTGAATTGCGGTCCGAGTAAAATTACTAAGGGTATGGGACATTTCTAAAATGGCTTTCCGGACAAGGTGTAAACATCTTAAATTTTTGATGATGTCTTTTGGCCTAACGAATGCACTAATAATTTTTATGAATCTCATGAATAGGGTGTTCAAACCCCACCTTGATATGTTTGTAGTGGTATTCATCAATGATATCTTAATTTACTCTCGGAGTGAAAAATAGCACATGGAGCATTTGAGGGTAGTGTTACAAACTTTGAGGGAAGAGAAGTTGTTTGCGAAGTTCGATAAATTTGATTTTTTTGTTGAAGGAGGTTTCATTCCTTGAACATGTGGTATCGGGTGATTGTATCAAAGTTAATCCTAAGAAGACAAAGGCTATGAGGAACTGTCTTAGGCCTTTGACTCCTACGAGCATTAGGACTTTCTAGGGTCTAGCCAAGTAATATAGATGATTTTTTGAAGGTTTCTCCTCCATTTCATCACCTTTGATTAGATTGACTCAAAAGAGAGTGAAGTTCATGTGGGCAGAGGAGTTTGAGAAGAGCTTTCAAACCTTGAAGGATCGGTTGACTTCGACTCCTATTTTTACCCTGCTAGAGGGAACCGAGGGATTTGTTGTTTATGTGATGTGTCTAGAATTAGTTTGGGTTGTGTGTTGATGCAACAAGGTAAGGTTATTGGCTATTCTTCAAGGAAATAAGAGATACATGAAATGAACTATCCGACATATGCTCTTGAACTTGCAGCCATGGTGTTGCATTGAAGATATGGCGTCATTATTTATATGGGGTTCATGTTGATGTCTCCATTGATCATAAGAGCCTCTAACACGTGTTCACTCAAAGGGATCTCAACCTAAGGCAATAAAGATGGTTAGAGCTTCTTAAAGATTATGACATGAGTATGAAGTATTACCTGGTTAAGGCTAATGTGGTAGTCGACTCACTTAGTAGGGTGTCTATGGGTAGTCCGTCTCATTTAAAAGATGATGAGAAAAGGGAGTTATCAAAGGAAGTCCATAGATTGGCGATGTTGGGTGTGAAATTAAATTATACCGACAATAATGGTATGGTTATGTTAAAGGGCTCTGAGTCTTTATTGATCAAGGATGTAAAGTCCAAGCAAGATCTAGATCTCGCCTTGGTCGAATTGAATGCCTTGGTGAAGGATGGAAAAACAGAGGTCTTCTCACAAGGGAAAGATGGGGTACTTCGTTACTAGGGGAGGTCATCTGTGCTAGATATTGATGGATTCAGGAATTCGATATTGCAAGAAGCTCACAATTCATCCAATTCCATTCATCTCAATTGCACTAAGATGTATAGAGACTTGAGGGAAATTTATTGGTGAAACAGAATGAAGAAGGATATTTCCAAGTTTGTGTCTGAATGCTCCAATTAACAACAAGTCAAGGTTGAACATCAAAGGTGACCTAACTCAAGACATTGAGATCTCCACTTGGAAGTAGAAAGAGATCAATATGGACTTTGTGGTTAGCTTTCCAAAGACCAAGAGACACTTTGACTCCATATAGGTGACAGTGGATAGGATGTCGAAGTCGGCTAATTTTTACAGCTCAAAACAACTTATAGTGCCGAGGACTACGCTAGATTATACATGTGGGAGTTGGTGAGGTTATATGGGATTCTATTTTCCATTATACCGGATCATGGATCTCAATTTACTTCACTTTTGGAAGTCATTCCAAAAGGGACTTGGTACTAAGGGAAAGTTGACTACCGCCTTCTATCCCCAAACTGATGGGAAAGTAAAAAAAACAATTAAAATGCTAAAAGATGTATTGAGGGCTTGTGTATTTGAATTCAAAGAGAGGTGAGATGATCATCTACCTCTCATTGAGTTTGCCTACAATAATATTTTGCATTCAAGCATTGAAATAGCACTACTTGAGGCTCTATACGGTAGACAGTGTAGATCATTGATTGGGCAGTTTGAAGTAGGTGAAATGGCTTTGTTAGGATTGAACCTAGTAATGGATGACTTGGAGAAAGTGAAGCTCATAAGGGAGAAATTGAAAATGGCTCAAAGTCAGCAAAAGTCCTACTCCAATGTTAGAAGAAGGGACCCTGAGCTCAATGTTGGTGATTGTATCTATTTAAAGGTGTCACCCATGAAAAGTGTAGTTTTGTTTAGAAATAAAGGAAACTTATGCCCTAGGTATATAGGGCCTTAAAAGATCGTAAGAAGGGTTGCAAGGTGGCATATAAATTAGAATTACCGATGGAGGTGAAAATGATTCACTCAGTATTCCAGGTGCCTATGTTGAAGAAATTCATGAGGAATCCATGTGAGCATTGAGGAGAATTTGAAATAAGAAATGGTTCTGGTTGAGATTCTAGACCAACATGTATAGAGGTTGAGAACAAGGAGGTTGCATTATTAAAGTCTTTGGAGGAATCAACAAATTGAAGGTGCAACATGGGTAGCGGGAAGTGGACATGGCGAAGTGTTGTTCCTATATTTTCCACTCTATAAAAGTTCATGTGTGCATTACATCACATACACTTAGTACCGTAACACCCCTCATGTTCTAAGGCTTGGAAAACTGAAAGACATGAAATTTTTTTAATGATCTAACTCTATGAGCAAGGGTATGGCCCATAGATGTAACCACAGGTTGTAGGTGGTCTCGTGGAAAGTGCCAGGGAAGATGGAAAATTGAAGGATTTCTGGAAGTTGACTTACGTGATACCAGGCGAGCCCATATGTTCACCCACGACCCATAAGTAGGTCTCACATGAAGAGGCCCTGAGGAACCTAAAAATTTTCTATGTCTCTAATCAAGGTACGAAAGGACTCACGACCCTTGAGTGGATCTATGAGTCTTCCTACGTGTTCGTGGCTTAGAAGATGAAATTCTAGTAGCTCAACATTTGTGACACCCTGATCCACTACGAGCTATAAGTTGATCCACGACCCGTAGAAGGAGTTTTGTGGACGACTCTGGTAGTTTTTAATGAAGGGTGTTTTTAACATTTCCAGTTTGTCTAAGCCCTAAACTACATTATTTTGGCTACCCTAACCACCCTAACCAACTTAACCTCTATAAAGTGCTATTCCTAATTCATTCAAAGCTTTTAATTCTCAAATCTTCGTCTAGGGTTCTCAATATTTCTCTTTCTAAGTCAAGGGTTCCACTGAAGCTTAAGCTTAAAGGTTTGATTAAGGATTCCACATTTTCTTCTTCAAATTATAACGGTTCTACTTGAGGTATGTAGGGCTTCATTCATGGATTAGTTTCATCTAAGGGTGTCAAAATGAGCCCAAAGATATATAACCAGCCCAAACATTTTTGGTTTGATTCAAGATAATTTTAATTGGGTTCAATCTAAACCCATTTAAGCCTCATCCCATATCAAAAGAATCTTCAATTGAGCCCAATCTAATCTCTAGTTTCAACCATTCTAAGGCTCTTTACTTGCATTGACATAATGTATGTTTTCTATCTATTTTATATTTTCTATCAGTTTGTAACTTTTATTATTATTTTTTGAGTTGAAATGCAAATTACGATTATAAAAAATAAATAATAATATGTTAAAATTATTGAGATTGAGCGGGTCAAATGGGCGGGTCATGACCCAACCCAAATTTTAGTCCATTTGAGCCCAACCCGTTTGAACCCAAAGTACATTTGGACGGGTCATAACCCAACCCAATTTTAATTTCAATCAATTTTAACATTCTCAATTTCAACCCAACCCGCCCGTTTGACACCCCTAGTTTCATCCGTGAAGCCCAATCCAAAACCTTCTTTTTTATAAAAATTCATGATGATTTCTTATGGGCTTTTAAGCTAGAATTCCTAATGTATGGATTATGATTTCTATGTGATGATTATGACTAATTATGCATTAATTATGATGAATTTCATGATGTATATGATTTTCAAGCTAAAGTATGTGATATCAAAGTATGCATGATTAGAGCCTCAATGACTTGATTAGGGTTCCTTTATCAATGATCCATTTTTATTTCAAGTACATGTTATCGCTATGGATCCTACTCAATTGCATGTTTTTTACTCAAATTTCCATGAGCCCAAATTTAGCCCTAGTTTCCTATGATAAAGTTATATATTCTTATGCCTACGATCTCAAGCATTGAAAGTGCATTAAATGATGATGATGATATTATGACAATGATTATGTAATGAAAACGATATGATGCTATGAAAAAGAGGATGATGAAAACCCTAATGTTTATGATGATGTTAAGGTGGGAATGTCTACCAACACTATGATTAAAGCAAAATAGATGGACTACTATTAAGACATGATGTTTCATGACAGACTACGATGATTATTTTGAAAGTTAAGAAAGCATGATTTTAATGAAGTACGACTATGTTGAAATCTATGTATATGCATGGTTTATATATTCCGTGGGATATGACTTAACACCGAATGGACTTGTATGAGGGGGACTATTTCCAAGAGTCCTTACATAAATCCTCAAGTCCCATAAGTATGTACCACCATAGGAATGATGTTTATGTTTTATGCCATAATGGTGTGCTATTGGATCCAATAAGCTTATATGATAGACACTCACCGTGCTAGGATAGAGCCTAAAGGGTGGGGTCAAATGATGGTTCTCACAGTGCTAGGATAGAGCCTATAGGGAGAGGATAGAGTTCACCTTGGCAAAGTAGACTCCTCTTAACTTGATGTAGAGTAAACATCAAGATTCCATGTATTAGTCCACATGGTTTCAATGTCAGTTATGGTCTTATTCCCATATATGTATGCTAAGGTTAAGAATGGATTTATGATGCTTCTTCTTATGATTTTAAATTTGCATGGTCATATAGATTGTATCCTTATCCTATTTATTATGATTAGGCATATTGATATTATTGTGACATCCTTTGATTTATGGAATACCTACAGACTTAGTACATTTTATGTACTAACACATACTTCTTTGCCTACATGATCTAACCGTGTAGGGATGGACGATTAGGAGATTGTTCCATTTCGTGGCTAGATTCGAATCTTGAGATTGAAGACTTATTGGTGAGCTCCCATGCTTTGGGAACAAGCCCTATGATTGTTTCTTTAATGTTGAGACATTGTCACTTTTATTCTTTGATGTATGTCTTGAGGGTGAGCTAGTGAGCTATGTGCTAGTCCCTGCCAAGATGTATGATATAGAGGCATGATTTGGACCTTAATGGATTGATGTATATTTCCTTATGGGAACTATGATGTTCTTACATTTTATGTACTTCCACATTCTCATTATCATATATTATGAATGCTTATGATATGATCACATGATTTGGATGGGATGCCTTAGGGTGTCACATTTGCCGTGTCACGACTAGACCCTAGGTCAGAGTCGTGACAAATATATTCCAATGTACTAATGCACATATTTTACTTATATGATGATATCATGTAGGGACCGATGCTCCTCCGCCTCCACCAGTATATCGCTTGTACACCCCACATTTTAGGTGTACATAGGCTTATGGAACATGATATGATTAGGTAAAAAGGGACACCAACTTTAATAGCACCTAAAGTTTAGACTCGAGGGCTACATTTACGCCTAATGCTTAAGATGAGCGAGTGTAGATAAGTTTTAAGTCAAATTAAGGAGATCACAACCTCAAATGAGGTGAAAAAAGTGAGGTGCTTGTGGGACTTTGGAAGCTAGCAGGTGAGTCACCTACGTGCTTAGCTTAAATAGGCTAGGTAGATGGATATGAGGCCTAACACCGAATTTGTTCAAGTCCGATAAAGAATAAACCCCGAGATAAGGGTGTAATTTAGGCCCATGGTTTAGCATCATAAATGGACAATATTTGCATCCCAAGATGGTTAGGAAAAGGGCCAAATTACATTCACAACCCAATTCACAAATAAGGCCCAACTAAGTTTAAGTAAAAAGGGAAAATTTGCTGCAAAGCCCATCCAATTGAAACCTAATAAGGCCCAAGTGAAAGGGCCAAGTAGGTGCATCACCACCTTGACTAAATGTGGTTGAAAACACAAGAGAAAGTCGGTCCAAAGTATCCCTTTAAAAGGGATTAGAAACCAGCTCTTCAAGTCATTTTAGACTTAGAAAAATTTCAGCTTTCACAAGTTTATTTGCTGCTCTCTCTTTCCATTACAAAGCAGCCACAACGAGACTTTAGGGTTCTTGGAGAAGCCCCACATCTTGGAGGTTAAGGTAAGTAAGAATACCTATGTATTTAGTGTAATTTTTTCATGAAAAACATGAAGAGTATGCTGGTTATAGTTGTCCAGGAATTTTGGACAACATGTGTTCCAAAGATTGTTGTACAATTTTCTTGTTTATTAAGTGGCTTTTATCTTGTTCGTTAGCTAGATTATGAAGTAATATTTATGTTCTTAGCAAGGATTAGTTCTATAGTGATGAAAGAAGGCTGCTGCACTATTTTTATCTTTCGCAAAAATGAGTTCTTATATGATATCTTAATTGCGCTCTTAGTAGGAATTTGTGGATTGATAATTGGGAATTGTTGTTGCACGTCCTCCATCTATTTGGGGACTGTTTTAGGACTGTTTTTGGTGTACAGATATGTTGAGGAAAGTTTGGTTGACGTTGAAACAAATTTGAAATGGTTGACATCGAAATGTAGCGAAAGGACGTAATGTTACGTAGCCTACTGGCGTGTTGTGTACAATTGTTGTATGTTGTACTTTATGAACTGTTGTAAGACTGTTATGTGACTAAGACAAGCTGTGTATGACATGTATATGAGAATGTGTATTAGAAAATACGATTAGGAGTGGAAAGGTTGAAAGAATATTTTTTGGTTGATAATTACGAGCTTGCTGCCCGGATATTATTTTTGGGTGGAATTGGACTACCAAGATGTGTTTATTAGCTGCTAATACTAGTTTTATCACCTACTATTGTAGATAAGTATTTGGAGGAAGAAGATACTACTCTGAGGTAATAACGACGTAGTACAACGAGGTATGTAAAGCTACTCGTCTTCGTATTATTTGACATGAATCTAGGTTATTCCTTGGCACATAAAGACACTTACAAACTCCGACATAACTAATTACCGTGTCTCTACTCTTTAACATGTTCATATGCTCCCATACATAGCCATTGTCAATTCTGCATACATACTTAGATACCAAAGATACATGAGTTCCTTTTTACTAAGTAAAGTCCATGTGTTGTTTAATCTCCTACGCATTTCATTAGTTGTGTAGCTCTCTTTTCATTGTGGTATTATCTTGCATGGTTGTTTATATTTCACATGTATGTCTATATTCCTACAGCTCTTTAAATGTTATGACCACCAAATGAATCATCTCAAAAGTAAATAAAAGATTAATTGAAGTTGCTTATTGATGGGTGGTATCCCAGGGGTGGAAGAATCACCTAACATGGGTCGATCCCATATTACGGGGGTTAACCCCAGGGGTGAAAGGAAAGCCTAGCATGGGTCGATCCCGATATTGATTTACAACTGATCAGCTGGTCATTTACATGATATATATTGTGCACAGATTAAAAAGTAAAGAAAGGTAAAGTAATAAAAGGGACATAGAGTACATGATTCCACAGTATGACTAAAGTTGGTCTTTTATCCTTACACACCAGTGTGTGATTTCATTTGAGTTCTTTTTTCATATACAGTTGTTCCTGCCTTACATATTCAGTAAATTATCTTGTACTAACATCCCTTACGGGGGACCTGCATCTTATGCTGCAGGTACAGGAGCTAGTAGATCTCCCTAGTAGGAGTACAGGACATCCAGCTGCTATTACTAAGCTCCAGGTTGCTTCGGGGCTTTGTGTGTCTAGAGCTTACATTTTTTTGTATTGTATAGTTGTAAAGAGGCAGGGCCTTTCCCGATCCATTTAGATACTACTCCTTATCTAGAGGCTTTGTAGACTATGTAAAGTAAAGTGCGGTCAAGTATCGTACTTTAGACATTGTGGCTCCAACGGCCTAGTCATATGCATTTCCTTTTGGCTTGTTATTACTGTCTACTTTTTTTTTGAAAGCATGTTGTATATGTAAATTTTTTATAATGTTCATAGCAGATGCATAGTTATATATTGGTTCTCTCGAGCCTTATCGGCAACGAGTGCTAGTCCGCCTTAATGGGACTCTGGGCATGACATGGCTAGTCTCTAACATTCAAGGCTAAGTAACTTTAGTGAGTCCTCTACTCGGGGACTACGAGTATTTCTTCATATCATTTGTATTTGAGAATTTACTTATTTTGGATTGTATTATGGAGAATTTTACTTTCTATGTTATTTTCTTATGACTTCTATACTTGAGGGGAGCTTTGGATATGTCTTAACCCCTACCATGTCATTTATGTGGATTGTATGTTTGGAAAATATGTTAAAAGCTTGGATGCTACTTTTATGGATTTTCATGAAGGAATATTCCCTTAGTCACATTCTCCCACTTTCAAATTCTATTTTTATCATTGTTAATTGCTATGACTGCTTTATGAATGCTAAGAGACTTGGGTGAGGTGTTTTCAGGTCCCTTATTCACCCTGTTATGACTAGGACCTAGGCTTGAGTTGTGATATAACAATCAATATACTAGTGCCAAGCGCTGCATGTGAATTCAAGATATTCATGTGAACCTCTGTAAAGTGTGTGTCCACAAATGTATAGACCTACCCCATCCTAACTAGCAATTTAGGATTTATGTGACACCTCTATTCGATACCATGGTACCATAGCATGAAGGTTCCATGGGGGCGAGGTAACCCTTATACACTTCCTAGGCTCAAACCAGGTCTTATCATATCTTCATCAGTGATACAAGGAATAATAGTAGCCATAACAATGTAGAAAGGGTGTCATCATGCCGTCAAGTCAAATCATAAAATTGAGATCATCCCACATGCCTCCATAATCTAAAATAGAAAAGAGCACGTCCTCGATGCCTCGGAAGTATCAAAATCCAAAAATCAGGTGATCCAAGTGGTGTCAACTCCTATCAAAACTAGTTTGAAGCCAATTACATATCAACAATATAAAAAAACCTTTCTATCTTTCCATGCATGATGCTGATGAGACAATATATGATCTGAGATCGTATCAAAAAACAAATATGATTGATCAACCAATGCAATGCATACCAACTATTGTCCAACCAAAGAGCACAAGATTAAAAACTCAAGTCCCTACCCCTACATACGGAGGCTGAGAGAACTAACTTAAGGACCAACTGCTCATCGAACAAGGCCTCGGGCCCAATGATTTACGAATAACAATAACCCAATAAAACTGTTTCCAGCATACAACTACATATACAACTAAGGAATCATAGGTGGCTCAACAAATAGTAGGGGAGAGAAATATTTCTAGGATCAAAGACCAAAAAAATCATAAGCTCTAGTCAAAGATTGAGCGTAAATAAGTCAAACTCATGGCTACAATGAGCCACTAACATCTCGAACACTGAGTGAAATGCACTATCAAGGACAAGCCCTAACGAAAAACACTTCTAGCTATGAGAGCAATAAAATCCTATCAAGGACAAGCCCTAACGAAAAACACTTCTAGCTATGAGAGCAATAAAATCCATGTCACAACTCGGGCCTAAGTCCTAGCTGTAACATGACAAGTGAGAAACCTGAAGATATCTCACCTAAGCCTCTTAACATTCATTAAGAATTAATAAGTAATTAAATAACATAATGTGCAATTTAAAGTGGGGAATGGGACTAAGTGAAATATTCAAAAGTTTTAAAATGTAGAAAGGACTCAATTCAAAGCACAACGTCCAAACATACCAATCTAGATAAAGACCCAGAAAGGGGTATGAACTACTTAGGCTCTGCTCAAATACAAAAGTCAAGTAAATAAGATGGAAAGTGAAAGTCTCCATAATACAACCCAAAAACAACGTCTAAGAAATACAAAGCATGAGGAAATAAGGGGTAATCCCCGAACTAAGGGCTCACAAAAGTTACTAGTCCTGGACGTGAAAGCTAACCACGTGTCGATGGAGTAAGTGGAGTGTCAGTCACTACATGGTGACATCATGTAGATAAAATATGTGTTAGTACATTTGAATGTACTACGTATGTGAGATGCAATGCAAACCTGAAACTGTAATTTCAGCATGCATGAAATTGTACTACTATCATTCATAAAAAAATAGAAGTCTCCATGCATGGAATTTAATGTCATCATTCAAATCATACAAGCCCATGTCCAAGAATAAGGTTTAATGTGTAGTCAATATCAATACATCATATAGAAACACATTTAAGGAACAATGACATCAAATACACAATTTTGTGGGAAGAGACTGTACCAACATATGAGACCATGTGAGCTACTACATGAAATCTAACATAACCCCCTACGTTCGCACGGGGAGTCCACTTGCCCGGTGAAACATCGTCAACTTATGCATGCATATCTTAATATAATATAGTTATTTTGGATCCACTAGCCTTACCCTACAAAGATTCCTACGGTGGAAAATAGTTAATGTGGCAAGAGGTTGCTTCTAAGGTTTCCTTACCGAACCCCACCTCAATTCCTTATTCAGTGCTAAGTCGATCCCACAGAATATTTTACAACATTGGGTGTAGCCATGCAATATAACTTAGAAGCGTAAGTAGAAATACATGGGAGTGTATCAATGACTTGGAAGCCACTCAAGTGAGAATTGGCCTTTCACAATGAGGGTCCATTGTAAACATTGTTTATGGCTTTACAATATGCGTACATCTTTGACAACATGCATAACTTTCAAAACTTACTTTAGCCTTTTTCTTTAACATCATGCAAAACTCATCGTGAACTTAGTGAGCCTATGCTATGACCTAAAATCACATAATTCAGGGGTATAATTCATGAACATGATAAACAACATAACTTTAAAACCAAGATTAAGCAGCTCACAACATCATCGAATAACCCTAGATAGTGAAATTACAAGAATCAACTTAATAGTCATAGAAACTCATGGTATATCATCACATTACATCATTGATATCAATATACATGTAAATTTTCATTTAAATCATGCTCATAAAACTCATAATTTTCATGAACTTAAAAAGAGGTAAAGGAAATCATTGGGGGACTTTGTGGGTGGAAGGACCCTATAAATCAAACTCACATACTTGTAAATGACCTTAAGGAAAGACTTAAACAAGTTGAGGAAGAAAGCTCTTTGAAGGAGACCCTAGCCTTTCCCTTGCCTTGACTTGGAGAGTAGTTTGCCTTAGGAAATTTTTGGAGAGTTTGAGAATGGTGAGAATGAGGGTGAATGAGGATTTAGGGTCTGATATGGGAGGAAATATAATCCCAAAATAGGCTTAGGTCATGAGGAATAGAAAAAAGTGTTCTTCATTAAAACTGCTGGAACCCTAACAATGACCCCAATTACGAGTCCTAAACAAAACCACGGATCGTACTTGAGGTTTCATTCGTTCAACTTGAAACTTGGTCTACGAAGGTCAACTCACAAGACCCTTCTACGACTCATAGATTAGTCTATGGGTCATAGACTCATTCATAGAGTACCCTATAAGTTAGGAAAGTTTTCGAATCTCAGGACCTATCTACGAGACCAAACTATGGTCCGTGAACTCAAGTACGAGTCATCCTATTTGTTCGTAGTTCCACTTTAGAAACCATATTTTCTACCATCTCAATTCATTAAACCATGAGACCATTCAACAGTCCGTAGTTTCATTTACGAAAGACCCTTTGTGGATGATCCTCACACTTGGTCAATTTCTCACCCAGGCTGACCCAATCCACGAGCCTTGTTTATGACCCATGGTTTGAACCATGATCCATAAATAAGGCTCGTACTTACACCTACTACATTTCTAGTTCCACTTCTTCTACACTGGGTCCTTACAATATTTCCTCCTTGGGAATATTCGTCCTCGGATGTGCTAAATGTAAGATCTACGGAGTTATAGAAGTAGTGAACAACCTAACATGAATGCAAAAATCCAATTTTAAGCATCGTTTCACAAAATTTCAAACTCTTGTTTCACATATCAATCCAAAAAAATCCCATGAACTTGCAAACATACATATGTGACATGAAAATTAAAATGTAAGAATTTTGAGGTGTTAAGAAAGAAGAACTTAGTTTGTTAGGCTTGAGTAGGGTGGAAAAGATAAGAATATCGCTTTATCATGTCTGCTTCCACTTCTCCCATTGCACCTTCAACTTTTTATTCCTCCAAAGTACTTTAATGGACACAACCTCTTTGTTTCTTAACCTCTTCACTTTTCGGTCTAGGATTTCAACTGGAACCTTTTCATAAGCCAAATTCTCTTCAATGCTCAAATCATCAAATGGGACTATGGAATTTGGATTCCCACGAATTTTCTCAACATAAATACATGGAATAGAAGGTGTATCATGTTCATCTCCATTGGCAGCTCCAACTCGTACACCATCTTGCCAACCTTTCTCACAATTTGTAAGGCCCTACATACCTAGGGCTCAATTTCCCCTTTTTGCCAAACTGAACCACACCCTTCATTGGAGTCACCTTCAAATAGACCCAATTATCAACATTGAACTTAAGGTCTCTTCTCCGAACATCGGAGTATGACTTTTGTCGACTTTGAGCTGTTTTCAATTTCTCCTTTGCGAGTCTTACCTTTTCCATGACATCTATGACTAAATTTGGCCCAAACAAAGGCATATAACCAACTTCAAACAACCCAATCAGCGACCCACATCTTTTACCATACAAAACCTCAAATGGCGCCATCTCAATACTTGAGTGGAAGCTATTATTGTTGGAAAACTCAATAAGAGGAAATGATTATCCCAATTTCCTTGGAATCCCACCACATAAGCCCTTAAATTATCCTAAGCATTTGAATTATTCCTTTGTCTTGTTCATCTGTTTGAGGATGAAAAGTGGTACCCAACTTCACCTTAGTCCCAATGACCTTTTCAAACAACCTCCAAAAGTGAGAGGTGAATTGAGATCCACGATTTGATATGATGGACAACGGAACTCCATGTAAACTCAATAACTCCCAAATATACAATTTTGCATAGCTTTTGGCACTAAAGGTTGTCTTGACTGGTAAGAATGAGTTAACTTCGTCATTCTATCCACCATCTCCCATACGGAGTCAAAATGCCTCTTGGTCTTAGCAACCCAACTACAAAGTCCATATTAACCTCTTCTAACTGCCAAGTGGGAATTTCAATGTCTTGAGTTAGTCTGCCTAACCTTTGATGTTCTACCTTTTGAGAAAAATTTCGCTATATCCTTCTACATTTAGTTCCACCAATACACCTCCCTTAAGTCTCAATACATTTTAGTGGGCTGGGATAAATAAAGCAGAAGGAATTATGAGCTTCTTCCAATATCAACCCTCTTAACCCATCGACATCTGGTACACATACTCTACCTTGGTAACAAAGTACCCTATCTCCCCCTTGTAAGAAGACCTCTATCTTTTATTCTTTCACCAATGCCTTTTAACTCTACCAAAGTGGGATCAAGGTCTTGTTTAGACTTCACATCCATTATCAAAGAAGTCTCGGAGCCATTCAATACCATCATACCACCTTTGCCGACATCGCTCAATTTTACTCTAAGGACCTGTACTTAGCATGACCTTAATGGTGCTTGGAAATTGGTTCTAGAAAGTTTTTGACCAATGTGAAGCCTTATGGGCACCTCCACTAGTCGTGTGGCTCACCATGGGCCGTGTGGGGCCTTGAGGTGACCCTTGGCCTTGCTTATCAAGTGTTGGCCTTAACTTGGAGTTTAAGACTAGGGAATGCACCACATGCACCCACACGGTTTGCATGGCACTTTATGGACCGTGTCATGGCTTGTGTGAGTGGCCTTGGCCTTGAAAACCACATTTTTTCCAAGGCTTGGACCATATGAACCTCTCACAGACCGTTTACCTCTTCATGATCCGTATAGGCCTTCTTATGGGCGTTGGTGTGAAAATTTTCTAAGTATGGAATCACCGTCTCGGAACATCATTAGTGGAATTTTGACTAAATGAGGCTTCATGGAAGGGCACACAGTCCATTTTCCTTTGTACAGACCGTGAGACCCTCTCACGAGACCCTTGGCAACAATTTTTCATCTGTTTCATTAATGGTGTTCTCATAAATATGGCTATGCCTGAGGGTCTTTTGTGACTTTCTATGCTATTCTAAGACATTCAAATGACCTATACTCTTATTCTCCCATTCAAATTCATTCTCGCACTTAGAATTATATTCAAACTCTCTCTTAAGAACTCCCCTAAGGTGAACCTTTGAAGATTGTCTTGGAGATTAAGGAAAGGCTCTATTCTTCATCAAATTCTTATTATTTCTTCTTGGTGAACTAAGGTATGTGGAATTGATTCATGGTCCCTTTCAACCATGAAGACCCCAACTCTTTTACACTTGATTTTATGAAATTGAGCTTACTTTACACATGAGTCTTTTAGATTATTGTTTATTTGATTCAATTGAGATATGAGCTATGTTTTATTGTTGATTTTAAAGTGATTTAAGCCCTAATATGTTCAATTATATGAATATTATGAAGATTTGAATATGCATCCTCCCTTTAAAGTATGACTTAAGCATGGGTAATCTAAACTGTGATTTGAATGTGGATTTTACTTATAGATTTACTTGAATTTCACATTGTATTGTTGATTTAAGATTGAATCTCTATTGTCCATTTCTATTCTCATATCATTCATGGCATATGCATTCATGAGCATTGGTTTTTGATTAAAAGTATTCGGTGGGTTAAGCCCACATATGTTTATGAAAATGATTTGATGGGTTAAGCTCACACATATGGTTATGACAATAATGTGATCACATAAATATCTATGATATGGCTCTTTGAGCATTTTGGGTGTTTACACCATCTTGGTATATGTGAATGAGCTAATCCTATGCATGAAAAGTATGATTCCAATTATGATTTGGCTTTTAGACCAAATATGAATGATTATGAAGAATGTTTGGCTTTTAAGCCCAAGTATGCATTGAAATGATTTAAAATGACTTGTACCTCTTTGAAAACATGTATACATATATCTATATTCTTGTGGGATGATGAATTAGCACCGATGGGATTGGAAGCATCATGGCTTTCCCCAAGGGTCGTCTTCCTTTCTCTTAAATTATGTACCAACATAGATATTTGATATGGCCACCCTCACAAAAATGGAAGTGCCCGTAGGTGCGGTTACAACTTTGATATAATATTATATGATGTGAAAATCCTATCTGAAATGGGGGCGCCCGTAAGGAAGGTTATTTCTCCGAAATGGGGTTGCCTTTAAGGAGAAGTATGGTTTACCTTTGGCATGTAAACCACCTCTTTTCTGGTATGGGGATAACATCGCGATTCCAAGTAATAGCTCTCTTGGTCTTACATGTCAGTTGAGGTCTCATTCCCATTATATATGAGCATTTTAGTGTTTTATACATCATGGATTTAATGGAACATTGTTATATTACTTTTCTTTGCTATATACTTTTTCTATATTATGTGCCCTTGTCATCTAACATTGAACGTGTGTTTGATAAGTCATATGCATTGCATGCCCGCATACTTAGTACATTCAAATGTACCAGCACATACTTTTTTCCTATATGATCTAACCATATAGGGATCAGAGATTATCTTCATCCACCGTTTATCGGCTAGATCAGATTTGAGAAAAGTGTTGTGGTGAGTCCTATCTTCCAAGGACAAGCCACCATCTATCTACCTTATCTTGGTTCCGTTTTTGCTATTTACTTTAAGGGTGAGCTCGAGACAGGTCTTGGCCCCCGTTCTATCTTATGACTAGAGGCATTGTTGGACATCTTGTAGACTCTTGTACAGGTATATGTTATGTGATGATAATTGGAGATTATGATTATGACTATCTATCAGATATGGCTTATATGATTCAGTGATGATATAATGTGTATACATTTTATCATGTGGAAATATGGTAGATCCTAAGTTCCATTTTACCCCCATAGAGTGAATCATACTTACCCACCCCTTAGTTCTTATGTGTTTTATGTTATGTTAATTCATGGTCATCCCTATCCTTATGAAAACCCCATAGCGTGAGTTCTACTTTCCCGTCCCATAGAACTATATGCTTACGGTCTTTAAATACGCTTCCGAACAGATGATATGAATATTGATACTATGAGGTTTGCTTGGGGGTTCTCGGGTTCCCATTTTCCATGTCACTCTTAGACCCTAGGTCCGGATCGTAACACTTAGCCCCCAATCTAACCAACCTATGGTTCCTTTTCTAACCCCCTTTTTCCATCATCTTCAGAAACGATACACTACTCATGGACACTAGTAAGTGCATCGGCTACCACATTAGCCTTGCCTGAGTGATATTTCACACTCATGTCATAATCTAAACATCTTTTTTTGCCTTAGGTTGATGTCCCTTTGAGTGAACACATGTTGGAGGCTCTTATTATCGATGAAGACATCAACATGAACTCTATACAAGTAATGATATCATATCCTTAATGCAAATACCACGGTTGCAAGTTCAAGAGCATGTGTTAGATAATTCTTTTCATACACCTTCAATTGCCTTGAGGCATAGGCAATCACCTTACTAATTTGCATCAACACACACCACAAATCAACCCATGAGGCATCACAATACACCACGAATCCCTCGGTTCCCTCCAACAAGGTCAAGATTGGAGCTGAAGCCAACCGATCCTTCAAAGTTTGGAAACTCTTCTCACACTCATTCGTCCATATGAACTTTACTTTCTTTTGAGTTAGCCTAGTTAAAGGTGACAAAATGGAGGAGAATCCTTCAACAAACCTTCTATAATACCCAACTACGCCTAAGAAACTCCTAATGTCCAAGAGAGTCAATGGCATAGGGTGAAATTTGATTCTATCACCCAACACTACATGCCCAAGGAAGAAAATTTCTTCCAACCGAAATTCGCATTTTTGAAACTTAGCAAACAATCTTACATCCCTCAAAGTTTGAAACACTAACTTTAAATGTTCTATATGCTCCTCTTCAATCTAAGAATAGATCAAAATGTCATCGTTGAACACCACAACAAATATATCAAGATAGGATTTTGTAATGCCTGGTAAAATTATCAAAATACCCCTAGAGGAAGGGTATGTGCGTAATGCATCTTTCAATGCTCGTATGACAAATTCGAGGCTGGATTTGTGATCAACAAGAAAAATTAAGTGAGAAAATGGTTTCAGTCAATTTTTAAAGCGACCGAGTCAAAAGATAATTTTTCGATCCGAAAAACCAAGACAATGTCGATGCGCGATGGAGGTACTTCGTGCCTCTGTAGCGGACCCACACTTACATTTTTTTCAAAAAATTTCAACGGGATTGAAAAAACTGATTCAGAAACTTTTCGGAGAAAAATACATGTACGCGACTAGTTCGCGTCGCGGATTGGGCAACTCCAAAGCTGAAAAAAATTCTAAAGTTCATGAGGGGCATTCTGGTCAATTCCCAATCTCTCCTAAACTCTATACACGATCTAATTAGGTCATTTTGACATAAAAAGAGGTCTAAAACCTCATTCTAAGTCCTTTTCTAATAATCTAACAAGACTAGGGCTTGAGGAGAGAGGAGAAGAGCTTGAGATTGAGGAATTCAAGAGAAAATCCTTCAAGAGATTATTGAGAGCTTCATCCGAGGTATGTAAGGCTACCTAAAATGTTGGATTATATTCATCCATGCACCCCTTCATTTTTTGAGTTAAGATCATGAATATAAATTGTGTGTTTTAAATCCTGTGATTTTTGAGTTCCCAAAGTTTTGTACATGTTGGAGTTTTCATGAATATACTTGAGTCATTTTATGAGTTGTAGCGTCGTGACCATGGATTATGAATATTGTTAGAATGCTCGATACACTAGCCTACATTTAGTACTTTCTTTGCTTACTGACTAAATTGAAAATCATGAATTTAACCTTCTAAACCCAGTATCTTGAACCCAGGAAGTATGTTTTCTTGTTTCATATATGTATGTAATGAATACCTATTATGCCTTATGTGTTGAGCCTGGATGGTATGATGTACTTAATCAAAATTAGTGAGTCTTGCATGGTGTGAGTTAGAGTTTTGAGTTGCATTACATGAATGATGGTCCCAAGTTATTGAGTTGTTGAGAAATTGAGTTGAGTTATTGGGAATTGAGCTGACTTGTTGAGATGAGTTTGAGTTAATTTCTATGAGCACATTTTAGTCTTGGAAGGAGTATTGAGCACCGAGTGGGTGATTTAAGAGCACCCTAGAACTACGTTGCTAGCGTAGGATAGTCGCAAAGGATAACTCTGGTGGCCCATGTCCCAATAGATGGACATTCTCTTTGGATCCCAGAGAGAGAGGGAGAGGTTGATGTCCTATTCCTTGGCAAGTTTAGGGAGGACGTGTCAATGACGTCTTTTTGTTGTACATCACGAAAACTTATGGTGGGGTGGAGAGTTATGGTTAGAGAAACTTACAAGCGAATTGTCACGCCCAAAGTCCCATTAAGGCGGAATGGCACCCGTTGCCGATAAGGCTTGGGAGAACTAACATATAACCATACACCATCTATAAACATTACAAGGGGTTTCCACATTCAACATGCTTTCAAGAAAGTAGACAGTAATAACAAGCTGAAAGGAAATGCATATGACCGGGCCGTTGGAGCCACGATGTCTAAAGTACGATACATGACCATACTTTACTTTACATAGTCTACAAAGCCTCTAGATAAGGACCGGGACAGGCCCCGACTCATAACCAACTGTACAATGCAAAAATATAAGCTCTAGACGCATAAACCCCCGAAGCAACCTAGAGCTCAGTTTCTGCAGCTGGTATTCTGTACTCCTACTGAGAAGATTTACTAGCTCCTATATCTGCAGCATAAAATGCAGGTCCCCCGTAAGGGACGTCAGTACGAGATAATGTACTGAATATGTAAGGGAATAGTATATGTAAAGTGAGAACTCAAGTGAAATCAAGTAGCAAGATATAAATGCACAACGCATAGTGAAAGACCACCTTTATTATACTTGTGGAACCATGTACATTACATTCTTTTCTTTACTTTTTAGTGCTTTGTAATTCCTTTAGGCATGTAATACAAATGACCGACTGATCAGTGGTAAGAAAAGGATGACCCATGCTAGGCATTTTAACCCCTGGGATGCTGTCCTCATAGCTATACAAATCAGGATCGACCCATGCTAGGCTTTTGCCCCTAAGCTGCCACCCTCCTGAACCAAGTGAGATCGACCCATGCTAGGTCTTGCCCCTGGGCTGCCACCCACGTTGTGGACAGTGTACAAGTTATTCTTTACTACTTTGAGATTGTACTTTGGTGGTCATAATAAATTTTGGAGCTTCGGAACTATGTACTAGTAATATAAGATAGGACAATGGTCATTTAAGGTAGTTCCATAATATAAGAATCACATGGAATTTTGACGTACAACTTAGGAGTATCCATGACATAATTGGCTAGACGAGTGACCGTGGACTCCTCATGCTAGTGCTTGTAAGAGTAAAACTACAGATTTACTAATAAGTAATACCGCCACTATTAGAATATCACTAGGGAGGCTACTAGTTGATAGTAACGCGAGTGTTAGATTTCATGCCAAAGAATATGGAATTGGATAGCCTTACATACCTTGTCGTGCCACCTCGTTAACACTGCAATGTGATCTCCCCCTTTTTTCCAAATATTTATCTACAATTGAGTAGGTGATGAAACTAGTATTAGTAGTGAATAAACACATGTAGGCAGTTCACTCACACTCATGAGTTGTACCCGGGCACCAAGCCTGTAACTACCAACCTAAGGGTGTTCCTTCAGCTTCTTCTTCTCTAATTGCATTTATGGTCACACCTCTTACCATCATATTCATAAAACAGCCTCTAAATATCATCATGTAGCAGGAGCAATGTGAACTTATGGCATCCAATTATCTTTCTCATGAGTTTCTACTAACATTCCACTTTAAATTCCAAAAAGGAGCTCATAATTTACGTAATAGGGGACTCCCCTCCATGGCTGCCCCAACAAGCACAAACCACCAGCAAACCTTCCCACAAGATTACCTCATATAAAAAGGACTGCTCCAACCTCATTGATACATAAACAATCCCTTAATTAACTCAAGCACAAGAGAGGGAGAAAAGTGAAGCAACTTACCTTACTTGTGAGTGATTCTTGCTCTCTTAACTCATATTTTTCAAAGGCTGAACTCTCCTTCAATCCTAGCATGAGATGAGGATAATATTCAATAACCCTAAGCTTTTCTTTATGGCTGCTATATGAAGATAGAAGGGAAAGAAAGAGAACCTTAAAATCAGATTTTTCCTCAAGTGTAAAATGGCTTAAAAGAGATGGTTACATTCCCTTTTAAAGGGACCATCTTAGGCCGACTGTATCCTTGATTTTTGGCCACATTTTACCAAGTAGGTGATGCACCTACTTGGCCTTTTAACTTGGGCCTTTATGTGTCTCTACTTATTGGGCCTTGGCTGCCCATTCTTTCCTCTTTTTACTTTATTTGGGTTGGTCCAGAATTTTCAAGTAAATGGTTAGTGACCTTGGGCCCTATAAGATGGCCAAACATGTCTTAGTAGGTGGTAAACCTACTTGGCCCTTTGGGCTGGTCAAAATGTCTAAATAGGTGATACACCTACTTGCTTCGTTAAGTCAAGAAAGCAACTTGTTATCTTACCTCTTTTCTAAATCATAATCCCCTTATATTGCATCTTAATATTTCAATTTAGACTTTTAGCTCAAATAACACCTTATCGTCTCAGATTTAAATGATTTCGTCGAGTTCATCTTGGATTCACACCCTCTGAAACATGTGGGATATCGCAACAACTCTCGATCCAATTCAAATTATTACCACCCTTATAAAAAAAGCGTAGTCTCTCACCTGTACCATAAGCCTATGTCAAATGTCACATAAGTGGGACTAACATGTAGAAAATATGGAGTGTTACATGAATACTTGAGTTGAGCATATCATGAGTCTTTCGAACTGAGTTGCATCAAATACTGAGTCTAATTCTAAAAGCACGATTTCAAACCTTAAACCTTCATGATTTCCATGATTTGAGTTATGAGATGAGGAGTTGAGTCTTGTGTCGAGTTGATTGATTGAGTTTGAGCTTTATCTATTTCTTGAGCCATTTTACATAACGTACATTCCACGTACTGACGTCATTGGGGGCTGCATCATTTCATGATGCAGATACAGGAGAAAGAGGACTTCGGCAAGTGCACCATTGAGGTTCAAAGTTCATTAATTCCAGAGTTTGGTGAGCCCTCCTTGCCATTCAAGGGAGCCTTTATTTTAGTTACTCGTTGTTTATTTATCTTTGAGTTGGGTATCCATGGCCTGCCATGGTACCTTCTTAGACTGTAGAAATAGAGGCTTCATAGACTAGAGATGAGGATTTGATGTTGGGGTCTTTCCCTCTTTGAATTGAGTTCCTAAAACTAGCTATTATGTCATAGATGTTGAGACTGATGTTGTTGGCCTATGACCCTCTTTCATTAATGTAGAAGTAACTGAGTTGCCCACTATCTTATTTTCCTTACTCTAATACTTTCCATTGTATCTGATGATTGAATGACTTCCTCGAGACTAAGTGGTTTGCTTAGGGACTATCAATAGTCTCTGAGCACTGGCCATGTCTAAGGTACCCTCCTGAGGCGTGGCAGGTTTAAATACCCTATCAGGAGGTCCATAAATATCTCTGGACAACACGTCAATCTTAGAAAAGTGTTCGGCTCCTTGTAATTGACCAAACTAGTCATCAATCCTTGGAAGTAGATACTTATTCTTGATGGTAACTTTGTTGAGTTGTCGGTAGTCTATGCACATTCAGAGTGACCCATCCTTCTTCCTCACAAAAAACCACCAGGGCACCCCGTGGAGACCTATTTGAACTAATGAAACCCTTCTCCAATAAATCCTTCAATTGCTTGTTTAGTTCCTTTAATATCGTTGGGGCCATTCGACAGGGAAGAATGGAGATAGGTTGAGTATCAAGCAAGAGGTCTATGCCAAAACCTATTTCCCTTTTGGGAGGAACACGAGTAACTCTTCAAAATAGATATTGGGAAACTCATTTACAATGGAAATTGACTCACGGGAGGAGATTTTGGAAGTCACATCTCTAACACTTACCCTTACTAAGTGATAAATACATCCCTTGAAAACCATTTTACGATCTTTGAGATAAGAGACAAACCGACCTCTACATGATGAACTACTACCCTCCCACTCAAGGACATAATCATTTGGGAATCAAAATTTGACCCTATGAGTTTGACAATATATAGAGGCGTTGGAAGGATGCAACCAATCCATCCCATGTATAACATCAAAATTGACCATGGAAAGCTCTACTAAATCACAAGGAACAACTTTATGCAAATGGGCATGGGAAAACCCCTATGGATCATTCATCGAAAGGAGATACTTGATTTTGAATTTGACCAATTGAGATATCAGAAAAGAATATTCTTAATTTCTTCATTCAAAGAGAATTCTTAGCCTACTTTTGTATTCTTTCTAGATTCAAAGACTAACCACAAAATCACAAAGAAAATAGATTCATAAGTTCGATACCATGTATAAAAGTCATGTGTAAGAAATATTTAATCGCATAGAGTGAACGAATAGGTTGATTAAAAATTCACAGACGAAAAAATGACAAAAAAGAAAGCATTCACTCCTCTTTTCTATCTTGCATCCGTAGTATTTTTGCCCTGGTGGATTTCTTTCTCAGTTAATAAATGTCTGAAATCTTGGATTACTAATTGGTGGAATACTGGGCAATCCAAAATTTTCTTGAATAACTACTCAAGAAAAGAGCCTTCTAGAAAAATTCATAGAATTAGAGGAGCTCCTCTAAAGGAGGTAACAACAACAACAACATACCCAGTGAAATCCCACAAGTGGGGAGGGTAAGATGTACGCAGACCTTACCACTACCACACAGGTAGAGAGGTTGTTTCCTGGAAACCCTCTAAAGGAGGTAAGACCGCTCAATAAATGAAATTATCGAAAGATTTTCCTTTGAACTATTTGAAAGTTATCCAACTTGAGTTATGAGAGTACGAATGATTTCTTTTTCATTTTAAGGAAGAAAGAAGAAAAAACGATTTACATCTTTAATTGCTTTGATCATTTTATGGATCCAGTTGTTATTTCTTAGATAGAATTCCTAGAGAGACAAAACTTTGAATGAATCATTTTTCTCGAGCCATGTGAGGAGAAAGCTTCCTATACATTTCTAGGGGGGTGTTATTCATCCATATCTATCCCAATGAGCTGTCTATCGAATCGTTGCAATTGATGTTCGATCCCGAAGAGAAGGAAAAGATCTTCAGAAAGTAGATTTTTATGATCCGATAGAGAATCAAACTTATTTAAATGTTCCTTCTATTTTATATTTCCTTGAAAAAGGGGCTCAACCTATTGAGCCGAATACAACTAAGATTCTATTGCATATATTTTGATCAAGATTTGAAATACAAAATCTAGAAAACTAAATAAAAATCTAAAACTCAAATCTTTCTGTTGTTGTCTTGGATCCACAATTAATCCTATGGATCCTTAGGATTGGTATATTCTTTTCTATCCTATAATTTGTAGTTTCTCTGAATCAAGCCAAATATTACAACTCCTTTTACCCATCCTGTATATTGTCCCCCTTGTTCCATAATTTATTACCTTATTCTTAGATTTTAGATTGTTAGATTAGTTAGTGATTAGATATTAGTATTAGATAGTATTAGACGAGATTTTACGGATTTTTTTTATTTCTTTATAGGAGAGGACAAATCTATTTTTTCAAGCGAATTTGACACGACATAGGAGAAGCCACCCTTTAGAGAAAATTATATTATTTAATAATAAAAGGGGGTTCCAACATATTAATATATAGTGAAGTGTTCCCCCACCCCAGATTCAGAACCTTTTTTGAATACTTACAATCCGTATTAGTTAATAATCCTAGTGATTGGATTTCTATGCTTAGTCTGATAGGAAATGAGATATTAGAATAAATATAGGAAATAAGATATTTAAATAAATAATTTTCTAGCGAATGACTATTCATCTCTTGTATTTTAATGCAAATTAGGGGGTAAGAAAACTCTATGGAAAGATGGTGGCTTAATTCAATGTTGTTTAAGAAGGAGTTCGGACGCAAGTGTTGGCTAAATAAATCAATGGGTAGTCTTGGTCCTAGTGAAAATATCATCGAAGATCTAAATCCAAAAGTGAAAAACATTCATAGTTGCAGTAATATTGATTATTTATTTGGCGTTAAAGACATTCAGAATTTCATCTCTGATGACACTTTTTTAGTTAGTGATAGGAATGGAGACAGTTATTCCATCTATTTTGATATTAAAAACCAGGTTTTTGAGATTGACAACGATTATTCTTTTTTGAGTGAACTAGAAAGTGTTTTTTTATAGTTATCGAAACTCGAGTTATCTAAATATGGATTTAGTAGCGAAGATCCCTACTATAATTCTTACATGTTTTACATGTATGATACTCAAAATGGTTGGAATAATCACATTAATAGTTGCATTGATAATTATCTTCAGTCTCAAAATTTTGGGGCATAAATGGTAAGAAATGGAGTTACAAAGGACAAATTGGCTACTGGATCTAATAGTGCATATGCATCAAAATCACAAATTTTCAACATACTAGAAACCACGTCCGGAGTCTCTTCCATCTCTTGGGGGGCATGCAAAGCATATAACCTATTGGCCCCTAGAGCATCTTGAGCTTGTCCACCTTGTCTTTGAGGACTAGCACTACCACTTCTACATACTTGCCATGATAACTTGGCTTGCCATATTAAGCATGTATTGGAGCCGGCTAGACACTCCTCTTTGTGGAGCCTTTGCACTTGCCACAATTAGGAGAAGCTTATGCACCCAAACCTCATTGTATCTTAATATTGGTTCCGTTGTCTTTGTTGAACTAAAGCGAAAGAGTGTTGGTTGACCCTTGAAGCATTTTCTTTTAGCCACCTTGGAATTCGCCATGGCCAACACTCCTTTGGCAAGAGAACCCAACACCAGCCATTCGAGCCCTTTTGGACTCCCTAGCATGCTCCCTAAATTTCACTTCTTCAATTTGCTTCGCATATGTCATTAGGAGGAAAATGTTCATCTCTTTCATGAGCACTGTGGTCTTGCACTCTTTGGATACCAATTACGATACCTGGAGATATATTTTCTCATTCTAGCCCATGGGACCTCCACCATAAACGACATGTATTTGTAGAGATTTGTAAATTTGGAGTATTCCCTCACTCATATGACCTTGCTTCAAGTTGATAAACTTTTGTACCTAGCTCCAATGGGAAAAACCTATCCAAAAACACATCCTCGAAATCTTTCCACTCCATTTTACTCGCTTTCCCATCCCTCTTGTTGACTCATTGATCGTACCGAAACTTTGCCGCACCTTTAAGATGATAGGACACCAGCTCAACCTTCTCTTCCAATGGCATCCCCATGACGATCATGATCCTATATGACTCATCAATGAATTCCACTTAGTCTTCATCAACTTTAGAACCATAGTACTCCATGGGTTTATTCTCATAAAGTTTTGGACCCTTATCACCGGTGAAGGTGCTTGGGGAGGAAGTGCAACCTCCTTGTCGGCTTGGTTTACCAAGACTTGGGCCAA
Source organism: Solanum rostratum (assembly GCA_029948455.1). Taxonomy (NCBI): domain Eukaryota; kingdom Viridiplantae; phylum Streptophyta; class Magnoliopsida; order Solanales; family Solanaceae; genus Solanum; species Solanum rostratum. The sequence goes on from CM057054.1 coordinate 27,697,524, forward strand.
TATTGTAAAGGCGTCTCGAAACTCCACATATGTCACTCCTTCCTCTCATTGCACAAGAGAGCTATGTCTTCATTCACCTCCCTGGTAAAAGAGCTCTTCTTGGTGGTATGATCTATAAATAGCAAAAAGAGCATTATTAGATAAGGGAAAACCTTGGACAACTCTAAAAGCACGAAATTATCATGAAGAAGGGAAAATTCCCTAAATGCCTCATAGCCTCTCATTCATATTGTGGTGCATTTCACAACAATGAAAAAGACACTACTCGACGTGGAATGTTAGACATATGAGGAATATTTCAAACCTCATGCTTTGATACCAAGTTTATCATGATAAGAGCCGAGGGCCTTGTCATAATATGATGAGTGAGAAATCCGAATGTACCTCACCCAAGCCTCTTAGTATTCATTAAGAATTTATAGATAATTAAACAATATAATGCAAAATTTAAAGTGGGGAATGAGACTAAGGGAAACATTTAAACATTTAAAAATATGGAAAGGAGTCAACTCAAAACATAGCATCCAAACATACCAATCTTCATAAAGACTTAGACGGGGCTATGGCATACATAGGCTCCCCTCAAATATAGAAGTCATGAAATAAGATAGATAGTAAAAGACTTCTTAAATAAAACCCCAAAACACTAATTTCTAAGATATACAACTCATGAGGAAATAAGGTATAATCCCCGAAATAAGGGATCACTAAAGCTACTAGTCTTGGATGCCAAAGCTAGTCTTGTGCTGGTGAAAGAGGTGGAGTGATGGTTTCTACATGGTGATATCATGAAGGCAAAATATGTGTTAGTATGTTTGAATGTACTAAGTATGTGAGATGAAACACAAACATGAAACTGTAATGTCATCATGCATGAAATTGTACTTCCATCATTCATAAAATTTAGAAGTCTCTATGCATAGAATTATATCGTCATAGTTCAAATCTTATAACTATGTGTCAAAAAATAAGGTTCAATGTGACATAATGATCAATACACTGTATAAAAACATATTTAAGGAACAATGACATCAAATACATAACTTTGTGGGAATCTAACATAACCTCCTATGTTGGCACAGAGAGTCTACTTACTGGCTGAAACTTCGTCAACTTATGCATGCGTATCTTTGTGTAAAATATATATTGTGGATCCACTAGACTTAGCCTACAAGGGTTCCTATGGTGGTGCATAATTAATGGGGCAAGAGTTTGCTTCTAAGGCTCCCTTATCGAACCCCACCTCAATGCCTCTTTCGGTACTAAGTCAGTCCCACAAAATATTTCACAACATCGGTGAAGTCATGCAATATAACATAAAATCATAAGTAGCAATACATAGGAGTATCTCAATAACTTCAAATCCACTCAAGTGAGAATCAGCCTTTCACATTGAGGGTCCATCATAAATTTTTTAAAGGCTTTACAACTTACATCTGTAACAATATTCATAACTTTCAACACTTACTTTTAGCCTTTATCTTTGACATCATGTAGAAATCATCATGAACTTAGTGGACCCATAAAATAATCTAAATCACATGATTCTGGGGTATAATGTATGAACATGATAAAGTACGTAACTTTAAAACCAAGATTAAGCAACCCACGACATCATTGAAAAACCCTAGATAGTGAAATTATAACAATCAATTGATAGTCATAGGAACTCATAGTTTATCATCACACTACATCATTGAGATCAAAATACATGTAAATATATCATAAAAGAGTTATTTAAATCATTCTTATGAAACTCATAATTTTCAAGAACTTAACGAAAAGTTAAAAGAAATCATTGAGGAACTTTATGGGTTGAAGGTACCCACAAATCAAACCCACATACCTGTAAATGAATTTAAGGGAAGGATTATAGAAGTTGAGGAAGAAATTACTTGGAAGGAAACCATAGCCTTGGAGAGTAGTTCACCTTTGGAAATTTTACGAAAGTTTGATAATGGCGAGAACGAGGGTTTAGGGTCTGATATGGGAGACAAAAGAATCCAAAATGACATAGTTTTAGCTTAGGGCATGGGAAATGAACAAAAATACCCTTCATTAAAACTGTCAGAATCCAGACCACGACCCCAATTATGGGTCCTAAAAAAATCACGGACCGTACTTGGGGTTTCGTCATGTTCAACCTATGAAACTTCTTAAACTTGGTCTCTGAAGGTCAATCCACGAGACCCATCTATGACTCATAGACACTACAGGAAAAAGAATTTTAGTGAGTGGACATTTAGTTGTTAAAAGTTTAAATTCGATCGCTAAAAGTCATTAACAACATGAAAAAATCTGGTCGTTACCCGTCATTAAAAGCTCTGACATTAAAAATTTAACGACAGGTTTTGTCCGGTCGCTAAATAAACTTTCAATGACAATATAAATCTATTTGTTATATTTCTTTTAATAGCGGCCATATTTTTTCTACGCTAACTAACAAAATCGGTTGTTAAAAATCATTAAAAACGACTAACATTCAACTAGTATAAGTATTTTTAAAGAACAAAATTCCATTTGTTATTTGTATGCTAGTTTTAAAGACCAAGTGCTTCATTGCTTATAGTCATTTCATACTATATTAGATACAATAATCATGAAGTAGTTTCAAAGATCAACCATTCATTTTCTATTATATGAATATTATACGACTAAAGTTAATAGTAGTAGTTTCATACACATACAAAATATATTAAATAGTAAAATAGATATAAACTTCATCATTAATAAAAATAACTAAAAAAATCTATATTCTGTATCCAAATTGTGTACGACATCAACTTTAATCAGCTCCTAATTTTTAAAAGAAGCAATTTGCAACATATATACATAAAGTCTTTTTTAAAATCCTCACTAACTTCAACTTGCTCCTTACTTTCTTGGACGATGAATTCTTCACTTTCAAATTTTTGAGCTGTAAAAAATAAATGCAAGTCAGTTTAATAAAACATTTAGAAATTAAATAATAAACGCATACAAAAACTCAAAATATTTACCATAAAGAATGTAGAAAAAAATTAAAGATTCTAAAAAAAGCTTATGAACAATAGCTAATATATTAATTTGTAATGATCCTCCGGATCATTTCTATGTATAGCGATCCCGCGTCATTTTTGACTTGTTGGCACTATTGATATGGTTGTCAGATGAGCTGGTTGTGATTTATGGGAGTTTTTGAGCTAACTGAGGAGTTATAACTGTAAATGTGTTTTCTGGTAAAGTCCTAGTAAATAGCCTCAGAGTGGAATTCTGACGATTCCATTAGCTTCGGAACAATCGAATTAGGCTAGGAGTATGTCCGGTGCAATTATATCATGGTTCACAAATTTGGCCACCGAAATTGATTAATAGTTGACTTAGTCAACGCCTTAGGAACTGTGCCCTGGAGGAGAATTTTGTTAGTGCAGTTAGCTTCAAAACATCGAGTTTGGTATAGGACGATATTTCGTTTGATACCGGGGACTTGCGGATGCGATTTGACCCCCCCTCCACCCCTCGAGGCTTTTCGTTAAAGGTTATATATAAAGAAGTAGGACCCTCACTTTATTGTGTGAAGAAGCTCTATTGGAAATTCTTACCACACCTTTTGATTCGGAACGTCAAAATCCATATGGTTATATAGTTTGTTTGTGAAAATCAGAGTCCGAACGAGCCCAAAACAACGAAAAAGGGATTCAGAGGTTGCTGAAGAAAGGGGTGACGTGGCAAGTTCTGAGGCTGGCACATGGCATGATTTGCACTGCCATATGGTAAAGGCATGTTAGCCACCTTAATATATGTATATTGGGTAAGTTCCCAGGAAACTATTATACATATTTCCTCTCGACTTTATTCGGCAATAATTTTGGTATTTTAAGTGAAATTTCTCAACAAAATTAAGTGAAATTTCTCAACAAAATTAAGTGAAATTTGTATCAGAATTATTCTATTTTCCTAGAACGTTGTGGTATGTTGAATCATGATAATTTGGCTATATTTTTGTGAAATTTGGCTGACAAGTTATGTGAGAAATGTTTTCTTATAAGAAATGTAACTTTGTTTTAGAGCCGTTTCTTTGTCTTCTAGGATTTGTTTTGGGCTCAATTTATAGCTACAGACTCGAGGTGATGTAGGAATCATTTTATGGGAGTTGGTTCAATATTTAGGTGTGGCCCCTATTTTTCTCCATTTTAGTCATAATTGATGTAATTTCACCTGTTTCTTGAGATTTTACAGCCAAATCAGTCGCGTTGACCTTGTGATTCATATTTTGATAGCTGAACAACGTCTGGAGGTGATCAAAAAGAGAAATGCTCAAGTGTGTTGATTAGGAACATGAGGAGCCTCCTTCCAGGTAGGCTAGGATTTCCTTACCTCTAGACTGAGTTAAAATGTGTAATGAGAGCCAATTTGTTGTTGGAAGTCCCTGAGTAAAGCATATAGATATGGTGCTAAGACTATGATTATTCTTTGGGCTCTGTAATACCTGCATCTGTTCTGTTAGCTGGTTTTAACACTGCTTGGGCTGTGTATGCTTCTGATTTGGAATGTAAAGGTGAGTTATCACATGACACAAATAAGTTAAGCACTAATGCTACTTTTGTGTATATATTTGACTGTTTAAATGTTGATTTGATTTGCTGGGCTCCCTGACACAAGAACTTATATTATGTCATCGCTATTCTGATTATTTGTGATTATATATTCTGGTTATATTCTATTAAAAGCTTTACTTGATCGTTGGAGATTGTGATCACTGCTCGGGCCCTATAATAGTTATACATGTTATACTAGCTAGTTGTTAGCACTGTTAAGCTATGAGTTGATTTACTGGGGGTTAAATGTAACTTACGTTACGTGATTGGAATAGATACCTAACTTGACCCTTATTTACCAGTGTGAGTAGTTTGGTGCTGATGCCATGTAATAGTTGAGAAGCTGGGTTACTGAGTATGTGTTATATGTGGCTGATTGTACTAAATAGTGTCGTATATGATAATGTGAGACGGTAATCAATGTAATGATGACTGTACTAGTTGTAATCACTATAGTAGCTTAGTTCTGGCACTATTAAACTACGAAAAGGTCTAGTAAAGGCTGGATATGGGCTAATGCCCTGTGACAAGTATGTATTCTAGCTTGACTCCTATCTATATGAATGTGTAGCTTGATGCTACTGAGATATGCTGGCTGTAGGGTTGTTTGTTGATTATATGCCGTACTATGGACTGATTCTGGTAATAAATATGACTCTGCTGGTCTTGGTTGTTCTAGATACTTATGATATACTTGTGTTGATTGGATTGTGGTGTACTTGGCCTTGGGTGGGCATGACCTTACACTAGTCTGTAAGATATATACTTCTGTATACAAATGTTAGTCTTTGTGCACTTGTTATCCTTACCTGATATTGGGGTTACCTGCTATAGTCTAAGAAAGGTGATAGTTATGCTTTGTTAGGCTTTGTGACTCTTGCCTTAAGATAGATGTTATTTGATCTCCGGATAAACTAGTGAGTGGATGACTATTTATATGCCTTAAGTCTTGATTGGCACTCCCTATATTTTGAGCTCCGGTGTCCACGTCCAAGTGTTCGAGACCTAGGTGACGCTCCCTCTAGTCTTTAGTCCTCGGTGGCCATGACTAGGATGCTAAGTCACGGATGTCGATTTCAAGGTCCGAGCACCTGTTGATTATTTTGGGTCTGGGACCCTATTAGAGAGACGTGGGTTGTATCCTATGAGATTCCTGGGGTTATCTGTGATTAAGACATTGCCTATATGGGTTAGTCCTGTGATCTGGTAGCTTGTATGGAAATAGGCACATTATCAGTGGGCTAGGACTTAGTTGCCTTGGGCAATACCTTTTGTCGCAACTGGGTTGCGATGTGATTTTGGGTAGGTGACACACCTCTATTTATTTATCCTCTTGGGCCTTAATCTAGGTTGTATTGATGTTGCCTTAGAGATGTTATACGTGGAGCCACATTGTTATATTATGGGATCGGTTATCACCAACTAACACGAGATGATACTTAGGATCGAGTGTCACATCCTAAGACGAGAAGATACTTTAGATCAGGTGTCATGTACCGACATGATATATGAGAATCGGGTTTCATGTACCGACATGATATATATTTCAGGATTGGGTGACTCATTCTTTCATGATGAGGGGGATTTGTCCCACTGTAACATATGTACGTACTTGGATTGGTTGGCATGTTCCAACATAGGATCGAGTGTCACATTTCAATATAGGATCAGGGTTCGGATGCCACTAGCCAGCATGCGATGCACTATTCCATATGGGTTTCATAAAAAGTATCCGCCCTCGGAGGGTATCCAAGACATGGCCGACACCTAGAGACTATTACTAGTCCCCAAGCGAACCACTTGGCCACATCACATCTATTCAATTAAACACACTCTACTGATCAGCGGAAGACAAAAGAAAAGTAAATAGGCACATCTCATCTAGTTCTCAAATAATGATATATTTAATGTAAAGGCTAGATGAAAGAACTAGCACAACAATCTCAATATCAATGTCCGACTATCATCTATGAAGCCTCTATCACTATCAAGTGGTGCCAATGACAGACCCATGGCTACCTCAATAAAAATAAAGCTAAATTAAGTCTAACTCTAAAGAAAGATGAAATAAAGGTAGTGAATCCTCCGGAGTAGGGGAGGCTCACCAATCAGCTAAACGTCTCAGATCCTCAACGGTGCGCCTGTTGACGATCTCTAACTCCTGTATCTACATCATGAAACAAAGCAGTGTCGAGTAGTGTCAGTACGTGGAATGTACGGTATGTAAAATAGCTTAATGAAGCAGATATAGGTAGAATAACAAGGACATAACATCAACTCAGAATAATAACCAAATCAGAATGTCACATGTCTATTTAAAGAAAGAGTAAAGATTAGACAAGTGACCCATCAACCAATCAACCTCAAGATTAGACAAGTGACCCATCAACCAATCAACCTCAAGATTAGACAAGTGACCCATCAACCAATCAACCTCATCAATCAACTCAACTCGACTCAGAGTACTTAAGGTGGGAGCTTTTGGGAGTTTCTCTTACCCGACAACCATCACTTATGAGCCAGTGATAGTATAACATCCCACTGGTTTTGCCACAGTCATTCCATACTTGCCAGGTAGGGAACAACTCCAATCCACTAGGGAAACTGCAATAAACGAGTCCTATATTGTTTCACGGACTCTCTCAAGAAGGAACCCACAATGTAGTGTGATGGTTCTAATTCGCTCCTACGTTTGGCTATATAGTTTGGCGAGTGCGAGTAGGACTAACTCTTACTCTTTTGGTGCTCGATACTCCTCCCATGACTCAATGCTCATAAGATAATCAATCCAATTAAACCAATCAAATCATTCAATAAGCCTCGTGAAGGCTCAATCATCCAATCAATCTCATAGAGACTCTAATCATCTCATCAATCAACATCTCAATCAATAGCTCAAGGCTTAGAACAATCGCTAAGGAACAATCAAATAGACAATCATTGTAGTTCATTTATGGAGATTAGGATTATAAAGTTCTATCAACTCATCATCATTCTCTCATCACAATCACAATCAATATTCTCACATCAAGGCTCTAGACTTAATCCTTAGACATTCATGCATGCTTTCAAAAATAATCACATAGGGTTATACCATATCTCATGAAAAGTATTCAATTTGAGAAAACAATTTTATGATGATCATCAACATAGGAAAATACATATAATTGATATAATGTTCAAAAGAAACCATCAAGAATAATGTATGTACACTCTTTAGTCCTTCAACTCTTCTATGACCATCTATGGGGCACATGAGAGAACAATATTATGCTTTTAGTTTACCCTTACATACCTGAGATGAATCTCTCAACAATCACTTCAAGGATTTCCTCTTGAATTCCTCAATCTCAATCTCCCCTCCTCTTTCCTCAAACCCTAGTCTTTTTTTCAAGGACTTAAAATGACTTAAAATGGGGTTTAAAAACCCTTTTTACGCTTAAAACGACCTAATTAAATCGTGTATTGAGTTCAGGAGGGGTCGGAAATTGACCGGAATACCCCTCACAAAATTTAGAAATTTTCAGGGTCGGAATACCAGGTCCGCGACATGGACTGGTCGCGCACCAGTGTATTTTTCTCTGAAAATTTTTTGAATGAGTTTTCCCAGTCCCGTCAAACTTTTTTGAAAAAAACGTAAGGGTCCCTCCGCTACAGGTGCGCAACGCGCCTCTGTCGCGCACCGACACTATTTCGAATGTCGGGTCAAAAAATTATCTTTTGATCGGGTCACTCTAAAAATCGACTGAGATTATTTTCCCACTCAATTTTTCGTGCTAATCCCAGATTCGGCCTCAGATTTTCCGTCCGAGCATGCGAAGATGTGTTATGCACTCATCTCTCTTCTAGGGGTATTTTGATAATTTTACTAGGTGTTACATTATCTCCCCTTGGGATCATTCGTCCTCGAATGATGAGTAAAGGTTGATATCAAGGCACGAATAGACTCAAGACTCATCTCATAACTCACCTCAACCAATCAAACTCTCGACTCCTCATCAACCTCAACAAATATCGCTCAGACTCAGGATAGCTACATCGACTCGGGTAGATAATTTGGTCTAGATCAAGAGTAGAGATATTATTTTAATATCTTCACCATTAGGCACGAATGGAACGTCGAAACTCGATCAATTCGAATCGCTTAAACACTTCATCAATCAGTCATTTGAACTCAAGAAGGAAGTCATCAACTCTAATCAAGAAAGGGGACCATCGTGATATACAAGACTCTGCGGGCATTCTTATGCTCAACTCTCCAGCTCAATTGTGCTACCTTTCATGACACTCTACTTCATCAACTTACACTTATAGCTCCTATCAACTCCCTACCTATCCATATCCTCTTATTCCATTCAACCCTACTTCTAAGCCTTAAGGTGCTATTGTTAAGATGATCATGTCCATACAAGGCTAACCCTCAATACTCAATCCTTATACTCTCACAGGGGCTTTCCCCCAAAAATAACTAGTCCTCTTCACTTCCCCGCTATCGTTACTTGAAACCCTCGTCACGAAGTCTTCAACAGTCTATCATCAATACTCGTATAGTGACAACCACGTATTCAAGCCTATTACTCTAACCACTTCAACCGTATCTAAGAGTTTGCAAGCCTACTTAGTACTTCTACCTCCACTGTTCACGAGCTCCCACTCAAAGACAGACCAACATACTCTTACCTATCTATCGCACATCATAAGGTCTCATCTTTTCCATCCTTCCTATCTCTATCCCTACACCTAAGTGACACAAGTACAACACCAATATCACAATAAGGATACATTCACTCCTTCTCATCTATCATCATTCTCAGTCTACTACTACCAGCATCACTACTTAGGCCTAGAGGGACTAGTCATCTCTCCCCTTTGGCGAAACCCCAACTACTACCTCCTCATGCCAAATAAGCATGACTCTACATCTAAAACTTGATACTCTACATCCTACCATCAACAATGACATAATGTACCGAAGGTCGGGCATGCGTAAGACGACATCAGAATAAAGAACCCTTACTCTATCTCATCAATCCTCACTCCTCTATTCTCAGCCACATTTCCATCAAACTGGGAAGACAAGATCACCTAATGAACTTGGAACAAAGATCATTAGCATGATTCAATCAAAAAATCTTACTTTGAGAACGTTCATAATAAAGTACAATCTCCCTCATCTATCGAGACTCATTCTGAGTTCGCAGAACTATACGTAGTGCATAATTCAAGTCACGTCTCGCTCAACCTAGGATTGGGTACTCTTAGATCCATGGGGTAAGATCAAAATTAATGAATGGATTCGTCGCTTTTCACTATCACAACTCAACATAAAGGACAATCAACAAGTGGGTATGTGGGACTAGGCCATAGACATGACAATCATATACCATATGGGAATATGGCATCACCTCAACAAAGGAATAAGGAACATACGATATGGAAAGGAACTAATGTCTCATTTTGATCAACCCATCTCTATCGAAACCTCAAGATTTACATAGGTCTATCATCTCATCATCTCCCCCTTAGCTCAAGGGTCATCTCTCAAGTTTTGCGAATCAATTTCCTCCACTAGGCTGTAAATATATACCTCCGCACGGTTGAGGAATCACTATCCATGAGAATGGGCATCTCAAACTCCTTGTATCATACTATAGTCGCATATATAAAATAGCCACTAAGACTCTCTTCAATGATATCTCTCTTAGCTTCCTCCTGTCACAAGGGAAATTTCTCTATATTTGTTGCTCTAATGGCGTACATAACCACTTCCCACAACTCTTATAATCTAACCCATCCTATCAAATGTTTTGTCCTCAGTTCTCTCTTTCCATCTAACGTCACCTATACCATACTCATAACATCACACTCCTTGCAGGCCAACATCTTAATCTCAAACACACACTATGGTGAACCTCTTAGGGCGAATCTCCAACTAAGACTATCACTCGTACAATATTGTCTCCCCTTAACCACTACTCCTCAAAATTCAAGCTTAAAGTCTAGTACTAACATGTGCATCCATCACACACCTCTCCAATATCACACCAACTTACAAATACTAGGCAAATTTCGGAGCATAAGCCCACTTAAATCTCATGGCAGGTATTCACTCAACACATCCCCTCTTCGTAACTCAAGTTCCATTCCTCTACTCACTATACCCCCTTACCTGTCTAAGTTCATAGCTATATAAATCTCGTGGGGCTCTTTCTTCTGATTTATAAGCCTAGGGTAGATCTATCACATTGACAGCACCCTGGCCCTCTATTCAACATCCAGAGTGAACAGTTAAATGAGAATACATATATAAATAAAAAAAGATAGTAAAATTAGTTGCTTGTTTGCTTTGGTTGTAAGTTTTATATGGATAGAGAGGAACCTGATTAGATTCTAAAACAACATCTGAAGCTAAATGTCACACAACCCTTAATAAGACAGACAAACAACATAGAAATTGACAGTGAATTAATTGGGGCATGTATAGAGTATAGAAAATAACCTACTGTTTTTGATAGATGATGTACAAGTACTCATTTTAGAGTAGATATTTTAGTTGCAGAACAAACAAATCCAGATATCACTATCTTTAATTTCAGCTTATTAAAATTAAAGAAAGTAGTCTTGAAATACATGCCGTAACAACATTCCACATATGTTCTAACTTATCTTTTTTTATGTTAGTCCATGAGTGTACCCGCAATGGACACATATTATGATCACGAAATAAAATTCCCAAGTGTCTCACAAATGAAGCATGATTATTTCCAACAACTCGATTTTGATAAAAAAGTTACTCTTAATTTTTCTCCAGGTTTGAGCCATCCAACATTTCTGCAAATGTTCTCTCCTCTATCTTTTCTCGACCTTTCAGATTCATGAGGATCTGGTATTTAGTTCAAGTTAGACCAAAAAAATTGTTTTATTACACTTCTAATAAAAAATGGCAATTTAAGACAGTAAAATACTTATTTCGTTTTTGGGAATACCTTCCATGACTTCAACTTCTGTAGAGAGAGGACCATATTCCTCAATTTGATCAAAACCAGAAGGTACACTAATGATATTCTCTTATAGCACATTTGATATGTTGATGTATTATTGTTTTTGTTCTGACCAATAGGAGTTGTTTGTTCAGCCATTACTCTCTTGAAGCCCATAATTGTAAGTTTTTCCCTCGCCCCTTTGCTAAGGTGCCAGGTGGAATGTATGCATGCTTTTTAGTCTTGACAGTTGATTCCATTTGAGAGTTCTAAAGTTTTGTCCAATTCATTTCAACCTAATACATGAAAGGCAAAGTAATTGTAAGTTCATCCAACAAGAGAAGAATTATTCAACAAATCTTTAAAGCTAAAAGTTCAACATGACACCTCTTGAGTTTTGTTACTTCCAAATGCCAAGGTAGTAGTTCAAAACAACTATATTCTATCCTTTTCTAAATAAAAGTAAAGTTCTATTCGTTAACATTGATGGCATGCTGGCAATCACGACAAGGATTTACCTCAGTGACATAAAAAAAAATAGAAGCTACTGCTAAGCTAAAAAAAGAAGAAAAAAATCTGAAAATCTGTCCAACATCATCTGTACAAGAGGGTATCTTGTTTCTGCAGTATTTTCAGGACACCTCTCATTTTTTCCTAGCCACATAATTTACCATAAGGTATCGTGTTACAGATTTCTTCAGCCGCTTACTCTCTCCCCCCCTCTCCATACCTAGATACCAAGAACATTTGTTATATGTTCTTGCATTATCAAGTTTGTGTGGTCTGTCTAGAATTAATTCCATAGTTGAATAGTGACTTTGTAATAGAGGAAGAAATAGTTGTTGGTCTCATATCTCTTATTACACAGTGAACATGAAGAAGCTATATGGAAGCCTTTTCTTTGTAATATGTTCTTCATTTGATTGATTTTAAGACTTAAAGTGAGGTTCACATCCATCTAACTCATAGACTTGGTTCATGGTTTCTTATCAGTAACATTATTTTTATTCTGCGGCTGCTGAATCACACAAGACAATACATAACAAAAGCTAGTAAACTATGAATAACTAATTCAATTTTGGCAAGTAGTTTTCAAGAGTTTTTTTTTTCTTTGGTTAAAAATTACTTAAAAATATATTTTCTAGAAACATCAAAGGCAGCCATTTATGTATATTGTGAGTAAATTAATGACCACCTTTCAACATTCTCTAAGAGATGATCTACCTTGCTAAATACTATACAAAACTTATTATCACTCGGGAAGAAAAATCTTTATTTGAGAATTACAAACACATGCTATATGACTATATCATCAATCCTTAGAATTTTTTTTAAAAAAAAAAACTAAACAGGCAGTACAAATAAATATTTAAGGATCAATCAGAGAACCATGACAATAATTCTTTTTAATCTAGAATCATCTATAAGAATCAATCAAAAAATTGTGAAATAAATACATAAATGTAAAAATCAAAACAACAAAGATTATTTTATTGATACAATCAATACCATAATAACAAAATGAGAACCCAAAAAGCTAATATGAATACACATAATTAAATATGATATTCTCAAACAAAAATCATAATTTGAAACTTTCAAAATCAATAAAATCCATCAACCCAATTGAATCCACTGTGAGACACCAACAAGCCTCCTAGTAATTACTTCAACAAGCTTTTCCATACATCTGCTTCTTGGATTTATGCCAAATTTTCTATATCCACCATTTTTCTCCAACATCAAGAGAATCACGAGGTTGAACCTTTCTTACTATATGCCAACCTTTATTTAAAAGATCATCAACATAAAACACTTGTGATGCTTGATTGGCTAATACAAAAGACTTATTTACTTTCAACAATCGTTTTCGATTAACACTTACATATCCATATTCATCTACTTTAATTTCCCTTTCTTCATCATACACATCAAACCACCTACATCAAAACAACATCACTCTTCTTCAACCAATAAATCGTAATTCAACTATCTCAGTTAACTCTCCATAATAATCGATAGTTTTATTTTCTTCATCAATCTCACCAACTACAACCACCCTACAATTTTGAGTTCTCAAAACTTTATCAAGGTCTTGTACGTGAAATATATATCCATTAGTAATATAGCTTTTGAAACTTGTTACATACGGCAGTGGACCACGTGACAATGAGAGCAAATCTTCTATTTTCTTACTATCATCATGTTTGTGCAATTCTGCAACCTATCAAATCAAATACATATACATAGCTTAGAAAAGGCTATTTGCAAATTGATTTAAAATATAATAACGTAACTACTCAGCTTATTTTGTAACCAACTAATGAATTTTCCATTCCATTCAATTTTAGAATCATTCTTAGAGGTATCACACGATATTTGTGAAAAATCTCTGCAAAGAATTTGAAGTATAATATGTCATTTTAAGTATGGAAATATGAAACGGTATTAGTAAATTATTTGAATGAACTATTACTTACTCAAGAAATGGTTGAATTTCATCACAATTCTTCATAATAGAAAAGTAGATGGTGTTTCACTATTTAAAGTTTTTCCAGCTTGATAAAAAGCTACTAACCCTCCTTTAGATTCAGTAGCACCACCATCATAATTCCTCTCATCTCGATTAAAGCTTGTTTCCATCATATGCAAATGCCTTGAACATAAGGTCATAGATTCAGTTGTTATATATCTCTCTACAATAAGCCTTTTTTTTTTTTAGGGGGGGGGGCGGGGGGGGACCTATCACGAATAAAAAGCTTTAAAAAGTGTAGCCATCTTTCCACTGGATACATCTATTATCAATATTGAATAGGTCAAGCAATCTTAGATTCACTAGCTGAATGAATTGGCAAGTGGACCATGATATCAAAATATGTTGGAACTAACACCTTTTCTAACTTGCATAGAGTTACAGGAATTTGTACTTCTATTTGCTCTAGCTCATCTACTCTCAAACATTTTGCTCCAAGCATATTGAAAAATATTGACAACTCAATAAGTGTTTCAAGTACAGATTTGCAAAGCATTCCACGTATCACAAGCAGGAGTGAATGTTATAGAATAACATGGCATCATGACTTTTTAATCCTGAAAGTTTGCGATCTTTAAGATTGACACACTGAGAAATATTTGGACCTTTAAATTCTTCAAGAAATTGAAGAATTTATTCTTCTCTTCGGGAGAAAATGTGTAGCATGTAGTTGGTAACTCATATTTATCCCTTTTTTTTATCGGATGCAATTCTTTCTTTATGTTCATTGCTTTCAAATCCATCCAAGAATTCATGGTATCTTTGGGTTTTCCTTTGATATTTAATATTGTCCCCAAAATCTTATCACATATATTTTTCTCAATATGCATCACATCTAAGTTATGTCACAACAATAGAGTATTTCAATATGGTAGATCAAAGAAAATGCTCATCTTATTCCCTATTATCACCCCAACTATCATGTGATATTTTAGTCTTTTTATTTGGGTCTTTTGATAGTGAGTTACCATCTAAATCGGATACTTGATCAAGTATGGCATTACCCGATAGCCTTTTAGATAGTAATTCCTGCTCTTTAGTACCATGAAATGAATCTTTATCATTCCTCCATCATTATGAGGAAGAAAGCATCTATGGCACATATAGATGTAACACCCCTCATGTTTATAGGCTTGGAAAATTAGGAGTTGAGATTTCTACTGACAAGCCGATTTACGAGCTACTCTACAATCCATAGATGCATTCACGAGCTGTAGGTGCTCTCATGGAAAGTATCCAGTAAAAATTGGAAAGTTGAAGAAATTCTAAAAGTTGATCTACGTGTTAGTAGATAAACCGTATAAAGACACACGACCCATCAATAGGTCTCGTAGGTGGAGGCCCTGAGGAACCAAAACGTTATCTAAGTCTGTAGTCTTACTACGAAGGGTTCTATCGCCCATAAGTTTATCCAGGAGCCGTACTGCATATTTATGGGTAAGAAGATGTAATTCCAATAGCTCAACTTTTATGACACCCTGATCCACGGGCAAGATACGAGCCGTAATGTGATCCACGACCCATAGAAGGGGTTTCATGGACTGCTCCGATAGTTTTAATAAAGGGTGTTTTTTAAGTCCTAAACTACGTCATTTTGGTACTCTGACTACCCTAACTGACTTAACCTCTATAAAGTTCTATTCCTAACTCATTCAAACCTTTTAATTCCCAAATTTCTCTCAAGGGTTCATAATATTTCTCTCTCTAAGTTCTATTGAAGCAAATGCTTAAAGGTTTGATTAAGGATTTCTAGATTTTTCTTCTTCAAATTCTAAGGCCTCTACTTGAGGCATATATGGATTCATTCATGTATTAGTTTCATCCATGAAGCCCAATCCAAAACCTTTTTTTTAATTAAAATTCATGATGATTTCTTATGGGCCTTTAAGCTATAATTCCTAATGCATGGATTATGATTTCTATATGATGAATATGGCTAATTATACATGAATTATGATTAATTTCATGATGTATATGATTTTCAAGAAAAAGTATGTATTTTCAAAGTATACATGATTAGGGCTTAATGATTTGATGTGGGTTCCTTTATCATTGATCCAATTTGATTTCAGTTACATATTTTCTCTATAAATCCTACTTAATTGCATGATTTTGACTTAATTATCCATGAGCCTACACTTAGCCCTAGTCTCCTATGATAAAGGTATGTATTTCTATGCTTATTATCTCAAGTATGAAAATGATGTTTCAAATGATGATGAAGATAATATTATAACAATGATGATTATATGAAAGCTATGATGATGTTATGATAAAGAGGGTGATGAAAATCCTAAATTTTATGATGATGTTAAGGTGGGAGTGGCTACCCATATTATGACAAAAGTAAAGTAGATGGAGTATTCTTATGACATGATATTTCATTGTCATGACCCGAGCCTACGGCCTAGGAGTGACATGGCGAAGGGAACTCAAAGATCCCCAAACAAGCCTCGTAGTTATTATATACATATCATCAGTTTGGAAACACGTATTCATACTAACCATAATCATTACGTGAGACTAAGGTATAGGGATAGATGACTCAAGCTATGGATAATGGGTAAGGGACTCATTAGCACACATTTCACATATAAGACTAAGGGATTGGAATTTGGGAATCAAGCTATAGGGATGTCACAAGGGAGATAATTTACATAATCACATAGCATATAACACATAAGAACTAAGGAGCGGGGGAGTATGACTCACGATATGAGGATAATAGGACTTAGGACTTCCAACATCATCATATCTTAACACAATCATGTCATCATAGCATAATACATAGTCATATCATCTCAAACATAAACATAACATACATGTATGTAAGATGTCATGACGTCCAACAATTCCTCTAGTTAGAATAAGACGGGGGCCAAGACATATCCTAGGCTCACCCTCAAAACAACGACATAAGTAAGCATCACATAATAGGTAAATAGAATGCTGGTTCTTGTCCTTGAAGCAAATGACTCACCACAGGTAATCCTCAAGAGAATCCAAGCTAATCGTCAAGAGGTGGATAGATATAATGTACGATCCCTACATGGTTATATCATGTAGGCAAAAAGTATGCATCAGTATGTTTGACTGTACTAAGTATGCGAGCATGCAATACATATGAACATGAATAACCTATAAATTAATGTTAGATGAAAAGGTCACATATATAGAAGGAAGTATATAAGAAAGGATATCATAAAAATATGCTTTAAGTCCATGATACAGAATGCCATAATATATATAAACATAATGGGGATGTAACCTCAACCGACATAAGACCAAGCGAGATATTACTTGGAGCACCATCGTCTTCCCCACAATGGATAAAGAGGTGACCTACTTTCTAAAGGTAGATCCATAACATAAATATCCCTTAAAGGGGCATAAACATAAACCTATTTTTGGCACATAGTTATGCGAAAGGAGACTTTATATAAGGGCCCTTGAGGATAGCTCCCCTCCACCTCCAATCACATTCGGTGCTAAGTCATCATCCCACAAGAATACATATGTACGTGCTTGAAAAGGGAGCATAAGTCTTTTCAAAACATAACAACGCATATTTGGTCTTAAAGGCAAATTCACATTTCGTAATCATGCATACTTGGGCTAAAAAGCCAGATCATACTTGAATTCAAATGTACATGTATAGGAATAGCTCATTCGCACTAGTACATGATGGTGTAAACACCCATAATTGCTAAAAAGCTATCCATAGACATTACATGATCACATGTCATGTCATAATCATACTTTCCTTCAAAACATAGTCATAATCATAATTGGATCTTAGCCCAAAACATAGATCTCATGAAAATCAATATTCATGCATCCCTATTCCATGAGGAATGAGAGTATAACATGGAAAATAGAGATTCATATTTAAAATAACAATGATAAGTTGAATCCATACTTAAATCATAAGGAAATCAACAATTAAAACATAACTGAGACTACCCATGCATAAGTTCATAAATCAAAGGGACATGCTTCTTCAAACCTTCATAAAATCAATGTTATCCAACATAATAGGGCTTAAATTATAGTAAAAACATTAATTAAACACAACCATAACTTGATTTAATAAAATAAAAATAATTTAAAAGACCCATATTCAAAGTAAGCTTAAAATTCATGAATTAAGAAGTAAGAAGTTTTTGGGGTCTTCATGGTTGAAAGAGATCATAAATCAATCCCACATACCTTAGGGAAGCCAGAAGATTAAGAAGACGTTGATTTGAGAAGAAAGTCTCCCTTGGGTTTCAAATCGAATCTACAATGCATCCCGACTCGGACCTAGGGTCGAGGAGTGACATGGTGAATGGGAACCCGAGAGTCCTCAAACAAGCTTGAAAGCATCCAATTCACATCATTGATTTGGAAGTGCATAATGAAGTAGTAAACACATAACTCTAAGGGATTAGAAAGTAGGACTCAACTCTATAGGGAAGTTATAGGGATAGGGATTAGTATGGATACACATAACACATAGAAACTAAGGGGCAGGTAAGTATACCTCACACTATGGGGATATAATGGGACTTAGGACCTTCCACATATCCATATCATATCATAAACAAATCATCATAATATCCATACATAATAGATAGCCATAACCATAATCTCCACATAGAAAAACATAACGCATAACTGTATAAGAGTTTACATATTGTTCAACAATGCCTCTAAGGCATAGAATAGGACGAGGGCCAAGATATGTCCCAGCTCACCCTAAAAGTAAATATAACATAAGAGAAAGCAACATAATAAGTAGATGGATGATAGCTTGTCCTTACATGACAGGACTCACCACAACAACTTTCACGAATCCTACTAGCCGTCAAAAGGTGGATGGATATAGTCTTCGGCCCCTACATGGTTATATCATGCAGGCAAAAAATATGCGTTAGTACATTTGAATGTACTAAGTATGCGGGCATGCAATGCATATGAACTTATAAAACCTGCATTCAATATTAGATGACAAGGGCACATAATATAGAAAGAAGTACATAAGAAAAGGAGTATAATATATCAGTATGCCATGAAATCCATAATGCATGCAATGCATAATACTTCAATATAGAGGGGATGAGACCTCAACTGATATATAAGACCAAGCGAGTTATTACCTAGAATTCCAATATTATCCCCACACCAGATAAGAGGTGGTCTATTTGCCAAAAGTAAACCATACTTCTCCTTACGGGTCTCCCATTTCGAAGAAGTAACCTTCCTTATGAGCCTCCCATTTTGGATAAGATTTTCATATCACATCATATCAAAGTTGTAACCGCACTTTACGTGCCTCTCATTTCGACGAGGGTTACCAAATCAAATACATATACGGGCAGTAGTTCAAGAGAGAAGAAGAGGACCCTTGGAGATAGCCCTGACGCTTCCAATCTCATCGGTGCTAATTCATCATCCCACAAGAATACATATACATATACATGCTTTCAAAAGAGTTATAAGTCATTTCAATGCATACTTGGGCTTAAAAGCTAAACATTCTTCATAATCATTCATACTTGGGCTCAAAATTCAAATCATACTTCGAATCATACTTTTCATGCATAAGAATAGCTCATTCACATATATCGAAATGGTGTAAACATCAAAAATGCTCAAAGAGACATATCATAGACGTTTATGTGATCACATTCTTGTCATAACCATATGTGAGCTTACCCCCACCGAATAATTTTCATCAAAACCATATGTGAGCTTAACCCACCGAATAGTTTTCATCAAAAATCAATGCTCATGTATGCATATGTCATGAATGATGTGAGAATAGCATGGACAATAGATTCAAACTTAAATCAACAATACCATATGAAATTCAAGTAAATCCATATTTAAATCACATTATAGATTATCCATCCTTAGATCAAAACTTAAAGGGACAATGCATATTCAAATCTTCATAGTATTCATGCAATTCAAAATATTAGGGCTTAAATCACTTTAGAAAAACAACCAAACATATCCCATATCTCAATTGAATCAAATAAGAAATAATCTAAAAGACCCATGTTTAAAATAAGCTAAATTTCATAAATTCAAAGAGTAAAAGCATTTGGGGTCTTCATGGTTGAAAGGGACCATGAATAAATCCCACATACCTTAGCTAACCAAGAAGAAACAAGAAGAATTTGATGAAGAAGAAGACCCTTCCTTAAGCTCCAAGCTAAGCCCTCACTAGTTCACTTGGGAGTTCTTATGAGAGGGTTTGAATAATTGTAAGTGTTGAATTGAATTGAATGAGAATAGAAGAGTATAGGTCTTTTGAGAGGTTTAGGATAGGTTAGAAAGTCATAAACAATCCTTAAGAATAGCAAAAATTAAAAGAACACCATTAATAAAGCGGATGTTAAAATGTTGCCAGGGGTCTCGTATGGAGGCACCATGGGTTGTGTATGGGTCACACAGATTGTTTTCCCTTCCATGAGGCTCCACATAGAAAACTTCTCCACTGATGAAGTTCCAAAATGGTGATCTCATACTTAAAAGATTTTCACACCAACACCCATAGGGAGGCCATACGACCCGTGAAGGGTCACATGAACATATGAGGTTCATTGTGAAGTGCCTTGGCCAAAATTTGGTTTTCAACGCCAAGGACACCCACAAAAGCCACCACACAGCCAGTGAAGCCTCACAAAAGCTATGTAGGGTTCATGTGGTGCAACCCTTGGTCTTGAACTCCAATTTAAGGCCAACACTCTACACACAAGGCAGAGGGCCATCTCAAGGCCCCTCCACACGGCCCGTGGTAAGTTACGCGGCTCGTGGAGGTTCCCATGAGGTGTCACCTTGGTCAAAAACTTTTTGGAACCAAATTCCATGCACCATTAAAGCCATACCAATATCCAGTTCCTTACACAATGTCAATTTTTAAAAGAACTTTTAGGAGAGTATAAAGTCTAGAGTCTACGTATAATGAATGAAATTGATATAAGATGAAGAAGTACAGGTCTTTTCATGGGTTTAGGATAGATTAGAATGTCATAAATGAACCTAAAAATTAACCATAATTACAAAAGGACCATTAAGGAGATGGACTTTAAAAAGTGTCCAAGGGTCTCATGAAAGGGTACCACAGTCCATATAAAAGTTTAGGGACCATACAAGGTGTCTGTGAAAAGGTCCCAAGTTTCAAGACAGTACTTTGATACTTAGAATTTTTCAAGACTAACACCTTCACGGGACCACACAGTGGCTTTCAAGCAAAGGGCACCTACCATGAACCACTTTCACGGCCAGTGGTGAGTACCACGAGCCGTGAAGGGCTTAGTGGAGGGCCACTTTCTCTTGAACTCCACCATATGCCAAGTCA
The DNA here is from genome assembly GCA_029948455.1 of Solanum rostratum. Lineage (NCBI taxonomy): Eukaryota > Viridiplantae > Streptophyta > Magnoliopsida > Solanales > Solanaceae > Solanum > Solanum rostratum. The sequence goes on from CM057054.1 coordinate 27,718,962, forward strand.
TGTCACACACAAGGCCAAGGGCCACCCCTAGGCAGCCTCCACAACTCATGGACCCCTCTACGGCTCATAGAGGTGACCATGGAGTGTCACCTTTATCAAAACATTGGAAATTCTACATTCAAGCATTGTTAAGGCCTCCCAAGGTTCGGGTCCCTGCATCATCTCCCCATTGGGAACATTCATCCTCGAATGAGCTAGATTATTGCTTGAAAGGCTTGACTTAAACATGAAAAATTTCAACATGAAGACAGAGTGCATAACTCATCATTTGAAAAATCATAAAATCATTAAAACTCATGTAAAAATACATTTTAAACCACTTTGTGCACATGTATGCGTGTCATGTCATGAAAATATAAGAATACAAGGAGTAGGACCATTTGGAAAAGGAAGAATCTAATACCTTAGGCTGGAATAGATTGGAAAAGATAGGAATATCTCCTCATCATGTCTGACACTGCCTCTCATGTAGCACTCTCCATATGTTGATTCCTCCGAAAAACTTTAATCAAAGCCACATTCTTATTGCGAAGCTGTTTCACTTGTCTATCTAAGATTTCAACTGGCACCTCTTCATAAGTCAAGTTCTCTTCAACGTCAACACCTTCCGAAGGTATAATTGAACCTGGATCACCAATCAACTTCCTAAATATTGACACATGAAAAGCCAAGTGAATAGAACTCATATCTTGTAATGACCTGGTTGGTCATATTTTGGTGAAACTAATGCTGGAAATGATTTCACAATAACTTTAGGAGTTGCGAGGACAGTTTTGTTTTTTTGATGCTTTAAACTAGTTTTATTGACTTGAATCGGTAAAGGTGGTGAGAAGGCCTTAAAACTTATTTCCGATGATTCAAGTGGATTTTATTCTTCGTGTTCGCGGATGATACTCTACCTTTGCAATGTGTGGTGGCTCTACACTCCGCGATTGCAGGATAGGCTCGACGTTCGCAGAGCACACGTGTGTTACCCCCCACCTATTACTTTCCCCGTTTGTGGGTTGGTCTCCTTGATCGTGGAGGTCATCTTTAGCAAATTACTCCGTGTTTGCGGGACCCCACCCATATTCTCGGAGAACACTTTTTAACTGAACAGTTTTAAAATTGCGAATCACCATTTATAATCTATTTACAAACTTCAAAGCTTTTTGAGGTGATTTTGAAGAAGGATTTTCGAAGATTATTGTTGGGTAAGACTTTCTAACACTACTCTAAGTATTTTCCATTGATTTTATCTTGATTTTGTATTAAACTTCATGATTTTCAATGTCCAAAATTAGGGATTTTTAGACCATTATCTTCAAATTTTAAAATGTTTATATACCATTCAATTTAAGCTTGATTTTAGTAAGATTTTCACCCATGAACTCCATTTTTCGTGTAGAGTTTGATTTTAAAGTGAATTTCCAGACTTGAGAACTTTGAATGTTAGCCCTAATTTTGACCATTTTACTCCTAAGCCTAAATCATGCTAATATAGGTATCAAAATGCTTCTCGTGATGAGTAGTGTTTATTGTTGATAGTGGTTGACCGATTCGGAGATTGTTTTGGGGATTAAGCCAATTGAAAGCCTGTTCGAGTGTAGTTTTTGGCATTAAAGTATATTTGGCTAACCTTTTTGGACTGGATTTGAGTCATTGAGCATGTTTATGTGATAATTGTAAGATTTAGGTTGATTTATGAGCCACAGGCTTGGTATGATTGATTCTTGATGAAAATATGATACCAGTTATGTTGAAAATTGAGTAAATGATGATCTTAATGGTAAATTGAGATGGAACCTTTGGTTTTGACGTATGTTGGATATTAAAGTGAAAATATGACGCTTGTGACCGTATTTGGGGGAAATTACATGATAAATTGATAGTAATTGCGACACTGTGGTTATTTGATGAGAATAATGTGGGGCTAAAAGAGTCCGGTTGCATTGATGTTTTGATGATTGATGGGATATTGAGATAATCACTTTACTGGAGATCAAGTTGCCGGCGCTAGAGTCCGCCAAGGCATAACACATTTGATACTTATTTGTTATAGCAACATGGTATACATTGCATCAATAGTGCATTGGTCTTGAAATAGTGGTATTATCTAAGGTCTATTTAAGCGCTCCAGACTCCGCCAAGACATGTTATTGTTGTAATATATCTACATACTGTTTAGTGGCGCCATAGTCCGCCAAGGCATGTGATTGTTGTTGTACATCTATATACTTTATCATTGATATGTATTTCTCCTTATAATTTCTCTACCGGCGCCATGTTCGTTGGGGTATTATCGGCGCTAGAGTCCACTAACGATCTTATTGGTAAATTAAGATGGAACCTTTGGTTTTGACATATGTTGGATATTAATGTGAAAATATGTGCTTGTGACCATTATTGGGGGAAATTACATGATAAATTGATAGTAATTGCGACACTGTGGTTATTTGATGAGCATAATATGGGGCTAAAAGAGTCTGGTTGCATTGATGTTTAGATGATTGATGGGATATTGAGATAATCACTTTATTGGAGATCAAGTTGCCGGTGCTAGAGTCCGCCAAGGTATAACACATTTGATACTTATTTTGTTATCGTAACATGGTATACATTGCATCAATAGTGCATTAGTCTTGAAATAGTGGTATTATCTGAGGTCTATTTAGTGGCTCTAGACTCTACCAAGACATGTTATTGTTATAATATATCTACATACTGTTTAGTGGTGCCAGAGTCTACCGAGGCATATGATTGTTGTGGTACATCTATATACTTTATTATTGACATGTATTTCTCCTTGTAATTTCTTTACCGGCGCCATATCTGTTGGGGTATTATCGGCGTCAGAGTCCGCTGACGTACTAGAGACCTCTCTATCGACACTAGAGTCTGCCGCAGTGTCATCGGTGCCAGGGACCATTGTGACACTTGAGAGGCTTTGTATATGGTCTGATAAGACCCCCATGGTTCTACCTAGTAGCATCCGCTCGGTAGATGTATACATCGGCACCCACATCTGTCGTATTTCCTCCTCATGCATTGCTTTCATTCATTACATATACTTTGTATCGTTGATTCATAGTGTGATCTTATTTTACTATTATATATATGGTTTACATTGTTCACTAACCCTTTTCTTACAGGTGATAGTATTCTTCGTTATTGCATACTTGTTTGATTTCTCTTATCCAATCAGTTGAACCTACTGTGTACATTTCGGTACTTACCCTTACTTTGTTTCCTCCCTACAGGTCATACACAAGGTTCAGGATAGGGTAGTTGATCATTCTACCTAAGTATTATTGATACCATCCAGATCTCAACGGTGAGGCTCAGACTTCAAGTTTCCGTGGATCTTTGGATCCTCTTTTTATTTCGTACCCTATAGACTATGTATCTGATGTTATGAGGCAGTCTTGTATTTTTTTAAGGCAGTTTTATTTACTCTTCATTACTACTTTAGATGCCTTTGTACTCATGACTCTATGTTTTTGGAGATTCCTTATGTCATGTGAGTTTATTTATGCTTTATTTCATTTTCTATAGCTGCGATCTATTTTGGGTCGTGACATATCGAAAGGCAAAACCAACCTATAGGCCATCTTGCCAATCCGCTTGACTATCTCATAAGGACCTACATACTGGGGACTTAACTTGCCCTTTTTACCAAATCACATTACGCCCTTCATAGGAGAAACCTTCACACACACCCAATCACCGATAAGAAATTCAAGATCCCTCTTTCTAACATCTGAATAAGACTTTTGATGACTTTGAGCCGTTTTCAACCTTTCCCTTATCAACTTTACTTTCTCCATGACCTCCAATAGCAAATTCAAGCCTATCAATGCGATCTCACCCAACTTAAACCATCCCACTGGGGGCCTACACCTTCTCCCATACATAGCCTCAAACACTTACATACCAATGCTAGCATGAAAACTATTGTTGTAGGAAAACTAGATAAGTAGTAGATGACCATTCCAATTTCCCGTGAATTCCAATACACAAGCCCTCAACATGTCCTCAAAATTTTGAATTGTCCTTTTGGCTTGTCCATCGGTTTGAGGATGAAAAGCGGTACTTAACTTCACCTTAGTGCTAAGTCCTTTTTGAAATGATTTTCAAAAGTGAGAAGTAAATTGGGTACCACAATCTGATATAATAGACATAGGCATACCATGCAATCTAGCCAACTCTTCGATATACAACCTTGCATAATCTTCGACATTGAAAGTAGTCTTAACCGGAAGGAAATGAGTCGACTTAGTCATCCTCTCAACACTGACCAAAATAGAATCAAATTGCTTCTGGGTATGGGGCAAACCAACCACAAAGTCCACATTCACATCCTCTCACTTCCAAGTAGGAATCTTAATGTCTTGGGCCAAACCACCAGGATTTTGATGTTCTACCTTCACTTGTTGACAATGAGGGCATTCAGACACTAATTTTGCTATCTTTCTTCATACCATGACACCAACACTTCCCTCAAGTCATGATACATCTTGGTGAATCCCGGATGTATAGAATAATAAAAATTATGGGCTTCACTCATAATCACCTCCCCGAGACCATCAATGTCAGGGACATACAACTGATCTTGATACTGAAATACACCATCTCCCCCTTGGGAGAAAACTTCAATCTTCCTATTAGCAACCAACTTCTTCAATTTAACCAAGGAAGGATCCAAATCTTGCTTTGTCATGACATCAACAACCACAGAAGACTCAGCTCCACTCTGAACATGAATGCCACCATCATTGGAGTCAGTCAATCTAACACTCAACCTAGCCAACCGATGAATTTCTCTTATAAACTCTTTCTTTTCTTCACCAACATGGGCCATACTACCTATAGATAGCCTACTAAGAACATCAACTACCACATTTGTTTTTGCAAGAATGATATTGAATACCTATGTCATAATCTTTAAGACGTTCCAACTATCTCCTTCACCTCAAGTTTAGGTCCCTTTGAGTGAAAACATATTGTAAGCTTTTGTGATCATTGAAAACATTAGTAGGAACCCTATATAAATAATGTCTCCAAATCTTCAAAGCAAACATCACGACCGCCAACTCAAGATCATGGGTCCGGTAGTTTTCATCATGCAATTTCAATTACCTCGATGCATAAGTTATTACCTTGCCATGTTGCATGAGAACACAACCCAACCCAATCCGAGAAGCATCACAATACACTACGAATCTATCTAAGCCATCTAGTAAAAGATAAACAGGTGCCAATGTAATTCGATCCTTCAAAGTTTGCAATCTTTTCTCACACTTATTTGACCATACTAATTTGGCCTTTGTTTGACTTAGTCAATGGAGATGCAATGGATGAGAAACCCTCAACAAACTTCCGATAATAACTATCCAATGTAAGAAAACATCGAATATCTGAAGGAGTCAATAGTTTAGGTCAATTCTTCACGGCCTCAATCTTCTTTGGATCAACCTTAATGCCATCACCGGATACTACATGACCAAGAAGAGTAACTGCACCCAACAAAAACTCACATTTACTAAACTTGCCAAACAATTGCTTCTCCCTTTAAGTCTGAAGAACCCGCTTCAAGTGATCGATATGCTCCTACTCACTTTCGGAATAAATCAGAATATCATCAATGAAGAAAACCACAAAACTGTCAAGGAATGCTTGAACACCCAACTCATAAGATCCATAAATACCGTGGGAGCATTAGTCAAGCCAAAGGACATTATCATAAACTCAAAATGCCCATATCTAGTCAAAAAAAGCTATCTTGGGAATGCAACGCTCCATGACTCTCAACTGATAATAATCTGAACGGAGGTCAATCTTTGAGAAATTAGTAGTTACTTAAAGTTAATCAAACAAGTCGTTAATCCTTCGCAATGGTTATTTATTCTTGATGGTCACTTTACTCAGCTGCCTATAGTCAATACATCTCCGAAGTGATCCAACCTTCTTCCTTAAAAATAACACAGAAGCACCCTAAGGTGGAATACTCGGCCTAATAAAGCCCATCTCTAACAAGTCTTCTAACTGATCCTTCAACTCTTTTTATTCAGCCAATGCCATATGATAAGGAGGCATAGAGATTGGTTGAGTATTAGAAAGAAGATCTATGCCAAAATCCACTTCCTTTTCAGGTGGAATCCTATGTAAATCTTTAAGAAAGATATCTGGAAACTCATTAACCATGGTAATCGACTCAAGAGTAGGTGACTTAGACTCCACATCCCTAACCCTCACAATATGATAGATACACCCTCTATAAATTATCTTCTGGGTTGTTATAAGAAATAAACTGACCTTTGAAAGAGGAGTCACTACCTTCCCACTCAAGAGTAGGCTCATTTGGAAATTAAAACTTGACTTTGTGGGTTCTACAGTCAATAGAGACATAAGAAGCATACAACCAATCCATTCCAAGAATAATGTCAAAATCAAACATCTTAAGTTCCACAAGATCACATGGAAGAGTTTTATGCAAGATCGAAACATGAAAACTCCAGTAGACTCTTTGATCAACAATAGAGTCACCCACGGGAGTATAAATAAAAAAAAGGCTCCCTCAATATTTCAGGGCTCAAACCAAACATAACAACCAAAAGAGGAGTCATGAAAATAATTTTGCACTCGGATCAAGCAAATATAAGAATCAAAATCAAAGACTTTTAACATACCAGTCACCACATCCTAAGGTCTCTCCCACCTCCTGCCTAGCATGCAAAGCATAGAACATGTTGTTCTTAGAAGCACTAACTTGTTAGACCCCTGGTTTTCCTTGATCACCCTAAGCTATCTGGCCTTTCTTTGGTTCTTTTGGGTAGTAAGCAAGCTTGTGACCCATTTCATCACATCCAAAGCAAGCACCCGAACCCCACAAGCACTTCCTGGGTTGGTTCTTGCCATACTCGTCACATTTGTGATGACCTAACACACCTCCAACTTGTTCCTTAGGAGGAGGCACTCTATCATTGGAAACTTTTGCATTTAAACCTTAGCCATGTAGAAAGTGACCATTACCACCACCACTTTGAGAGTTAGAGAACCCACCATCATAACAGACTCTCTTAGAGTCATTCATCCTTCTCTTCTTGAGCTTCTGCCCTTTAATTTGCTCAGCATTGGTCATAAGTCTGGAAATGTCCATCTCCCAGATAAGCATAGCCGTACGATACTCCTTCATAACCAAATAAGAGATCCTAAAAATGAATTTGTGTATTCTTGCATGAGGATTAGCAACTAGCATAGGAGCGTACTTTGAGGGCTTTGTAAGTTTGACGACATATTCTCTCACTATCATGCCACCTTATTTGAGATTGATAATTTCTGTCAGCTTGGCCTCCCTAAGTTCAAGGGGAAAGAAGCCATCAAGAAAAGCAAACTTGAATTCTTCCCAACCAACCATATCATCACTTGTCCTCTCCATTAACCACTTGGTGTACCACAGTTGAGCCACATCCTTCAACTGATAAGCATCTAACTCAGCTTTTCCTCTGAAGTTACTCCCATAACATTCAACACCTTAGAGAGTTCATCAATAAATTCCTGGGAATTCTTATCAGTTTTAGAACTGTAGAAGTCCAGAGGATTCATCCGAGGTGAAATCTCTCACTTTAGCAGCCAAAGTTGAGATATGGGAAGGAGGATTAGACTGCCTAGCCTTATTGGTCACCACTTGAGCTAGCATGGAAGAAGCAGTCCGAAACTCATCCAGATTAACTGGCTCCCTTAAAGGTTCCTTTGGGGCTAGGTCCTTATTGATAGGGGGCCTGTCTTGGGAGAGGAGCTTTCTCGGAGGAATCTTTTGTAATGCATCAAGGATATCATTAGAGTTGGGAAATTTCAAGACATGTTTCATAGCACGACATAAACAATGAAGAAATGAGATATTTCCAAAGACGCCATCATAGCCTCCTACTCATAACTATCTTTACACCCATGAATAAGATCTACTTGACACAACATGTTAAACTCTGAGGATTTTAAAACCTTAATGGTATGATACCAAGCTTGTCATGAACCGAGCCTATGGCCTAGGAGTGATATGGCTAATGGGAACTCGAAAGTCCCTAAACAAGCCCCGTAGTTATCAGATACACAATATTGATTTGGAAGCACATATTCATACTAACCATCATAATTATGTAAATCTAAGAAATAGGGATGGATGACTCAAGTTATGGGACAAGGGGTAAGGGACTCATTAGCACACATTTCACATATAAGACTCACGGATGAGAATTCAGGACTCAAGTTATGGGGATGCCATAGGGGAGAGGATGTACATGATCACATAGCATATAATACATAAGAACTAAAGGGCAGATAAGTATGACTCACACTCTAGGATAACAGGTGCTTACGACTTCCAACATTATCATATCTCAACACAATCATGTCATCATAACGTAATACACAGTCATATCATCTCAAACATAAACATAATATACACGTACGTAAGACATCACAATATCTAACAATACCTCTAGTATAGAATAGGATAAGGGTCAAGACATGTCCCGGGCTCATCCTAAAAATAATGACACAAGTAAGTATGGCATAATAGATAGATAGAATGGTGGTTCTTGTCCATGAGCTAAAGAACTCACCACTAGTAATCCTCAAGAGAACCTGAGCTAACCATTAGGAGGTGGATGGATACAGTCTCTAGTCCCTACATGGTTAGATCATGTAGGCAACAAGTATGTGTTAGTACATTTGAATGTACCAAGTATGTGGATATGCAATGCATATGAATAACCTATAAATCAATGTTAGATGATAAGGGCATATATATAGAAGGAAGTACATAAGAAATGAACTCATAACGACATGCTTTAAATCCATGATACATGAATTCAATAATATACATAAACATTGCAAGGATGTAACCTCAACCAACATAAGACCAAGCGAGTTATTACTTGAAATTTCATCGTCTTTCTCACAACGGATAAAGAGGTAACCTACTTGCCAAAGGTAGATCCATAACATAATCATCCCTTAAAGGGGCACAAACATGAACCTATATTTGGCACATAGTTATGCGAAAGGAAACTTTATATAAGGGTCCTTGGGGATAGCCCTCCCTTAAATCACATTCGATGCTAATTCATCATTCTATGAGAATACATATATATGTGCTTGAAAAGGGAGCATAAGCTTTTCAAAATATAACAATGCATACTTAGGTTAATGGCCAAATTACATTTTGTAATCATGCATACTTTGGCTAAAAAGCCAAATCATACTTCAATTCGAAATTTCGCACTTACATGCATAGGAATAGCTCATTCATACTTATACGTTATGTTGTAAAACCCCCATAATTTCTAAAATGCTATATTATAGACATTATGTGATCACATGTCATGTCATAAGCATACTTTCCTTGCAAACATAGTCATAATCATAATTGGATCTTAGCCCATGACAAAAATCTCATGAAAATAAATGTTCATGTATCCATCTTCCATGAAGAATGAGAGAATAGCATGAGAAATAGATATTCATATTTAAAATAACATGATAAGATGAATCCATTCTTAAATCATAAGAAAAACAATAATTAAAACATAATTGAGAGTACCCATGCATAATTCATAAATCAAAGGGACATGCATATTCAAATCTTTATAAAATCAATGTAATCCAACATAATAGGGCTTAAATTATTGTAAAAACGTCAATTAAATACAGCTTATAACTTAATTTAATCAAATCAACACTAATTTAAAAGACCCATATTTAAAGTAAACTTAAAATTCATAAATTAAGAAGTAAGAAGTTTTTAAGGTCTTCATGATTGAAAGAGATCATGAATCAATTCCACATACCTTGGGAAAGCTAGAAGGATTAATAAGAAGTTGATTTGAGGAAAAAGCCTCCCTTGAATTTCAAGTTGAATCTTCAATTTCATACTTGAAAGGGGCTTTAGGAGAGTATAAAGTCTAGAGTCTGAGTATAATGAATGAAATTGAAATAAGATGGAGTATAAGTATTTTTAGGGGTTTAGGATAGAATAGAATGTCATAAACGACCCTAAAAATAAACTATAATTACGAAAGGACCATTAATGAAATTGGCTTTAAAAAGTGTCCAGGGGTCTCGTGAAAGGGCACCACGGACCATACAAAAGTTCATGGGACTTTTAGAATTTTCCATGACAAACACCTTGATGGGACTTCACCATGAGTCGTGGTTAAATGTACGACCCGTACAAGGGTCTATGGTAAGTGCTTTAGCCACGGAGTGGCTTTCAAGCTAAGGGCATCTACCACTAGCCATTTTCAGGGTTAATGGTGAGTACCACAAGCCGTGAAGGGCTCAGTATAGGGACACTTGGTCTTGAACTCCACATAAGCCAAGTCATGCCACACAAAAGGCCAAGGACCACCCTTAGGCAGCCTCCACGGCTCGTTGACCTCTCCACGGCTTGTGGAGGTGACTATGGAGTGTCACCTGGGTCAAAATGTTAGAAATTCTAAATTCAAGCATCGTTAAGGCCTCTCGAGGTCTGGGTCCTTTTATTCATGAAATACTATGTTGATTATTTTGAAATCTATTAGAGTATAATTTTTAAATGAAGTATGAAGTATGTTAAAAGCTATGTATATGCATGATTTATATATTCTGTGGGATATGAATTAGCACCAAGAGGGCTTTAGGAGATGCCATGGTCCCATAACTCTGTGCCACCATGGGAGTGATGTTTTTTTATGCCTTGAAGGTGTGCTATTAGATCCAATTAGATTATATCATAGACACTCACCATGCTAGGATAGAGCCTAAAGGGTGGGGTCAAATGATGATTCTCACCGTCCTAGGATAGAGACTATAGGGTGAAAATCGAGTTTACCTTGGCAAAGTAGACTCGTCTTAGCTTGACATAGAGTTAACATTATGATTCCATGTAATAGTTCTCATGGTCTTATAAATTTCGATTATGGTCCTATTCCACATATGTATGCTAAGGTTAAGAATGGATTTATGATGCTTCTTCTCATGAGTTTTATATTGCATGCTCATACATATTGTGTCCTTACCCTATTGATTATGATTATGCATATTGATACTATTATAAAGTCCTTTGTTTCATGGAATACCTACATACTTAGTGCATTATATGTGCTAACACATACTTCTTTGCCTACATGACCTAACTATGTAGGATTGGATGATGAGGAGATTGTTCTATTTCGTGGCTAGAATCGAATCTTGAGATTGAAGACTTATTGATGAGTTCCCGTGCTCTGAAAACAAGCCCAATGGTGTTTTCTTTATGTTGAAACTTTTTCACTTTATTATGTCTTGAGGGTGAGCTAATGAACTATGTGCTATTTCTCACCAAGATCCATGATGTAGAGGGATGTTTTGGACCTTAATCGATTGGTGTATATTCCCTTATAGGAACTATGACATTCTTTCATTTTATGCGCTTCTGCTTTCTTATTCTCCATGCTTATTCTACCTTATGAATTTTTATTACATGAGCATGATGGATTGGAGGCCTTCGGGTGTCACATTCGCCATGTCACGGTTAGGACCTAGGTCCAGGTGATGAAGAAAATAGTATCGATGCACAATGTTTGAAAGCATCTTAGAGGGTCCAATATGCCGCGTCAAGTAGAGTCTTGTTCATTGATGTGAAGCATGCCACACTCATGAATAAGAGGCTATGAGATGTTTTTAGCAAAACTTTGCTTCTTTTGTATTCTATGACATGCCTTCAAAGTTTTAGTATCCTAATGCTTGTCTCTTGGTGTTTTCAGAAATGGCTCCGCAACATCCTCCATTACCAAGAGGAAATGATGCTTATGCAAACCAGGCTCCTATGGCTCCCCAAGTTCCTCAAGTCCCTCATGCGATCCAAGTTTCTAATGATGGGTTTAGAGCCACAATCACCATGTTGGCTCAAGTTGTTGCTTCTCTAAAGACTCCTACTCTGGCTTTGAAGATAAGGAATTTTGCTATAATGAGTCCCCCAGAGTTCCATAGTTCAAAGGTGGATGAGGATCCACAAGAGTTTATTGATGAAGTAAGGTAGTGGAGTTCATAGGGGCGCCATCCTAAGAGAAAGCCGAATTGGCAGCTTATCAACTTAAGGGAGTTGCTCAAGTTTGGTTTACTCAATCCGATAGAGATGATGAGTGTGCTATTGCTTGGGAAATGTTTAAGGCTGATTTCCTTGATCATTCCTTCCCTTTGAGAGATGATGGAATTTAGGAACTTAAAGCAAGGGCATGAATGTGAGGGAGTATGCCCTCAAGTTTACCAAGTTGTCCAAATTTGCTCATTTTTTGGTGGCCGACTCTAGGGCTCGTATGAACAAGTTCACTTTGGGTGTGTCTAATTTGGTGAAGATGGAATGTAAGGCTGCTATGATCATTAAGGAGATGGATATCTCTAGACTCATGACATATGCCAAACAAGTGGAGAGTGAGAAACTACAAAAGATGAGGTCAAGAGAATCCTAGAGGGCTCGTTATGATGGAGTATTCTCCTATGGTAGATCCGGTGGTGGCCGATTTCAACAAGGCCGAGGGTCTTCAAAAGGTACTCCTCCAAGGTTTTACAAAGAAAAAAGGGCTAACCCCAAGGATCAAGTAATGTTGTGAAAGGTGGTGTTATACCCCCTAGATGTCCTAAGTGTGGGAGGAACCATGTTGGTGAGTGCTTGAAAGGTACCAATGCATGCTTTGGTTGTGGAAATATGAGACATAAGATCGCCGAGTGTTCGAATGTGGCCAATATGTGTAAAGAAGGATGTCTACAAGGTCAAGTAGCTCAAAGAGGGCAAGTGCAACAAGGTGCACAAACTTAAGGTGGTAGTCCACGTGGTAATTAGTTCTATGCTCTACATGCCAGGCAAGAAGTTGATGAGGCTCTTGATATGGTTACCAGTATTTTAAAATTTCTTTTCATGATGTGTATGATTTGCTTGACCCTGGTGCCAATAAGTCTTTTCTTACACCTTATATTGCCATAAAGTTTGATGTGTCTTCGGAAGTGTCGCTAGAACCTTATATGGTCTATACTCCTGTTGGCGAGTCGATCCTAGCGAAGAAAGTCTATCGAAATTGTCCCGTGTCGGTCTTACATAAAGTCTTTCCATGTGATCTAGTTGAGCTTGATATGGCCGATTTTGATGTTATTCTTTGTATGGATTGGTTGCATGCACTCTATGAAATTCCTACTCATTATAGGACACCCAAGGTCATATTTCAAATTTATAATGAGCCTATCCTTGAATGGAAGGGAACCAATTCTTTATTCAAAGGGAGGTTTGTCTCTTATATGACAGCTATAATAATTTCCAAAGGTTGCCTATATCATGTTATCCGAGTCATAGATGTTGAGTCTCTTGTTCCTACTCTTGATTTGGTTCCAATAGTAAATGAGTTCCTCGATGTCTTTCCTGATGATTTACCCAGCATCCTCGCGTAAGGGAAATTAATTTTGGTATTGATCTCTTACCCGACACCCAACCTATTTCTATCCCTCCATATCGAATGGACCCAATGGAGTTGAAAGAATTGAAGGAACAATTGATAAACCTGCTTGATAAAGGATTTATAAGGTCTAGTGTGTCACCATGGGGTGCTCACATATTGTTTGTAAGGAAAAATGATGGTTCACTTTAAATGTGTGTGGATTACCGACAATTGAATAAAGTAACCATCAAAATCAAGTTGCCACTTCTAAGGAGCAATGACCTATTTGATCAAATACAAGGTACAAGCTACTTTTCTAAGATTGATCTTTGGTCTGGATATCACCAATTGAGGGTGAAGGAAATGGCATTCCAAAGACGATATTTAGAACTTGGTATGGTCATTTTGAATTTTTGGTTATGTCATTTGGACTAACAAATTCCCTCTGCTGCTTCCAAGGATTTGATGAATAGGATCTTTAAATCGTATTTGGATATGTTCATGGTAGTGTTGATAGATGATATATTGGTCTATTCATGGGATGTGAAAGAGTATGAAGATCATTAGAGGATATGTTGAGGGCTTGTGCGCTTGATTTCAAGGAAGTAGGGATGATCACTTACCTCTTATTAAATTTGCTTATAACAACAATTTTCATTCAAGTATTGGTATGGGCCCATTTGAACCAATCTATGGTAGGTAGTGTAGATCACCAGTGGGATGGTTTGAAGTTGGAGAAGTGTCCTTAATTGGACTAGATTTGGTGCTTGATGCTATAAAGAAGGTGAACGTCATAAGGGAAAGGTTAAAGGCTTCCCAAAGTCATCGAAAGGCATACGCCGATGTTAGGAGAAGAGAATTAGAGTTTAATGAAGATGATTGGGTGTGTTTGAAGATTTCCCCAATGAAAGGAGTGATGTATTTTGGTAAGAAAGGCAAATTGAGCACTAGGTACATCAGACCTTATGAGATAGTAAAGAGAATTAGGAAGGTAGCCTATGAATTAGATTTACCTATGGAATTAGTTGTGGTTCACCTGGGGTTTCATGTTTCCATGCTACGAAAAAGTTTGGGTGACCCAAATTCTATTTTATTCCATTCAAACATGTGTCTATTGAGGAAGCCTTGACTTATGAAGAAGTACCAGTTGTGATTTTGGACCGGCAAGCGAAGAAATTGAGGAATAAAGAGATTGCATCCGTCAAGATGTTATGGAGGAATTAACAAGTTGAAAGTGCTACTTGGAAGGCTGAGGCAGACATGATGAAATGATACCCTTACCGCTTCGCTTCTATTCAAGCCTAAGGTACATGTGATCTATTCCTTCGAAATTCCTACGAATGCATATCTCTAGTTAATTTGCATTCATGCATGATCATGAAACTATTTTTGAATGATATTTAATACATAAGGTTGATGATTTTATGAAAATGATGATTAAGTTATATTGTTGCATTTATGCTATGATGATGATCTACACTTTCTTCCATACAAGGTTTTGTAAGGTGCCATTTTTATACTCAAGTGGTAGCTATTGTTGTAAGCAAATACAATAAGTGGAAAATGATCATTCCGGCCACCCTTGAAGTCCAATACTCTTGCTCGAAGCATATCCTCAAGTGTTTGGATTGTGTGTTCTGCTTGACCATCTAATTGAGGGTGAAAGGTTGTACTTAAATTCACTTGCATCCCCAAACTTCTCTGAAATGACTTCCAAAAATTTGCAGTGAAATGAGCTCCCCTATCAGATATAATAGAGATTGGCACTCTGTGCAACCAAACTATCTCTTTAATGTATAATCTTGCATACTCTTCGACTGTATAAGTAGTTTTGACTAGCAAAAAGTGTGCTAATTTGACAACTACCCATATGGGAGTCGAACTTCCGAAATGAGCGAGGTAACACAGTAACAATATCTATGTTGACCATGTTCCACTTCCAAATTGGAAGTTCTATGTGCTGCAAATAACCTCTAGGCTTTTGGTGCTCTACTTTAACTTGTTGACAATTTGGACATTGAGCCACGAATTCTGCAATATCCTACTTTATTTTCCCCCACCAATATACTTCTTTCAAGTCATGATACATTTAGGTTGACCCCGGATGGACTAAATAACTTGAATGATGTGCTTCTATCATAATTCTCCTTTTTAGCCTATCTAGATCAGGTACGCGCAATCTGTTTTAACATCGAAGTATTCCCTCTTGCGTAAGTTCAAACGCCTTTGTCATAGCTTGTTGTGGATTCTCCTTAAGCCGTAATAGAATGGGACCTGTGTACTATTTCTCTTTCACTTCTGTCATCAATGATGATTCCATTGCATTTTGCACAATAAGTTCTTCATATGGAGATTCAAGAAGGCAAACCCCCATGCTGGCTAATTGTCGTAGATCTTCGCTTACCCCTTGTCTTATTGCGGGCTGCCCAAAAGTGCTTGTCATTGTTTTGTAGCTTAAAACATCTGCTACCACATTTTCCCTTCCAGGGTGATACAAAATATCAATGTCATAATCTTTCAATAGCTCAAGCCATCTTCATTTCCTTAGGTTCAGGTCCTTTTGCTTAAAGATGTATTGTAGACTCTTGTGATCGGTAATATGTTAACGTAAACTCCATACAAATAATGGCGTCATACCTTCAAAGCAAATATAACTGCTGCTAACTCCAAATCATAGGTTGGATAGTTTTTCTCATGTGGACGCAATCGCCTTGACACATAGGCTATTACTTTATAATGTTGTATCAAGACATATCCTAGGTCCACTCTCGAAGCATCACAATATGCTGCATAACCTTCTGTCCTTTCAGGTTGTACCAATACAAGTGTTGTCGTCAATTTATTTTTCAGCTCCTAGAATCTTCTTTTGCATGCGTCGCTCCATTGAAACCTAGCTGCCCTATGCGTTAGCTTTGTTCAAGGTGCAGAAATAGAAGAAAATCCATCAACAAACCTTCTATAATAGCCTTCCAGCCCAAGGAAACTACGAACCTCCGTCGATGTTGTAGGTCTTGGCCAGTTCTTCACAATTTCTATCTTTTGGGTATCAACCCTTATTCCTTCATCAGATACAATATGCCCCATGAATGCCACAGATCTTAACCAAAACTCGCACTTAGAAAACTTTTCATATAACTTACGATCACGAAGAATTTGTAACACTTGTCGCATGTGATTAGCATGATCTCCTTCTGATCTCGAATACACCAAAATGTCATATATGAATACTATCACGAACACATCCAAAAATGGCTTACACACCCTATTCATCAAATCCATAAAAATAATGGGGTATTTGTTAGGCCAAAATGACCTGACTAAGAACTCAAAATGACCACACCCTGTTCAAAAAGCTGTCTTGGGTATATCTTGATTTCTGACTCTCACTTGATGATAACCCGGCCTCAAGTCAATCTTTGAGAAATATTTAGCACCCTGTAACTAATCAAATAAATCATCAATCCTGGGGATGGCATATGTAGCCTTTGAACACCATCTTCCTTGCCTTAAAATAGGAAATAAACCTACCTCTTGGCGCCCCAATATTACCTTTACATTCGAGGACTACCTCCTTTGGAAAATGGAACTGCACCATCTTAGTTTGGCAATCTACCATGGCATAACAAGAAGCCAACCAATCCATACCCATGACAACAACAAAATCTATCATTTCTAGCTCACCAAAGTCAGCCAATGTGTCACGATCACAAATAGTTCTATGCAATTATGATGGACCCTTCTACCTATAATAGACTTACTGATTGGTCTAGACATTTCAAATGGTTTAGTCAATAATTCTTGTACCTTTTTGGACTCCTCGGCAATTAATGAAGTAACATACAATAGACCAGACCTTGGATCAATTAGTGCATATACAATATGTGAAAAGATGGATAATGTACCTGTAACCACGTTAGGGGAAGCCCCCAAATTTTGTCGATCTCCTAGAGCATACGTGCGATGTTGAGCTCCACTAGAACTAGTTGCTCCTCTAACAACCCTACCACTACCTGAAGACAATTGCGGACCCCTATCTGAGAGTGGAACAAAGGCATCCATTTCTCGTATATCGTTCCACACCGAGACGAGGGATGTGTACCTCCAACAACAACAAGAATGGAACCATAGGCTCCTATGTTAGGAGCATTTCGGGGTAGAGGTCTAACCACCTCAACTCTCCATTTTTGGCATGCTATAGTTATTAAAGTCTCTCGATTGCAGGAATGGGAGATTATCGGTAAACCAGATGCTTTGCAAACCATATTCAACTTTAAGGCATTTCGTTGCACTATAATCACCCTTGTGAAGAGGCGCACTCCGATACTATTGATGTCCAATAGGTTTGCCATATCACTCGTGTAACACCCCACATCTTACATGTACTAGTCCTATGCATATTAAACATGATATGGCGGGGTCAAATCAGCACACATTTTTAAAAAGTTCTCGAATTTTAGATTAGAGGGCTATATCTACGTCTAACGCTCAAGATGATCGAGTGTATATAAGTTTTAAGTCAAATTAAGGAGGTCGTAGCCTTAAATGATGTGAAAGAAGTGAGGTTCTTGTGGGACTTAGGAAGCTAGCAGCAGACTCACCTATGTGCTTAGCTTAAATAGGATGACCACACTTTACTTTACATAGTCTACAAAGCTTCTAGATGAGGAACAGTATCTATAAGGACGGGGACAGACCCCGCCACATAACCAACTATACAATGCAAAAATATAAGCTCTAGACACACAAAGCCCCGAAGCAACCTGGAGCTCAGTAACAGCTGCTGGATATTCGGTACTCCTACTGAGAAGACTTACTAGCTCCTATATCTGCAGCATGAAATGCAGGTCCCCCCCAAGGGACGTCCGTACGAGATAATGTACTGAATATGTAAGGCAATAGTATATGTAAAGTAGGAACTCAAGTGAAATCAAGTAGCAAGATATAAATGCACAACACATAGTAAAAGACCACCTATATTATACTTGTGGAGTTATGTACATTACATTCTTTTCTTTACTCGTTAGTACTTTATAATTTCCTTTTAGGCATGTATTACGAATGACTAGCTGATCAGTGGTAAAAGAGGATGACCCATGCTAGGCATTTTAACCCCTGGGATGTTGCCCTCATAGCTATACAAATCGGGACCGACATTGCCCCTAGGCTGCCACCCTCATGAACCAAGTGAGATCGACCCATGATAGGCTTTTGCCCCTGGGCTGCCACCCACACATTATGAATATTGCTTTGAGTTAATATTTAATACTTTGAGATTTTTTTACTTTGGTGGTCATGATGATTTTCAAGCTTCGGAACTATGTACCAGTAACATAGATAGAATAATAGTCTTTTAAGGCAGCACAATATAGGAAACAAGTGTGATATTGACATACTACTTAGGAGTTTTAATGACAAGATTGGCTTCACGGATGAGAGTGGACTCTCATGCTAGTGCTTGGGAGAGTAAGCTACAGATTTACTAATGAACAACACTGCCATGGAATAGCTCTTAGGAAGCTTACTAGTTGATAGTGACACGAGTATTGGATTTCATGCCAAAGAATATGGAATAGGATAGCCTTACATACCTTGTTGTGCCACCTCGTTATCACTGCAATGTAATCTCCCTTTTTTCAAATATTTATCTACAATTGAGTAGGTGATAAAACTAGTATTAGTAGTAAATAAACACATGTAGGCAGTTCACTCACACTCACGATTTATACCCGGGCAGCAAGCCCGTACCACCAACCTAAGGGTGTTCCTTCAACTTCTTCTCCTCTAATTGCATTTATGGTCACACCTCTTACCATCATATTCACAAAACAGCCTCTAAATATTATCATGTAGAAGGAGCAATGTGAACTTATGGCATCCAATTATCTTTCTCATAAGTTTCTACTAACGTTCCACTTTAAATTCCAAAAAGGAGCTCACAATTTAAGTAATAGGGGACTCCCCTCCATGGCTGTCCCAACCTGCACAAACCACCAGCAAACCTTCCCATAAGATTACCTCATATAAAAAGGACCTCTCCAACCTCATTGCCACATACACAATCCCCTAATTAACTCAAGGACAAGAGAGGGAGAAGAGTGCAGTAACTTACCTTACTTGTGAGTGATTCTTGCTCTCTTAACTTGTATTTTTTAAAGGCTAAACTCTCCTTCAATCATAGCTTGAGATGAGGATAATACTTAAGAACCCTAAGATTTATTTTATGGCTGCTATATGAAGATAGAAGGGGAAGAAAGAGAACCTTAAAAATCAGATTTTTCCTTAAGTGAAAATGGCTAAAAAGAGCTAGTTACATTCCCTTTTAAAGGGACCAGCTTAGGCCGACTTTATCCTTTGATTTTTGGCCACATTTACCAAGTAGGTGATGCACCTACTTGGCCTTTAACTTGGGCCTTTATGGGTCTCTACTTATTGGGCCTTGGCTGCCCATATTTTCCTTTTTTGCCTCATTTGGGTTGGGCCAGAAATTTTAAGTAAATGGTTAGTGACCTTGGGCCCTATAAGATGACCAAACAAGTCTTAGTAGGTGGTACACCTACTTGGCCCTTTGGGCTGGTTAAAAAGTCTAAATAGGTGATGCACCTACTTGCCTCGTTAAGTCAAGAAAGCAGCTTGTTATCTTACCTCTTTTCTAAAAAATCATAATCCCATATATTGCATCTTAATATTCCACTATAGACTTTTAGCTCAAATAACACCTTGTCATCTCAGATTTAAATGCTTTTGTCGAGTTTATCTTGGATTCACACCCGCTGAAACATGTGGGATATCACAGCAACTCTCGATCCAATTCAAATTATTACCACCCTTATAGAAAAACGTAGTCCCTCACTTGTACCATAAGCCTATGCCAAGTGTCACGTAAGTGGAACTAACACGTAGAAATATGGAGTGTTACACTTTTCTCCTATTTCAAGCTTTTCTGGGTGCTTTCTTTTCATTTTTAAGCATTTTGCCTTGCTTTTACACTTCATTTTTCTTGTTAGCTCATAACTAAGGCTTCATTGATTTTTCTTGCACCCAGTACATGATTTTTTTCCTTTTCCATATATCACTAACTTCCCTACTCATTTTCTGTTTCACCCTTACACTAGCCACCCTCAACATAGTCTTTTGGCCTGAGTTAAGGTGCACATTATCCATCCTCAGAACCAGGGCCACTTTTGGTAGCCACCCTCGACTTAGGCTTTTTGCCTCAGTCATGGTGCACAATGTTCAAGGAAGGATCAGGGCCAATTTTGGGATTTTACAACTAATAAAGCTAGGTCACTTAGGATGTGTACAATGAATAGGTCTATGTCAGGCACAAATATTGGGATCAGGGGATATTCTGCAATTTGGTTTGTTATTTAGGCAAAGTGGACTATTAAGAACAATGTCCTAAGATCCTTTCCTAATCCAACTAATCTACAGTCTAAATTAGAGTAACAGGGCAAGTTCTAAATTAAAACACATCACAAGAATTTAGCAATTTAAGCTTACACTCACAGGCACCGACTACATTATCAACAAAAGATTCTCAAATCATGTTTTTATCTTAATTCTATCCTTACTTATCTGAACAAGCACTGTCAACACACTTAAGCGTGCATGGTTGCTATCTAGACTAACTAAGAAAAATTTGGTGGGTATCATTTTTCACAAATAACACAAAAATATGTATATGCCACAAATCAGTACTATATGCTAAAAATACTACCTAAACATCCTAAACATGCCGGTTCAACATAAATTAAATATCCATGGGGAAAAGAACACAGGCAAGAAAACCCCTAGATCAAAAATTGGGGTAGTTATGGACCAAGGTTATTCAGACTTCACTGAGGCCCATAACTACCCCCACCCCATCGAAAAAGAGGTGCATTGTCCTCAATTCATACAATCAAAACAAAATGAAGTACCAGGGTAAAAAAAACATACATGGGCGCCTAAGCGCCAGTCTGTGGCTGAGTCTGACCTCTCTCAACCTGCGTGGTGGTCTCCTCAGTAGTAGCACCATGTCCAGAAGGGCCATCACCCCTCTCTCTCTCAAGCACTTGATCATGTCGTCTCTCCTCCTCTTGCCTCGACTACCTTAAGACAAGCTCGAGCTCCTTCTACTCAATCAACCCCGCATTTAATCATACGGCATCTGGATCATCATCTTAGCAGGGCCTCTTTTCGTGGAAAGTCTGTGTGTGCTCATTAGGAGCAAATAAATCTACCACAGGCACCAGGAGTGTAGTCTCTGGTACTGCCACTGGTGCTTCCAGTGCTACTATCATGTCGGCCTAGAGTCGTTGGATCTCCGTCTGTAAGGCCGTCAAATCTGTGGGTCTAGCCATGCTCAGCCTTTGTTGTACCCTCATCTCGAAGGCATCAATATAGGTATCCATGCCAAAATGACGGTCCTAAATAGCACCGACCGTGATGCGCGATGTGGCAACCGCATACCAAAATGTAGGGGGAACTGAGAGAAGCCTTAACAATAGGCTCCGAGTGAATGGCTACACATGTAGGCTCCGAAACCTGCTCAGCAGTCAAACCTGCCACCCTTCTCATAAAGCCAGCTCTGCAGTTTGGATCTCTTATCACTGTCAAGTCCCTCATCTACCCCACTTTGTGGTCAAACTCAGCTGTGGATCTAGGAGCAGGGAACTCTGGCCCAAATAACATACGACGGATAGTGGTCTTCGACCCCTCACTTTAGTCTGCGTCAGTCTGGGCTGAGTGAGGGGCTTATTCCCCTTGGGAAGAGTACTGTGAATAGTATCTGCATAAGATGTGTAGAACTCTCTCACCATGGTCGGGGAGTACCTCCCAAGCAATTTGGTAAGCCATTGAAGCCCGTATCTGATCATAGTGTCCTTGAGACCGAGGACACTATCTAGTCTATCTGGAATGACCCGAGGCTCCTCATAGATGAAGCGGGCTAGCTTACCCCACTCTATAGTCTGCACGTCCTCTACATAGATATCACACATGCCCACAACGCACCACCAACTAGTAAGAGTGTCTAGTAGAGATGGTGATACTCGCGGTACGACAGAGGACTCTATCTCGGACTCGTTCCTGGAGCCTGACTCTAAGCTGGACTCCTCTCTAGATAGAGTCATCTAAATGGAGATTCTTTTATCATGGTCTCCCTCATCATACTGGGGAGTATGATCGATAAGAGCATGGATCTGCCCTGCTCTGGCGGCAGCGCATGTCTGTGGTCTATGAGCATCCGGGTCAGGTTGGACGTTGAGCTCCTCTAGTGATACACTGAGTGTGGGGGCCTACTCCTCATCCCCTGAGGGCTCATCCCTGAGCCTCCTCTACATGGCCTTGATTTCCTCACGTCTTGCTTTCGGCGCCATAGTACCTGAAACATAGATATTAACGCACCTTGGTTAGCCCTAATGGATCAGAAAATGAAATGCAAAAATAACTCAGACTTAGTTGCAGAAGGGTCTACGAAAGCACCTCTAAGGGATATACTGGAAACTATGAGCCGCACAAGGCTCTCGTAAAACAGTGTTCACAAATGTTTGTTTATTGGAAAGGCATCTACGAGACCAAGTATGACTCGTAGAACATTCTACGAGTCGTAGACTGGGTCATTGATGATTCCAATGTATGAATTAATTTTAGGTAGGGATCTACGAGACCTTTCTACAAGTCGTAGAGTGTTCTACGACTCGAGGTCTCGTATGATAGGTATTCAGAAACTTTAGGTTTTTGGAATCTTATACGAGGGGTAATTACGACTCATGGAATATTTCACGGGTCGTAAAAGCCACTCATAGACCAGAAAACTCAGTCATGTGAGTTTCCAAGTCCATCAACACGGACCTGATATGACTTTTTTCAACCTATTCTACCTGCATCGAAGCAATATGCACACACCCACATGATTTTCAACACAACGACCAACACCCCAGCGTGATGACTAGAAACTATACCCCATCAAAAATAATTAAGCATGCTTCCATCAAACCTTCTGACCCCGTACGAATAAATTAACAAAAGAAACAAGAACCCATGTTATCACTCACACCAAATTACACACATAATCAATTTATCACAAAGGGTTGGTGATTCAATGGGCGCCAAAACACATCATTCACACATAGACAAAGGCAATGACACCGACTTTCAGCCCTACACATATATTTTGACATGAGCAACCATAATTTAATTATCAAACATGTCCATTTTCATACATGGGTTTGTGTCTAACATAACCATACCCGACAAGAATTCTCAACCTAACAATACATTACTTGGCAAATTAATAGTATTGGGTTGACCAAAAACTTACTAAATTACATTATTAGTGCGTAGAAATTGAAGGAGGTGAGGAAACATTAGCAACCCTAGGCCATCAGAAAATCTTGCCTAAAATTGGGGTTGGTGTTGTCGTCGGTGGTCGGAAGATTTGGGGTGGGGGTTGACCAGGTAGAATTCATAAAATTAGGGCTCAAATGGGGTCAAAATATTTTGACCCCAATATTTATAGTTTGACCGGGTCAATTGAAAAATGATGGACCTCTCTATGAAACCCCGATTACGGACGGTGGAGTGTTTTATGGCTCGTGACTTGTGGTTTCGTTGAACATCCAAACCCTAGTTTTAAGGACTGGGTTTCACGGACCAGTCTACAAG
Organism: Solanum rostratum; assembly: GCA_029948455.1. Lineage (NCBI taxonomy): Eukaryota > Viridiplantae > Streptophyta > Magnoliopsida > Solanales > Solanaceae > Solanum > Solanum rostratum. The sequence goes on from CM057054.1 coordinate 27,743,033, forward strand.
TCGTAAAATAAAGTACAACTCGGTAGAGTTGGTCGTAAGAACCCGAACACTTAGTCAAAAGTTTAGAAAACTTACCTGGGGTCTACGAGCCCCAGTCAAGACACATAGTTTAGTCTATGGATTGTAAAGTTGGCTCGTGGACTGGAGTGCATAACGTTTTTCTCACTGGAAGTATCTAGAGATGTTCTACGGGTCGTAGAGTGATTTATGGCCCGTAGAACCAGTCGTAGAGGCACATTCCTGATGCCTTTTTCAACCAAGAATGGCTGACTTAGCCGTCTACCTGCACATTCTTCGAGAACAAACTATTACCCTACATAAAACCAGCCGAATGTCCAAAATTACAACCAAACTACAAGAAAATAAACTATTATAAGTCCAAATACTAAAAATAAAGCTACAACTACAACTATTACATCAAAAACCTTGGGTTGCCTCTCAAGTAGTGTTGCGGCACAACTTGGACAACTTGGTTACTCGGACTTCACCAAGTGCACACACCTCATTCTTCAAATCATTTGGTCTCTTCATGGACTGACAGATATTATGGACAACTTCTTCATCGTTCAATCTGAACCTAAGTTGATCGGCTTCCATATCCACTAGTGCTCGACCAGTGGCTAGGAATGGCCTTCCCAAGATGATTGGGACGTCGAAGTCGACTACACAATCTAGGATCATAAAGTCTGTGGGGAATATGAACTTTTCAATTTTGACAAGCACATCATACAGTATCCCCATAGGCTTCTTCACCGTGGAGTCAACCATCAACAATGACATGCTAGTCGGAGTAGGTGCTCCTAATCCTAGCTTCTTGAAGACCGCAAAGGGCATTAGATTAATGCTAGCACTGAGATGACACAATGCCCTTGCGAACTCCATATCTCCAATGGTTTAGGGTATGGTAAAAGCGTTGGGATCTTCTCGCTTTTGGACCAAGGACCTTGTAACAATTGCACTGCAATGTTGAAGCTCTTCGGAGAACTCCTGACTCACTGTGCACTTCTTCATAACTAGGTCATTCATGTACTTTGCATACCCTAGCATCTTCTCCAATGCCTCAATGAGAAGGATGTTGATGGAGAGTTGTTTCAGAATGGAGAGAAAGTGCTTGAACTTGTCTTCCAAGACCTTTTCAATTCTTTGAGGAAAGGGAGGAGAAGGCCTAGGAATGGGCTTCAACTTCTGTGGCACATAAGCAGCTTCACTCACCCCATCCTTGCCATGATCATCTCCTGTATCCGCATCCTTGACCACAACTGTCTCCTCTCAAACATCATCCTTATCAATTGGCATAGGAGGATCCATGGATCTCTTGCCACCACGAGTAGTAACTGCCATGCACTACCCTTCATTCTTAGGATTGTGAACTGTGTTTCTAGGTAGTGTACCCCTCTGACGCTGATTAAGTTGAGTCAACACTTGACCGAACTATTGCTCAAGTTTTTTTATGGCAACAGAGTGAGACTCAATTTTCGAATGATACTTGAGATCTCAGATTTCATCCCCCCTCAGAGTCTCATCCTGTGTCTAATCTTTCTTCAACAAGCGGTCAAACATCTCATCAACTCTAGAGCTACTAGCACCTGTGTCGCAATTGTGTGGTGGCACATACAGACCATTTCTGTAACCATCTCTGCGGCCCAATCTACTTCTCTATCTTGGCCCCGATTCCTGTTGTAGTATCCTCCGTGGTGGTCTTTGAAAGCTCTATCTTGATTGAAGTTCTGACCTTGGTTTCCTTTACCTTGGTACCAATAGTCCTGATTGGCCCTTGGGTGTTGGTCTGGAAACCCCTCGTCTGATCAGCAATTAACAAGTGTCCTCTTCATAGTAGGGATCATCATACATGGGTGTGTGTGGAGGTTGATGAGCAACTGTATTGACTCGTTCCTAATTCTGCTTCATCATCACCTCCATACCTGTACTTATTGGGGCAAGCTCTTTCATAATCTCTTCATTTATCTTAGCTTGCTCCAAACCAGTACTGACAGCACACAAACTCTTGGTAGATGCTATGTCTCCCCCATGCACGATTAGTCTTGACCACTCTCTTCGTCCTTTCAATAATCCTTGCAAATGGTTGATCTAAGAACATGCCCCCCCATATTGGTATCAACACAGGCTTGACTATTTTCATCAAGGGCATGGCAGAAGATCTCCACCAAGGCATCATCAATAATTTTGTGGTCCGGAACACTTCTCAAGCACTTAATAAACTGCTCCTTTGTAGTACTGATCGAGTCACCAGGAAGTAGCTCAAAGTTGTTGATCTGGTCTTTCAACTTGAGATTCTTCAATCTCGAGAAATACCTCTCCAAAAAATATCTTTTGCAACTCAGCCCAACTAGTGATCGAACTCTGCAGGAGCTCAGATAGCCACAATGTTGCATTGCCTGTAAGAGACAATGGGAAGACACGAAGTCCTACAGCATTCATAGACAGATTTTGTGTCCCCATCACACTCTTGCAGACAAATGCAACATTGTGTAGATGGCTATCAGGATCCTCCGATGGTAGGCCCGCAACAACCCATGGATTTGCAGCATATGAGGCAACCCACTCGAAACCACAAACTTTGTGTCAGGCGGTAGTGGTGGCAACATAATGGCTCTAGTCACCTCCATAGCCATAGGATTCAACCAGTATTGATTCCACTTATAAGCGTTGGCATGGAAGTCTTGTGATTGTGGAGCAATGTCCTCAAGAGGAGGTGGGTCATCATTATTGTCATTCTCATTCCTGTTCAGAGCTGCATTAGCCACATTGCTAGTGTTATCTTGGGCCATTATTATCAGTGTTCTCTGAATCTCTAGGCCAAATAGAGTCAAGGGTAGGCCTCAACTTCGCGTGTTGGGCATATACCACACTTACACCCTGAAAAGAAACAAAAAACGTAAAATGAGGGAAAAAGGATTAATTCCCCGAATCACTTGAATTAAACAAGTCTAACCGTATTCCTCAGCAACAACGCCCAAATCTTGATGTCGCCTAAGTTACACCTCTTTTTTTAGGATAAAGGGGTCGTTGTCAAGAAATATAACTTAACCAAGGTTAGGGTTGAACCCAAGGGAATATTGTAGACTCAGGAGAATTCAATTGATGCAATTTGAGTTATTAACCAACTTATTTCCCCAAAAAGAGGGGGTTTGTAATAACAAGTAAAAGTAATCCTAACTAACACAGGTGTTTAACCAATATGGAGAGAAACTAGGGTATTGCGTTCCCCATGATTCCCTAACTCAGTATCACCGGATAACCTAATTTGTTTCTAGTGTGTAGCATGCAGGACAGTGAGTTAAGTTCACCAAACCCTTTGGCCCAGGCGAGAGGCGAATTTCACTATGTGACTTGGTCTATCTCCATAGCGTGCATTACTAACCCTCACGTATTGTCCCAGTACAACCTCCCCTTGGCCCAGTTCAGTTGATTAGACGAGAACACATCAATCGAATCTTGTTAATTAATCTCTTTTCCTATTTATTACTACCTTGGTCCAGTCAGTAACACTAGGCGGGTTATAATGTTGGCCACCACTAGAAAACATGCAAAATGAAGAGAGTTAATTAATAAATGCATGCACACGTTTCAAGAATTATGAATTATCTGATTTTACCTTGTTAGTTCTTCACGGTTCCCACAACCCTAGTTGTGGATTTAGCTGTTCATGATTTGTGTAGATGCAAGACTTATGAATTTGAATAACATAATAGAACACTTACACAATTGAATAAGCACAAGTAAATCCAAGCTTCAATAAGAATCACAAGATTGTAATTAGAAGAAATCAAAGTGTACAAGCATTTCTCAAGACTCTCCTATGTTTTTCTCTACTCTATCTCACTATTTTTCTGTCAACTGTTCCAACTCTATCTAGATAATAACCTAAAAACCTATTTATAATGTTTAAAATATAAGTTCTAAACAAAATAGGATAACTGGGTCGGCACGCCTCACCAACTACTTTACAGGCTGTATTGTGTTCCACGGCCCGTAATCGGGCTTCCGTAAATTATTGTTGCAAAACTGGACTTGTGTTTGGTGATACACATCTACAATCCATAAAGTGTTTTACGACCTGTAGGGGGTTTTGTCTGATGAAACTTCCGAAAGTCCTTGTTCTCTGATCCTCAAGGCATGAGACCTGCTCTACGACTCGTAAACTCTTTCTCGATCCGTCTGCATGTTTATAGAACAACTTCAAAAAATCAGCCCCTCACTGGAATTGTACATGGAACCCACTTCACAGCCATAGAATGCTCTACAACCCATAATAGGTCTCGTAACTCCTCAAACTCAGCAACTTCTGCATATTCTTCCAAAATCACTACCAACCTTGAAATCCTGCAAACCAAACACAAAACCACATAAAACCAACTAACGTCCCATTGAGAACACAAAAAATCTCTAAGTTTTAAGCATCAAAAGTGTTGTATTTTGAAAGCACATCACTTACCATGTTTCATAAGTACACAGCCCAACCCAATCTGAGAAGCATCACAATACACCACAAACCCATCTAAGCTATCTGGTAAAGTCAAAATAGGAGCCGATGTAAGCCGATCCTTCAAAGTCTGAAAACTCTTCTCACGTTCATCCGGCCATACAAACTTAGCCCTTTTTTTGGACAACTTAGTCAATAGAGATGCAATAGATGAGAACCCTTCAACAAACCTTCTATAATAACCAGCCAACCCAAGAAAACTTTGAATATCCAATGGAGTAAATGGTCTAGGCCAATTCTTCACGGCTTCGGTCTTCTTCGGGTCAACTTTAATACCATCACCGGACACCACATGACAAATAAAAGCTACCTCACCTAACCAAAACTCACATCTGCCAAACTTAGCATACAACTTCTTCTCCCTCAAAGTCTGAAGAACCAACCTCAAATGATCCATATGCTCTCGCTCACTTCGAGAATAAATAAGAATATCATCGATAAAGACAACTACAAAACTATCAAGGAATGACTTGAACACCCGATTCATAAGATCCATAAACACAGCCGGAGCATTAGTCAAACCAAACGACATCACCACAAATTCAAAATGCCCATACCTAGTCTGAAAAGTTGTCTTTGAAATGTCACACTCCCTAACTTTCAACTGATGATAATCGGAACGGAGGTCAATCTTTGAGAAATGGGTAGCCCCTTGAAGTTGATCAAACAAGTCGTCAATCCTTGGCAACGGATACTTATTCTTGATGGTTATCTTATTCAATTTCCTATAATCAATGCACATCCGAAGGGACCCATCTTTCTTTCTTACAAATAATACTAGAGCATCCCATGGAGATATACTTGGTCTAATAAAGTCCTTCTCCAATAAATCCTCCAGCTGATCCTTCAACTCCTTCAACTTAGCCGGTGCCATATGATAAGAAGGAATAGAAATAAGTTGAGTATCCAGGAGAATATCTATGCGAAAGTTTACTTCCCTTTCGAGAGGAATACCGGGCAACTCTTCGGGAAACACATCCGGAAACTCATTCACCATCGAGGCTGATTCAAGAGTGGGTGACTCGGATTCCACATCTTTCACCCTCACAATATGATAAATACACCTCTTGGAAATCATCTTTCAGGCCTTAAGGTAGAAAACAAACCGACATTTAATAGCAGAGTCACTACCCTTCCATTCAAGAACAAGCTCATCCGGAAGTTGGAACTTTACCTTCTGAGTTCTACAATCTATAGAGGCATATGAAGCATGCAACCAATCCATCCCGAGGATCACATCAAAATCAAACATCTTAAGTTCCACAAGATTACACGGGATTCACCCACAGGAGTATAGACTGAAAAAGGCTCCCTCCTGATTTCAGGACTCAAACCAAACTTAACAGCCAACAAAGGAGTCATGAAAAATAAATTAGCACCCGGATCAAGTAAAGCATAAACATCAAAATCAAAGACTTTCAACATACCAGTCACAACATCCGGGGCCTCCTCAACTTCCTGACGAGAATGCAAGTTTTAAGTTGAAAATTCGTAAAAAAAAGTATTTTAGTAATTCAACATTCAAATTAATAAGTTCATGCTTTTAAAATAACTAGATTCACCTCACGTGTGTTCCATGTGTATGCCTAGTCTTGAAATTCATATATTTAGGAAATAATATTCATTCTATAATTTAAGCCTACAAAATATAAGTTTGTAAATAATACTCTGTTACACTCAACTAATTTGTGGCTTTTTTATTTTCAATTTTTTTTGTTGTTGTAGGTTAGTAATTTATGAGCATCTCTTTTTAAATTTCTTGTTAATATGACATATAAATTATCGCAAATGGTTAATCCAATTTTTAAGTAACTTATTGAGCCCGGATCAACAATTGGGAGTCTTATTTACATGTGTCTTGCAAATTGTGTTACCTTTAACAGTACCAATACAATTATCGCATATTTTTTAACAACTAATTCTACACGAGAAAGTAGCATATAAATAAGTCTGGTATACCATCAGTTTGGTTCCTATGTTAATATTATCTGTTTTGGTCATATTTATATCGAAAGTACTCATTAAGAGTTTTGATTTAAGTTTTATTCATCTACTGCTCGTAAGGAAGCATCTATTATTTGGTCTAGCTCATCAGGAAGCACATTATGCACGAAGCTTCTCAAATTCAAATCTCCAGTGAACATTTCATCATTTGGTTTCTTCTTCGTAAAAGTTTCTAGCAGCATGATACCATAACTATAAACATCATACCTCTTGGATATAAGGCTTTCCAATCCATACTTGGGAAAAAAATTAAACTATGTTAACGGAAAGGCGGCTTATAATGATTTATTTGTTACCTTGTTTTACAAGTTAAAAGAAGGATTCACCTGGAGCAATATAACCAATTGTAGCTAAGGTTGTAGTGTAAGCAATTGGTTCTTCCTTAGCTAGAAGTTGGCAATGCCAAATTCAGTCAAGTGTCCTGCCATGTCTTTGTCAAGTAACATGTTGCTACCCTTCAGGTCACAGTTAATAATTGGTACTGAGTAACCATGGAGATATTCCAGAACAGGTGCAACGTCGACCATGATATTCAATCTCTGCATTATAGTTAAAACGTAATCTCGAGAATATAGCAACTAGTCTAAACTCTTGTTTGGCATGTACTCAAGTATCAATGCTTTAAAATCCAAGTTACAACAGTTGCTAATGATCTTGGTGAGATTTTTGTGATGAAGACTCCAAAAGATTTCACATTCTCTGGCAAAGGTTTGAAATGTACCTTCCATCTGCATATTGAAAACTTTGATAGCTACAATCATCCCATCTGCTAATGTCCCTTTGTAAACTGAACCAAAATTTCCACTACCTAGCAAGTTATTTACATCAAAGCCCTGAGTTGCTCTTTGAAGTTTATAGTAAGAAATTCTTTGTGGTGCTACTTCAGGTGACCACTCGTCTTCAGCAAGGATTGTTTTACCTCAACATCTCATTAACACGAAAACTATTGCTAAGGCAATCCCTATCACAGAGATAACTAAAGAGGCAACTATAGTCCACATCAGTCTTCTACTCTTTGACTTTGATTCTTTGAATTAGAAGGACAAGTCGGGACGTGCTTTTGAAGGTTACCACACAATTCTTCATTCGACATAAAAGATTGGTAAGAGAGATTAACAAAAGGCTTCAATTCAGAATTTTTCCATGTAGCCAGTTGAATGAGACATTAAAGGAGTCTAGCTGCTTAAGTGTCTCTAATGACTTTGGAATCTCACCAAACATATTGTTATACGAAAGATCCAACAAGTTTAACTCTATGAGTTTCCCCAATGTCTTAGGAATAGATCCTTTAATTCTATTATGAACTCGAAATAGTTGAATTAATTTTTGTAGTCCTCTCAATGTACATGTTGCCTGAGATATGGTTTCTGGAAAGATCTAGAAGTATTGCAGCCTTGAAACTGGGCACGATATAGATTTGAGACAGACAAAAGGTTAGCAGAAAGGTTAAAAATGCGCAAACATAAAGTTGGCAGTAAAATATATATGCAAAGAATGTAATTGGATTTGGGAGGGCAGTAAAGTATACATGCAAAGAATGTAATTGGATTTGGAAGGGCATTGTTTGAACATTGTCTAACAAATAACAGTAACGTTTGATTTGCGAGAAACGTAAGGTTACCAATAGCATAGATATCGGAAGATGTAAATCCAAATGGCATTAACATAAAGTTGGCAGTAAAGTACATATGCAAAAATGTAGTTGCAATTAGGAGGCTGTAGTTTGAACGCGTGGAACAAATAACAGTGTGATATAATTTGTGAAAAATATATCGTTAGCACCGAACAAATAATACTGCGGAGGGGAAGATTCAAATGGTGATAGAGTAGATAACAGTTGCTAAGCCAATACAATTTGATTCAGTGAGTATAAAAGTGTGCAATTGAATATAAGTGGAAATAAAAGTGCATACGTGTACTTTTGATTGCAGAAGGTAGATGGTTGATGAGAAAAAAATATATGCATGTACTTGTTAAGGAGTTGCGTCTGTTCGTAAAGATGCGGAGGGGGGAAGGGGTGTCTGTTAATAGTGAAGACACGAGGTTGCGTTCATTTGTACTAAAAGCATAAGAGGTGGAGATGTTCCACAGCAACTGACGGCTCTTGCAAAAGAATACTATGCTTTAGGGTTGGAAAAGTGACAGCACTTTAAAATTTGATAAGACAGTAAATTAGTAATCAAAGTTTTTGAGTTCATGATTTTAAGGTAATATAGGTATGGATAGATATAGAATTATAGATAGATGTATTTCTCAACTTGGAACTTGGCGTACCCTGCGGCAAAATTTTTATTTAGGTGTAAAATAAAGGCCAAACAGCCATTTGCATGGGTCGTCAATGGAGTGAGTTTGGCGATTTGTCCCTTTTGGCCAAACCCAATCTTAGTTGTCAATTTTCTAGTGTAGAAAAAAGGTCCACTCCACATATAAAGGCTCTAAGTCTCTCAACTCCCAGTGTGTATACAGAGAGTACGCGCATGTACTCGGAAGCCAAATGAAACTTTCATGGTGAAAGACCTTCATGACCACAAGAGAGATGATTATTTGATGTGTCAACAAAAAGTTCTTGATGCACATGACAGTATCTACATGAGTTTTTTTCTTTATTAATATAAATAGGGTATTTTCAATTATGAATTGCGACACAATAGTACGAAGAGTCTGAGGATTTACAAAACCGCATAATTGACTTTTATTGCACTATTGTCATAACACAACTCTACCTGGAGATATGGCTCGGCATTTCTTTCTATACAACAGAATAGCAAGAAGTGCAGGGGAATTTCAATAGGACAATAGGGGCCTTCTGCGCTAACTTAGGTACTTCATGTAAAACAATGCTATAGGAAAACTGCCAGAGCAAAAATAAAAAACAACAGATCTCCAATCTAGGAGATGATGAGGTTTTCTATTACAGCAAGTCTACAGGGCATTTACAAAGTCACATAGCTCCTATGGACATTCAACTTCCAGAGCTACACAACTAAAAACAGGAGTGCGTGAACCTAAGGAGAAAAAGAGAGAGCGAACCATGTAATGCCAAAATGACGGCCAAAAGTCTACCCTGACATGGTTTGCTGGAAAAATAACCAGATATAAACAAGAGTAAGCAGGTTAGCTCAGAGTTCAGTAGAGGTTTTTCCAGGCTATGCTGGTTGATCAGACCACAGCTATCTCGACCAAAAACTGGAAAGCATACATCAAAAGAAACTGGGCAATTGTAAAGAACCAAAATCAACAGCATCATCTTCATCGACTAGAGCGTTGATAAAGGATAGGACCTGACTGCATGGAAGAAATCATTTTGATTAGAAAAGAAAGAAAGAGGTCCTTCTAAGTAGCCTGCATGTTATAGTCATCAACAATATCAGGAAGTAAGACAATGCCTATAGATGCCTGCAGTATTTTATACTACTCAATATACCCATCCTTTTGTGTAGCAGGATATAAAACAGTTTTCTTAAGATGACACCTATCCACTCCATACTTGGAAGGATTTTGCACTAACCAAGAGAACATAATCAAAGAGCTATTTTTGCTATTAAAATCATGTCAAAAACAATCGCCATCTATTCTGTTCAGAAATTTGATGCAAATCTTAAAATTTGAATTAGCATTTCGCTATGCATAATTTACCATACCAATGACCTCATAGCGACTTCATACTTAGCTTCATAAAAGTTTCAGAAAAGCATACAAAAGAGGAGCTGTTGTGGCTGGGATTTCATCTCTACAAGTAACTTTAAATACGAGCTCCTACCATTCTTTCAATGAGTTCTTAGTCAAACAAATAAATATGAAACCTGAAATATTTTTCCTTCCTTACTTCTCTCTTTCATATATATAGTTTTTAATCCTCAATTTTGTGGTCAACTAGTTATACCTGTAATTGTATCCACTCATGTATACAACTAAGTAGAGATCCAATGTACTGCCATAACCAACTAAGAAAGCATATAGTTATGTATCTCTCTTTCCCTCCACTCCCACCCCTTCCTCCTTCCTCTAATTACACACACACGTATATATAAATACATGAATACATGTATGTGTGTGTGAATACATGTATATATGTATGTGTGTGTGAATACATGTATATATGTATGTGTGTGTGTATACATGTATGTGTGTGTGTGTACACTTCAATCACAAACATCAGGGTCAGCAGAATTACATACATATATATACAATTCAATCCTGAACATTGGGGTCAGCAGAATGAATATCCAATATCATAAATGTTCTCTTTGGGTCCATATTATTTCAAACAATAAGGATTGTAACACTAGGGATTCTCTAATATATTCTAGTGGGTATATCTCTAATATGCTAAGAATCTTCTATATTATTCTAAGCATAAGTCTTCTAGTTGATATCACCTATACAAATTTTCAACTTCCATTGATTTCTATCTTTTGCAAGATCTGTCTGGATTCTCAATATTCCAAATCTTTTGAGATATCTTAATTTCATGTAATTTTAAGTCTGTTTTTCCATTTTTTAACACCTTCAATCATATCATGTTTTCACATCTAAAAATTGATGTATGTAACACACAACTAAACCATCTCAAGCGGCTTCACTTATTTTATCCTCTACTTGCACCTTCTTACAGAAGTCATCATTTATGATCTTACGTGACCTTGTATGACCACACATCTGCCTTGATATTCCATCTACTTGACACACATCTTGCGGATATGATGGGCTTCTGTACTCTCATATATCATTGATGGCTTTATAGTTGTTCTATATCACTTATCTTTCACTTTGGTAGATATCTTACCTATCGCATAACACTCCTACGGCAATCCTCCATTTCAACTATCCTATTTTAATCTTATGAGGTAGTGGTAAGTACATTCTACCCTCCCCAGACCTCACTTGTGGAATTCCACTGGTATGTTGTTGTTGTTGTTGTTGTACTTTAATCTTATGTTTCACATCTTTATCCATCATTCCTTTCAGCAAGAATATTGAACCTAAATATTAAGATTATACACATTTAGGCACCTCAATTCGTCCAATCTCAACTAAACTTCTGTTACTTTGTTGGCTAACCATGCGATGCATGTATTTTATCTTACTTCTACTTATTCTAGATCCCTCACTCTCTAAAGAGCTTATCCATAACTCAAACTTTTGACTGGAACCCTCATAAGTTTCATCAGTTAAACAACATTGTCAATAAAGAGCATGCAACGTGGTACCTCATCATGTATGTGATCAATTAGCTCATCCATAACAAGGGAAAATAGGTTGGGGCTTACCACAGTTTCCCAATAAAAACCAAGGTTGTGAGGAATTCCTTCATGTCTCGTACCACCAAACGACGCTTCTTGACACTCTATTATATGGCTTCTCTAAGTCAACAAATTTCATGAGTAGGTCCTTTTTCTACCTATAAATTCCATCAATCTTCTCCATAAACTATAGCCTCTTGTAGACATAGTAGGCGCAAATCTAAATTGGTTCTCTATTACCCTTGTAGCAGACCTAAGTCTCTGCTCTATTATTCTCATTCGCATATCTCCATTGTATGGATCATAAGTTTAATGTCCCGATAGTTAACACAATTTTTAGTAGCTATTTCTTTTGGAAACAATCTCTCTATCTCTATGAGGTAGTGGTAAGGTCTGCGTGCATTCTATCCTCTCCAGACCCCGCTTGTGGGATTCCACTGGGTATGTTGTTGTCGTTGTATTTCTTCAACATGACAACCAAAGTGTTTTTCCTTCGCCTAATAGGCATCTTTCCACTAATCAATGTAGCATCAAATGGCTTAGCAAGGCATTTTACTCTAGCATCTTCGGAGCACTTCCAAACCTCTATAGGAGCGCCATCTAGTCCACAGGCTTTTTGACATTCATAACTTTTTCTGTGGGTATAATTCTACTATTGTAGTTAAAGTTATTGTCTAACATGGAAGAACAATTATCATGGCTTGAGTTGAACAATTGCTTTTTTACATCACTATCTCCTAAAAGATTGTTTTTTTATATCACTATCTCCCAATAAGATTCCAAAACTCATCCTAATGCACTCAACAATCATGGTTCAGATCTTTACCCTTCTCCTTGGCCATGTTAGTTTACACACTTCTTTATCTCCGCCTTGTGTCCCTAATTCTTAGTCCAAGCCATCAAGAGTTTTATCACTATCTCCCAATAAGATTCCAAAACTCATCCTAATGCACTTAACATGGTTCAGATCTTTACCCTTCTCCTTGGCCATGTTAGTTTACACACTTCTTTATCTCCGCCTTGTGTCCCTAATTCTTAGTCCAAGCCATCAAGAGTTTTATCTCTAGCTTTGTTGGTTCCCTGCTTGGCTTCTCTCTGAGCTCTCTTATATTCCTCATCTGCTTCTATTTCTTTTGATTTACATAGCTTACCATAGTGTCCTCTCACTTCTTGGTCTTAACAACTTTTTGCACTTCCTTATTCAACGACTAAGAATCTTCTGGTCAAGGCCCTAGAGACCTTTAGACACTCCTAGAACTTCACTTGCTACTTTCTTGAAGCTACTTGGCATTTCCTTCTATTGCATATATATGCATGCATCTTCGTTTTTTTTTTTTACATGTCCTTAATACTTGATTTGTGCAATTTACTGGGTATTTGGCCATGAAAACCAAATATTATTCACTTTATTTGAAGTTGGAATTGTATTTAACTCTACTTTTTACAAAGAATATTAAGAACTTGAATGTACTTTTTTAAAAATATGAGATAGCCCCAATTTCTAAAACTTAGCAAAATCACCCAACTAGACTATGACTCAACTAATTTTTCTCAAACATACCATCAAACATGCTCTAAAAAGTAATTTTTTAAGGACAAGGGAAATCCAAAGCAGCTATCCATTGGGTGTGCACGGGATAAAACCCCTGTTCTTATGCAATAGCTCACAAACCACACCTGCACTAAGCCCGATGTGATGAGCTCGACCTAGGAGGCAAACCCCTTTCTTTCGCTGGCAATTGATATCAAACTTGAGACCTCCAACATGGAGGTCCCAAGCCCAAACCACTGAGGCACCCCGAAAGTAATATTTCAAAATAGATAATCACATAATGTCATAGATCAAATCCCATATATGCTCTACTACATACTATTACTGTGAAAAATATTAGAGATGAATATTATTGAATTATTGTCTACATTATTACATTGAGACCCTATTTATAGATATTATATTAGATTCCTTTTCCAACAAGGATACTATAATACAATCCTTTTCCAAGTAGGATTCCATATACTATTGTTATTCCTATTCCTATTCTAAGTAGGATTGTATTTACCTATTCCTATTTTAACACTCCCCCTCAAAATAATGCATACATGTCATATGTATCTAGCTTGTTACAAATGTAATTGATACGACGACCGATAAAGATATTGGTAAGATAATGTAAGCTGATCTCTCGATTTTACAAAATTGACAATCAATCTCAATGTGTTTAGTCTTCTCATGAAATACTGAACTTAATGCATGATGTTGATAAAACACATAGTAATAAAATCCTGAATGGCAGTGTTGAACTTCTCAAACCAAGCTCAAAAGACTATTTCATACCATAGAATGACGATATGCAAGGCTACCAAACTCCCCCTGAGCAACAAAAATCAGGTGATTGTTCCATATAGATTTCTTTCTCAAAATCATCATGGAGAAAAACATCTTTAATGTTCAACGGATTAAAAGGTTGATAGAGAATGACAATATGGATCATCTCGAAATTGCTAAGGAAAGTCACTTCAAAACTGGTTGAACTTGCTCATGCGCTGAATTACTAGATTTGATGGCCAAAAGTGATCACCAATTGAGAAATAAAATTATATGGGTATGGTCGGAATGATGACACGACTCTACTAAGAAAGAGAATTATATGGGTAGGGTCAGAATGATGGCACGACCCTATTGAAAAATAGAAATTATATAGGTACAATCATATTGATGGCACGACCCTACTGAACAAGAGAAATTGTATAGATAGGGTTGGAATGATGACACAACCCTACAAAGAAAGAATTATATAGGTAAGGTCAGAATGATGGCACGACCCTACGCAAATTAGATTTGATGAGTCACCGAAAAGACGTATGGAACCACACAAATCAAATCTGAGTCACTAAAAAGACACACAATGCTATGCAACTCAGATATGAGAAAGTAGTTCGAAAAATTAACGATACTACACAAACTGAATATGAGAAGCAGTCCGGAGAGATGCACGGTGCTACACAAATCGAATATGAGAAATTAGTCACCGGAAAGATGGCACGGTGCTACACATGATAAATATGAAAAAGTAGTCACCGAAAAGATGACACGGTGCTACACAAATTAGATATAAAATAGTAGTCACTAGAATGATGGCATGGTGCTACACAAACACTGACAGATGTGGGGTTGACATAAAACAACCCTAGAAAGTCACCGAAAATTGACGCACAGTGACCTGTTTGACTGAGTTTTCTTCCCTTGAATATGAGAACCATACATATATCATTGACTTTACTTTTGTTAACATAACCATTGGTCAGATGGGCAGCATATATGGGTCATAGCCGCCCGCCAGCAGCGGAAGCTCTTTGATTTTCTACGAGTACCGTAGAAGCTCTGATACCATGTGAGAAATATGGGGAAAAATATATTATTGAATTGTGTATTTACATTGCTACATAAAGACCCTATTTATAGATACTATATTAGACTCCTTTTCCAATTGGGATACTATAATACAATCCTTTTCCAAGTAGGATTCCATATACTATTGTTATTCCTATTCTAAATAGGATTGTATTTACTTATTCCTATTTTAACAATTACAAATATATTTCACTATATTTGAAATTTTTGAAGTTGGAGTTCTGTTTGATTATAGTTTTTGCAAATACCATTGGATTATTTGAATGTACTTTTCGTAAAATATATAAAATATGGTTTTAACATGAAATATAATTTTTAAGTGAAGTCATTTTTATTTAAAAAATAAAATATTTAGTGTAATTCTTCTTTTTGGAAACCCACAAACTCAGCCACAGCCTATGCCCTTCGGGTGAGCTAACCTGCTCATTGTGCTATAGCTCACAAACTACTAGGCAAACCCATGCGATGAGCTCATGGCTGAGTCTTTAAGCTTTTTTTTGGCCTTGTTTATTTGAGAATGAGTGCATTTATCGTGATTTTCTTCCTTTTTTTTAGGCTAATTAGATATGGATGTGTTTGGGGAGAGAATTCAGAAGAAACCAACTGAAATCAAGGCAAAATGAGGATAGAAACAAAAAGTCAGAACTGCAGCAAAATTGATCACCACAACCGCTAGCGATCGTGGTACACAGCAGAATTATTAATCACGATCGCATGGTTAATGGTCGCAATCGCGGAGAGCTAAAAGTCAAAACTCGCTCGCACAGCCAACAGTCGCAATTGCAATGAACAAAACTGAGGGAAGAACTTGAAAAGTGCATTTTGACTTCAAATCGCATATTACACTCATTCCCAGCAACTTTGGAGTATCTTTTTGGCCTATACTTGAGCTCACAATCATCTTGGAGAGCAAGTTTCAACCACCAACACCATTAGAGTGGGGATAGAGAGCTCAATTGTAATAATCTTTAATCCTTTCTTCAACTCTCTGCTTTGTATGGAATATTTGTAGGTATTATTGTTAATTTTTTATTTGAAGATTGGGTAAGTCATAAACAATATTTGGGATGCTAATTTACATCCTGAGCTTTTGTACTTAATTAAATATTTTCTTAGTTATGAAATAGGTCTTTGATTATCTAGTTAATTTCATGTTTTAATTGCTTTCAAAAGAGGGTGATCAACCCTAAGACTTGCCCATATATAGCTTGAAAGAGTTAATTGAGGTTGAGCAAGATTACTTAGCGTAATTTGAGGATTAATTCCTCATGTAAAGGATTTGAACTAGTAATAGTAGAATCATAATGTTACCTAAGATTAGATTGTCACTTTTGGCACTTAACAGGGTACTTAACTGGATTCGAAAGGACTAGGTGAGAAATATTTACCTATGCTCAAAAGATATAGGTGGGTGATTGAGATTCCAAAGCATATTTGATTTGCACCATGATTAATTTAGAACGTATGCAATTAATTACCCATGCATCATACAGATTTTGCTTGATTTTTCATTTCCGAATCCCTTCGATACTATTGTTTGAGTAGGTCATTGATCATCCTATCCTCTATCTAGTTGTTCTTAGTTCTCGCGTTTACTTCATAGAGAAAACTCCTAAAAAGATACTTGTATCAATTATTCGGATTCAAATTGGTGGCTTGTAAATCTTTTATTCTTTGACTGCCTATACATAGTTCCTTGTGGATATGACCTTGACTTCATACCTTGGGTATTATATTGCCAACGGTCGCGTACATTTCTAATTTGGGAGTGCAGTTGAGCATATCAAAAATGGCACCATTGTTGGAGAAAATTTACCCACAAGTGGGGTCTGGGGAGGCTAAGTACGCAAACCTTACCACTGCCTCATAAAGATAAAGAGGCTTGTTGGAGAACAATTTGACGTATTGAATTGATTTAGAATTAGAGTAGCAGGCTAATTGGTTGGTAGGGTTAGGTGAAGGTATAGTAAGATAACAGGAGTAGACATGTTTTATATCTGTCGTATGTGTTAATTCTTCGTATTTACATATTGACATATGCTTTTTGTCATATCTAGTTTATTCTACTTATGGGTTTTTGAGACGAGGGTTCCCAGGAAATAGTTTCTCTACTTCTATGAGGTAGTGGTAAGGTCTGCGTACATTCTACCCTCCGCAGACCCCACTTGTGGGATTCCACTGGGTATGTTGTTGTTGAATTGATTTAGAATTTATAGTTCACTGGTTTTTATCCAAATTGTGAATATTTTTGTTTCTTTTTGTGTTTTAGTTAGTTTTGTTCTTGTTCTATGGCTCCTTATGATGAAACCACGCTTGGTGGTTGTGATCCCAATGTTGATGACCCATGTCCCTATTATGGAGGACCTCATGTCAGGTAAAGTCGTGTAGATGCCTCTTAAAATGAAAAAGTATGTGACACAACGATATTGTGAGTCTAATTTGGCTCGTGAGCTTAACCATACATCTTGAAAATTCTGTGAGGCTAGGGATTTGTTTCAGATGAAAGATTAATTCCTCAACTTGCATCTAATCCAGCCACATGAAATGATTGAACTTGAGCTTGCAATTGCAAACTTGAAGAACAATGGAAAACAAAGCTTGGAGCATGTGATGTTCTTCTTTGAGTGGTCAAGAATAGCAAATTGGAGTTGGAATAACAAGATGGGATTGTGACAAATGTGGAACAAATCTTGGGTATTTACACCAATCAAACCAAAAGCAATCCAAGATGTCTTGAACAAATGATACTAGAGATACAAGAAAAAGTCAAAAATATCATTTATGACAACTCTAATTCATTTGGAAATGAGAATCTTCCTCACTTGAAGGCCAAGAATTGTGAGATACAATGTTCAAAAAATGGCCTATAAATCTTCTCAGCTTTACCCAACGAGCCTCAAGAAAACATTGATGTGAAATTGGGTAAGAAGTTCAAGTTTTTGAAGTGGAGAGATAGAGCGAGACTCTTTTCTCTCTCATGTTGTCCCCATGTGCCTCAACGAAAAGTTGATTCAAAGTTGGCATAAGGTTCACATCCTCCAAGTGGAGGAATAAATGGTGAACATGCTTGCATCGTGCCTCGATGTTAAATCAAGCGATTGATGGGAGGCAACCCACTGGTTTCCAAAAAAAAAAAATTGAAATTAGAGTAAAATTTTGATGTGTAGATTAGATTAGAGTTTTATTTCTTCACTAATCCACAAAGTTCACATATTTTTGGAAGTAGTTTGAACACGTTCAAAAGCAAAAATTTGAGTGGAATGAAGTTAGGGGTTGTGCTACCTTGAAAATGGAACTTAAAACACTTTTAGGAATGCTCGGATCGCTAAAAAATGTTGGTGTATTGCAAATTTTGCATCTCCCAAATTGTCAGTTATGAAACTCAGGTAAGTCTTCGCAATAGTGTGAGCAATGTGCCGTGATCACGAGGTATAGTTTTCGTAGAGACCATGATCGCGATGGGAATCCATAATTCACTAATTCCAAATTAACATACCCATTCCCTAAACCCCAAACACTCTCTCAAGATATCAGCCAAAACCTCTAAATTTTGTCCAAAGTTCATTGGTTCCTTAAGTATAATCTCAAGGTATGTACTCTCATTCTCCCTCACAGAAATCAAGTTTAACTTTTGCCCATGTTGAATATGAAATTATTGTGCTCAAATGATGATTTGTGTATACATGTAACATTATTGTTGTTGGGATTTGTTGGTAAATTGATTTCTAGACAAGATTACAGGCCAAAGTAATGCAAGCCAGATCACGTCAAGATCGTTCACTCAAAGCCAAGCTCGGGATCTTCAAAGGATGCAAGGAATATTCATGAAAGTAGAGGTTCTTGAGCTTGTATTAATAGCAAAGGAATTTCATGCCTTGAGAGTAGCTTGTGATGGTGAAAGCAAGACAAGGGAAGAAGCTAGCACATTAGGCGATCGGGAGTGCATGTTGGTGATGCGCCGAATGAACTCGACGGGGTCATTAAGCTCACGAATCTTCCTGAAACTCAAGTTTTAGAGATGGTGCTAGCTGGCGATGGAAGAGGATGAGCGGCGATACGCCGAATGAGTTACGCGAGCTCAACTTAGCTCGCCTATTTACATTTTTGGGTCACTTTTGGACCTTTTGTAATTAAGTTACCTAAGACTATAAATACCTACTAACCTTTCATTTCTAGGTAGACTACATTTGAATATTGACATTACTCTTGTATGAACTTTGGTTGATCCTTGTTTAGAAACGTTGGTTGCAAGGTGAATCGATTTCCCTCGAGGTCATCATAAGAGATTTGGTGCTTCATTCGGATTAATCAATTGAGGTCTTTAGGTTTAATATATGGATCTATGTATTCAAGACTACCAGAAACAGTAAAGATGGAAACGATAATATATAAAAATATCTGAGTTCACAGAATTCACTGTGTCCGTAAAGAATTTAATCCCCTCACTATACCCGAGATTGTGGATTATTTTCTCTCAAGATAAAACAGATAAACTATTACAAAAGTAGCGGTACCTCAAACTTTTGTAACTTCAGCAAACGCAAAAAAATAGCTATGAATTCGCACGCAGACTCAATTTTGTGGGTAAGAAAATGTATGCAGAAGAGAAGGAAATTCGATGTTTGGAAAATGCAGAAAATCTCTCTATTTATGACCAATAATGGGTGCAAACCCAACTGTTCAGAACGGGCATGGCATCTTTTGAGAAAGGAAATGTCTATTGGGAAGAAACAAGTCCTTTCAAAATCGGGCGCGAAATTAGAAATTCAGTTAACTAATTTCGTAAATTAAATTAATGAATAAATAATCTACAAATTAATTTAAATAATAAATAATTTACAAAGTAACTAATTAATGACCAATTCAATAAATAAACTCATTATATCAACAACAACATACCCAGTGGAATCCCACAAGTGGGGTCTGGGAAGGGTAAAATGTACGTAGACCTTACCACTACCTCATAGAGACAGAGAGATTGTATCCGGTAAACCCTCGTCTTGAAAAATCAAGCCCCATAAGCAGAAGATACTAGATATGGAAAAAAAGAAAAAATAAAGAAAAAAAGGAAAACGACTAATAATGAAAAGCAAATGATAGTATGTAAAATACGATAAAAGTAACAAATATAAGACGAATAATAACAACACAAGACATAAAGACACGACTATTCCTACTAACCTACTATATCACAAGGCCATACATCAACCTACCCCTACTAGCCGATTAGCCTTCTATCCTAATACACGACCTCCACTCATTTCTATCTAAGATCATGTCCTCGGTGAGACAGTTTCACCATATTTTTTCTGATCACCTCCCCCAAATACTTATTCGGTCTACCTCTATCCCTCCGTGTAACCCCCTAAATCCAACCTCTTGCACCTCCTAACTAGAGCATCGGTACCTCTTCTTTGCATATGTCCAAACCATCGCAGTCTCGCTTCCCTCATCTTGTCAGCCACAGGGCCACCTCTAACTTCTCCCGGATGGTCTCATTCCTAAGCTTATCACTCTTGGTGTGTCCACACGTCCATATCAACATTCTTATCTCCGCGACTTGTATCTTCTGAACAAGTATGTTTATAATTGGCCAGCACTCCACCTCATATAGTAGAGACGGTCTAACCATCATACTGTAAAACTTGCCTTAAGTTTTACATGTGGTAACTAATTATAAGTACCAACCGAAGTCATATTCCATGTACTTAAGCGATAGATGTGAATTGGAAACAATTGGGATTATTTTTGTGCTCACAGGAGAAAGTTTCTTAGTGCTTTAATTCTCACTTTTTTAGGACAAATAATGATTTAAGTTTGGGGGTGTTGATAAGTTGGTATTTCACCAACTTATTTTATCTTTTAGCTTATATTTTTGCCTTGTTTATCTGAGAAGGAGTGCGTTTATCATGGTTTTCTTCCTATTTTGCAAGCTACTGAGATATGGAGGTGTTTGAGGAGATAAACAAGAAGTAAAATCGAGGCAAAACATGGACTAAAACAAAAAGTCAGAATTGGCCATGAAATTGGTCACCGCAACTGCGTGGTCAACACATTGCGATCGTGGTCAACAACAAAACAATTAATCATGGTCACGACCGCAGAGAGTTAAAAGCCAAAACTCACGATTGCATGGTCAACAATCGCAATCGCAATGAATGAAGTCCCAACAACGAGGGCAAAATTGGAGAAAACATATTTTGACTTCAAATCACATAATACACTCATCCTTAGTAATTTTGGAGTATCTTTTGAGCAATTCTTGAGCCTACAATCATCTCGGAGAGCAAGTTTCAACCACTAACACTATTAGAGTGAAGATTGAGACCTTCAATTGTGATAATCTTTAATCCTTTCTTCAACTTTATGCTTTGTATGGAATATTTGTAGGTATGGTTGTTAATATTTAATCTGGATATTGAGTTAGTCATAAACAATATTTGGATTGCTATTTCCATCTTGTGCTTTTATATTTAGTTGAATATTTTCTTAGTTATGAAATAGGTCTTTGATTATCTAGTTAATCTTATGCTTTAATTGCTTTCCGAAAGGAGTGATAAACCTTATGACTTGCCCATGTACTTTTTTATAAACTAACTTGTCGATTTACTTTGATTTAGCTTAAAAGTTAATAAAGGTTGGGAAAGATTAATTAGCGTCGTTTGAGGATTAATCCCTCATTTAATGGATTTGAGCTAGTAACCTTATGATTTGATTTTCTTTGTTGGCACTTAACTAGGTCAAAGAGGACTAGTTGAAAAATACCTACAATCCAAAGATAGTTGATTGAGATTCCAAGACATGTTTGATTTGCCCCATGATTAATTTAGAAAGTATGCAATTAATCAGCAACAGATCATATAGATTTTGATTGGTTTCTCATTCCCAAATCTCCATTTTACTCTTGCTTGAGTAGGTCATTGATCATCTAAGTTGCTTGGACTCGGGTACGAGTGTTCGATACGGGTACGGATCTAGAGGCCGGATCCTTCGTGATCTAATTTTTAAGATAGAGGGGTATGAATCCATGTATGGATAGGGATATGGGGATTCGCTTTAAAGTAATTAAGATATCTAAAAATAGAGCTATAAAACTTAAATTATAAGATATTATGTAGAGAACTTGAGAAGAATACTAGAAGATTAAAAGAAAAGGAGTGATATAGAAATTTCTATATAAAAGATATTCCATTTTCTTCAATTTCACCATAGCTTTTGTATTGATTACAGAATTCATTAAAACTGTCCAGACTTAACCCATTGATTTTGGTCAAAGTACCCAAAATCAGTTGACCAAATCAGACACGGATCCCACACCCATGTTGTGTCGACATGGGTGCGGCACCAAAAGTGAAGAGTCCGAGCAACTTAGTTGATGATTCTATCCTCTATCTTGTTATTTTTAGTTCCCATGTTTACTTCATATCGAAAACCCCTAAAAACATACTTGTATCAATTATTCAAATTCAAATTAGTGGCTTGTAATTTTTTATTTCTTCAATCGCCTTTGTTCCTTATGGATTCAATCAGACCACATACATTGGGTATCATATTGCTAACGATCGCCTACATTTCTAATTTGGGAGTGTAGTTGAGTGTTATCAAGCAACAGATGGAGGCTGGATTTGATCCTAAGTCTCCCACATGGGAGACCCACCTCCAAACACTCAACCATGCCCTTGCGGGCAATAGTATGATTGTAAATTTTGAAAAAGGAAAATATACTTGAAGTGAAAACAAGGTTTTGGGTACTTCCCAAAGAAGTTGTACTTAGAATTTTCATGACTAAACGTTGATTTTCAATTAAAGTGAAAAACATTTTCAGAAGACTCATGGTCAAACGGGTCCAGAACAGGTTTGAGAAAAAAATACAAGAGTAATTAACCATTGTGAAATTATCAAAGAAAGAGAAATACTACAACAACAACAACAACATACCCAGTGAAGTCCCACAAGTGGGGTTCGGAGAGAGTAGAGTATATGCAGACCTTACCATTACCTCATGAAGAGAGAGAAGTTGTTTCAGAAAGAACCTCAGCTCAGATGTATCCGCACCAAGTAAAAGAAGAAAAATTATAAAAATAGAATAGCATCTAAAACGAAGAGCAATGTCAACTCTACAAGAAAAAAATACAAACTAAAAAATAAAAAAAATGAATAAAAAGTAAAAGTAGCAATAACAACACAACCAAAATAGCACTTATAATTTATGATAACTAAAGTAACAATAGTAGTAATCAAATTGAAGAAATAAGATAATACTACCATAATAATAACAATTAACACCCGTAAGGAAGCAGATAGGTACTCCCGCCTAGAACCAAGTTCTACCACTAGGAAGTGACAAGTCGCTAGACTACCTACTAACCGTCTACCCTAATCATAAATGCCTAAATATCTGTAAAACAATCAGACCAAAAATTATAAAGGCCAACAAAAATAAGAAATGCAATAAAAAACTAATTAAACTAAAACAGTGAGTTATACAACATTTCAGAGTATGCTTTTCCTATTACTTTGAACAGCCGAAAGCTAAGAGATCTGAAATCATTTTTGCGCTAACATTTTACTCCACACCAATACCATAGTTTTCAATCACTAATTAACATCATCATGTTACCTACAATATTTTTCATTTTGCACTGATTGGATGATTACAGCTTTGTAACTCAACATGTGACATCATTTTGTAACTGTTCCACAAAATAGCTAGTCTACCATTTCTTTTTTCTAACTATCTGAAGCTCTAATTTACTTTTTAACATCAATCATCAAGTACTAACTTTCCAATCAAATTTACAACGTGCAAACAATTGCATTCCTTTTTGGTAGCTCTTATGATATTGTTTATCACTTTAACTAATGAAGTGAATATTAAAGATTCTTTTTCAAAAAAAAAACATTCAAGATTCCATTTACTGTAATGCAGATAGACAACTCTCGTCATTCGTTAACCACAATTTGAATTCAAAAACATCAAGCTTAACCACAGAAACTGGAATATATTATACTAAGGCCATAACGTTTTACTCTGGACCTAAATATACAATCATTACTAGGCTTATTAGATGATATTATGATAGAATGGAGCAGGCTCCAAAGGATGTGAAGAAACTTTTGAGCAAATGACACTGAGGATCAAAGCATAACTCTGGACTTATCAGATCGTTAGATAGAGACTCCACAAGCTGTGAAAAACTTAGAGCAAGCTACAAGTTGTGAAGAAACTTTGAGCAAGCTACAGCTGCACAATATTCTCATTGGATCAACATGAACATGGTGTCATATCACATATGAATTGTGAATCTTATTATGACATAACGGAACACATTATCTTTTTCATAATCAAAGAGACATCTATTGGAACTAAGAACTGTCTAAAATTCAAGAACTGGGGACTAAAAAGAGCAAGCCCGGTGCACTAAAGCTCCCGCTATGCGCAGGCCCCAAGTAAGGGCCCGACCACAAGGGTCTATTGTGCACAATCTTGCCTTGCATTTCTGCCCGAGGTTATTTCCAAGGCTTGAAACCCGTGACCTCCTGGTCACATGGCAACAACTTTACCAGTTACTCCAAGGCTCCCCTTCCAAGAACTGAGGACTGAATGTCAAAATCTCAAAAACAGCAATAAAGCTATATTGGCATATCTTGAGAGAAGATGTGGGTAAAAGGTAGAAAATATTAGGGTCGAGAGTTATAATAAAACCTGACAAGCACTAGTACGAAGAGGACCAAGTAGAAACCCAGCTTGAATATCCGAATCTTCTTCTCAGACTCAATGAACCTAAAAATTTCAGTCACATCAATAAGATGCTGCCGGCTTAAGAATCTGCAATGCAATAATAGCTCTCTTAGTTAACATTTAAACAAATCAATCTAAAGAAAGCATCTTTTGAAGACGATAAATATAAACTTTAAATTACAAGATAGAACACTTTTCTCCGGGAGGGACTATCCTTTCAATGATAATCATGATTCTGCATAAGGAATTTTATGATCGCGAGTCTTAGCAATTTGTACTGCTTTCCTAAGATGTCTTATGCTGAATAAACTTTTCATTTCTTAAGGCCAGTTCTGACCAACCAACATTGAAGGCCACTTCTGGAATAATTACTACTGATCTGCTTTTGCCTTGAATGATGATGATACAGATATATCGCTCATGCTTGATGTAGTTTGGCAAAAAAAATTGTGAAACCTGCTCCTGGAGATTCCATCTTCTCACAATCTTGCCATTGACCTTAGAGACACCTTTAAAATATGGCATAGCCACATCATTGACTTCTGGTTGAAATAGGACAGGCTCATCATATTCCTACCTCGTTCAACCCAGTCATACCAAACCTCCTCTCAAGAGAAGTTTCTGGTGATATCAAAAGATTTCAAACCCATAGCACAATAGATTATATCCAAACTACAAAAAAAAATACTTAAAAATAACACAGAAAGAGAATACTAGGGGAAATAAAGAGAAGAGTGGAGTTTTCCGGCACGTAAGGCGACCGGAAAGATGGGTTCTACCCCAGTAGTAAGTAGGAGCATATTTTACCTAACTCAACCATATATTCTATACAACTTGACATTGAGGCTAATGAATAGGATTTTTTTATTCTTTTTGCATTGGAGGTGCCTAACTGATATGGGAAGCCTACCCCAATTGGTCACCACTCTCTCTCCTATATCTACTAACAGGAAATGAGAAAATGTTCTTGATGGCTCTGATGCACCTTATGCAAATCATGTAAATCGGACACCAAAAAGCTCAAGTATCACCTTGCTTACCATACTCCAAAACCTTTATAACACGTTAGGCCTTAAGAAGTGACAGTCACAGTCCGAATCGATTTGGATACACATTCCAACAATACATTTTCCCGATCCTTTTATCTCATTCCTCATAACTAACATATTAGAACGGAACCAGAACAGAGATGTTTGCTAATAATGGCTCGAGAAGCTCCATATTACATTGATAACATCAGAACTAATTCACTCTGAGAAACAAAGAGTATTAAGCGAAGGCCTGATTTCAGGAATGGAAGTAGTCTCATTTACATGGAAACCTATCCTATTCAGATCCTCACAAACTGCCGGATTTCCTATATAGAAGTATAATCTCATTTATGTGGAAACCTATGTTACTCAAATCCTCCAAAAATGCTCTATTCTATAAGGATCCAACACAGGTGCAGCGGCATATTTTGAGGATCAAAGCAACACAGATGGAAAGTACATAACATGAGTATCAACTTGATATAAGATGTAACATACACAAATTTGAACAAGGAACTTACTTTCTCACATTATAGTAAGCAGGAAGAAGTGTTAGCAGGAAGATAAACCAATGCCCTGTGACAAGAAATAGGATGCAGAATGCACCATGTAAAATATACTCTTTAAGGACCACAGAGTTGATACGAGATGAAGACTCATAAGAGTTCATATAATCAGCTTCCAAATCTGTTAAGCACACTATCTACAGGAGGCAAATAAAGAACTTCAGACAACAAGAAACAGAAATAAATCATGTGGACCAAAGAACAATTTAGCCAGCAAAAAACAAAGAAATTTTCTTTTGCCACAGACCCATTAAAGTATACAAAAACTTAAAACTTCTGGTCATCAACTTAACATGAGTCTAGAAAGATTTCATGAATTAGATGAACATATTAGTTTATAAAGATTATGCCAGATGATTCCTTGAAATAACATGCAATAGGAAAGGAAAAAAACAACACTATAACTATGCACTAATCAATAGTAGCTAGTACTACTTTATAATATACAGATAACCATTAGGATTGCTCTGCAAACTTTAAAAAAAATGAGTTTAAATAAGAAGTAAACCAAAAAAAAAAAGACAACTCTCCAAAGAAAAAGTGAAATAGAATCATACAAAATGACTCTCTTCCTCCATGCTACCCACCATCAACACACAATTTGTGAGATAAAAATTGAATTATATTTCCCGTCATCTTCCAAAAACCATAACAAGGGAGGCAAAAGTTTCTTAAAAAAAAAAAAAACTTAAAGCGTTTCACGAATTAAGGACGAAAATGATACCTGGTAGATGACTAATGAGATAAGGACAATGTTAATGGCTAAAAATATCAGCCAAAGAATGGGTTCCCAAGTCATTATTTTTGCTTTTCTCGGTTTTGATGAATGGTAATTGTTTAGAAGGAAAAACCCAGAAATATTCGAATTGGAAAATGCATAGGAGCTACAATGATTCAAAATGGGCTATTGTCTTCTCAGGAGGAAGAGCCCCCGACCAAAAAGAAACTGATCTCGGGCGACTTGGAGAGTTTTTAATGAATACTGAACAAGAACTACTCCATTAACCATACTAGTTCGATGAGGGTGTTAACCCTTTGGATAAAAGTTCATTCAAAGAAAAATCAAATCAAATGACACTTATCTCTTTAACAAAATTGATTTTAATTAGTTTGATTGATTTTACATGTTTTAAAATAAATAATTAATAAATTATGTATACATAATAATTTTTTATAAGTAATTTAAATATACCATTAATTTTTTTAACTAAAATGACTAAAACATTGGTTTTATTAAAATTAATGAGAAGAATAAATTCAAGGAAACAAAAAATATAGCCAAAGTTACAAAAAATTATCAAGTAGTCATTTAAATATAGTGGTCTTGATTTTTTGTCTCCGATAAGAGAAGTATTACAAATATGTTCTTCCTTCCATTTTAGTTTGAATCAAAATACATTTTTTTCTTCTGTCGCGCCCCATTTTTCTTGCGAAAGACGGAAACCTGTCATGGACTCTTTTGAGATTTGAAATTTAAATTGAAGAGTCGCCACCTGGTGTTTTTGGGTGCACTAGGATACCATTTCTATCTAATACTAAATCTAAGTCTAAGTCAACTAGAGATCGGATAAGGACTCAAATTACTTCGAAGAGAAGGTATTAGGCACCCTTCGAGGTCCGCAATTACGGGTTCCAACCGTATCTCATGTCTAATGTGAGGGTTCCAAATAACAAGGTCTCAAATTTTAAATTTCCTAAAATGATTCAAGTGATAAAATAATTTTTTAAAGTAAAAATAGGTGATAGAAAAATAATGACACTTGTATTTAAACAAGTAAACTAAAGAATCTAGGTGATGAATTAACTTGATTAATTTAAAGCTAACTTGATTATTAATTCAACTAAGTCGTCAAGTAATGAAAAAAATATTATTATTTAATTAATCTAAGTCTAAGCGGCCACATAATTTATTTTTTTTTGGGTTATTTATTAAGACTAGTAAGCAAGCGATAAGGAAAATAAACCAAGTAATACAATGGATGCGAATAATTAAAAATAAAAAACTATAGCTACACCAAAAATAAAATACTTTCAAAAAAAAAAAATTTCTTGATTTCAAAGAAGATATTTTGAAAGATTTTTAAAACATGTTTGTTTCTTTTAGGGAAATATTTTTTATCATAGTTCCTTCACCTTAGAAACATTTTGATTTGAGATCGAATAATGTATAGTTTTGTTTGAAAAGGTAGTGAAACCTTTGATACTAATATATATACACACACATGAATCATATAAATACCCTCGTTTTAAAATATTTGATAGGTGGTACTCTCAGGGACGCGTCGGTTCGTTTGAAAAATCAGAATTAGATCTTGTAATTCCTTTTGGCTCTCTCACTATCTATAGGCGAGGAGATAGCCTTTTTTTTATACACATTGTCTAACTCAAGTTGAAAAAGAGTTAAGACAATATTTTTTTTAAAAAAAAAAAACTCCAATAAGATCTTGTTTAGAAAAAAAAAATTTTAAAAAAAAGCATATAGCATGTAATCCCCGCCCCCAATCAATAATAACCCCGATTTTCACTATTGTTTGTTACATCATTTTTCAGAAAAATAAAATACAACAATACAAAAAAAAAAATTCGAGGCCATTCTCTACCCATCCCAGGCAACTCCTCGCGTTTAGACTCAGATGTAAAACCTGCTATACAAAACAAAAGAAGTAATATGTGCCAAAAAAATAATAACAAAAAAATATACTTATCAATCAGGAAAATTCGAATAGTAAAGATTAACCAAAGAGTTTGTTCTTCTTCTTCTTCTTACTTGTTATTATTTTTCTTAAGATAGAGAGAAGAAGAAAAAATAAAATTGCAGAATATATGTGGAACAGTGGAGAAGTTTTGTTTATATGAAAGTGTATATAATGTCCTCTAGTGTTATTTCATGTAGAAAAGTCTGTTTGAATTGTGAGAGAAAGCGCTATTTATATAGCACAAAAGGGAATTCGGTAAAGGCAATAGAATTAATTAGAGGATTTCACATTTACCATAAAGGGAATAATATCAATTAAATAATCTTACCATAAGTATTCATTCAATATTTTTTAAAAAATAAACCACGTAAAATGAAAGGGGTCAATTTATGGATGGCAAGAAATTATACGAACAAATATGTCAATCTAGAATTTTCTTAAACAAATCAAAAAATCAATTAGCCATGTGAATAAGCCTAAAAATAAAGTTCAGAAAATCAATTAAGGGGATTTATTACAGTAACCCAGTAAAAGGAAATAGAGCCTCAATTAAAGGAAAAAATCAATAGTCAATAACATCATCCTCATGTCTTTATGGTATGAATATGGCACGGAAATATAATTAAATACGAAATCAAAATGGTAACACTTTTCACAATAAAACAAGCAATAAAATATCAATCATTCAATCAATTTCAACTTAAAATCAGACTAATTTCAGCCAAAATAATATGCTTGACAACGTCCCAGTTCCAACTCAAGAAGGCTAGACAATAATTACACAAATCAAACTAAAAACACAGGTCAAACCAACAATCTAATTAGTTTATTTTTCTAAGAATAAAACCAACAAGCAATAGTCTGTTCTTTGTCACCAATTATAGAATAGGAAAACCACACCTGGGAAAAAAATGTCGATGACTTGAAAAAGCTTTTAAAAATATTGCAACCTATATGGAACTCCACATCATGAACACTTCATGCCATGCATTCTTGGATCTTCAAGTTGTTCGCTGACCGGAGTTGGGTATCACTGGTTATATGGGTTTTCTAGTGAATTTTAGGGAGATTTTCCAGTTTGCATGGTGGTTTCTTGACGGAAGAAAGGGGTGTTTGTGGTTGTTTCGCGGCGGTAAGGGGTTTGTTGGTCGGTGTTTCGTTTTCGGTGGAACTGGGATCGTTTTGGGTTGCTGAAAGAAGGGACCGCCGGCAATGACTTTTGGCGGGGTTTTTTTTTCAGGGACATTTGGGGGTCGTTGGTTGGGGCTGGAATGGGGCTATCTGGCGAATTAAGGGGCAAATTTTGAAGCTGATCTGAGGCGTTGAGATAGACTGATTTCGTGGCTGGAATAGGGTTATTTCTGGTATGGTAAAAGCCGACGGGGGAAGAAAAGAAGACGGGAAAAGGGGTTGTTCAGCGGGGTGATGGGTAGCTCTCCGTCGGTGCAATAGTGAGGGGAACGGGAGGAGGTGCAGCGACGAGGTGGAGATTTTGGACGGAACAACGAGGGGTCGTTTGGTTTCTGTTGGCTCCAACAAAGGGGAGCCGCCGGTGAAGGTGAGAGAGGAGAGATGCGGTGGCTGGTTTCGTCGTTTCCGGCGGGTTACTTTGCCGAAAAAATGAGGACGGAGAGGGAGAAAAAAAGGCTAGAGGTTGATGGTTCACAAAGGTGAAAGGAGGAAAATTAACATAGGGGTCTGAGTATTAGGGTGTGGTTAAGAAAATAAAACAATTTTGATTTGGATCATCAGATTAAGAAAATGGACAGTTGAGATTGATTTTAAGAGATTGGGTCAGATCCGGATTGAAAAATTCGGTATTCGGGTTGAATTTAATGAAATTGGGTTGGGAGTTTAAAATTGAGCCACAAATTGACTCAAATAGCATAGAATTGAAAGAAATTGTAAGGACTTTGGCTAGAATTGGAATAAATTTCAAGAAAATCGACTAGAATTGAAATGAAGTTGATAGAAATGTCACGACCCGGGACTAGGGCCTAGAAGTGACACAACGAATGGGAACCCAAGAGTCTCCAAACAAGTCTCGAAGTATCCAAATCTACATCATTGGTTCGGAAGCGCATTCAAAAAATAAACACATAATTCTATGGGATAGGGAAGTAGGACTCACGCTATGGGGGCATCGAAGGGAAAGATATTTTCATAGATTCACATAGCACATAGCATAGAAGAACTAAGGGGCGGGTAAGTATGACTCACTCTATGGGGGCAATACAGGGCTAGGGACCTTCCATGTTTCCACATCAAACATACACATATATCATAAATCCCATGATCAATCCATAATACCCATAACCAATAGATAACTGAAATCATAAGCTCCAATTACAACACATAGCATATCGAGTCTACGAGAGTCTACAAGATGTCCAACAATGCCTCTACTCATAAGATGGAACAAGGGGTCAAGACATGTCCTGGACTCACCCTCAAGTAAGAAAGTACATATAAAATAACATAGCTAGAAGGAAGGTGGCTTGTCCTTGGAAGATGGGACTCACCACAAGTTCAACTTTTGGGGTTGAGCTACTCGTCAAACGGTGGATAGTCATAGCGCTCGGTCCCTACATGGTAAAATCATGTAGGCATAAGTTATGTGTTAGTACGTTTGAATGTACTAAGTATGCGGGTATGCAATGCATATTACTTATTAAACTTGAATTTCAATGTTAGATGACAAAGGCACATAATATAGAAAGAATGATATCCGAGGAAGAGTAGTATACAATATGCCATAAAATTCTTGATGCATGAAATACAATAATGCTCATACATAGTGGGGATGTGACCTCAACCGACAAGAGTAAGCCAAGCGAGTTATTACTTGGAATCCCCTCACCGGGAGAGAGGTGGTCTACTTGCCAAAGGTAAACCATACTTCACCTTACAGGAACATCACCCATTTCGTATGAAATAACCCCTTCACGAGAACATCACCCATTTCGAATAGGATTTTCATATCATATAACATAATACTTCACCTTACGGGAACATTACCCATTTCGTATGAAGCAATCTTCCTTACGGGAACATCACCCATTTTGTATAGGATTCTCATAATATATGTTAGGCACATAGTTCGAGGAAAGGGAGAGGACCCTTGGGGATAGCCCTGACGCCCCCAATCCATCGGTGCTAAGTCGGCATCCCACGAGAATACTTATACATATACGTGCTTTCAAGAGATACTTTATTCATTTCAAAGCCGTCAAATGCACATTTAGGCTCAAATTCCGAACCATAAATCCTAATCATTATACTCATGCAAGGAATAGCTCATCTACATATACGAAATGGTGCAAGCACCCAAAATGGTCAAAGAGCAATAATCATAAGACATATATGTGATCACATTCTTGTCATAACCCATAATTTTATCAAAATCATATCATAAAATATAATTAGGCTTAACCCACTTCATAATTTCCATAAAATCCAATGTCCATAGATGCATATGCCATGAATGATATGAGAATAGCATGGGTAATATAGATTCAATCTAAAATTGACAATATAATATGAAATTGAAGTAAATCCATAGTTAAATTCACATTTAAATCATAATATAAATTACCCATGAATAAATCAAGCTTTAAAGGGGACATGCATGTTTATAACTTTATGACTTCAGTGTAAATCATCATAATAAAGATTAAAGTAACTTAAAATCATATATAAAGTACAACCCATACATCAATTGAAATTATTAAACAATAATTCTCAAACCCCATATTTAAAGTAAGCAAAATTCAAATGAAAATCAATTGAAAATAGTTTAGGTCTTCTTGGTTGAAAGGGACCAAGAATCAATCCCACATACCTTGGTTGAGAAGTTGAAATTGAGAAGAATTTAGCTTGATGTTGAATCCCCAATTGAACCCGGCTTGAGTCTTGATAGAAGAACTTAGAGAGGACTTTTAGGAATTGATTTTATAGTATGAGTGTTTCTAATGAGAATGAATAAAAATGGAGTAGTATCAGCTGATTTAGAGGTCTAGGATAGGTAGAAAGGTCATAAAACACATTTAGATTAAATCTTATATATGTAAAAGCCATTAATGAAACGGATGAAAATTGGGTCGTCATGGCTTCACTGGCACTGACACGGTCTGTGTGGCGCTTCACAGGACGTGAACAGTGCCCATGAGACGACACTTAGACGAATTTTTGCGATGTTCAACACTTAGATTTTTTCAAAGCGCAGGGGTGTCATACAGCCGCCCACACGGCCCGTGTGACACTACACGGGTCGTGTCAAGGACCGTGAAATGACACTTAGAAAAATCTTGCACGAAAAAGTTACGGGACGGTGATTTCATACTTAGAAAAAGTTTTTGCTGCGAGCTATACGGTGGGCCACATGGCCCGTGACACACCACACGGACCGTGTGGGTGGCCGTGTGCCCATACTTAGCCTGAAACTCCCTGTCAAGTCCCCGTAATCAAAATTATGGCCAAGTAACCCTCCACTGGAGGCCACACGATCCGTGTGACTTTACATTGGCCATGTGGGCCTCCCATGGAGTGACACTTGGGCGAATTTTTTCTCGAGGTGACATTATGAGGTCTGATAAAGTCGTTCGAAAATTCGGGTCCTTACATCATCTCTCCATTGGGAACATTCATCCCCGAATGTGCAACGACAAGGCTTGAAAGCTTGACTTATGACATGAAACATCCGAACACAAGGTATAATGCATAGTTCACCATTTGAAGATCATAAAGTCATTAAAACCCATATAAAAAAGTATTCGAATGATTCAAAACATCATAAAACTCATTTTCGTGCACATGTATGCATGTCATGTCATGAGACTCAAGAGTGAAAGAATTAGGACTATTTAGAAGAAGAAGAACCTAGTACCTTAGGCTCGAATAGATTGGAAAAGATGGGGGTATCACTTCATCATATCCAACTCCCCCTCCCATGTAGCACTCTCTACGTGTTGATTTCTCCAAAGTACCTTCACCGAACCTACATCCTTGTTACGAAGCCGCTTCACTTGCCTATCCAAAATCTTTATCGGTACTTCCTCATAAGATAGGTTTTCCTCAACCTCAATTCCTTCCAAAGGAATAATAATTCTAGGATCACTGACTAACTTCCTCAACATAGACACATGGAAGATAGGGTGAATGAAACTCAAATCCGGAGGCAACTCCAACTTATAAGCCACATTTTCAATCCGCTCAATTATCTCATAAAGGCCAACATACCGAGGGCTTAGCTTGACCTTCTTACCAAAATACATCACACCCTTCATAGGCGAAACCTTCACTTACACCCAATCACCAACATGAAATTCAAGATCCCTCCTCCTAACATTTGAATAGGACTTTTGGCGACTTTGGGCCATCTTTAACCTTTCTCTAATCAACTTCACCTTTTCCATATCCTCCAACACTAAATCCAGGCCAATCAATGCCATTTCCCCCAACTCAAGCCACCCCACCGGTAACCTACACCTTCTCCCATACAAAGCCTCAAATACCAATGCTAGCATGAAAGCTATTATTATAAGCAAACTCAATGAGTGGAAGGTGGTCATCCCAATTACCCTTGAACTCCAACTCACAAGCCCTCAACATATCATCCAAGGTTTGAATAGTTCTCTCAACTTATCCATCAGTTTGAGAATGAAAAACGGTTTTCAACTTAAACTTAGTACCAAGTCCCTTTTGAAACGACCTCTAAAAGTGAGAGGTGAATTGGGTCCCACGATCCGATATTATAGACCTAGGCACACCATGCAATCTCACTAATTCTTGGATGTACAACTTTGTGTAATCCCCAGCACTAAAAGAAGTCTTGACCGGTAGAAAGTGCATTGACATAGTCATCCGATCAATGATAACCCAAATGGAGTCTAATTGCCTTCGTGTCTGAGGAAAACCAACCACAAAGTCCATGTTCACATCTTCCTACTTCCAAGTGGGAATCTCAATATCTTGGGTCAAGCCACCAGGCCTTTGGTGCTCCACCTTCACTTGTTAGAAACTTGGACATTCAGATATGAACTTGGCTATGTCCTTCTTCATACCATGCCACCAATACACCTCCTTCAAATCTCGATAAATCTTAGTAGAATTTGGGTGAATAGAATAATGAGAGTTGTGAGCTTCACCCATTATTACCCTTCGAAGGTGATTCGCATCCGGAACACATTATTGGTCCTGGTAGCGAAGTACACCATCTCCCCCTTGGGAGAACACCTCAATCTCCTTTTAAGAAACCAACTTCTTTAGTTCAACCAACGATGGATCTAAATCTTTCTTAGCTTTTATATCAACCACCACAGAAGAGTCTGCCCTATTTTGAACATGGATACCACCATAATTCGAATCAGACAACCTAACACCCAACCTAGCCAACCAGTGAACATCCTTTGCTAACTCCTTCCTTTTCTTTTCAACATGAGTCACACTACCCATAGACAGCCTACTAAGGGCATCGGCTATAACATTGGCCTTGCCAGGATGATATTGGACATTCATGTCATAGTCCTTTAGGAGTTCCAACATCTCCTTTGCCTCAAGTTAAGATCCCTTTGGGTGAACGATCGGTGAAAACATCCACATGCACCCCATACAATTAGTGTCTCCAAATCTTCAAGGCAAAAACCACAGCTACCAACTCAAGATCATGTGTTGGGTAATTATGCTCATGCACCTTCAACTGCCTTGATGCATACGTTATTACCTTACCATGTTGCATAAGTATACAACCTAACCGATCCGTAAGGCATCACAATACACCACAAATCCTTCTAAGCCATTTGGTAAGGTCAAGACGGGAGCCAATGTAAGCCGATCCTTCATGGTTTGGAAACTCTTTTCACATTCATCTAACCATACAAACTTAATCTTCTTTTAGGTCAATTTAGTCAATGGAGATGCAATATATGAGAACCCTTCAACGAAAATCCTATAATAGCCGACCAACCCCAGAAAGCTTCGAATATCTGAAGGAGTCAATGGTTTAGGCCAATTCTTCACGGCCTCAGTCTTCTTCGGATCCACCTTAATACCACCCCTGGACACCACATGACCAAGGAAGGTTACTTCACCTAACTAAAATTAACATTTTCTAAACTTGACATACAACTTCTTCTCCCTCAAGGTTTGTAGAACCATTCTCAAATGATCCCTGTGTTCCCGCTCACTTCGGGAGTAAATGAGAATGTCATCAATGAAGACCACCACAAAACTATCAAGAAATGGCTTGAGCACCTGATTCATAAGGTCCATGAACACGAACGGAGCATTGGTTAAGCCGAACGACATCACCACAAACTCAAAGTGTCCATACCTTGTCTGAAAAGCCGTCTTGGGAATATCACACCCTCTAACCTTCAACTGATGATACCCGGAACGAAGGTCAATCTTTGAGAAGTTAGTAGCCCCTTGAAGCTGGTCGAACAAGTCATCAATCCTGGGAAATGGATAATTATTCTTAATGGTCACCTTATTCAGTTGCCTATAATCAATACACATTCAAAGAGATCCATCCTTCTTCCTTACAAGTAACACTGGAGTGCCCCACGGGGATATACTCGGCCTAATGAAACCTTTCTCCAACAAGTCCTTCAATTGATCCTTTAACTCTTTCAACTCTGCCGGCACCATACGATAGGGAGGAATAGAGATAGGTTGAGCATCTGGGAGTAGATCTTTGCCAAACTCTACTTCCCTTTCGGGAGGAATACCAGGCAAGTCCTCGAAAAAACACTTCCAAAAACTCATTCACCACCAGAACCAACTCAAGAGTAGGCGATTCTATCTCCATATCCTTGACCCTCACAATATGGTAAATGCATCCCTTAGAGATCATCTTCTGGGCCTTGAGGTAGGAAATAAACCGACCCTTAATAGCGGAGTCACTACCTTTCCATTCAAGAACGGGCTCACCGGGAGGTTGGAACTTGACCTTCTGGGTTTCACAATCTATAGAGGCATATGATGCATGCAACCAATCCATCCCAAGAATCACGTCATAATCGAACATCTCAAGTTCCACAAGATCACACGTTTGTGCAACACAAAACATGACAACCACGATAGACTCTATCTGCAACAACCGATTCATCCACGAGAGTATAAACTGAGAAATGATCCTTCAAAATTTTGGGACTCGGACCAAACTTAATAGCCAATAGAGGAGTCACAAAAGACATATTTGCACCCAACTCAAGTAAAAGATAAGCATCAAAATCAAAGACTTTTAATATACCAGTCACGACATCCGAAGTTCCCTCAACCTCTTAACAAGCATGAAGTGCATAAAACCTGTTGTTCCTTGGGGAAACACCTTGACAAGCTCTTTATTGGCCTTGACCACTTTGAGCCGCCTGACCTTGACATCTATGAACATTCTTAGGACAATCAGCAACCTTGTGGTTCTTATCACCACACCTATAACAAGCACCCAAATCCCTCCAACAAATACTTGTGTGGGGATTCATACACTTGCCACACAGAGGATACCCCTATTCACCACCAACCTATGCCCTAGGAGGGGCACCCGAGCATTAGCGACCTGAGCTCCAGAACCTTGGCCTTGCTGAAAGCAACCAAAACCACCACTCCGAGAACTGGAGAATCCGCCATCAAAACAGGCCCTCTTAGGATTGTGTGCCCTCATCTCCTTGAGTTTCTCCCCTTAGATTTGTTCAGCATATACCATGAGTCTAGGAATATCCATATCTCGTATGAGCATGGAAGTACGACATTCTTTCACAAGTTAGTCAGAGATACCAAAAATGAATTTGTGCATCCTTGCACGAGGATTAGCCACAAGTGTCGGTGCATACTTGGAGAGCTTAGTGAACTTGAGGGCATAGTACCTCACACTCATGCCTCCTTGCTTGACGTTGATAAACTCACTCATCTTGGCCTCTCTAAGCTCAAGTGGATGCAAGTTTGAAGTCTTCCCAGTTGACATCATCACCAAAACCCTCTCCAAAGACCATTGGGCGTACCACACCCGAGCCACATATTTCAGTTGATAGGCAGCCAATTCAGCCTTCTCCTCAGAAGTGACACCCATAACGTTCAACACCTTGGTGAGCTCATCAATGAACTCCTGAGCATCCTCATGAGCCTTCGACCCATGAAACTCAGAAGGATTCATTCGGGTGAAATCCCTCACCCTAGAAGCTGGTGGGGGATCCCGTGAAAGATTAGCTTGCCTAGTTTGAGATGTCACCACTTGGGAAAGCATAGCAACGGCCATACGGAATTCACCATTAGAGATGGGCTCATCCATAGGCCCTTAAGGTGCCTGATCCTCATTAGGCGGCGGCGCCCTTGGTAGGTGGGGTCTCCCTCAGGGCATATTCTGAAATGGAGAAACGACACCGTCAAGATAAAGAGACCAAATATACGAGCCATAACAATACGTATGGCATGAAGAAGTGAGACAATTCCTAGAGCGCCTTCATAGCCTCTCACTCATAGGCATAGTGCACTTCACACCTATGAATAACACTCTACGTGACACGACATGTTGGACTCCAAGGACTATTTATAAACCTAGTGCTCTGTTACCATCTTTTGTCATGACCCAGGGCTAGGGCCTACAAGTGACACGACGAATGGGAACCCGAGAGTCCCCAAACAAGCCTCGAAATATCCAAATCCACATCATCGGTTTGGAAGCGCATTCAAATGATAAACACATAATTCTAAGGGATGGGGAAGTAGGACTCACGCTAAGGGGGCATCGAAGGGAAAGGGATTTTCATGGATTCACATAGCACATAACATATAAGAACTAAGGGGCAGGTAAGTATGACTCACTCTACGGGGGCAATATGGGGCTAGGCACCTTCCATGTTTCCACATCAAACATACACATATATCATAATTCCCATGATCAATCCATAATACCCATAGCCAATAGATAACCGAAATCATAAGCTCCAATTACAACACATAGCATATAGAGTCTAAAGATGTCCAACAATGCCTCTAGTCATAAGATGGAACGGGGTGCCAAGACATGTTCCGAACTCACCCTCAAGTAAGAAAGTATACATAAGATAACATAGGTAGAAGGAAGGTGGCTTTTTCCTTGGAAGATAAGACTCACCAAAAGTTCAACTTTCGGATTTGAGCTACTTGTCAAACGGTGGATAGTTATAGTGCTCGGTCCCTACATGGTAAAATCATGTAGGCATAAAGTATGTGTTAGTACATTTGAATATACTAAGTATGTGGGCATGCAATGCATATGACTTATTAAACCTGCATTTCAATGTTAGATGACAAGCGCACATAATATAGAAAGAATCACATTCGAGGAAGAGTAGTATATAATATGCCATGAAATTCATGATGCATGAAATGCAATAATGCTCATATTAGCTGGGATGTGACCTCAACCGACAAGAGTAAGACCAAGCGAGCTATTACTTGGAATCCCGATGAAATCCCCTCACCAGTACAAAAGTGGTCTACTTGCCAAAGGTAAACCATACTTCACCTTACATGAACATTACTCATTTCGGATAGGATTTTCATATCATATAACATAATATTTCACCTTACGGGAACATCACCCATTTCGTATGAAGCAACCTTCCTTATGGGAACATCACCCATTTCGGATAGGATTCTCATAACATCTGTTAGGCACATAGTTTGAGGAAAGGGAGAGGACCCTTCGGGATAGCCCTGACGCCCCCAATCCATCGGTGCTAAGTCGGCATCCCACGAGAATACTTATACATATACGTGCTTTCAAGGGATACCCTATTCATTTCAAAACCGTCCAATGCACATTTAGGCTCAAATGCCAAACCATAAATCATAATCATGATACTCATGCAAGAAATAACTCATCTACATATACGGAATGGTGCAAGTACCCAAAATGGTCAAAGAGCCATAATCATAAGAGATGTATGTGATCACATTCTTGTCATAACCCATAATCTTATCAAAATCATATCATAAAACATAATTGGGCTTAACCCACTTCATAATTTCCATGAAATCCAATGTCCATAGATGCATATGCCATGAATGATGTGAGAATAGCATGGGTAATATAGATTCAATCTAAAATCAATAATATAATATGAAATTGAAGTAAATCCATAATTAAATTCGTATTTAAATCATCATATAGATCACGCATGAATAAATCAAGCTTTAAAGGGGACATGCATGTTCATAACTTCAATATAAATCATCATAATAGAGATTAAAGTAATTTAAAATCACATATAAAGTACAACCCATATATCAATTGAATTTATTAAACAATAATTCTCAAACCCATATTTAAAGTAAGCAAAATTCCATGAAAATCAATTGAAAAGAGTTTGAGTCTTCTTGGTTGAGAGGGACCAAGAATGAATCCCACATACCTTGATTGAGAAGCTAAAATTTAGAAGAATTTAGGTTGAAGTTGGATCCCCAATTGAACCCTAGCTTGAGTCTTGAGAGAAAAACTTAAAGAGGACTTTTAGGAATTGATTTTAGAGTATAAATGTTTCTAATGAGAATGAATAAAAATGGAGTAGTATCATCTGATTTAGGGGTCTACGATAGGTAGAAATGTCATAAAACACATTTAGAATAAATCCTATTTACATAAAAGCTATTAATGAAACAAATGAAAACTGGGCCGTTATGGCTTCACTGGCACTGACATGGTCCGTGTAGCGCTTCACGGGCCGTGAATAGTGCCCGTGAGATGACACTTGGATGAATTTTTGCGATTTTCAACACTTAGAATTTTCCGAAGCGAAGGGATGTTGTACAGACATCCACAGGGTCCATGTGACACTACACAGGTCGTATCAAAGATCGTGAAACGACACTTAGAAAAATCTTGCACAAAATAATTATGAGACAGTGATTTCGTACTTAGAAAAATTTCCCGCCGCGAGCTATAGGTGGGCCACACGGCCTGTGACACACCACACAGACCGTGTGGGTAGCCGTGTGCCCATACTTAGCCTGAAACTCCCTATCGAGTCCCCGTAATCGAAATTATGCCCAAGTAACCCTCCACTGGAAGCCACACGGTTCGTGTGAATTCACACTGGCCATGTGGGCCTCCCATGGAGTGACACTTGGTCGAATTTTCTCTCGGGGCGACATCATGAAGTCCGATAAAGTCGTTTGATAATCTAGGTCCTTATAAGAAAGGGCCATGAATTGAACAGATTGCCATCTAATTAATTTAATATACGCACAAATAAAATGTACAATATTTTTGAAATAATCTTTATGTAAAGAAATATGTAATGTATAATACCTGTGTAAAAATGTTTCAATATATTAGAATATTATTAAAAATTGGCACAATAAAATGGTAAACATTATATTTAAAATATGACACTAAAAATATAATAGTTAGTATATTACTAATATTAAGTAAAAATAATAGTAAATACTACAAGTAACAATAAATAATAATAATATTACTTATAAAAAAATAATGAATATTATACTAAATAATAATAATAATAATAATAATAATAATAATAATAATAATAATAATAATAATAATAATAATAATAATAATAATAATTAAATATAATAATAATTTATAGTAAAAAAATTATTTTAAAAATGGAAAAATAGTTAAAGAATAAATTTTAAAAGTTTTTCTTTTTAATGATAATAATAATAACAATAATTTAAAATGCGTGATTATTTGGATATAATTGAAAATAAATTCATTTATTTAAAAAATTTAAAAATACCTATTTTAATTAAATGGCAACCTAAAATGGGTTATGGGTCGATCAAAATTGGGTGTCAAGAGCTGCCCCTTCTTTGCTCGGAAATGAAGAATGAATTGTCCGATTTCATCCGACCAATGAAATATTATTGGAGGGACCAAAAGAACAAAAAGGGATTGTGAAAATATTACAATCGATATTTCGGTTTCAAGTCACCTACATATCTCTAGTTATACGAGAATCAGGCCGTGTGTAGTTCTGGATTTAGGAACAAATGAAATTCCTAAAAATAACATTATCGGTGCAGGACTTGAAGTAGGAACGATAGTAGCTTGAATCGGAAAGGTGGGGTATAGAAAATGATTCCGGTGTTGTAAGAAAAGTGAGGACAAGCGGATAGGACAAATGGTACGAAAGAAAAGCAAAAAGTTCGTTGTAATCGTTACCAAGAATAAGGGGCGTATCTTTGGAGTGAAAGGCTTAAGGTACATAAGTACAAAAATTCTGCAATCTATAACTTTAAAAAAAAGCACTAGATAGAATAATTAGCGCGTGCATATTAAATATTGAAATAATTATAAACATGATACAAATTCCCACTTAGACCATGAAGTTTGCCATAAGATGATAAGGATGACATCTTAGGCTATGATGTCTTGAGCCATGCTAATCATAAATTATATCCTCAAGTCATGAAATGATGTCCGTAGGCCATGAAAGATGGTGCCTTTGGACGATGATACTTTCGGATTATAAAAAATATAAATTAAATCCCTAGGCCATGAAATGATGTCATTAGACCATGAAAATGGTCTCTTTGGACCATAACGCCTTACAGGAATGATAAGCAAAATTAAATATCTAGGCCATGAAATGATGTCCTTTAGGCCATGAAAATGTTGCCTTTTGGACTATGACGACTCAGGGGTATAGTATGTCATTGTAAAACCCAGTAAAATTATCAAAATACCCATAGAAGAGAGATATGCGCATAACACGTCTTCTGATGCTCGAATGAAAAATTCAATGCCGGATTCGTGACCAACATGAAAAATTGAGTGGGGGAAGGGTCTCGGTCGATTTTTAGAGCGACTGAGTCAAAAGATAAATTTCGTTCCAAAATGAGGAACAATGAGAGTCCGCAACAGAGCAACATCGTGAACCCATCGCGGAGGTGCACTTATGTTTTTCCTTAATTTTTTGATGGGATTGAGAAAACTCGTTCTGGAAAAATTTTTGCCAAAATGAACTGTCTGCGACCAGTCCGCGTTGCGGGTTGTGTTATTTTATGGTTGGAAAATTTCTAAAATTTCAGGGGCATTCAAGTCCATTCCTAACATCTTCTAAAACCCATATACGGTTAATATAGGCCATATCCATGAAGAAAGGGTTCAAAACCCATTCTAAAATCCTCTTCCTAGCAAAATTCACAAAGTTATGATTTGAAGAGAGTTGAGGTTGAAGAGTCAAGAGGAGATTCTCCGAGGAATTGTTGTTAGCAATCATCCCAGGTATGTAAGGCTAACTATAAGCATGGGATTGTTCTTCCATGTGCCCCTTTGGATAAATTGAGTCCATGATCGAAGATGATGAGTTATATGTGACAATCCTTGAGTATTTTACTGAGATTCTTCTTAGTTCATGTATTTTTCTTAAATTGATGATCATCATAAACTTGATTTACTACGTAAGTGTTTTCATGAATGATTTTACAAAATTCTATGGCTATTTTACTCAAGAATAAAAGAATGAACTTCAGAGATGAATCTAGAGCCTTGGCGATGATGATGTTTATGATGTTGTGATTGTGGTCCAAATTGTTGAGAATCCTGATGATGATGTTGATGAGAGTGATGTTCACGAGTCTTAAAACTTGAAACTAAATTCTAAAAGAATGTTTCGAGTCCATGATGTTGATGTTGATGTTGATGAGATGATGTTGATGTTGGTGTTGATATTGATGAGATAAGCTGATGTTGATGTTGATATACTATGTCCCTACGGGACCAATGATGATGATGTTGATGTTGATGTTGATGTACTACGTCTCCATGGGACCGATGATGATGATGTTTTATGAGCATGTTAAGTTTTGGGAGGAGTATTGAGTACCGAAATGGGTGAGAGTGAGTCCCACTCGAACTTTTTTAACGATGTGGACCACATAGGAATGAGGATCAAACCATAATACAGATGTTTCCTTTGTCCCAAAAGAGGACCGATGTTATTTCTTTTCGATCCACTGATAGTGATGTCCTTTACCCCGGGCAGGTACTAGATGGATGTGGCAACGGTATCGCTTCGTTGTATCATTACCAGTTCATAGATGATGGTTGTCGGTAAGAGAAACTCCCAGTTAGGTTCCATTTTGATAGAACTCTGATATTGATGTGATGGTATGAGTCTTGATAAATGTTGATGTTTTATTACCTACTCATTATCCTCGTCTTAGAGGGGCATGAGTCCATTGATGTGAGTTGAGTCGAGTATTCCTTGAGATGAGTCTGACGTATTGATGATGTTGAGATGAGATATTGATGAGTCATTTGTTAACTCTTTATTCTTGCTTTAGATAGACATTTGACATTCTAATGGAGTATGATGTTGAGTTGATGTTATCCCTATACTATTCTAT
Organism: Solanum rostratum; assembly: GCA_029948455.1. NCBI lineage: Eukaryota > Viridiplantae > Streptophyta > Magnoliopsida > Solanales > Solanaceae > Solanum > Solanum rostratum. Next base: position 27,787,585 of record CM057054.1, read on the forward strand.
CTATATTGTCGTATTCAGCCATCTTACATACCGTACATTCTACGTATTGACGCAACTCGGCGCTGCATCATTTCATGATGCAGATACAGGAGGTAGAGGACTTCAGCAGATGCATCATTGAGGTTCGGAGATTCTGAGTTCAGTTTTTGGTGAGCCCTCCTTGCTATCCGGAGGAATCTTTTTCGTTATCAGTTATTGTCTTTTATTGAGTTGGGTAGCCATGGCCTATCATGGTACCTTCTTTGACTATCTAATTGAGTTGAGTTAGAGGCTTCATAGACATAAGTTGAGGTTTGACGTTGAGGTCTTTTATCCTTTGAGTTGAGTTAGCATTTACATTTTCCTACTATCGATGTTGAGACTGAGTTTGCTTGGCCATTGGCCCTTCTTATTGATATAGACTGATAGATGTAAATCACTGCTTTATCCTAATTCCACTATGCTTGATGTTGAGTGACTATCCTGATGATTGAGTGGTCCGCTTGGGTACCAGCAATAGTATCTGGGTGCCGGCCACACCTAGAGTACCCTCTTGGGGCGTGACAAACTTGGTATCAGAGCATAGAGTTTAAGAGTCCTAGGGAGTCTATGAAGCCGTGTCTAGTAGAGTCTTGTTTATGTGTGTGTTGTGCACCACACTTCATAAACAGGAGGTTATAGGATATTAGGAATGGTTATACTTCTTTCATATTCTGAGTTCATGCGATAGAGTTTGACTCTATGAAACTCTTTTCTACTTCGTGCGTTACGCATTGCAGATCATGCCTTTTAAACGAAGTGCTGCCCAAAGAGATTCCGCATCCCCAAATGTTAAGAATCCCCCACCAGAGGTCTCTACCCATCCTGAGACGAGGAGACGGGCTCGACCTGTTAGAGCTACTGAGATCCCACATGCACCACCTACTCAGTCAGCCTCCACTTCGGAAGCAGACTTCAGGGGAGCCATTGCTATGCTCACCCAGTTGGTGGCCTCCCAGAGTAATAGCCGAGGTCCCCATCCCCCTATTTCCAGCTCCCAAGAGCCTACGGCTGCAACCAGGCTCAAAGTTTTCCTGCGGATGAACCCACCAGTCTTTACGGGGTGAAGGTTAAGGAGGACCCACAAAATTTTATTGATGAGATGTGCAAAATTTTGAGGGCTATGCATGCTAGTGAGGTTGAGGGAGTTGAGCTGGTCTCTTATCAACTTAAAGATATTTCTAACATATGGTATAATAAATGGGAATATGGTAGAGGTGAGGATGCTGAACCTGCTAAGTGGGAGGAGCTTGAGAGTGCTTTTCTCGACCACTTCTTTCCCCAAGAGTTGAGGGAGGCGAAGGTGGAGGAGTTCATGAACCTGAAGCAAGAGGGGTTGGCTATCAAAGAGTACAACCTCAAATTTATTCAACTGTCCCGGTATGCCCCAGAGATGGTCCAAGATATGAGGGTGAGAATGAGAAAGTTCGTGTCTGGACTGGGCAGGCATGTAAAGAGGGAGTGTAAGGCAGCATTGCAAATTCCAATTATGGACGTCTCTAGACTTATGGTCTATGAACAGCAAACTGAGGAGGACAAGAAGAAGGACAGGGAAGCAAATCGGCAGGGTATAAGCCTAGCCAACAGAAGCAGAATAAAGGTGATAGAACCTATTTTTAGAAGAGGTCTTCTAGTCAATCATCTTCGGTGGAAAGTGTGCCTGTTCAGCAAAATAGGTATGATCATAAATCTTATGGTCACAAAAATTTCAGAGCTGAAGGTCCTTAGTCCCAAGCTAGAGTGACCCAAGGCCCGAGAGGGAAGCCACCTTGTGGGAGATGTGGCAAACTTCACCTTGATGCGTTCCATGAGGGCACGAATGCTTGTTATTTATGCGGGCAGCCAGGCCATTGAGTGTCCTACGAGGAGATGGGGTGATGGAAGTAACAAAGACTAGTCTTCTACAGCACCCCCTACGGGCGATCATCAGAAGGCTACTACTGCGGGTGCAGGAGGCGAGACGAACCGGCTATATACAATGGGTCATCGACAGGACCAAGAGGTTGCACCAAATATTGTCACGAGTATGCTCTAAGTCTTTTCTTATAATTGTTATGCATTGCTAGACCCGGGTGCCACTTTATCTTTTGTGACGCCCTATGTGGCCAATAAGTTTGAGATGTTTCCAGAGTGTTTGCTTGAACCTTATACTGTTTCTACTCCTACTGGTGAGTCTATCCTAGCTGAGAGGGTCTATAGAGATTGTGTAGTATCCATCTATCATAGGGATACTTTGGCCGACTTGGTAGAGTTGGAGATGGTTGATTTCGATGTAATGTTTGGTATGGATTGGCTCCATGCCTATTATGCCTCAATAGATTGTAGGACCCGAATTGTCAAATTCCAATTTCTGAATGAACCGGTCCTAGAGTGGAAGAGAAGTTCTGTTCCACCCAAGGGTAAGTTTATTTCTTATTTGAAGGCTAGAAAGTTAATCTCTTAAGGTTGTATTTACCACCTTGTGCGAGTTAAATCTGATGATGTTGAGTCCCCTACTCTTGAGTCAGTTTCGACTGTGAATGAGTTTCCTGAGGATTTACCTAGAGTTCCTCCTGATAGGGAGATCGACTTCGGTATTGATGTTCTTCCCGAGATGCAACCTATTTTAATTTCCCCATATAGGATGACCCCCTCTGAGTTGAAGGAGTAGTTGAAGGGTTTGTTAGGGAAGGGCTTTATTAGGTCAAGTGTTTCTCCTTGGGGTGCTCCGGTTCTGTTTGTACGAAAGAAGGATGGGTCCCTTAGGATGCGCATAGACTATAGGCAACTGAACAAGGTCACAATCAAGAATAAATATCCTCTCCCAAGGATAGACCATCTATTTGACCAACTTTAAGGTGCCTCATGCTTTTCGAGGATAGACCTCAGATTGGGGTATCACTTGTTTAAAGTGAGAGAATGTGATGTTCCAAAGATATCCTTCAGGACTAGATATGGTCACTTTGAATTCTTGGTCATGTCCTTTGGGTTGACAAACACACCTGCAACTTTCATGGAGATGATGAATGGGGTGTTCCGGCCCTACCTTGACATGTTTTTAATCGTGTTCATTGATGATATTTTGGTGTATTCAAGGGATGAGAAGGAGCATGCCAAACACCTTAGAGTTATCCTTCAGACTCTTAAGGACCATGAATTGTATGCGAAGTTCTCAAAGTGTGAGTTTTGGCTCAAGTTAGTGGCTTTTCTAGTCCATGTTGTTTCGGGTGATGGAATTCGAGTAGATGCCCAGAAGATCGAAGCGGTTAAGAACTGGCCAAGACCGACCTCTCCAACTAACATAAGAAGTTTCTTGGGGTTGGCAGGCTACTACCGCAAATTTGTTGAGGGATTTTCTTCCCTATACGCACCTTTGACCAAGCTGACTCAGAAAAGGGTCAAGTTTCAGTGGTTTGAGGAATGTGAGAAGAGCTTCCAAGAGTTGAAGACTAGATTGACCACCACGCCTGTTTTGACTTTGCTCGACGGGACGGAAGAATTTGTGATATATTATGACACATTAAAAGTTGGATTGAGATGTGTACTGATGCAGAGAGGGAAGGTGATAGAATATGCTTCTAGGAAGCTTAAAGTTCATGGGAGGAACTATCCGACCAATGATCTTGAGTTAGCAGCAGTAGTGTTTGCACTTAAAATCTAGTGCCATTACTTGTATGGAGTGCATTTGGATGTGTTCACTGACCACAAAAGCCTGCTGTATGTCTTCAGTCAAAGAGAGCTCAACCTGCGACAGAGGAGATGGTTGGAGTTGCTCAAGGATTATGACATGAGCATCTTATACCACCCAGGTAAAGCTAACATTGTTGCTGATGCCCTTAGAAGGTTGTCAATGGGTTGTACAACTTATTTTCAAGAAGAGAAGAAAGAGCTAGCGAAGGAAGTGCATAGGTTGGCTTGGCTAGGAGTTCAACTCGAGGAGAATGACGAGGGAGGAGTCAATGTTCAAAATGGGTCTACATCATCCCTAGTAGCAGAGGTGAAAGAGAAGCAAGATCTAGATCCTATCATACTCCAATTGAAGGAGGCTATCCACAAACAAAAAGTGATGGTCTTCTCCGAAAGGGGAGATAGGATGTGGAGATACCAGAGTAGGTTGTGTGTTCCTGATGTTAATGGTGTCCACAAGAGGATCATGGTTGAAGCCCATAACACTAGATACTCCATTCATCCGGGCTCCACCAAAATGTACCACGACTTGAGAGAAGTCTATTAGTGGAGTGGAATGAAGAGGGACATTGCTGAATTTTTTCAAAGTGCCCGAATTGCCAGCAACTGATGGTTAAGCATCAAAGGACAAGTGGCTGGGATCAAAACTTTGAGATTTTAGAGTGGAAGTGGGAGATGATTAACATGGATTTATCACCGGCCTACCGAGATCCCAGAGGTAGCATGATTCCATATGGGTGATTGTAGCTTGGATGACTAAATCAGCGCACCTCTTGGCAGTTAAGACAACTAATACTGCGGAGGAGTATGCTAGGATGTATATCTAAGAGATTGTGAGGTTTCATGGAGTTCCCTTGTCCATTATCTCGGACAGAGGAGCCCAATTTACCTCTCACTTTTGGAAGTCTTTCAAGAAAGGATTGGGTACCAAAGTGAATTTGAGTATAGCCTTTCATCCACAGACGAATTGTCAGGCAAAACACATTATTCAAACGGTAGAAGATACGTTGAGGGCCTGCGTCCTTGACTTCAAAGGAAATTGGGATGACCATCTACCTTTGATTTAATTTGCATATAATAATAATTATCATGCAAGCATTCAAATGACCCCCTATGAGGCCTTGTATGAGAGGAGGTGTAGGTCACCCATTGGGTGGTTTGAGGTTGGAGAAGCTGAGTTGATTGGGCCTGACCTTGTCTACCAGTCCATGGAGAAGGTGAAGATTATTAGAGAGAGGTTGAAGACTGCACAAAGCCGTCAGAAATCTTACACTGATGTGAGGAGAAGAGACCTAGAGTTCGAGGTGAGTGATTAGGTATACTTGAAGGTATCGCCCATGAAAGGTGTCATGAGGTTTGGGGAGAAGGGGAAATTAAGCCCTCGCTATATCGGCCCTTATCAGACTGTGAGGAGAATTGGGAAGGTTGCTTATGAGCTAGAGTTACCTTCTAAGTTAGACGGAATCTATCCAGCGTTCCACATTTCTATGTTGAAGAAGTGTTTTGGAGATCCTTCTTTGGTGATCCCTGTTGGGAGCACTGGAGTCAAATATAGCTTGTTCTACGAGGGAATTCCAGTCCAAATTCGGGATTGATAGGTTCACAAACTAAGAAACATAGAGATAACCTTCATTAATATTTTGTGGAGGAACCAATTTGTTGAGGAAGCCACGTGGGAAGCTGAGGAAGAGATGAGAACTAAATACTCGCACCTATTCGTGCCTGATGATAAGAATAACGAAGGTAAAAATTTCTGTTCTTACCTTAATTTGATGTTTCTATCCTGAGTTGATGTGTATATTTTGATGTTCTGAGTAGATGTTATTGAGGTCGATGAAGAGTTGAGAAGTTGAGTTGTTGAGTGAGTATCGAGACGAGTCTTAAGTCTATTCATGTCATAATACTGCTCCTACTCATCATTCGAGGACGAATGATCCCAAGGGGAGATGATGTAACACATGGTAAAATTACCAAAATACCCTAGATGAGAGATATGCACATAACGCGTCTTCTGATGCTCGGATGAAAAATCTGAGGTCTGATTCGTGATCAGCACGAAATATTGAGTGGGGGAAGGATCTCGGTTGATTTTTAGAGCAACCGAGTCAAAAGATAATTTTTCGTTCCAAAATGAAAAACAGTAAGAGTACGCGACAGACCGCGTCGCGAACCCATCGCGAAGGTGCACTTATGATTTTCTTAATTTTTTGACGGGATTGAGAAAACTCGTTCAGAACTTTTTTTGCCAAAAATGAACTGTTCACGACCAGTCTGCGTCGCGGACTGTGTTATTTTATGACTGGAAATTTTCTAAAATTTTGAGGGGCATATACGATTAATATAGGTCGTATTCGTGAAGAAAGGGTTTAAATCCCATTCTAAAATCCTCTTCCTAGCAAAATTCACCAAGTTAGGGCTTGAGGAGAGTTGAGATTGAAGAGTCAAGAGGAGATTCTACGAGGAATTATTGTTAGCAATCATCCCAGGTATATAAGGCTAACCAAAAGCATTGGATTGTTCTTCCATGTGCCCCTTTGGGTAAATTGAGTCCATGATTGAAGATGATGAGTTATATGTGACAATCCTTGAGTATTTTACTGAGATTCTTCTTAATTCATGTATTTTTCTTAAATTGATGATCATCATAAACTTGGTTTACTGCATAAGCATTTTCATGAATGATTTTAAAAATTCTATGTCTATTTTACTCAAGAATAAAAGAATGAACTTAGGGGATGAGTCTAGAGCCTTGGGGATGATGATGTTTATGATGTTGTGATTGTGGTCCAAATTGTTGAGAGTCTTGATGATGATGTTGATGAGAGTGATGTTCATGAGTCTTAAAGCTTGAAACTATATTCTAAAAGAATTTTTCGAGTCCATGATGTTGATGTTGATGAGATGATGTTGATGTTGATGAGATGAGCTGATGTTGATGATAATGTTGATATTGATGTACTATGTCCCTATGGGAACGATGATGAGGATATTGATATTGTTGTACTACGTCCCTATGGGACCGATGATGAAGATGTTTTATGAGCATGTCAATTTCTAGGAGGAGTGTTGAGCACCAAAATGGGTGAGAGTGAGTCCCACTCGAACTCATTAACTATGTAGCTCGCGTAGGAGTGAGGATCGAACCATAATACGGATGTTTCTGTTGTCCCAAAAGATGAATGATGTTATTTCTTGTGGTCCACTAATGGTGATGTCCTTTACCCCGAGCAGGGTACTAGATGGATATGGCAATGACATCACTTCGTTGTATTATCATCGGCTCATAGGTGATGGTTGTTGGTTCGAGAAACTCCCAATTAGGTTCTACTTTGATAGAACTCTGATGTTGATGTGATGGTATGAGTCTTGATGGATGTTGATGTTTTATTACCTACTCATTATCCTTGTCCTAGACGGGCACGAGTCCATTGATGTGAGTTGACTTGAGTATTCCTTGAGATGAGTCTAACGTATTGATGATGTTGAGATGAGATGTCGATGAGTCATTTGTCTACTCTTTGTTCTTTCTTTAGATAGACATTTGACATTCTGACGGAGTATGATGTTGAGTTGATTTTATCCCTATACTGTTTTATTTATATTCAGATGATCGAGTGGTCCGCCTGGTTACTAGCAATAGTATCTGGGTGCCAGCCACGCCTAGGGTACCCTCTCGGGGCGTGACAGTCATGTAAGTTTTAGGGCCAATGCAAATAGAACTTTGATCACATGCAAATTCTTGGGCCAATACAATGCAAATTTCGAGCACATGCAAACTTTTTTCCGACTACATGCAATGCGAATCTCAGGCACATGCAATATCTCGAGCCAATGCAAATATAGGGCATATTCAATTTCGATGGCCTATGCAATGCAAATATCAGGCACATGCAGTTTTTCTTAGGCACATGCAATTTCTCGGGTCAATGCAATGCGAATCTCATGTACATGTAATGTAAATATCGGGCACATGCAATGTGAATCTTGGGCTTATGCAAATTTCTCGGGCACATGAAATGCAATATCGGGCACATGCAATGCAGTCTTCAGGCATATACAATGCAAATCTCGGGCACATGCAATTTTTCTCAAGCACATGTAAATTCTCGGGCCAATGCATTACAAATCTCGGGCATATGCAAATTTCCCGGGCCAATGTAAACAATGCAATTTTCTCAGGCACATGTAATGCAAATATCGGGCACTTGCAATTTTTCTCAGGCATATGCAATGCAGTTCTCAGGCACATGCAATGCAAAACGTAGAGTAAGATTTTGTCTTACTAGACCTTTGCTTGGGCAATATTAAAATGTGTGCCTGTCATTTCTGTATTCAAAGAAAAAATTGTCAGTTTATAAAAAGGGGAAGGTTGATTTGTCCTTTGCCGTAAGTAGTATGCTCAATTTGTTGATGGTATTCAGCCTTTCATCGTGATGTCCTCTTAGAAGACGATCTTTAGTTCTGAATTTGACTTTATTGAAATTTTTGAGAGCCACTCAAAAATTTCTGCGCCAGTTTGTAGGAAATGCTCCTAAAAGAATTTTTGAGATCCTTTTAAATAATTCTGCCCTAGTTATTTGTCCGACAAGGAATATGCTCTTGTAGAAGAATTTCTGAGACCCTCTCAAAAAGTCTGCCACAATCTGTGATCAAAAGAGAAAATAAGTTTTTTATTATGATAATACCAAACTCCATAGGAGCGCGTATGTATCCCTCTTAAATGAGAAACAGGTCTAACGTAGTTCCAACTACAAAGTAAAAGAGCATATATGATAAAGCGTTCCTTCGCAATGATTGAAGAAATGGAGTCTAATCTTAGTTGTCACAGGTCTGCCATACACGAATCAACCTAGTTTCCTAGTTGAACAAGCTCCCTATATTACTGTGTTCTATTCATTCCAACATCTCTCGAATCCAGAAAGAACAGCTAATGTACCCCATGATTGATCATGCTATAAAGTAAAGATAAAAGCAATATAGGAATAATCTAGTGTAAACTCAATAAAAAGCTAATCAACATTAAACAATGGAAAATCAAAGGTAAAAACGAACCAAAGTAACCCTAAAATAAAGTTCTCATTCTTATCTCCTTGTTCTCCATAAAAACCAGATATTAAAACTAATGTCCTAAACTGAATATAACCAAAAAATTTCGTATCTAACTTTTGCCCTTACGTCTTCAAAATCCTCAATGCAGACTAGGCTGCTTTTATTGTATTCCTGCATTTAATGTTGACTGGGCTAATTTCTTGAATTTTCGTACAAGTCCGCGACAGGATTTTAGCCTTTTCTCCTGCTTCGTGGCTTTTTCTCTAAGATTTCAGCTTGCATTATGATAACGTTCAAACATACTTCTTTTTACAGAATATGGACAATTGTTAGCAATATATTTACTCAACTAAGAGTCAGGGTCGATCCCACAGGGAATAGGTTGAAACAATTCTACTAGTTATCCTACTTCGGTCGTTTTTTCTACTTCCAAAAAAAAAATAATGTGGAAAAGTAAAAATGGGGCGTTTTTTGAACTAAGATCCTAACTATGAGTAGGAATGCAAAAAAAAAAAAAAAACTAAGGCTTAAACAGTTTAATGATGACTAGGGTTGCGATCCCCATGACGCCCAACACGATAGCCAATTTATTTACTAAACCCATTCATGATTGTGTATACAAGATCAAATAAGTTAGGTAGCATCTAATTCTTCTTCCGGTCCTTCTTAGATGCATTTCATTCATCACCTTTCAGTCTCAAAATGTGTATTCTATAACCCTTGCTATGGACCCCAGAATACTCTTACCTTTCGATCTCAAGTATTTAGACTAGGTTAATAACCCCAAATTTCTGTTGTAGAGTTCTTTTTCTAATCATTACATCCCTCTCGAACATGTAATGAATACAGGCTTACTCTAATGTGTCGACTCATTAATTAAGAAATTAAATTGAAGAATACTATAATGCATACGAAAAGCAATCCCAATATTTACCCCAAATTTGTCTATCTCATTGAGTTGTCATGGTTCCCACAACCCTAGTTGTGGGTTTAGATTATCGAACTTGGAAGAATTGAAATATAAATCATGTTGAAATTCATAGTTAAATCACTTATAAGAAAGGATAGATCAATTCTTGAAGTCACACGAAGGAACAAGAGACGAAAACATGATTTACACTTCAAACAATAACCAAAACCACAACTAATGTTGCTAGAAATTTACTCACTGTCCAGTGTGTTTTTAAAAGGGAAAATCTGGAAAATTGAATGTTTGTATCGTGACTTAGCATCCCCCAGAACTTGGGGTACCAGCCCCCTTAAAATAAGAGTAAAACAATCCTTATATAGTACTTAAAACTAGCCTAAAACTAGTAGGAAAAGTAATCCTAAATGGACTACGAAAAGTATCCTAGTACATGTAGGATTCCCAGTGATATGAGGCTTCATGGACTGGACCACGACCTGAGGTCAAAATGGCCTTCCATGGTGTTTAACATGTCATGGAAACTTTCCAAAACTTGTTCACTTCACAAGGGTTCTCCATGTATCGTGAAAGAGAATGTACCGGAATTTCCATCTCAAGATTTAGAAGATCTTATGTTGGTATATTCCTTTTTTTATTATTATTATTATTTAATAAATTATTAAATTATTATTTAATATATAGTATTAGGATTCGAATCCAGGTGGAGGGGTTTTTCTTGGTTAAATACTGAAAAAGAAGACAACCTTTTGATTTTTAATTTTTCATTTTTTTTGTTTTTTTTCGTTTTCATATTGAAAAAGTAATAAGAATGAGAGGTGTTAAGCTTTTTATCATCCTGGTGTCGAGCTAGTTTTTCGCAGGACCTCCCCTACAGTATCGTCACCGCAGTAGAGCCTGTTCAGGGTTCCAAACTCAACGATGGCAACTAAACATGAGGGTTGCGCTTGTTGCGGGACTTAACCCAACACCTTACGGCACGAGCTAACGATAGCTATGCACCACCTATGTCTGCGTTTGCAAAGGCACCCCTCTCTTTCAAGAGGATTCACGACATATCAAGCCCTGGTAAGGTTCTTCATTTTGGATCGAATTAAACCACATGCTCCACCGCTTGTGCGGGCCCCATCAATTTTTTTGAGTTTCATTCTTGCGAACGTACTCCCCAGGCGGCTTCCCTATGTCTAGTATTTTAGATAAAATTGACTTTCTTTCTATTTAGAATAGAAACTATTGATATGTCTTATGGCAATGAAATATGGCAATAGTAACATAGTCACACTACTCCAATTAAAAAAAACTAAATCAAAATAAATGAAAGTCAAATACTCTTCTTCAAAATCTACATGACATACTCTTTTTCTACGAGATGCTGGGAATCCCTTATACCACATAGTATGTAGAGCACCACGATCCGTGAACTTGGACACAGTGACTGCCTTTTTCTAGAAACTGTCCAGTAAACTTTGGTGCCCTTCACGAGCACCTTCACAGCTCATGTAGTGAACCATAAGTTGTGAAAGGGCTCATGGTAAGGCTCTTGGACACGAGAAAGACAACCTTAACCTGGAAGACATACTTACGATCCGTCGAATTCATCACGAGCCGTGAATGGCTTCGTGGTGTGCTTGTTTGTTCCTTTTTATTCCGGCTTATTTCATATACTCCTGCATCACTTAGCTATTCCCCTTGTATTCACACCACCACATGAGTTGCATAACTAGACATGGATAGTGCATAACTCAAGCAGAATATCTTCAATTAAGTCCACAACAAGAAGCTCTAATTTCTTCGGAGATGTCTTAGTTTTTGTCACTTTTAGCTTTGTTACTGCTCTGTTTTTCTTTCCAACTACATAAATGTATCATATGGTGTGTCTAGATCATCCACCAGAAGTGCTCTCCCATGATTTATCCAATTTTATCTCCAAATCGATCCGGCATCCATAATTCCGTGAAATTCTCCTTTTCCTACAAAAGAAACATAAAATGCATATTTTAAACTAACAAAAGTGCTTAAGAACTCACAATAATCCTATGTATTAAGCATCATCAACGTCGTATTTTATGAATTATCAACACTCTCAACTTAGAACCATTGCTTTTCCTCAAGCGATGTCCTAAAACAAACTATAATGACGCACAAATACAAGTATCCACCAGGAATCATATAGTAACCCCTAAATCATCACATATGCCCAAAAAGTAAGCTTACAGTGTATATACTTGCACCCCAAAAGACTCACATAGATCAAGTTATGCATCATACCATATATAGTTGGCCCGAATAAGCTCAAGAACAAAGATGAACTAGTCAGAATAGCAACCAAACAGTGCAAGGATAGTGCCCTCACTACAAAGAAGTCTCAAACACAGTATGTAAATGCAAAATAGAGACTGAAATGTAGTCACTCACACTCACAAAATATTTTCAACTGACACATAAGTATAGACCATCTGCTTGCCCTTATTTTCACCACCTTGACTCTCGAATGACATTTTTAGGATCACTTTAGGACTTTTGTGGTGTGTAATATAGGCTCAGGCTAGGGTGAGTTACATTTAAGATCAAAGTGACGAATTTACCCCTCCAAGACACTACTTTGGCTTAGCCTCTACTTTTATCCCCAAAACTCTTATTGCCTCTATTTTTCCAACTTTCTTTGCCATTGGGAGTGATTTTCATTTTCATTCATTCTTTTTCTTTCTTTTTTTTGCTCGTTTGTTTACTCACGGTCAACCCCCAAACTTTCCTTCTCCTCTCATCACTTGACTCTTTTCAACTCTTACTTTTCTGCTTTTTGCACAATTACCACCCTCAACTTAGGCTTTTAGCCTAGGTTGAGGTTCACAATGTCTTTTTAAAGGAGCAAGGCCAATATAAGCTACCCTCAACTTAGGCTTTTGGCTTAGGTTGAGGTTCACAATGTCCTTGAAGAGACCTGGGCCAAAGTCCTTGCTGATATATAAGGGAGGTGAATTTGGTGTTTACAAATAAAAGGTCTATTCAAGCTCAACTTTTGGTTCAAAGGAAATAATTTCATTTGGTTGGCCAATTTTAGACTAAGTGACTTCACAAAAAAAAGGCCTAAGATCCTATCCTAATTCCATAATTCAATTGTTTTAGTGGGATTGACCATGCAAGTTCTAGCTTACAAGTGCATCAATTGAATTAAGCAAATAAGCTCACACACACATGGCATACATATCCCACATTATTCAGTACCAACCAACACAATCATGCTTCATTCATCAATATGCCAACTAGGCGATGTATACAATGCTTTACAAGGATCAACACAAGTTAGTTAGGATGGGATGCATGCACCTACAAGCATTTAAAAAAACAATTGGGGGTATTTTTCGCGAAAGTTGTGAGTTACTATAGACTCCTACAAATACTTATATTTACATAAATAAACAATTTAAACATTCTAGTTCTACTAGATAATACACCTTCAGAGAAAAGAAATATGGTAAGAAAAACTCCAAAGGGGTTCAGGATGCCCCACTCCCTACCAAAATTTATGTATTATCCCTAATGCATGTCAAACTAATATATAAAACAAGGGAAGTGATCATACCTACGATGCTCTAGGCATCAGTAGTAGTTTACTTGATTACTCAGACTTCATCAAGTATCCACATGTGTTGCCTTCCACTTTTTCCTCTACTTTGAACTTATGAACTGCACCTATAGCTTCTTTTCCAATTTTTACTATGCTCCAGGGGTGGTGGGATTAAAATAAATAGACCAAATAATAGAGATCGTACCTTGTGATTTTTGGCCTTGGAATGAGGAATGTGATTTTTTGACTTTGACCCGACAAATTTAAAAATATAAACATATTGTCCCTCCTTATATTCTTCCACATGTTCGGATGGTTTGATTAAGATCTCATCATCCAAACATAGGGTAGAAAAATGATTGGAATGAGGTCTGATACGTCCTAACTCGTGAATTCTATTATCATCATTCTTAATACCCTCATGTTTACACACACTAGAGTTCTTAAAAGTATTATCTACTGCCTCACATAACTTTAGTGCACTCTTCTCAATAGGTACAACATCCATAATAATATGATCAAGTAGATGACCCTCTAATTTCAGCTCCTCAAGTTGTCTCACAAGCCTCTTTTCTTCCTCAAACAAGTTGTCACTAACCTGTTGGGCATTAGAAGCATGAACCTTCACGCTCAATAAAACATCGAAATCATCAATATCTGAGCTAAATATTTCAACCTCATCAATTAGATCCACTCTTGCTTTTAGAAAGTGTATCATCGAAGAATTCATAGTCTCATGCAAATCTTTAAATAGAGCTAACAAATCCCTGCAAGAACCAATGCTAGTACAAAGCTTATTGGAGAGAGCACACCTATCATCACAGACTGCTTTGAATGTCATCATTTGTTTTGCAATACTTTGTCCCCTGTAGTAATCAAAACCAAAAAAAAACAAATAATAAAACTAGAAAATAAAACTACAAGCTAAATACAAAACTAGTAGATTATCTCAAAACTATATTCCCCAGCAACGGCGCCATTTTTGATAACGTTTAGACATACTTCTTTTTACAGAATATGGAAGATCGTTAGCAATATATTTACCCAACTAAGAGTCGGGGTCGATCCTACAGGGAATAGGTTGAAACAACTCTACTAGTTATCCTACTTCGGTCGTTGGTTTTATTTCCAGAAAAACAAATAATGCGAAAAAGTAAACATGGGGTTTTTGAACTAAGATCCTAACTATGAGTACGAATGCAAAAAAATAAACTAAGGCTTAAACAATTTAATGATGACTAGTGTTGCGGTCCCCATTACGCCCAACATGATAGCCAAATTTATTTAGTAAACCCGTTCATGATTGTTATACAAGATCAAACAAGTTAGGTAACATCTAATTCACCTTCTAGTCCTTCTTAGATGTATTTCAATCATCACCTTCCAGTAAGGGGGGCAACGGAACCAGTACCGGTACCATCGGACCGGTAATTACTAAAACCGTACCAGTACCGGTAGTAAGGGGGGGGGGAGAATTTTCGCAGTCGTACCGGCAGTTTCAGGAATTTGACCCATTACCTTACTGGTATGGAACCAGACCGGACCGGTAAATTCAGATTTTTTAATTAAATAATTAATTAATTTGATTAAATTATTAAACGTTGAAGTTTAATTTTTAAAGGTTAAATTAAGTTTAATATTTAAAGGTTAAAATTGAAGTTTAAAATTTTAAAGGTTAAATTAAACATAGTATCATTATATAAGTTTTTTAAAGTTTAAATTGAAGTTTAATTTTTCAAGGTTTTTTAAAACTTAAAAGTTTTAAAGTTGTTATAAATAATAAGTTATAACTTATAACTAGTTATTCTTATATAAAATTTAATGTTTCGAGTTTAAATTTTAAAATGAAATTTTTTTAACTTTTCAAATATAAATATAAAATATAAAAATTTTCACTTTAAAAGTTTAAATTTCAAAATTTTTTAAAATAAAATTTACATTTTAAAGTTTAAATTTTGAATGTTTCTTTTTATATTTTAAAGTTAATAAAGATTTGAGAATTAAGGGGGAAAATATATTAAAAAAAACTCACAACTTAAATTAAAAGTAAATTCAAGATAATAACTTTAAAAAAAACATAAGGCGAATAACCTGTAATTTTATTATGTTACTTTCAAATTTAAATTGTACAGATATTAGAAAAGAACCCAATTTACGCAGCCACCTTCTAGAAAGGGTTCTCTTTAAACTAGGTCTTATTTATAAATACACTAATATCTTAAACCACTTTGAAATTCTTGCCGAAGTGTTTCTAACATTTCTAATGTTACATTTTCTGGAATCGATTCTTGAGCTTGTTCCTCAAAAAAATCCTTGCCATCTTCACTTGATTCCGATAAAATATTATCTATATCGGCTTCAAATTGAGATGACAAAGTTGGACGCCCTACTTTCCCCCGCTCCGCATTTATCCAATCTTTGAATAAAACTGAAACTTCCAAGCTATCTGCTGCTAGTGAATATCTATGGTCTCCAAATTAGAATCTTGTGGCACTAAAAGCGCCTTCTGAAGCCACCGATGATGCTTGAATAGCCAGGATATCATGAACCACCCGCTGAAGTCTTGAAAAAGCTTTACCCCAATTCTTCCACCATGCCAAAAGTTGCTGCTTTCCCTCTGTATCCTTAATGCTTTCTATAGCCTGGCTAAGATATTCATCAAAATCATTGTTTTCGTTAGTAAAAAGTCCAAGATGAAATTCTAACATGTCATTATGTCATCCTCATATCTATCCTTAGATGGTTGTGGTTCTTGATTTTGTACATTTTCTACTAAATTATATTCTTCTAAATCATACAATTTCCTAGATTATGTTCTAATGCTACTTTTAAATACATCCAAATCATCTGATTGAGTATCTTCATCGTATTCAATTTCTAAATTTGCATATATACTGTGACGCCTGGTAAAATTATCAAAATGCCCCTAGAGTGAGGGTATGCGTGTAACGCATCTTCCAAGGCTCGTATGGCAGATCTGAGACCGGATTCGTGATCAGCATGAAAAATGGAGTGGGAAAATGGTTTGGGTCTAATTTTAGGACGACCCGATCGAAAGATAAATTTTCGATCCAAGTCACAAAACAGTGACGGTCCGCGACAGAGCCGCGACGCGCACCTATCGCGGAGGGACACTTGTCTGTTTTTTCCAAATTTTTGATGGGATGGAGAAAACTCGTTCAAAAACACTTTTCCAAAAATACACTATTCGCGATAGGTCCGAACTGGAAATTTCTAATTTATTATGAGGGGCATTGCGGTTAATCCCGAAACCCTCCTAAACACTAATACATGGCTAGTTAGGTCATTTCAACATGAAAAGAGCCTAAAAACCCCATTCTAAGTCCTATTTCAAAATCCACACAAGGCTAGGGCTTAAGAAGAGGAGAGAAGGGCTTGGGGTGAGACATTCAAGAAGAGATCCTCGACGTTACCCGGTTGAATAGCTGCATCACAGGTATGTAAGGCTAAACGAAAACATGAGATTGTTCTCTCATGTGCCCCATAGAGGTCATAGATGAGTTGATGATTGAAGAGTCTACATACATGATTTCTTTGATGGATTTTCTTGAAAATTATATTTGAAACTACATGTTTTCTATGTTGATGATCATCATACTCTTTGTTTTCTTTAATTGAATACTTTCATGGAATTGCATAACCCTATATAACTAATTTAAAAAGCATGCATATTGAACTTGAGAATTGAGTCTAGAGCCTTGAGTTGAGATTGTTGATTGTGATGATGAGTTGATGGAATCTTGATGACTAATTTGAAAAGCATTCATATTGAACTTGAGACTTGAGTCTAGAGCATTGAGTTGAGATTGTTGATTGTGATGATGAGTTGATGAAACTTTGATTGTTTTATGAGTCTCTATAAATCTCTATAAATAAACTCTACCGATGTGTTTATTCACTTGTTTCTTAATGACGGTTATACAATCTTGAGTCATTGATGAGATGTTGATAATAGGGTTAAAATCCCTATGAGATGTTTGATGATAGGGTGAAAGTCCCTATGAGATAATTGATGAAAGGACCAAAGTTCCTGTGAATATCAATCGTGGACGGGGCGTGAGTCCCTAGGAGATTGGCAGTCATTGAGGAGGAGTGAATCCCTATGAGACTGGTTGAGGTTGGTTTTATGAGCACTGAGTCAAGAGGAATATCGAGCACCAAAATGAGTAAGAGTGAGTCCCACTTGAACTCATTAACTACGTCCCCAAACGTAGGAGAGGCTTAAACCATCACATACATATATATAGTTTCCCTCGAGGTTTAACAGTCCCTGAAAGCAATAGCGGATCTATTCGGTTTGATTTCATATCGGGTGTATTGATATGGTATCCAATGTTCCTTAACTGGAAAGTTTGGGACCACTGTGGCAACATCAGGGTGATTGTTGTACATTCACTGGCTCATAAGTGAGTGTTTTCGGATAAGAGAAACTCCCAGGAAAATTCTCACCGTACTCCGAGTCTAGATGAGATGAGATGAGATGAGCGGGGGCGGACACCCTTGAGATGATCTATGTGCTGAGTTGAGACTATTGATGAGTCTGAGATAATGGTGTGTCACTTGTCTACTCTTTATTCTTTCATAGATAGACAATTGACTGTTTTGATTTGATTATGATGGTTATTCTGAGTTGATTTTACTTTCCGTATTTTTCTACCGGTTTCTGTTTCATTCAACTATTTTACATACCAGTACATTCCAAGTACTGATGTCCACTCTGGACTGCATCGTTTTATGATGCAGAAGCAGGTACTATAGATCATCAACAAGCGCTCCGTTGAAGATCAGAGATCCGAAGCTGATTCGATGAGCCTCCCCTACTCCGGAGGAAACCACTACTTTTACTTCATCATGCTTTAGAGTTAGGATTGGACTATTTCCTTATTTTGATTTGGGTAGCCATGGGTCTGTCATTGGCACCACATGATTAGTGATAGAGGCTTCATAGACCAGGGTCGAGCATTGATGTTGAGATTGTGAGCTAGTTCTTTCTACTAGCCTTCATTATTTTATCTATATTCCTTTGAGACTTTAGATGAGATGTGTCCATTATTTACATGTATTTTCCGCTGTTCATTAGAATTATGTGATTGAATGATGTGATGAGGCTAAGTGGTTCGCTTGGGGACTAGCAATAGTCTCTGAGTGCCGGCCACACCAAGGGTACCCTCCCGGGGCGTGACATATACTATCTACCATTCGAGATACACCGTCTTCTTTGTAAGCTGAGTTAAATACACAAATAGTTAAATAAATTTGAGGAATTGGGAAAGAGTATATTCTAAATTTTTCAATCATTTTTTAACAGGTTTTCTAAATTTTGGATCATTTTAAAACATGAAAAATTTAGTACAAATAGCACAAATATCAGGTAAAACAGAACAAATAGTAGGACAATAAAGACTAGAGATTTGTTTAGTAGCTAAATAAAAAACTCTTAAAAATTCAACTAAATCTCTAATATCATTCCAATCATTTTTATCAACTCGGTAAGCCATATCTACATTATGGGCATTCCAAACCATTGTAACGGGTCTCCTATATTCATAAACTACTTTAAGCATTTCATACAACGAATTCCACCTAGTAGCTACTGTTTTGGGAATTTTCCTAACAGGCGAATTGGATTTAATACACCGACTTTCAAATTCTTTACGTCTAGCTTTACTTGATATTTAAAAATAAAATGACATGCAATTTCTACTTTATTACAACCATTTTGAAATAATGAAACACCATCTCTAACAATTATATTATAAATATGAGCATCACATTTAATATGAAAACTATGTTCGTAAATAGGACTAAGAACAAGACTTAAATAATCAACAACACGTTTATTACTAGAAGCATTATCTGAAATTACACTAATTATTTTACTAGAAATGCAAAAAAATTATAAAACATCAAGAATAGTCTGTGCAATACAAGAACCAGTTTTACGCATTTCATAACTTTTATATCCCAAAATCCTTTTTTGCATACTCCAATTTTTATTAATCCAATGCCCGATAATTGTAAAATAATCATTACCAGTTATACTACGACCCATATCAGAAGTAATAGCTAATCTACAAGTATTATAAGCAAATAAACAATGAAGATATTGTACATATCGTGCTTGGTAATCAAAAATAACTTTTTTATTGTATTTCTTGTAAAACCATTAAAAGATGGGTTATAAACAATTTGAATATAGTGAATAAGACTAGGATTTTCAGCAAAATTAAAAGGCAAACCAGTAACAACAATCATTTTTGCAAGTTCGTCTAAGTCTCGTTTTCTATTATAAGGGTGATGTGTGCTGGGATTGCAGATATTAGAAGGGTTTAATTGCGACTGCACCATATTTTTTTTTCTCTTCTCTTTTGTTTCTTTGTCTTTTGTTTCTTTTCTTTTTTATTTTTGCTTTTCTTTTTTTTCTTTTTCATTTTTGTAAACTTTTCTTTCTTTACTCTTTTGTTTTTTTAATCTTTTTTTTGTTATTTTATCAACTATATTTTTTTGTCTTTTTTCATTTCTCTATCTCTATTTGTCTATCTTGTAAAGCCTCGCATGTTAAAAGGTCGAAATTCGAGGGGAAATATAGAATTAAGTTCTGGTGCAGGTAAATACGAGCCCATCTACGACTCCTGGTTGATTTTATGGGTCATAAATAGGCTTCATGGATGGAGATTAGACTTGGTGAAATTTTGAAGTCTAGGAGTCAGGGTGATAAGAGGTTCCACGATCCATAAAAGGGTCTATGAGTCGTAAACATTGGCTTGTAGACAAGGGGCCAAGACAAGTTTTTGAAGTTTAGGAGTGGTACCTAGACGAGGGCATTATACGAACAGTAGTCCAGTTAATGCATAGGTCGTGAATAAGGTTTCGTGATTTGGGTTTGAGGTGAGGAATTTTCTAAGTTTAGGTGGATTTATGAGGGTGTCTATGACCCATAGATGGAACCACAAGCCATAGATGGACGTTCGTAGATGGGGATACAAAGACTAGTTTTCAAGGACTTGGGTGTAATCAAGACGAGATCTCTATCTACGAGTCGTAGAGTGATCTACAATTCATAGACCTAGATCGTAAATCATGCCCCGACAGTTTTAGTGAGGGGAAGTCTTGACATTTTTCCGCAACCTAAGTTCAATACTAAATCGTTTAGTGCCTAAATCTACCCATATCAACCTCATTCCTTCTCATAACACTCTCATTCACTCCCAACTCTTATCTCTCCCAAAATTCTCCTAAGGCTTTCAACTCCTAAGATTTAAAAGGGCAAGAAGCTAGGATTTTAAGGTCTTCTTCCCCAAATCTCAAGTTTCTCTTCTAGGTTTCCATCAAGGTATGTGGGTTTGAGCTGTGGATTCCCTTCACCTATGATGACAAAGTATTTTTATTATGTTACTTAGTTCAAGTTATGAGATTTTCATGAGTTTTATAATATCTCTTCAAATGTTTATATCATGACGTATTCATTGCCTAATGATGAGTTATGCTATGAGTTTATGCTATATTATGAAAGTTTGATGATTTACAAGATGTTGTCACGATTGGCTACCTAGGGTTTTGAATGCTTATGGTGGGTTAGCACTACAAGAAAATAGGTCTTTAACGAGGAAAAATTTAGTTGCTAAAAGTATAAATTCGGTTGTTATTAGTCAATAACGATCAGTAAAAATCCTGTCATCACCACTTGTTAAAAGCTCCTTCGTTAAAGTTAACGATTGAAAAAGCTTTAACGACGACAAAAATTAGGTCGTTATACCTCTTTTCAACAATTTTTCTTCACTAATTAATATTCTAGTTATTAAAAAAAGGGCAAGCCCAATGCATTTTCGGGGAAGGGCCCGACCATAAAGATCTATTATACGCAACCTTACCTTACACTTCTGCCAGAGGATGTTACCAAGGTTTGAACCTGTGACCTTTTGGTCATATGGCAACAAGTTTAACAGTTACTCCAAGGCTCCCTTTCAATTCTAATTATTAAAACCTTAATTATAGCCACAAATCAAATGAGCAAAAGTGCATATTCATATATACATAGACACATACATACACATACAAATACGTGCACATAGGAAAACATACAAATTGATTATATTCATATAAAATTTTATAGTTAACTATCAAGAATGATATTGCGTAACGTTACAAAAATATAGATATACAAATTGTGTGATATTATATTTTTTAATTCCTAGTAAAAGAAAAACTAGAATATCTTTAAACAATTTCTAAAATATGAAATGCATTCTTCCTGTGCTTCAACAATTTTTGTTGCTTATACTCTTTACACTTTCTCTGAGGATGAGTTCTTCAAACTGCTTGTTCTGTCAAAAGACAAGTATAAAACTTCATGTAAGATTAACCTTAATGAAATATAAAATTTGCTTATGTTCTCACAACCAAATAAAAAGAAAGTTGGACTTTTTAGTTCTAGACATAAAGTTCTTTGTTTTGTATTTTGTACCTTAAGTTATTGACTTTTTGCACATTGCTTCATGGATAAAACCCCCAACTGCTTTTAGTTTCTCTTTTTATACTAATGGTATTCACCTAATATAAATAATTCAATATCATCAAAATTATTATGAGATACAAATTAATTATATCATCTTAAATTTTAAATAATAAAAGAATAATGATATCTAAATTAATTACTAGTTGATTATATGTCATGTGTTGTAAAATTTCATTTTATACTTGTCTAACTCAAATGAATGATTTTTCTTTGTACACACCTATTAGTTTCACAACTAATAATGAGAAAAAATCGACACAATATATATCTTTTATAAGAAGAAACATTATTACAGAATACTGATTCTTAAGTCGGTTGATCGAGGTAATTTGCAAGTGGAGAAACATCTATCCTCTTGAGAAAATTACTTACTGCCAAATTTTTATAACTTTTCTGCCTTAAGTTAATCTCATAAGCTCATAATTATATATTTAATATTATTACTTCTATTTTTAATTTTTTGTTTCCTTACATTTTTTTGTTTTGACCTACTTCATCTTGCATCTTTAAAAAGGTTAAGTAAAGAGGAATAAATTGTCTCTCAAAATAAAAACATGTACAGAAACGATATCAAGAAAATATTTAAGGTAAAGAAAAATTATGCGCAAAAGAGTGTAACTAAATGCTTTTATAATATCCCAAAAGTTTATATATTTGACTATAATAAAAATGATGGATAAAATTATTAGAAAATAGTACATTAATATTTTTTTTTCTTTTTATTAAACTTTTCTTATGAAATAAGAAAAATAAAAAAAGATGGAGGATTCTTATCAGTATGATGGAATGATTAACAAAACACCATCTGTTATACTTATAACATGATTTGGTCTGATCTCTTTGCGCTTATATTAATTAAAGTATATTTTTACACTAACTAATATATTTTAATGACGGGATGTTATGCTTTTTAACAATCAAATATTATCACCTTGTTAATGTTGAATTAAAATTTGCCTTTAATGACCAAAAACAATTTGGTCATTATACGTGTATTTATAACGACTGAATTCATTTTCCTTCGTTAAAAAATGATCATTAAAAGTCATTTTTCTTGTAGTGTTTCTACCCTGGGGACTTGTTACAGTTATTAGCTGGTTTGAATAATGTTGTTCGGATTCCTGGCTATACTTATCAGTTGGAATGCTGATCATTTACCGGGTTATTGGTATTTGGGGTATGGTTCTAGACTGTTATATGTATTGCTTATCTCATCGCTTACTTGAGTATGGGTTTCTATCATCTTTATCTTGGGTTATGTATTGACATTGTGAAGGGTTTATTTTATTAGTGGGGGATTAAGTGTGGTGATACTCCAGGATTATGATAGTCAGATAGGTTGATATTATTGGATAGGCTCAGTTTGATATTATTTGGGGTATGGATTGATTCGCTCCTTATCATGTGTAGTAGATGATTAAGCCAGATTGCCACCTTGGCTACACTTGATACGTCTCCAGTAGCGTAGCAGAGGCTAACTGTCAGGGCATTGGTTTGTATTATTTTGTATATGCAGGTTAACAGATTGGACCGATTGAATGTTTGGTATATTTGTCCATGCTTGTGATATAACAACTAAGTGCCACAGACTTAGAACTTTCACTAAGACTCCCGTGCGGCACTAGTCGATTTTCTCACGACTCTTTCACGATCTTGCAAATACTAGTAAGCCTTTTCAACTAAAATTGCTTAGGAAACGCTATATAAGAAAGCTATATGAGAGAGCTTTTGGAAAGAAGGCTTGTATTGCTTGGAAGAATGCTTTGCAATTTCTGGATGCCTTACAAATGAATGCTCCCTCTATTTATAATACACCCTAGGAGCTTAAATGCAAATAATATTTACTTACAAGTCCCTAAGTTATTTAATCTTTAGTCCCCTCTCTAGAATTTTCCATACAAGTCTAGAGAGAACTAAAGACTACAAGACATATCTACATTCTTGTAGATTTCTCTGAGACTTCTCAAGATTCATCTATATTATTCTAGAGCCTTCTAAAAGCTTCTAGTCTTTTCCGCAATGTTCTAGAGTCTTCCGAAAACCTCTCCAAGACTCTAGTTTCTTCTTCTTGACTCTAGATTCTTCCTTCTTTCTATGGAAGATTGGTGGATCATGACACTCTCCCCCACCTGATGTTGTGACGTCCTCGACACAATGCTACTATTAGAACTCCTAGTTTCTACCTTCGGACTGCTGCAAGTCTTCAGCCATCCCTCTGTGGTCTTCTCTGGAGTTTGCCTCCTTCAGCAACCGAGGAGCACTCCTGTGGTTGGTTGTCCTGGTTCCTGCTTGGCTTTCTTCGATGTCTTCTTATCCGATGACTTTTCCTTTTAGCAGGCATAGGACACGACAATGGCGGTCCTTCCTTAATCTCTTCCACAAATTGCAAGGCCAATAGTTGAACTAGTCTCTCTGACTTGGGCATCTTGACTAAGGGTACCATGCAGGAACCTCCTTGCTCCAAGACTACGAGTTGTTGGAGGTAGGGGTCAATCACCGCATGACACTTTTGGAAATTTTCCTGCCCAAGGATGATGTCAAAGAAATCTACCAGGGCGATGTGGAAGTTGGTCTTGCCATGCCACTTTCCCAATGCTATGTCAACTCCTTAAGCAAATCCACACACAGGGGTCATTGGCACATTGATCGTTCTAAGTTGTGTATTACTTGGGTTATATTTTAGCCCCAACTTGGTTTTCGCGGACTTGGTCATGATATTGGCCTCCGCGCCTATGTAGACCATGGCACGAGCAGATCGTCCATTGATCGTGATATCTATGTAATGCGCACCATAATTCTTCGACTTCTCCAGCTACTGCTTGACAACTCCGCATAGCCAAATCACACCTACCCGTGTTATGCCCGATTCTTCCCCTGATTTGGGTGCCTCTTCTTGCGCATTTTGCTCCTTCCACTCCCGCAGTATGGCATCAGTGCTCTTCAGTTCGGGGCACTTCTTGTAGCTATGTGGCCCCCCACATATGTAGCACTTAAACTCTTTCTCGGACTGAGCCTTGCCTTCTTCGCTGCTTTATCACCTGGACTATTAGGCCTGCAAATATCATGATGCTTGGGGTGTGGCTGCCAACCTTTGCCTTTGCCACCGTCTCTCCCAGCTTGTTTATGACTACCTCCTGCCTCTTTTTCTCGATCTCTATCCCACTTGTCATGCCGAGAGACCGTCAAAGCCTCTACCTACGTGATGGGCCCGTTAGTGGTCTAACTTGTCGGTGTTCCAACGCCAACCTGTCCCAGTTCTGTAAGCCGTCCATGGAGTGGAATATCATATCCTCATTTGTAAGATTGGGGATCTGGAGCGTGGGGGTAGTAAACTCCTTAATGTAGGCCCTTATGCTACCCATCTGCTTCATCTCCCTAAACTTTTGCTTCGCCTCATAGATGACGTTATTCAGGAAGAAGGCCTTCTTGAACTTATTTTGGAACTATTCCCACATGTTGATGGTGCATAACCCCTTCCCTATTTCTGACTCCTTATGTGTCCACCATAATATAGCCATCTCCGTCAGATACAACATGGTTGTGTTGATCTTAGTCTCGTCGTTCCTTACCTTGTTACACTTGAAATAATTCTCCAAGTTCCATAAGAAGTTCTCCACCTCTTGCGCATCACGGACACCTTTGAAGACAGGTGGCTTGGGAGCCTCAGTCCTAGCCTCTCTTTCTCTAGCCAATGTAGCATATCTCCCCTCTTCTATGACTTTCTAGAGTGCCTTCACTCAAGTACTCATGTCCTCCAACATGTCCATGAATCTGCCGTCCAGGGTAGTGACCCGACACTCCAAGGAAGTGATGGTCTCCCTCAGCTCGTACTCCACCGCCTGACATCCGCCCAAGTCTTTCTGGATGTTGTCATTCTCTTTAAGGGTGAACTCCTCCAAGGTCTGAAACTTGCCATCAAACTGATTCAAGCGCTTGCTTAAGAACTCTACCGCTTGCTTGACAGCATCCACCCTCACGACCTATCCCATGTCGTGCATGACTTTGGCGGGTTCCTTGCCTCGTTCATTGTCACTCAACTCCGCGGCCGAGAGTGAGTGGGTTGTTATGGACTCGCTTAGTGTCGGTCAGACCGGCACGTCCTCAACCTTCTTGGAGCGGTTTTTCCCTTTGCATTTCTTGCCAACATCCAACATAATGTTAGCGGTATTGGTGGCGTCAAAGTCTCCTCCGCTTTCCGTTGCTTCCCTTAGTACAAACCTGCTCTGATACCACTATGTCACAGACTTAGAACTTTCACTAAGACTCCCTTACGATACTAGTCAATTTGGTCATGACACTTTTACGATCTTGCAAATACTAGTAAGCCTTTTCAACTAAGATCGCTAAGGGAGCGCCTAGATAAGAATACTATGTGAGAGCTTTTGGAAAGAAGGCTTGTATTGCTTGGAAGAATGCTTTACAATTTCTGGATGCCTTACAAATGAATGCCCCCTCTATTTATACTACACCCTAGGGGCTTTAGTAAAAATAATATTTACTTGCAAGTACCTAAGTTATTTACACTTTAGTCCCCTCTCTATAATATTCCATACAAGTCTAGAGAGAACTAAAGACTACAAGACATATCTACATTTTTCTAGATTTCTCTAAGACTTCTCAAGATTCATCTATATTATTCTAAAGCCTTCCAAGAGCTTTAAGTCTTATGACCAATGTTCTAGGGCCTTCCGAAAACCTCTCCAAGACTCTAGTTTCTTCTCCTTGACTGTAGATTCTTTCTTCTTTCTATGGAAGATTGGCAGGTCGTGACATGAGGCTCTATTGGCGGACAAAGTTCCTATAGTTGTGAGCTCTTAGATATGTTACTGCTGATTGTTAGGTTATTTCCAGAGAGAGTGGTGTGATTTTTCTATAGGGGAGGGTAGGTTTCCATTGATTGAGGTTTAGGGCGAAGGATATTTCGGAGATTGCACCAAGACCCATGGTGGATATTATGAATGATTGATTATGTAAGGACCCGTATTTTGTACAACCTCGATAGAGCTTGAAATTTTGGTTCTGGAAAGTTTCTGACCAAGTTGACACTTCATGGAAGCCTTCACGGTCCGTGTGGTGCTTTAGAGACCATGTGGAGCCTCCTAGAAGTGGCCCTTGGCCTTATATGGGATGTTAGGGCCTTGGTGTGGAGTTTAAGACTAAGGCATACCACACTTGCACCCCACACGGACCGTCTTTATTTTCATTTTCAAGCAGTTGCAATTTAAAATTTTCTAGATTCCCTGTGTTATTATTATTCAGATAAGAATCCTGATAATCATAAATTGGACTATTACTAGTATTAATATTGTTATAGCCTGTACTTTCCACCCCTTCTTCTTTTATTGAGGCTTCTTTCAGTTTCTTAGTAAGAATGGGTAAGGGTATTCTACCTAAATAGTAGACAGGTTCTCTGCCCCTGCGGGGATGGAGCAACAGAAGTTTTTTTGAGAATTCAAGAGAAGGTCACGGCGAGACGAGCCGTTTATCATTACGATAGGTGTCAAGTGGAAGTGCAGTGATGTATGCAGCTGAGGCATCCTAACAGACTGGTAGACTTGAACCTTGTTCCTACATGACCTGATCAATTCGATCAGGCACTCGCCATCTATTTTCATTGTTCAAATCTTTGACAACACGAAAAAACCATTGTTCAACTCTTTGACAACATGAAAAAACCAAAAGCTCTGCCCTCCCTCTCTATCTATCCAAGGGATGGAAGGGCAGAGGCCTTTAGTGTCCCCTTGACTGACCATATGGACTGTGTGGTAGATCATATGGTAGCCTTGGGCTTGGACTTCACAATTTGAAGCCCAAGTAAATTGGTACGGTTCGTATGGAGGGGTACGGTCCGTATACCTCTCCGTATGGGCTTTGGAGTGAAATATTTTCTAAGAATTGGATCATTGTCTCGGAACTTGGTCATGACGAATTTTCTAAGTGAAGAGGTACGGAGGAATACACAATTTGTATAGCTTGGTGCGGACCGTGAGACCAACCACTTGGAAGCTTCGTCAAATTTTTCTAAGTACGGAATCTTCAAGCTTAGCCAAGTTCACTTTCAAGCTCTCAATTCAAGCTTGTTTATATTGTTTAGGGCTATCATGGGCCTCCTACATCAAGCCAAGTTCAAAGGAATTCCATTAGTTAAGCTTTTCACGAGAACCAATAGAAGGGTCAACTTTAAATTGTCATATCTCTTAGCACAAAATGAACTGGGTGGATCAGGAACCTATGAAATTGAAGCTCTTTGAATTAGCTTTCCTACGCATCTAGTTTTACCTCATTATGAGTTTGGATCAAGACATTATGCCCATTTACGTATAACCTGTCTATTCAGTGTTTTATGAGAATTGACTAAGTTAGGTATTATGGGAAGGTTTCACTATCTGTGAAACCTTGTACGGACTGTGAGACCTCCTCACGGGACCCCTGGAAAGACATATTATTTTTCTTCATTAATGGGATTTTTGTAATTGTGGCTTTGCCTAAGGGTCTTTTATGACTTCTTATGCTATCTTAAGACCTCTAAATGACCTAAACTCTAATTCCCTCCTTCAAATTCATTCCTACACTTAGAATTACTCAAATTCTCTCAACTCTTTCTTAAGAACTCTCCTAAGGTGAACATTGAAGGATTTTCTTGAATCCAAGGAAAATGGTCACTTCTTCATTAAATTTCTTCCTATTTCTTCTTGGTTAGCTAAGGTATGTGAGATTGATTGTTGGTCCCCTTATACCAAGAAGACCCAAACTCTTTTCACTTGAATTTCATGAAATTTCACATACTTTAAATATGTGTTTTAAGAATTATGATTTAATAAATTCCATTGAAGTATAGTCTATGCTTCTTTGTTGATTTTGAGATGACTTAAACCTTAATATGTTGAATTACTTGAGAATTTTGAAGATTTGAATATGCATTGTCCCTTTAAAGTTTGATTTATGTATGATTGTATTTGAATGCTGATTTTACCTATGGATTTACTTGCATTTCATATTGAATTGTTAATTTAAGATTGAAGCTATATTACCCATGTTATTCTTATATCATTCATGGCATATGCATTATGAGCATTTAATTTTATGAAAATGATGAAGTGGGCTAAGCCCAATTATGTTTATGTGTATGATTTTGATAAGATATTGGTTATGACAAGAATGTGATCACATGAATGTCTATTGTTAATGGATCTTTGAGCATATTGGGTGCTTGCACCATAATTGTTAAGTGAATGAGCTATTCCTATGCATGAAAAGTGTGGATTGAATTATGATTTGAATTTTTAGCTCAAGTATGAATTATTATGAAGAATGTTTCGCTTTTAAGCCTGAATATGCTTTGAAATGACTTGAAATGACTAATGTCTCTTTGAAAGCATGCATATGTATAAGTATTCTTGTGGGATGTTGACATAGCATCGTTGGGATTGGAGGCATCAGAGCTATCCCCAAGGGTCCTCTTCTGTTCTCTTGAACTATGTGCCAGCATAGGTATTGAGATCTGAGGCTTATCCCGTTAATTGAGGCATGACCCGCTAGAAAGATCTGAGGCTCATCCCGTTAGTTGAGGCATGACCTGCTAGAAATATTGTGATAAACCTATCCATAATAGGATACCCATAAGGAAGGCCACTTCTCCGAAATTGGAGGCTCGTTAGGAGAAGTGTGGTTTACCTTTGGCAAGTAGACCACCTCTTTTTCGATGTGTAGATAACATCAGAATTTCAAGTAATAGCTCGCTTGGTCTTATATGTCAGTTGAGGTCTTATCCCCACTTTATATTTTGTATTTCATGCATCATGAATTTCATGGCATATTGTTATACTACATTTTTTTGGATATATACTTCTTTCTATATTATGTGCCCTTGTCATCTAACATTGAATGCAAGTTCAAAAAGTCATATGCATTGCATGACCATATACTTAGTATATTCAAACGTGCCAACGCATACTTTTGCCTACATGATCTAACCATGTAAGGACTGGAGACAACCTTCATCTACCGTTTGATGGCTAGATCGTATTTGAGACACTTATTGTGGTGAGTCCTATCTACTACGGACAAGCTACCATTCCTCTACCTATGAAGTCTTGTTTATGTTATTTACCTTGAGGGTGAGCCTGATACATGTCTTGGCCCCCATCCTATCTTATGATTAGAGGCACTATTGGACATCTTATCAACTCTTTTACGTTTATATAATAAATGTTGTATTCGAAGATTATGATAAAGGTTGTGGCTATCTATTGAATATGGCTATTATGGATTTATTATGAGAATTATGATAAGTATGTATATTTTGATGTGCTTTTATGTTGTGATGTTAAAGATCCTAAGTCCCGCATTGCCCCCATAGAGTGAGTCATACTTATCTGCCCTTTAGTTCTTATCTACTATATGCTATGTGAATCAATGTTAATCCCTTTCCCTATGACATCTCCATAGTGTGAGTCGCACTTTCCCATCCCTTAGAACTATGTATTTACTATTCGTACATGCTTCCGTACCGATAATGTGAATATGGATACTTTGAGGCTTGTCTGGGGACTCTCGGGTTCCCATTTGCCATGTCACTCCTAGACCCTAGGTCTGAGTCATGACAGAGATGGTATTAGAGCACTAGGTTTGTAAATGGTCCTCGGAGTCTAACATGTCGCGTCAAGTAGAGCCTTATTCATGGGTGTGAAGCGTGCCACATCTACGGGGTAAGAGGCTACTAGACATTTTCCGAAAATGTTTCACTTTACCATGATGTATATCGTGCCATGGAGCGTGTCTTAAGATTTCCTATCTCCATCCGTCCTTACCGAATAGGGAGAGTTACTTTGGGCCTATAATGGAATCCAGGCAAAAAAGATATTGTAGCTAATCTTATAGATGTGGTCGAAGGGAGATGGTGAATGATGTGCTTTGTTTGACAAGATTGGGGAATTAGGTTGTGTGAATCTAATGATGGTTTCATTCTTATTCAGAATGGGGTTGGATCTTTTGTGGTTGTTGATATTTTCACCGATCACAAGAGTTTGCAAAATATGTTCAGTCAAAGGAATCTTAACTTGAGTCAAATGAGATGGTTAGAACTCCTTAAGGACTATGACATGAGTGTACAATATCATCCCGACAAGGCAAATGTTATAGCCGATGCTCTTAGTAGGCTATCTATGGGAAGTATGACTCATGTTGATGAAGGGAAGAAAGAGTTGGCAAAAGATGTTCACTGTTTGGCTAGATTAGGTGTTAGGTTGGCCAACTCTAATGATGGTGGTGTTTATGTCTAGAATGGGGTCGAATCTTCTGTGGTTGTTGATGTTATGGCTAAGCAAGATCTAGATCCGTCATTGGTTGAGTTGAAGAAGTTGGTCGCCGAAAGGAAGATAGAGGTCTTCTTTCAAGGGGGAGATGTTGTGCTTCAGTATCAAGGTTGGTAATGTGTTCCAAATGTGGATGGCCTTAGTATGGTGATCATGAGTGAAACCCATAACTCTCATTATTCCATATACCCGGGATCTACTAAGATGTATCAGGATTTGAGGAGAGTGTTCAGTGGCATGGTACGAATAAAGACAATGCTAAGTTATATTTGGGAGTTGGTTAGATTGGATGGTGTGCCGACTTTTATTTTATCAGATTGTGGTACCAAATTTACTTCTCACTTTTGGATAGCATTTCAAAACGGGGCTTAGCATTAAGGTGAAGTTAAGTACTATTTTTTTCTTCCTCAATCCGATGGACAAGCTGAAAGGACAATTCAAACCTTAGAGGGCATTTTGGGGACTTGTGTGTAAGAATTTAAAGGAAATTTGGGTGATCGTCTACCACTTATTGAGTTTGCTTACAATAATAATTTTTGTGCTAGCATGGGTATAACACTGTTTGAAGCTTTGTATGAGAGAAGGTGTAGGTCCCTGATGGGATGGTTCGAGTTAGATGAGGTGGTATTGATTGGCTCGGATTTAGTGTTGGAGGTTATGGAAAGAGTGAAATTTATTAGGGGAAGGTTGAAGATGGCTCAAAGTCGCCAAAAGTCCTATCCGGATGCTAAGAAAAGGGATCTTGAGTTTTGTGTTGGTGATAGGGTGTATGTGAATATTTCTCCTATAGAGGGTGTGATGCGTTTTGGCAAGAATGGAAAGTTAATTCCTTGGTATGTAGGTCCTTATGAGATTGTTGAGAAGATCAGGAATGTGGCTTATAGGTTGGATTTGCCTCCGGATTGAGTTCTAATCACTCGGTTTTCCATGTGTCTATGTTGAGGAAGTTGGTTGGTGATCCTAGTACTATTGTGTCTTTGGAAGGTGTTGAGGTTGAGGAGAACTTGCCTTATGAGGAAGTTCTAGTTGAAATTTTTGATAGGCAAGTGAAGCGGCTTTGTACAAGGACGTGGATTTAGTTAAGGTGCCTTGGAGAAATCAACATGTAGAGAGTGCCACATGGGAGGCAGAGTTGGACATGATAAAAAGATACCTCTATCCTTTCTAATCTACTCAACCCTATGGTATTAAGTGCTTCCTATTTTCAATGGTCCTAATTCTTTCACTCTTGAGTTTTATGACATGACATGCATACATGCGCACCAAAATGATTCTTATGATGTTTTGAATTATTTGAATACGTTTTGATATGAATTTTAAGGACTTTATGATTTTCAAGTGGTGAAATATGCATTGTATCTTGTGTTTGAATGTTTCATGTTCTAAGTCGAAGCCTTTTAACCCTTGTTTTAGCACATTCGAGGATGAATGTTCCCAAAGGGGAGATGATGTAAGGACCTAGACTTTGTACGACCTCAATGGAGCATGGAATTTTTGTTCCGGAAAGTTTTGGACCAGGGTGACACTTTATGGAAGCCTTCACGGCCGGTGTGATGCTTGACGGATCGTGTGGAGCCTCCTTGAAGTGGCCCTTGGCCTTATGTGGGGTGTGAGGGCCTTGGTGTGGAGGTTAAGACCAAGGCATACCACACTTGGACCCCACGTGGATAATGTGAGACCATATGGATCGTGTGGTGGACCATATGGAAGCCTTGGGCTTGGACTTCACAATTTTGAGCCCAAGTAAAGTAGTACGGCCAGTGGTATGGTCCGTATGGAGGGGTACGGTCCGTATGGGCTCCAAAGTGAAGTATTTTCTAAGTGTTGGATCACCGTCTCGAAACTTGATCGTGAAGAATTTTCTAAGTGAAGTGGTACGGAGGAGTACACGGTCCATAAAGCTTGGTACGGACTGTGAGACCAACCGTTTGGATGCTTCGTCAAATTTTTCTAAGTATGGAATCTTCAAGATCAAGCTAAGTTCACTTTCAAACCCTCAATTGAATCTTGTTTATGTTGTTTAGGGCCATCATAGGTCTCTTACATCAAGCCAAGTACAAAGGAATTCCATTGGCTAAGCTTTTCACGAGAACCAATAAAGGGGTCAATGTTAAATGGTTATATCTCTTAGCACAAAAAGAACTGGTGGACCATGACCTATCAAATTGAAGCTCTTTGAATTAGCTTTCCAACTCATCTAGTTTCACCTTATTCTGAGTTTGGATTAAGACGTTATGCCTGTTTTCATAAAGTCTATCTGTGTAGTGTTTTCTGAGAATTGACTAAGGTATTATGGCAGGGTTTCACAGTCCGTGAAACCTTGTACGGACCGTGAGACCTCCTCATGGGACCCCTAGCAAGACATGTTATTTTTCTCCATTAATAGTTTTTTTGTAATTGTTGCTTCTCCTAAGGGTCTTTTATGTCTTCCTATGCTATCTTAAGACCTCTAAATGTCATACACTCTAATTCTCTCCTTCAAATTCATTCCTACACTTAGAATTATTCAAATTCTCTCAACCCTCTCTTAAGAACTCTCCTAAGGTGAACATTGAAGGATTGTCTTGAAGCCAAGGAAAAGGGTCTCTTCTTCATCAAATTTCTTCCTATTTCTTCTTGGTTAGCTAAGGTATGTGGAATTGATTCTTGGTCCCTTTCAACCAAGAAGACTCAAACTCTTTTCACTTAAATTTCATGAAATTTCGCTTACTTTAAATATGGGTATTAAGAATTATGATTTAATAAATTCCATTGAAGTATGGGATATGCTTATTTGTTGATTTTAAGTTAATTTAAGCCCTAACATGTTGAATCACTTGAGTATTATGAAGATTTAAATATGCATTGTCCCTTTAAAGTTTGATTCAATTATGAGTAATCTAAATTGTGATTGGAATGTTTATTTTACTTATGGGTTTATTTGAATTTCAAATTGAATTGTTAATTTTAGATTGAATCAATATTACTCGTGCTATTCTCACATCATTCATGGCATATGCATTCATGAGCATTGAATTTTATGAAAATTATGAAGTGGGTTAAGCCCAATTATGTTTATATATATGATTTTTATAAGATATTGGTTATGACAAGAATGTGATCACTTAAATTTCTATTGTTAATGGCTCTTTGAGCATATTGGGTTCTTGCACCATATTATTAAGCGGATGAAATATTCCTATGCATGAAAAGTATGGATTGAATTGTGATTTGGCTTTTTAGCCCAATTATGAATGATTATGAGGAATGTTTGGCTTTTAAGCCTAAATGTTCATTGAAATGATTTGAAATGTTTAATGCCTCTTTGAAAGCATGTATATGTATAAGTATTCTTGAGGGATGTTGACTTAGCACCGTGAGATTGGAGGCGTCAGGGCTATCCCCAAAGGTTCTCTTCCTTTCTCTTGAACTATGTGCCAACATGGGTATTGAGATCTAAGGTTCATCCAGTTAGTTGAGGCATGACCCACTAGAAAGATATGAGGCTCATCCCATTAGTTGTGGCATGAATTGCTACAAATATTGTGAAAATCCTATCCGAAATGGAATACCCGTAAGGAAGGTCACTTCTCCGAAATAGGAGGCCCGTAAGGAGAAGTGTGGTTTTACTTTGGCAAGTAGACACCTCTTTTTGGTGGAGGGGTAACATCAGGATTCAAGTAATAGCTCGTTTGGTCGTATATATTAGTTGAGGTCTCATCCCCACTATATATGAGCATTATTGTATTTCATGCATTATGAACTCCATGGCATATTGTTATACTACCTTTCTTTGGATATATACTTCTTTCTATATTATGTGCCCTTGTCATCTAACATTGAATGCAGGTTTGATAAGTAATATGTGTTACATGCCCCCATACTTAGTACATTCAAACATACTAACACACACTTTTTGCCTACATGATCTAACCATGTAGGGACCAGAGACTACCTTTATCCACTGTTTGATGGCAAGATCGGATTTGAGGCATTTGTTGTGGTGAGTCCTATCTTCCATGGACAAGCCACCATTCCTCTACCTATGAAGTCTTGTTTATGTATTTACCTTGAGGGTGAGCTTGGGACATGTCTTGGCCCGTGTCCTATCTTATGCTTAGAGGTATTTTTGGACATTTTGTCAACTCCTTTACGTTTATATGATAAGTGTTGTATTTGAAGATTATGATAAGGGTTGTGGCTATCTATTGGATATGGCTATTATGGATTGATTATGAGAATTTGGATAAGTATGTACGTTTTGATGTGCTTTTATGTTGTGGTGTGAAAGATCCTAACTCCCAAATTTCCCCCATAGAGTGAGTCATACTTACCCGCCCCTTAGTTCCTATGTGCTATGTGCTATATATGTTAATCCATATTAATCCCTTTCCCTATGACATCCCATAGCGCGAGTTTCACTTTCTCTTCCCTTAGAACTATGTGTTTACTATTCACATATGCTTCCGAACTGATGATGTGAATATGTATACTTTGAGCTTTTTTGGGGACTCTCTGGTTTCCATTCGCCATGTCATTCCTAGACCCTAGGTCCGGGTCATGATAGATTATGCTTGTTGGGCTAACTAATGCCCTGTTGTAGCATAGATTTGATGACTTATATGTATTGGTTGTATTTGTTGTGATAACTCGTGGAAGACCATACTTGATAGGGGTTGATTTGTTAAGTTAGTGCTATGGGACAATGGCTGATGGTTCAACTGTAAGTACTTCTAGATCCTTTTTAGTGGAGGTGACATGTGCTAGGTTGGGTTGTGGAGATTGGGTATGAACCATATACGATTAACCCGCAATAGTTTCGGTTATCTGAGTTGAGGCCAGTGGGTGGAAACTAGGAGTACTTTACCTCCATTACATGTTGTACTCCATGTGTGACTAAATGATAATAACTTGTAAGGACCATGACTAGGTAGTGATACATATGTGGCTTGGTATGAAGGAAGGTACAAAAAGTCTACTAGTGGGTGGTATGTTGAGTGTTTGCTGCATTGGTGAGGATTTGTTGGTTGTTGAAAATACTGATGAGTGGTGTGTTGATTATCTATTCTATTCATGAGTATTTGTTTTCATGATGAAACTACTTATAACTATTGCATAGTAATTTGTTATATTAAGATGGCATCCTGACCATTAGTTACACTAGTGACTATTGCCGGGCCTAGTCGATTGAGCAGCAAGGGAAAAGGGTTTAAACCCTATGTGTGAGTGTGGGTATATTAGCTATTCTTTGTAGTTATTTGGTTACCTTGTGAGCTATTTGTGGTTAATTTGTGAGGATTTCTTGTATAAGGGAACCATGAACGGAGTGGAAGCCAAATATATAAAACACAGTTACAGTTATGAACAACTTTGATTATTTGGATATCTGATAACATGTTGAGGGCTGGTATACCTAGCCTATTGATTTCCTATTACATGCTAGCTGACCGGGTTGATGGGTTGAGTGATTGACAATTGAGGATCTCTTTGAGATTGCTACACTGATTCTTTGTTACACATAGATGTGTTATATTAACTGGTTACTATGAGTTCACAGTAAGGATCCCAATGTGGTTCAGATTGGAGTTTCCAGGTACGCCTGTATTTGTACTTTTGCGGATGAAAGTCATATTACTTGGAATGTTGTAATGATCCTCTAGGTCGTTTTAATGGTTTTGTAGTCATGCTATTGATTTGAGAATGTGTATAGTGACCTCAGGCCATTGGTTATTTGTTGGGACTTTTGGGATAGTTAATGGTTGGTTTATTTGGGAGTTGTGTAGATTTTTGAGTTAATTGGGAGGTTATACCTACAAAATGAGTTTTTTTGGTAAAATCCTCACAAACGGCCTCAGAGTGAAATTTTGATGATTGCATTAGCTCTAGAATGGTCAAGTTAGGCTAGAAGCATGTCTGGTATAGTTATATCGTGGTTCGCAAATTTAGCCGCCAGAACCGGTTAATAGTTGACTCATCAACACCCTTGGGAAATGTACTCCAGATGAGAGTTTTGTGTGGCTAGATTTGGAATATCAAGTTTGGTCTAGGACGACACTTTATTTTATACCGGGGACATCTGGATCCGATTTAACCCCCAGGAGCTTTTCATTTAAAGTTGCATATAAGGAAGTAGGACCTACATAAGATCGGAGGAAGCTCCGTTAAAATTTTCAACCACACCGTTAGATGCAGAACATCAAAATTCACATGGTAACATAGTTCGTTTGCAAAAATAAAAGTCTAGACAAGCCCAAAGTATCGAAAAAGGATTAAATACAGGCTGAATGGAAGTGGGACATGTGGCAAGTCGCGCTGACATGTGGCGCAAGCTAGGGCTGCCATGTGTCAAGGCGTATTGCCTATGTTTTGGCTTCTTTGTAAATATATATATGTATGTATGTATGTATGCATGTATGTATGTATGTATTCCAAGATTTTTTTTATTCGATTTGAGTGATTCAAATGGCTACGTTGTATGGTTTTTCACGAGGAAAGCCGTGGAAGTGCCGAATTCCAATTTTGATGCATATTTCAACGTCAAATCTCTATTATTTCTCTTGTTGTATGTCAGAAATGAGTGAAATCTTTACATTACGACGTCTTGGTATTTTCTCAATGAAATCAAGTAAAATTTGTGTCTGAATTGTTCTATTTTCCAAGAGGAACATTGTGGTATGCTTGGATCTTGTTAGTTTGGCTGTATTTTTGCGAAATTTGACAAGAGGTTATGTAATAATGTGTTTTGATAAGAAATGTAACTTCATTTGAGTAGTTCAGTTTTCTGGGATCATTCAGTTATTTGTCTTCTGGGATCTAATTTGGGCTTAATTTCTTGCTATGGACTCGGGGTGATGTAAGGATCATTTTACATGGGTTAGTTCATTTTTTCGGGCATGGGCTCCATTTTTTCCTATTTTAGTCGTAATTGATGTAATTTCACCTGTCACTTGAGATATTACAACAAAATAAGCAATAATGACATTGTGACTTATGTTTCGACTACTAGGCAACGTTAGAGATGAAAAGGAAGGAAAAGGCTTGGGTGGACTGATTGGGAGTGTGAGAGATCGCCTTCCAAGTAGGCTAGCCTTTCTTGCCTCTGGACTGAGTTGAAATATGCAGTGAGAGCCTCTTTGTTTTTGGAGGTCCCTGAGTAAAGTGTGTGTCTATATATATATATATATATATACATACATATACGATGCTAATACTATGATTATCTTTTAGTTATTATAATACCTTTATTTATTTTGTTAGATGGTTTTAGCACTGTTTGGGCTATATGCGCTTTTGATAAGGAATGTAACGGTAAGTTATCGCACGACACAGGTAAGTTAAGTAATGATGTAAGAGTTGCGTGAGGGTTGTTTGATTCTATTATGGAGGCATGATATGACTTTAGAGGTTCAAATTTTGATAGACCAGTTGAGTAAGTGACTATTCCTATGCTCTGAGACCTACATGACACTCCTCGCGATTTGTAGTCTCTGGTAGCCACATCCGAGTGTCTGAGACTTGTGTGACGCTCCCCGCAGTCTATAGTCACTAGTAGCCACGTCCAAGTGTTCGAGACGCAGGTGCCGATTCTGAGGTCCGAACACCTATTGATGTTCTAGATTGGGGACCCTGTTGGTAACATTTTGGATCTAAGACCCTATTGATTATGTTAGGGGGATTCTTTATCCCATAGTTATATATATTGAGGTGCCAAGGTCGAGTGTCACGACTTGACATGATGCGATACTTTGAGTCGAAGACCCAGTTTTCTATGTAATACTCTAGGCCGAGGACCCAATTTATTACTCATGGAGCCACACACCTATACCTTGATTGTACATGGGTGTACCTCTTGGCTTATGGGGGCTCAAGGGGCATACATACATAGACATTAGGGCTTTACACCTACGTACAACTCAACCCCTTGATCATATGATATTGAGATTTGGGTTTTTGTTGTGATTCTGTTGGGTTTCATGATGATTCTATCAGTTAGATTGTGCATGGCTGTACCTTCTAGGGTTACAGGGGCCTAACTGGTGTACAAGCGTAGATACTAGGATATTGAACCCATATACGACACTATGGCTCAGTTCAGGGACAGTTGTGATATGGGACTACTTGGGTTTGTTAGTTGGTATCATTGCACACCACATGGATTGGTTCAGTTAGGATTTAGTAATTCTCTAGACATGCTTACTCCTTGATCTAAGTTCTGATTTACAAGATTTGTTGTAGTTTTCCATATTTGACTGTAAGGACCCAGATTTTTCGAGTGGCGCCTCCCAAATGTCTTGGAATTGTCCCAAGTGAACTGCAAGGCATCACTCCACGGAGGGCCTACACGGGCCGTGTGAAGACACATGGACCGTGTGGCCTCCCGTGAAGTGACACTTGGTCCAGTTCACGGTTGGGACAACTTGAGACAGAAGGGAATTTTGGCCAAGTGAAGGCACACGACCACTCACACGGTCCATGTGATGTGTCACGGACCGTGTGGCTCTCCGTATGACTCGCTACGTAAAATTATTCTAAGTATGAAAGTACCGTCTCGTAACTTCGTCGTGCAAAAAATTATTTGAAGTACCTTCCCATGGTCGATGTCATGGCCCATGTGGAGTCACACGGACCATGTAGTCGTCTGTGTGGTACCCCTTAGCTCCGTGTGAAATGCTTCTGCAAACTCTCTAAGTATAGGGTCATGGCCACTATTCACGGTCCGTGTGACGCTTAACGAACCGTGTGGACCTGACGGTTCCAATTTTAGTCCGTTTCATTAATGGAGATTATGTAAATTTGGTTTATTTTAATCATGAATTATGACTTTTTACCTATCTTAAATCCCTAATTCAGTTGAGACCCCTCCCCTCTTAACTCATTATCCTAAAACCTTCTACCCCTCACAAGATCACCTCCCTATTCCTCTCTACTCTCCATCAAGGAACAAAACTAGGGTTCTATTGGAGTCCAATT
Source organism: Solanum rostratum (assembly GCA_029948455.1). Classification (NCBI taxonomy): domain Eukaryota; kingdom Viridiplantae; phylum Streptophyta; class Magnoliopsida; order Solanales; family Solanaceae; genus Solanum; species Solanum rostratum. The sequence continues at coordinate 27,827,610 of CM057054.1, forward strand.
CAAGCCTAATTCATCTCTCAAATTCAGCTCCTCAATCAAGGTATGTGAGATTGATCCTTGATCCCTTTCAACCAAGGAGACCAAAACATCTTTCAATTGATTTCATGAATTTAGTCTACTTTAAATATGAATTTCTATTACTTGATTTACTTGTCTCCAGTTGATGTGTGGGCTATATTTTACTTATGATATCAATTCACTTTGAACATTATGATGATGATTTACATGGGGTAATGATACTAAGAACATGCATGTCCCCTTTTAAAGTTGATTTCTGTATGGGTGATCTACACTACGATTTACATGTGGATTTAACTATGGACTTCCTAAATTTCATTTTATATAGCTGATTTTTAACTTGAATCTATGTTACCCATGCTAACCTCATATCATGCATTGCATTTACATTCATGCATATTGGCTTATATGAAAATTATGAAGTGGGTTAAGCCCAATTATGTTTTATGAAATGATTTTGGTAAGACATTAGTTATGTCTATGATTATGGCTCTTTGAGCATTATTGGTGCTTGCACCATTCCGTATATGTAGATGAGCTATTCCTTGCATGAGCATTATGATTATGTTTTATGATTTGGCATTTGAGCCTAAATGTGCATTGAACGGATTTGCAATGAATATGGTATCTCTTGGAAGCACATATATGTACAAGTATTCAAGTGGGATGTCGATAACTTAGCCCCGATGGTTTGGGGGCATTAGGGATATCCCCAAGGGCCCTCTCCCTTTCCTTGAACTATGTGCCAATAGAGGAGCGTTTTCCATTATCGGAAAAGACCAGGTCGTAAGGAATGGTTATTTGTTTATTATGTTTATGATATGATATGATTATGAAAAATCCTTCTAAAAAGCAAATCGTAAGGAAGGTGACCATCCACTAAAAAGTGTGGTCGTAAGGTGTGATATAGATTAACTTTGGCAAGTAATCTTCTCCCTACCTGTGGGAGGTCCCAATCGGTCTAATTCATGTAATAGCTTGCATGAGTTTGATTTGTCGGTTATAGTTTATCTCCAATATATATGAGCATTGTTGCATTTCATGCATCATAATTTCATAGCATCTTGTATATATATTTCCCTCGAATATATGATTCTTTCTATATTATGTGCCCTTGTCATCTAACATTGAAATGCGGGTTTGGTAAGTCATATGCATTTGCATGCCCGCATACTTAGTACATTCAAACGTACTAACGCATACTCTATGCCTACACGATTTTATCATGTAGGGGCCGAGCACTTTGAATACTAACAGGTTGACGAATAGTCCAATTTTGGAGTATATCGTGGTGAGTCCCGTCTTCCAAGGACGAGCCAACTACATTTATTTTAAGCTAATTCAAAACGCCCTTTCTTATTTTAGGGTGAGCTTGAAACTTGTCCTGGCCCCCGTTCCTTTTGACTAGAGGCATATGTTGGATATTATGTGACTCTTTTGAAATCTGTTTGTTATATCTAGTACCTTGTTTGTGTACTGTAGGGATGATTTATGAGAAACTCCCATTTGACTATATGTGTGTTTGGCGTGGAAATGTGGAAAGTCCCTAGCTCCATATTGCCCCGTAGTGTGACTCCTATCTCCCCGTCCCTTAGAACTATGTGTTGCTAAATGAATGCTATTCCTGAACCGATGATGCGGTTTTAGATACTCGAGGCTTGTTTGGGGACTCTCGGGTTCCAATTCACCTTGTCACATCTAGGCCTAATCCTGGGTCATGACAATAGATGGTATCAGAGCCTTAGGTTTATAAGTGATCCTCGGAGTCCAACATGCCGTGTTGAGTAGAGTCCTATTCATGGGTGTGAAGTGCACCATACCTATGAATTGGAGGCTACGAAGACGTTTTTGGAATTGCCTCACTTCTTCATGCCTTATGTCGTGCTATGGCTAGTATATGGAGTTCCCTTATCTTAAAGGTGTTGTTGATCCATTTCAAAAAATGCCTCGAGAAAGACTACCTCTACCAAGGCCGGCTCCGGCTGATGAGGACCAGGCTCCCCACGAGCCTATGAATGAACCCATCTCAAACGGTGAGTTTCGCACAGCCTTCGCCATGCTCGCTCAGGTGGTAACTTCTCAGACAAGGCAGGCTAACTTTCCACGGGATCCTACGCATGCTTCTAGGGTGAGAGACTTCACCCGGATGAATCCTTCGGAGTTCCATGGATCAAAGGAAAATGAGGATGCCAAGGAATTCATTGATGAGCTTACCAAGATACTGAACTTCATGGGCATCACTTCTGAAGAGAAGGCTTAACTGGCTGCCTATCAACTGAAAGATGTGGCTCAGGTGTGTATACTCAATGGTCGTTGGAGAGGGTTTGCGGTGGTGATGTCAATTGGGAGGAGTACAGATTTAACTTCCTCGATCGTTTCTTTCCACTTGAGCTTAGAGAGGCCAGAATGATTGAGTTTATGTCACGCACCGGGAGGGTACCCTAGGCGTGGCCAGCACCCAGAGATTATTGCCAGTCCCCAAGCGAACCACTCATTATCAGGACAGTCACTCAACATCAATATAGTGGAGTAATAGAAGTAAGGCAGTGAGCTATCTAAATAAGAAGGGCCAATGGCCAACATTAGTCTCAACATCAGAATAAGCAAATGCAAATGTTACTCAACTCATAAGGAAAAAACCTCAACATCAAACCTCGACTCATGTCTATGAAGCCTCTAATTTGACTCAACTGTCTAAGATGGTATCATGACAGGCCATGGCTACCCAGCTCAATAAATAAAGAATGCAAACAATAAAAAGGTCTCCTCCGGATAGCAAAGAGGCTCACCAATGACTGAACTCGAAATCTCTGACCTTAACGATGCGTCTGCTGAAGTCCTCTAACTTCTGTATCTGCATCATGAAACGATGCATCGTCGAGTGGTGTTAGTACGTGGAATGTACGGTATGCAAAATGGTTGAATGTAACAGTACAAGTATAACAATATAGGGATAATATCAACTCAACATCATACTTCATCAGAATATCAAATGTCTATCTAAGGCAAGAATTAGAGTAGACAAATGACTCATCAACATCTCATCTCCACATTATCAATACATCGAACTCATCTCAAGGAACCTCGACTCAACTCAACTCAAGGAAACTCGACTCAACTCAACATAAGGAAACTCGACTCAACTCAACTCAAGGAAACTCGACTCATACCATCACATCACCATCAACCTCAGAGTACTATCAAAGTAGGACCTCACTGGGAGTTTCTATAACCGACAACCATCACCTATGAGCCAGTGATGATACAATGAAGCGATGTCGTTGCCACATCCATCCAGTACCCTGCCCGGGGTAAAGGACATCAACCTTAGTGGACCCACAAGAAAAAAAACCTCAGTCCTCTTTTGGGAAAAGAAAGGAGCCATCCGCATGGCGGTTCAATCCTCTCTTTCTACCCAGGCCACGTAGTTAATGGGTTCAAGTAGGACTCACTTTCACCCATTTCAGTGCTCAATACACCTCCCATAACTCGACATGCTCACAAAATATCATCATCATCAGTCCCACAGGGACATAATACATCATCATCAGTCCCATAGTGACATAGTACCTCAACATCAACATCAACTCGTCTCATCAAAATCAGCATCAACATCATCTCATCAATATCAACATCATGGACTCGAAACATTCTTTTTCGAATTTTGTCTCAAGTTTTAAGACTCATGAAATATCATTCTCATCAACATCATCATCAAGACTCTCATCAAATTTGAAACACGGTCACAACATCATATACATCATCATTGTTAAGGCTCTAGACTCCCCTATGTTCATTCTTGCATTCTTTAATAAACTAATCATAGGATTTTGTGAAAAACACTCATGAAAATAAATTATGTAATAAATCAAGTTTATGATGATCATCAATTCATGTAAAATAAATGAATTAAGTAAAACTCGGTATAATACTCAAAAATCTTCACATCAAACTCATTATCTTCAACCAATGACTCAATTTACTCAAAGGGGCACATGGGAGAACAATCCCATGATTTAAGTTAGCTTTACATACCTGGGATGATTGCTAACAACAATTCTTTGAAAGATCTCCTCTTGAATTCTTCAATCTCAACTCTCTTTAAGCCCTAGCTTAGTAATTTTTCTAGGAAGAGGGTTTTGGATGGGTTTTAGAACCCGTTCTCTGAGAAAACGACATATATTCATCATATAGGAGAATCAAAAGGTATTAGGAATGGACTAGAATGCTTCTCAAAATTTTAAAAACATTTCCAGACTTGAAGTAATATAGTCCGCGATGCGGGCCTGTCGCGGACAATGCATTTTGGCAAAATTCAACTCCGTCGAAAAATCACAGAAAACATAAGTGTGTCTCTGTGATAGGTCCGCGACGCAGCTCTGTCGCGGACTCACACTATTTTTTTGTTTTTGAACGACAAAATTATCTTTTGACTCGGTCGCTCTAAAAATCAACTGAGACCCTTCTCCCCCTCATTTTTTGTGCTGATCACGAATCTATTCTCGAATTTTGAATCCGAGCATCAAAAGATGCATTTTACGCACACCTCTCCTCTAGGGGTATTTTGGTAATTTTTACCAAGCATTACATCATCTCCCCCTTGGGATCATTCGTCCTTGAATGATGGGTAGGAACGGTATTATGGCACGAATAGGTGCGGGTATTTAGTTCTGATCTCTTCCTCAGCGTCCCATGTGGCTTCCTCAACAAATTGGTTCCTCCACAAAACTTTGACGGAGGCTATCTCTTTGTTTCTCAATCTGCGAACTTGTCGATCAAGGATTTGGACTGGAATTTCCTTATAGGACAAACTATCTCTAACTCCTGTGCTCTCAATAGGGATTACCAATATAGGATTTCCCAAACACTTCTTCAACATCAAAATGTGGAACACCGGATGTATTTCGTCTAACTGAGAAGGTGAATCTAGCTGATAAGCAACCTTCCCAATTCTCCTCACAATCAGATAAGGGCCAATATAACAAGGAACTAATTTCCCCTTCTTCCCAAACCACATGACACCCTTCATGGGTGATACCTTCAGGTGTACCTGATCGCTCATCTCGAACTCTAGGTCTCTTCTTCTCACATTAGTGTAAGATTTCTGACGGCTTTGGGCAGTCTTCAATCTTTCTCTAATAATCTTCACCTTCTCTATGGACTAGTGGACAAGGTCAGGCCCGATCAACTCCACTTCTCCAACTTCAAACCACCCAATGGGTGATCTACACCTTCTCCCATACAACGCCTCATAGGGGGCCATTTGAATGCTTGCATGATAACTATTGTTATATGCAAATTCACTCAATGGTAAATGGTCATCCCAATTTCCTTTGAAGTCAAGGACGCATGCTCTCAACATATCTTCTATCGTCTAAATAGTGCGCTCTGCCTGACCATCCGTCTGTGGATGAAAGGTCATGCTCAAGTTCACTTTGGTACCCAATCCTTTCTAGAAAGACTTCCAGAAGTGAGAGGTAAATTGGGCTTCTTTGTCTGAGATGACGGATAAGGGAAATCCATGAAACCTCACAATCTCTTGGATATACATCCTGACATACTCCTCCGCAGTGTTAGTCATCTTGACTGCCAAGAAGTGCGCTGAATTAGTCATCCTATCTACAATTACCCATATGGAATCATGCTGCCTCCGGGATCTTGGTAGGCCAGTGATGAAATCCATGTTAACCATCTCCCACTTTCATTCTAGAATCTCAAAGTTTTGAGCCAAGCCACTTGGCCTTTGATGCTCAACCTTCACTTGCTGGCAGCTTGGGCACTTTGAAATAAACTCAGCGATGTCCTTCTTCATTCCACTCCACCAATAGACTTCTCTCAAGTCGTGATACATCTTGGTGGATCCTGGATGAATAGAGTATCTAGTGTTGTGGCCTCAACCATAATCCTCTCTCAAACACCATCAACTTCAGGAACACATAGCCTACTCTAGTATCTCAATACCCCATCTCCCCCTTTGGAGAATACCATCACTTTTGTTTGAGGACTGCCTCCTTCAATTGGAGTATAATAGGATCTCAATCCCGCTTCTCTTTTACCTCAGTCGCTAGGGACGATGAAGACCCACTCTGAATTCCTCCCTCGTCATTCTCCTCAAGTTGGAATCCCAGTCGAGCCAACATATGCACTTCCTTCACTAGCTCTTTCTTCTCTTCCTCAACATGGGTTGTACTACCCATAGACAACCTGCTAAGAGCATCAACAACAACGTTAGCTTTACCTGGGTGGTACATGATGCTCATGTCATAATCTTTGAGCAATTCTAACTATCTGCTCTATCGCAGGTTGAGCTCTCTCTGACTGAAGACATACTATAAGCTCTTGTGGTCAGTGAACACGTCTACATGCACTCCATACAAGTAGTGGAGCCAGATTTTAAGTGCGGACACTATTGCTGCCAACTTAAGATCATGTGTCGGATAGTTCCTCTCATGAACTTTAAGCTGCCTGGAAGCATAGGTTATCACCTTCCCTCTCCTCATCAATACACATCCTAACCCAACTCTTGATGCTCATAGTATATCACAAAATCTTCCGTCCTGTCGGGCAAAGTCAAAACAGGTGTGGTGGTCAATCTAGTCTTCAACTCTTGGAAGCTCTTCTCACATTCCTCAGACCACTGAAACCTGACCTTTTTCTGAGTCAGTTTGGTCAATGGTGCAGATAGGGAAGACAAATCTGCGGTAGTAGCCTGCCAACCCCAAGAAACTTCTTATGTGAGTTGGAGAGGTCAGTCTTGGCCAGTTCGTAACCGCTTCAATCTTCTGGCCATCTACTCAAATTCCATCACCTGAAATAACATGGCCTAGGAAAGCCACTAACTTAAGCCAAAACTCACACTTGGAGAACTTCACATACAATCCATGGTCCTTAAGAGTCTGAAGGATAACTCTAAGGTGTTTGGCATGCTCCTCCTCATTCTTTGAATACACTAAAATATCATCAATGAACACGGTCACAAACAGGTCAAGGTAGGGCCTGAACACCCTATTCATCAAATGCATGAATGCTGCTGGTGTGTTCGTTAAGCCAAAGGATATAACCAAGAACTCAAAGTGGCCATATCTTGTCATGAAGGCTGTCTTTGGAACATCACATTCTCTCACTTTCAACTGGTGGTAACCCGATCTGAGGTCTATCTTTGAAAAGCATGAGGCACCTTGAAGTTAGTCAAACAAGTCATCTATCCTGGGAAGAGGATATTTATTCTTGATCGTGACCTTGTTCAGTTGCCTATAGTCTATGCACATCTGAGAGACCCATCCTTCTTTCGTACAAAAAGAACGAGAGCACCCCAAGGAGAAACACTTGGCCTAATAAAGCCCTTCTCTAACAAATCCTTCAACTGTTCCTTCAATTCTTTCAACTCAGCGGGGGCCATCCTATATGGTGGAATTGAAATAGGTTGCGTGTCGGGAAGTACATCAATACCGAAGTCGATCTCTCTATTAGGAGGGACTCCAGGTAAATCCTCAAGGAACACCTCAAGGAACACATTTACAATCGGGATTGACTCAAGAGTAGGGGACTCAATATCATCAGATTTAACTTGCACAAGGTGATAATACAACCATTAGAGATTAACTTTCTAGCCCTCAGGTAGGAATTAAATTTACCCTTGGGTGCAACAGAAGTTCCCTTCCACTATAGGACTGGTTCATTCGGAAATTGGACTGTAACAACTCGGGTCCTATAACCTATGGAGGCATAACAAGCATCGATCCAATCCATACCAAGAATTACATCAAAATCAACCATCTCAAACTCTACCAAGTCGGCCAAGGTATCCCTATGGTAGATGGATACTATACAGTCTTTATAGATTCTCTCAGATAGGATAGACTCACCAATAGGAGTAGAAACAGTATAAGGCTGAGCAAACACTCTAGAAAAATCTCAAACTCATTGGCCACATAGGGCGTCATAAAGGATAAAGTGGCACCCGGGACAAGCAATGCATAACAATTATAAGAAAAGACTCGGAGAATGCCCGTAACAACATCTGGTGCAACCTCTTGGTCCTGTCGATTACCCATCGCATACTGATGGTTCATCCTTCCTCCTACATTTGCAATAGTAGCCTTCTGATGACTGCCCGCGGGGGGAACTGTAGAAGACTGAGCTCTGTTACCCCTATCACCCCATCTCCTCGAAGGACACTCACCCTAAAAATGGCCAGGCTGTCCGCATGAAAAGCAAGTATTTGTCCCCTCACGGCACTCACCAAGGTGCAGCCTGCCACATCTGCCACAAGGTGGCTTCCCTCTCTAGCCTTGGGTCACGCTAGCTTGGGGCTGAGGTCCTTGAGCTCTGAAAATTTGGTGACCATAGGATTTTTGATCATGCCTGCTTTGCTTAACAGACGCACTCGCCATAGAGGGTGCATAACTAGAAGATTTTTTCTAAAAGAATGTTCTGTCACCCTTATTCTACTTCTGTTGGCTAGGCTCATGTCCTGCCGATTTGGCCTTCATACTCTGCTTCTCTTCTCTATCCTTCTTCTTGTCCTCCTCCGTTTGCTGAGCATAGACCATAAGTCTAGAGATGTCTTTACCTGGAATCAACAATGCTACCTTACACTCCCTCTTTACATGCCTGCCCAAACCAGACACGAGCTTCCTCATTCTTGCCCTCATATCAAGGACCATCTCTGGGGCATAACGGGACAACTGAATGAACTTAAGGCTGTACTCTTTAACAGTCAGCCCCTCTTGCTTCAGATTCACGAACTCTTTAATCTTCGCCTCCTTCAACTCTTAGGGAAAGAAATGATCGAGGAAAGCACTCTCAAACTCCTCCCACTCAATAGGCTCGTATCCTCACCTCTACCAACTGGTTATACCAGACATTAGCAACATCCTTAAGCTGATAAGAGACCACCTCGACTCCCTCAACCCCATTCGCATGCAGAGCCCTCAAAATCTTGCACATCTCTTCAATAAAGTTTCGTGGGTCCTCCTCAACCTTTGACCTCGTATAGACTGGCGGGTTCATCCTCAGGAAATCTCTGAGCTTGGTTGCAACTGTAGGCTCTTAGGAGCTGGAGCTAGGGGCCTGGGGACCGTGACTATTACTCTGAGAGGCCACCAGCTGAGTGAGCATAGCAATGGCTCCCCTGAAGTTTTCTTCCAAAGTGGAGGCTGACTAAGCAGGAGGTGCCAGTGGAACCTCAGTAGCTCAGGCAGGTCAACCCCATCTCCTTGTCTCACTCTGGGTAGGGACCTCTGGTAAGGGATTCTCAGTGTTAGGGACTGAAGAATTCCTTTGGGCAATAGTGCATTTTGGAGGCATGATCTGCAAATGCATAACACACGAATTAGAAGAGAGTTTCATTGAGTCAACCTCTATCACACGAACTCAGAACATCAAAGATAACCATTCCTAATGTCCTATAGCCTCCTGTATGAAGTGTGGTTCACAACACACATATAAACAAGACTCTACTAGACACAACTTCATAGATTCCCTAGGACTCTTGAACTCTGTGCTCTGATACCAAGTTTATCACGGCCCGGGAGGGTACCCTAAGCATGGCCGGCATCCAAAGACTATTGCTAGTCCCCAAGCGAACCACTCGTTCTTAGGATAATCACTCAACATCAGTATAGCAGAATAATAAAAGTAAGGCAGTGAGCTATCTAAATAAGAAGGGCAAGTGGCCAATATCAGTCTCAACATCAGGATAAGCAAATGCAAATGTTACTCAACTCATAAGGGAAAAACCTCAACATCAAACCTTGACTCATGTCTATGAAGCCTCTAACTTGACTCAACTGTCTAATATAGTACCATGACCTACATGGCTACCCAACTCAATAAATAAAGAAGGCAAACAATAAAAGGGTATCCTCTGGATAGAAAGGAGTCTCACCAATGACTGAACTCGAAATCTCTGACCTTAACAATGCATCTGCTGAAGTCCTCTAACTTCTGTATCTACATCATGAATTGATGTAGTACCGAGTGGCGTTAGTACGTGGAATGTACGGTATGCAAAATGGTTTAATGTAACAATGCAAGTATAACGGTATAGGGATAACATCAACTCAATATCATACTCCATTAGAATATCAAATGTCTATCTAAGGCAAGAAATTAGAGTAGACAAATAACTCATCAACATCTCATCTCCACATTATCAATACATCAGACTCATCTCAAGGAACCTCGACTCATCTCAACTCAAGGAAACTCGACTCAACTCAACTCAACTCAAGGAAACTCGACTCATACCATCGCATCAACATCAATATCAGAATACTATCAAAGTAGGATCTCACTAGGAGTTTCTCTAACCGACAACCATCACCTATGAGCCAATGATGATACAATGAAGCGATGTCATTGTCACATCCATCCAGTACCCTGCCCGGGGTAAATCACATCAATCTCAGTGGATCCACAAGAAAAAATTCCTTAGTCCTATTTTGGGACAAGAAAGGAGCCATCCATATTGCAGTTCAATCCTCTCTTCCTATGCGGGCCACGTAGTTAATGGGTTCAAGTGGGACTCACTTTCACCCATTTCGGTGCTCTATACTCCTCCCATAACTCGACATGCTCATAAAACATCATCATCATCTAGGGATATAATACATCATCATCAGTTCCATAGTGACATAGTACCTCAACATCAACATCAACTCATCTCATCAACATCAACATAATATCATTAATATCAACATCATGGACTCGAAACATTCTTTTTAGAATTTTGTTTCATGTTCTAAGACTCATGAAACATCATTCTCATCAACATCATCATCAATACTCTCATCAAATTTGAAACACAATCACAGCATCACAGACATCATCATCGGTAAGGCTCTGGACTCATCCCCTAAGTTCATTCTTGCATTCTTTAATGAACTAATCATAGGGTTTAGTGAAAAACACTCATGAAAGTACATTATGCAATAAATCAAGTTTATGATGATCATTAATACATGTAAAATATATGAATTAAGTAAAACTCGGTATAATACTCAGAAATCTTCACATCAAACTAATCATCTTTAATCACTGACTCAATTTACTCAAAGGGGCACATGACAGAACAATCCCATGCTTTAAGTTAGCCTTACATACCTGGAGTGATTGATAACAACAATTCTTTGAAAGATATCCTCTTGAATTCTTCAATCTCAACTCTCTTCAAGCCCTAACTTAGTGATTCTGCTAGGAAGAGGGTTTTGGAACCCTTTCTCTGAGAAAATGACACATATTCATCTTATAGGAGAATTAGAAGGTATTAGGTATGGACAAGAATGTGCCTCAAAATTTTAAAAACATTTCCAAACTTTAAGTAACACAGTCTGCGACGTGGACCTATCGCGGATAGTGCATTTTGACAAAATTCAGCTCCATAAAAAAATCACTGAAAAACATAAGCGTGTCTCCGCGATAGGTCCGCAACGCGGCTCTGTCGCGGACTTACACTGTTTTTCATTTTTTAATGAGAAATATCTTTGGACTCGGTCACTCTAAAAATTGATCGATACCCTTCTCCCACTCAATTTTTCGTGCTGATCACAAATCCGTTCTTGGATTTTCAATCCAAGCATCGGAAGACACGTTTTGTGCACACCTCTCCTCTAGGGGTATTTTGGAAATTTTTACCGGGCGTTACAGTTTATCGACCTCAAGCAAGGAAGTAGGAGTGTGAGGGACTATTCCCTCAAGTTCAGAAAGCTTTATAAGTATGCTCCATCACTCGTGGCTGACCCTCGTACAAGGATGCACAAGTTTGTTTCGGATATCTCTAATTTACTTGTGAAGGCATGTCATATTGCTATGCTTTTACGGGATATGGATATTTCTAGACTCATGGTGTATGTAGAGTAGTTCGAAGGGGAAAAACTCAAGGAGAGAAGGGTGCACGATTCTAAGAGGACCCATTTTGATAGTGGATTCTCTGGCTCTAGGAGTGGTGGTTTTGGTCGTTTCCAACAGGGTCAAGGTTTCGGTACTAGAGTTGCTAATGATCAGGTACCTCCTCCTAGGGCACCAGTTGGTGCCAGTCAGGGGTACCCTATTTGTGAGAAGTGCGGTAGGCCCCACCCGGGGGTGTGTTGGCGGGAGTTAAGTGTTTCCTATGGGTGTGGTGACAAAAATCATAAGGTTGCTGATTGTCCTAGGAATGCTCGTAGAGGCCAACTTCAAGTGGCCCAAGGTGGGAAAGGTCAACAAAGGGCTCCCCGAGGTGTTTCCCCAAAGAATAATCGGTTCTATGCACTCCATTTCCACTAGGATGTCAATGAAGCTCTGGATGTTGTGACCAGTATGTTAAAAGTCTTTGATTTTGATGCTTATGTTTTGCTTGATCCAGGTGCAAATTTGTATATTGTGACTCCTTTGTTGGCTGTTAAATTTGGCTTGAGTCTCAAAGTTTTGATGGACCCTTTCTCAGTTTACACTCCCATGGGTGAATCTATTGTTGCACATAGAGTCTGTCATGGTTTCCCTGTTTTTGTGTTGCACAAATTTTTACCGTGTGAACTAGTAGAACTTGAAATGTTTAACTTTGATGTGATTCTTGGGATGGATTGGTTGCATGCATCATATGCCTATATAGATTGTAGAACCCAGAAGGTCAAGTTCCAACCTCCCGGTGAGCCTATTCTTGAACGGAAGGGTTGTCACGACCCGGGGTCGAGGTCTAGATGTGACACGGTGAATGGGGACCCGAAAGCCCCCAAACAAGCCTCAAATTTTCAGAAAAACTAAAGACAAGTATCAAAGGGGAAAAATTCTAAATCCAAAGAAGAGCATATTTTATAGATAACAAAATAATAAGTCTTTACAACACCCAACACATGCCTCTAAGAAGGGACGGGGGCCAGGAAAGGTTCCGGGCTCACCCTCAGCAAAATACATATGTACATAAGGAACACAAGGAAATAAGGTTTGCCCTCGGAAGACAGGGCTCACCACAAAATAGCTGCGAAAAGGGGGACTACTCGCCCTGTGGATAAGGCTCAAACTGCTCGGTCTCTACATGGTAAAATCATGCAGGCATAGAGTATGCGTTAGTACTTTTGAATGTACTAAGTATGTAGGTATGCAATGCACGTGACTTACCGAACCTACATAAACATGCTAAGTGGCAAGGGCACATAATATACAAGGAGTATATAATCAATTGAATTTAGTATACGAGATGCCATGAGATGCGAGATGTGTGCAATGCGATAATGCTCCTATATACATAACGGGGATGGACTATAACCGACAACCAAATCCATGCGAGCTATTACATGAATTGGACTGATTTGGACCTCCTACCGGTAGGGAGAGGATTACTTGCCAAAGATAATCCACATCACACCTTACGGGGACACCCATTTCGGTGGATGGCCACGTTCCTTACGGGAACTCCCATTTCGAAAGGGTTTACAGAATCATGTCACAAACGTTATAACAGCTAACCATCACACCTTATGGGCACTCCCATTTCGGTGGTGGCCACCTTCCTTACGGGGACTCCCATTTCAAAAATGGTGATTGTTCCTATGTTGGCACATAGTTCAAGGAAAGGGAGAGGGACCTTGGGGATATCCCTAACACCCCCAATCCATTGGTGCTAAGAACACATCCCACTAGAATAATTATACATATATACATATGCTTATCAAGAGAGAGCTAACATTCATTTCAAAACGTAATTATACAAATAGGCTCAATTACCAAATCCCAGACTATGACCATAATGCGTATGCAAGGAATAGCTCATCTCCACATATACCATAATAGTGCAAGCACCCATATTGCTCAAGGAGCCATAATCATAGACATACCGGTGATCACCTTATTGTCATATCCCATGTCTTACCAAAATCATATCGTAATGCCCTTTTTAAACAAAATTGGGCTTAATCCCACATTTCCAAATTTCCATATATCAATGCCATGAGTATGATATAATGCATAATATAGGAATGGCATGGGTAATGTAGAATATATCCAAGATTAGCAATATAATGTAAAGACTAGGAAATTCATAATAAAATTCATATGAAAATGTAGTATAAATCACCCATGCAAAATAAAATCTTTAAAGGGACATGCAAGCTTCATAGTTTCATAGTTCAAGTAACTCACCATATTTCAAGCTTAAAATAACTCAAAATTTCAGAATATTAACTAGCACATGCATGGTTCAAGATATCAAGTTCAAGTAGTAAAATCTCACACTTAAAGTAGACAAATGTATAAAATAGTTTAAGAAAAACTTGGGTCTTCTTGGTTGAAAGGAACCAAGAATCAAAACCCACATACCTGGTTGAAGACAACACTAAGAAGGATGGACTTCAAATCTTGACCCTAAGCTTGAATGATCTAGAGAGATGTTGGAGAGTTCTTGAGGGGTGAATTTTAGAGAGAGAGAGTAAAAGTGTAAAATGGCTGAAAAATGAGAGTGTTTACTTATATAGGGGGCTTAGGAAGGGTGGGAAAAGACCAAATTTTCGTTAGAATAAACCAATATTTCAAAAATGCCATTAATGAAACGGAGCAGGAAATGGTCCGTCTGAGGCATACGGATCGGTAAACGGTCCGTCTAGGCTCACACGGGCCGTTTACAGGTCCGTGGCCTTAGACTTAGATTTTTTGGACCCTTAAATTTTTTGGACCAAGTATCACAACACGGTTCGATAAACGGACTGTCTGGGGTCACAATGACTGTGACCCCGCCCGTTTAACTGCCACACGGACCGTGTGGCTTCACATGGACCGTGTGGTGGCCCTTCTTGCCCCACACCTCCCAGGTGTCACCCCACGGAAGTCCATACGGGCCGTGTCGCTTCACACGGACCGTGTAGGTCCTTCCGTGGGATGGTACCTGGCAGATTTCCGGGCAAAGCTGTGGGCCTCAAAGCGACGTCATAATCCGAGGCCTTTCATTATCTCCCCCTTGGGAACATTCATCCCCGAATGTGCAAGAACAAGGCTGGAAAAGTTAAAGTCAAGACAAGATACATCCGACATAAAACACAATGCACAACTCAACTCAATTTGCAAGGTTTGTACATACAAGTTTTTTGCCACAAATCACATTATAGTTCAAAACCAAATCATGTCAAAATTGTACTCAACTCATTTGCTAAGATAGGAAAATCCTTTAAGGTACAGATATGCATGTCATGCCATGAGACTCAAGAGGGCAGAAAAGTGACACAATTGATAGGGAAAGATTCCTAGTACCTTAGGCTTGAGTAGATTGGAAAAGATGGGGGTATCATTTCATCATGTCCAGCTCCGCCTCCCAAGTAGCACTCTCCACTAGTTGATTCCTCCATAGTACCTTTACCGAAGCCACATCCTTGTTGCGAAGCCGTTTTACTTGCCTATCAAATATTGCCACCGGCACCTCCTCATAAGTCAAATTTTCCTCAACCTCAATCCCTCCCAAAGGCACAATGGAGCTAGGATCGCCAACAAATTTTCTCAACATAGATACATGAAAGACCGAATGGCCAAATCCGGAGGTAACTCCAACTTATAAGCTACATCCCCAATCCGCTCAACAATTTCATAAGGGCCAACATACTGGGGGCTCAACTTGCCTTTCTTGCCGAAATGCATAACGCCCTTCATAGGAGAAACTTTTACATAAACCCAATCCCCTACATGAAATTCGAGGTCCCTCCTCCTGCTATCCGCATAGGACTTTTGGCGACTTTGGGTCGCTTTCAATTTCTCCCTAATCACCTTTACCTTCTCCATAGCATCCATCACCAAATCCGGGCCAACCAAGGCCATTTCCCCCACTTCAAACCACCCTACCGGGGATCTACACCTTCTCCCATACAAAGCTTCAAACGGCGCCATGCCAATACTAGCATGAAAGCTATTATTATAGGCAAACTCGATGAGTGGAAGATGATCATCCCAATTCCCTTTAAAATCCAATACACATGCTCTCAACATGTCCTCCAAAGTTTAAATAGTCCGCTCCGCTTGGCCATTGATTTGGGGATGAAAAACGGATGGAGTCGAATTGCCTTCGGGTCCGGGGCAACCCAACCACAAAGTCCATATTCACATCCTCCCACTTCCAAGTGGGAATTTCAATGTCCTGGGCCAAACCACCAGGCCTCTGGTGTTCAACCTTTACCTACTGACAACTCGGGCATTCAGACACGAACTTGGCAATATCCCTCTTCATACCATGCCACCAATAAATCTCTCTCAGATCCCGGTACATCTTAGTAGACCCCGGGTGAATAGAGTAGTGAGAGTTGTGGGCCTCGCTCATAATCACTTTCCTAAGGCCATCCACGTCAGGAATACAAAGCCAGTTTTGGTACCGAAGCACACCATCTCCCCCTTGGGAGAAAGCCTCAATCTCTTTTGCAGCAACCAACTTCTTCAACTCACACAACGACAGATCTAGGTCTTATTTTGCTTTCACCTCATTCACCACTGACGAATCTGACCCGTTCTGAACTCGTACACCACCCGTGCTGGAATCAGTCAACCTGACACCCAACCTAGCCAACCGGTGAACATCCCTTGCTAGCTCCCTTTTCTCATTTTCAACATGCGCCACTCTCCCCATAGACAATCTGCTAAGAGCGTCGGCCACGACATTGGCCTTGCCCGGATGATACAACACACTCATGTCATAATCTTTCAGAAATTTCAACCACCTCCTTTGCCTGAGATTAAGATCCCTTTGGGTGAAGACATATTGCAAGCTTTTGTGATCGGTGAATACATCGACATGGACCCCATACAAATAATGCCTTCAAATTTTCAAAGCAAACACCACCACCGCCAATTCAAGGTCATGAGTGGGATAGTTTCGTTCATGCACCTTCAGCTGTCTTGATGCGTACGCTATCACCTTACTATTCTGCATAAGCACACAACCCAATCCGAACCGCGAGGCATCACAATACACTACAAACCCTTCTGAACCACTTGGCAAGGTCAAAACGGGAGCTGATGTAAGCCGATCCTTTAACGTTTGGAAACTCCTCTCACATTCATCCGACCATACAAACTTCGCCTACTTCTGGGTCAACTTGGTCAACGGAGATGCAATAGAGGAGAAACCTTCTACAAACCTTCTGTAGTACTCGGCCAACCCAAGAAAACTGTGGATATCCGAAGGAGTCGACGACCTAGGCCAATTTTTCACGGTCTCCGTCTTCCTTGGATCCACCTTGATACCATCCCTGGACACTACATGCCCGAGAAAAGCCACTTCACCCATCCAGAATTCACACTTGCTAAGTTTGGCATACAATTTCTTTTCCTTCAGAGTTTGGAGGGCCATCCTCAAATGATTTCCGTGATCTTGTTCACTTTGGGAGTAAACGAGGATATCATCAATAAATACAACCACAAAGCTATCCAGGAAAGGCTTAAACACCCTGTTCATTAAATCCATAAATACGGCCGGAGCATTAGTTAGACCAAACGACATTACCACAAATTCAAAGTGCCCGTACCTTGTCCGAAAAGCTATTTTGGGGATATCACACTCTCTGACCTTCAACTGATGGTATCCGGAGCGGAGATCAATTTTCGAGAAGTGGGTGGCACCTTGTAGCTGGTCAAACAAATCATCAATCCTCGGCAACGGGTACTTGTTCTTAACTGTCACTTTATTCAACTGCCTGTAATCAATACACATACGGAGAGACCCGTCCTTCTTCTTCACAAACAACACAGGAGCACCCCACGGCGATGTACTAGGCCGAATAAAGCCCTTCTCTAATAAGTCCCTTAACTGCTCCTTCAACTCTTTCAACTCTGCCAGAGCCATCCGATACAGAGGGATAGAAATAGGCTGAGTATCTGGAAGAAGATCTATGCCAAAATCTATCTCTCTATCCGGAGGAGTGCCCGGTAAGTCCTCGGGGAACATATCAAAAATTCATTCACCACAGGGACTGACTCGAGAGTAGGCATATCGGAATCTGCATCTCGGACCCTTACCAAATGGTAGATACACCCCTTAGAAATCATTTTCTGCGCCTTGAGGTAGGAAATAAATCTACCTTTAACCGAGGAATCACTACCCTTCCATTCAAGAACTGGCTCACTAGGAGGTTGGAACAGGACCTTCCGGGTTCTACAGTCTATGGAAGCGTAAGATGCATGCAACCATTCCATTCCAAGAATCACATCAAAATCAAACATTTCAAGTTCCACAAGATCACATGGAAAGATTTTATGCAACACAGCAATAGGACACCCATGATAGACACTATGAGCAACAATAGATTCACCCACGGGGGTGTAGACCGAGAAAGGCTCTCTTAGAATTTGGGGTTTTAACCCGAACTTGACAGCCAACATCGGAGTCACAAAAGACAATTTTGCACCTGGGTCAAGCAAAACGTAAGCATCAAAATTAAAAACTTTTAACATACCCATCACAATATTTGGAGCCTCCTTGACATCCTGGTGAGCATGGAGTGCATAATACCTATTGTTCCTTGGGCCAACACCTTGGGGAACCCTTTGTTGACTTTCCCCGCCTCGGGCTACCTGCCCTCGACCTCCGCGCGCGCTCCTCGGGCAATCAGCAACTTTATGGTCCTTGCTCCCACATCCGAAGCAAAGTCCCAATTCCCTCCAGCAAGCACCCGTGTGGGACTTCCCACACTTGTCACACCTCAGATATCCTGGTTTGCCACCTACCTGTAGCTCGGGAGGGGGTGCCCGAGCATTAGCCACCTGAGCTGCCGAGCCTTGGCCCTGCTGGAAGCGACCAAAACCAACATTCCTCGCACCAGAGAACCTACCATCGACACAGGCTCTCTTGGGATCATGTGCCCTCTTCTCCTTGAGTTTCTCCCCCTCAATCTACTCAACGTACACCATGAGTCGGGCAATATCCATGTCCCCAATCAACATAGCAGTCCGGCATTCTTTCACTAGCAAGTCAGAAATACCTGAAACAAATTTGTGCATTCTTGCACGGGGATCGGCCACCAGGGACGGAGCATATTTAGACAGCTTGGTAAATTTGAGGGCATAATCCCTCACACTCATACTCCCTTGCTTGAGGTTAATAAACTCGGTCATTTTGGCCTCCCTAAGCTCAAGTGGGAAAAAGCGGTCAAGGAAAGCAGTTTTGAACTCTCCCCATTTAACATCACTATCATCAATCCGCTCCATAGCCCACTGCGTATACCATACCTGGGCCACATCTTTCAACTGGTAGGCAGCCAACCCAGCTTTTTCCTTAGAAGAGACGCCCATAATATTCAATATCTTTGAGAGCTCATCAATGAACTCTTGAGCATCCTCATCAGCCCTCGACCGGTAGAATTCCAGGGGATTCATCCTGATAAAATCCCTCACAATAGAAGCGGGTGCAGCGTCCCGTAGCAAGTTGGCCTGCCTTGCCTGAGCTGTCACCGCCTGCGCAAGCATGGAGAAAGCGACACGAAGTTCGCCATTAGATATAGGCTTCTCCATAGGCTCTGGAGGGGCCTGATCCTCAGCAACCGGAGCCGGCCTAGGGAGTGGAGGTCTTCCTCGAGGAATTTTCTGAAAAGGGATCAACGATACCATAAGTCAGGGAATTCATAAGCTAGCCATAACATGATATAAGACACAAAGAAGGGAGAATTTCCTAATACGTCTTCGTAGCCTCCCATTCATAGGTATAGTGCACTTCACACCCATGAATAGGACTCAACTCAACGCGGCATGTTGGGCTCCGAGGACCATTATAAACCCAAGGCTCTGATACCACCTTTTTTCACGACCCGGGGTCGGGGTCTAGATGTGACACGGCGAATGGGGACCCGAAAGCCCCCAAACAAGCCTCAAATTTTTAGAAAAACTAAAGACAAGTATCAAAGGGGAAAAATTCTAAATCCAAAGAAGAGCATATTTTATAGATAACAAAATAACAAGTCTTTACAACACCCAACACATGCCTCTAAGAAGGGACGGGGGCCAGGACAGGTTCCGGGCTCACCCTCAGCAAAATACATATGTATATAAGGAACACAAGGAAATAAGGTTTGCCCTCGGAAGACGAGGCTCACCACAAAATAGCTGCGAAAAGGGGGACTACGCGCCCTGCGGATAAGGCTCAAACTGCTCGGTCCCTGCATGGTAAAATCATGCAGGCATAGAGTATGTGTTAGTACTTTTTAATGTACTAAGTATGCAGGTATGCAATGCACGTGACTTACCGAACCTACATAAACATGCTTTTTTTTTTTTTTTTCAGTTTAACAGACCTAACCCAAGGATCTCACCCCTCGTGGCGGTCAGGGGTTGAGCCACACACCCCCAAGCCTTATCATAAATAACAAAGAGCATATAATATACAAGGAGCATATAATCAATTGAATTTAGTATACGAGATGCCATGAGATGCGAGATGCGTGCAATGCGATAATGCTCCTATATACATAACGGGGATGGACTATAACCGACAACCAAATCCATGCGAGCTATTACATGAATTGGACCGATTTGGACCTCCCACCTGTAGGGAGAGGGTTACTTGCCAAAGGTAATCCACATCACACCTTACGGGGACACCCATTTTGATGGATGGCCACCTTCCTTACGGGAACTCCTATTTTGGAAGGGTTTATAGAATCATATCACAAACATTATAACGACTAACCATCACACCTTACGGGCACTCCCATTTCAGTGGATGGCCACCTTCCTTACGGGGACTCCCATTTTGGAAATGGTGATCGTTCCTATGTTGACACATAGTTCAAGGAAAGGGAGAGGGACCTTGGGGATATCCCTAACACCCCGAATCCATCGGTGCTAAGTACACATCCCACTAGAATACTTATACATATATACATATGCTTATCAAGAGAGAGCTAACATCCATTTCAAAACGTAATTATACAAATAGGTTCAATTACCAAATCCCAGACTATGAGCATAATGTGTATGCAAGGAATAGTTCATCTACACATATACCATAATAGTGCAAGCACCCATATTGCTCAAGGAGCCATAATCATAGACATACCGGTGATCACCGTATTGTCATATCCCATGTCTTACCAAAATCATATCGTAATCCCCTTTTTAAACAAAATTAGGCTTAATCCCACATTTCCAAATTTCTATATATCAATGCCATGAGTATGATATAATGCATAATGTAGGAATGACATGGATAATGTAGAATATATCCAAAATTAGCAATATAATGTAAAGACTAGGAAATCCATAATGCAATTCATATGAAAATGTAGTATAAATCACCCATGCAAAATAACATCTTTAAAGGGACATGCAAGCTTCATAGTTTCATAGTTCAAGTAACTCACCATATTTCAAGCTTAACATAACTCAAAATTTCAGAATATTAACTAGCACATGCATGGTTCAAAATATCAAGTCCAATTAGCAATATCTCACACTTAACGTAGACAAGTGTATAAAATAGTTTAAGAAGAACTTGGGTCTTCTTGGGTGAAAGGAACCAAGAATCAAAACCCACATATCTGGTTGAAGACAACACTAAGAAGGATGGACTTCAAATCTTGACCCTAAGCTTGAATGATCTAGAGAGATGTTGGAGAGTTCTTGAGGGGTGAATTTTAGAGAGAGAGAGTAGAAGTGTAAATTGGCTGAAAAATGACAGTGTTTACTTACATAGGGGGCTTAGGAAGGGTGGGAAAAGAGCAAATTTTTGTTAGAATAAACCAGTATTTCAAAAATACCATTAATGAAACGGAGCAGGAAATGGTCCGTCTGAGGCATACGGATCGGTAAACGGTCCGTCTTGGCTCACACAGGCCATTTACAGGTCCGTGCCCTTAGACTTAGATTTTCTAGACCATTAAATTTTCCAGACCAAGTATCACAACACGGTCCGGTAAACGGACCGTCTGGGGTCACACGAACCGTGACCCCGCCCGTTTACCTGCCACACGGACCATGTGGTGGCCCATTTTGCCCCATACCTCCCAGGTGTCACCCCACGGGAGGCCACATGGGCCGTGTGGCTTTACACGGACCGTGTAGGTCCTTCCATGGGATAGTTCCTGGCAGATTTCCGAGCAAAGCTGTGGGCCTCAAAGGGACGTCATAATCTGGGGCCTTTCAAGGGTGGTGACTCCTGTATTAAAGGTTGATTTATTTCCTACCTCAAGGCGCGGAGAATGATTTCTAAGGGATGCATTTATCATATTGTGAGGGTCTAGGATATGGAGTCCAAAGTGCCTACTCTTGAGTCAGTCCCTGTGGTGAATGAGTTTTTTGATGAGTTCCCCGTGGACTTACTAGGCATCCCTCCCAAAAGAGAGGTGGACTTCGACATAGATCTTCTTCTTGATACTCAACCTATCTCTATTCCTCCTTATCGTATGGCGCCAACGGAGTTGAAAGAATTAAAAGAGCAGTTAAAGGATTTGTTAAAGAAGGGTTTCATTCAGCCTGGTATATCATCCTGGGGTGCTCCAGTGTTGTTTGTAAGAAAGAAGGACGGAACTCTCCGGATGTGCATTGATTATAGTCAACTGAATAAGGTGACTGTTAAGAACAAGTACCCGTTGCCCAGGATTGATGACTTGTTTGATCAACTTCAAGGGGCTACTCATTTCTCAAAAGATTGATCTTTGTTCCAGGTAACAGTTCCAGGTTAGGGAGCGTGACATTGCTGAAACAACTTTTTGGACAAGGTATGGGCACTTTGAGTTTGTGGTGATGTCGTTTGGCCTAACCAATGCTCCGGCTGTGTTTATAGATCTAATGAACCGAGTATTTAAGCTATTTCTTAAAAGTTTTGTGGTGGTCTTCATTGATGAAATTCTTATTTACTCTCGAAGTGAGCTCCCGCACGGGGATCACTTGAGGATGGTCCTCCAAACCTTGAGGGAGAAGAAATTGTATTCCAAGTTTAGCAAATGTAAATTTTGGTTGGCGAAGTGGGTTTCCTTGGTCATGTGGAGTCCGATGATGGTATCAAGGTGGATCCAAAGAAAACCAAGGCCGTGAAGAATTGGACAAGACCGTTGGCTCCTTTAGATATTCACAGTTTCCTTGGTTTGGCCGGGTATTACAGAAGGTTTGTTGAAGGGTTCTCGACTATTGCATCTCCATTGACTAAGTTGACCCAGAAGAAGGCTAAGTTTGTATGGTCGGATGAATATGAGCAGAGTATTCAGACTTTATAGGATCGGCTTACATCGGCTCCCGTCTTGACTTTACTAGATGGTTTGGAGGGATTCGTAGTGTATTGTGATGCCTCACGAATTGGATTGGGTTGTGTGCTTATGCAACATGGTAAGGTAATAGCGTATGCATCAAGGCAGTTGAAGGTGCATGAACGTAATTACCCAACGCACGACCTTGAATTGGCGGTAATGTTGGATACGAAACCGGTAGGTACCAGTTCCGGTCCGGTTCCATTACCGGTATAGTGCCGATCCGGTCCGGTTCTGGTACTATACCGGTTCGTACCGGTAAGGGGGTTACCGGTAGGGGTACCGGGAAGGGACGGGCCATTTTACCGGTAATTACCGGTACCGATTTACTGGTACCGGACCGGTAATACCGATTTAAATTATTTTTTTAATTATTAAATTTTGTTACCGTTGGGATGGGGCCCAACAATGGTAACAATTATATTGGACCATTTTTGTAGCCGTTTTTGACCCTTTTTGGTCTTTTTTAATTTTTTTTCCAAAATTCAATAATTTCTCGACTATAAATACCCCTAAATCTTTCATAATTTTTCACTTTAATTCTCTCAATCTAATTCTCTCAATTCAATCCAATTCTTTCAATCCAATTCTCTCCACTTACTATTACAAATTTATAATTATATTATACATATTACATACTACTCTCAAATATTATATATATATATATATATTAATTATCTACTCTCTCAATTATTATTTAAAAATATTATTTAGTTTGGTTATTCAATTCATAATTGCAATTTGGAGCAAATTTTGGTGGATCAATTTGGAGCATATTGAAGCTTCGACTTTCATCAATTTCGGCTTCTACGTCTATTTTTACACAGACGTTTGGTAGCTTCGTTCCTAAATCCTACTTATTTGTTCTTCTAATTACTTATTTGATTACTTTTACTTGTTGTCTCCTTGAATTAATTTTTTTACATTCATAAACTTGAATTTTTGCATATAATCGTTATTTGTTTAATTAAATTTAACATGGATTCCGGTGGAAAAGGAAAGGGAAAAAGTACATTTTTTGGTGGAATAAAAAAAGCTTTAACGGGTAAAAATTCGGTAGTAGTTCGTCTAAATCTACAAGACAACCACCACTTAGATTAAATACCAAAGATTTTTCTCACGTAGACAATACGTGTTTTAATATTGTCTCTAACACGGAATTAGAATACGAATTTCTTGAATAAAGATTTGGTTTTAACGAAGATTTACCGGAAGATGATTTTGAAATTAATAAAAATGAAGATATTTTTGATGATGATGAAACTCAACCCCCATATACTGCTACTACTCCCCCCCCCTCCCGCTCCCACTCCCGCTCCCGCTCCCGCTCCCGCTCCCGCTCCCGTACAACCTTCGTCATCTAATAGGCCTAAGACGGAACACGCTAAAAAATCTGTTGTTTGGCAATTTTTAACTCAAAATGAAGATAAAACAAAAGCAATTTGTAATAAATGTAAACACGTTTTAAACCATAAAACTTCGGGAAAGAGGGGCTGGACGGGTCATTTGAAAAATCACCTAATGCATTGTTGTAAATTGGAATTTTCGCATGCCCAAGCCATTGCGGATGCCAAAAAATTTGGAACTTCCATTCCCGATGAATCAGTAGGAGGTTCAAATATGGTGCAATAACAACTAAACCCTAGTAATATTTCTGGTCCTAGTACACATAGACCTTATAATAGACAAACGTGACCTAGATGAGCTTTCTAAAATGATTGTTATTACTGGTTTACCTTTTAGTTTTGCTGAAAATCCAGGTTTTGTCCATTATATTCAAATTGTTTATAACCCGTCTTTTAATGGTTTTTCTAGAAATACAATTAAAAAAGCTGTTTTTGATTTTCAAGCACGACATGTACAGTATCTTAGATGTTTATTTGCTTATAATAATTGTAGGATAACAATAACTTCTGATATGGGATGTGGTATAACCGGTAACGATTACTTTACAATTACTGCCCACTCGATAGATGAAAACTGGAATACGCAAAAAAGAATTTTAGGATATAAAAGTTGTGAAATGCGCAAAACAGATTCTTATATTTCACAAACTATTCTTGAGGTTTTACAATTTTTTGGTATAACTAGAAAAATAATTAGTGTAACTTTAGATAACGCTAGTAGTAATAAACATGTTGTAGATTTTTTAAAACCTGTCATTTGTTCAACTTATGAAGATGGTTTCCATATTAAATGTGCTGCTCATATTTATAATTTAATTATTAGAGATGGTGTTTCTTTATTTGAAAACAGATGTAATAAAGTAGAATTAACATGCCACTTTATTTTTAAATGTCAAGTAAAGGCTAGGCGTAAGGAATTTGAAAGTCGTTGCGTTGAATGTAATTTGTCTGTTCAAAAAATTCCTAAAACCGTAGTAACTAGGTGGAATTCATTGTACGAAATGTTAAAAGTAGCTTATGAATATAGGAGACCGCTTACAATGGTCTGGAATGCACATAATTCAGATTCCACCTACCGGCTAGACGAAAATGACTGGATTGATATTAAAGATTTAATTGAATTTTTAAAAGTTTTTTTATTTAGCAACTAAACAAATATCCGGTCTTTTCTATCCTACTATTTGTTCTGTGTTGCCCAATATTTGTGCTATTTGTAATAAATTTGCTTTGTTTAAAAATAATACAAAATTTAGTGAACCTGTTAAAAAAATGATAGAAAAATTTAGGAAATACTTTTTTCCAATCCCTCAGATTTATTTAACTGCTTGTTTCTGTAATCCTGCTTATAAAGAATTTGGTGTATGTAGAATGGTAGTTAGTATATATAGAGACTTAGCAATAGAATACGATGAACAAAATCAATCACATAATTTAGACGTAGTTGTAAGTAACATTAGGTCAGAAGCTAGAAAACTATATGATTTAGAACAAT
Source organism: Solanum rostratum (assembly GCA_029948455.1). Classification (NCBI taxonomy): domain Eukaryota; kingdom Viridiplantae; phylum Streptophyta; class Magnoliopsida; order Solanales; family Solanaceae; genus Solanum; species Solanum rostratum. The sequence continues at coordinate 27,853,706 of CM057054.1, forward strand.
ATAATTTAGTAGAAAATGTACAATACCAACCACAACCTACTAGGCCTAGATGCGATGATGATATTGACACAGTGTTAGAATTTCATCTTGGACTAACCGTTAATGAAAGCAATGATTTTGATGAATATCTTAACCAGAAAGCATCAAGGATGCAGAGAGGAAGCAGCAGCTTTTGGCGTGGTGGAATAGTCGTGGAAAACCATTTCCAAGACTTCAGCGAGTGGTTCGTGATGTCCTGGCAATTCAAGCTTCTTCAGTGGCTTCGGAAGACGCTTTTAGTGCTGCTAGGTTCCAGTTAGGAGACCATAAGCATTCACTAGCAGTTGATAGCTTGGAAGTTTCAGTCTTATTTCGAGATTGGATAAATGCGGAGCGCAGGAATTTAGGGCGTCCGACATTGCCTTCTCAGTTTGAAGCCGATATCGATGATGTTATATCGGAATCAAGCGAAGACGGCATGGACTTTCTGGAAGAACAAGCTCAAGAGCCGATTCCAGAAAATGTCACATTTGAAATGTTAGAAACTCTTAGACAAGAATTTCAAAGTAGTTTAAGATATTAGTGATTAAATTTTATTGTATTACAAATTTACAATAAATAAGACCTAGTTAAAACAGAACCCTTCCTAGAAGGTGGCTGCGTAAATTAGGTTGATTTCTAATATCTTACCTCACTACATTGTACAATTTAAATTTAAAAATTACATAATAAAATTATAGGCTATTCGCCTTATTTCTTTTTTTTTTTTATAAATTTTATTATCTTCACTTAATCTTAATTTAAGTTTTGACTTCTTTTTAATATCTTTGCCCCCTTCTTTCTCAAATCTTTATTAACTTTAAAGTTTAAAATATAAAAAGAAACATTCAAAATTTAATCGTTAAAAATTAAACTTTATAATTTTATATTTAAAAATTAAAAATTTAAACTTTATAGTAGAAAGATTGAAAATTTTGATTTTACACTTTAAATGTTTTAGTTATATTATATAAAACTTTTATACTTATATTTTATAACAACTTTAAATTCAAACTTCATTTTAAATTTTAAAAAATTTATATAATGATTAATGAATAATAATACTACTATTTTAAAATTTTAATTTAACCTTTAACATTTTAAACTTGAATTTAAATTTTTACATATTAATATTAATTTAACATATAAAAATTACACTTCAAATTGTAAATTTTTAATATATTATTTTTTTTAATTACCGGATTACCGGTCCGGCCCGGTCCGGTCCGGTCCAGTACTGTACCGGTTGGTACCAAACCAGTAAGGTAACGGGGTATTTTCCCGGAATCACCGGTACCGGTTCTGGTCCGGTTTCACGAAAATAATACCCCCACTTTACCAATTTTGGTCTTGTACCGGTAAATGTCAGTCCGGTGGTGCTGGTACCGGACCCGGTGCCACGATTAATTGGCGGCGGTAGTTTATGCTTTAATAATTTGGAGACATTACTTGTATGGGGTTCATGTTGATGTGTTCACCGATCACAAGAGTTTGCAATACGTATTCACTCAGAGAGATCTCAATTTAAGGCAAAGAAGGTGGTTGAAGCTCCTAAAGGATTACGACATGAGTGTTCTATATCATCCCGGCAAGGCCAATATTGTAGCCGATGCTCTCAGCAGGCAGTCCATGGGGAGTGTGGGGCATGTTGGGAAAGAAAAGAAGGAGTTGGCAAGAGATGTTCACCGGTTAGCTAGGTTGGGTGTCAGGTTAGGTGATTCGAGTGATGGTGGTGTTTGCGTTCAAAGCGGGGCAGTATCTTCCGTGGTAAGTGATGTGAAGTCTAAGCAAGATTTGGACCCATCGTTACTTGAATTGAAAAAGTTGGTTGCTGAAAAGGAGATCGAGGTGTTCTCCCAAGGGGGAGATGGTGTACTCTGGTACCAAGACTAGCTTTGTGTTGCGGATGTGGATGATCTTAGAAGGGTGATTATGAGTGAGGTCTACAAAAATGTCTCGAGATTTGAAAGAAGTGTATTGGTGGCATGGTATGAAGAAAGACATCACTAAGTTCGTATCTGAATGCCCGAGTTGTCAATGGGTAAAGGTAGAGCACCAAAGGCCTGGTGGCTTGTCCTAAGACATTGAGATTCCCATATTGAAATAGGAAGATGTAAACATGGATTTTGTGGTTGGTTTGCCTTGGACTCGAAGACAATTTGATTCCATTTGGGTTGTCATGGATCGGATGACGAAGTTGGCTCATTTCCTACCGGTCAAGACTACCTTCAGCACCAGGATTACGTAAGGTTGTATATCCAAGAGTTGGTGAGGTTGCATGGTGTGCCTAAGTCCATTATATCGGATGTCGTACCCAATTCACTTCCCACTTCTGGAGGTCTTTTTAGCAGGAGCTTGGAACTAAGATTAAGTTGAGCACCGCTTTTCATCCTCAAACTGATGGCCAAGCGGAGAAGACTATTCAAATCTTGGAGGACATGTTGAGGGCTTGTGTATTGGAGTTTAAAGGAAAATGGGATGACCATCTCCCACTCATTGAGTTTGCTTATAATAATAGCTTCCATGCTAGCATTGGTATGGCGCCATTTGAAGCTTTATATGGGAGAAGGTGTAGATCAACAGTGGAGTGGTTTGAGTTGGGAGAGATGGCACTAGTTGGTTTGGATTTGGTGATGGAGGCCATGAATAATGTGAAGGTGATTAGGGAAAGGTTGAAAATGACCCAAAGTCGTCAAAAGTCTTATTCGGATGTTAGGAGAAGGGATTTTGAGTTTTGTGTCAGTGATTGGGTATATGTGAAGGTTTCACCTGTGAAGGGTATGATGCGTTTCAGTAAGAAGGGCAAGATAAGACCCCGATATGTTAGCCCTTATGAGATTGTTGAGCGAATTGGTGGGGTGGCTTATAGGTTGGAGTTGCCTCCGGATTTGAGTTCCATCCACCCAGTCTTTCATGTGTCTGTGTTGAGGAAGCTACTTGGTGATCCTAGCACCATTGTGCCCTTGAAAGGGATTGAGGTTGAAGAAAATTTATCTTATGAGGAAGTGCCGGTGGAAATCTTGGATAGACAAGTAAAGCGGCTTCGTAACAAGGATGTGGTTTTGGTGAAGGTGCTTTGGAGAAATCAACATGTGAAGACTGCTACTTGGGAGGCGGAGCTGGACATGGTGAAGCGATACCCTTATCTTTTCCAATCTACTCAAGCCTAAGGTATTAGGATTCTTCCTTATCTAATGGTGCCATTTTTTCCCTCTTGAATCTCATGACATGACATGCATACATGTGCACGAAAAGGATTTTTATAATGTTTTGAGTGGCTTGAATATGATTTTGATATGAGCTTAAAGGTTTTGAATAATGCTTTTGATACGATTTTGAATAATGAACTATGCATTGTATCTTATGTTGGGTGTTCCATGCTCTAAGTCAAGCCTTGTTCTTGCACATTCGGGACGAATGTTCCCAAGGGGGAAATAACGTAAGGACCTGGATTTTTCAAGTGACGTTTCCCAAATGTCTTGGAATTGTCCCAAGTGAACTTCATGGCATCACTCTACGGAGGTCCTACACGGGCTGTTTGAAGACACACGGACCGTGTGGCCTCCCATGAAGGGAAACTTGGTTCAGTTCACGGTTGGGACGGCTTGAGATGGAAGGAAATTTTGCCCATGTGAAGGCACGGCCACTCACACGGTCTGTGTGATGTGTCACAAACTGTGTGGCTCTCCGTATGACTCACTGCGTAAATTTATTCTAAGTATGAAAGTATCGTCTCGTAACTTTGTCATGCGAAAAATTATTTGAAGTACCTTCCCACGGTCGATGTGACGGCCCGTGTGGAGTAACATGCACCGTGTAGTCATTCGTGTGGTACCCCTTAGCTCCGTGTGAAATGCTTCTGCAAACTCTCTAAGTATGGGGTCACGACCACTGTCCACGGTCCGTGTGACGCTTAACGGACCGTATGGACCTGACGGTTCCAATTTTTGTTTGTTTCATTAATGGCAATTATGTAAATTTGGTTTATTTTAAACATGAATTATGACTTTCTACCTATCCTAAACCCCTAATTCAGCTGAGACCTCTCCCCTCTTAACTCATTCTCCTAAAACCTTCTACCCTCACAAGATCACCTCCCTATTGCTCTCTACATTCCTCTCTCAAGGATCAAAACTAGGGTTCTATTGGAGTCCAATTCAAGCCTAATTCATCTCTCAAATTTAGCTCCTCAATCAAGGTATGCGGGATTGTCCTTGGTCCCTTTCAACCAAGGAGACCCAAAAATCTTTCAATTGATTTCATGAATTTAATCTACTTTAAATGTGAATTTCTATTACTTGATTTACTCAAATCCAATTGATGTGTGGGTTGTATTTTACTTATGATCTCAATTACTTTGAACATTATGATGATGATTTACATGGGGTTATGAAACTAAGAACATAACTATCTCCTTTTAAAGTTGATTTATGCATGGGTGATCTACACTACGATTTACATGTAGATTTAACTATGGACTTCCTTAATTTCATTTTATATAGCTGATTTTTAACTTGAATCTATGTTACCCATGCTAACCTCACATCATATATTGCATTTGCATTCATGAATATTGGCTTATATGAAAATTATGAAGTGGGTTAAGCCCAAATATTTTATGAAATAATTATGAAATGATTTTGGTAAGGCATTGGTTATGACAAGAATGTGATCACATGTATGTCTATGATTATGGATCTTTGAGCATTATAGGTGCTTGCACCATTCCGTATATGTAGATGAGCTATTCCTTACATAAACATTATGATTATGACTTATGATTTGGCATTTGAGCCTAAATGTAATGAATATGGTATCTCTTGGAAGCACGTATATGTATAAGTATTCAAGTGGGATGTTGATGACTTAGCACCAACAGTTTTGGGGCGTCAGGGCTATCCCCAAGGGCCCTCTCCCTTTCCTTGAACTATGTGCCAACATAGGAACGTTTTTCATTACCGAAAAGACTAGGTCGTAAGGAATGGTTATTCATTTATTATGTTTATCATATGATATGATTATGAAAAATCCTTCTGAAAAGCGGGTCGTAAGGAAGGTGACTATCCACTGAAAAGCGTGGTCGAAAGGTGTGATGTAGATTACCTTTGGCAAGTAATCTTCTCCTTACCAGTGGGAGGTCCCAATCGGTCTATTTCATGTAATAGCTCGCATGAGTTTGATTTGTCGGTTATAGTCTATTCCCAATATATATGAGCATTATTGCATTTCATGCATCATAATTTCATAGCATCTTGTATATATATATTTCCCTAGTTATATGATTCTTTTTATATTATATGCCCTTGTCATCTAACATTGAAATGCAGGTTTGGTAAGTCATATGCATTTGCACGCCCGCATGCTTAGTACATTCAAGCATACTAATGCATACTCTATGCCTACATGATTTTACCATGTAGGGGCCGAGCACTTTGAGTACCAACAAGTTGACGAATAGACCAATTCCAGAGTATACCGTGGTGAGTCCCATCTTCCAAGGACAAGCCAACTACCTTTATTTTAAGCTAATTCAAAACGTCCTTTCTTATTGTAGGGTGAGCTCGAAACTTGTCCTGGCCCCCGTTCCTTTTGACTAGAGGCATATGTTGGACATTATGTGACTCTTCTGAAATCTGTTTGTTATATCTAGTACCTTGTTTGTGTACTGTAGGGATGATTTAGGAGAAACACCTATTTGACTATATGTATGTTTGGTGTGGAAATGCGGAAAGTGCTTAGCCCCGTATTTCCCCATAGCGTGAGTCCTATCTCCCCGTCCCTTGGAACTATGTGTTGCTAAATAAATGTTATTCATGAATTGATGATGCTATTTTAGATACTCGAGGCTTTTTTGGGGACTGTCAGTTTTCCATTCATCGTGTCACATCTAGTTCCTAACCCCGGGTCGTGACATCGACCCTTCTATATCTATGGTACTTCACTCAATCGGTCGATGATGCCTACTGGGTACCTATTACTGGTGTTCACCCTACATTTCTGCATCTTCTGATGATGTAAGTCAAGTTACTGGTTGTAACTGCTGAGTTGGAGTTTGTGAACAGTTTAGGAGACATTAGTGAGCATTAACAGCTCTAGACACTTGGTAGTGTCCTTCCCTTTTGATGGGCGTCTTTGTATCCAGATATTAGCCTTGTATAGTGTAGTAGCTTGTGTATGTTGGAGCATTCTTGATTATGTATCTCATTATGTATTTTTGTGTGTGTGTGTGTATACACACATATATATACATGAGTGTCTGCTTGTGTCTATCGTAACTATGTACAGTTGACTTCCACGTTCTGGGTAGAGTGTGTTGATTAATTCAGGTATATCTAGTATTGTTGTGACTAGTGATTCAGGACAAGTACCCTGGGGTTGGGAATTGGCCTGCCTGTAGGTGGGATCTTACACACGCTATCATGACTGGGATCGGGTCATGATGATTATGTTTGGTGATGTCTATGCAATCGATGCTTTGTTGAAAAAGTTGGAGATTAAATGTGAGATTATGACTTGTTAGGTGCTTGTAAGATTAGTCTTATTTTGTGAAATAGTTGAATGAATAGATCCCACCATTTTTATTTTTAAATGTAGCATTTTAGATAGAATGATTTTTTGCAAGGTTATGACTCTCTTTGTGACTGTTTGCTTGCTAGGTGTTTAATTTTGACAAATGACTCTCTTGTTCTTCACCGGGAAGTGAGATTGAACCATCTGAAATATTTTGCATGTCACTGTCTAGTGATTCTTTTGAATAATTTCATGTGTTTCACTTGTGTCACCTAAAATTAGCCCAGGTGGCCATGAAACATTGGCCTTGATTGAGTTTAGTTGGAAATGTAACCTTAGGAAATCTTTCATTTAATTTAAAGTCCAGATAGCCTAAAAGATCCCACTTTTGTACTAATTATACCCCTAGTGGTCCCCGTTAGAGCCTTAATATTTTTTATTGGCAACCATGTTACAAGTGTTGACATTTTTTAAAAGACAACCTTCTTTTGAACCCTTTGTCCTTCCTTAGATTTGTTGTTGTGGAAACAGAGGCTAAATGCATATTTTTGGGGTGATGTGGGAGAATGAAAAAGGGTTCCTATCACATGAGAGCTTGCTAAAAATAGCAAAAATGAAATGAATTGAAAAAGTGGATAAAAGAAAAGTGATAAAGAAAGAAAAAGCTTTAAAAAAAGAAAAATGATGATGAATAAATGGAATCCTCCAATAAGGTGAAAATGGTTGCATGTGGAGTATCTCGGTTGAAAATGAGAAATTGAAGTTTGCATGGGTATGAAATTTGAAAGAAAGGGTGAAAAAGTTGAAAAAACAGTTATGTGTAAGAGTTTAAGCAGGGAATAGTCACTTTCACCCAAATTGTGTCCTACCCTATCCTAACTAAGTCCTTTGGGATTTCTAACTAAATGAAGTCGAGCCAATGTAGATTGAAAATATGGGCAAGCCTATGGTGCAACACTTGTGTACATGAGATGTTCCTTTTCTAGTGTGAGTGTTGGTTGTTATGTCCTTGTGTTCTTTTTGGTAAATATTGTGTGAGTGTTTTGGGAACATCTCTTTCTTTACAAGGGCATGCAAATCAGGATGGATTTGTGAGATTGTTTGGTTGACTAGTGGTCTTGAGTCACTTCTTGAGAATTAATATTGTTCTTGATGATTCTTGAAGATTGGTGTGTTTTTAGAGTTCTTTAAATTAAGGGAGTTGCTTGGTATGGAAATCACATTGCTTGGTTGCTAATTATTGGTACAAACCAAAGTCATAGTCTTGACTTAGAGGAGAAATGTGCATTGAGATAGTGTGTGCTTGTCTTGATTGCTTGTTATGTTTTGTTTTGATTTTCTTGAAGACAAGCAAAGCTTTAAGTTGGGTTATTGATGAATGTGTAAATTTCATTCATTTATCGCTCTTTTCATTATTACTTTATATTAATTTTTGTTGATTAATAAAAAAATAAGCATTACACTTTGAATTGTGCATATTTTGAGAATTGGTGCTGAAAAGGAGTTTTGATGAAAACAATGGAATTTGGAGAGAAGATTTAAACAAAATGGAGCTAAAAATGAAGATTTTAACTAGCAGTGGATTTGTTCTTCATGACCACGAAGGCAGGGTTCGCAATCAAAATCAAACAAATGGTTGTTCATCACAATCGCATGAGGGACCCTCTCAATTGCGATGGTCTCGTCAATCATGACATTGCAATTGCGAAGGAAAGATTTGCGATCACCACAAGGTGGTGAGTTTGACCTCATGATCACGACCATTAGCTCCACGACTACAATGAGTAAATGGATCAAAGATGGGACAATATGGAATTTCACTATTTTTGATATGAAGAGCTATGTTCACGAATCAGCATAATTCAGAAGAATTCATCATCAATATGGAAAAGAAAAGAAGAACACACACCTTAGAGTGCAATATTTAACTTGGGGTTAGGATTTGGAAGCAAGTTTGTTTGTAATTCCTTTCTAGATTGAAGATAGCGAGCTTATATTATAATATCTTTTAATCATCTTCTTTTCGTACTTTGTATTGCTCAAATTGTAGGTGTAATTGATCTTTGGTTGGAATTTGTTATTGGGTTATTGATTTGAACCTTTGCTTTTCCATAGAGATGATTAATATCTTGCAATTTAATTGGTTTCTCCTTTATGATTATGGGTTCATGCTTGCCTTCAATTATAATTGATAATTTGAGCTTTGAAACTCAAATCTATGTTTAGATCTTCGCTTAGTACATCATTGTGGGTAATCAAAGAGGAAGGCTAACATGATATTCATGGATCTTTGTGGAATTGATTACTAAGGTCTTAGAATGGATTGCTAATTATTTGCATGGGTTCACTTAGAATTCTCAAGTGATTGGGCTGTGAGACTTGGATAGGTTCACACCGAGACGCCATTTTTAGTGTAACAGCTATTGTGGTTACAAGGAATCTAACCTACCCATGGGGATAATTTAAGCTATGTGCAATAGATCATTCGAGTTCTAATTAATTCCCCATTTTCCCAATTCCTTTTAATCCCTTGCTTGGCATTTTCTACCCCAGGTCCTCATGTTGTAATCTTTGTTTGTTTGTATTTAGATTCAAACTAGTGACTCGTGATCCTTATTCATTTCAATTGTCCTCACATTATTCCCGGTAGGATTGTCCCACACTATTTTTTTATTATATATTGCTAACGACTACTATATTTCTTACAAATTTTGGGGTACATTTGAGCATTATCAATTTTGCATTCAAGGGACGATTAACTTTGTGTCCTAGCCCCTGTAAGTCGATTACTTTGGGGTGTATTTACAATATTTAAAGGGTTAGGGTTGTAAATTCCAAATATTTCCCTATTGAGTCCATCCCTATTTTGAAGGAATTTTCTCATATTTTTTACGATGGCTAACCCAGTATCCATGTTGAATGAGAGATAGATTTTTGCATAGATCTCCTTTCAAATGCCCAACCTATCTTATGCTCCCTTATCACATGGTCTCGGTAGAATTTAAAGAGTTGAAGCTTCCATTGGATGACTTTATATGTGTGACACCCCATATCTTACATGTACAAGTCCTATGTATATGAAACATGATATGGCGGGATCAAATACGCACACATTTTTAAAAGTGCTTAATATTTCATATTAGAGGGTTATATGTACGTCCAACGCTCAAGATGACTGAGTGTAGATACATTTTAGGTCAAATTGAGGATACTGCGACCTTAAATAAAGTGAAATAAGTGAGGTGCTTGTGGGACTTAGGAAGCTAGCAGGTGAGTTACCTACGTGGGTTAGCTTAAATAGGCTAGGTAGACAGAGACGAGGCCCAACACCGAATTTGTTCAAGTCCGATAAAGAATAAACCCAGAGTTAAGGGATTAATTTGGGCCCATGGTTTAGCATTATAAAGGGACAATATAGGTAGCCAAGATGAATTGGAAAAGTTCCAAATCACATTCAAAACCCAAGTCACAAATAGGGCCCAAACTAAGTGGATGTAAAAGATAAATATTTGCAGCAAAGCCCATCCAATTGAAGCCCAATAAGGCCCAAGTGAAAGGGCCAAGTTACTGAATCACCATCTTAACAAAATAAGGCTTCAAAGGTAAAATAAAGCCGGCCAAAAGTGGCCCTTTAAAAGGGGGTTAAAATCCAGCAACTTTAAGTCATTTTCACTTAGCTAAAAATCAGATTTTCTTCAAAGTTTCTCCTTGCTCTCTCTTCACTTTGTAAAGAAGCCAAGGCACACATTTAGGGTTCTCGAAGAGGACCTGATCCTTGAGGGGTAAGGTAAGTAAAAATACCTATGGTTTAGTATAAATCTTCAATGAAAAACATGAAGAGTATGCTGGTTGTACTTGTGCAGGAATTTTGGACAGCATGTGTTCAAAAGATTATTGTACACTTTTCTTGTTTATTAAGAGGATTTTCTCTTGTTGGTTAGCTGAATTATGAAGTAAGGTTTATATTTTTAACAAGGATTGGTTCTGTAGTGATAAAAGAAAGCTGCTGCATCATTTTTATCTTCCGCAAAAATGAGTTCTTATATGATATCTTAGTTGCACTCTTAGTAGGAATTTGTGGACTGATAATTGGGAATTATTGTTGAACATCCTCCATCTACTTGGGGAGTGTTTTTGGACTGCTTTAAAATTGTTTTTACGTGCAAATATATTGGAGACAATTTGTTCGAAGTTGAAACGGGTTTGGGATTGTTGGCTACGAAATGTAGCGGGAAGACGTAATGTTATGCCGCCTACTTGTGTGTCATGTAGAATTATGATGTGTTGTGATTTATGAGCTCTGGTAACACTGTTATGAGACTAAAACAAGATGGCTATGACATGTATATGGGAATGTGTATTAGAAAATACGATTAGGAGTGGAAAGGTTGAAAGAATACTCTTTGGTTGATAACTCCGTGCTTGCTGCCCGGATTATTTTTGGGTGGAATTGGATTACCAAGATGTGTTTATTTGCTATGAATACTAGTTTTACCACCTACTATATTGTAGATAAGTATTTGGAGGAAAAGGATACTACTCCGAGGTACTAAGACGTAGTACAACGAGGTATGTAAGGCTACGTGATTTCCTATTATTTGGAATGAAATCTAGGTTCTTCCTTGGCACATAAAGGCACTTATCAACTCCGGCATAAATTATAACTGCGTCTCCACCCCTTACCATTTTCATATGTTCCAATATATCGCCATTGTCAAATCTGCATACATACTTGGATACCAAAGATACACGAGTTCCGTTTTTACCAAGTAGAGTCCATGTGTTGTTTAATCTCCTACACGTTTCATTAGTTGTGTAACTCTCTTTTCATTAAGGTAGTATCTTGCATGGTTGTTTATATGTCACATGTCATGTCTATATTCCTACAACTCTAAATGTTATGACCACCAAAAGAAAATAAAAGATAACTCAGAGTTACTTATTGATGGGTGGTATCCCAGGGGTGGAAGAATCAACTAGCATGGGTCGATATCATATTACGGAGAGTATCCCAGGGGTGAAAGTAAAGCCTAGCATGGGTCGATCTCGATATCAATTTACCACTGATCAACTGGTCATTTACATGATATATTGTGCATAGATTATATAGTAAAGAAAGGTAAAGTAATAAAAAGGACATAAAGTACATGATTCCACAATATGACTTAAGGTAGTCTTTTATCTTTACACACCAGTGTGTGATTTCATTTGAGTTCTTATTTCATATAAAATACTTCCTGCCTTAGATATTTAGTTCATTATCTCGTATTGACGTTCCTTACGGGGGACCTGCATTTCATGCTGCAGGTACATGTGTTAGTAGATCTCCCCAGTAGAAGTACAAGATATCCAACTGTTGTTACTGAGCTCCAGGTTACTTCAGGGTTCTGTGTGTCTAGAGCTTATATTTTGGTATTGTATAGTTGGTGATGAGGCGGGGCCTGTCCTGATCCATTTAGATAGTGTTCCTTATCTAGAGGCTTTGTAGACTATGTAAAGTAAAGTGTGGCCAAGTATCGTACTTTAGACATCGTAGCTCCAACGGCCTAGTCATATTAATTTCCTTTTGGCTTGTTAATATTGTCTACTTTTTTTAAAGCATGTTGAGTGTGGAAACCTCTTATAATGTTCATAGAAAGTGTATGGTTATATGTTGGTTCTCCTGAGCCTTGTCGGCAACGGGTGCCAGTCCGCCTTAATGGGACTTAGGGCGTGACAAAAGTGGTACCAGAGCGGGTCATCCTAGGGAGTCTACAAACCCGTGTCTATGTAGAGTCTTGTTTATGGATGTGTTGTGCACCACATTTATAAGCAGGATGTTACGTGGCATTTAGGAGTTATCACTTTCTTTTCATTCTTTACATCGTGCTATAGAGCCAAGTGTTGTAGGTGGGTTTTTTTAACCTCTAAATCATTTTGTACAGTGAGTGTGCTAGAAATAAGGAAAAGTAAAGCCAAAGGAAAAGACGTAGAAGTGGTAGTTGGTGTACCCAGTCGGGTGAGACAGCGAAATGAGGCCCAACATGAGTCTCTGTCACAAACATCTCCAACTCCTCTAGCTCCTGATGAACCTGGGAGTGGTGAAACTCTCCCTGAAGCACATACCGATGCGACCGTGCAGGATCTGAGAAATGCGGTCCAATTATTGACTTGTATAGTTGCTGGCCAAAGTCAAAGACAAGAAGGTCCAATTATAGGTGGTGTGAATAGGGCAGCTAGCACGAGGATATGTGACTTCCTTAATTTGGACCCTCCATCTTTTATCGGGTCAGATCCTAATAAAGATCCACAGGACTTTATCGATCAAATCCAACACAATTTGGATGTTATGCACGTAAGCGGTACAGAAGTTTTGGAGCTGGCAACATATAGATTGAAGGGTGTGGCTATATTGTGGTATGAAGCTTGGAAGCAATCTAAGGGTATAGATGCACCTCCGACTACTGGAAAGAGTTCAAAGAGGCATTTCTTGACCATTTCTTGCCATTAGAGATCCGAGAGGCCCGTGCAGATCAGTTTCTGAATCTCCACCAAGGGAATATGAGCGTGAGGGAGTATAGCCTTCAATTTAATTCCCTGGCCAGGTATGCTCCTAATGTAGTCGCTACTATGGCAGATAGAGTTCATCGATATGTAGATAGATTGGATTCGTATCTGGTTAGAGACTGTGCCATTGCTTCATTGAATAAAGACATGGATATAGTGAGGATTCAAGCATTTGCACAAAAACTGGAGGATCAGAGGCAAAGAAGAAGAATACAAGAGTTAGAAAGGGGACAGTCCAATAGGGCAAGATTACTGGGCAGTTTATACCATCCCAAGATGAGTTTAGGCCTCGGTTTTCTAATAGGCCACCAACGCCATCATCCTCCTACCCTGCAGTTAGTGCTCCACCACAAAGTCAAGGGTCTAAAGGTAATCAGTTTAGTCAAAGAAGTGAGGGCCAAGGTTCACAAACAACAGGATATTCAGCAAGCCAGCAAATTCCTCCTAGGCACCTTGCAAACAATGTGACAGGAGTCATTTAGGTACATGTTGTGTTGGGACAAATGCTTGTTATTGGTGTGGTGTACCAGGGCATATGATGAGAGATTGCCTGAGAAGACGTATGGGTGATATATCACAACCTACTAGGTCAGCTGTTGCATCATCATCATCATCAATTCCTTCATTAGGTAGGGGTCAGAAAACACCTGCAGGTCGTGGTAGAGGTGGTAGAGAGGCAACTAGCTCTAGCGGAGCCCAGAATCACACTTATGCTTTGGGGAGTCGGCAAAATTTGGAACCTTCACCCAATGTGGTCATGGGTACACTGTCCATATTTTCACATAATGTGTATGCATTAATTGACCCCAGTTCTAAATTATCATATATCACTCCACTAGTTATTGGGAAGCTTAAAAGAACACCTAAATTATTGAACAAGCCATTTGAAGTGTCTACACCAATCAGTGAATCTATTATAGCTAGAAGGGTCTATTATAACTGTGTAATAACTGTTTATGACCATAACACTTTGCTGACCTTGTTGAGTTAGAAATGGTAGAATTTGATGTTATAATGGGTATGGATTGGTTAGCTTCTTGCTATGCCACTGTGGATTGCCGAACTAAGAGGGTGTATTTCAACTTTCCAAAGGAGGCGGTGCTTGAATGGAAGGCAGTGTTGGGGCACCAAAGGGTAAGTTTGTTCCCTATTTTAAGGCAAGGAAGATAATGTCAAAGGGATATATATGTCATCTAGTTAGAGTGAGGGATATGGAGGCAGAATCACCAACTATTCAATCTGTTCAAATAGTGAATGAATTTGTTGATGTGTTTCCTGAAGAGCTTCCAAGTTTACCTCCAAAACGAGAAGTAGATTTTGGTATTGACTTACTTCCGGGACTCAACCTATTTCTATCCCTCCACATAAAATGGCTCCGACAGAATTACGTGAATTAAAGGAGCAATTAAAAGTCTTGCTAGAGAAGGGTTTTATAAGACCTAGTGTGTCCCCCCGGGGTGCACCAGTGTTATTTGTACGTAAAAGGATGGCACTTTGAGAATGTTCATTAACTACCGTCAATTGAATGGGGTGACAATTAAGAACAAATATCCCCTCCTCAGGATTGATGATTTATTTGATCAGCTACAGGGTGCCAAATGCTTCTCGAAAATTGATTTAAGACCAGGTTATCACCAAGTGAAGGTGAAGGAGAAAGATATACCAAAGACAGCCTTTAGGACATGCTATGGTCACTTTGAATTTCTTGTTATATTATTTGGGCTGACAAATGCTCCAACAGTTTTTATGGATTTAATGAACAGGGTATTCAAGCCATTCTTGGATGTATTTGTGATAGTACTTATAGATGATATTCTAGTATATTCAAAATCAGAAGGGGACCATGCAAATCATTTACGACAGGTATTACAAGTTCTTCGTTATCAACAATTGTACGCCAAGTTTTTCAAATGTGAATTTTGGTTAAAATCAGTGGCATTCTTGGGTTATATTGTATCCGATGAAGGAATAAGGGTTGATTCACAAAATATAGAGGTGGTGAAAGATTGGCCAAGGACGACAACACCTACAGAAGTTTGAAGCTTCCTAAGGTTGGTAGGTTATTACAGGAGGTTTGTTGAGGGTTTTTCTTCTATTTCTGCACCTCTAACATTGTTGACACATGAAGCGACCAAGTTTCAATAAAATGATGCATGTGAAAGGAGCTTCCAAAAATTGAAAGGTAGGCTAGCTTCTGCACCTATGTTAGTGCTTCCAGAAGGCAAAGAGGGGTATGCGGTGTATTATGATTCTTCAAGGGTTGGCTTAGGGTGTGTACTGACACAACATGGTAGGGTAATTACTTATGTCTCAAGACAACTGCGATCGCATGAGAAAAACTACCCAACACATTACCTTAAGCTAGCAGTTGTCATGGTTTCCTTGAAAATATGACGCCACTATTTGTATAGGGTTCATGTTGACATATATACTGATCATAAGAGCCTACATTACATCTTTAAATAGAAAGACCTAAATTTAAGACAACGGAGATGGCTAGAGCTAATAAAGGATTACGACGTTGACATACTATACCATCCAAGGAAAGAAAATATGGTAGCCGATGCTCTGAGTCGTAACGAAATTATGAATATTAGTGATCAGTCCGTGGTAAGTCAAGGAGTGGCTAAGGATCTACGTCAACTAGCCAATTTGGGAGTTCGCCTCCTAAAACTCCAAAGCAAGGGGTTGTTGTGCATAATGATGCAGATTTTTCATTGGTAATGGAGGTAAGAGAAGAGCAGTTCAAGGATCCTGTTCTATGATGACTTAAGGAGAAGGTGGGTCAAGGTACGATGAAAGGCTTTGAACTTACACAAAATGGAGTACTTTATTGCCAAAATAGATTATGTGTTCCTAATATTAACGGACTAAGAAGGAGGGTAATGGATGAAGCCCATCATTCAAGATATTCCATCCATCCAGGATCAACTAAGATGTATCATGACCTGAAGGGAATGTTTTGGTGGGGAGGCATGAAAAGGACCTTGCAGTATTTGTGGCTCAATGTCCAAATTGCCAACAAGTTAAGGTAGAGCACCAAAAGACAGAAGGCTATATGCAATGTATAGAGTTTCCAAAGTGGAAGTAGGATATGATTAATATGGATTTTGTTACTGGGTTACCTCGCTCATTTCAGAAGTTTGACTCCATATGGGTGGTAGTTGATAGGCTCACAAAGTCAGCACACTTCTTTCCAGTTAAGAGTGATTATACAACTGATGAGTTTGCAAAGTTATACCTCAAAGAGATAGTTAGGCTACATAGGGTCCCAATCTCCATTATATCTGATCGGGGAGCTCAATTCACTGCAAAGTTTTAGAAGTCCTTCCAAAGGAGCTTAGGGACACAAGTGAATTTAAGTACAACTTTCCGTCAGATAGATGGTCAAGCAGAACACACCATTAAAACACTTGAAGATATGTTGCGGGCTTGTGCATTGGACTTCAAAGGTAATTGGGTGGACCATTTTCCACTTATTGAATTTGCCTATATTAATAGCTGCCATTCAAGCATCAATATGGCACCTTATGAAACTTTGTATGGAAGGAAATGTAGATTACTAATAGGATGGTTTAAAGTAGGTGAAGCCACCTTGCTCGGTCCAGATCTAGTCCAACAAGCCTTGAAAAAGTCAAGGTAATACGACAGCAGCTAGAAACAACCCAAAGTCATCACAAATCATTTGCGGATGCTAGGAGAAGAGGACTGGAATTCTCAGTTGGAGATTGGGTATTCTTAAAGGTGTCCCCTATGAAAGGAGTTATGAGGTTCGGTAAGAAAGGAAAACTAATCCCACATTACATAGGGCCATATAAGATTATCAAAAAGTTTGGACAAGTTGCGTATGAATTAGAGCTACCCCGGGAGCTTTCAATGGTTCATCTAGTTTTCCATGTCTTAATACTTCGAAAATGCATAGGTGACCCATCTCGTATCACTCCTATTGAAGATATGCACGTTACGAAAGTTCTCACCTATGAAGAGGTACCTATTGTTATCCTAGATTGTCAAGTTAGAAAGCTAAGGAATAAGGAAATACCTTCAGTAAAGGTACTTTGGAGGAACCAACAAGTACAAGAGATGACGTGGGAGGTTGAGGAAGCAATGAGATCTAAGTAACCTTATTTATTTGAAGCTAAAGAGGATGTCCAAGATGCAGAGTTGGAGCATTAAGAGGTATGTGTGTTTGAATGCTTTTTATGTTGTCCAAAGTTTGTTTGTATGAAAGTTTAAACTTATATGACCTATCCCATTTATGCTAACATTCGGGGACAAATGTTCTTGGGGGAGGATGTGACACCCCACATATCACATGTACTAGTCCTATGCATTTAAAAGATGATATGCCGGGGTCAAATCAACACATATTTTTAAAAGTGCTTAAATTTTAGAGTAGAGGGCTATATGTACGTCTAACACTCAAGATAACTGAGTATAGATAAGGTTTAGGTCAAATTGAGGAGATTGCGGCCTTAAATGAAGTGAAAGGAGTGAGGTGCCTGTGGAGCTTAGGAAGCTAGCAGGTAAGTCACCTACGTGGTTAACTTAAATAAGCTAGGTAGACAGAGACGAGGCCCAGCACCGAATTTGTTCAAGTCCGATAAAGAATAAACCATGAGTTAAGGGAGTAATTTGGGCCCATGGTTTAGCAGTATAAAGGGACAATATAGGCAGCCCAAGGTGAATAGGAATAGGGCCAAATTACATTCACAACCCAAGTCACAAATAGGGCCCAAACTAAGTGGATGTAATAGAGAAATATTTGCAGCAAAGCCCATCCAATTGAAGCCCAATAAGGCCCAAGTGAAAGGGCCAAGTTGCTGCATCACCACCTTAATAAATAAGGCTTCAAATGTAAAAGAAAGTTGGCAAAAAGTGTCCCTTTAAAAAGGGGTAAAATCCAGCAACTTTAAGTCATTTTCACATAGCCAAAAATTAGATTTTCTTCAAAGTTTCTCCTTGCTCTCTCTTCACTTTGTAAAGCAGCCAAGGCACACCTTTAGGGTTCTTGAAGAGGACCCGATACTTGAGCTCTAAGGTAAGTAAAAATAACTATGGTTTAGTATAAGTTTTCCATGAAAAACATGAAGAGTATGCTGGTGGTACTTGTGTAGGAATTTTGGACAGCATGTGTTCCAAAGATTGTTGTACACTTTTCTTGTTTATTAAGAGGTTTTTCTCTTGTTGGTTAGCTGAATTATGAAGTAAGTTTTATGTTTTAACAAGGATTGGTTCTGTAGTGATGAAAGAAGGCTGCTGCACCATTTTTATCTTCCACAAAAATTAGTACTTATATGATATCTTAATTGAGTTCTTAGTAGGAATTTGTGGACTGATAATTGAGAATTGTTGTTGGACGTCCTCTATCTACTTGGGGAATGTTTTTGGACTGTTTTTGTGTGCAAATATATGGAGACAGTTTGGTCGAAGTTGAAACGAGTTTGGGATTGTTGGCTTCGAAATGGAGCGGGAAGACATAATGTTATGCTGCACACTTGTGTGTCGTGTAGAATTGTGATGTGTTGTGCTTTATGAGCTATTGTAACACTAATATGGGAATTTTTTGAGAGAATCGTGGTAAGGGCTGAAGATCGAGAAAAGAAGCTGTATATGACATGTATATGAGAATGTGTATTAGAAAATACGATTAGGAGTGGAAAGGTTGAAAGAATACTCCTTGGTTGATAATTCATAGCTTGCTGCCCGGATATTATTTTTGAGTGGAATTGGACTACCAAGATGTGTTTATTAGCTGCTAATACTAGTTTTATCACCTACTATATTGTAGATAAGTATTTGGAGGAAGACGATACTACTCTGAGGTAATAACGACGTAGTACAACGAGGTATGTAAGGCTACTTGATTTCCTATTATTTGGCATGAAATCTAGGTTTTTCCTTGGCACATAAAGGCACTTACCAACTCCGACAAAACTAATAACTGTGTCTCCACTCCTTACCATTTTCATATGTTCCCATACATAGCCATTGTCTAATTTGCATACAAACTTGGAGACCAAAGATACATGAGTTCCTTTTTTACCAAGTAGAGTCCATGTGTTGTTTAATATCCTACAGGTTTCATTAGTTGTGTAACTCTCTTTTCATTGAGGTATTATCTTGCATGGTTGTTGATATGTCACATGTCATTTCTATATTCTTACAGCTCTAGACGTTATGACCACCAAAAGAATCATCTCAAAAGTAAATAAAAGATAACTCAGAGTTGCTTATTGATGGGTGGTATCCCAAGGGTGGAAGAATCACCTAGCATGGGTCGATCCCATATTATGGGGGTTATCCCAGGAGTGAAAGGAAAAACTAGCATGGGTCGATCTTGATATTGATTTACAACTGTTCAACTGGTCATTTACGTGATATATTATGCACAGATTTTACAGTAAAGAAAGGTAAAGTAATAAAAAGGACATAAAGTACATGATTCCACAATATGACTTAAGGTGGTCTTTTATCCTTACACCAGTGTGTGATTTCATTTAAGTTCTTATTTCATATATAGTACTTCCTGCCTTACATATTCAATACATTATCTCGTACTGACGTCCCTTATGGGGGACCTGCATTTCATGCTGCAGTTACAGGTGTTAGTAGATCTCCCCAGTAGAAGTACATGATATCCAGCTATTATTACTGAGCTCCAGCTTGCTTCAGGGCTTTGTGTGTCTAGAGCTTATATTTTTGTATTGAATAGTTGGTGATGAGGCGGGGCCTGTCCCAATCCATTTAGATATTGTTCCTTATCTAGAGGCTTTGTAGACTATGTAAAGTAAATTGTGGTCAAGTATCGTACTTTAGACATCGTGGCTCCAATGGCCTAGTCATATGCAATTTCTTTTGGCTAGTTAATATTGTCTACTTTTTTTGTAAAGCATGTTGAGTGTGGAAACCTCTTATAATGTTCATAGAAAGTGTATGGTTATATGTTGGTTCTCCTGAGCCTTGTCAGCAACGGGTGCTAGTCCGCCTTAATGGGACTTAGGGCGTGACAATATGAAAGGGTTTCCATAGGACAAGTAGGTCGTTATAAGGTCTTCCTATATTTTTCTACAGAAGAATGATATATTACATTGGATTTGCATAAACTACTAGCATTTGAATAAGGTGAAAATAAAGAACAAGTATCAATTTTTGAGGATAGATAATTTGTTTGACTAATTGCAAGGGGCTAATCACTTCTCTAAAATTGATCTCTAGTTCTGCTACCATCAATAAAGAGTAATAGAATGTGATATTCCCAATATAAAATTTCAAATGATGTATGGTCATTTGGAATTCATAATTATGTCGTATAGATTGACTAATGCTCTGTGGTGTTTATTGATCTAATGAATTGGGAATTAAAATATTATCTTGATATGTTTATGGTAGTCTTTATAGATGATATTTTGATTTACTTCTATTGTGAGGAAGAACACATGGACCATTGGAGGGTTGTGCTTCAAATGTTGAGGGATAGACAACTATTTGCTAAATTTAGCAAGTGCAAATTTTGGTTGAAAGAGGTGGAATTTCATAGACATGTGCTGTTTGGTGATACGATTAAGGTGGATCTAAAGAAGATGAAGGATGTGAAGAATTGGCATAGACCATTGTTTTCTTCAGACATTAGGAGCTTCTTGGGTTTTGTTGAGTAATATAGGAGATCTGTTGAGAGGTTTTCATCTATTGCATTGCCTTAAACCAAGATGTCTCAAAAGAAGGTAAAGATCCAATAGTCAAATGAGTGTGAAAGGAACTCCCAAACAATAAAAGATAGCCTCACATCGGCTCCTATTTTGGCATTGTTGGAAGGTTTGGATGGCTTTATGGTCTATTATAATGTCTGATGTGTTGGTTTGGGTTGTGCCTTGATACAAAAGAATAAATACATATCATATGCCTCAAGGTGATTAAAGGTGCATGAGCGAAACTATCCAACTCTTGACCTCGAGCTATTAGTGGTTGCCTTTCCGATGAAAATACGATGCCAATATCTTCACAGAGTTCGGACTTTGTAAGGACTTAATGAGAAAATAAAAGGTGCGCCCATGAGATTTATGCTTAAATGCCCCTTCAGGGACACTTTCACAGCTCAGGAATCACTTCACTGACAGTGAATGTGGCTGTGAAGTTAGCCTTGATCAAATTTCTAGGTTGTATGCCTTATGATTTGACCCAAGAAATTCTTCGTATGTGTATTGGCCCAATCTTGATAACTTCCACTTGTGAATATGTATTGAGGTCAATTCTTAAGTTTTCAAAGTGTATTATATGTTGTTTAGTGTTTCGCATGATAGAGTTGATCGAAGGAGAAAAATTGTGTATAGATAGATTTAAATAAATATTGAAGGCTTTGGTGGCTGGTAAAAATATCAACACAAACTCTGTATAGATAATGTCGCCAGATCTTTAGGGCAAATATAACCGCAACGAGCTCAAGGTCATAGGTAGAATAATTTTTTTCATGCTTTTGCAACTGTCTAGAAGCATATGCAATAACTCTACCATGCTGCATAAGAACATAACCTAGGCCCATGCTCGAGGCATCACAATATACAACATAGCCTTCGGTTCCATCTGGAAGAGCCAGACTAGGTGTGGTGGTAAGCCTTTTCTTTAACTCTTGAAAACTTTTCTCACATGCTTCAGTCCATCAAAACTTAGCTGCTTTATGTGTCAATCTCACTAGTGCTGCAGAGATACAGGAGAATCCCTCAACAAACCTCCTATAATATCCTGCAAAGCCTAAAAAGCTACGGACCTTGGTCGGATTCAATAGTCTCGGCCAGGCCATTACTGCTTCAATCTTCTGGACATCGACCTTGATACCATCGCCTGTAATAACATGGACATGAAAATCTATAGAAGTTAACCAAATTTCACATTTTGAGGATTCACCATATAACTTGTTGTCCTAAAGTCTGTAATATAACTTGCAAGTGGTTTGGGTGCTTAGCTTCTGACTCATCCTAAACAATGCCTTTGGAATATCAACATCCTTGACTCATAGCTGGTAGTACTTGAGTTACATGTCGATCTTTGAAAAACCATCAATCCACAGAAAAGGATACTTATTCTTGAGAGCGACTTTATTTAGCTTTTTGTAACCGATACACATCCGTAAGGAGACATCTTTCTTTCAAGCAACGAGCACCCCATAGAGATGTGCTTGGCATAATAAAGTCTTTATCAAGCAATCCCTTCAGTTGTTCCTTCAAGTGTCTTAGCTTTAAAGGAGCCGTTCCTTAAGGAGGAATGGATATAGACTACATATCACAAAGAACATCTATAAATAAATTGAGATCCCTTTCGAGGGATCCCTAGAAGCTTATAGAGGAATACAATTAGGAATTCATTCACAATAGAGAATGACTACAGTCCAGTTGCTAATAAAATATCTTGTCTCCCCATAATGGTAACATGCACTTGAACCATTCTACACTGCCTAGTATGAAGCTTATTGCATTGTGTACATGGGAGAGTAGGTTGTCTCATTTGTGCAGAACGCTTTTGTCGATGGCTATCAAGCTAACCTAAACTCTGCCCTGGCCTGTCTGAATATAACGATCAAATCATTGGCCCCGCATCTGTGGTAGGAAACTACCTACTGACAGAGGTGGATATTGGTGCAATGGGGGCCTAAAATCACCCTGTGGCTCCCTATAAGACCTCATAGTACGAGCCCTCTTATTCTTATCCCTATCTCTATGGGTATCCGAATCCAACGAGAAAGGTCCTCTGTAGTCTGAGCAAAAGCCTGAATACGAGAAATATCTACACCATCTTGTAAAGAGGTTATCATGCTGACTCTGATCAAATGATCCCCCAAACTATCCTCATAAGGATGAACTCTAGCACTCATCATACGTACAATATCTCGTGCATACCTAGCCAAAGAATTAACCCTAAGGCTATACTCCCTTACTCCCATATCCCCCTGCCTTAAACTGATAAATTGGTCAAGATGGGCCTATCGGACCTCCCGTGGTAAGTAATGGGCTAAAATTTCCTTCGAAAGGTCCTCCCACTCTGCTGGCGGAGCATCAGGCCCTCTGGATCTCTCCCATACCTCGTACCATAAGATAGAGACATCGCGTAGCCGAAAACAAGCCAACTCCACTGCCTCGGTAACAGAGGCATGCATCACCCTCAATACTCTATACATATGGTCTATAAAGTCCTATGGATCCTTAGTGGGATTGGACCCTATAAAAACTAGAGGGGCCAAGTGAGGAAACTCTCGTACCTTTGAGATTTTTGTTTGATCCCTTCTGGTGTCTACTCTTGCCTCTAGTTGTCTCTCATGAATAGAAACCATCACAGTTAGTAGCTTAATAGCCTCCTTCATCCCTTAATCATGAGTCTCTAATGGGGCTTGGGGTACTAGATCTCCTTGGACCCTAACAGGTGTTGGTGAATTTGGTACTGTGGGCATTGGAGACTCCTTATGTGCCTGAATAGGGAATATATCTGCCTCAACAAGCAAGACATGATTGGTACCTTCTCTCGGATCCATACTTATCTCATGTCGTGCCATCTCCTGAGCATAGGAAACCCACTAAATAAGAACAACATAACACAATATAGATTTCATATGTTCCTATAGCTTTGATCTATAGAACGATCTATTAAGTGAAAGAAATATAACCATCCCTAAATGCCTCGTAGCCTCCTGATTATAAGTGTGGTGCACAACACACCCATAAGCAAGACTCTACTAGACACTACATTGTGGACTCCCTGGGACAAAACCTGCTCTGATACCATGTTTGTCGCACCCCAAAGAGAGGGGAGGTGCGACTGGCACCCGATTCCTTTATTTGCCGGGTAAGCCACTAAACATGCTAGTTAACTAAACTAGGGACCAAAAGAAAATCAGGTAGCATAATGTCTGAGAGACTAAGCTAGGACATTTTAGGTCGTGACCTGGTCAATAGAAAATCATGTACATCAAGATAAGTAAACAAAACGATAGAGTACTAGCTAACCGACAAGGCTGTAATAACAGAGGTACAGACACACACTATATGTACAATCCAATCTGATGAGTAGAGACTGAAAGGCACAAAAGAACCAACCCATAATAATATGTTTACAATAGCCTCTAAGAGAATCACTAACACTGTTGGGATATGACCTAGACTATACCCAACTATACAACAAAAAGTAAGTATCCTGTGAAAGCTCCAGGAAGAGGTAGAGCTTACCAACTCACAGCTAAATGGGGCTCCTAGTGGAGGGGTAAATCAGAATCCCTACCTGAACCAGCATGCACAAAATAAAATGCGGTGTCCGCAGGCAAAAAGATGTCAGTATGAATAACATGTACTGGTATTAGTAGGAAGCAAATTCATAGATAACCATAGTAAAAAGGGTAATAGAAATACCACCTGTAACCAAACTCAAGTAGCCTTAATGTCCAATAAACAACCTCCTAGTGATCAAATATGCATGGTATGCTCGAGTGTCGCATGTTGTGAATGCATATAAATAGATGGAAATGCATGACATACCCAACCAAATGCTAGCAATGGTGGTCCTTTCCGGTAGCTAACTGGCATTATATATGTATATGTATATATATATATATATATATATATATATAATCATTTGGGAAAATAGGTCACATACCTCCGATTATAGCTCGAAGTCCATGCATAACGTGCAATGTATGGTAAGAATATTGAATGCACATAGTAGGCCATAGCAAGAACTTAGCCAATCTTGGCTCATTGGTACACTTATTCTCATAGAATCATAATCATTGTCATTTAGCCAATCTTGGCTCATTGGTGCCCTTATTCTCACAACAACATAATCGTTGTCATAGCATATATATGACTCGTGGGATCTTATATGTCTTTTTAACAAATTTGGGAACTTAACCCAACATTTAGAGTGAAGCCTTAACTTTGAAAATGTTCACAAAGGTGTTTAAGATAATGCTTATACCTGGTCCCATGTCAATTAGTAAAAGAAAGTATTTTAAACAGGATCAAGTGCCTTATTGTTTAAATAGTAGCACTACGCTAGAGATTATTGGAAATGAACGCATTACTTGTTAAGTGCTTCAATTATATTTTTTATTTATGGAAGAAGGACTGATTATGAATACTACAATCCCTTCATCGTCTACATTTATTTTGATGACACTAAACTAAAAACAGAAGCACCGCGAACATATGGATAGGTAGCCAGCAAAACCGAAAAAATGATGTATAGATATTGAATGTCCAATTTAAGCGAACAAATGGAATTTCAACCTAATACCATTATGAAAATAAGTCAGCAGTATTCCCAGTACCTTTCACAGAAGGTCTTTCTAGCAACTGAATATTAAGATATCACATTTGATGTTTTGGGAAACTTCCCGAATTTCATGCTAATAGGAGCGACGGAGATTAGCCTTCACATACCTTCCCAACAGACTTCCTATTGCCCAAAGTTTCTTCACGAGAGTTGTTCCTTACGTCCTAAGATTCACAAAAACTATATATATGCAGCTTAAAGAAAGCTATAAAAAGTCCAAAATTTAGCATTAATGACTAGATTCGGCGAAGAGCATTAACGCGAGGAAATATCCATATAACTTCACAAAAATGACCATAAAAGAGCCCCAAAATTATTAACTGAACATACCAGCTGCAAACTAACAATAACAAGAAAGAACACCAGTTTTTTACAGTCCAAAAACGGCTCCAAATTCAGCTAATAAGAGGGAAAAACAATTGCAAAGCGTAAGGGACACATTTCTAGGAACATGGATGAATTGTAATGGTAAAAATGTGAAAAACTTACTCAAATCCCTTTAGTGGTTTGAGGAAACTTTTTCCTTCAGTTTATAAATTGTTTGGAGATGAAATGGCACTAATTTGAGCTTTAAAAAGCTCAAATTATCCGACATTAAGGTAGCTCGACCGACCCGACCCATGACCCGATTTCCTGCTCGGGCAGTCACAGTAAACCTATCATAACTTTTCATCTTGAGTTCGGTTTGATGTGCGGTTCAGTGAGTTGAAAACTAGACTCATAAATATTCAATTTTATAGGTCATGGACCTTCTAAATCCTTATATTTTGCGAGATATGGCCTGATACCTTTGACCCAAATTTAAGAAGGATTTCTTAAAGAAACTTACGGTAACTTTATCCTTTTTCTTGCAACTTTCTTGATTCCAAAACTTAATGCATGACCTTTGTTCTATTAAAATAACTTATAAAAATACATTATTAGCAAATTATAACTTTTAGTCCCATATGAAATGTGAAACCTAATTTAAACCTTCGAAAAAGAGCGAGGTGCCACTCAAGCTATTTCTATAACCCCAAATGTGTATTTAGGGGATTCCTTTGGCTTGAAATATTAAGTCCTTGATATTACCTCTTATTGTAAGACTTATTATCCCTAGGTGCTAGAAAAAATCACATATGCCTTATATAACGCCACACTATCTATATAATGGAAGACGAGAAACACGGGGTCTCACACTCCTTGAGACAAAAATTTCAGTTTTTCAACTCCTTTCATTGATGGCATTTTCATAATTATGGTTTACCCTAGGGGTCTTTTGTGACCTTTTATGCTAACTAAAGACTTTCAAATGACCTATACTTTATTCTTTCATTAAAATTCATTCCTCACACTTAGAATTCTCTCAAGCCACTCTTAAAAAGTCTCCCAAAGGACTCTTATGAATCAAAGCTTGGGAATCAAGGAAAGGCTCCTTCTTCTCCAAATTTCTTCTTGAATCTTCTTCATTCGCTAAGTTATGTGGGATTGATTTTTTGTCTCTTTCAACCAAGAAGACCTAAATACTTTTACACTCAATTTCATGGAATTTTAACTACTTTAAATATTCGTTTTAAATATTATTGTTTATTAAATTTAATCGATGTATGATATATGTTTATTTATTGATTTTAAAGTTATTTAAGCCCTAATATGAATAATTGCATTAAAGTTATGAAGTTATGAATGTGCATTACCCTTTTAAAGCTTGATTCGTGCGTGGATAATCTATATTGTGATTAAATGTGAATTTTACTTATGTTTTACGTGAATTTCATAATGTACTGTTGATTTAAGTTTGAATCTCAATTACCCATGCTATTCTCATGTCATTCATAGCATATGCATTCATGAGCATTGAGATTTATGAAAATTATGAAGTGGGTTAAGCCCAGTTATGTTTATGTATATGATTTTGATAAGATATTAGTTATGATAAGAATGTGATCACATAAATGTCTATTGATATGGCTCTTTGAGAATTTTGGGTGCTTGAACTATTTCGTAAAAATGTGCATGAGCAATTCCTATGCATGAGAAGCATGATCATCACTATGATTTGTCTTTTGAACTCAATTATGAATGACTATGAAATGCATTGGGCTTTTTATCCAAAGTATGCATTTGAAATGATTTGATAAGACTTGCATCTCTCTTTGAAAGCATGTTGTCACGACCCAGGGTTAGGGCCTAGATGTGACATGGTGAATGGGAACCCGAAAGTCCCCAAACAAGCCTCAAGTATCTATATCCACATCATCGGTTCAGGAATAACATTCAATAATAATACATAGTTCTAGGGGACGGGGAAATAGGACTCACGCTATGGGGGCAAGATGGGGAAATAGACACTTTCTACACTATTAGCCACAAACATATAATCAAAGTACGAAATTTCCATGAATCCTTTCATAGGGGTACGAAAGCCAAATATTTCGCATAACATAACAACTTTAAGGAGTCTACAGGATGTCCAAAAAATGCCTCTAGTCAAACTGAATGGGGGTCGGGACAAGTTCCGGGCTCACCCTCAAATAAGGAAGAAAGTCCTGACATAAGGTAAAAAAAGGCAGTTTGCTCGTCCTTGGAAGATGGGACTCACCACAGTATACTCCTGGATTGGGCTATTTGTCAACCTGTAGGTAATCAAAGTGCTTGGCCCCTACATGGCGAAATCATGTAGGCATAGAGTATGCGTTAATACTTTTGAATGTATTAGGTATGCGGGTAGGCAATGGATATGACTTACCGAAGCTGCATTTCAATGTTAGATGACAAGGGGACATAATATAGAAAGAATCGTATATTCAAAGGAATAAATACAAGATGCCATGAAATTTTTGATGCATGAAATGCAACAATGCTCATATATATTGGAGATGGACAATAACTGACAAATCAAATCCATGCAAGCCATTACATGAATTAGTCCGATAAAGACCTCCCATCGGTAGGAGAAGACTACTTGCCAAAGGTAATCTACATCACACCATATGGAACTCACCATTTCTGTGGATGGTTACCTTCCTTATGGAACTCACCATTTTGGAAGGATTTTCCAGAATCGTACATAACATATCATATTCATAAACGAATAACTCGGTCATTTCGGTAATGGTTAACATTCCTATGTTGGCACATAGTTCAAGGAAAGGGAGAGGACCCTTGGGGATAGCCCAACACCCTCAATCCATTGGTGCTAAGTCAATAACATCCCACTTGAATAATTTTACATATACGTGCTTTCAGGAGATACAATACATATTTAGGCTCAAATGCCAAATCATAGATCATGTATGTGATCACCTTCTTGTCATAACCAATATCTTATCAGAATCATCTCATAATCGTTTCAAAAAACATAGTTGGGCTTAACCCACTTCATAATTTTCATATATCAATGTTCATAAATATGATGCAATGCATGATGTGAGGATAGCGTGGGTAGCATAGATTCAAGTTAAAATCAATACCATAATGTTAAATTAAGTAAATCCATAATTTAAAACAACATCTAAACTTAATATATGTCACCTATGCATAAATCAACATTAAAATGGGATGTGCATGTTCATACTTTATAACTCAATGTAAATCATCATAATAGTGATCAAAGTGATTTGAAATCATAGGTAGAATACAACCCATACATAAATTGGATTCAAGTAAATCAAGTAAGGAAAATTCATATTTAAAGTAGACTAAATTCATGAAATAAATTAAAAGATTTTTTGGGTCTTCTTGGTTGAAAGAGACCAAGAATCAATCCCACATACCTTGATTGAAGAGCTGAATTTGAGGGATGAACTTAGCTTGAATTGGACTTCAATTGAACCCTAGCTTGAACCTTGAGAGGGGAGAGTAAAGAGGAACAGGGAGGTGATCTTATGAGGGTAGAAGGTTTTAGGAGAATGAATCAAGAGAGGAGGATCCATCAGCTGAATTAGGGGTTTAGGATAGGTAAAAGGTTATAATTCATAATTAAAATAAATTGAAATTACATAAATGCCATTAATGAAACGGACAGAAATTGGAACCGTCAGGTCCACACAGTCCACTACATGATCCGTGAGACGTCACATGGACTGTGAACAGTGGCCATGATCCATTACTTAGAATTTCATAGAGGGAATTTACACGGAGCTAAGGGGTTTTTACACGGACGACTACACGGTTCGTGTGACTCCATACGGGCCGTGACATTGATCATGCGATTGTACTTGAAATTATTTTTGCATGACAAAGTTATGAGGCGGTACTCCCATACTTAGAAAACTTTACGTAGTGAGTTACACAGAGGGCTACACGGTCTCTGACACTCTACACGGACCGTGTGAGTTGTCGTGTGCCTTCACTTGGTCAAAATCCATTCCGTCTCAAAGTTAACCCTACTGTGAACTGGACCAAGTGTCCCTTCATGGGAGGCCACACGGTCCGTGTTGCTTCACACGGCCCATGTGGGTCTTCCATGGAGCGATGCCTAGAAGTTCACTCGGGGAAACTTCAAAAGAATTGGGAAATGTCACTCGAAAAATCCAGGTCCTTACATCATCTCCTCCTTTGGAACATTTGTCCCCGAATGTGCAAGAACAAAGCTTGAAAGGCCTGACTTAGAGCATGAAACACCCAACAAATGGTACACTGCATTGTTCATTATTTGAAAACTCATAAAGCCTTTAAACTCACGTCAAATTCGTATTCAAGTCTCTCAAAACATTATAAAATAAAAATTATTTTTTCGTGCATATGTATGCATGTCATGTCATGAGACTCAAGAGGGAAAGAAATGGCATCATTAGAAAAGGAAGAATCCTAATACCTTAGTCTTGAGTAGATTGGAAAAGATGAGGGTATCACTTCACCATGTCCAGCTCCGCCTCCTAAGTAGTACTCTCCACATGTTGATTTCTCCAAAGCACCTTCACTGAAGCCATGTTCTTGTTACGAAGCCGCTTTACTTTCCTATCCAGGATCTCCATCGGAACCTACTCATAAGACAAGTTTTCTTCAACCTCAATCCCTTCCAAGGGCACAATGGTGCTAGGATCACCAACTAGCTTCCTCAACATAGACACATGAAAGACCAGGTGAATGGAACTTAAGTCCGGAGGCAACTTCAACCTATAAGCCATACCTCCAACTCTCTCAACAATTTCATAAGGGCGAAAATACCGGGGGCTTAGCTTGCCCTTCTTACTAAAATGCATCACACCATTCATAGGCGAAACTTTCACACATACCCAATCACCGACACGAACTCAAGATCCCTTCTCCTAATATCCGAATAAGATTTTTCACGACATTGGGCCATTTTCAATCTTCCCTAATCACCTTCACCTTATCCATGGCCTTCATTACTAAATCCAGACCAACTAGTGCCATCTCCCCTAGCTCAAACCACCCCACCGATGACCTATACCCTCTCCATAAAGCCTCAAACGGTTATTATAAGCAAACTCAATAAGTAGAAGGTGTTCATCCCGATTGCCTTAAAACTCCAACACACAAGCCCTCAACATATCCTCCAAGGTTTGAATAGTCCTCTCCGCTTGGCCATCGGTTTGAGGATGAAAAGTAGTGCTCCACTTAATCTTAGTTCCCAGTCCCTTCTGAAAAGACCTCCAGAAGTGGGAAGTGAATTGTATACCACGATCCGATATAATGGACCTAGGCACACCATGCAACCTCACCAATTCTTGGATATACAACCCTGCATAGTCCTCGGCGCTGAAAGTAGTCTTGACCGATAGGAAATGATCCAACTTGATCATCCAATCCACGGCAACCCATATGGAATAAAATTACCTCTGGGTCCGAGGCAACCCAACTACAAAATCCATCTTCACAACTTCCCATTTCCATGTGGGAATCTCAATGTCTTGGGCCAAGCTACTGGGCCGTTGGTGCTCTATCTTCACTTGTTGACAACTCGAGCATTAAGAACATAGAGATATCTTTCTTATACCATGCTACCAATACACTTCTTTCAAATCCCGATACATTTTGGTAGACCCCGGGTGAATAGAATAATGAGAGTTGTGAGCCTCACTCATAATCACTCTTCTAAGATCATCCACACCCGGAACACAAAGACGGTCTTGGTACCGGAGTACACCATCTCCCCCTTGGGGGAACACCTTGATCTCCTTTTCAGCAACCCACTTCTTTAATTCAAGTAATGATGGGTCTAATCTTGCTAGCCTTTACATCACTTACTACATAGGATTCTGCCCTGCTTTGAACACGAATACCACCATCGCTCGAACCAGTCAACCTGACACCCAACCTAGCTAACCGGTGAACATCTCTAGCCAACTCCTCCTTTTCTTCCCCAACATGCTTCTCACTTCCCATAGATAGCCTGCTGAGAGCATCGGCCACAACATTGGCCTTGCCGAGATGATATAGAATATTCATGTCGTAATCTTTTAGGAGCTCCAACCACATCCTTTGCTTTAAATTGAGAATCCTCAGAGTGAATCAATATTGCAAACTCTTGTGATCGGTGAACACATCAACATGAACCCCATACAAATAATGTCTCCAAATCTTCAAGGCAAACACTACCGCCGCCAATTCAAGGTCGTGTGTTGGGTAATTACATTCATGCACCACCTTCAACTGCCTTGATGCATACACTATTACCTTACCATGTTGAATACGCACATAACCCAATTTGATCCGCGACACATCACAATACACCACGAATCCCTCCAAACTATTTGGGAAAGTCAAGATGGGAGCTTATGTAAGACGATCCTTTAAAGTCTGAAAACTCCGCTCGCATTCTTCCGACCACACAAACTTAGCCTTCTTCTGGGTCAACTTAGTCAATGGAGATGCAATAGTTGAGAACCCTTCAACAAACCTTCTTTAATGCCCGGCCAACCCAAGGAAACTGCAAATATCTGAAGGAGTCAATGGTTTGGGGCAATTCTTTACGGCCTCGGTCTTCTTTGGATCCACCTTGATACCATTACCGGACACCACATGATCAAGGAAAGCCACCTCGCCCAATCAAAATTCATATTTGCTAAACTTGGCATACAATTTCTTCTCTCTTAATGTTTGGAGGACTATCCTCAAGTGATCCCCGTGCTCCTACTCACTATGAGAGTTAATGAGAATGTCGTCAATGAAGATAACCACAAAACTGTCAAGGAATGGCTTAAACACTCGGTTCATTAGATCCATAAACATAGTCAAAGTATTGGTTAGGCCAAACAACATCACCACAAACTCAAAGTGCCTATACCTTGTCTGAAAAGCTATTTTGGGAATGTTACACTCCCTAACCTTCAACTGATGATACCCGGAATGAAGACCAATCTTTGAGAAATATGTATCCCCTTGAAGCTGGTCAAACAAGTCATCAATCCTGGGCAACAGGTACTTATTCTAAACGGTCACCTTACTTAGTTGCTTGTAATCAATACACATCTGAAGAGATCCGTCCTTCTTTCTTACAAACAACACTGGAGCACCCCACCACGATATACTAGGCCGAATGAAACCTTTCTCCAATAAATCTTTTAACAGCTCTTTTAATTCTTTCAAATCCACCGGCGCCATACGAAAAAGAGCAATAGAGATAGGTTGAGTATCCGGAAGAAGATCTATGCCAAAGTCTATCTCTCTTTCAGGAGGAATGCCCGGTAGGTCTTCGGGGAACACATGCGAAAACTCATTTACCACAGGAACTGACTCCAGAGTAGGCACTTCAGACTCCATATCCTTGACCCTCACAATATGATAAATGCACCCCTTTGAACGGGCCTTGAGGTCGGAAATAAACTGACCTTTAACAGAGGAGTCACCACCCTTCCATTCAAGAATGGGCTCACCGGGAGGTTGAACTTGACCTTCCGAGTTCTAAAATCTATAGAGGCATAAGATGCATGCAACCAATCCATCCTAAGAATCATGTCAAAGTCGAACATCTTATGTTCTACAAGATCACACGAAAAAAATTTGTGCAACACAGAAATAGGGAAACCATGATAGACTCTATGTGCAACAACAGATTCACCCATCGGAGTATAAACTGAGAAAGGGTCCCTCAAAACCTTGGGACTCAAACCAAATATAACAGCCAACAAAGGAGTCACAAAAGAAAAATTTATACTCGGATCAATCAAAACATATGCATCAAAATCAAAGACTTTTAACATACCGGTCACAACATCCAGAGCTTCCTCAACATCCTGGCGGGCGTGGAGTGCATAGAACCAATTGTTCCTTGGGGGAACACCTTGGGGAGCTCTTTGTTGGCCTTGCCCGCCTTGGGCCACCTAACCTTCGCCTCTATAGGCATTTCTAGGATAATCAGCAACCTTATGATCTTTATCACCACATCTGAAGAAAACACCCAAATCTCTCCAGCAGACTCCCATGTGGCTCTTCCCACACTTGTCACACAAAGGATACCCTTAACCGCCACCAACCATTGCTATAGGAGGAGGCACCCGATCATTAGCGACCCAAGTTCCGGAACCTTGGCCCTGTTGGAAGCGACCAAAACCACCACTTCGAGAACCAAAGAATTCACCATCAAAACGGGTCCTATTGGGATTTGAACCCTTCTCTCCTTGAGTTTCTCCCCTTCGATTTGTTTTGCATGCACCATGAGTCTAGCAATATACATACCCCATATAAGCATATCTGTACGACATTCCTTCACAAGTAAATCAAAGATACTCAAAACAAACTTGTGCATCCTTGCAATGGGGTCAACCACAAGTGACGGAGCATACAAGGAAAGCTTTGTGGACTTGAGAGCATAGTCCCTCCCACTCATACTTTCTTGCGTGGGATTGATGAATTCAGTCATTTTGGCGTCTCTAAGCTCAAGTGGAAAGAAACAAACAAGGAAAGTAAACCTGAACGCTTCCTAATTAACATTGCCACCACAAACTCTCTCCATAGCCTATTGAGTATACCATACCTGGGCCACATCTTTCAGTTGATAGGCAACCAATTCAGCCTTCTCTTCAGAAGTGACACCCATGATGTTGAGTATCTTGGTAAGCTCATCAATGAAATCCTGAGCATCCTAACCAACCTTTGACCTATAAAACTCTGGAGGATCCATCCGGATGAAATCCCTCACCCTAGAAGCAGGCGTAAGATCCTTTGGCAAGTTAGCCTGCCTTGTCTGAGAGATCACCACCTGAGCAAGCATGGCGAAGGCAGTATAAAACTCACCATTTGAGATGGGTTCATCCATAGGCTCGTAGGGAGCCTGATCCTCATTAGCTGGAGCCGGCCTTGGTAGGAGGGGTCTTCCTCGAGGCATCTTCTGAAATGGATCAACGAGACCATCAATATAAAGGAACCAAATTTACTAGTCATAGAACGATATAAGACATGAAGAAGTGAGGCAATTCCTAAAAGCATCTTTGTAGCCTTCCACTCATAGGCATGGTGCACTTTGCAACCATGAATAGAACTCTAATCGACGCGGCATGTTGGACCTTGAGGACCATTTAAAAACCTAGTGCTCTGATAGAATATTTTGTCATGACCCGAGGTTAGGCCTAGATGTGACACGGCAAATGGGAACCCAAGAGTTCCAAAACAAGCCTCACGTATCTATATCCACATCATCGGTTCAAGAATAACATTTAAAAATAACACATAGTTCGAGGGGATGGGGAAATATGACTCAGGCTATGGGCACAAGACGGGGAAATAGGGACTTTCCACACTATTAGCCACAAATATATAATCAAAGCACAAAATTTCCATGAATCCTTTCATAGGGGTACGAAAGCCAAATATTTCGCATAACATAACAACTTTAGGGAGTCTACAAGATTCCAACAAATGCCTCTAGTCAAACTGAACAGGGCCGGGACAAGTTCCGGGCTCACTCTCATATAAGAAAGAACGTCCTGACATAATGTAAAAGAAAGTTAGTTGGTTCGTCTTTGGAACATGTGACTCACCATAATATAATCCTGGATTGGGCTATTTGTCAACCTGTAGGTAATCAAAATGTTCGGCCCCTACATGGTAAAATCATGTAGGCATAAAGTATGTGTTAGTACGTTTGAATGTACTAAGTATGTGGGCATGTAATGCATTTGACTTACCAAATCTGTAATTCAATATTATATGACAAGAGCACATAATATAGAAAGAACCGTATATTCAATGGAAATATATATAAGATGCCATGAAATTTATGATGCATGAAA
Organism: Solanum rostratum; assembly: GCA_029948455.1. NCBI lineage: Eukaryota > Viridiplantae > Streptophyta > Magnoliopsida > Solanales > Solanaceae > Solanum > Solanum rostratum. The sequence goes on from CM057054.1 coordinate 27,889,270, forward strand.
TGCAACAATGCTCATATATATTGGGTATGTACTATAACTGAAAAATCAAAGCTATGCGAGTTATTACATGGATTAGTCCGATAAAGACCTCCCATTGCTAGGAGAAGACTACTTGCCAAAGGTAATCTACATCACACCTTAAGAAACTCACCATTTCGGTGGATGGTAACATTCCTTACATACCTCACCATTTCGGAAGGGTTATACAGAAACGTACATAACATATCATAATCATAAACGAATAACCATTCTTTACGACCCGATCATTTCGGTATTGGTTAACGTTCCTATGTTGGCACATAGTTCAAGGAAAGGGAGAGGGCCCTTAGGAGAGCCCTAACACCCCCAATCCATCGGTGCTAAGTCAATAACATCCCACTTGAATACTTATACATATGTGTGCTTTCAGGAGATACAATGCTTATTTTAAACTATTTAATACACATTTAGGCTCAAATGCGAAATCATAGATCATAATCATAGTGCTCATGCTGGGAATAGCTCATTCACATATAGAAAATGGTGCAAGCACCCAGAATGCTCAAAGAGCCAGAATCATAGACATGTATGTGATCACCTTCTTGTTATAACCAATATACTTATCAGAATCATCTCATAACTGTTTCAGAAAACGTAGTTGGGCTTAACCCACTTCATAATTTTTGTATATTAATGTTCATGAATACGATGCAATGCATGATGTGAGGATAGCATGGGAAGCATAAATTCAAGTTAAAATCAATGCCATAATGTTAAATTAAGTAAATCCATAATTTAAAACAACATCTAAACATAGTATAAGTCACCCATGCATAAATCAACTTTAAAAGGGGACGTGCATGTTCATACTTTATAACTCAATTTAAATCATCACAATAGTGATCAAAGTGATTTGAAATCATAGGTAGAATACAGCCCATACATAAATTGGACTTAAGTAAATCAAGTAATGAAAATTCATATTTAAAATAGACTAAATTCATGAAATAAATTGAAAGATTTTTCGGTCTTCTTTGTTGAAAGGGACCAAGAATAAATTCCACATACCTTGATTGAAGAGATGAATTTGAGGGACGAACCTAGCTTGAATTGGACTTCAATTGAACCCTAGCTCGAACCTTGACAGGGGAGAATAGAGAGGAATAGAGAGGTGATCTTATGAGAGGTAGAAGGTTTTAGGAGAATGAATCAAGAGGGGAGGGGATATCAGCTGAATTAGGGGTTTAGGATAGGTAAAAGGTCATGATTCATAATTAAAATAAATTAGAATTACATAAATGCCATTAATGAAATGGACGGAAATCAAAACTGTCAGGTCTACACAATCCACTACATGGTATGTAAAACATCACACAGATCGTGAATAGTGGCCGTCACCCATTACTTAGATTTTCATAGAGGAAATTTACATGGAGCTAAGAGGTACCACACGGATGACTACATGGTCCGTGTAACTCCACACGAGTCGTGATATTGACCATGTGATGGTACTTGAAATAATTTTCGCACGACAAAGTTACGAGATGGTACTTCCATACTTAGAAAATATTTTACGTAGTGAGTCACATAGAGGGCCACATGGTCCATGACACTCCACACGGACCGTGTGAGTGGCCGTGTGCCCTCACTTGGTAAAAATTCCTTCCGTCTCAAAGTTTCCCCTAGTGTGAACTGGACCAAGTGTCCCTTCATGGGAGGCCACACAGTCTGTGTAGCTTCACATGGCCCGTGTGGGCCTTCCATGGAGTGATGTCTGGTAGTCCGCTCGGGGCGATTCCAAAATAATTGGGAAACTCCACTTGAAAAATCTAGGTCTTTACACACGTATATGTATACGTATCTCATGGAATGTTTTGAATTAGCACCGATAGATTCGGGGCGTTAGGGCTATCCCCAGGGCCCCTCTCCCATTCCTTAAACTATATGTTAGCATAAGTATATGGTAGCCATTAGCAAAATGACTGGGTCATAAGGAATGGTTACACTTTGATATGATATAATATGATTTTGTTCTTAAATGATGGTTTCATATGAAAGGTGTTCATCTACAGAAATGACGAGGTTGTAAGGTGTGATGTAGATTACCCTTTGCATATTTTCTTCTCCTACTGTTGGGAGGTCTTCATCGGACTAATTCATGTATTAGCTCACATGAGTTTGATTTTTTTGTTATATTCCATTCCCACTATGTATATGAGCATCGTGGTATTTTATGCATCATGGATTTCATGGCATTTTATGCATCATGGATTTCATGGCATATTATTATTTTACTCTTCTTTGGATATTCATCTCTTTCTATATTATGTATCCTTGCCATCTAATATTGAATGCAGGTTTTATAAGTCATTCCATTCCATGTGCACGTACTTAGTATATTCAAATGTATTAACACATACTTTTGCCTACATGATCTAACCATGTAGGGACCGAGGAATATCTTCACCACCGTACGACGTCTATCTTAGATCTTGAGATTTTCTTGTTGTGGTGAGTTCTATAATCTAATGTACAACCCTCATTCCTCTACCTCTGGCATTTTTTTATGTTATTTACTTGAGGGTAAGCTCGGAATATGTCTTGGCCCCATCCTATAGTATGATTAGAGGCAACATTGGACATCTTGTAATCTTCTTTTCATTTATATGTTAAGTGTTGTATTTTGAGATTATGCTTATGGATATGGCTATATATTTGTTATCGTTATGTGCATCGGTTATGAGATTTATGATATGACTATATGTGTTCATGTCAAAGATCCTAAGACCCGTATTGCCCCCATAGAGTGAGTTGTACTTACTCGCCCCTTAGTATTATGTGCTATGTGTTATGTGAATCCATATTAGTCCCTTTCCATATGTCATCCCCGTAGTGTGAGTCCTACTTAATCATCCCCTAGAACTATATGTTTACTATTCAATTATGCTTCCAAACTGATGATGTGAATTTTGATACTTTGAGGCTCGTTTGGGAACTCTCGAGTTCCCATTCGCTATGTCACTCCTAGAGCATGGGTATTGGTCGTGACACTTTGTCAATTCCTTCTTGCCATTATCAATATGATCCATACTCTCCATGGACACCCTACTTAGAGAATCGGTCGCCACATTAGCCTTGCCCAGATGATAACACACACTCATATCATAATCCTTAAGGAGTTCTAACCATCTTATTTGCCTCAAATTAAGATCTTTTTGGGTGAACATGTATTGAAGACTCGTGTGGTTGGTGAATATATCTACATGAACCACATATAAATAGTGATGCCATATTTTCAAAGAAAATACCACGGCCTCCAACTCAAGATCATGGGTAAGTATGGCTCCCGCTATGGGGAGAAGTATGTGCTTAGAACTTCGATCTCATCAAAACAACAAACATCAACACATATAGGAGAACAGGGATGAAGGGATGTTAGACCAAGTGAACTACTACTAGGAATCCCGATGTTCACTCCATACCAGACAAGGTGTGGTCTACTTTCCTAAGGTAAACCAAACACTCACCTTACGACACAGCCTTTTTCAAAAAGTGTCACCAAATACCTCTACCTAATGGCATAGCTTTTTTGGTAGGTTTTACAAGATATCCTTACCTTACGACATAGCCTTTTCGGTAAATTCAACAAGCATCCTTACCTTACAGCATAACTTTTCAATAGGTACAATCCCTTCTAGGAAATCAATATCACAAACATATGGTGGCATATAGTTTAGGGACAATGGCTACTAGCCGAGGTGCTCTTAGTACCAGGTCAACAATCCCATAGAATAGTCAATTCATATATTTAATCATATCTTATATAATTCATAACTCATGGTAACATCTTAAGAGTAGATCATCACATAGCATCATAATGTTAAGAGATAGGGTTGCATATCATAACATACTCATGATCTGATATCATACTTGTTAGCCCTTTTTATTATTCACAACATGCATAATTTACATATCATACCGTAAGTATTTTATCACATAAGAAGCTTGATTTATAACTTGATCAAATCATGGTAGGTACTTGTATATAAACTTAAAATCATGCAATTCAAGAGTAAATGACATGAGAGTAAAAATAGAATCATTTGAGAATTATTCAAGTAACTCACCAAACAAAGTAATACTTGATTAGTGCATCATCAAACCTTCATGTAAATCATAAATTTCACATGGCATCTCATTGCATAATAGTGTACAAGGATGAAATATCATAGATTAATTCACAGTATATTCATATAGAAAAGTCCATGCAACTACCATAACATAGCCACAATTTGAAAGTAGATGAAGAAGAGGGTTGGTTGAGCTTTGTGGAGGAAAGGTTTCTATGAATCAAACTCACATGCCATGGTGTGTTTGTAGATGGAAATTTTGTTGGAGAATGAAAAAAATGTGAAACCCTAGCTTGCACTTTTTACTAGAATGTCTTGAGGAGGTTTAAGAGTATTTAGGGGTGTTTAAGACTTGGGATATTTTAGAATGAATGAGAAAGAAGTAGCTTAGGATTATAAGACTGGAAAGGGCTTAATTGGGGGCTTAAACAATATAACATAGGCTTAGAATATTTGAAACTGTATTGCCCCTTCTTAAAATCTATCAGAGTAGACAATGAGACCCTGATTACGGGTTAACGTCTAGTCCATAGGTCATGTAAGGGGGTCTTTTCCTATTAATTTTTGGACACTCAAACATCTTCTCTGAAATTCAAACCATGACACCACATACAATCCGTCAACTAGACCATGGGCCAACCTATTTGTTTGAACAATAAACTTTAGAAAGCCATTATTTTCACTAAGTCTGATGACCATTCCATAAACACAAGTTACAGCTTGTGGAATCATGTACGACTCGTAATTACCTTCGTACATTGGTGGACCTCTCAACTTAAGCTACTAGCAATGCACCTTCGAGTTGACTAAAGCTAAGTATGACCTATATACCATTTGACGATCTGTATACCCCCTTGTAAACACCACTTACACTAAGAAAATTCCAGAATTAATTTCTTATGCACCTTCTACCTTCCGATATGTGGGGCCTTAAAAGTATTTAGAGTCCTATTGCTTATTGATTATGACATTTTTTTTATTCTGGTGATCTTATGATGGGGATGAGACAATGTTGGTTGTTTTTAGTTTTTGTTGATGTGAATTTGAGACAATCCTTTACTTTTGGTTTGCAAATATCCTTTTATTTTTGGGTTGTAATAGATAGTAACTTCTTTTAATTTTATTTTTGTTTTGATGAATATTTTTTAATGATGTGTGTCAATGATGTCCTTGGATTTTCGCCAAACCCATGCATATATGAAAAGTCATTTCAAAAGCATTTTGTGGTGTCTTTAAGTCCTTAGCAGTCTGAGTATTGATCACCAATATCTTTGATTCAGATAGTGCCTGGACGAGGAGCATGTACTAACTCACCAATTGGTCTATCTTTTGTTAAAACGATCCATGGATGGATTGGAATTATCTTGAGTTTACTACATGAGTATCGAGCTTGGATATGCAATGATCATGAATTGTGAGTGTGTTGTCTAGCCATTGTTTAAATTTGGATCAATTTTGCCATGTCATTTGAGGAAATTGTTGAAAGACATGTGTGTGATACCTAGAACTTGCCTAGTTTGTTTTGAGGTGTATCTTGGTTTAATCTAAATTGTTGAAAGACATGTGTGTGATACCTAGAACTTGCCTAGTTTGTTTTGAGGTGTATCTTGGTTTAATCTTGATTAGAAAGATGATCTTAGGCCTTCTTTTGTTTCTTCTGAGTCCACTTTGACAAAATAAGCCTCTATTGGTATTGATTGAGCTCCTTTAGGCCTTAAGCCTTTCTTTGGCAACCATGTACCCTTGACCAATGTTTGGAAAGATAATCCCTTCATGTGTTTCACTGTTCCCTCCTTGAGCTTAAATTAGCAAAAGTAGTGGCCAAAGGCCAAAGTTGGGGGTGTTGGTAGGAGAGGGGTGTCTCCCATTTGAAAGTTGAGTAAAGAAAAATAAAGAAATGGAAGAGTCCTTGCATGATGAAAGAAAAAAAAGGAAAAATGCTTGGAAAGGAAAAAATAAAAGAATTTTCTTGAAAAGGAGGACCCTTCAAATTGTTGAAGAATAATTGCAATGGAGACACTTAGGATTGAGATCCAAAATCAAAAAAATGTCATGTGGAAAATAAAAAGAATGAGGATAAAAGGAAATAATAAGTGCAAAGTATGTGCGTAGAGTTCAAGGAGTGATGATCCACTATTATCCAAATGCTATCTTACCCACCCCTAACCTACACTACCACCCTAGTTAAGTCCTTCGTGATCCTCGTCTGGATAAAATCGAGTGAAGAGAAAAAAAGAATAATGGAAAGCCTATGGGAAGAGAATTACATGACATTTCTCATTTGTGAAAGCGAGTGTTGATTAGATCCTTGAAATTAATATCATAATCTTGTGTGTATAAGGATCTTCTTTGTTGTGATGGCAAATGGTGATGTTTTTAGGTAGTGATTAGAAATGGCATTGCCACTTGAAATCATAACCTTGTCTTGAGCACTTTTAATTCGTCTATTGAGGCTTCAAAAATAGCATCATTTATTTGTAGAAGCTTTGTAGATTGACGACAAAGGAGAGATTGTATGTGTTGCTCCTTATAGCCATATTTACAAACATTGAGCTTTGGAATGATTGGTGTTTGATTTTTTTGAGGGAAAGCAGAAGTTCAAGTTGGGGGCGTTGATGAGTCCATATTTTGGACTGATATATAGCTTAAAAGGTGAAGAAATATTGTTCTCAATGTACTATTATGCCTCATATACTTACTAATCTTGGTGTTTTATGATAGAAGTGAGGATAAAAGCGCATGGAAGGATGAACATAAATAACACAGGAAAAAGGAACAAAAAGCCTTGGTCAAAATGAATGTCGCCAACTAATTCAGTGGATCACCGAAGGGCGACACTGACTGCCTAATGTTGTAGAGTCTAACCCCTAAAGTGCTGAGCAAAAAAGTGATGTTGGTGAAGGTTTAGTGGATTGTGGAATAGTATCGATGATGTAAAATTGTGTCACTAACTTTTACAAAGGCCAGCCTTCAACTGATGTATTAAAAGGTGGTCAAGTGTATATTCGGCGTACCGCCAGAGTATTTAGTGATAGCCGACCTTGGCCATTGAATGGTTAAACATGCAGAAAGTCAGTAAAAGTTGAATAGAGTATAAGTAGGATTTGGAAAATACAATTGATACACATGCTGAAACACAGAGAGAACATTCCATAGAGAGTACATCGAACCTTTCTTGGAGAAAAAGTAAATTTGAGAAGAAGGGTTTTTGGGCAATAGAAGCTTAGGCAAGAGGATTCTTAGAGTAGAATAAGTGATTCTATCTAATTCATTGTAATTTAACTTTACCCACAACCATGGAAATAGACATTAGTATCAAAGTCTTTCTTTTAATTATGTCTAGCTAAAACACCAAGTTGGAGGTGTGCATTAGACATGGATACTTGATTAATAATTTGGATCCTATATATTTTGAATGTGATGTTGTTAATTTGAGTGAGTTTATATTCATTGTCATGTTTAACTAAAAAATCTTGAGGTTGCAAACTCTTTGTTATGTTTAAATTTTCAATTGTTGCATTATTTATGAATGATGGAAGTGGGTAATGAGTGTGATAGCCTAAAATCTCTTGGGATTTTTGTTAAATGCCAGATTTTGGGTTCAATGGATAAATAGTAGAAGGTTTGCTTATAAATTGCTTAGGCCAAGCGAGTTCTATAGTGATTTAACATTTGAAGTTATAAATAGTTCATGTGATACACTGCTATTTTTTTATTTGAAATAGTGATTACAAGCAGTTCTAGCATACTCACATCTAGTTAACTCCTTCATTCAAGTAGTGACACCCATTTGTTTAACTTTTGTCCCATGTTAACACACCCATGACACCTCTCTCAATTATTTATTTAAATCAAATATTACAATCATATGTAGTTGAATGATAGTTAGAAACCCCCTTTTTAACGCTACAATTGCCTAGGCCAAATTAATACTTCTAGACTCGACCAATCATTCCCTATGGTTCAACATTGTCTATTGTTGGGTAGATTATACGATGCTGATCATAGTGCCATCTTATTATTTCTGAGATACATTGAGGGGAACATCACTCACTACTATTTTTGGTTTATTAGTAGCACATTGATGTCTTCACAGTAAAAGTTTATCCTTTGACATGCCAAGGCTACTCTACTAGGATGTTTCATGGACCAGGTATGACAAAATTTTTGTGATATTATCTTACTCGATATTTTTGTGAGGAAAAGGTAGCAACATACTTCATTACCATTTCTTGTCCCCATCATCCTACTGTGTGAGTTCATTGGGGTCCCATTTTTTAAGGTCATCAATATTCAAGTTACCTCATCTGCTTTGATGCCGGATTGAGGTGTATTATATGTGATTTGTGAAGGCTAGGAGGAGGCTACCTTTTGAGGATACTACTCCAATTAGTGACCTAGTGATCCTTGAGATGGAGCCGCCTATTTTAGAGACACCTTCTATTGCAGCTCCAGATTCAATTTCCACCGGCATATGCACTAGCTAATCCACCTCTATTGTTGCACCACCTTTGCCTGTGGATCCTCCTTCAATTACGAGCTCCAAGCCAACATTGACTCAGGGCATGATTAACCAGATGGGTAGTCTAGCCCACTTTACTGGTGTTCATGCCTCTTTCCCTAAGTCTCAGGTACCTACCATGATTTCAGAGTCCATTGTAGCTGCTCTTAGTCCATTATAGACAGAGAGTGTCGACTCTTATCAAATTATGATCTGAGGTTGGATTGATTCACATGCTACATCGGGGATTTGGAGAAGGCCTCGACAAATATTAATGCAATGATAGTGATTTGGGATGATATTACTACCCTTTAGAGGGATGTAAATGAGTTATGGTCTGTAGATATTTCTATGCTTTAAGGTGTTGCCAAGGTCCCATATAACTCTGCATCGATTTAGTCACCCAGTTCTATTCCACCATCTACATCAGTTATTCCTTGAGTTCTAGTTGTTTTTGGTCGTTCACATGTTATTATTAAGGTTGTTGATTGATTACCTATTGAGAAATATGAGAAGGATATAGGAGAACACATATACATGTCTTTAGGATTTTGAGGATGCCCAGCTTTAGATAGCTTTGTTTCGATCTTTTGAGGATGCACCCGTTCATCATACTAAAGTTAAGCCTAGCCTGGGAACCTACTATGACTTAGCCGAACAAGGGCACTCTCATTCTCTCTCTTTTTATTCATTTTTGTCATATTTTTTATTTCAGCATTGAGCGCACTGCTTTTATTTTTTGTTGGGATGGTGGTTAGCGCCTAAACCATTGGTTTTGATTGTATATATTTGTTTACATTCAGTAGTTTTGGTATGTATATGTCAATTTATTTTAGTTTGTGGTTTATTTTCGTGTGTTGGGTTGTTTATTATTTTTTTTGTTGATATTGTGTTGGCTGTGATTATAAACAATGCCCTATCATGGATGGAGTGAAGGCATCCTTAAGGGTAAATTCACCATTACATGTGGCATTTGATGGTTAGTCACTGTAAAGTCTGAGTAGTCATTGATTTATTGACCTTGTTGATTCAAAAATTATTTGTCACAGTAAAGTCTAAGTAGCCATTGCTTTATCGACCTTGTTGATTAAAAAATGTGTGCAAAATATTTTTATGCTCTCTAATACAGTTGAGTGTCAATCAGAATCAATATTGATGTCTTGAATTGTGGTTGTGATGAACAATATGATGAGGTCAATCCAATGAGTTGTATAAATCATGTGTAGACTCGTATCATCATGGTGTGTGTGGTACATTTCTTATTTTGAGTCTTTGCGATGATAATTGCACTTGAGTGAACTCAATTGGTTGAACAATATTGATAATTGAGTGGTGAGGTTTACTTTGAAAAATGCTTGACCAAACTCAAAACTTGCTCTATTGGTCTAATTGATTGATATTGGTGAAGGAAAGAAAGGATCTTAGGAAATTTCTTTGAGTGTGAACTGAATATATTGACCCCCATGGACATTTTTTGGTGTTTATTCCTTGTTAGAACATGAGTCTAGCGTGGCACTGTTTGGACCTAACCTATCCTCCTTATGGAGCTTTAAGAAGAATTTGAACTCGATTCATGATAGGTAATACTCTTGTTGCCTTCCCTTTTTCCTTTTTTGTGTATTGGCTCTATATAAAAGTCAAACCTTAGGCCAAAAGCCTAAGTTAGGTATGTGGTAACTGAAAGAACAAAGTGAATCAGGTGTAAGGTTGATCAAAAGTTGTTTCTTGGAATGGTAAATTTGTCTTGCAAAGTCTTAAATATCCTTCTTTTACAAAATGAATAATAGAATTTCTTTTCGTGTAAATATTGTAATCTTAGTCATTGTTTCAAATAAAAGGGAAAAGGGTGTTCAGAAATGAGGTAAAGTATTGGAAGTATTGGTGTAAGAGGACTAAAGTGGATCTACTGAACCAAGAAAAGAAAAGATCCTTATTGAGTCATACATTAAGGAGGTCCGTAATAGCTCCCAAAGCGATTCGAAATACCCTTATACTAGATTCTTTAATAACACAATGCACATTTTCCAGCAAATCCAAATTTATATTCTTATTCAAGAGGAAAAATGTGAGGGAAAATGGTCTCCATTAATTGTTAAGTCAACTGTATCAAAAAATAAAATTTTATTTTCTAGAAGAGTATGGGACCCCTCTGTGTTGCGAAAAGGGTTTATGATAGTGCAAAAGTGGCAGAAATTTATTTTCATGTCAAAACAAGGAATAATTGAAAGTTGTACAAAAGTGAACAGCACCAGAGCACCTCCGCATCACGCCATGGTTCCACCACATGTCATATTTTTTTCGAAAATTTCTATAATTAAGTGAGGGAAACCTGAACATATCCCAACACCCTTATAGATGAGAATCCTTTAAAATTCATCCATTTTTAGCCGTAGTTCTCTCATAAATGCTCCTAAATTTCTCCAAAAGCATCCCAAAGTCCCTCATTAAAAATCATCCAAATTCATAGGTTTTCAAGTTCCTCCATTGAAGGTCAAGTCTCAAGATCTTAAGATATGTGGGTTTTGCATCCATGGGTTCTTTTACGCATGGAGCCCTGAAAACCTCTTCACTCAATTCTTTAAAATTCAAGGTCAATTTCTTTTGGGTTCTTCTTATTACTCATATTATGCATGATTTATGTTGGGAATTATCTTCTATTACTTACATTGTATGAATTTTATTCGTGGGTTTATTGTGATAAACTATTTTATGATATTCAATATAAGAATGTTATGTTATCATGAAGTGCTATGAAGTTGATAATTTTACAAGATTAATTTCATGTCCCCATACCTATGTTTAAATGATGATATGAATGATTGTGGTGTATTGCTTGAAAATGATTTAAATTGATGGTTTTCACTACATTTATACATAGTCTTCTTGAGTTTCACGATTTAAAGCCTACATGCATTAAACCAACCCAATTTTCATATTATTTTTCTGATGGGGTATGATTTTCAAAGGATGATGATTCAAGTATATGTTATGAAAGTTTACAAAAGTTTTAATGTCATGACTCAAGACAATAGTCTAGGAGTGACATGGCAAATGGGAAACCCAAAAGAACCAAAAACAAGCCTCGTAGAATAAATAAGCACTTCCTTGATTGCAAAAACATTAATCAAGGATCTACAAGGACCCAAACTTTATAAGGCCTTAATAGTGCATGAATTTTGATTCTGGAATTTTTTTACCAAGGTGACATCCCATGGGCACCTCCACAGGCTGTGTGACACACTATAGGCCATGTGGAGGAGCCTTGAGGTATCCCTTGGCCTTGTGTGTAGAGTGTTAGCCTTAAGTTCGAGTTCAAAACAAAGGCTTGCACCATATGAACCCCACATGGTCTACATAGTACTTCATTGGTCATGTGGTGGCATGTGAGTAGCCTTGTCCTTAAAAACCATATTTTCGCCAAGGCACTTCATACATAAACCTCACGCGGTCTGTGTGAGCCCTTCACGGATCGTATGCCCCTCTGTATGGGTGTTGGCGTGAGATTTTTCTAAGTATGGAATCATTGTCTCGGAATTTTGTCAAATAAATATTGTCTAAGTGTAGCTTCACGGAAGGCCACACGGTCTGTGTTCCTCCAGACAGTCTATGAGCCCTCCATACGGGACACTTGACAACTTTTTTATTTTCGTTTCATTAATAGCATTCTTGTAATTTTGGCTATTCCTAATGGTTGTTTTTGACTTTCTCACATATCCTAAACCTCTCAAAAGACCTATACTCTTCTTCTCTTGTTCAAATTTAATTCAATACTTAGAATTATTCAAACTCTCTCATAAGAACTCCTCTCAAGTGATCTAGTGAAGGCTTGGGCTTGGAGCATAAGGAAGGGTCTACTTCTTAATCAAATTCTTCTTGTTTCTTCTTGGTTAGCTAAGGTGTGTGGGATTGATTCATGGTCCCTTTCAATCATAAAGACCCAAAACTCTTTTACTTTGATTTCATGAAATTGAGCTTACTTTAAAAATGGGGTTTTAAGATTATTGTTTATTTGATTCAATTGAGATACGGGCTATGATTTATTGTTGATTTTGAATATGCGTTCTCCTTTTAATGTTTGATATAAGTATGGGTAATTTTAATTGTGATCTAAATGTGGATTTACTAATGGATTGACTTGAATTTCATATTGTATTGTTCATTTAAGATTAAATCTCTATAGATCATGCTATTCTTATATCATTCATGGCATATGCATACATAAGCATTGGTTTTTTATGAAAATTATTTGGTGGATTAAGCTCACATATGGTTTTGATGAAAAATTTTCATGAGTTAAGCTCACACATGTTTTTGATGAAAATTATTCAGCGGGTTAATGTTGTGCTGTCAAAATACAACACCTTTGATTCTTAGAACTTGGAATTTTGTATGTTCTCAATGCGATGTAAGTAGGTTTGATGTGTTTTTATGTTTGTTTTACAGGATTTAAGTGTTGGCATTATGTTTTGGTAAAGTGTGTAGAAATTGCTAAAGTTGAGGATCCACGAGATCCTTTACAGCTCGTAGAGTATTCTACGAGCCGTAAAGGTTGTTTTGAGTGCAATTCCAGTGAAGGGTGTATTTATAAAGTTGATTCTACAAACATGCAGATGAGCCGTAGAAGACTTCAAGAACTGTAGATTTAGTCTTGTACCTTGAGGATCAGAAGATGAGAACTTTCTGAAATTCCATCAGATGAAATCCCCCTATGGGCCGTAGAACGTTCTACGGGCCACATAGGGGTGTCGTAGAAGCCAAGTCCAAAGTTGAAGCAAGAGTTAACAACAGCCCGACTAACAGCCGTAAATTCCTATATGGCCCGTAGAGCATCTGTAGAGCCTACCGAACAAATTATCCTATTTTGTTTTAGATGTATATTTTAAACGCTATTAATAGGTTTTTACGTTATTTTTCTTCATGGGGAGAGTAAGAGTGAGCAGAGAGTCAGTAAGGAAAGAAGGGAAAAACATTAGAGAGTTCGAGAAACTCTTGTAAACTTTAATTTCATCTTCTAATTTCAATCTTGTGATTCTCATTGAAGAGTTGGATTTCTTGTGCCTAATTCTATTGTATAAGTTCTCAATTATGTTATTCAAATTCATAAGTCTTGCATTTAAACTAATCATGAGTAACTAAATCCACAATTAGGGTTGTGGGAATCATGAAGATCTAACAAGGTAAAATTGGATAATTCGTAATTCTTGAAAAGTGTACATGTATGTATTAATTAATTCTTTTCTTACTGAATTCTTTCTAATGGTGGCCAACATTAGAACCCACCTAGTGTTACTGGCTAGACCAAGGTCGCAATGAATATGAAAAGAGATTAATTAACAAGATTCAACTGATGTTTCTCGTCTAATCAACTGAATTAAGCCAAGGGGAGGTTGTACTGGGACAATAGGTAAGGGTAGTAATGTCACACTGCAGGGATTGACCAAATAAAGTATTGAAATTCACCTCTCACCTGGGCCAAAGGGTTTGGTGATCCTAACTTACTTTTCTGCAGGCTACACACTAGACAACAATTTGGTTATCTAGTAATACTAAGTTAGGGAATCATGGGGAATACAATACCCTAGTTTCTCTTCATATTGGTTTAACAATTATGTTAGTTAGGATTGCTTTTCACTAGTTATTACAAACCCCCCCCCCCCCGGGAGATAAGCTGGTTAGTAAATCTGAATTGCAATTGAATTCTTCTAAGTCTACCATATTCCCTTGGGTTCGACCCTAACCTTACTTAGATTCTATATCTTGACAATGATCGTTTTAGCCTTAATTAGGAGGTGTAGCTTAAGCGACATCAAGATTTTGACATTGTTGCTATGAAATACGGCTAGACTTGTCTAATTCAAGTATGTTTGGAATTAAACCTTATTTCCCTCATTTTACATTATTTTGTTGTTTTTGTTTTCTTTAAGGGTATAAGTCTGGTCTATGCCTAACACGCAAAGTTGAGGCATACCTTTGATTTTGTTTGACCCAGAGATCTAGAGAAGACTAAGAATTATGGCCCAAGAAAATACAAACAACGCGGCAAATGCACCTCTGAACTAGAATGAGAAAAAGAATGAAAACAATGACAACCCATCTCCTGTTAAGGATATTTCTCCACAGCCACAGAACTTCAATGTCGAAGCATATCAGTGGAATCAATATAGGCTAAACCCTATGGCTATGGAGGTGAATAGAGCTATTGTGTTACCACCACTACTGGCTAACACAAGGTTCATGGTTTTGAGTGGATTGCTTCAAATGCCGCAGAACCGTGTGTTATTCGCAGGCCTACCATCAGAGGATCTGCATAGCCATCTACACAATGTTGCACTTATCTGCAAGAGTGTGATGGGAACACAAAATCCTGTCTATGGATGTCTTGGGATTTCATGTCTTCCCATTATCTCTGACAGGTAATACAACACTATGTCTATGCGAGCTCCTGTAGAGTTCAATCACTAGTTAGGCTGAGTTGTAGAGGGTCATTTTGGATAGGTACTTCCCAAGATCGAAGAAGCTCAAGTTGAAAGATTAGATCAACAACTTTTAGCAACATCCTGGTGACTTAATCAGTACTATATGGGGGTGGTTCACAAAGTGCTTGAGGAGTGTCCCGGACCACAAAATTGTTGATGATGCCTTGGTGGAGATCTTCTACTGGGTCCTTGATGAGAATAGTCAAGCTTGTGTTGATCCCATTATGTGGGGCATTTTCTTAGATCAACCATTTGCAAGGATCGCAGAAAGGATGGAAAGGGTGATCAATACCAATCATGCATGGAGGCAAAGAGATAGATTAACGAGCAAAAGTTTGTGCATTGTCAGTATTGGTTCGGAGCAAGATAAAATAAATGAAGAGATTATGCAAGAGCTTGCCCAAATCCATATAGGCATGGTGTTGATGATGAAGCAGAATCAAGAATATGTTAATGCAGTTGTTCATCACCCTCCGTGAACACCCATGTATGATGATCCCTACTATAAGAAGGACATTTCCTTCATTGTTGATCATATGGGGGGATTCTGCACCAACTACCAGGGGTCAATCAGGACAATTTGTGCCAAGGTCAAGGAAAACAAGGTCAGAACTTTAATCTAGATGGAGCTTTCAGAGACAACTGTGGAGGGTACTATGAAAGGAATTAGAGCCAAGATAGATATGCAGATTAGGGCTGCAAAGATGGCTACATAAATGGTGCTTTTGTTCCACCATGTAACCATGAAACCAGTGCTAGTAATTCTAGAGTTGAGGAGATGTTTGACCACCTATTAAAGAAAGTTGAGAAACAGGATGAGACTCTGAGGGGGATGAAATCTGACATCTCCAGCATAAATTAGAAAATGGAGTCTCATTCTATTGATATAAAAGAGCTTGAGAAAAGGTTAAGCAAAGCGAAAAAGGTTTTCCATGAGATGGGAAATGAAAAATATTTTCCCCACACAAAGTTTGTGAATAAGTGATTGTCTGATAATGAGCAAGAAATATTTGTCTTTTTGCTAATCAGAATGGATTGAACTCATAATTCATTAGATACTTTTTATGAATGTCAACTAAGTACTATAAGTGTTGGTCAAGTTTTGACTCAAGTCAATCAGCGTCAGCGAGGTACACCGCCTAGCAACATAGTTCAGAACCCAAAGAATGAAGGTCAGCACATGACAGTTACTACATATGGTGGAAAAAGTTCCATTGATCTTCCTATGATAGTAGATGAGAATGATGTTCAAGAGGAGACAGTTGAGGTCCAGGATGCGGATACCAGAGATGATCATGGCAAGGATGGGGTGAGTGATTTTGCGTAGGTGCCACAGAAGTTGAAACCCATTCCTAGGCCTCTTCCTTCCTTTCTTAAAAGAAACAAAAAGAAGGAGGAGGAGGGAAAGTCCAAGAACTTTCTCTCCATGCTTAAACAAATCTCCATCAATATCCCTATCATAGACGCATCAGACATGATTCCAGGGTATGCAAAGTGTATGATGGAACTAGTTATGAAAAAACGCACTGTGAGTCAGGAGCTCTCCTAAGAGCTTCAACATTGCAGTGCAATTGCTATGAGGTCCTTGGTTTAAAAGCGAGAATATCCCAATGGTTTTACCATACCTTGCACCATAGGAGATGTGGAGTTTGAAAGGGCATTGTGTGATCTCGCTACTAGTATAAAATTGATGCCCCTTGCGGTCTTCAAGAAGCTAGGATTGGGAACCCCTATTCTGAGAGCATGTAGTTGTTAATAGTTAACCGCATGGTGAAAATGCATGTGAGGATACTCTATGATATGCTTGTTAAAGTTCAGAAATTCATATTCCCCATAGACTTTGTAATCCTAGATTGCGAAGTCAACTTTAATGTCCCAATCATCTTGGGAAGGCCATTCCTAACCATTGGTCGGGCACTAGTAGATATGGAGGCTGGTCAATTAAGGTTTAGATTGAATGATGAAGAAGTTATCTTCAATATCTATCAGTCAATAAAGAGGCCAGATAATCTAAAGAATGAGGTTTTGGTACTTGGTGAAGTCTGAGTAAACAAGTTGTACTTGGTGAAGTCTGAGTAAAGAAGTTGCCCAAGTCATGCCGCGATAATAAATCAGGTGCTGCTTGGGAGACAACCCAAGGTAGACACTGGTGCTTAGGTGCCCAAGTATGTTCCTTTTGACCCCTGTACTTTATTTTGTCTTTTTTTGTGCATTGAGGATAATGCATCTCTTTTTCGATGGAGAGTGGGTAGTTATAGGCCTTAGTGAAATCTATGTAGCCTTGCCCTATATTTACCCCAATTTTTGAATCCTAGGGGTTTTCTTTCCATGTTCTTTTTCCCCATGGATATTTAATTTCTGTTGAATGGACATGTTTAGGATGCTTAGGTAGTATTGGTAGCATAAAGTATTGATATCTGTGGCATATATGTATTTGTGATTTTTTTGTGAAAAATGATACCCACCAAATTTTTATTAGTTAGTCTAGATAGCAACCACGTATGTTTAATTATGTAGACAGTGCTTGTTCTTATAAATGGGGATATAATTGAAATGAAAAGCATGATCTGAGAGTATGTGCTGATAGTGTAATTAGTTCCATGTGAGTGTGAGTTTAATTTGCTTATTCATGTATTGTGTTTTAATTAAGAACTTTCCCTATTACTCTACTTTATACTTTAGGTTAGTTGGTTAGGAAAGGATCTTAGGCCATTGTTCATAACAATCTACTTAGCCTAAATGACTGACCAAATGTGTGAAGTATCCCTTGACCCTAATGTTTGAGCCTGGCATAGACCATTTTCTTTGTAAAAACCTAAGTCACCTAGCCTTATTAGATGTAAAATCCTTAGATTGGTCCTGATCCTTCCCTAAACATTGTGCGCCTTGATTGAGGCAAAAATCCTAAGTTGAAGGTGGCTACCAAAAGTGGCCCTAGTCCCGAGGTTGGATAATATTACCTCAACTCTGGCCAAAATCGTAAGTTGAGGGTGGCTGGTTGTAACGACCGGCCCAACACTGTGAAGTATTGTCCGCTCTTGGGCCTAGCCCATCACGAATTTGTCCCTTTGGGCTCACCCCAAAAGGCGCCTCACAGTATTAGGTCCAATCCTTTACTTAAATAGCCCAAAACTCTCCCTCTCTTTTCTGATGTGGGATTTGCCTAAGTAAGCCAGAGGTTACGTATCGTCATCCCTGCACTCACCCCCTTAAGGACTCAGCGTACTCGCTGAGGTTTGCCCCACCACCATACTAGTCGACAATCGGCTCTGATACCACCTGTAATGATCGGCCAACACTGTGAAGTATTGTCCGCTCTTGGGCCTAACCCATCACGGATTTGTCCCTTTGGGCTCACCCCAAAAGGTGCCTCACAGAATTACGTCCAATCCTTTACTTAAATAGCCCGAAACTCTCCCTTTCTTTTCTAATGTGGTATTTGCCTAAGTGAGCTAGGCGTTACTTATCGCCATCCCTGCAAGTAAAGGATTGGACCTAATACCGTGAGGCGCCTTTTGGGGTGATCCCAAAAGGACAAATTCGTTATGGGATAGGCCCAAGAGTGGACAATACTTCATAGTATTAGACCGGTCGTTACAGGTGGTATCAAATCGAGTTATCCTAGGGAGTCTACAAAGTCGTGTTTGTGTAGAGTCTTGTTTATGTACGTGTTGTGCACCACATTTATAAGCAGAAGGCTACATGGCATTTATGAGTTCTCTCTTTTATTTCATTTCCTAGATCGTGCCATAGAGCCATAATCATAGGTGGACTATATCTAACCCCTAAATTGTTTGTGCTTATATATAGCAAAAGATCACTGTCACAAGGAGAAGAAGTACAGGTAAGAAGATAGATTTTGGAGAAGGGATGAGTCAATCACGAGCTAGGCCTAACCAAAGTGAGATTCCAGATGAGTCCTTATCACAGAGTTCCCCGACTTTTCTACCTCCAGAGGAGCTAAGGAGTGCAGCAGTACCTCAAGAGCCTCCTTTTAATGCTACTGAGCAAGACTTAAGGAATGCGGTCCAATTATTGACTCATATAGTTGCTGGCGAAGGTCAAATACAAGAAGGCCCAATTATGGGTGCAGGTGGTGCGAATAGGGCAGTTAGCACGAGAATACGAGATTTCCTTAATTTGGACCCTCCAACTTTTATGGGTCAGCTCCTAATGAAGATCCACAAGACTTCATCAATTAGATCCAATGCACTTTGGATGTTATGCACGTAAGCGGTATAGTAGTTGTGGAGGTGGAAACATATAGATTGAAGGGTGTGGCTATATTGTGGTATGAAGCTTGGAAGCAATCTAAGGGTATAGATACGCCTCCAACTACCTGGAAGGAGTTCAAAGAGGAATTTCTTGACCATTACTTGCCATTAGAGATTCGAGAGGCTCATGCAGTTCAGTTTCTGAATCTCCACCAATGGAATATGAGCATAAGGGAGTATAGCCTTCAATTTAATTCCCTAGCCAGGTATGCTCCTAATGTTGTCGCTACTATGGCAGATAGAGCTCATTGATATGTGGATAGGTTGGATATGTATCTGCTCAGAGACTGTACCATTGCTTCATCGAATAAAGACATGGATATAGCGAGGATGCAAGTATTTGCATAAGAACTGGAGGATCAGAGGCAAAGAAGAAGGACACAAGAGTTAGAAAAGCGGCAGTCAAAGAGGGCTAGATCTACAGGGCAGTTTGTACCATCCCAAGGTGAGTTTAGGCCTCGGTTTTCTAATAGGCCGCCTAGGCCATCATCCTCCTACTCTATAGTTAGTGCTCCATCACAACTTCAAGGGTCTAAAGGTAATCAATTTAGTCAAAGAAGTGAGGGCCAAGGTGCACGGACAATAGGATATTCTGCAAGCCAGCAAATTCCTCCTAGGCAGCCGTGCAAACACTGTGGGAGGAGTCATTTAGGTACATGTCGTGCTTGGATAGATGCTTGTTATTGGTGTGGTGTACCAGGGCATATGATGAGAAATTGCCCGAGAAAACGTATGGGTGATATAACACAACTTACTAAGTTAGCTGTTGCATCATCATCATCAGTTCCTGCATTAGGTAGGGGTCAGCAAACACCTGAAAGTCGTGGTAGATGTGGTAGAGAGCAAAAGATCATTGTCACAAGGAGAAGAAGTACAGGTAAGAAGATAGATTTTGGAGAAGGGATGAGTCAATCACGAGCTAGGCCTAACCAAAGTGAGATTCCAGATGAGTCCTTATCACAGAGTTCCCCGACTTTTCTACCTCCAGAGGAGCTGAGGAGTGCAGCAGCACCTCAAGAGCCTCCTATTAATGCTACTGAGCAAGACTTAAGGAATGCGGTCCAATTATTGACTCATATAGTTGCTGGCGAAGGTCAAATACAAGAAGGCCCAATTATGGGTGCAGGTGGTGCGAATAGGGCAGTTAGCACGAGAATACGAGATTTCCTTAATTTGGACCCTCCAACTTTTATGGGTCAGCTCCTAATGAAGATCCACAAGACTTCATCAATTAGATCCAATGCACTTTGGATGTTATGCATATAAGCGGTATAGTAGTTGTGGAGCTGGAAACATATAGATTGAAGGGTGTGGCTATATTGTGGTGTGAAGCTTGGAAGCAATCTAAGGGTATAGATACGCCTCCAACTACCTGGAAGGAGTTCAAAGAGGAATTTCTTGACCATTACTTGCCATTAGAGATTCGAGAGGCTCATGCAGTTCAGTTTCAGAATCTCCACCAACAGAATATGAGGATAAGGGAGTACAGCCTTCAATTTAATTCCCTAGCCAGGTATGCTCCTAATGTTGTCGCTACTATGGCAAATAGAGTTCATCGATATGTGGATAGGTTGGATATGTATCTGTTCAGAGACTGTACCATTGCTTCATCGAATAAAGACATGGATATAGCGAGGATTCAAGTATTTGCACAAAAACTGGAGGATCAGAGGCAAAGAAGAAGGACACAAGAGTTAGAAAAGCGGCAGTCAAAGAGGACTAGATCTACAGGGCAGTTTGTACCATCCCAAGGTGAGTTTAGGCCTCGGTTTTCTAATAGGCCGCCTAGGCCATCATCCTCCTACTCTATAGTTAGTGCTCCATCACAACTTGAAGGGTCTAAAGGTAATCAATTTAGTCAAAGAAGTGAGGGACAAGGTGCACGGACAATAGGATATTCTGCAAGCCAGCAAATTCCTCCTAGGCAGCCTTGTAAACACTGTGGGAGGAGTCATTTAGGTACATGTCGTGCTTGGATAGATGCTTGTTATTGGTATGGTGTACCAGGGCATATGATGAGAGATTGCCCGAGAAGACGTATGGGTGATATAACACAACTTACTAAGTTAGCTGTTGCATCATCATCATCAGTTCCTGCATTAGGTAGGGGTCAGCAAACACCTGAAGGTCGTGGTAGATGTGGTAGAGAGGCAACTAGCTCTAGCGGAGCCCGAAATCGCAATTACGCTCTAGTGAGTCGGCAAAATTTGGAAGCTTCACCCGATGTGGTCATAGGTACATTGTCCATCTTTTCACATACTGTGTATGCATTAATTGATCCTAGTTCTACATTATCATACATCACTCTACTAGTTGCTGGGAAGCTTAAAAGAGCACCTAAATTATTGAACAAGCCATTTGAAGTGTCTACACCAAATGGTGAATCTATTATAGCTAGAAGGGTCTATTATAACTGTGTAGTAACTGTTTGTGACCGTGACACATTGGCTAACCTTTTTGAGTTAGAAATGGTGGGATTTGATGTTATAATGGGTATGGATTGGTTAGCTTCTTGCTATGCCACTATGGATTGCCGAACTAAGAGAGTGTATTTCCACTTTCCAAATGAGGCGGTCCTTGAATGAATCGGTTCAATAGTGAATGAATTTGTTGATGTGTTTCCTAAAGAGCTTCCGGGTTTACCTCTAGAACGAGAAGTAGATTTTGGTATTGACTTACTTCCGAGCACTTAACCTATTTCTATCCCTCCATATAGAATGACCCCGGCAAAATTATGTGAATTAAAAGAGTAATTAAAAGACTTGCTAGAAGGGTTTTATAAGACCTAGTGTGTCCCCTTGGGATGCGCCAGTGTTATTTGTACGTAAAAAAAGATGGCACCTTGAGAATGTGTATTGACTATCGGCAATTGAATAGGGTGACAATTACAAACAAATACCCCCTACCCAGGATTGATGATTTATTTGATCAGTTACAAGGTGCCAAATATTTTTCAAAAATTGATTTGAGATCAGATTATCACCAAGTGAGGGTGAAGGAGAAAGATTTACCCAAGACATCCTTTAGGACACACTATAGTCACTTTGAATTTCTTGTTATGTCATATGGGCTGACAAATGCACTAGATGTTTACGGATTTAATGAATAGGGTATTTAAGCCATTCTTGGATGTACTTTTGATAGTATTTATAGATGATATTTTTGTATATTCAAGATCAAAAGAGGACCATGCAAATCACTTACAGCGGGTATTACAAGTTCTTCATGATCGATAATTGTATGCCAAGTATTCCAAATGTAAATTTTTGTTAAAATTAGTGGCATTCTTGGGTCATATTGTATCCGATGAAGGAATAAGGGTTGATTCGCAAAAGATAGAAGCAGTGAAAGATTGGCCAAGGCTAACAACACCCACAGAAGTTCGAAGCTTCCTAGGGTTGGCGGGTTATTATAGAAGGTTTTTTGAGGGTTTTTCTTCTATTTCTGCACCTTTAAAAAAGTTGACACATAATGCGACCAAGTTTCGATGGAATGATGAATGTGAAAGGAGTTTCCAAGAGTTGAAAGTAGGCTAACTTCTGCATCTGTGTCACTACTTCCAAAAGGCACGGAAGGGTATGCGGTGTATTGTGATACTTTAGGAGTTGGCTTAGGGTGTGTACTGACACAACATGGTAGGGTAATTACTTATGCCTCGAGACAACGGCGACCACATGAGAAAAACTACCCAACACATGACCTTGAGCTAGCAGCATTTGTGTTTGCCTTGAAAATATGGCGCCACTATGTATATGGGGTTCAAGTTGGCATATATACTGATCATAAGATCCTACAGTACATCTTTAAACAGTAAGACCTAAATTTAAAACAACGGAGATGGTAGGAGATGATAAAGGATTACGACGTGGATATACTATACCATCCAGGGAAAGCAAATGTGGTAGCCGATGCTCAGAGTCATAAGTCAATCATGAATATTGGTGATCAGACTGTGGTAAGTCAAGGAGTGGCTAAGGATCTATGTCAACTAGCCAGTTTGGGAGTTCGCCACCTTGAAACTCCAAAGGAAGGGGTTGTTGTGCATAATGTTATAGAGTCTTCATTGGTAATGGAGGTAAGAGAAAATCAGTTTAAGGATCCTGTTTTACGACGACTTAAAGAGAAGGTGAGTCAAGGTATGATTAAGGGCTTTGAACTTACACAAAATGGGGCACTTTATTTCCAAAATATATTATGTGTTCCTAATATTAATGGCTAAGAAGGAGGATAATGGAAGAAGCCCATCATTCACGATATTCCATCCATCCCAAATCGACTAAGATGTATCATGACCTGAAGGGAATGTTTTGGTGGGGAGGCATGGAAAAGGACCTTGCATAATTTGTAGCTCAATGTCCGAATTGCCAACAAATTAAGGTAGAGCACCAAAACCCGGGAGGTTATAAGCAACGTAAAGAGCTTCCGACGTGGAAGTGGGATATGATTAATATGGATTTTGTTACTAGGTTGCCTCACTCATTTCAGATGTTTGACTCAATATGGGCGATAGTTGATAGGCTCACAAAGTCAGCACACTTCTTGCCAGTTAAGAGTGATTATACAGCTGAGGAGTATGCAAACTTATACCTCAACGAGATAGTTAGGCTACATAGGGTCCCAATCTCTATTATATCTGATCGGGGAGCTCAATTCACTGCAAAGTTTTGGAAGTCCTTCCAAAGGAGCTTAGGGACACAAGTGAATTTAAGTACAACTTTCCACCCTCAAACAGATGGTCAAGCAGAACGCACCATTCAAACACTTGAAGATATGTTGTGGGCTTGTGCATTGGACTTCAAGGGTAGTTGGGTAGACCATTTGCCACTTATTGAATTTGCCTATAATAATAGCTACCATTCAAACATCAAGATAGTATGGAAGGAATTGTAGATCACAAATAGGATGGTTTGAAGTGGGTGAAGCCACCTTTCTTGGTCCAGATCTATTCCAACAAGCCATGGAAAAAGTCAAGGTAATACAATAGTAGCTAGAAACAACCCAAAGTCGTTACAAATCATATGCGGATGCTAGGAGGAGAGGACTGGAATTCTCAGTCGGGAAATTAGGTATTCTTAAAGGTGTCCCCAATGAAAGGAGTTATGAGATTCAGTATGAAAGGAAAACTAATCCCATGTTACATAGGGCCATATAAGATTATTAAAAGGTTTGGACAGGTTGCGTATAAATTAGAACTACCCCAGGAGCTCTCAATAATTCATCCAGTTTTTCATGTCTCGATGGTACGAAAATGCATAGGTAACCCATCTCGTATCACTCCTATTGAAGATATGCAGGTTATAGAAGATCTCACCTATGAAGAGGTACCTATTGCTATCCTAGATCGTAAAGTTAGAAAGCTATGGAATAAAGAAATACCTTTAATAAAGGTACTTTGGAGGAACCAACAAGTAGAAGAGATGACGTAGGAGGCTGAGGAAGCAATAAGATCTAAGTACCCTTATTTATTTGAAGCTAAATTGGAAGTCCAAGATGCAGAGTTAGGACATTAAGAGGTATGTATGTTTGAATGCTTGTTATGTTGTCCAAAGTTTGTTTAAATGAAGGTGTAAACTTGTGTGACCTATCCTATTTATGCGCACATTCGGGGACGAATGTTCCTAAGAGGGGGAGGAGGTAACACCCCACATCTTACATGTACTAGTCCTATGCATATGAAACCTGATATGGGGGGGTCAAATCACCACACATTTTTAAAAGCGCTTGAATTTCATATGAAAGGGCTATATGTATGTCTAACGTTCAAGATGACCGAGTGTATATAGGTTTTAAGTCAAATTGAGGAGATCGCGACCTCAAATGAAGTGAAAGAATTGAGGTTCTTGTGGGACTTATGAAGCTAGCAGGTGAGTCACCTACGTGCTTAACTTAAATAGGCTAGGTAAATGGAGACGAGGCCCAACACCAAATTTGTTCAAGTCTGATAAAGAATATACCCCGAGTTAAGAGTGTAATTTGGGCCCATGGTTTAGCATCATAAAGGGACAATATTTTGCATTCCCAAGATGAATAAGAAAAGGGCCAAATTACATTTACAACCCATTTCACAAATAGGGCCTAAACTAAGTGGATGTATAAGAGAGATATTTGTAGCAAAGCCCATCCAATTAAAACCCAGTAAGGCCCGACTGAAAGGGACAAGTAGGTGCATCAACACCATGCCAAAATGTGGCTGGAAAAACAAGAGAATGCCGGCCAAAAGTGGCCGTTTAAAAGGGAGTAAAAATCAGCAATTTTAAGTCCTTTGAACATAGCAAAAAATCAGATTTCTTTCAAAGTTTCTCCTTACTCTCTCTTTCCATTACAAAGCAGCCACAACAAAACCTTAGGGTTATTGGAGTAGCCCTACATCTTGGAGGTTAAGTTAAGTAAGAATACTTATGTATTTAGTGCAATTTTTTCATGAAAAACATAAAGAGTATGCTGGTTATACTGGGGCAGGAATTTTGGACAACATGTGTTCCAATGATTATTTTGCACTTTTCTTGTTTATTAAGAGACTTTTCTCTTGTTGGTTAGCTTAATTATGAAGTAAGGTTTATGTTTTTAACAAGGATTAGTTCTGTAGTGATGAAAGAAGGCTGCTGCACCATTTTTATCTTTCACAGAGATGAGTTCTTATATGATATCTTAATTGCGCTCTTAGTAGGAATTTGTGGACTGATAGTTGAGAATTGTTGTTGCACGTCCTCCATTTACTATGGGACTGTTTTTGTACTATTTTAGGACTGTTTTTGTGTGCAAATATGTTGTGGACAGTTTGGTTGAGGTTGAAACAAATTTGGAATGGTTGACGTCGAAATGTAGCGAAAAGATGTAACGTTGTGTTGCCTACTTGTGTGTTGTGTAGAGTTATTGTATGTTGTACTTTATGAGCTCTTGTAACACTGTCATGGGACTAAAACAATCTAGATATGACATGTATATGAGAATGTGTATTAGAAAATACGATTAGGAGTGGAAAGGTTGAAAGAATACTCTTTGGTTGATGATTACGAGCTTGCTGCCCGGATATTATTTTTGGGTAGAGTTGGACTACCAAGATATGTTTATTAGCTGCTAACACTACTTTTATCACCTACTCTATTGAAGATAATTATTTGGGGGAAAAGGAGGTTTCTTCGAGGTAATAACGAGGTCGTACAATGAGATACGTAAGGCCACTCATTTTCATATTATTTGGCATGAATCTAGGTTCTTCCTTGGCACATAAAGGCACTTATACACTCCGACATAACTAATTACCGTGTCTTCACTCTTTAACATGTTCATATGCTCCCACACATGGCCATTGTCAATTTTGCATACATATTTGGATACCAAAGATACATGAGTTCTTTTTTACTAAGTAAAGCCCATGTGTTGTTTAATCTCCTACACGTTTCATTAGTTGTGTAACTCTCTTTTCATTGTGGTATTATCTTGCATGGTTGTTTATATGTCACATGTTATGTCTATATTCCTACAAGTCTAAATGTTATGACCACCAAAAGAATCATCTCAAAATAAATAAAAGATAACTCAAAGTTGTTTATTAATCGGTGGTATCCCAGGGGTGGAAGAATCACCTAGAATGGGTCGATCCCATATTGGGGGAGGGGTATCTTAGAGGTTAAAGGAAAGCCTAGCATGGGTCGATCCCTATATTAATTTACCACTGATCAGCTGATCATTTACATGATATATTTTGAACAGATTATACAGTAAAGAAATATAAAGTAATAAAAAGGACATGACGTACATGATTCCGCAGTATATAAAGGTGGTCTCTTAACCGACATACTAGTTTATGACTTCATTTGAGTTCTGATTTTATATACACAACTTTCTGCCCTACATATTCAGTACAATTTCTTGTACTGACGTCCCTCACGGGGGACCTGAATTTCATGTTGCAGGTACAGGAGCTACTAGATTCCCCAGTAGGAGTACAGGACATCCAGTTGTTGTTGCTGAGCTTCAGGTCGCTTCAGGGCTGGTGTGTCTAGAGCTTATATTTTTGTATTGTATAGTTGGTCATGTGGTGGGGCCTGTCCCGATCCATTTAGATATTGTTCCTTATTTAGAGGCTTTGTAGACTATGTAAAGTAAAGTATGGTCAAGTATCGTACCTGAGATATCGTGGCTCCAACGGCCTAGGCATATGCATTTCCTTTTGGCTTGTTATTACTGTCTACTTTTCTTGAAAGCATGTTGTATATGAAAACCTCTTATAATGTTCATAGCAAGTGCATAGTTATATTGGTTCTCCCGAGCCTTGTAGGCAACGGGTGCGAGTCTGCCTTAATGGGACTTTGGGTGTGACACTGGTGCAAGGGTAAAACAAAAAATGAGAGGAAATGTTAGTGATACATGGAAAAGGAGGAAAAAATATGTACAAGGTACAAGAAAAATGAGTGATGCCTTAGTTATGAACTAAAAAGAAAAATAACGTACAAATACAAGGCAAAAAGCTAAAAAAAAAATTAAAAGAAAGCACCCAAAAAATCTTGAAATAGGAGAAAGAAATGAAAAGCAACAGTGTTGGTAGGGAAAAAGTGTAGAAAAATGCAGTGTCAAGGAGGGCCTTTAGTCAGTATGTTCCAAAACATCATACCCAAGCCCCCTGAGCTCATGTTACAAGCTTGTAAAGTCCTACAGTGATCCTAGTCCAAGTGGTCAAAGGTCTTAGTCATGAGTATAAGGGAAAGCATATTATATTGAGCATGATATATGAATAACTATTGTGAGAGTGAGTGATTTTGGATGTGTCCCAAGGTTGTACTTGCAAATAGCATTATGAGTGAGATATGGGACTTCATTTTGTGAGGGCACTTGTATTGCATTGTTAACATTTGACTCATTCAGTTATTGTGAGTTGTTAATTGTTACCTTGCTTATCATAGTTGCATGGTCGCATGGAAAGATCTGTGCTTATTCGTTGGATAGCTATCTAATTATATTTCGAAATTTTCAATGGGTATCTGCGCTTACGTTTGATGTGGTGTATGCCATTAGATTGAAGTTTGTGTATTACTGTGTTGCTTATATAGATTCAGTTTGTCGCTTGAGGACAAGCAACAATTTTAAGTTTAGGGTGTGGATATGCTATCAAAATACAAAACTTTTGATGCTTAGAACTTGGAATTTTGTGTTCTCAATGCGATTTTAGTAGGTTTAATGTGTTTTTATGTTTGTTTTGAAGAATTTTAGGGTTGGAATTATATTTGGGAAAAGTATGCAGAAGTTGCTGAAGTTGAGGATCCATAAGACCCTTTACGAGCCGTAGAGTATTCCACGAACCATAGAGGTGGTTTCGTGTGCAATTCAGTGAAGGGTGTATCTTTTATGTTGACTCTACGAGCATGCATATGAGTCATAGAAGAAAACTTCACATGTCATAGGTTTAGTCTCGTACCCTAAGGATCAGAAGATAAGGACTTTTAGAAATTCTATTAGACTAAACCCTCCTCCCCTACGGGCCTTAATGGGGTATTGTAGAAGCCATATCCAAAATTGAAGCAACAGATAATGAAAGCCCGACTACGAGAAGTATATCATTATATTGCCCATAGAGCACCTTGTAGAGCCTGCCGACCCTATTGTCCTACTTCGTTTTCAATTTGGATTTTAAACATTATAAGTAGGTTTTTAGGGTTTTTTTCTTAAGGGGTGAGCAATAGCGAGCAGAGAGTTAGTAAGGAACTAAGGGAAAATCATTAGAGAGTTTGAGAAACACTTCTAAACTTTAATTTCATCTTCTAATTTAAATCTTTGATTCTCAATGAAGAGTTGGATTTCTTGTGCTTAATTCTATTGTATATGTGCTCAATTATGTTATTCAAATTCATAAGTCTTGCATTTACACTAATCATGAATAGCTAAGTCCACAACTAGGGTTGTAGGAACCATAAAGAACTAACAAGGTAAAATTGAATAACTCGTAATTCTTGAAAAGTGTGCATGCATATATTAATTAATTCTCTTTATATTGAATGATTTCTAATGGTGTCCAATAATAGAACCCGCCTAGTGTTACTGACTGGGCTAAGGTAGTAATGAATAAGAAAAAAGATTAATTAACAGGATTCAATTGATGTTTCTCGTCTAATCAACCAAACTAGGCCAAGGGGAGGTTGTACTGGGACAATAGGTAAGGATTAGAAATGTCACACTACGGGGATGGACCAAATCACATAGTAAAGCTCGCCTTTCAGCTGGGCCAAAGGATGTAGTAAACTTAATCTACTAATCTGCATACTACACACTAGAAAAGGATTCGAGTATCTGGTAACACGGAGTTAGGGAATCATGGGGAACTCAATACCCTAGTTTCTCTTCATATTGGTTTAACACTTGCATTAGTTAGTATTGCTTTCACTAGTTATTATAACCTCCCCCCCCCTTGAGAAGATAAGTTGGTTAATAAACCCCAAATTGCAATTAAATTCTTCTAAGTCTACCATATTCCCTTGGGTCTAAACTTAACCTTGGTTAGGTTCTATATATTGACAACGACCGCTTTAGCCTCCAAAATGAGGTTTAGCTTGGGTGACATCAGTTAAGCTCACCTATGGTTATGACAAGAATGTGATCATATAAATGTCTATGAAATGGCTCTGTGAGTATTTTGGGTGTTTACATTATCTTGATATGTGTGAATGAGCTATTATGATGCATTAAAAGTATAATTCAAAGTATGATTTGGGTTTTGAGACCAAGTATGAATCATTATGAAGAATATTTGGTTTTTAAGCCTAAGTATGCATTGAAATAATTTTAAATGACTTGTAGCTCTTTGAAAACATGTATATGTATATGTATATGTACTCTTGTCATATGATGAATTAGCACTGATGAGATTGGAGGCGTCATGGCTATCCCCAAGGGTCCTCTTCCTCTCCCTTGAACTATTAGCCAGCATAAGTATTTGATATGGTAACCCTCATCTAAATGGGAATCCCATAAGGTGCGATTACAACTTTGATATGATATGATATGAACATCCTATCTGAAATGATAGGCCCATAAGGAAGGTTACTTCTCCGAAATGGGAGACCCATAAGGAGATGTATGGTTTATCTTTGGCAAGTATACCGTTTTTTATTTGGTGTGGTGATAACATCGAAATTCCAAGTAATAGCTCGCTTGGTCTTATATGTCGGTTGAGGTCTTATCCCCTCTATATAGAAGTATTATGCATTACATGCATCATGGATTTAATGGCATATTGTCATATTACTCTTCTTTTGTTATATACTTCTTTCTACATTATGTGCCCTTGTAATCTAACATTGAATGAAGGTTTAATAAGTTCATATGCATTGCATGCCTGCATACTTAGAATATTCAAATTTACTAATACTTACTTTTTGCGTACATGATCTAACCATGTAATGACCAGAGATTATATCCATCCACCTCAACTATTTCAGATTTGTAAAAGTTGTTGTGGTGAGTCCTATCTTCTAAGGATAGGCGATCATCCATCTACCTTATGTTTCTTTGCTTATGTTACATTTTACTTTGAGGGTGAGCTTGAGACATGTCTTGGCTCCCGTCCTATTCTATGACTAAGAGGAATTGTTATGATGCAGAAACGTGGAAGATCCTAAGTCCCACTTTGCCCACATAGAGTGAGTCATACTTACTCGTCCCGTAGTTTCTATGTGTTATGTGTTATATGAATCCATGCAAATCACTATCCTATGATATCCCAATAGCGTGAGTCATACTTTCCTGTCCCCTAGAACTATTTGTTTATTATTCCATTATGTGCTTCTGAACTGATGATGTGAATTCTGATACTTTGAGGCTTGTCCGGGAATTCTCGGGTTGCCATTCTCCATGTCACTTCTAGACCCGAGGTCCAACTCATGACATGCTAGTATCAGAGCCAATAGGTTTATAAATGGTCCTTAGAGTCCAACATCCCGCGTCGAGTAGAGTCTTATTCATACGTGTGAAGTTCACCATACCTATGAGTGGAAGGCTATAATGGAGTTCCAGATATTGTCTCACTTCTTCATATCCTCTGTCGTGCTTTGGACCGTGTATTAAGGTTTCCCAATCCTCATGATTTCCTTGCTATATCACACAAGATGGCTCCATAAAAAGCTTCCCTACCAAGACAAGGCCTGGTGAATGGGAACCTAGTTCCTGAAGGGCCCATGGAAGAGTTAGTCACTAATGGTGAATTTCGTACTGTTATTTCCATGCTTGCTCAAGTGGTGACCACCTAGGCTAGACAGACTCATCTTTCTCTTTGTGATCCCACTCCAGCTGCTAGAGTGAGAGATTTTACCTGGATGAATCCTCTAGAGTTTTATAGATCAAAGGCCAATGAGGATGCTCAAGAATTCATTGATGAATTCTCTAAGTTATTGACTGTTCTGGGAGTCACTTCTAAGGAGAAGGTTGAGTTAGCTGCTTATCAGTTGAAGGATGTGGCTTAGGTGTGGTGCACTCAATGGTTGATGAAGAGGGTCTATGGTGGTGGAGTTAACTGGGAAGAGTTCAACTTTGCCATTCGGGGCCGTTTCTTCCCTCTTGAACTTAGGGAAGCTAAGATGATAGAATGCATCTAACTGATGCAGGTTGGTATGAGTATGAGGGACTATTTCCTCAAGTTCAAAAAGCTCTCAATTTTCGCTCCTATGCTAGTGGCTGACCCCCATGTAAGAATGCACAAGTTTATTTGTGGTTCTCTAATTTTGTTGTCAAAAAGTGTCTTATGGATATGCTTCTTCGGGATATGGACATCTCTAGGATCATTCCATATGCTGAATAGATTGAAGGAGAAAAGTTCAAAGGAGAAGAGGGTGCATGATTCTAAGAGGGCCCGTTATGATAGTAGGTTCTCAAACTCCAAGGGTGGTGGTTATGGTCATTTTCAACAGGGCTAAGGTTCTAATGTAAGGTCTGCCAATGCTAAAATCCTACTCCCAAGACACTGGTTGGAGGTGGGCCATTACTTCCTCGGTGTGACAAAGAGTCACACGGGTGCTTGCTGGAGAGATTTGGGTGCTTGCTATGGGTAGAGCACCATGGTGATAGGAGCCATAAGGTTTCTGACTATCATAAGGTTTCCCAAAAGGGTTAGGGTTAGTGGCCCAATGTGATCAAGGCCAGCTGAGAACTCCACAAGGTTGTGCCCCCAAAAACAACAAGTTCTATGCTTTGCATGCTCGTTAGGAAATTGAGGAGACTCCGGATGTTATGGCTGGTATGTTAAAAGTCTTTGATTTTGATGCTTGTGACTTGCTTGACCTAGGTGCAAATTTATCTTTCGTGACTTCCCTTTTGGCTGTTAAGGTTTGTTTAAGCCCTGAAATTTTAAGGGAGCCTATTTCCGTTTATACTCCCCTGGGTAAGTCTATTGTTGCCTGAAGAGTCCATCGAGGTTATCCTATCTCTATTTTGCATAAAGTCCTTGCGTGTGATCTTGTGGAACTTGAGATGTTTGATTTTGATATTATTCTCGAGATGGATTGGTTGCATGCTTCATGTGCCTCTATGAATTGTAGAACCCCGAAGGTCAAGCTCCAATTTCTGGATGAGCTCGTTATTGAATGGAAGGGTAGTGACTCCACTATTAAAGTTTGGTTTATCTCCTACCACAAGGTCCAAAAGATTATATCAAAGGGATGTATCTATCATATTGTGAGCGTTAAAGATATGGAGACTGAATCACCTACTCTTGAATTAGTTCTGGTGGTTAATGAGTTTTCGAATATATTTCCTAAAGATTTTCCTAGTATTCCTCACGAAAGGAAAGTAGACTTTGGCATAGATCTTCTCCAAGGTACTCAATCTATCTCTACTCTTCTGTATCATTTGGCACTGGCTCAGTTGAAGGAGTTTAAAGATCAACTGAAGGACTTGTTGGAGAAAGGCTTCATTCGAACAAGTATATCACCATGGGGTGCTTCTGTATTATTTTTAAGAAAGAAATATGGGTCTCTTCGGATGTGCATTGATTATAGGCAACTGATAAGGTAACCATCAAGAATAAATACTTGTTGCCAAGGATCGATAATTTGTTTGATCAACTTCAAGAGCCACCGATTTATTAAAGATTGACCTCTGCTCCGGTTATCATTAACTGAAGGTTAGGGAGTGTCCCATTCCCAAAATGGCTTTTAGAACTAGATATGGGTACTTTGAATTTGTAGTGATGTCATTTGGTTTGACTAATGCTCCGGTCGTGTTTATGGACCTTATGATTCGGGTTCTCAAGCCATTTCTTTATAGTTTAATGGTTGTCTTCATCGATGATATCCTTATTAATTCCCAAAGTGAGTGTGAGCATATGGATCATTTGAGATTAGTTTTTCAAGCTTTGAGGGAGAAGCAATTGTATGTTAATTTAGCAAATGTTTGTTTTGGTGGGTGAAGTAGCTTTTCTTGGTCATGTGGTGTTTGGAGATGGTATTATGGTTGACCTGAAGAAGACCGAGGCTATGAAGAATTTGCTTAGACCATTGACTCCTTCAGATATTCGAAGTTTTCTTGGGTTGGTCAGTTATCACAGTAGGATTGTTGAAGGTTTCTCATCTATTGCATCTCGATTGACCCATTTGACTCAAAAGAAGGCCATGTTTGTATGGTCGAATGAATGTGAGAAGAGTTTTCAAACTTTGAACGATCGGCTTACTTTAGCTCCTGTTTTGACTCTACCAAATGTATTAGATAGGTTTATGGTATATTGTTTTGCTTCTCGAATTTAGTTATGTTTTGTACTTATGCAACATGGTAAGGTGATAGCTTATGCATCAAGAAAATTGATGGTGCATGGGTGAAATAACCCAACTCATGATCTTGAGCTAGAGGTGGTGGTGTTTTCTTTAAAGATTTGAAGACATGATTTGTATGGATTGCATATTGATGTTTTCACCAGTCACAAGAGTTTACAATATGTATTCACCCAAAGGGATCTTAACTTGAGGCAAAAAAGGTGGTTGGAACTCCTTAATGACTATGACATGAGTGTGCAATACTATCTCGACAAGGCAAAAAACGTAGCCGACACCCTTAGTAGACTATCTATAGGGAGTGTGGCTCATCTTGATGAAGGGAAGAAAAGGTTGGTAAATGATGTTCACTGTTTGGCTAGATTGGGTGTTAGATTGGCTGACTCTAATGAGAATGGTATCCATGTTCAGAATGGGGTTGAATCTTCCGTGGTTGTTGATGTCAAGGCTAAGCAAGATTTAGACCCATCATTAGTTGAAGTTGGCTGCCAAAAATAAGATAGTGGTTTTCTTCTAAAATGGAGAATGTGTGCTTCGGTATCAAGAAAGATATAGCCTAGTTTGTATCTGAATGCCCTAATTATCAACAAGTGACGGTAGAGCATCAAAGGCCTGCTAGTTGGACTCAAGATATTGAGATTCCTATGTGAACGTGGGAAGATGTGAACATGGATTTTGTGGTTGGTTTGCCCCAAACCCGAGAGAAATTTGATTCAATTTGGGTTCTTGTCAATCGGATGAATAAAATAACTCATTTCCTACCGGTCATGACTATCTTCAATGTTGAAGATTATGCAAAGTTGTATATCCAAGCTTTTGTGAGGTTGCATGATGTGCCTAGGTCTATCATGTCGAATCATGGTACCAAATTTACTTCTCACTTTTGAAATCATTCTAAAGAGGGCTTGGCACTAAGGTGAAGTTAAGTACTGCTTTTCATCCTCAAACTGATTTAGATGCTGACAGGACAATTCAAAATTTGGAGGACATGTTGAGGGCTTGTGTGTTGGAATTCAGGAGTAATTGGGATGATCATCTACCACTTATCGAGTTTGCTTATAGAAATAGCTTTCATGCAAGCATTGGTATAGCTCCATTTGAGGCTTTCTATGGTAGGAGATGTAGATCTCTAGTGGGGTGGTTTTATTTAGGAGAGATTTCTTTGATTGTCCCAGATATGGTGTTTGAGGCTATGGAGAAGTTGAGCATATAAAGGAGAGGTTGAAAAAGGCTCAAAGTCGCCAAAGGTCTTATCAGGTGTTAGGAAGAGAGATCTATGCTTCAAGTGGGTGATTAGGTGTATGTCAAGATCTCACCCATGAAGGGTGTAATGCGTTTTTGTAAGAAGGGCAAGTTGAGTCCTCGGTATGTAGGCCCTTACGAGATTTTGAGAGGATTGAGAATATGGATTATGGATTGGAATTGCCCCCGAATTTGAGTTCTATTGACCCGGTTTTCCATGTGTCTATGTTGAGTAAATTGATTGGTGATCCTAGTACAATTGTGACTTTGGAAGGTGTTGAGGTTGAGGAGAACTTGTCTTATGAAGAAGTCCCAGTTAAGATTTTTGATAGGCAAGTGAAGGGGCTTCACAACAAGGATGTGGCTTTGGCTAAGGTTCTTTGGCGAAATCAACATGTGGAGCATGTTATATGGGAGGCAAAGTTGGACATGATGAAACGATATCCCTATCTTTTACAATCTACACAAGCCTAAGTTATTAGGTTCATCCTATTTCAATTAGTCCTAAGTTATTCACTGTTGAGTTTCATGACATAAAATGTGTACATGTGCATGAAAATAATTTCAAGATGTTTGAATGATTTAGAGATGTTTTGATATGAGTTTTAATGACTTTCTGATTTTAAAGTGGTGAATTATGCATTATGTCTTTGTGTTTGGGTGTTTCACGTTCAAGTCAAGCCCAAATTAGAGGATGAATGTTCCCAAGGGGAGATGATTTAAGGACCTAGACTTTGTAAGGCCTTAATGGTGCATGAATGTTGGTTCCAGAACATTTTTGACCAAGGTGACACCCCATGGGCACCTCCATGGGCCGTGTGACTCACCATAGTCTATGTGGAAGAGCCTTAAGGTGGATCTTGGCCATGTGTGTAGAGTGTTGGCCTTAAGGTTGAGTTCAATAACAAGGCTTGCACTACATGAACCCCACACAGTCTGTGTGGCACTTCACTGGCTGTGTGGTGGCTTGGCTGAGTAGCCTTGGCCATGAAAATCACATTTTTGCCAAGGCTTCACACATGAACTTCATACAGTCTGTGTGACCCCTTCACGGGTCGTATGGCCCTCAGAATGGCTGTTGGTATTAGATTTTTCTAAGTATGGAATCACTATCTCGGAATTTCGTTAGTGAAATATCGTCTAAGTGTAGCTTCACAGAAGGCCACATAGTCTATGTGCCTCTAGACGGTCCGTAAACCCTCCATATAGGATCCCTGGCAACTTCTTTACTTCCGTTTCATTATTGGCATTCTTATAATTTTGGCTGTTCCTAAGGGTCATTTGTGACTTTCTAACCTATCCTAAACCTCTCAAAAGACTTATACTCATCTTTTCTTGTTCAAATTCAATACAACACTTAGAATTATTCAAACTCTCTCATAAGAACTTATCTCACATGAACTAGTGAAGGATTTGCTTGGAGCATAAGAAAGTGTCTTCTTCTTCATCAAATTCTTCTTGTTTGTTCTTAGTTTTCTAAGGTAGGTGGGATTGATTCATGGTCCTTTTCAACCATGACGACCCCAAACCTTTTTACTTTGATTTCATGAAATTGAGCTTACTTTAAAAATGGGTTTTTAAGATTACTATTTATTTGATTCAATTGAGATATGAGCTATGTTTTATTTTTGATTTTAAAGTGATTTAAGCCCTAATATGTTGAATTGCATGAATATTACGAAGATCTAAATATGCATTGTCCCTGTAAAGTATGATATAAGTATGAGTAATCTTAATTGTGAGTTAGATGTGGATTTACTTATGGATTAACTTGAATTTCATATTGTATTTTTTATTTAAGATTGAATCTCTACTACCCAAGTTATTCTCATATGATTCATGGCATATACATACATGAGCATTCATTTTTCACGAAAATTATTTAGTGCGTTAAGCTAACATATGGTTTTGATGAAAATTATTCGGTAAGTTAAGCTCACATATAGTTTTGATGAAAATTATTTGGTGGATTAAGCGCACATATGGTGATGAAAAGAATGTGATCACATAAATGTCTATGATATGGCTCTTTGATCATTTTGGGTCTTTACGCCATCTTGATATATGTGAATGAGCTATCTCTATGCATGAAAAGTATAATTCCAAGTATGATTTCGCTTTTGAGCCCAAGAATGAATGATTATGAAGAATATTTTGCTTTTGAGCCAAAGTATGCATTGAAATAATTTGAAATGACATATACCTCTTTGAAATCATGTATACATATATATTTTCTTGTGGGATGATAAATTAGCACCGATGAGATTGGAGGCGTCAGGGCTATCCCCAAGGGTCCTCTTTCCCTCTCTTGAACTATGTGCCAACATAGGTATTTTATATGGTAACCCTCACCAAAATGAGAGGCTCGTAAGGTGCAGTTACAACTTTGATATGATATGATATAAAAATCCCATCCGAAATGGGAGGCCCATAAGAAAGGTTACTTCTTAAAAATGAGAGGTCCCTAAGGAGAAGTATGGTTTACCTTTGGTAAGTAGACTACCTCTTATACAGTGTGGGGATAACATCAGAATATTAAGTAATAGCTCGCTTGGTCTTATATGTCAGTTGAGGTCTTATCCCCTCTGTATGGAAATATTATGCATTGCATGCATCATGGATTTCATGGCATATTGTTATACTACTCTTCTTTGGTTATATTCTTCTTTCTATATTCTGTGCCCTTGTCACCTAACATTGAATGCAGATTTGATAAGTTCGTATGCATTGGATGCCCGAATACTTAGTACATTCAAACATAATAATGCATACTTTTATCCTATATGACTTAACCATGTACCCACCAGAGATTATATCCATCTACTTGTTGACAGCTAGTTCGTATTTGTGAATGTTGTTGTGGTGAGTCTTAACTTCCAAGGACAAGCCATTATCCATCTACATTATGTTGCTTCCGCTTATGTTACATTTTACTTTGAGAATGAGTCTAGGACATGTCTTTGCCCCATCCTATTCTATGACTTAGAGGCATTGTTGGAGAACATGTAAACTCTTAATATATGCTATGCTATGTGTTGTTATTCGGAGATTATGGTTATGGCTATCTATTGGATATGGTTATTAGGATTTGGTTATGACATGATGTGAAATTATGTTATGATGTGGAAACGTGGAAGATCCTAAGTCCCACTTTTCCCCCATAGAGTGAGATACTTACCCGTCCCCTAGTTTCAATGTGATATGTGAATCTATGCAAATCCCTATACCTATGATTCCCCATAGCATGAGTCATACTTTCCTGTCCCTTAGAACTAGGTTTTTATTATTTTGTTATGCGCTTCCGAACCAACGATGTGAATTTGAATACTTTGAGGCTTGTTTGAGGACTCTCGGGTTCCCAGTCGCTATGTCACTCCTAGACCCTAGGTCCAGGCCATAACAAGATCAAACAATTCAAATTAGAGGAAATCGGGACTTTAGACTCAAGCTATGGGGAAAGAGGACAGGAATTTTTATTCTTCAATCACAACAAAAACACTAAGGGAACGGATCATAAGACTCAATCCATAGGGAAGTGGGAGCTTAGGAAGATCACCACTTGCCATTAACACAACCCAAGCATCACATAAAAGGAACAGGGACTAAAGGATAACCTTCCATAGAAGCGTAATCATCACTTAATACATATATAGCATGAATATCTACCAATACCACTAAGTCATAGATGGGACGGGGGCCACGACATGCCATGGGATCACCCTAAAAAGGTAAAGCAATAAGTGTATCAAAGTCCTAACATAAATAAGCTAGATAGAAGATGGATATTTCCTATGAACTATAGGACTCACCACAACCAAAATCTTCTACGATCCAAAGCTAGCCACTAGGAGGATATCGAGGAGCACCGGTCCCTACATGATGAAGTTATATGGGTAAAGACTATACGTTAGTACTTTGAATGTACTAGTATATGGGCATGCAATGCACAAACCATAATTCATAAATCTAGTGACGACATGATAATTTAAAACATTTCTCAAACTATGCAACATAACATAATACATGTGAAAAGTAAGGAATGTAAACTTAATTGATTACATGACAAAACACTTAAAATTGGAATAATAAGGAACATAAGTCATTATGCATAAGTATAATTGTAATACCTTTTAGGAAAAACAATGCATTTGCTTTAACGGAAGGACCATCTTACCACATTGGTACATAAGGGACCATAATGACGAACACCTTGCATACTAGAAAAAAATGTCATATACCTTTATGAGAAATACCATTGCCAGTAACAAGGGACTATAACATATGTGGAGAAAACCATTTGAACTTGAGAGACAATCAGTTATATGAAATTTAAAAAACCCCTTGGACATGACATAAAGGAACCATCATAAACCATCATAAAAAGACACCTTGGGACTATAAGGAGAACATGAACATGTGTAAGAGCACCCTTTAACTGACATAAACCATGTAAGCAAAACCATGGAGTCCAAATGTTTTCTCTACGCCGGAAGAAAGGGGATGTCACCTGCCAAGGTGACCTCCTAAGATGGGTAAGTAGATCCACTAAAGTTTTCTCTTAAGAAACCTTTACTAACGGGTGGTTTAAAAGTCGACCTCTACTAGCGGTGACCCCTATTTCCTATGGTGGCACATAGTTATGAGACAATGGGTTTGTACTGATGGTCTCATGCGTCTTCTAACATGGCGCTTCTACATTGAACCCAAGGTCCACTCTATGCTAAGTAAACCTCTCACAGGATGACCATAGACATAGACCATAGAATCATCTAGTATGGAGAGTATTCTACTAACCCATCCCATAAGCTATTTGAAACAATAGAGAGGTATTCTACTAACCCATCCAATAAGGCTTTTGAACATATATCATTATCATAAGGGTAGCTCCTAAATCTTGTCTATGCCTCTATTATCGGCCTATCATCATCTCAAAAGCTTTACTAAGTGGAGGACTCATTCCTCAATCACTCATTCATTCTTGACTTCAAATAGACTAGTCTTATTGGACATACAAACATGAGTATAATCATGACATGAATAAACATGTGTAACTTGTATTCCATAACAACAGGGAAAGGGCTTTACAATAATGCATAGCTTTCACAGGAATTCAACATATTTCAAAACATACTTGATAGACCTCACCATTCATCATATCCATAAACTTGTATGCATATAGTAAAAACCTTTTCATTATACATGAGATACTTCATTATAAGAACGTAGTTCAGCCATCTTTTCATTATACATGAGATACTTCATTATAAGAGCGTAGTTTCAAAACATAGTGGCTTCATGCATAGACTCAAATTCATGAAATCCGAAGGTAATATGTATTATTGGGGTAAAATATCATCACTTGGAACCATTTGAAAACAACCAACAATCATCATTGAGAAACCATAGTTAGGGCATTATAAAAATAATCTCATATATCTTAATTTAAACAACTCACATTGAGATTCAAAGACCCATAATAGATTAAGATGAGAAATATTCCAAAATCCATCAATTTAAATCATTCTAAATAATCCATCACAAACATTCATACCATCCTTTGAAACATAGATATAGGAACATGAAATTAGTATTGTAAAATCATCAACTTCTCAACAATTTATGGTATCATAATAGTCATGACTTTGAATATCATAAATTATCTCATAATAGAAAATCCTTGAAATCAATTAATGCAATTTCATTAAATAAATAAAGACTCTCAACATAAATCATACTTATTAGGAGTAATAGAAAGAACTAAAAATAAATTAACCTTCAAATTTGAGGTATTGAGTAAAATAGATTTTGAAACTCCATGGGTGGAAGAACCATGGATGAAAGTACCCACATACCTTAAAATTAAGGAAAAAGACTTGAGGAGACTTCGGGAAATCACTTTGAGAATTGACCTTCAATGGAGGACGTTTGAACAATAGAAACTTGAGAGAATTTGTTGGAAGAATTTGAGAATATTTGGAGAGGTTTTTAGGGGTCTAGGGAGTGACTTTAGGCCTCAAATGGTGGAATGTTTTAGTATTCCCGTATATATGGTTCCCGGTCTAAGTCCCAATTGTCCTTACTCAAATGTGAAAATTTTTGGACAATTTTGTTCTGTGGTGAAACAAATGGGCAACCCAGACTTGTTCCCTCTATGTTATTTTTTTGTGAAACTCAATTTTCCCCTATTTAGTCCGAGGAATGATCTAGGTCACTTTTACACCAAAATGGACCTCTCCGCCATGCCGAGATGTCGTGTACCCTTTTGGGAAGCGCAATTTCATGCGAGAAATTATTTTTGATTTGGTTGACTTAAAAATTGAAGAAGGTCTTTTTTCTACACAATTTTGCCCCATGAAAAAGAATGTGAAATTGGATTTGCCAAAAGACACATAGAAAAAGTGTTATGCAAGCAATCGAGTACGAGGGTATTCAAAATGCTTTGGGAGGTGTTGCATATGAAGTATCTATGAACACCTCTTATGAATGTTAAGTTGGTGATAAGGACAATTCTCACCGAAAGAATGTGTCCTCTTGTGCTAAGGACAATTCTCACTTGACAGATCATAAGTTATGAGCTACTCCTATTACAATGATGCTATGTTTTAAGCTCATGAATGTGTACGATCATGTATATGTTTTGTAAATTACTATGTGGGAATGATTTAGCACAGAATGAGGCATTAAGGTGAGGTTTGGTAAGACAGTCCTAGTAGCAACCCTTTATTTCATTAACTATATGCCATTATAGGAGCCCTTGTAGGCTAGGCTAGTAGATCCAAATAGGCCATTATGATGATTAAAGATGCATGCTTAAGTTGACAGAGTTCCACCGCCAAGTTGTCTCCCCATGCCAACATAGGGAGTAATGTCAGA
Organism: Solanum rostratum; assembly: GCA_029948455.1. Lineage (NCBI taxonomy): Eukaryota > Viridiplantae > Streptophyta > Magnoliopsida > Solanales > Solanaceae > Solanum > Solanum rostratum. The sequence continues at coordinate 27,931,495 of CM057054.1, forward strand.
TTCTATATAGTAGCTCACATGATCTTACATGTCTATTACTGTCTCCTCCCATATAAGTATGCTATGTTATGAGACTATGTTTTTCACTCACACATGTTTTCACTAAGCCGTTATCTTGTCTAATGTGGATTTTAAGGGTGAGCCCGGGTATGTCTTAGCCCCCATCCTACTCGTGGCTAGAGGTGTTGTAGGATACCTATGCTATATACATACTACGTGAGAACTTACCCATATTATCCCTTTGTCACGCCCTAAGTCCCATTAAGGCGGACTGGCACTTGTTGCCAACAAGCCTCGAGAGAACCAACGGATAACCATACACTTTCTATGAACATTATAAGAGGTTTCTATAGTCAACATGCTTAAAAAACAAACAGTATTAACACGCCAAAAGGAAATGCATAAGACTAGGCCATTGGAGCCACGATGTCTAAAGTACGATACTTGACCATACTTTACTTTGCATAGTCTACAAAGCCTCTAGATAAGGAACAGTGTCTATTAAGGGTCGGGATAGATGACAAACGAAACAGTACAAAAATATAAGCTCTAGACACACAAAGCCCTGAAGCAACCTGGAGCTCAGTAACAGCAGTTGGATGTCCTGTACTTCTACTGGGGAGATTTACTAGCTCTTATACCTGCAGCATGAAATGCAAGTCCCCTGTAAGGAACATCAATACGAGATAATGTACTGAATATGTAAGGCAAGAAGTACTGTATATGAAATAAGAACTCAAATGAAATCACACACTGGTGCGTAAGGATAAAAGACCACCTTTAATCATATTGTGGAATCATGTACTTTATGTCCTTTTTATTACTATATAATCTGTGCACAATAGGTGATTCTTCCACCTCTGGGATACCACCCATCAATAAGCAACTTCAATTAATGTTAGAGGTGACTCTAATCACTGTATAATGGAGATTGGGACCCAATGTATCCTAACTATCTCTTAGGTATAATTTGCATACTCTTTAGCTGTATAATCACTCTTAACTTATAAGAAATGTGCTGACTTTGTGAGCTTATCAACTACCACCTATATGGAGTCAAACTTCTGAAATGAGCGAGGTAACCCAGTAAAAAATTCCATATTAATCATATCTTACTTCCACGTTGGAACCTCTATACATTGCATATAACCTCCCAGGTTTTGGTGCTCTACTTTTACTTGTTGGCAATTCAGACATTGAGCCACAAATTCTGCAAGGTCCTTTTTAATGCCTCCCCACCAAAACACTCCCTTCAGGTCATGATGCATCTTAGTTGATCCTGGATGGATGGAATATCTTGAATGATGGGCTTCTTCCATTATCCTCCTTCTTAGTCCATTAATATTAGGAACACATAATCTATTTTGGCAATAAAGTACTCCAATTTGTGTAAGTTCAAAGCCCTTCATCATACCTTGATCCACCTTCTCCTTAAGTCATCGTTGAACAGGATCCTTGAACTGCTTTTCTCTCACCTCCATTACTAATGAAGACTCTGCAATATTATGCACAATAACCCCTTCTTTTGGAGTTTCAAGGAGGCGAACTCCTAAATTGGCTAGTTGACGTAGATCCTTAGCGACTCCTAGACTTACCATGGTCTGATTACCAATATTCATAATTGCCTTACGACTCAAAGCATCGGCTATCACATATGCTTTCCCTGGATGGTATAGTATATCAACGTCGTGATCCTTTATTAGCTCCAACCATCTCCGCTGTCTTAAATTTAGGTATTTCTATTTAAAGATGTACTATAGGCTCTTATGATCAGTATATATGCCAACAAGAACCCCATACAAATAGGGACACCATATTTTCAAGGCAAACACAACAGCTGCTAGCTCAAGGTCATGTGTTGGGTAGTTTTTCTCATGCAATCGCAGTTGTCTCTAGGCATAAGTAATTACCCTACAATGTTGTGTCAGTGCACACTCTAAGCCAACCCTTGAAGCATCACAATACACCGCATACCCCTCTGTGCCTACTAGAAGCACTAGCACAGGTGCAGAAGTTAGCCTGTTTTTCAACTTTTGGAAGCTCCTTTCACATGCATCATTCCATTGAAACTTGGTCGCTTTATGTGTCAACTTTGTTAGAGGTGCAGAAATAGAAGAAAACCCCTCAACAAACCTCCTGTAATTGCCTGCCTACCCTAGGAAACTTCGAACTTTTGTGGGTGTTGTCGGCCTTGGCCGATCTTTCACCGCCTCTATCTTTTGTGAACCAACCCTTATTCCTTCATCGGATATAATATGACCCAATAATGCTACTAAATTTAACCAAAATTTACATTTGGAAAACTTGGCGTACAATTGTCGATCACGAAGAACTTGTAATACCGGTCATAAGTGATTTGTATGGTCCTTGAATATACTAGAATATCATCTATAAATACTATCACAAATACATCCAAGAATGGTTTGAATACCCTGTTCATTAAATCCATAAAGTGCATTTGTCAGCCCAATTGACATAACAAGAATTTCAAAGTGACCATAGCATGTCCTAAAGGTTATCTTGGGTATATCATTCTCCTTCACCCTCACTTGATGATAACCTGATCTCCAAATCAATTTTTGAGAAGCATTTGGCACCTTGTAGCTGATCAAATAATTCATTAATCTTGGGGAGGGGGTATTTGTTCTTAATTGTCACACTATTCAATTGCCAGTAGTCAATACACATTTTCAAGGTACCATCTTTTTTACGTACAAATAACACAGACGCAGCCCAAGGGGACACATTAGGTCTTATAAAACCCTTCTATAGCAAGTCCTTTAATTACTCCTTTAAATCACGTAATCCTACCAGGGCCATTCTATATGGTGGGATAGAAATAGGTTGAGTGCCTGGAAGTAAGTCAATACCAAAATCTACTTCTCGTTCTGGAGGTAAACCTGGAAGCTCTTCAGGAAACACATCAACAAATTCATTCACTATTGGAACAGATTGAAGAGTTGGTGATTCTACCTCCATATCCCTTACTCTAACTAGATGACGTACATATCCCTTTGACTTCATCTTCCTCACCTTAAAATAGAAAACACACTTACCTTTTGGTGCCCCAACACTACCTTCCCATTCAAGGACCGCCTCATTTGGAAAGTTGAAATATACCCTCTAAGTTCGGCAATCTACAGTGACATAGCAAGAAGCTAACCGATCCATATCATTATAACATCAAATTCCACCATCTCTAGCTCAACAAGGTCAGCCAAAGTGTTACGGTCACAAACAGTTACTACACAGTTATAATAGACCCTTCTAGCTATAATAGATTCACCAGTTGGTGTAGACACTTGAAATGGCTTGTTCAATAATTTAGGTGTTCTTTTAAGCTTCCCAGAAACTAGTGGAGTGATATATGATAATGTAGAACCAGGGTCAATTAATGCATACACATTATGTGAAAAGATGGACAATGTACCTATGACCACATCGGGTGAAGCTTCCAAATTTTGCCAACTCCCCAAAGCATAAGTGTGATTCTGGGCTCCGCTAGAGTTAGCTTCCCCTCTACCACCTCTACCATGACCTGCAGGTGTTTGCTAACCCCTACCTAATGCAAGAACTGATGATGATGATGCAACAGTTGACCTAGTAGGTTGTGCTATATCACCCATACGTCTTCTCGGACAATCTCTCATCATATGCCCTGGTACACCACACCAATAACAAGCATTTGTCCCAACATGACATGTACCTAAATGACTCCTGTCACATTGTTTGCAAGGCTGCCTAGGAGGAATTTGTTGACACACCGAATATCCTATTATCCGTGCACCTTGGCCTTCAGTTCTTTGACTAAACTGATTACCTTTAGACCCTTGAAGTTGTGGTGGAGCACTAACTACAGGGTAGGAGAATGATGGCCTAGGCAGCCTATTAGAAACCCGAGGCCTAAACTCACCTTGGGATGGTATAAATTTCCCTATAGATCTGGCCCTCTTGGATTGCCCCCTTTCTTACTCTTGTGTCCTTCTTTGCCTCTGATCCTCCAGTTTTTGTGCAAATGCTTGCATCCTCGCTATATCCATGTCTTTATTCAAAGAAGCAATGGTACAGTCTCTGATCAGATATGAGTCTAACCTATCCATATATCAATGAACTTTATCTGCCATAGTAGCAACTACATTAGGAGCATACCTAGCCAGGAATTAAATTGAAGGCTATACTTGACATAAAGTATATGATTCCATAATATGACTAAAGATGGTCTTTTATCCTTACACACCAGTGTGTGATTTCATTTGAGTTCTTATTTCATATACAGTACTTCCTGTCTTACATATTCAGTACATTATCTCATACTACTGACGTCCCTTACAGGAGACCTGCATTTCATGCTGCAGATACAAAAGCTAGTAAATCTCCCCAGTAGAAGTACAGGACATCCAGCTGTTGTTACTGAGCTCCAGGTTAGTTTGGGGCTTTGTGTGTCTAGAGCTTATATTTTTGTACTATTTGCTTAGTCATGAGGCGGGGCCTATCCCGACCCTTGATAGATATTGTTCCTTATCTGGAGGCTTTATAGACTATGTAAAGTAAAGTGTGGTCAAGTATCGTACTTTAGATATCGTGGCTCCAACGGCCTAGTCTTATGCATTTCCTTTTGGCTTGTCAATACTATTTGTTTTTTAAGCATGTTAAGTATGGAAACCTCTTATAATGTTCATAGAAAGTGTATGGTTATATGTCTCCCGAACCTTGTCGACAACGGGTGCCAGTCCGCCTTAATGGGACTTAGGGCGTGACAAAAGATTCATCTTGGGCTGCCTATGTTGTCCCTTTATAATGCTAAACCATCAGCCCAAATAACATCTTTAACTCGAGGTTTATTCTTTATCGGACTTGAACAAATTCTGGGTGTTGGGCCTCGTCGCCGTCTACCTAGCCTATTTAAGCTAAGCACGTAGGTGATTCACCTGTTAGCTTCCTAAGTAACACAAACACCTCACTTCTTTCACTTCATTTGAGGCTGCAGTCTCCTCAATTTGACTTAAAACTTATATACACGCAGTCATCTGGAGCGTTAGACATACATATAGTCCTCTAATCTGAAATTCAAGCACTTTTAAAAATGTGTGCTTGTTTGACCCAGTCATAACATGTTTCATATGCGTAGGACTAGTACATGTAAGATGTGAGGTGTTACACCCTTGTATGTTGATGTATATGATGATGATTATGAGAAGGTGAATTTCCCTTAGCCACTTCCCTATAGAGTGTGTCTTATGTTCCCTTTCCCTTAGTATTGCTTGATGAGATTGAATGATGGCAAGTCCCTTAACCTTTTTTCCCATATCTTGCGACCTAATTCCTGAATCCCCTTACTTTGACTAATTGATGCTTGAATTACATTCCACAATGAAGGATGTGCTTGTGTATACTATGAGGCTTCTTTAGGGAACCCAATCCACGTCACTCCTAGGCCATAGGCTCTGGTCATGACAAGCTTGGCATCAGAGCACTAGGGTTCTAAATGGTCCTTGAAAATCCAACACACCACATTGAGTAGAGTTTTGTTCATAGTTGTGAAGTGAGCCGCAACTATGAATAGGAGGATACAAGGCATTTAGGAAATGATTTACTTCTTTATGATTTAGGTCATTTTATTAAAGTTTTCTAAGGCTATTTCCTTAACTAACAATTCCCTCTTTTCCATTTCTAGATAACACCGCCAAAAAGAGCACATTTTCCAAGGGATGTCTGCTGAAGATCAGGCCCTTCCCTTGCAACAAGAGAAGGGTGTCCTTAATGCGGAGATTAGAGTCATCATCACTATGTTGGACTAACTCTTAGCCAACTAAGCAAATAAGGACATTGCACTTTTTATCCAAGCACCTACACTGGTGACTCCGGGACTTCATGAGAATGAAACCAATGAAATATTGTGGATTAAAGTTGATGAGGACCCCATTGAGTTTTGTGATGAGGCTTATATATTTGTATCCATCATGGGGGTGCCATCGAAGGAGAAGGCCGAGTTTGTGGACTACAATTGAAAGGGGTGGCATAGGTTTGGTGCGACCAATGGGTGGATGTAAATTAAAGGGAGTGACAGTAGGCCGAGTTTGATGGGAGGAGTTCAAAGTTGCATTGTTTGATTGATTCTTTGAATTGAAGTTAAGGGAAGCCAAATCTCAAGTTCATGAACCTTAAACAAGCACACATGCGTGCGAAAGAGCATTCTGCCAAGTTCATTAAACTCTCCAAGTACGTCCCATTTATGGCAGCGGATCCTTCGGATAGGATGAGCGAATTCATATCCATTGTCTCAGAATTGGTCTCTAAGGAATGCAAAATGTCTATGATTATCAAGAAATGGACATCTCCCGCATAATAACCTATGTAGAATAAATTGAGGGGGAAAATCGAGGGAAAGGTCAAGGGAGTCCAAGGGTCCCAGTTTGATAGTGGTGAATTCTCCCACAAATGAGTTGGTAGCCATTGTAAATTCCAAGAAGGTTAAAAGGAAGTGAATCAAGGGTCATAAAATAACCCTCCTCCAAAGTTTAATAAAGAAAAGGGATACAACCCAAAACCCAAAGGTGGTTCGCGTGCACAAGCTTCTCCAAATTATGTAAAATGTGGAAGGCCCCATAAGGGTGAATGTTTAGTCGGCTCGAATACATGCTTCAAATGTTGTAAGATCGGCCACCATACAAAGGATTTTAGAAGTGGGAATGCACATCCCCAAAGCCAAAATGGACAAGCACAAGGAGCCCCGAAAGCTAATACATTTTATGCCCTTCATCACCGTCAAGAAGTGGAGGAAGCCCCACATGTGGTTACCAGTACGTTAAAAATTTATGATTTTGATGCATATGCAATCATAGATTCGGGGGAAATTTTGTCTTTTGTCACACCATTTCTTGCTAATAGATTTCATGCATTTCCCTAAATTCTATTGAGTCCTTTAAAGTTAGCACTGCCATCAGTGAGTCCATTGTTACACAAAGAGTCTATAAGGCTTGTCCTGTGTCTATCATGCATAAGATTATTACTGTGATTTGATTAGCTTTGCATGGTTGATCTTGATGTTATACTTGGGAAGGATTTGCTTCATGCATGTTATGCCTCCATAGATTATCGAACTCGTAGTATCAAGTTTCAATTTCTAAATGAGCCTACTTTTGAATGGAAGGGCGGTAATTCCATATGTAAAGATTGGTTTGTTCCAATCTCAAAGTCCAAAACATTAATTTCTAGGGGTTGTTTCTTTCATTTGGTAAAGGCTAGTGATATCACATTCAAAATTTTGTCTATTGAGTCGGTCCCCACAATCAATGAGCTTCTGATATGGCCCAATCTACACCTAATTTTTTACGCTAAAACGGTTGTTGTAAAGATATATAACCTAAGCAAGGTTAGGGTTGAACCCACAAGGAATATGGTATATTTAGAAGAATTCAATGTAATCTGGGTTAAGTGGTTATCTCCCCAAAGGGTGGATTTTATAACAACTATAAAAGGTAAACCTAAACTAAGACAAGTGTTAAACCAATATGAAGAAGAACTAGGGTATTGTGTTCCCCATGATTCCCCAACTCAATATTAGAAAATAATTGAATTCTTTTCCAGTGTGTAACGTGCAGAACGGTAAGTTAAGTTCGCCAAACCCTTTGGCCTAGGAGAGAGGCGAATTTCTCTATGTGATTTAGTCCATTCCCCCAGTGTGACACTACTAACCCTTACCTATTGTTCTAGTACAACCTCCTATTTTTCCAGTTTTGTTGATTAGATGAGAAACATCAAACGAATCTTGTTAATTAATCTCTTTTCTCTATTCATTACTACCTTGATCAAGTCAGTAACACTAGGTGGGTTAGAATGTTGGCCACCATTAGAAAGCATTCAATACGAAGAGAATTAATTAATACATGCATGCAGACTTTTCAAGAATTATGAATTATCCGGTTTTACCTTATTAGTTATTCATGGTTCCCACAACCCTAGTTATGGATTTAGCTACGCATGACTATTGTAAATGCAAGACTTATGAATTTGAGTAATATAATTGAGCACATATAAAAAAAATTAAGCAAAAGAGATCCAAACTCTTCAATAAGAAACACAAGAGTGAAATTGAAAGATGAAACAAAGTTTTACAAGTGTTTCTTAAGTTCTATACTTCTTCTCTATTTTTCCCTCATATTCCTCTTCAGAATCCTTGGAAAATCACTTAAAAACCTATTTATAGCGTTTAAAGTACAAAACCAAAACTAAATAGGATAACTGGGTTGGCAGACTCTATGGCAACTTTTACGGGCTGTATAACATTTTATGGTCCGTAAATGGACTTTCATGGATTGCTTCTTCAAAACTGAGGCTGGCGTCTATGACACTCCACTATGGCCCGTATATAGTTTCACAGCCTATAGGCATTTTTTCTAATTACTTTTCATAAATTCCCCACTTTTTGATCCTCAGGGCACGACACCAAGTCTACGGCTTGTAAAGTCTTCTATGGCTCGTATGCTTGTTCGTAGACTAAACTTTACAAATTCGCCCTTCACTAGAATTCGCCCTTTTTATGCTTAGGGACCTGTAGACTATTAGAAGAGGAAGCACCATCAACTCAGGCCCACTTAGCCTTCCTCTCCCTCCTCTTATCATTTGCAATCTTGGGGGTACCCGCCTGTTGTTTTAGTTGAGCAGTTATAACTTTGCCCAATAGTCATAGAGCATTGTGAATCTCTGCATTAGATATGTCAGTGTTGAGAAGTTGATCATGAAGTAGGGGATCGTTGCCATCTTGTCCACCATTCTAATGGTCTTGAGACATATTGTGAAATTTTACAGACATGAATTAGAATTAAACCTTAGAAGATTTAGTTGTACTGCAGGACATGGATCATGAAGAAGTGATTCATTACCCTAAACACCTTATAGCCTCCTATTCATAGTTGTGGCGGGCTTCAAAACCATGAACAAGACTCTACTCGACGCGGTGTGTTAGATTTCTGAGGACCATTTACAAACCTAGTGTCGGATACCAAGCTTGTCATAACCTAAGTATAGGTCCTAGACGTGACACGGTGAATAGGGAACCCGAAGGCAACCCAAACAAGCCTCTTTAGCATATCATATGCACATCCTTGGTTGCGGAAGCATAATTAAACAACAAGCAAGCAACAAATAATTCTAAGGGATGTGGGACTTTGGACTCACTCCATGAGGATGTTATAGGGAATAGGATTTGCATGTATCACATAGAAAATAAAGTCTAAAGGGTGGGTAAGTATGACTCACACTATGGGAGTAGGGAACTTGGGACTTTCATCACATCATCAACAAATATCAACACATAGAAGGGGATAAGGACAAAGGGAAGTCCTTCATAATAACATAAACATAATAAGAAACCTCAAAATACATATCCATATCCAACAATACCTCTAATACGAATGCAACGGGGGCCAAGACATCTCCCCAGCTCACCCTCAAAAGATAAATATCCAAAAATAAACAAGTCTCGACAAAAGCATGTAAATAAAGTAGATATTGTTCCCGGAGTGGAGGACTCACCAATAACAATCTTCAAATGATCCAACTAGCCATTTAGAGGAAGAAAATGGATAGGAGCTTTGGTCCCTACATGGTTAGATCACGTAGGCAAAAGAAGTATGCATAATAAGAATTACATATAAAGTATTCAACCTTAAAGTCATGAAATTTGATAAAGAGAGAAGGATTGGCTTCATAGGTGGAAGAATCTCCATGAATGAAGCCCACATACCTTTAACTTGAGACTTCCTTGAAGTAAATCTTAAGGAAGACTTGAGGCTTCAATTGGGTTCTTGAAATCCAAACAAAGTTCTCGAGATATCTTGAATTGAGATGAGGGAATTGTGAAGAATTAGGAGAATTTTTGGGAGGGTTTTTAAGTGTTCTAGGGCTTGAAAATGGATGAAAAGTAAGGAATTCCCGTATATATAGGCATCGGGTTATTACCTAAGTGCTCTTAAGTGAAAACTAGAAATTAAGGAACTTTTTGAACAAGTGTGCGATAAGTCCGCGACGCGGACTTGTAGCGGAGTAGTACATCTTTGTGTGAAGTTTAATTTTTTCCCTGTTTTGTCCCAAGAATGGGTATTGGCCATTTTTGAACTAGTGGGCGAAAAGTCCACGATGCGGACTGATCACATACTTTTCTAGTTAAGCCCCGAATCACCCAAAAATTAATTTTTCATTATGGGTCATCTAAAAATCAAAGACCACCCCTTCCCTACACAATTTTGCCCCCCTAAAACCTAATATGAAGTTGGATTTTCAAAATCATACATGGATTTTGAGATATCTAAGAAATACACTATAGGGCATTTCTCGAGGCGCGTGAGAGGTGTTACATGCACCTACCCATGTTTGGTGGTAGCCAATGTCTATGGTTTATTAGCGTCTAGGTCTGGTCAGATGCTAAGCTCCTACACTAGTCAACTAACCTCGAGGGTACCCTGCTCACCCGAGGCCTCATCCTTGAGCCTCCTTTACAAGTATTGAATATCCTCACATCTCGACTTTGGGGCCATAGTACCTGAAACATACACAAGTCAAGAAATGAAAAGCAAAATTAAATCAGACTTGGTTACAGATGGGACTACGAAGGCACTTTTACAGGCCGTAGTTTAAACTACGAGCCATAGAAGGATCTCATAGAAATAGTGTCCACATGTTTTGCTTACTAGAATGGCATCTACGAGATCAGGTATGACTCATAGAAGGATATACGAGTTGTAGACTGAGTCGTAGATGTGTTGTAGTGTTTAAACATTTGCATGTAGGGATCTATGAGACCTGCCTATGAGTCGTAAAATATTCTAGACTTATAGATGGTCTCATCTGATGGATTCTCAGAAATATTAGGTTTCTGGATTTTCATACAAGGGGAAATTATGACTCGTTGAAATTTCCATGTTCCATAAAAGACCCTCGTAGATTAGAAACCCTAGTGACCTGAGTTTCTAAGCCCATCAATATGGACCCCATAAGATATTTTCAACAACATTTTTAGCATCGAAGCAATACACAAACACCCCCATATGACTCATATCAAAACACCCAACACCCCACATGCAAATTTCAACATCTACCCCCATCGAAAATCAATTCACATGTTTTCCCAAGCCAACCGACCCCGTTTGAATGAATTAGCATCAAATCACACACATATGCCATCACAAACAGAATGTTCAAGCACATAATCAATTCAAATTAACAACATATGATCACATGGATTTCAAACATATCATTCAAAAACAAGGACAAGGCATACACACCAATTTTTGTCTTTTACACGTAGTCACACATTGGCAACTATTTTCCATAATTCAATTTTAAAACACAATAATAGAATACACGGGTTCATGCATAGAATTACCACACCTATCAATTGATTTCACCCTAATCATACGTTTTTGGTAAATAAAAGGGTTTTAAGACCAAGAACTTACCTAATTGAATGACTAAGATGTAGATCTTGAAGGAGGAATTGAAGAGGTGGAATCCTAGGGTTACCAGAAAGTTGGTTGGAAAATGGTGGGGTTGACTGGTCGCTGGTGGTCAGAGGACAAAGGAAGGGAGTCGCCGAGTTTCATATGTAATTTTGTGAAAAATTGATCCAATCCTTTTATAGTTTCACCAGGTCGACCGAAACTAATGGGCCCAGACTCTATGAAGACCCAATTATGGGTCATAAAAGAGTTACGGCCCATAAATCATGGTCTCGTAGAATGTCCAAACCCTAGTTTTGGGGACTGGGTTTTATGGACTAGTCCACAAGTCATTGAATTTTGTACGACTCATAGAGTTGGTCATAGAATCCTCAACAGTTAGTAATTTCAATAGAAAACTTACCTGGGGTCTACGAGCCCCATTTCGGCTTGTAGTTTCTTATACGGACTGTAAAGTTGGCTCGTGGACTGGAGTACATAACCTTTTGCTCACCAGAAGTGTTCTATGAGATAGTGTATTGAAATACAGCCCATAGAACCATTCATAGAAACACTTATGGATGATCTTTCAGCCAAGGATGGCTCACTCAGTCATGTACCTGCACATTCCTCATTAAACACATTGTTATCCTATATTCAACCAGTCCAATGTCAAAAGTTACAACCAAAATGTGAAAAATTAAATTACCTACAAGTCCAAAACCTAAAAACAAAACACAACTATAATTATTGCATCAAATAACTTGGGTTACATTCCAAGTAGCGCCTGATTTATCGTCGCGGAACGACTTGGATAACTTGGTTACTCAGACTTCACCAAGTTCCCAAACATCCTTCTTTAGATCATCTAGCCTTTTCATTGACTAACAGATATTGAAGATAACTTTTTCATCATTCAATCTAAACCTGAGTTGGCCAGCTTCCATATCCATTAGTGCTCGACAAGTGGCTATGAAGGGCCTTTCCAAGATGATTGGAACTTCGAAGTCAACTTTGAAATATAGGATCACAAAGTCTATAGGGAATATAAATTGCTCAACTTTGATAAGTACGTCATAGAGTATCGCCATAGGCTTCGTCAACGTGCGGTCAACCATCAACAACTGCATGCTCATTGGTGTAGGGGCTCTCAGTCCTACCTTCTTGAAGAATGTTTATGCTAGCACCAAGATCACATAATGCCCTGGCAAAGTCCATATCTCAAATAGTGTAGGGTATAGTAAAAGCGTCAGGGTCTTCTCGGTTTCGCACCAAGGACCTTGTGGCAATTGCACTGAAATATTGAAGCTCTTGGGTGAGCTCCTGACTCACAGTGTGCTTCTTTGTAACCAATTCCTTCATAAACTTTGCATATCTGGCATCTTTTCTAATGCCTAAATGAGAGGGATGTTAATGGAGGGTTATTTCAGCATGGAGAGAAAGTAGCTGAACTTGCCATCCTCCTACTTCTTTTTTATTCTTTGAGGGAATGGAGGAGGAGGCCCAGGAATGGGCTTCAGCTTCTTTGTCGCCTCCACAGCATCACTCACCCTATCCTTGAGACAATCATTTTGGGTATTAGCATCTTTGACCTTAATTGCTTCCTCTCAAACATCATCATCATCTACTGGAATGAGAGGATCAATAGTAGTCTTGCCATCACGAGTAGTAACCACTATGCATTGCCCCTCATTCTTTTGGTTCTAAATTGTGTTGTTGGGCAGTATACCTCTCTGATGCTGGTTGAGTTGAGTGGACACTTGACCAAACTGTTGCTCTAGTTGTTTGACAGAAATAGAATGAGACTTAATTTTCTGATTTATGCTGGAGATGGAAGACGACATCCCCCTCAAGGTCTCATCCTATGTCTTAGCTTTCTTCAACAACAGTCAAACATCTTCTCAACTTTGGAACTACTAGCACTGGTTTTGTGATTCTGTGGTGGTACATAAGAAGAATTTCATTAGCCATCTTTGCGACCCTAATTTATATCTCTGTCTTAGCCCTGATTCCTATCATATTAATCTCCATGATTGTTCTTGAAAGCACCATCTCTATTATAGTTCCAACCTTGGTTTATTTGACCATTGTGCCAATAGTCCTAATTGATCCCTTGGGCGTTGGTCCGGAAACCCCCCGTCTAATCAAGAATGAAGCAAGTGTCATCCTCTTAGTAGGGATCATTGTAGATGGATGCTCGCGGAGGCTAATAAATGACTACATTAACTAATTTTGTTTCATCATCATATTCATACTGGTACAGATCTGAGCAAGCTCTTGCATTATCTCCTTATTTATTTTGTCTTGCTTCGAACCAATACGATAGAATATAAACTTTTGGTAGATGACTTGTCTCTTTGCCCCCATGCATAATTTTTCCTGACCACCCTTTCCATCCTCTCAGCAATCCTTGCAAATGGTTGATCTAAGGGCATGCCCCCGTAATGGTATAAGCACATGCTTGACTATTCTCGTCCAGGGCATGGTAGAAGATTTCCAGCAATGCATCATCAATAATTTTGTGATCAAGGACACTCCTTAAAGACTTTATGAACCGCTCCCATGTAGTACTAATCAAGTCACCAGGAAGTTGCTCAAAGTTGTTAATTTGATCTCTCAACTTGAGCTTCTTTGATCTCAGGAAGTACTTCTCCAAAAAAACCTTTCTGCAACTCAGCCCAACTGGTTATCGAACTTTGCAGGAGCACAGATAGCCATAGCACTACATTACCTATCAGACATAATAGGAAAACATAAGTCCCACAGCATCCATAGATAGATTTTGTGTCCCCATTACACTCTTGCAGAGAAATGCAAAATTGTGTAGATGACTATGCAGATCCTCTAATGGTAAGCCCGCGAACAACCCACAATTTTGTGAAGCAACCAACTCAAAACCACGAACTTTGTGTCATTTGGTAGTGATGGTAACACAATAGCTCCAGTAACCTCCATACCCATAAGGTTCAACTGATATTGGTTCAACTAATAATCTTTGGTATTGAAGTCCTGTGGTTGTGGAGCAATGTCCTCAAGAGGAGGTGGGTTGTCATTATTTGCATTCTCATTCTGGTCCAGAGCTGCATTTGCCACGTTATTTGCATTATCCAGAGCCATTCTTCTTAGTCTTCTCTAGATCTCTGGGTCAAATAGAGTTAAGGGTGTGCCTGGACTTTGCATTTCGGGAATATACTACACCTATACCATGAATGAAAAAAAAACAACACAAAATGTAAAATCAGAGAAATAAGTATTAATTCCGAAATTACTTGAATTGGATAAGTCTAGTTGTATTCCCTAGCAACGGTGCCAAAATCTTGATGTCGACGAAGCTACACCTCATTTTTTGGCTAAAGAAATCAGTCCCAAGATATATAACTTAACCAAGGTTAGGATCAAATCCCATAGGGAATATAGTGGACTTAGAGGAATTTAATGTAATTCGGGTTGATTTACCAACTTATCTCCCCAAATGGGGGGGGGGGGGGAATTTATCAAAACTATAAAAAGTAAATCTAAAATAAGAACAAGTGTTAAACCAATATGAAGAGCAACTAGGGTATTGTGTTTTCCATGATTCCCTAACTCAATATTACCAGATAATTGAATTCTTTCCAAGTGTGTAGCATGCAAAATGGTAAGCTAAGTTTACCAAACCCTTTTGCCCAGGCAAGAGGCAAATTTCAATACATGATTTGATCCATCCCCGCAGTGTGACATTACTAACCCTTGCCTATTATTCCAGTACAACCTCCCTTTGGCCCATTCGGTTTATTAGACAAGAAACATCAATCAAATCATGTTAATTAATCTTTTTTCCTATTCATTACTACCTTAATCCAGTCAGTAACACTAGGGGAGTTCTAATGTTGGCCACCATGAGAAAGCATTCAATATGAAAATAATTAATAAATACATGCACGCACACTTCTCAAGAATAATGAATTATTCAGTTTTACCTTGTTAGTTCTTCATGGTTCCCACAACCCTAGTTGTCGCTTTAGCTACTCATGATTAGTTTAAATGCAAGAATTATGAATTTGAATAACATAAGTGAGCTTTTACACAAAGGAATTAAGAATAAGAAATCCAAACTCTTTAATAAGAATCTCAAGAGTTAAATCGAAAGATGAAACAAAGTTTTACAGTGTTTCTCAAGTTCTTTACTTTTTTTCTGTTGTTCCCTTAGGATGGCTATTCCAAATATTTGAAAAATAACCTAAAAACCCTATTTATAGTGTAGAAAATACAAAACCAAAATAAAATAGGATAACTTGGTTAGAAGACTCTACGTCATCTTTTACCGGCCATATAATATTTTACGGCCCGTAATCGGGCTTTCGTGGATTACTTCTTCAAAACTAGGGCTGACTTCTATGATACACTGCTATAACCCATATAAAGTTTTATGGCATATAGGGGTTTCATTAGATGTCTTTTCAGCAACTCCCCACTTTCTGATCCTCATGGCACGACACCAAGTCTACGGCTCGTAAAGTCTTCTACGGCTCATCTGCATGTTTGTAGACTCAACTTTAGAAATTCACCCTTCACTGGAATTTATTATGAAACCATCTTTATGGCTCGTAAAGGGTCTCGTGGAACCTCTGCTTTAGTAATTTCTACACACTTAACCTAAAAATTGTTCCAACCCTGTAATCTTATAAAACAAAAATAAAACACATCAAATCTACAAACATCGCATTGAGAACACACAAATTTCCAAGTTTTAAGGATCACAAGTGTTGTATTTTGACAGCACATCAGTTTCCCAATATGTTCTTTGAAGAATTGCTCACAGCACATCAGTTTTCATATATGTTCTTTGAAGAGTTGCTCAGTGTCCCTCCCAAAAGGTAGATAGACTTTGTCATAGATCATTTTCCCAATATTCAACCTATATCAATCCCTCCTTATAGAATAGCCCTAGTAGAGTTAAAGGAGATAAAGGAGAAACTGAAGGACTTATTTGATAAGGGTTTTATTAGACCTAGTAGATCCCCATGGGGTGCCCTAGTGTTGTTTGTAAAGAAGAAGGATGGATACTTTGAATATGTATAAGCTATCGTCAACTTAACAATGTTACTATCAAGAATAAATATCCACTTCTAAGGAATGATGACTTATTCGATCAATTGTAAGGATCCAAGCACTTTTCAAAAATTGATTTGCAGTCTAGATATCATCAAGTGAAGGTAAGGGAATGTGATATACCCAAGACGTAATTGCAAACAAGGTATGGACACTTTGAATTTATGGTGTTATCCTTTGGTTTAACTAATGCACTGGCAATCTTTTGGGACCTCATGAATAGAGTGTTCAAACCCTACCTTGATATATTTGTGGTGGTATTCATTGATGACATTTTGATTTATTCACGGGATGAATAAGATCACAAGGAGCATTTTAGGGTCGTCTTACAAACCTTGAGGAATGAGAAGTTATTTACCAAGTTCAACAAATATAAGCTTTGGTTGAAGGAGGTTGCATTTCTTGGGTTTGTTGTGTTGGGTGATGGGATAAAAGTTGATCCCAAAAAAGATGAAAGTTGTAAGGAATTGGCCTAGACCATTGACTCTCATGGATATTAGGAGTTTCTTTGGCCTAGTCAGCTATTATAGAAGATTTGTTGAAGGGTTCTCCTCTATCTCATCACTATTGAATAGGTTGACTTAAAAGAAAGAAAGAACTTGTGTGGCAAGAGGCATGTGAGAAGAGCTTCTAAACTTTGAAGGATCGAATGACTTCGGAGCCAATCTTTACCTTTTCATAGGGTACCGATGGGTTTGTTATTTATTGTGATGCCTCAAGAATTGGGTTAGGTTGTGTGTTGATGCAATATGGTTAAGTGATTGTCTATGCTTCAAGGTAAATAAAGGTGAATGAGATGAACTACCCAATACATGATCTTGAATTAGCGACCATGGTATTTGCATTGAAAATTTGGTGTCACTATCTATATGGGGTCCATGTCGATGTATTCACTGATCATAAGAGCCTCCAACATGTCTTTACACAAAAAGATCTTAACATAAGGCAAAGGAGATGGTTGGAACTCCTCAAGTATTATGACATGAGTGTGAAATATCACTAAGGTAAGGCTAATGTGTTACTTGATACATGTAATAGAATGTCCATGGGTAGTGTTTCACACCTTGAAAATAATGGAAAGATTAAGTTTGCAAAGGAAATTCATAGGCATTCTAGATTGGGGTAAAGATGAATGATGCCAGAAATGGTAGTGCGATGTTATTAAATGGCTTCGGGTCATCATTGTTTGAGGATGTCATGTATAAACAAGCACATGATCCTACTTTGGATGAATTGAAGGGCGTGGGGAAGGAAGGAAAGCTAGAAGTCTTCTCCTAAGGGGATATGGAGTGCTTTGTTATCAAGGGAGATTATGTGTACCAAATGTTGATGGGTTAAAGAACTTGATATTGTAAGAAGCCCACAATTACTCCTATTCCATTCACCCCAGTTCCATTAAGATCTATAGAGACTTCTAGGAAGTGTATTGGTGGAACAAAATAGAGAAAGACATTGCTAAATTCGTTGTTGAATGCTCCAATTGTCAACAAGTTAAGATTGAACACTAGAGACGGGGTAGTTTGGCTCAAGATATCGAGATTCCTACTTGGAAATGGGAAGAAATCAATATGGTCTTCATAGTTAGGTTGCCTAATACCAAGAGGCATTTTGACCCTATAAGGGTGATAGTAGATAAAATGATGAAGTTGGCATATTCCGTACCAGTCAAGAAAACTTTTGGTGCTGAAGACTATGCCAAGTTGTATATTTGGGAGTTAGTGCGGTCGTATAGTGTCCCATTTTCCATTATATCGGATCGTGGGACTCAATGCACCTCTTGCTTTTGAATGTCATTCCAAAGAGGTCTTTGTACTAATGTTAAGCTAAGAACTGCCTTCTATCCTCAAGTTGACAGGCAAGCCGAAAAGGCAATTCAAACATTGGAGGACATGTTGAGGGCTGGTGTATTGGAATTTAAAGGAAGTTGAGATGATCATCTACCTCTCATTAAATTTTCCTATAACAATAGTTTCCACTCAAGCATTGAGATGTCGCCATTTGGTCCTACATGGTAGGCGGTGTAAGTTATTGGTTGGATGGTTTGAAATTGGTGAAATGGTTTTAATTACACCGAATTCGGTCTTGGATGCCATCGAGAAAGTGAGGCTCATTAGAGAATGATTAAAGATGGTTCAAAGTAGACAAAAGTCCTACTCTAATATGAGGAAACGGGATCTTGACTTTAATGTTGGTGATTGGGTCTACTTCAAGGTATCTCCCGTGAAAGGAATGATCTGGTTTAGCAAGAAATGGAAGTTGACCTTAGGTATGTAAGGCCTTACAAAATCATGAGAAGGTTTGGTAAGGTGGCATATGAGTTATATTTACCAATGGAAATGAATATGAATCATCGATATTCCATGTGTCAATGTTGAGGAAATTCATAGGGGAACCAAGCTCCATTGCCACGACCCGGGCCTAGAGCCTAGGAGAGACATGAAAAATAGGAACAAGAAAGTCCCCAAATAACTCATAAAATCTGTTTGCACATCATCTATTTTGAAGAACAATACAAACATTATTAAGTGATACTAAAGGATAGGGGTATACGAGTCAAGCTATGGGATAAGGGGTGTGGGACTTATTGTCACACATTTCAACTTGTAAGTCTAAGGGATGGGAATTTTGGACTCAATCTATAAGGATAGGGAATATGAGACTTGTTGTCACACATTCAACATCAACAAACCAATTCTAAGGAGAGGGATTATATAACTCATGCTATGGGTGTAGGGACTTAGGAACATCATCATCACATCATACATCAACATAACATAAGACATAAGCATATTCTCCACAAGCATCAAACACATCAAGCTCGTTCATAGAGTTTACAGGACGTCCAATAATGCCTCTAAGTCGTAGATAGGACAAGAGCAAAGATATGTCCTGGACTCACCCTCAAATTAAAGACATAAGATAGCCATAACATAATGTGGGTACGTAGAAGGTGGGTCTTGTCCTTGGAATAAAGGACTTACAACTAAGTAATTCTCACATGTCCAATCTAGCCATGAAGATGTAGATAAGGATAGTCTTCGGTCCCTACATGGTTACATCATGCAAGAAAAAGGTGTGCGTTAGTACGTTTGAATGTAGTAAGTATGTTGGCATGCAATTCTTATGAACATGATGACTTGCAATTCCATATTAGATGACAAGGGCACATATATATGTGTGTGTGTATGTATAAAGAAGTATATACGAAAAAATGTCATAACAATGTGGTTTAAATCCATGATGCATGAATGTTATAATACTTAAACATAGTAGGGATGAGACCTCAACCAACATATAAAACCATGCAAGATATTACATGAAATTCTAATGTCTCCCTATACTGAAGGAAAGGGTAATATACTTGCCAAAGGTGGACCATACTCCTCCTTACGGGAACACTACCCATTTCAGAGAAGTAACCTCACCTTATGGGAATACCACCCATTTTAGAAAGGATTTTTCATAAGCATAATCATCCACAAAGGGGCATAAGCATGAACCTATGTTTGGCATATAGTTATGAGAAAACTTTATATAAGTATCCCTTAAGTCGAGCCCCCACCACCAATGTCATTTGGTGCTAAGTCATCATCCCATGAGAATATATATACATATACATGCTTGAACTAGTATCATAAGTCTTTTCAAATCATAATCATGCATACTTAGCTTAAGAGCCAAATTATATTTCATAATCATACATACTTCACTATGCCAAATTATACTTAAATCCACGATTGCATGCATAGGAATAGCTCATTCATACTTGTACATGTTGGTGTATACTTACCTATAATTTCTTTAAAACATATCATAGACATTATGTGATCACATATCATGTCATAACTATACTTGTCTAGAAATCATATTCATAATTATAATTGGGTAATAACTCAAATCATAAAGCTCATGAAAATCCTTGTGCATGCATGCATATGTCATGAGGAATGAGAGAGTAGCATGACTGTTTGAAATTCATACTTAAAATATCATAATTATGTGAAATCATACTTAATCCATAAAGAAATCAACAATTAAAACATACTTGAAATTACCCATGCATAAGTTCATCATAGAAAGAGACATGCATTCTCAATTCTCTATAAATCCATGTAAATCAACATAATAAGACTTAAATAATATTAAAATCATCAATTGAATTTAGCCCATAACTTAATTTCATCACATTGAAGATAAAAAAGAAACCACTTGCAAATTATACTTAGAAATCATGAAATTTTAGAAATAGAACTTGGGGCTTCATGATTGGAACGGAATCATGAATGAAACCACACATAACTTGAAGAAATTAGGATAATTAAGATGGGTTTGACTTGAGTTTAAAGCCTCTTAACTCCTTTGACTTGAATCCTCAAAGATTGGCTTGAATGGAGTTTTAGGAGTTGAATTTTCTAGAGCTCAAATATTAGAGTGAGAGTGTATTGAATGAAAATGACTAAGTCATAGCTTAAGGGTCTTAGAATAGGCTAAAAAGTCCTAAAAGACCAAGGGTTTAGGCTAAAGTACCCTAAATACCCTTAATGTAATAGAGTCAAAAATTCTTGTAAGGCATTGTACAGTCCCCTACACGGATCATGGTGTGCATCATGGACCATGAGGGGTTTCATGGAGTGCACACTTAGACAAAACATGCCCTTTAAAATTGAGGGCTCCCTCCACGGGCTGTGGTATGAACAACGGACCATGGAGGGTTCTATGGTGAAACCCTTCATGTGAAATTCACCAAGATAGCCACCATTGGAACCAAGGTCACCTCCAAGGTACCCTACATGGTTCGTGGAGTGCACCATGGGCCGTGAAGGGTACCATAAATGGACCCTTGGCAAACTTTTCAAGGGATCATATGGAGGAGTTGGAACTAGTCCCTAAGGGACCCTGCATAAGGCACACCACGGTCTGTAGTGAGCACCAAAATTCGTGGTGTGTTCCTTGGTGAGAGCCCTAAGCCAAACACTCCTAGAGTCAATTTATGAGCCATGTTAAGGCCTCTAGAGGGACAGGTCCTTACGTCATTTCCCCCTTCGGAACATTCCTCCCCGAATAAGCTAGAATAAGGCTTGAAAGG
The DNA here is from genome assembly GCA_029948455.1 of Solanum rostratum. Taxonomy (NCBI): domain Eukaryota; kingdom Viridiplantae; phylum Streptophyta; class Magnoliopsida; order Solanales; family Solanaceae; genus Solanum; species Solanum rostratum. The sequence goes on from CM057054.1 coordinate 27,953,107, forward strand.
CTTGACCTGAACATGAAACATCTCAATATGAAGGTACAATGCACGATTCAACATTTAAAACCATGAAACCATCAAAAGGCATGTGAAAATATCACTTGAATCATTTTCGTGCAAATGTATGCATGTCATGTCATGAAACCATAAAAATGAAGGAAGTAGGACCACTTGAACATGAAGAACCTAGTACCTTAAGCTTGAATAGATTGGAACAGACAGGGATAGTGCTTCATCATATCTGCCTTGCTTCTCATGTAGCACTCTCCATATTTTGATTCCTCCATAGCACCTTAACCGAAGCAACATCCTTGTTACAAAGTCTCTTCACATGCCTATCTAAGATCTCAACTGGAACTTCTTCGTATATCAAATTCTCTTCGACCTCAACACCTTTCAAAAGTACAATCAAACTAGGATCACCAACCAACTTCCTTAACATAGACACATGAAAAAACAAGTGAATGGAACTCATATCCGAAGGCAAGTTCAATCTACAAGTCACCTTGTCAATCTGCTCAACAATCTCATAAGGCCCTACACACTAATGACTTGACTTCCCCTTTTCACTAAAATGCATCACAACTTCTATAGATGAAATCTTCACATACACCCAATAACCGATAAGGAACTCGAGATCCTTTTTCCTAACATCTTAATAGAACTTTTGACGAGTTTGAGCCATTTTTAGCCTTTCTCGAATCAACTTCTCCTTCTCCATAGCCTCCAACACCAAGTCTAGGCCAATCAATGCCATTTCACCTTGCTCAAACCATCCCACTGGGAAACTACACCTTCTCACATACAAAGCTTCAAATGGTGCGATTTTGATGATAAGCATGATGCTATATTTGTAGGAGAACTCAATAAGTGGTAGATGATCATCTAAATTTTCCTTGAATTCCAACATATAAGCCCTCAAAATATCCTCTAAAGTTTGAGTTGTCCTCTCGGCTTGTCCATTAGTTTGAGGATGGAAAGTTGTACTCAACTTTACCCTTGTACTAAGCCCTATTTGAAACAATCTCTAAAATGAGAATTGAATTTAGTACCATGATCCGATATAATAGACATAGGCACACCATGAAATCTAACCAACTCTAGAATACATAACTCTGCATAGTCCTCGACAACTGGTAAGAAGTGAGCCAATTTGGTCATCCTACCATTAATTATCCAAGTAGAGTCAAATTGCTCTCAGGTATGGGGAAGCCAATAACAATGTCCATATTCACATCCTCCCATTTCTAAGTAGGAATCTCAATATTTTGACCCAAACCACCGGTTCTTTAGTGTTCCAATTTCACTTGTTGACAATTTGGACATTCGGATGCTAATTTAGCTATGCCCTTCTTCATGCCATGCAAGCAATATACTTTCCTCAAATCTCAATACATCTTGGTGGATCCCCAATGTGTTGAATAATGAGGGTTATGAGCCTATCTCAAAATCACCTCTCAAAGACCATCAACATCCAGAACACATAACCAACCTTGGTACCAAAGAACACCATCTCCCCCTTGGGAGAAAACCTCTATCTTCTTTTCGGAAACCAACTTCTTTAGACCAATGACAAGTCCAATTCTACTTTGACTTGACATCAACAACTATAGAAGACTCAGCCCAATTCTAAACATGAATGTCACCATTATTAGATTCATCCCACCTAATACCCAATCTATCCAAACGGTCCATATCCTTTACCAACTCCTTCTTGGTCTCATCAACATGAACCACACTACCCATAGATATCCTATTAAGAGTATCATCTATGATATTTACCTTGTTGGGATGGTATTGAACACTCATGTCATAATCTTTAAAAAGCTCCAACCATCTCCATTTCCTCAAATCAAGACCTCTTTGGGTGAACACATATTGCAAGCTCTTGTTTTTAATGAATATATCAATATGAACCTCGTATACATAATGTTACCAAATCTTCAAAGCAAATACCACAGCTGCTAGGTCAAGATCAAAAGTCGAATAATTTTGTTCATGCACCTTCAACTGTCTAGATTCATAAGCTATCACCTTACCACGTTGCATAAGCACACAATCCAAAGATATCTGAGAAGTATAAAATTATACCATAAACCCATCCAAGCCATCTGGTATTCAAGGCATGAAAACTCTTCTCACACTCATCTTTTAAGTCAACTTGGTCAATGGTAAAGCTATAGATGAAAAACCCTCAACGAACCTCCGATAATAACTAGCTAACAAAAGAATACTCTGAATATCAGAAGGAGTCAATGGTCTAGGCCAATTCTTTGCATTCTCAGTTTCTTTTGGATCAACTTTAATACCATCACCCAATACAATATGATTGTAAGGACCCAAACTTTGTATGACCTTAATGGATCTTAGAAATTTGGTTTCAAAAAGTTTTGGACCAGGGTGACACTTTAGGGAAGCCTTAACGGTCCTTGTAAAGGTATGGGGACCATGTAGAGGTGCCTTGAAGTGGCCCTCTTTATATGGAGAGTTTTGGCTTTAATATGGATTTTAAGACCAAGGCATACCATACATGGACCTCACATGGTCCGTGTGAGGCTTCATGGTCCATTTGGCAGACCGTGTGAGGGCCTTGGCCTTAAAAATTCACAAATTAGACAAGGCATTTCACACATGGACCCTTTCATGGATTGTATGGCCTTTCAAAGTTCGTGAGGCCTTACGTATAGGTATCAAAGTGAAAATTTTCTAAGTATTGGATCACCATCTCAGAACTTTATTGTTATAGAATTTTCTAAGTGAATCTTCACGGAGGAGGCACACAGACTGTATACCTTTGGTTTGGCTGTTTAGTCTATACTCTTATAGTGAGTCCATTGTTGCTCATAGTGTTTATCAAGTATGTCTTGTTTCTATTTTGCATATAGTCTTCCCATGTGATCTTGTTAAACTTGAGAAGTTTGATTTTGATGTTATTCTCTCGATAGATCGATTGCATGCTTAATATGCCTATAGATGGAAAGTCAAGCTCCAATTTCCTGATGAGCTCGTTCTTCAATGAATGGGTAGTGACTCCACCATCAAAGTTCGATTTAGTTCCCACCTTAAGGCCCGAAAGATGATTTCTAAGGGGCATATTTATCATATTATAAGGATCAAAGATGTGGAATCTAAGTCACCTACTCTTGAATCGGTTTTGGTGGTGAATGTGTTTCCTGGAGACTTGCTTGGTATTCCTCCCGAAAGAGAAGTAGACTTTGGCATAGATCTTCTCCCTAAAACTCAACCTATCTTTGTTCCTCCTCATCGTATGGCACCGGCAGAGTTGAAGGAATTGAAAGATCAGGTAAAGGATTTGCTGGAGAAAGGCTTTATTAGGCATAGCATATCTTCATGGGGTGCTCCCGTGTTATTTGTAATAAGAAACATGGGTCTCTTCGGATGTGCATTGACTATAGGCAATTGAATAAGGTGAACATCAAGAATACATACGCTGCCAAGGATTGATGACTTGTTTGATCAACTTGTGTGACATTCCCAAGATGAATTTTTGGACTAGGTATGAGCATTTTAATTTATAGTGATGTCGTTCGGGTTGACTAATCTTGTAGTCGTGTTTATGGATCTTATAAATCGGGTATTCAATCCATTTTTTGATAGTTTTGTGGTTGTCTTGATCAATGATATCCTTATTTATTCCCGAAGTGAGCAGGGGCATATGGATCATTTGACGTTGGCTCTTCGAACTTTGAGGGAGAAGAAATTGTATACTATGTTTAGCAAATGTGAGTTTTATTTGGGAGAGTTAGCTTTTCTTGGTCACATGGTGTCTAGTGATGGCATTAAGATTGACCCCAAGAAGACTGAGGCCATGAAGAATTTGCCTAAACCATTGACTCCTTTGGATATTCAAAGTTTTCATGGGTTGGCTGGTTATTTAGAAGGTTTGTTGAAGGTTTCTCATCTATTGTGTCTCCATTGACTAAGTTAACTCAAAAGAAGGTTAGGTTTTTGTGGTAGGATGAATATGCAAAGTGTTTTCAGACTTTGAAGGATTGGCTAACATCTGCTCCTGTTTTGAATTCACCGGATGGCTTAGATGGGTTTGTGGTATTGTGATTCTTCTCGGAATTGGTTGGGTTGTGTACTTATGCAATATGGTAAGGTGCTAACTTATGCATCAAGGCAATTGAAGGTGCATGAGGGTAATAACCCAACTTATGATCTTGAGTTAGCGGTGGTGGTGTTTGCTTTGAAGATTTGGAGACATTACTTATGTAGAGTTCATGTTGATGTTTTCACCGATCAGAAGAGTTTGCAATATGTGTTCACTCAAAGGGATCTTAACTTGAGGAAAAGAAGATGGTTAGAACTCCTTAAGGACTATTACATGAGTGTGCAATATCATCCCAAAAAGGCAAATGTTGTAGTCGATAATCTTTGTAGGCTATCTGTGAGAAGTGTAGCTCATGTTGATGAAGGGAAGAAAGAATTGGCAAAAGATGTTCACCTCTAAGCTAGATTGGGTATTACGTTGGCCAACTCTAATGATGGTAGTATTCATGTTCAGAATGGGGTCGAATCTTCTGTGGTTGTTGATGTTAAGGATAAGCAAGATCTAGACCCTTTATTGGTTGAGCTGATGAAATTGGTTGCAAAAAACAAGATAGAGGTTTTCTCTCAAGGGGGAGATGGTCCACTTTGGTATCAATATAGATTGTGTGTCCTGGATGTGGATGATCTTAGGAGGGTGATCACGAGTGTGGCCCAAAACTCTTATTATTATATTCACCCGTGATCTACTAAGGTGTATCCGAATGTCCTAATTGTCAACAAGTGAAGGTAGAGCACCAAAGGCCCAGTGGTTTGACTCAAGATATTAAGATTCCTACTTAGAAGTGGGAAGATGTGAACTTGGATTTTGTGGTGGGTTTGCCTCAGACCTGAAGGCAATTTGACTTAATTTTGGTTATTATTGATCGGATGACTAAATTAGCCCATTTCTTACTGGTCAAGACTACCTTTAGTTCCGAGGATTATGCAAGGTAGTATATCCAAGAGTTGGTGAGGTTGAATGGTATGCCTAAGTCTATCATATCGGATCATGGCACCCAATTTACGTCTTATTTTTTTAGGTCTTTTCAAAGAGGACTTGGTACTAAGGTGAAGTTGAGTACCACTTTTCATCCTCAAATTGATGGACAAGCTGAAAGGAAAATTCAAACCTTGGAGGACATGTTGAGGGATTGTGCATTGGAATTCAAGGGTAATTGGGATGATCATCTTCCACTCATTGAGTTTACTTATAATAATAGCTTTCAGGCTAACATTGGTATGGCACCGTTTGAGGCTTTGTATGGTAGGGGATGTAGATCTTTGGTGGGGTGGTTTGAGTTAGGAGAGGTGTCTTTGATTGGCCCGAATTTGGTACTGGAGGCTATGGAGAAGGTGAAGTTTATTAGGGAGAGGTTGAAGATGGCTCAAAGTCGCCAAAAGTCCTATTTTGATGTTAGGAAGAGGGATCTTGAGCTTCATGTTAGTGACTAGGTGTATGTGAAGGTCTCACCCATGAAAGGTGTAATGTGTTTTGGCAAGAAGGGAAAGTTGAGTCCCCGGTGTATAGGTCATTATGAGACTGTTGAGTTGATTGGGAATGTGGCTTAAAGGTTGGATTTACCTCCAGATTTGAGTTCTATTTACTCGATTTTCTGTGTGTCTATGTTGAGGACGTTGGATGGTGATCCTAGTACTATTGTGCCTTTAGAAAATGTCGAGGTCGAGGAGAACTTGTCTTATGAGGAAGTTCTAGTTGAGATTTTGGATGAAGCGGCTTCATAACAAGGACGTGTCTTCGGTTAAAGTGCTTTATAGAAACCAACATGTTGAGAGTGCTACATGAAAGGCAGAGTTAGACATGATGAAACAATATCCCCATATTTTCTAATCTACTCAAGCCTAAGGTATTAAGTTCTTTATTTTCCAATTGGTCTAAATTCTTTCACTCTTGTTTTCATGGCATAAAAGGCATATATGTGCACGAAAATGATTTCTAAGATGTATTGAATGATCTGAACATGTTTTGATATGAGTTTTTCTGACTTTATGATCTTTAAGTGAAGAAATATGCATTGTATCCTATGTTTTAATGTTTCATGTTCAAAGTCAAGCCTTTCAAGCCTTGTTCTAGCACATTCGAGGAAAAATATTCCCAAGGAGGAGATGATGTAAGGATCTAGGCTCTATATGACCTTAACAAAGCTTGGAAATTTGGTTCCGAAAAGTTTTGAACCAAGGTGACACTTCAGGAAAGCCTCCATGGTCTGTGTGAAGGTATACGGACCATGTAGAGGGAGGTGCCTTGAAGTGGCCCTTGGCCTTGTGTGGAGAATGTTAGCTTTGATGTGGAGTTTGAGACCAAGGCATACCACACATGGACCCACACGGTCTATGTAAGGCTTTACGGTCTATGTGGTGGGCCGTGTGGAAGGCCTTGACCTTGGAAATTAGCAATTTGGCGAAGGAATTTCACACACGGACCCTCTCACAGCCTTTCACAATTAGTGAGGCCTTCTATATAGGTGTCAAAGTGAAACTTTTCTAAATATCGGATCACCATCTCAGAACTTTGTCATTGAAGAATTTTCTATGTGAAGCTTCCTGGAGGAGGTACACGGACCGAATACCTTGGTACAGGTCGTGAAGCCCTCTGTATTATGGATGATGGCGTGCAATTTTTTCTATGTATGTAATTACCATCTTGGACCTTCGTTAGGGAGAATTTTACTAAGTGTCAAATCATTGAGGAGTGTACGGTATGTATACCTTATCACAACCCTTATACCCTCATATGGAACCCCTGGCAACATTTTTTTTTACTCGTTTCATTAATGGTATTTTTGTAATTATGATTTCTCTTAAGGATCTTTTGTGACTTTCTATGCTACCTAAAGACATTCAAATAACCTATACTTTATTTCCCTCATTCAAATTCACGTTTATACTTAGAATGATATTGAACTCTCTTAAGAACTCCTCTCAAAGGCTCTAGTAGAGAATTAGCTTGGGATTCAAGGAAGAACACCAATCTTCATCAATTTCTTCTTGGAGAACTTAGGTATGTGGGATTGATTCTTGGTCCCTTTCAACCAAGAAGACCCAAACTCTGTTACAATTGATTTATGGAATTTAAGCTTACTTAATTATGAGTTTTGAAGATTATTGTCTATTAAATTCAATTGAAGTATGGGAAAAGCTTTATTGTTGATTTTAACTGATTTAAGCCCTAATATGTTGAATTACATGAGTATTATTCTTATCTCGAGGGGCTATCCTAATTTTATGAATATAAGGAATTTGTTTTACCCTAGATATGCATTGTCTCTTTAAAGTTTGATCTAAGCATGGGTAATTAATATTAAGATTTGAATGTGGATTTACTTATGGTTTTATTTGAATTTCATATTATATTGCCGATTTTAGATTGAATCTATATTGCCTATAATAATCTCACATCATTCATGGTATATGCATGAAAAGTATGATTCGAAATGTGAATGGCTTTTGAATCTAAGTATGAATGATTATGAATCATTCTAGGCTTTTAAGCCCAATTATGCATTGAAATGGTTTGAAATGAATTGCATCTCTTTTGAAAGCATGTATATGTATATGTATTCTTGTGGGATGATGAATTAGTACCGATAAGATTGGAGGCGTCAGGGCTATCCCACAGGGTCCTCTTCCTTTCTCTTCAACTATGTGGCAATATAGGTATGTATGTATATGGTAACCCTCACCGAAATGGGAGACCCATAAAGTACGGTTACAATGTTGATATGATATGATATGAATTGAAAATCCTGTTCGAAATAGGAGACCCATAAGGAAGGTTACTTCTCCAAAATGGAAGGCCCGTAAGGAGAAGTGTGGTTTATCTTTGGCAAGTAGACAATCTCTTTTCCGGTGTGAGGATATCTAGTAATAGCTTGCTTTGTCTTATATGTCGGTTAAGGTCTTATCCCCTCTTTATATAAGCATTAAGCCTTTCATGCATCATGGATTTGATGACATATTATTATATACTCTTCTTTGGATATGTACTTCTTTCTATATTATGTGCCCTTATCTAACATCGAATGCAAGTTTGATAAGTCATATGCATTGCATGCCTGCATACTTAGTACATTCAAACATACTAATGCATACTTTTTGCCTACATGATCTAACCATGTAGGGCCCGGATATTACCTTTATCCACCGTACGACGGCTAGATCGGATCTTGAGATACTTGTTGTGGTGAGTCCTATCTTCCAAGTACAAACCACCATTCCTCTACCTATGATGTTTGTTTATGTTATTTACTTTAAGGGTGAGCTGGAGACATGTCTTGGCCCCCGTCCTATCTTATGATTAGAGCATTGTTGGATATCTTGTACACTCTTATACGTATATATGTTATGTGTTAACATTTCGAGTTTATGATTATGGTTATCTATTGGGTATGGTTATTATGAATTGCTTATGAGTATTATGTCATGGATTTATGATGTGGAAATGTGAAAGATCCTAAGTCCCTAATCGCCCCCATAGAGTGAGTCATACTTACCTGCCCCTTAGTTTGTATGTGCTAATGTGTTATGTGAATCCATGTTACTCCCTATCCCTATGAAATCCCCATAGTGTGAGTCCTACTTTCCCGTCCCTTAATACTATGTGTTTGCTAATTATATGTGCTTCCAAACCGATGATATGAATATGGAAACTTGAGGCTTGTTTGGGGACTCTCGGGTTCCCATTCTCCATGTCACTCCTAGATACTAGGTTTGGGTTGTGAGATGACCAAGGAAGACTACTTCTCCCAACCAAAATTCACATTTACTAAACTTGGCAAATAATTGCTTCTCCCTCAAATTCTTAAGAACCAAACTCAAATGATCCACATACACTTGATCATCCCGAGAGTCATCCCGAGAGTAAATCAAAATAACATCAATGAATACAACCACAAAAGTACAAGGAATGGCTTGAACACCAGATGCATAAGATCTATAAAAACCGTCGAAGCATTAGGCAACCCTAATGACATCATCACAAACTCGAAATACCCAATTCTAGTCCAAAAGTCCATCTATAGAATATCACACTCCCTTACCTTCATCTGATGATAATCAAAATGGAGATCAATCTTTGAGAAATGGGTAGCTCCTTGCAATTGGTCAAACAAGTCATCAATCCTTGGCAACAGATAGTTATTTTTTATGGATATCTTAGCCAATTGCCGATCATTAATACTCATTCGAAGTGACCCATCTTTCTTTCTCACAAATAACACAAGAGCACCCCAAAGTGATATACTTAGCCTGATAAAGCCCTTCTTCAACAAGTCCTTTAATTGATCCTTCAACTCCTTCAATTCAATCAGAGCCATATGATAAGCAGGAATGTTAATAGATTGAGTATCGGCAAAAGATTTATGCCATAGTCTACTTCCCTTTTAGGAGGAATACCGGGCAAATCTTCAGAAAAACATTTGGAAACTCATTAACTACCGGGATTGACTCAAGAGTAGGTGACACAAAATCCACATCTCTAACCCTCACTATATGATAGATACACCCTTTAGAGATTATTTTCCAAGCTTTGAGATATGATATAAACCGACCATTCACAGCAGAGTCACTGCCCTCCCATTCAAGAATATACTAATTTGGAAACTAAGACTTGACTTTCCAAGGTCTACAACCAATAGAAACAGAAGAAGCAAGCAACCAATCCATCTCAAGGATAATATTAAAACCAAATATCTCAAGCTCTACAGGATCACAGGGAAGGACTTTATGCAAGAAAGAAACAGGACCACCCCAATAGACATTTTGTGCAACAATAGATTCACCCATGGGAGTGTAGACAGAAAAAGGCTCTAAAATTTCAGGACTCAAACCAAACTTAACAGCCAATACGGTGTCACAAAAGATAAATTTGCACCTGGATCAAGCAAAGCATCTGCATCAAAATCAAAGACTTATAACATACCAGTTACCACATCAGGAGTATCTCTACTTCTTGCATAGCATGCGAGGCATACAATTTGTTGTTCCTGGGAGCACCACCATGTAGAACCCTTGGTTGACCTTGATCACCCAAATCAATTTGTCCTTAACCCTTCTTAGGAACATTAGGACAGTTATCAACTTTGTGGCTCGTCATGCCACACCCAAAGCAACCACCTATATCCTTCAAGCATCTGCCCGGGTGGTTCTTTCCACACCTAGGATAAGTTTGGTCCACCCCTAATTTATGCCTTAGGATATGGCACTATATGATTAACCCTTGTGTTTGAACCTTGTCCTTGTTGGAATCGACTATTTCTGCCACCACTCCTAGAGTTTGTGAACCCACCATCATAACGAGCTTATTTAGAATCCTTCATTCTCCTCTCTTTCAGCTTTTTCCCTTCAATCTGTTCAGCATAAGCCACGAGCCTAGAAATGTCCATCTCTTAAATAAGCATTGTCATACAACATTCCCTCACAACCAAGTCAAAAATCCTTGAGATAAATTTGTGCACTCTTGCATGGGGGTCGGCCACTAGCATAGGATCATACTTTGAGAGTTTTGTAAACTTAAGGTCATACTCCCTCACACTCATTCCACCCTATTTGAGGTTGATAAATTCTATCAATTTGGCCTCCCTAAGCTCAAGAAGGAAGAAAAAGTCTAGAAACACAAATTTGAACTCTCCTCAACCAACCCTTTCATCACTTGTTCTCTCAACCAACCGTTGTATGTACCACATTTGAGCAACCTCCTTCAATTGATAGACGGCTAACTCAACTTTCTCCTCTGAATACACTTCCATAACAGTCAACACCGTAGAGAGTCAATCAATGAATGTTGGAGCATCCTCATCATTCTTTGAACCATAGAATTCCAGAGAATTCATCCGGGTGAAGTCTTTCCTCCTGGAAGCTGGGTGAGGACATAAAAGGAGGAATGGTATGCATAGCTTAGTTTGTCACCACTTGAGCTAGCATGTCAAAAGTATTCCGGGACTCATCATGAGTAATTGGCTTCTTCAAGGACTCTTGAGGAAGTTGGTCCTTATCAACTGGGACCTATTTGGGTAGAGGGGCTCTTATTGGAGGCATCTTCTGTAAGGTCATCAAGGACATTTGTTAGAGTTAAGGAAACTCAAGACACATTCCAAAGCATGACATGAATAGTAAAGAAATGAGAAGTTTCTTAAAATGCCTCATAGCCTCCTACTCATAGTTATGGTGCACTTCGCACCTACGCATAGGACTTTACTTGACAGGGCATGTTAGACTCCAAGGATTAGTTTAAAAGCTTAGCGCTCTAATACCAAGCTTGTCATGACCCGGTCCTAGGGCCTAAGAGCGATATAGAGAATAGGAACCTGAAAGTCTCCAAACAAGCCTCATAGCATCTACTCGCACATCATTAGTTTGGAAGTGTAATACAAACATTATTAAATGATACTAAGGGATATGGGTATATGAGTCAAGCTATGCGATATGGGGTATGGGACTGAGTATAACACAATTTCAACACATAATTCTAAAGGACGGAAATTCGAGACTCAAGCTATAGGGATAAGGAGCATAGGACTTGCCATCACACACTCAACATCAACAAGCAAATTCTAAGGGGTGGGATCATATGACTAACACTAAGCGAGAAGGGACTTAGGAACTTCTCATCTCATCATCACATAATACATCAACATAATATAAAACATAAGCATAGTCTCCATAAGAAATAAATAGATCAAGCTCATACATAGAGTTTACATGACGTCCAACAATGCCTTAAAGTCGTAGACAAGACAGGGTCAAATACTTTTCCGGGCTTGCCCTCAAATTAAATACATAAGATAGTCCTAACATAATGTATGTCTACAGAAGGTGGATCTTGTCCTTGGAATAAAGGACTCACCTCTAGCAAATTCTTACAAGTCCAATCTAACCCAGAAGATGTGGATGGGGATTATCTTCGGTCCTTACATGGTTAGATCATGTAGGCAAATAGTATGTTTTACTATATTTGAATGTACTAAGTATATGGGTATGCAATGCTTATGAACATGATGAACTACAATTCAATGTTAGATTGTCACGACCCAAGCCTAGGTCTTAGACGTGACACAGCGAACGAGAACCAAAGGAATCCCAAACAAGCCTCATAAGCATGCATAACACATCCTTGGTTTTCACGAAAGCATAAAAGAGCAATAAACATATAGCTCATAATTTCTAAGGGAAGTGGAGCTTTGGGCTCACGCAATAGGGATGTTGCAGGAAGAGGATAAGCATGAATCACATAGCAAATAAGTTAAGGGGCGGGTAAGTATGACTCATGCTATGGGGGAATTTAGGGACTTGGGACATCCATCTTGTCAACATAACAAACAATCACCACAAAAGGTGATAAAGGACTAAGGGAAAACTCCAACAATACATAGAAATAATAAAAGTCAAGCTCATAACATACAACCCATGTATCCAGCAACACCTCTAAGTACGAAGGGAATAGGGGCCAAGACATCTCCCGGGCTCACCCTCAAAGATAATATCCAAAAATAAAGTACTCCAAATAAAAGCATTAAGGTGATGGATGTTTCTCCAAATGTGGAGGACTGACCAATATTAAGCCTTCACCGAACCGATTAACCGCGTGGAGGAGAAGGATGGAAAGGAACTCTGGTTCCTATATGGTTAGATCATGTAGGCAAAAAGTATATGTTAGTACTTGGAATATGCAAAGTATGCAGGGTGCAATGCAACAAAAGGACATAAGCCATAATAATCAAGATGCATAACCATAATCAAGAGACATAAGCTCCATATGACATGTATAATCAATGATTAGGTTAAAACGTGCATGAAGATGGTCAAACTTGCATGATATATCATATATGTGTGGGAGGACACCCTAACCAACATATAAGACCAAGCGAGCTACTACTTGGAATCCCGATGTTCACTCCACACCGAATAAAGGAGTGGTCTACTTGCCAAGGTAAACTAAGCATGACCCCACAAAGTGAAAAATTTGTCCTAGTTGGATCCACTAGTAAAATCCCATATAAGAAAAATAATATAAACCTATGGTGAAACTTATTTAAGGGACCAAGACTTTATGTAAGGATCCTTTGGGTCGAGCCCCCACCTTAAGCCTCTTTATGTGTTAAGTCTAGTTCCACGAAATACTTAGATTAATCATAAATTTTTAATTATAACTTGAATGACTTGTAAAAACATGATAATGTGGCAGAGTAGCTCATTCATATACTTGGCTTCTAGACATGGGCGTATACCTTGTACTAAAGGGTAAAAACATTGCGTAGACTTGATCGCTTCCAGTAGGCATCGCATTACACATGAGGTTAGAGATTGTAATATTCTTGATCCCTTCTAGTGAGCTTTAGTTTGTATATGAGGGTAAAATAGGTATTATGCTTGATCCCTTCATGTAGACATTATTCACTCACAAGAGGATAGAATGTAGTATAAGGGCTCAACATTTTACTTACAATCATAGGAACTTTTCATGAATTAATACATGCTTGAAAGCCCATAATTTATCATAACATGCTTGTCTTGTAATTCATGCAATCATCTTTCATTAACATAAAAATCTTTGTTATGTAAATTTTGTCAAACATGTAAGATATATGTATGTATGATCAAAATCATCCAATTTAAGAGTATAAGACAAGAGAGGAGTAAAATCAATTCATTCTGAAGTCATTCAAATGAACCCACTATCATTGTAGAAAAACCCTCATTATTTAGAAATCATATATCCGGACACATAATGAAAAATAATTAGTTTGAATCATTCTTGAACAATCCATTATAATCATATACATCGTCTTCCAAAACATGGACATGGGAATATGAAACTCATCTTATCAAGTAAACCTTATTAAGACTTCCTTTATACTCATAAAAATTTATAAATTTCACATGATATTTTACTTCATGATAATGCATAAAAATAAACCATCATAGAATGCATAATTGTAACATCATATGCAAGAATTCATAAAACACCCATAATGATCCACAAATTTCATGTAGTTGGAGAAGAAGAATGGTTGGACTTGAGGGAAGGAAGGTTTCCACAATCGAACCCACATAGGTTGTACACATAAGGAAGGGAAAATATGATTTGGAGGTAAAGAAACCAACACCCTAGCTTGCACTCTCCTTTGAAGAACTTTGGAGGGGTTTGGGACTTGGAGTGTTTTTGGAATGAGGAGGAATGAGGTGGATTAGGGTTGAAAAGGGTTGATATGGGGCGTAATAGAGGAAAAATGATATGGTATTGGACTTAGGTTGTAAGGAAAGGAAAAAACACCCTTTTTAAAACTGGCCGAACAGCTTCCACAAAATCTCATTTATAGGTCGTAAGTCATTCCACAGCCCGTAATGAGGGTCGTATAAACTGGCAGCCATACAGCGCTTCACTAAAATGGGCATAACATTTTGGTCTGAACTTCGAATTAGGTGAAACTAATTGTGTTAGAAAGATAATTTGAAGAACTTTCATTTGGTGGGTCATTCAGCATATAATTCATTGTGTGCAAAAAGATATGATGTTTTAAAGTAGGAACATATAAGAACTCGTGCTAGAACTTAGGCGATTGGAATCGTTTGCACTCGACTTGATGAGTGAGGGACTTGGAATTGCATGAGGGGTCATGGAGGGGCTAGATGAGGTTGATAAGGGAATAGGAAAGGTTGGAACTTCCCTATAAAAATTACTAGATGGGACCACGAGACCCCGTTTAAGGGTCCTGGTCCACTCTACGGGTCGTACATAGGGATTTCATCGGATAGCCTTTCAGAGACCTTTGTTTGATTTATATTCCATAACATGATCTATGGCTCGTAAAAGATTTTACAGACCGTATGAATTAAGTCATAGTTGAATCCCTGAAAGATCCCATATCTCATGAAGCTTGCCCAGGTTCCACGAACTAACCTACGGGTCATACTTTGACTTACGACTCTTAAAACCTTTCGTAGAAGCTGACAATCAAAATTTTCCAAAGCTTATTTTCTTGCATTTTCCTACTCCTCGTAGGTGGGGTCTTATAATATCTCCCCCTTGGGAACATTCTTCCTGAATATGCTAAGGCAAGCTCTAAGGAACGGAATACATGCATTTTATGCCAAATGCAACATATGCACTATGAAAACCTTTAAACCATGTCTCAAATAGCATTTACAATGCAACATCAAAATAAAATAACCATGCATAAATAATCCATTCTTCCCCCACCCCACTCACTCCCCCTTTTTCAATAAATAAGCCCCGGGGCCCTATGAGAATGACATGCAAGGAGACGAGGTTATAAGATAGGAAGGATCGTAGTACCCCAGGCTTAATTAGAATGGAAGAGGCAGATTAACATTTTTTCATGTCTGTTTCAGCTTCCATAGTAACACTTTTGACCTGTGGCTTCCTCTAAAGCACTTTGACAGATGCTACTCCTCTATTCCTTAACCTCTTTACTTGTCAATTTAATATTTTCATGGGAACTTCTTCATATGTCAAGTTTTCCTACACAATAGAAACAACCTCCAAAGGTACTATGGAGTTTGGGTAAACTACGTACTTTCTCAACATAGACACATGGAATACGGGGTGAACCAACTCTATCTCGTTAGGCAACTCAAGTTCATAAGCTACCTTACCAGCCCCTTTCAACATTTCACAAGGACCCACAACCCTTGGGCTCAATTTACCCTTCTTGCCAAGATGAACGACACCCTTCATGGGCGAGACTTTTGATTACACCAACCAATATAACTTTTTCAAATCTCTATACATCTTTTTAGAATCGGGGTGAATATAATAGGATGAGTTATGTGTTTGTTTCCAAATCAAATCCTTCAAGCCATCAACATTTGGTACACCTAACCTACCCTGGTCCTTAAGGACACCATCTCCCTCTTGGGAGAAAACCTCTATCTTGCCTACCTTCATCAATGCTTTCAACTCTAACAAAGAGGGGTCAAGGTCCTACTTAGATTTGACCTCTTTAATCAAAGAAGGGTCCGAACAATCTAGAACCATCATCCCTCCATCTTTCGGACTCATCTAACCTAACTCCCAACCTTGCCAATCAATGAACTTCCTTTTTCTTGGGATTCACTTTGACTCCCTCACCTTACAGCTCATGCCCAATGATTGGAACTTCTTTTAATCATAACCCATATTTATCAAACTTAGCAAACAATGTTCCTTCATTCAAGGTTTGCAACACTACACTCAAAAGACTCACATGCTCCTCTTCACTTTGGGAATAAATATGCCATGGAAAGACCATAGTCATGAGGCTCATTAACATAAATAGTGCATTAGTCAAGCCAATGACATCATCATATCTAGTCCAAAAGGCATCTTTCTTTCTTACAAACAACACCGGTGCACCCCCTAGTGACTTAGTAGGCTTTATAAAATCCCTTTCCAATAAATTCTTCAATTGGGCCTTCAACTCCTATAACCCTGCGTGGGTCATATGGTAAAGGGGAATGGAATTGGGTTGTGTACCAGGAAGAAAGTCTATACCAAAATCAATTCCCCTTTTGGGAGGAACACTGGGATGCTCATCTAGATAGACATCAAGAAACTTGTTGACCAGTGAAATCGACTTACTAGGAAGGACTTTAGACTCAACGTCCCTAACCCTTATAAGATGGTAAATACAACCCTTAGAAATCTATCCCCAGACCTTAAGACAAGAGAAGAACCTACCCTTCCCCATCATATTATGACCTTTCCTCCGAAGGACCAGCTCATTAGGAATTTGGAACTTAACCTTATGGGTTCTACAACTAACAAAAGCATGATATGAATGTAATCCATCCATCCCAAAAATGATATCAGAATCTACCAGGTCAATGTCAACAAAATCACAAGGTAAGACTCTATGGAATATAGACACGGGACAACACCGATAGATTCCTCTAGTGATAGTGGACTCACCGACAAGGGTAGACAACTCAAAGGGTTCACACAATAATTCGGGACACACATGAAATCTCTTGGTAACAAATGGAGTAATGAATGAGAAAGTGGCACCAGGATCCATTAAATAGTAGACATCATAATTAGCAAAGCACCGTACTAAGTTTAGGGACCTTTGGATGGATATGATTGAGATCGTCGATAGTCATCCTTATAATTTTTAGTAACCTATGGACAATGACTCAACTTATGATCCTTTGCGCCACACCCAAAACATGCACTCAAATCGGCCAAATAATCTCCCGAATGGTACCTTTCACACTTGTGTCACATAGGAGAAGTTGAACACCAAGACCCTCGCCTTGATACTTGGGAATAATAGCACCACCACCCATGGCACCACCTTGTGCCTTTTGAATTTCATGAGCACCATGTCCTTGAGGAAACCATCTTTACCTTTCGTTTGAGCATATGGACAATCAACAATCTTGTGGCCCATCTAGCAATACCAAAAGTATGCACCCATGTTTATCAAAAATTTGCCCGCATGATTCCTTCCACATTTTTGGCATCTAAGAGGATTTGGTGCACCATTACCATCAACCATAGTATATGGGAGTTGACCTTTAAATTGAGCCCTTCTTCTCCCTTCTACGGAGGCCACAGGACAATCTCTCATCTTTTTCCCAATACTGCCACACTTGAAACAACATGGATCATGAAGAAGTGATTTATTTCCTAAAATGCCTTATAACCTCCTAGTCACAGTTGTGGCGTGCTTCACAACCATGAACCAAACTCTTCTTGACGCGGTGTGTTGGATTTCTTAGGACATTAACAAACCTAGTGATCTGATACCAAGCTTGTCATGACCCGAACATAGGGCCTAGACGTGACACAGAAAATGGAAACCCGAAAGGATCCCAAACAAGCCTCTTAAGAATGCATAGCACATCCTTGGTTTCATGGAAGCATAAAAGAGAAATAAATAAATAGAACATATTTCTAAGGGAAGCGGGGCTTTAGACTAATGCTATGAGGATGTTTTATGGAATAGGATAAGCATAAATCATATAGCAAATAAGTGTAAGAGGTGGGTAAGTATAACTCACGCTATGTGGGCATTTAGGAACTTGGGACTTCCATCTTTTAAACATAACAAACATTCACCATAAAAGAGAATAAGGGACTAAGGGAAAACTACAACAATACATAAACATAATAAGAGTCAAGCTCATAACATATAATCCATGTATCAAACAACACCTCTAAATACAAATGGAATGGGGGCCAAGTCAACTCCCGGGCTCACCCTCAAAGATAGTATCCCAAAATAAAGTAATCCAAATAAAAGCATGAAAGTTAAAGGATGTTTTTGCCAAATATAGAGGATTTACCAATAGCAAGCTTTAACTGAATCGATTAATCGCATTGAGGAGAAGGATGGAAGGGAGCTCTGGTTCCTACGTGGTTAGATCATGCAGGCAAAAAGTATGCATTAGTACTTCGAATGTACTTAGTATGTGGGGTGCAATGCAACAAAGGACATAAGACATAATAATCAAGATGCATAACCATAATCAATAGACATAAGCTCATTACGACATGTATAATCAATTCTTAGGTTAAAACATGCATGGAGATAGTCAAACTTGCATAATATAACATATATATATAGGAGGAGACCTTAACCGACATTAAAACCAAGGGAGCCACTACTTGGAATCTCGATGTGCACACCACACCGAATAAAGGAGTGGTCTACTTGCCAAGGTAAACCAAGCATGACCCACAAAGTAGGGAACTTGTCCTAGTTGGATCCACTAGTAAAAGCCCATTTAGGGAAAATAATATAAACCTATGGTGGCACATTGTTAAGAGACAAGGACTTTATATAAGCACCCCTTGGGTCAAGCCCCCATCTTAAGCCTCTTTTGGTGCTCAGTCTAGTGCCACGAAGAAGTTGGAGTAATCATAGATTTTAATCGTAACTTGAATGACTTGTGAAAACATGATAACGTGGCAAGACTAGCTCATTCATATTCTTGACTCCTACACGTGGGTGTATACCTTGTAGTAAAGGGTAAAAACATTGCATAGACTTGACCCCTTCTAGTAGGCATCGCATCACACATGAGGGTAGAGATTGTAATATGCTTGATCCCTTCTGGTGAGCTTGAGTTTGTACATGAGGGTAAAATAGGCATCATGCTTGACCCCTTCATGTAGACATTATTCACTCACAAGAGGGTAGAGTGTAGTAAAAGGGATCAACATTTTACTTACAAATCATAGGAACTTTTCATGAATTAGTACATGCTTGGGAGCCCATAATTTATCATAACATGCTTGTCTTGTTATTCACGCAATCATCTATCAATAACATTTTTGTCTGTAAATTTAGTCAAACATGGTGGGTATATGTTCATATGCATAAAATCATGCAATTAAAGAGTATAAGACAAGAGAGGCGTAAAATAAATTCATTTGGAAGTCATTTAAATCAATCCACCATCGTTGTAGAAAAACCCTCATTATTTAGAAATCATATTTCAAGACACATAGTGAAAAATAATTGGTTGAATCATTCTTAAACAACCCATTATAATCATATACATCACCTTCCAAAACATGGACATGGGAATATGAAACTTATCTTATAAAGTAAAACCTAGTTAAGACTTCCTCAATACTCATATAAATTCATAAATTTCACTTGATATTTTACTTCATGATAATGCATAATAGTAACATCATATTCAAAAGTTCATAAAATACCCATAAAGATCCACAAATTTCATGTAGTTGGAGAAGAAGAATGATTGGACATGAGAGGAAGGAAGGTTCCCATAATCAAACCTACATACCTTGTCAACATAATGAAGGGAAAATTTAATTTGGAGGTAAAGAAACCAAAACCCTAGCTTGCATTCTCCTTTGAAGACCTTTAAGAACTTTGGAGGGGTTTGGGACTTAAAGTGTTTTTGGAATGAGGAGGAATGAGGTAGATTAGGGTTCAAAAGGGCTGATATGGGGCATAATAGAGGCAAAACAACATGATATTGGGCTTAGGATGTTAGGAAAGGACAAAAATAACCCTTTTAAAACTGGCCAGATAGTTTTCATGAAAGCACATTTTATGGGTCATAAGTCATTCCACGGCACGTTAGGAGGGTCGTATAAACTGGTAGCCTAATAGTGCTTCACTAAAATAAGCATAACCTTTTTGTCCGATCTTCGAATGGGGCGAAACTAGTTGCGTTGGAAAGATAATTCAAAGAGATTTCCTTTTGTGGGTTACTCAGCATCTAACTCATTGTCTGCTAATAGATATAACCATTTAAAGTAGGAACATATATGACCTCGTGCTAGAACTTAGGCGATTGGAATTGTTTGCACTCGACTGGATGAGAGAGGGACTTGGAATTGCATGAGGGGTCATGGAGGGGCTAGATGAGGCTGTTATAGGAATAGGAAAGGTTGGAACTTCCTTATAAAATTCAATGGATTGGACCACGAGACACCATTTATGGGTCGTGGTCTATTTTACGGGTCGTACATAGGGGTTTCATCTTATAGCCTTTTAGAGACCTTTCTCTAATTTACATTTCGTGACACAATCTATGACTCGTAAAAGATTTCACGGGTCATCTGATGAGTCATAGATTGAATCCCTGAAAGATCCTGAATTTCATCAAGTCTTCCCAGGTTCCACAAACCAACCTACGCGTTGTACTTCGACTTACAACTCATAAAACCTTTCGTAGAAGCTGACAGACAAAATTTTCAAAAGCTTATTTTCTTGTAGTTTCTTACTCCTCATAGGTAGGGTCTTACATAGATAACAAGGGTACATATATATATATACATAGGGATTGGACCTCAATCGACATATTAGACTATACAAGCTATTACATGGTATTTTGATGTTCTCCCTACACCAAAGGAAAGGGTGATCAACTTGCCAAAGGTAGGCCACACACCTCCTTACGGGAACACCACCCATTTAGGAGAACTAACTTCACCTTACGGGAATTTCACCCAGTTCAGAAAGGATTGTTCATAAACATAATCATCCACAAAGGGGCATAAACATGAACCTATGTTTGGAATATAATTATGAGGAAAGAGACTTTATATAAGGACCCCTTAGGTTGAGCCCCCACCTCCAATCTCATTCGGTGCTAAGTCAGCATCCCACGAGAATACATATGCATATACATGATTGAAATAGAAGTATAAGTCTTTTTAAATCATAATCAAGCATACCTAGGCTTAGTGTCAAATTACATTTCATAATCATACTTACTTAGGCTTAAAAGCGAAGTCATACTTAAATCCCCGATTACATGCTTAGGAATAGCTCATTCTCTCTTGTATATGATGGTGTATGTACACCCATAGTTGCTAAAAGCCATATCATAGACATTATGTGATCACAGGTCATGTCATAATCATATTTGTCCCGAAATCATAGTAATAATCATAATTGGGTAATAACCCACATCATAAATATCATAAAAATCCTTGTACATGCATGAATATGTCATAAGGAATGAGAGAATAGCATGGGTGCTTGAATTTCATACATAAAATATCATAATTAGATAAAATCATACTTAATCTATAATGTAATCACCAATTAAAATATACTTGAAATTACCCATGGATAAGATCATCATAGAAAGGGACACGTATTTTCAATTATCAATAAATCCAAGTAGATAATTCATGAAAATGAATTCACACCAATTAATGATAATACATTTAAAATAATAAAAACCCAATCATAATTTCAAGAACCCAAGTTATTTACACGCCCCTCAGCATGAGGGTTTAGCCTAGCATAATTAAAAGCGAAACTGAGTTATCAATTGATTTTCCATTGCAATGGAAGATGAAATTAACAATAAAATTGAATTGAAGTTCAAGTATCTTGCTCTGATCTACACTCATAAAGTCAATTTTCATAAACCATTATTCAAGCTAAGGCTAATTTTCTCTTTTTAGTGTACTTTCTTCAAGAACTCTATGTGGTGTACTAATGCTTCTCCTCTTTGTCAATATGTACCAATCAGTCCTCCAAAATTCATTTTTGTACTCCATACAGAAATAGCTCATCTAGTGCACAAATCATTGAACAACGATCAAGGTCGGTCGTCCCTGAACACATTGGCGATCCGCTAAATATGCACTTGACTGCCTTTTTAGACATTTGATTTAGGCCTTGAACATTATAACATTACGTGATGTAACTGTGCATCACCAAACCTATTTGGTGATCCACCAAACCTTAAGCAATGTCACTTCTTAACTACATTTATGGGTTTGGACACTACAACATTAGGTGGTCAGCATCCTCATTCAGGGATCTATCAAATCTTTCCGCAATGTCAATTTCAACCACATTTTTGGTACTTTTTGTAAGGCTCCACATGTTGGGAGGTGTAAAAAGGGCCTAAGAAATGTAATCTTGAAATTTTCCAAGTATCAGTGGCCATTACGAAGGGCACTACGAGCTGTAAGTTGTCCCATGGGCCATATCTTATGCTCGTAGAATGATTGCCTGACTTGGTGAAATTATTGATTTCTGAATTTGAGTATACGAGATACCAGACGGCCTATACCATGACTTATAAGCTGTAAGTCCTGTCCTAGGTTGAAAGTCAGACAAGGTTTTTGAGAGATCAAAATATTAGCAGATGAGACACTTGCCCCCCTTTCAGGACCCGTAGACTGGACCACGGCCTGTAATCGGGGTCATGTGGTACTATCTCGCATGTATTTAAGAGGGCAATTTCAATATTTTCTATTATCCTAAGGTTATTTTACATCGTTTAGGCCCCTAAATCTGTCCTTTCCAGCTTTATGCACCCTCAACACCCTCATTCCCACTCATTCTCAAAATACCCCATGTCTAAACCCCTCCCAAAACACTCCCAAGTCATTCAAAGCTTTCAAGAGAAGAGGCCAAGCTAGGGTTTTGGGTTCTCCACTTCAAAATCTGATTTTCCTTCACCAAATCATACCACGGTATGTGGGTTTTCATTTATGAGGACCTTTCCCCGATAAAGATCAACCATTCCTCTTCATCATCTCTTTTTCAAGTTATGGAAATTTATGAATGTTTTATGGACTCTTTTATACGATAGTTTTATGAAATAATTTATGGTATTCTACCTTCGCGCTTTATATTGCATTGAAATGCCACGTGAAATTTATCGATTTTTATGAGGGTTGGGGATACCCTAGCCAAGTCCTATTTATGCTTTGGTGGGCTATTTTGAATAATGCTCAAGTGATCTTATTTTACTCCTCTCGTGTCATTTACTCATGAATTACATAATTTTAAACTTATGTACATTCATCCACCATGATTTGATTAAAGATGCATGCCAAGTTTCTACGATGTTGAAAGCTTATCGCAAGACATGTAAATTATGAATGTTATGAATTTGAAGGGGCAATTACACAAGCTATGAGATATGAGAATAATGCAAAAATTATGAAAGATATGAGGCCCTATCTTGATATCATGAAGTTTTTGTTTTGGTGAGCTACTTTTTGATAGTATTATGACATTATGATGCTTTGCATATTATGACTATAAGTATGATTCGTGTATTCCATGGGATTTTGACCTAGCGACAAGAGGACCTTGGTAGATAATTTTTGTCCCTTAACTATGTTGCCACCATAGGTTTCAGAATTAGCTAATGGATCTATATAGCTTGTGTTGCATGACTAACCAAAAAGGGTTGTGTTCTCGTATGGCATATGTTAATTAAATAGCGAAAAGGGAGGAGTGGCCTATAAGGCTCTTATTATATATTAACCAAAAAAGGTAGTGTTCCCATAAGGTGTTTATGAAACTCTTTCCCAAATGGGGGAATTCCCATAAGGTGAGTATCTGGTTTACCTTGGCAAAGTAGACCGCTCCTAGCCCGGTGTGGGGTGAACATTGCAATTCTAAGTAGTAGCTCTCTTGATCTTACATGTTGCTTATGGTCCCTTTCCATCTATATATGATATGTTATGTGATTTGTTGATTCCTCATGCATATTTTGACTATGGCATTGAGCATACATGACATATTGAGCTTATATCCATTGATTATAATCATGCATATTGTTTAATTATGGCTTATGTTCCTTGTTTTAGTGCACCCAACATATTTAGTATATTCAAAGTACTAACGCATACTTTTGCCTATATGATTTAACCATGTAGGATCGGAGTTCTTATTCATTCTCCTCCTCCACATGGCTAGATTGTTCAGTCGAAGTTGCTTGTGGTGAGTCCTCCATTTCGAGGACAATAACCATTTACTTTCTTGCTAATTTAAGACTTGTCTATTTTGGATATTTATCTTTTGAGGGTGATCCCAGGAGATGTCTTAGCCACCATTCCACTCATATTAGAGGTGTTATTTGATATATAGATTTGTATGTTATGAGCTCGACTCCTATTATATCTATGTATTTGTTGAAGACTTCCCTTATTCCCTCTATGTGTTGCATGCTTGTTGTATTGATGAGATGGAAGTCCAAAGTCTCTAACTGCCCCCATAGTATGGATCATGCTTCCCTACAACATCCCCATAGTGTGAGTCAAAAGTCCTTATTCCCTTAGAATTATTTGTTACTTGCCATTGTATATTTATGCTATCGCAACCAAGGATATGGTGTTCATTGACCTTGAGAAGGCCTATGACAGAGTTCTGAGGGAAGTCCTACGGAGATGTGTAGAGGCTAAAGGTGTTCCAATGGTGCATATTAGGGTGATAAAGGACATGTATGAAGGAGCTAAAACTCGTGTAAGAATGATGGGAGGAGACTTAGAGTAATTTCCTTTTAAGATGGGACTTCATCAAGGATCTGTGTTGAGCCTTTTTATTTTTGTCTTGGTGGTGGATGAGTTGACACGGTCTATCTGAGAGTGGGTGCCATAGTGTATGCTATTTGCAGATGGCATAGTATTGATTAATGAGACTCGGGCTAAAGTTAATGATAGATTGGAGGTTTGGAGATATACTTTGGAATCCAAAGGGTTTGAGTTGAGCAGAACCAAAACAGGATACTTGGAGTAAATTCAGTGTTGCAAGACATGAAGCAGACATTGAAGTGGCGCTTGCCACTCAACTTGTTCCAAAGAGAGAAAGTTGTAAGTATCTTAGATCCATCATCTAGAGTAGTGGCGATATTGACGAGGATATCATGCATCATATTGGGAAAGCATGGATGAAATGGAGGTTTGCCTTAGGGGTATTGTGTGATAAACAAATACAACCCAAACTTGAAGGCATATTTTACAGATTGATGGTTAGACCATCTCTGCTATATGGGGTGGAGTTTTAGCCAATTAAAAATTTACATGTTTAGAAGATGTACATTGTGGAGATGGGGATGTTGAGATGTATATGTTGGCATACCAAGATTGATAGGGTTAGGAATGAGACCATCTTAGAGAAGTTAGAGGTTGCCCATGTGGCTGAAAAGATGAGAGAAATGAGAATGCATTGGTTTGGACATGTGCAGAGAAGGAGTACTGATGTTGCTGTTAGGAGGTATGAGAGATTGGATTTAGGGGTTACACGGAGGGAAAGAGTAGAGTGAAGCAGTATCGGGGGGAGGTGATCAGACAAGATATGGTGAAACTTCATCTCACCAAGGACATGACCTTAGATAGAAAAATGTGGAGGTCGCGTATTTAGATAGTAGGCTAATAAGCTAGTAAAAGTAGGTCAATGTATGGCCGTTTAATATAGTAGGTTAGTAGGAGTAGTGATGTCTCTACATCCTATGTTATCATTATTTGTCTTATAGTTGTTTACTTTTATTGTATTTACATACTATCATTTGCTTTTAATTATTAGTAATTCTCCTTTTTTTCTTTCTGTTCTTTTTTCCCTTTTTCCATATCTAGCACTTTCTGCTTATTGGGCTTGATTCTTTTAGACGAGCGTTTTCCAAAAACACACTCTCTATCTCTATGAGGTAGTGGCAAGGTCTGCATACATTTCACCCTCTCCAAACCTCATTTGTGAGATTCTACAGGGTATATTATTGTTGTTGTTGTTGTTGTAACCAAGGATGTGCAATGTATGCTCAAGAGGCTTGTTTGGGGTTCCTTCAGATTCTCCATTCGTCGTGTCGCACCTAGGCCCTAAGCCTGGGTTGTGACGAATCTAGTATATGAACACTAGGTTTTTAAATAGTCCTTAGAAATCCAACACACCACATTAGGTAGAATCTTGTTCATGGTTGAGAAGCACACCACAACTATGAATAGGATGCTATAAGGCATTTTAGGAATGATTCACTTCTTCATATTCTATGCCATGCTTTATCCTTAGGTTAAGGTTTCCCTTATTCTAATGGATGGTCTTTAGCTCTGCTAGATCATGGCTCAAAGACAAGCGGCTCAAAGAGCTTCGACTCCCGAGGGTGAATCAGCTCCTCTGCCTCCACAAGTCCCCCAAGGAGAAGAAGGGGTCACCCATGCCGAATACTGGAATGTGGTCACCTTATTGCCAAGGGCCATGGCAAACCAATGATTTCGAGCTCCTAATGCTTCTACCTCCGCCTCAAGGGTGAGATATTACACAAGGATGAATCCTCCGGAGTTTTATGGCTCCAAAGTTGAAGAAGACACCCAAGAATTCATCAATGAGGTGTACAAAGTTTTCGATATCATGGGGTATAACTCGGAGGAGAAATTGAAATTTGTGGCTTCTTAACTAAAGGGCCCTTCTTAATTGTGGTTCATTAAATGGAAGAGGGAGAGAGTGAATGAAGAGCTTATTTCTTGGGAAGAGTTCAAGAACACCTTCCTTAACCATTTCTTTCCTATGGAGCTAAGGGAGACAAAGATGACGGAGTTTATAAACCTCAAGCAAGGTCTTTTGAGTGTTAGGGAGTATTCCCTAAAGTTCAACAACCTCTCAAAGTATGTTCCTCACTTGGCTACCGATCCTAGGGCAAGGATGCCCAAGTTCATATCGAGAGTGTCTGACTAAATCAATGAAGAAAGTCGCACTACCACTTAAGAGATATGTACTTATCTCGGCTCAAGACTTATGCGGAGCAACTTAAAGGAGAAAAGCTTAGAAGGAGGAAGAGTGGAGAGTCCACGAGAGCTCATTATGATGGTGTATTTCAAGGTACTAAGGGTGGTCATTTCCAACAAGGCTACAAATTCCAAGGTCAAGGGTCCTCTTATGCTCAAGGTCAACGATTTGCTAATGATAGGGTGCCAAACCCTAGAACTCAAGGTAGTAATGGCAGTAAAATCATCCCTAGGTTGGAAGGTATGGTAAAAATCATGGTGGCAGGTGCTACAAAGATATAGGTGCTTGCTTTGGTTGAGGCAAGATGGGCCACAAGATTGCAGATTGTCCAAATAAGGGTTGAGATGGCCATCCTCAAGGACAAAGTGATCATGGTGATCAAAGGGCACAAGGTGGCCAACAAGGAGGTGCTCCACATCATAATCACTTTTATGCTCTTCAAGGGGCCCAAAGGATGGACGAGGCACCCGATGTTGTTACCAGTATGTTAAAGATCTACAATCTTGATGTATATGCTTAATTGGATTGGGTGCCACACTCTCTTTCATTACTCCTTTTATTTCTAACAGACTTCATATGTGTCCCGAGTTGTTGTGTGAACTCTTCAAAGTGTCTACCCATGTTGGTGATTCTATTGTGTCTAAAAGAGTCTATAGGGGTTGTCCCATTTCAATATTGCATAAAGTCTTACTTGTGATTTTGTTAAACTTGATGTGGTAGATTTTGATATCATTCTTAGGATGGACTAGTTACATGTATATCATGCCTCTATTGGTCGTAGAACCCGCAAGGTTATGTTCCAACTTCCTGGTGAGCTCACCCTTGAGTTAGTAGGTCATAATCCAATGGTTAAGGGTAGGTTCACCTCGTCTTAAGGCTCGAAAATTAATTTCTAAGGGTTGGATATACCATCTTGTAAGGGTTAGGTATGCTGAGTCTAAATGCCCTCCTATTGAGTCGATTCCGATGGTTAATAAGTTCCTTGATGTCTTTCCCAATGAACTTCCCAATTTCTCTCCTAAAAGGGAGATATATTTCAGTATATACCTCCTCCCTGATACACAACCCATTTTCATTCTCCCTTATCGTATCTCCTCGGCGGAGTTGAACGACCAATTAAAATATTTATTGGAAAAGGATTTCATAAGGCCTAGCAAGTCATCTTGGGGTGTGTCGGTGTTATTTATAAGGAAAAAAGATGGCTCACTTGGAATGTGCATTGACTGTCGGCAGTCAATAAGGTCACTATGAAGAACAAGTATCCCTTGCCAAAGATAGATGACCTATTTGATCAACTACAAGGGGCTAGTCACTTTTCAAAGATTGATCTTCAATCCGGGTACCATCAATTGAGGGTAAGGGAGTGTGATATTCCTAAGATGGCCTTCCAAACAAGATATTGGAATTTGAAGTTCGTGGTGATGTCCTTCGACCTAACTAATGCTCCGACAATATTTATGGATTTTATGAATAGGGTCTTTAAACCTGACCTTAACATGTTTGTGGTGGTATTCATTGACAATATTTTGATATATTTCCGGAGTGAAAAAGAACATGTGGAACAATTGAGTATAGTGTTGCAAACGTTGAGGGAAGAAAGGTTGTGTGCCAAATTCGATAAATGTGAGTTTTGGTTGAAGGAAGTCCGCATTCTTAAGGCATGTGGTGTCAGGTGAAGGGATCAAAGTGTACCCAAAGAAGATGGAGGTGGTAAAGCATTCACCTGGGACCTTGACTCCAACAGATATTAGGAGTTTCTTAGGCTTGGCAAGGTACTACAAGAGGTTTGTTAAGGGCTTTTCTTCGATTCCCTCTCCTTTGGGGAAATTGACACAAAAGAAGGCCAAATTTGTATTGACTGATGAATGTGAAAGATGTTTCTGAACATTGAAAGATAAGCTTATATCTACTCCTATTTGGCTCTACCGGAAGGGTTAGAAGGATTTATGGTATATTGTGATACTTCAAGAGTTGGTTTAGGGTGTGTATTGGTACAAAGTGGCAAAGTCATTACCTATGCTTCTAGGCAACTGAAGGTGCATGAGCATAATTACCCCACTCTAGATCTTGAATTAGCGGTCGTGGCATTTTCCTTAAAGATGCAGTTTCATTATTTATATGGGGTTCACATAGACATGTTTACCGACTATAAGAATCTCCAATACGTGTTCACCCCAAGAGATCTAAACTTAAGGAAAAGGAGGTGGTTGGAACTCCTTAAGGATTATGTCATGAGTGTACATTATCATACGGGCAAGGAAAATGTTGTGGCCGATGCTCTAAGTAGAGTGTCCATGGAGAGTACGGCTCATATTGATGATGGTAAGAAGGAATTGGCAAGGGAAGTTTGCCAGTTGACTAGACTGAAAGTTAGGTTGGGTGAGGCCTAAAATGGAGGTATGGTGATTGTAGATGGTTCTAAGTCTTCCTTGGTGGAAGAGGTCAAACCCAAGAAAGATCTTGACCCGCATTGTTAGAATTGAAAGCATTGGTAAAGGATATCAAGGTGGAGGTTTTCTCCCAAGGGTGAGGTTGTGTCCTTAGATACCAAGAAAGGTATGTGTGCCCGACGTCGATGGATTGAGAAACTTAATCTTGAATGAGGCTTACAATTCGTCTTATTCCATCCACCATAGTTCTACAAAGATGTATAGAGATTTGAGGGAAGTATATTGGTTGAGTGGTATGAAGAAGGATACTGATAAGTTTGTAGCTGGTTTCCACTGCCGACAAATAAAAGTTGAATATCAAAGGTCGGGTGGCCTAGCCCAAGATATAGAGATTCCTACTTAGAAGTGGGAATAAATTAACATGGATTTTGTGATTGGTTTACCAAAGACTAGAAGGCATTTTGATTCTATTTGGATTATTGTTGATAGAATGACCAGGTCAGCCCACTTCTTAGCGGTTAAGACGACTTATGGGACCAAATATTATGCCAAGTTGTACATTCATGAGTTGGTTAGATTTCATGGGGTTCTATTGTCTATTTTCTTGTATCATGGTTCTCAATTTACTCTGCACATTTGGAGGTCCTTTCAAAGAGGCCTTGGTACTAAGCCAAGCTTAGCACGACATTTCACCCACAAATGGATGGTCAAGCCGAAAGAAGCATTCAAACTCTTATGGATATGCTTAGGGCTTGTGTCTTGGAATTTGAGGGTAGTTGGGATGAACATCGTCCACTTATGGAGTTTGCTTACAACAATAGTTATCACTCTAGCATTAGAATGGCTCCCTTTGAAGCTCTATATGGTAGATGATGTAGATCCCTGGTTGGATAGTTTGAAGTGGGGGAGATGGCTTTGTAAGGTCTGGATTTGGTTATGAAAGCTTTGGAGAAGGTGAGGATGATAAGCAAAATATTAAAGACGGCTCAAAGTCGGCAAAGGTCCTATGCCGACACTAGAAGAAGAGACCTTGAATTCAAAGTTGATGATTAGGTAGACTTGAATGTTTCTACAACGAAGGGTGTATTCCATTTTGTCAAGAAAGAGAAGTTAAGCCCTAGGTATTTAAGGGCTTACCGAATCTTTAGATGTGCTGGAAAAGTTGCGTACGAATCAGAATTACCCATGGAGATGAGCATGATTCATTATGTCTCCTATATCTCTATGTTGAGGAATTGTGTAGGAGATCCTAGTTTCATTGATCCGTCAGAGGTGGTGAATGTTGAAGAGAATTTGACTTACGAGGAAGTTTCAGTGAAAATCTTTGATAAGCAAGTGAAAAGGTTGAGAAATAAAGATTTAGCATCCGTCAAAGTCCTTTGGAGAAAACAACAAATGGAGAGTGCTACTTGGGAATTCGAAGCTGAGAAGAAGAAGTGATACCCCTATATCTTCCATTCTACTCAAGTTTGAGGTACTAAGATTTTTCCTACTTGAGAACCTCCCCATTCTTTTATGTCATTTTCGTGTCGTCATTGCATGGTTATATGATTTTTAGGTTGCATTGTAAATGTTATTTGAAGCATGGTTTGAAAAAAAAAACATGATGTACATGTTGCATTTTTCCATGGGATGCATCTAATATATTCCTTAGAGCTTACCTTTGGCACATTGGGGAACGAATGTTCCCAAGGGAGAGATACTGGAAGCGCCCACATGTTGGGAGGTGTAAAAAGGGCCTATGAAATGAAACCTAGAAATTTTTGCAAGTATTAGTGGGCATTACGAAGGAGACCATGGGTCATAAGTGGTCCCACGGATCATATCTTCTGCTCGTGGAATGAGGGGCAGACATGGTGAAAATGTTGATATTTGAAATTGAGTATATAAGATACTAGACAACCCGTACCTTGGCTCACAAGTCGTGAGTCCTGTCGTAAGTTGAGATTCAGAGAAGGTTTTCGAGAGTTCAAAATGTTATCAAACAAGACCCCCTCTTCCACGACCCGTAGACTGGACCACGGCCCATAATCAGGGTCTCGTGGTCCTATCCCGCAGGTTTTGTAAAGGGCAATTTTGACATTTTCTATTATCCTAAGTTTATAATACATTGTTTAAGCCCCTAAATCTGCCCTTTCCAGCCTTATACACCCTCAAAACCTTCATTCCCACTCATTCACAAAATACCTTAAGTCTAAACTCCTCTCAAAACACCCCCAACTCTTTCAAAGCTTTCAAGAGAAGAGGCCAAGCTAGAATTTCAGGTTCTCCACTTTCAAGTTTGATTTTCTTTCACCGTATCACACCAAGGTATGTGGTTTTTGATTTGTAGAGACCTTTCTTCCACAAAGCTCAACCAATCCTCTTCCTCATCTCTTTTCCGACTTATGGAAATTTATGGATATTTTATGAACTCTTTTATATGATGGTTTTATGAAATAATTTATGTTATTCTACCTTCGTGCATTATATTGTATTGAAATGCCATATGAAATTGATAGAGTTTTATGAAAGTTGGTGATACCCTAGCCAAATCCTATTTATACTTTGGTGGGTTATTTTAAATAATGCTCAAGTGATCCTATTTTACTCCTCTCATGTCATTTACTCATGAATTGCATAGTTTTAAACTTATGTACATGTACCCACCATGATTTGATTAAATATGCATGCCAAGCTTCTACGATAGTTAAAGCCTTATGGAAAGACATGTAAATTATGAAAGATATGAATTTGAAGGGGCAATTATGCAAGCTATGAGATATGATAATAGTGTATAAATTCCGAACGATATAAGGCCCTATCTTGATATCATGAGCTACTCTATGATAGTATTATGACATTATGATGCTTTGCATATTATGACTATAAATATGATTTGTGTATTCCTTGGGATCGTGACCTAGCACCGAGACAATATTGGAAGATAACCAGCATCCCATAACTATGTTGCCAACATAGGTTTATGAATTAGCTAATAGATCCATATAGTGTGTGTTGCATGATTGACCAATAAGAGTGGTGATCCCATACAACACATGTTAATTAAATATCAAAAAGGGTGGTGTTCCTGTAAGATTCTTATTATATGTTAACTGAAAAGGGTAGTTTTCCCGTAAGGTATTTATGAAGCACTTTCTGAAATAGGAGAGTTCTGTAAGGTGAGTGTTTGGTTTACCTTGGCAAAGTAGACCACTCCAAGTCTGGTGTGTAGTGAACATTGAAATCCCAATTAGTAGCTCGCTTGGTCTTACATGTCAGTTGTGGTCCTTCCCATCTATGTATGATATGTTATGTGACTTGATGATTCCTCATGCATATTTTGACTATGGCATTAAGCATCCATAACATATTGAACTTATATCTACTAATTATGATTATGCATATTATTTAATTATGACGTATATTTCTCATTGCATTGCACCCTGTATACTTAGTACATTACAAGTACTAACTCATACTTTTCCTACATGATCTTACCATGTAGGGACCGAAGTTTCTATTAATCCTCCCCCTCCACGTGGTTAGACAGTTCAGTTGAAGATTGCCTGTGGTGAGTCCTCCATTTTTGGGACAATAGCCATTTACTTTCCTGCTTATTTAAGACTTGTCTATTTTTGATATTTATCTTTTGAAGGTGAGCCCAGAAGATGTCTTCGCCCCCATTCCATTCATATTAGAGGTGTTGTCAGATATATAGATTTGTATGTTATGATCTCAGCTCCTATTATGTTTATGCATTATTGAAGACTTCCTTTAGTCCCTTATTCCCTCTTATGTGTTGCATGCTTATTGTATTGATTAGATGGAATCCCTAAGTCCGTAATTTCCCCTATAGCGTGAGTTATACCTACCCGCCCCTTAGACTTAATTTCCTATGTGATCCATGCTAACTCTCTTCCCTATAAAATTCCCATAGCGTGTATCCAAAGACTTGATTCCCCTAGATTATGTGTTACTTGTCGTTGTTTGTTTATGCTTCCGCAACCAAGCATGTGCAATGTATGCTCAAGAGGCTTGTTTGGGGTACCTTCAGGTTCTTCATTCGTCGTGTCACACCTAGGCCCTAGGCTTGGGTCGTGAAACATTTGCTCCTTTTGTCCTTTGTTGTTAAGTTTTGTCCTTCCATCTATTTTCATCCTATCTCTATCCTCAAACACACAAATTGGTAAGCACATAAGGTAAAAGAATACACCAAAGACTACATTTCATACTTTTTAAGCTCTATATGAGTCAAAAATATGGACTCGTCAACTCCCCCAACTTGAACTCTTGGTTGTCCTCAAGTAAGTCAAATATCAATCAATCCAAAGTACAATTCTTGCAAATAGGGTCATAAGGAGCAGCATTTACATTCCTCTCTTTGTCATTAAACCTCTAAGCTTCTACAAATCACTTACGCTATAACACCTCCCACGCGACTGAAAATGTTTTAGGGCGTATTTCTTGAATATCTTAAAATTTGTGCTTTATTTTGCAAATCTGACTTTGTATTCTTTTTCAAGACGCAAAATTGTGTAGGATACAGGTCACCTTCGATCTTTAGGTGACCCATATCAAAAAATAATTTTTGGGTGATTTGGGACTAAAACAGAAGAATATGCGACCAATCCGCGTCACCCACTTATTCCCCAATAGTACAGAAGTGGCCTAAACTCATTCCTACACCAAAATAGGGCAAATTAAACTTTGCAAAAAAATACACTATTGGGGAACCAAGGCACGACACTCCTTTGTGTAAATTTCTCCGAACTTTGCTAGTTTAAAGTGAGGACAATTGGGTCATAACCCAACACCCTTATAGACGTAATTCCTCTTTAATTTCATCATATTTAGCCCCAGTTCTCACTTTAACACTCTCAAATTCCTCTCCAGTCCTTATTAACATTCCTCATCTAATTCCAAGATTCTCAAGAACTTTCATTGAAAATCAAGAATACAAGTGAATCCTTCAAGCTTCCTCAAGTTTTATTATTGATTTCAAGGTTTAAGGTATGTGGGCCTTCTATCCATAAGTCCTTCCACCCATGGAGTCTCCAAATCTACTTTCATTAAATTACTCGATTTCAAAAACTAATTTCTTATGGGTACTTCCTATTATTACTCTTATGCATGAAATATGTTGGAATTTGTTGTATATTGGTCTACTGATTCATGAGCTTCTATCAAGAAATAACATTATTATATGTTTATGATACTAAAGCTTTGTATGTTATGATATCTTGAAAGACTTGGAAAGATTGTGGAGCTTTGAATAGATGTCATGATACCCAGAATGAGGGTTTTATTACAATGTTGGTGGGTTACTTTGAATGATTCTTAAATGACTTTATTTTGCCTCTCTCATGATTTTTACTCTTAAATTGCATGATTTTAAGAGTATGTACACATACCCACCATGTTTTGACTAAAGTTGTGTACCAATCTCTTATGTTGATGATATGATCATGGCAAGTTATGCAAGTTATGAACGTTGTGAATGTTAAGGGCTGTTAAGTATGCTATGAATCCATGAGAATGTTATTCAAGTTATGAATGATATGAGGCCCTTCTATGATGATATGATGTGATGAATTTTATGAGCTACTCATATGTACTACCATGAATTATGAAGTTATGTATATTATGACTATGAATATGAATTGAGTATTCTGTGGGATCGTTGACCTAGCACCAAGAGGACCTTAGTTGGTAGCCATTGTCCCTAAACTATGTTCCACCTAAGTTTGTGATATTGATTCCCTAAATGGTCTTGCACCTACTAAAAAGGCTATAACGTTAGGAAAGGATATTTCTTGACACCTTCTGAAAAGACCATGTCGTAAGGTAAGCATATCTTGTGACACCAACCGAAAAGGTTATGCCGTAAGGTAAGGACATTTGGTAACACTCTCCGAAAAGGTAATACCATAAGGTGAGTGGATGGTTTTTCCTTGGCAAAGTAAACTACTCTTTTTTTAGTGTTGAGTGAACACCAGGATTTCAAGTGGTAGCTCACTTGGTCTTATATGTCGATTATGGTCCCTTCCCGTATATGTATGATACAACATCTGATTTGGTTATCCTTCATGCATGTTTTGTCTAAGACATTGATCATTCACACCATATTGAGTTTATATCTTTTGAATATGATTATACATCTTGTTGATTATGGATTATGTCTTTGTTGCATTGACCCCTCATACTTAGTACATTCCAATTACTAATACATAATTTTTTCCTACATGATCTGACCATGTAGGGATTGAAGCTCCTATCACTCTTCGTGGCTAGTACGTCGAATTAAAGACTCTTTGTAGGTGAGTCCTCCATTTAAAGGACAACAACCACTTTCTTTCATGTTATATTAAAGACTTATTTACTTTTAAACATTTACTTTTGAGGGTGAACCTAGGAGATGTCTTCGCCCCCGTTGCACTCGTGTTAGAGGTTTTATTGGGTAGATATCTGTAATGATCTTGACTCCTATTATGCTTATATAATTATGGAAGACTTTATTTAGTCCATATCCCTTTATGTGTTGTTGAATGTGATGTCATGTGATGAAAGTCCTAAGCCCCTATCTATCCTCATAGTGTGAGTCCAAAGTCCTGCTTTCTTAGAATTATTTGATTGATGTTTGATTATGCTTCCGCAACCAAGGACGTGCTTACATATGCTTATAGGCTTGTTTGGGGTCTCTTTAGGTTCCTCATTTGTTGTGTCACATCTATGCCCTAGGCATGGGTCATTACATACATGATTTGAAGCCTCAAAAGATGACTAAGGAGTTCTCAAGATAAAGATATGATCACAATTGCCAATGTGACTGCTAATCAATGCCCGAAAACATCGCCACCTGCCCTTACATCAAAGAAGATCTTTATATACTTAAAATCATGACATTAACTTCAAAGATCTATCAACACTCGCACTCCCAAATGAGAAATGACATGTAAGTTGCCACCTATAGACTTTTCCTTATTCTCAATCAATTTTCACTCAATTTCATTCGGACTAGGATCACAAAAGACATTGCTAGGGTTGTAATATAAGCTAAAGGATGGGTAGGATAGCATTTGGATATAAGTGACTCATCCCTCCTTGAACTCTACACACGACTCTTTACTTTCTTGATTCTCTTATTTCCCTTTCACTTTGTTTTCCCAATGACATCATTATGCATTTAACCTCAACCTTGGGTGTCCCCCGTATAACTATTTTCCAAAAAATTTTGGAGGTACTATTTTGAACTAAATTCCTCTCTCATTTCTTAATTCAAGCATTTTTCTTCATTTTATTTTTTCATCATGCATGGGCTCCTCTATTTATCTCTTGTTTCTTTCCTCAAAAGTTTTAATGGGAGACACCTTTCTCTTATCAACACCCCCAACTTTGGCCTTTGGCCACAACTTTCACTAATTTAAGCTCAAGGAGGGAATGGTGTTCTAAAAAAAAGGAATATTTTTTCCATCGAAGGTCAAGGGTAACAAGGATGCCAAGGAATAATCTTAAAGACCAATGTGACTCACTAGGGATACAATTAATGTCAAGGGAGGCTATTTGGTCAAAGTGGACTTAAAAGAAACAAAAGAAGGTGTAAGGTCATCTTCCTAATTCGAATTCAACCAGGATAATACATCAAGACAAATCAGCCAAGTTCTATCTATCAACAAGCATCCATTTCAACAAACACCTCACCTCTCACGGCAAACTCAGGGACCATGAGCCTTTCCCAACCAAAACCCTTTTATAAGTCCTGGTTGATTTCATGAACCGTAAAAGGTGCTCGTAGAACCTAGGATCATTTTGGTGTTGTAGGTTTAGGACTAAAAAAGTAATGTATGGGTTGTAGTTAAGAGTACGGCTCATAGACTGGATCATAGATGGAGATTTAGAGAAGGGAAACTTTGACTTGACAAGACGAAACACTTCTATGAGTCATAAAAAGTAAACAAATCGTGACATGGTTTCATAGAATGGGTCTTGAAAATTTTAAAATTTCAAGTATTGAAGTTATCCACAAGGGGTAACTATAGTCCGTAAATAGCACTACAGTTCATAGGTTGGGTTTGTCGTTTGGGTACTAAGGATGTAAAAGTTGGCCCAAGTGTTGGGTGGAGTTATAAGAGGTGTTTATGGATTGTAAAAGGGACTATAGCTCATAGACAGGTGTCCGTAGTTTGGAAGTAGAAACCTAAAAACTAGTCTAACTTCTACGAGACCTTTTATACGGGTCACAGATATACGACTCGTGGAATCAATTCGTGGCTTCCTCCGATAGTTTTAATTAAGGGTATTTTTGACATTTTCTCGTATCTTAAGCCCTAAATTATGTTATTTTAAGCCAAAATCAACCACTAAAGGTCGATATACTACCCATTACCTCCCTTTCCCAAAATCATTCACCCATAATACTCAAACCCTCTCAAGTTTCCTTCTTCCTCAAGTTTAAGTGAAGACCAAGGCTAAGGTATCAAGTTCCTTCACCCAAATTTTCTTCCATTGTTTCCACCAAATGTATGTAGGTTTAATCCATAGGGTCCCTTTCACCCATAGAGCCCAAAAAATCCCTCTTCTTCTACATTAATTTACAAGTTTGTATTTTGAAGGTTTTATGATTCCAAGTCAAGATGCATCAAATGATATTATATTATGATTATTAGTCTTATTATGCATGGATAGCTATTATTTACATGTTTTTATGATTATTGAGTAAAACCTTTCATATACATAATCTAGGGTTTTATAAAATTGAATATGGGTTACTCTATTTGGTCTAGATTCATGGTTTTCCTAAATATTATGGTTGATCGAAGTTCATAATGTATAAATTTCATGAATTAGCACCTAGGTTTATGCTTTATATAAATTTTAAGAATTAAATCCATATGCTGACTATGGGTTATCTTAATTATAGATCTATTGTTATCAATTCTCATGAGTATGCATGAGTTTCTCTATATTACATGATTTTAAGGTGATTTCACAAACATGATTGTAGTAGACTATGATTTTCTTATAATAAACTTTTATGATGAAAGTTAAGGAAAGAATG
Organism: Solanum rostratum; assembly: GCA_029948455.1. Lineage (NCBI taxonomy): Eukaryota > Viridiplantae > Streptophyta > Magnoliopsida > Solanales > Solanaceae > Solanum > Solanum rostratum. The sequence continues at coordinate 27,991,557 of CM057054.1, forward strand.
AAAGTTTGTGAGTTCTCTCACCTAAGTATAAATGTTTAATGATAAAAAGTCAATGTCGCGCCCCATTTTTTCTTGCGAAAAGACGGGAACCTGGACGACGTCGTGGAAATGACTCATTTAGATTTGAAAATAATTTGAAGAGTCACCACATAATAATTTGAGGTGCATTAGGACACCATTATATCTAAAAACTTAGCCTAAGGGTCAAAGTCAACCAGATATCGGGTAAGGATTCTTGTTACCTCGAAGCGAAGTTGTTAGACACCCTTCGAGGTCCACAAAGGTAGATCTCGATCGTATCTCTCATTTATGTAGAGGGTTGACAAATAGAGGTCTCTTTTATTAAATTATTCTAACAAAAGCCTAAGTGATAAAACATAAAAGGAAAGAAAAGAAACATATAGATAAATAAAACTAAGCTACCCTAAATGTTAAAAGAAACACATTACAAAAACAAAAAGAGTAAGCGGTTTATTTTCCACTCAGATCAGTTTACTCGGCTTTTGTTTCTGGAAGACAATTAGATTTTGTCAGTTTAGCTTCACATGTCTTATTTAAGCCGAAGGACAAAAACAAGGTTTATCCTATTAAGCGCGAGTTTAGATCATCATTTCCGAGGGTCCTATATACATTTATCCCTCCTAAGTTGATTTTATTATTTACCTAATAGCACGCTAAAGAAATGAAAAAAATCTAACGTCCTCCTAAAGTGCCTGACATACCTTCTGGTCCAAGAGGCATTGGACTTTTCTAATTTTTGTAGTTCTAGACTAAAAAGAAATAAAGGACCTTGCGTCAAACAAAAACTATTTGGATAACAATTAGCACGTAAAGTTTCAAATAGCCTCCAAACAATTATCTCGCATGCTTGAAAATACTCAAATAGTGAAAAGTGACATGCTTAGTGTATGTGACTAAGAATAAGGAAGATAACATAATTTTAATTTATTATGTAATTGGCAAGATATTCTTCAGAAATAATATTTAAGAAAAAGTTAACTTATGATTATAACCTTGATAAAACTCGTAAAAACACTTGTTCAAAAGGAAGAATGGTTTCTTAGAAAGATGTGGAGAAAATCTTTTACTCACCAACACTATAAAATTATTAAAGTTGTTAGATCTATTAAATATAAAAAAATCATTTGTTAACTTTATAATACGATTTCTATGCTAAAAAATAGTTTTTGAAGGTCTTTATAATACTCGAAAATGTATAAAACCATGATTTCTTCTTAATATATGCTTATAGTTGAAATGATACCTGTCAAGCCTAAGAACATTAAAATAATACCTAAAGGTTAACATAACAAAACATGTGTATATTATTATTTTTTTTTGAATTTAGGAGAAAATTTTAAAGATTTGATTAGTGAAAAATCCTTTGAATGTGGAATCAAAATGTGACAATTAATACTAAGATAAAATTAATTTCAAACTAAGAAAACCTTTTTATGTCATTTTTAATAAGTGAACAATCCTAGAAAATTAATCTAAGCACAATTAAGATATAAGGGATCCTATAGGAATGTTTCTACAACACACTCACATAAAAGGGAAAAGAGAAAGAATAGAAAGAAAACAAATAGCACCTTAGTTCCCCTCCCACCTTTAACAAAATCATCATATTTTCACTATATTTGTTACATTATTTGCGAAAAAAATATAAATTGAGAATAAATAAAAAGATCTTCGGAGTTGTCCTCCTCCGATGAATCTATCCCCTCCAAAGGTGACTCTTCCCATCTCTTCATGCAAGAAATTAAAAGAACCTGCAACACCTAAACAAAAGTAGCAGTACGATAGCAAATAAAAATCAAAAAACAAATAATTCAAGAAAAATGTATGTATATAAGAAGAAAAAAGTAAAAATTGACCAATCAATTGAATCAAACTCAAGTCTCGAACTGGATGGAGTGATACTGGAAAGAAAATAGTTTTATGTTTTAAAGAGGAAGAATGGTGGAGGAGAATTTTTCGTAAAAGTGTTTTCTAAAAAAATCTTTTTTTGTATGAAGACTGTATAGAGAATTATGTGTGAATTCTAGATATGTGAAAGAAAAACTGGGTCTTGAATAATGCGTAAACTCTCATAAAAGTGAAATTTGGGAATTGTAAATGGAAGTGAGTTCGACCTGGAGTGAAGCTTTGGCACGGATATTAGATATGGATTGAGATTTTGATTTATATAGTGGAAGAACCAAGTCATCCAAAGAGTGCAAAAGGTAAGGGAATCAATTAATTGATTTACAAATATAAAAATAAATCAATTAATCTTAATTTGGGTAATATCATACAAACACTGGATCTGATAAGAATATTTAAAATAGTAAATTAAGTTAAATATCAATAATATTAAAACAAGAGAACAATTACCTAAGTCAATAGTACATAGTTACGTGTCCAACATTCACAGTAAATAAAAATAAATAAAAACAATAAATACATTAACCAAGATTCAGTGACATCATACTAAAAATTAACTAAGCAATGTAATTAAGGGAAAGGAAAGAAACCGTAGTATACTAGAAACATGCACGAAATCAAGCTGAGATTAGGTTACCATAATAAGAAAACAAGTAAAAGCCTGTCCAAAATAAGAAAAGCAGATCACTATTATAGCCCACTAAACAGTCACAAGAAATAATGGCTTATACTCGTGGAAGAGGAACAATTAGTGGCAAGATATTTCTTTTGCCAAATTGGGTACCATCTTATGATTGTTATTCTTTGAATCAACTAATCAATCAACAAGATTAGATTATACCGTGATTACGCTAGAACACAATCAATAAGAATAACATATGCTAGAGCAAAAGAGTAATCAACGGAAACAAATAAGGAACAATTCACATAGTCAAGTTAGTGTGTGAAAATAAAAGAGAAGAACCAAAACATGCTAAACAAATACAGATTTTGTGAGCCCTTGTAACACCTAGTAAAATTGTCAAAATACCCCTAGAAGAGAGATGTGCACGTAATGCGTCTTCTCATGCTCAGATGGCAAATCCAAGACTGGATATGCAATCAGCAAGAAAAATTGAATGGTTTCTGTTGATTTTTAGAGTAACCAGATCAACAGATAATTTTTCGGTCCAAAAACAAAAAAATGTGTCTATGCGCGACAGAGGCGTGTCACACCTATGTAGCGGACCCAAACTTAATTATTTTCAAAAAAAATTTATAGGATTGGAAAAACTCATTCGGAAAAATTTTGGGAAAAAAGTACACTGTAGCACGCCCATTCCGCGAAAGTCAAAAATTTTCTAATTTTTGTGAGGGGCATTCCGGACAATTCCCAACCCCTCCTAAACTCAAAACATGGTCAAATTAGGTCATTTGAGTGTAAAAGGGTCTTAAACCCCATTCTAAGTCTTGGAAAAAGGTTAGGGCTTCAGAGAAGAGTAGAGAGAAGCGTAGATTGGAGAATTCAATTGTAAACTCTTGAAGATTGATCGTTAGAGCTCCACATCAGGCATGTAAGAATAAACTAAAAAGATGAGATTGTTCTCTTATATGCCCCATAGATGGTCATAGAAGAGTTGAAAATCTAAAAAGTCTACATACATGATTCTTGATGGTTTTTCTTGAAAATTATATAAATTACATGTAATATCCTATGTTGATCATCATCATAAACTTGCTTTCTTTTGAATTGAATACGCTTCATGAGGTATTGTATAACCCTACACGATTATTTTTTAAAGCATGCATAAATGAACTTATTATTGATTCTAGAGCCTTGATTGAGAATGTCGATTGTGATTGTGATGTGAGAATGATGATGAGTTGATATAACTTGATAGTCTTATGAGTCTCTATAAATAAACTCCCATGAATTTTTTATTCGATTGTTCCCTAATGATTGTTTTAAGCCTTGAGTTATTGATTGAGATGTTGATTGATGAGATGATTAGATTCTCTATGAGACTGATTGAATGATAGTGCCTCCACGAGGCTAATCGGATGATTTGATTGAGATAGATTGATTGGGATGGATTGTCTTATGAGCATTGAGTCTTGGGAGGAGTATCGAGCACCAAAATGGGTAAGAGTAATATCAACTCGCAATCATTAACTACATTGCCAAGCGTAGGTGGGGATTAGAACAACTACACTATACTGAGGTTCCGTCTAGATAAATGTCCCTGAAACAATAGAGAACTTGTACATTGTCGTCCCCATTTTGGATTATCCATTATGGTTTTGATTTATTCTCCACCTGGAAAGTATAGAACGGCCATGGCAACACCAGCGGGATGTTGTAATCACTGGGTCATAAGTGATTATTATCGGATAAGAGAAACTCTCAGAAAGTTCCCAATAGGAGAAGCCGCCCTTTATCCAAAATTCTGTTCCATTGAGTACTCTGAGTCGAGATGAGATGAGGTGAGATAAGATGGGTTGAGTTGAGTTCCATTTAGTTGAGCCTGATTCGATTGATGAGGTTTGATTGGTTGATGGGTCACTTGTGTACTCTTTATTCTTGTTTTAGATAGACATTTGGCATTCTGATTTGATGATTATTCTGAGTTGATGTTGTTCCATACTATTCTACTTGTTTCTGTTTTATTCGGCTATTTTACATACCGTACATTCCACATACTGACGCCACTCGGAGCTGCATCATTTTATGATCCAGATACAGGGATCAAAGGTCATCAACAGGCGCATTGTTCAGGATTTGAGACGTTTAGCTAATTGGTGAGCCTCCCCTACTTTGGAGGATCCATTTTACTTATTCCACCTTGCTTTAGAGTTAGACTTGATTAGCTTTATTTTGATTGAGGTAGTAATAGATTTATCATTGGCACCACTTAATAGTGATAGAGGCTTTATAGACTAGAGCCGGATGTTAATTGTTAAGATAGTGAGTTAGTTCTTTCTACTAGCCTTTTATTATTATATTATTTTGAGAACTAGATGAGATGTGCCCATTTACTTTCCTTAGCCTTCCGTTGATTATTTTGAGTTATTTGATTGAATGAATATGATAAGGCCAAGTGGTTCGCTTGGGGACTAGCAATAGTCCCTCGGTACCGACCACGCCTAGGGTACCCTCCCGGAGCGTGACAAACTTGTTATCAGAGCACGAGTTCTTCCATGAGACCCTTTCTACAACCCATGGTCTTATCCTCAAGCTGTGGATTGACTCGTGAACCCCAACCAGTTCCAAATTTCCTGAACTTTCAGTTTCCAGGCCTAACAACATGCGAGGTGTTACATTGTAGAGGCTTCCACTTAGGCATGTTGGAGTCTACCTTAGCAAGTAGTCTTCCCCTTTCTTCGGTGTAAGGGTACATTAGGACTCCATGATTATTAGCTCTCATGGTTTGTGTCAGTTAAAGGTACAAACTTCAATATATCCCTCAATATGCTTTAATAGGTATATAGGTCCTTTCATGAGGCTTTAAGGTATTTCTTATTATGGTCATTGATATTTTGCTCAAGGTCCATGCTTCTCTCATGGTTTATGAATTTTAATATATCATTTATATATATAAACTTTTGCATTGACTATGTTCCATCACTCAAATGGTACTTCAAAATGATTGCATGATTTTGGTATGACCTATTGCATTCTCACAGTGTATAATGATTTACATACTTAGTATATTTCAAGTACTAACACATATTTTATGCCTACATTATCTCACAGTGTAGGAGTAGGCAACTACCTTCATCATCATCCATGCTGCCAGAATCGACTACTCTTGAAGACTTTGACGCGAGCCCTCATACTTCAGGGACAATATCTGTGAGACCTCATGTTTCTCGTGTTCCATTATATAAATAGTGTGGCGTTATATAAGGCATATGTAATTTTTGCTGGCGCCTAAGGATAATAAGGCTGCCAATAAGTGGTAATATCAGGGACCTAAAGTTTTAAGCCAAAGGAATACCCTAAATACATGTTCGGGATTAAAGAAATGACCAGAGTGGCACCTCGCCCTTTTCGGAAGGTTTAAATTAGGTTTCAATTTTCGGATTGGACAAAAGTTTATAATTTGCTAATAATGGATTTGTTTAAGTTATTTTAGTAACACAAAGGTCATACATTAAGTTTTTGAATCAAGAAATTTGCAAGATAAAGGTTGGCCAAAGTTACCGTAAGTTTCTTTAAGAAATCCTTCTTAAATTTGAGTCAAATGTATCAGGCCATATCTCCCAAAATACAAGGACTTAGAATGTACATGACTTATCAAATTGAAGATCTATGAGTCTAGATTTCAACGCACAAAACCGTGCAACAAACCGACCTCATAATAAAGAGTTATGGCCGTTTTACCGAGACTGCCCAAGCTGGAAACCGGGTCATGGGTCGGGTCGTGTCGGGTTGACCCAACTTAATGTCGGCTATTTGGACATTTTAAAGCTAAAAAATGAGCCATTTTCGTCCCAAACCAGTATGAAACTGAAGAGAAAGCTCCCAAAAGTTTTCTAAGTGATTTAGGGGAGTTTTTCGCGTTTTTACCTTTAAAATTCGTCCCCGTGCCTAGAAATGTGTGCCTTACGCTTTGCAGTTATTTTTCCCTCGTATTAGCTGTGTTTGGAGCTGTTTCTGGAGTGTAAAAAAAATGGTGTTCTTGCTGGTTATTGTTGGTTTTCAGGCTGTGTGTTAAGGTAATCATTTTGGGGCTCTTTTACGGTCATTTTTACGAAGTTTTACGGACATTTCCTCGCGTAAATGCTCCTTGCCGAATCTGGTCATTAATGTTAAATTTTTGACTGTTTATAGGTGTCTTTAAGATGCGTATATATAGTTGTTGCGAAGCTTAGGACGTAAGGAACAACTTCATGAAGGAACTTTTGGCAATTGGACGTTCGTTAGAGAGGTATGTTAAGGCTAAGCTCCGTCCCTCCTTTTAGCACGAAATCCAAGAAGTTTCCCAAAACGTCAAATGTGATATCTTGCTATTCAGTTACTAGAAAGACCTCCTGTGAAAGGCTTTGGAATTGCAACTGAGTTATATTCACCATGGTATTATGTTGAAATTTCATTCATTCGCTTAAACTGGACATTCAATATCTACATATCATTTTGTCGGTTTTCCCGGCTACCTATTCATATGTCCGAGGTGTTTCTCTTCTTGGTGTAGTGCCATTAAAATAAATGTAGAATGCGAAGGGAATTTAGTATTCATAATTAGTCCTTCTTCCATACAAAAATATAATTGAAGCATTTAACAAGTAACGCGATGGTTTCCAATATTCCCCAGTGAAATACTCCCGTTTAAACTACTAAAGCACTTGATCCTGTTTAAATACTTTCTTTTACTAATTGACATGGGATCAAATATAAGCATTATGTAAAGCACCTTTATGAGCAATTTCAAAGTTAAGGCCTCACACTAAATGTTGGGTTAAGTTCCCTAACTTGTTAAAAAGACATGTATGATCCCACGAGCCATATGTGTATGCTATGACAGCGATTATGATGTTATGAGAATAAGTGTACCAATGAGCCAAGATGGGCTAATTGGTAATGATTATGACGCTATGAGAATAAGTGTACCAATGAGCCAAGATTGGCTAAATTCTTGCTATGGCTTACTATGTGCATTCAACATTCATATCATACATTGCACGTTATGCATGGACTTCGAGCTATAATCGAAGGTATGAGGCCTATTTGCCCAAATATATATATGTATATAGTACAGATGGCCACAGGTTGGCAGATATGATGCCGGTTAGTTACTGGAAAGGACAACCATTGCTAGCATTTGGTTGGGTATATCATGCATTTGCATCTATATATATGTATTCACGACATGCGATACTCAAGCATACCATGCATTTTTTTGTCAGTAGGAGGTGGCTTATTGGCCATTAAGACTACTTGAGTTTTGGTTACAGGTGGTATTTCTATTAACCTTTTTACTATGGTTATCTATGATTTTACTTCCTGCCTTACATACTAGTGCATGTTTATTCGTACTGACGTCCCTTTGCCTGGGGACACTGCATTTTATTTCATGCGTGCAGGTTCAGGTAGGGGTTCTGATTTACCCCTCCCCTAAGAGCCCCATTCAGCTAGGAGTTGGTAAGCTCCACCTCTTCCTAGAGCTTTCATAGGAGGTTTACTTTTTGTTGTATAGTTGGGTATGTCGGGGCCCTATCCCGACAGTGTTCGTGATTCTCATAGAGGCTATTGTGGACATGTTATTGTGGGTTGGTCCTTTTGTGTCTTTCAGTCTCCAGTCTTAAGGTCAGCATGTATATATGGTGTGTGCTTGTACCTCTATGGTGGCAGCCTTGTTGGCTAGCTAGTACTTTATCATTTGGGTTTACTTATCTTGATGTACGTGATTCACTGTTGACCAGGTCATGACCTAAAATGTCCAGGCTTAGTCTTTCAGACGTTACGCTGCCCGATTTTCTTCTGGTCCCTAGTTAGTTCACTAGCATGTTTAGTAGCTTACCCGGCCAATAACGGTATCGGGTGCCAGTCGCGCCTCCCCTCTCTTTGGGGCGTGACAATATCCTAACCCTATCTAACTTGTGATATGTTTAAAGACTTAAAAACTTCTATCTTGTATTTTCAATTGAGGGTGAGCTAGGAGTATGCATTAGCCCCCGTCCAATCTATGATGTAGAGGTATTGTTGGACATATATTTATGGTTCTTACGTTGATTGTAAGTTACTTTGGATTGTGTTATCTCCCTAAGTCTCCCTCCCCCTTTGTTTCTGCTTTATGTTATTTTGATCATTACTGATGAATGATGGAATGAATATTAAGAGGCTTATTTGGAGTTCCCTCGGTATCCTCATTCATTGTGTCACACCTAGGACCTAGCCTGAGTCATGACAAACAGTTTGCGTAACAGTTTGTCAAGTGGACCGTCAAGAGCCTCAAGTTTGTGATACTTCTACTACTTTAGCAATAGAGCTGACAGTCCATCAGACATATAGTCCGTAAAGGCTCCTTTCATGTGACACTTTTGTCTACACTTAGTTCCATTTTATTTTCCTTCCTTTTTTATGGTTTGTGTTTCATGTTCAAAACAATAAAAAAAAATATTAAAAACACTACAATTGGTTAAGAACTAATATTTATTAATGATTAAAAGTGTCTATTTCGGTACATTAGTCATGCCTTACCTAATTTATCCTACTTAAGAATTTAATCATATTTCTATTTACCTTTTGTAACCATAATTTGAATTCAGACTTAAGAAAATATAAAATATAAGTTCTAAAAGTTTGAAGTTGAAAAGTCACAAACATTATACAACCAAATAAACAAAAATTTTAGATGACTCACTCAATATGTATTCCATAAAATTATACAATTTAATTTGTTAGTTATTTTTGTTATTTTGATCCCAGAAAAAGCAAAAATTTAATTTACAAATGGAAAGAATGGATAGATAAATCGTAGAACATATCAAGTAGCTAATAATTCATACATTCCATTGAAAACATATATTGTGTGAACGGATATGAAGAGTTCGAAAATGGATTGAATTTGAACTTTAAGTTGGGCTCAATTGCAGATTTTTTAAAAAGACTTGACTGAGTGGAACTCATTTTAACAGCCCTAATCTCACATCTAGAGTTCCTGTCAATTTATTTTTTCCTTCAATTCTACAATCGCGATCCTTAGTATTGCGATCACGTTCCTCCTTTCGGATCAACTTGTTTTCAGCCCTTGAACCCCTACCCTATTAACTAATGGGCAAAATTATCCCGTTTTAAAACTACGGCGAAAATACACATGAAAATGTCACAGTTACATCACAAAACATTAATTTACTGATGATATACCAACCGAGGTCCGTTGCTTGAGATTATTAACTTCTGTTTTTATAAAATCTCTATCTCTCTCAATTCATCATCTGGACTCTCAATATAAGAGTAACCACCAACTCCACGGAGATTCGCCTTTTATAAATCTTTTTTACTTTATTTTTTAGCACAACTAATTGACTTCTATTGTTTAATTTCTATTTTTTATTTTTAATATTTTCAATTGAACTTGTATTGTTTGAGCTGAATCGGTAATTTTTTAAAAAACTATATTTTTAGTTGATTTAGTTGATATTTCAGCATGTGTGATTATTTCCAATTCTATGGTACAGGTGTTCTGATATTAATTACTCAACAAGAGTGACAAAATTAAACCCAACTCGTTGAAATTTAAATAGGATAACAACCCGCCCATTTATTAATTCACTCATCTCAATTCAATCCATTTCAACCCATTTAAAATTGAGTTGACATACAAGACGAATTGATTCGAAAGAAATCTTGTCAAAATATTCTAAAATTTTTTTTTTAAAAAATTTGATGTATTTTATATAATAGCCAAAATAAAGAAAAATGTGATTTAATTAAATATTAAAATATTAAAAAAGAACAAATAAAATAAGTAAAACTTAGTAAGAGTTGGATCGGATTAGATCTTAACTGGCTATTTTGACTCAAAATGTTTTGATCCAAGCAAATTCAAGTTGAATTGAATCTTGACCCATTTGTTGTCTTGATCCATTATGACCCGTTCAAATTTCACCGAACTCGCCCAATTGCTTATCCATACTTTATAAATTTGTGAAAAAAAGTTGACAACTCAGTAGTTGTTGGGGGGCGTTTTACCCCCAATTTTGGGGCTTCCCTACGCAACCCCAAATTAGTCCCCAGTGGGAAGCCACACAAAAAAACTAGTCATATCTTGAAAAATTAAATGTAGCACTGGAAAAAAAAATACAAACAGTAAAAAAAAGAAAAGAGAAACATCAGATGCTTATTGTTTATCAATAGATGAGAATCAGAAAAATAGAATCTGAGTTCAAGACTGGCATTTATATAACAAGAGAACCCCCTGAAGGAGAAATTCCAAACAGAAAACTCGATGAAGAATTTCTACAATAGATTACCCCTTGTTGGCCGGCAGACATGATTTCTCTTCCGAGCATGTTCTTGGTTATGGTGCTGTGTGCGACAAGCATATCCATACCAACAGTCTTGCCTTTGAGCAACCTCTGAAGGTAAATGCTGAGATGATAAAAAGAAATAAGTTACTATGGCTTTAACATTCTATATCTTCACAAACCTCAGCGGTATGAATGTTCAAGATTGAAATGAGACAGATCTATATGATACTCCCTCCGTTATATTTTACACAGTGATGTTTACTTGGAGATGAACTTTAAGAAAAAGAGACTTCTGAATTTACCCTTTGGAGGCGGAATCAGGATTTTAAGCTTATAGGCTCGGAATTCTAATCCCCTCAAGTTACTGGGTTTCTAAATTAATATATTGTACGTATATATTAAATGGACAAATACAGGTTGTAGATCAGAGCTACTTCGTTCGGCCTACCCTTTAATCGAAAACCTAACTCCAACCTACCCATAACTTGTAGTCTTAAACATGTCATGACATTTCTATAAGAAGCATGTCAATTAATGATAAAATGAGAAAATTAAAGTTAAAAAAAGTACCCAAATGTCGACAAATGTAATCTACTTTTCTAACAGACAGAGGAAAGAGCCATACAAAATGGAACCGAGGAAAAAGTTGTACTGGGGCGGGAGTTTGATCTGCAGTGCTAGGCTAGATAAAAGCTTATTATATATTATATGGGAACTCAACTTCTAATAAAAGATCCCTTTTACCTTTCAAGTAAATCCACAAGTAATAGTAGAAATAACTGAAGAAACAAGGATCAATGGCAACTTACATGGCCTATCATTGTAACTCTGAACCAATACAAAAGGAATGAGACTAACTTGTCGTAGCAATCACTGCATATAGAGAGAAAGACAATCAGCGAGAACAAATTGCTCCACTGAACGGAAGCTCAAACTTGTATTGAATAATAGGCATTTTCCTAACTTCAGAGAAAAGTAGACAGTCAAATCAGAAGCCACCAGGAGCAGAATGAGACAATTTTAAATACAAAAATTGCATTCAACATCTCCAGAAAGAAACCAACTCACCTACAAGTAGGTGTACAAGAAGTTATCATCTCTGCATAATTCAAAGGCATTCTCGTGCGATCTGAAGGAAACAGAAGCACATTTTACATAGCAGGACAATCAACTTAAACATTTTAAATAGCAGGACAATCAACTTAAGGACTATATTCAAAGAAACTAATCAAGTGCCTTTTTTTTCCTGATTCACTAACTTTGGTCTAAGCTCATGTGGGTTTCTAACAAGGACAATACCAAAAACATGACAAGTAGCAAACGATATTCCTTTTTTTTTTAATAGGTCGAATTGTAAACAATAGTCATTTTGAATTAGTATATTGTTTTCACCTGTACTATTTCTTTTATCACACTAACCGAGAACATGGTATGCCATCTATCCAGTATGATTGTTCAAAACTCAATTTCCCATTTATTTAGGAGAACGAGCATTATTTCTCCTTTATCTAATAAGATTTAGATATTGGAAACAAAGTGGACAATTGCTAGAAATTGACTTCAGGTTTCAAGATACTTTCCTTCGATAAAGTAATCAATTTCGCTTAAGAAAAGGGAAAAAAACATGCCTATATAACAAGGTGTACTCTAGAAAATAGAAACCTCATAACAAAACACAGTTTTCTGCAAATGACACCCAACCTTCTATACATAAAGGAACCTTATGGATGCACCCAAAAGGAAATAAGGAAACTTCCCCCCAAAATACCCAATAGCCAAATCTGCTGCTGAAGACAAAGCATTAAACAAAGTCATAGTCACAAGTTTAATACGATAGATCTTCCCCCTAAAAAAAGGAAGTGGTAATGTTTCTTGGAATGACGAAGCAAGTATAATTCCTCTATATAATGTGATTTGGAATACTAAACTGGACGAAGAGGAAGCAAGGATTAAGATGCATAGAAGCTCCAGTTACTATGCCAATCAGGAGAAATCCAACTTCTAGAAGGTATACACTCTTTAAAACAATCAAGAGAAATCCTACTTCTAGCAGGTACATACTCTGAAAGAAGTGTTCATACTTGTTTTCATGAAGTGAAGTACACACTGAAAAACAATGTACACATTTGTTTTCGTGAAGAGAGTAAAATTCTCCGCGCTGCCAATTTTTCAAAATGTTTTTGCATCCTATTGGATCTTCCGGACCAGAGGTGGTACTTTTTGGTCTGAGGAGGGGATGGGGGTCAAACAAAAATAGTCGAGAACAGGCTGACAGATATATGCATTTATAGAGAGAGAGAACTAAACCACAACTAGTATCAAAGACAGGACAAAAAAGGAACTGATTCTCAAATTTCCATCAATTTACCTATCTCCCGCTTATCCAACTTCAAAATCCATTCAGCTACCACATCTTGCAACGACCTTCCCATCTGTCTGATGCATCTTTCAGTGATCTATTAGAGGATCACACATAAGAGTCAACAGATCTAGTATTCCAACTAAATTATTGAGACTAATAACAATGCATTAAAAACACCATAAAGAAAACAAAGAAGCCATACATTTTGTTCATAATGATTCTTCTCATGTGCCAAGGAGGGGATTCTAGAAATTGTACGTTCTGCAATCTGCAGAAACATGTGCATCAATTTGACATATTTTATAAAAAGCAAGACTTCACAAGTAAATGCTGCAAGAAACTCAAGAAAAGTATTACTCACTCCGTCCAATTTTATGTGGCACCGTTTCATTTGGCACGGTGTTTAAGAAAGAAAAAGAAAGACTTTTGAAACTTGTGGTCTAAAACAATCCTTGGATATTTGTGTGGCTGAGAATTATTTCATTAAGGCTAAAAGAGGAATTTTATAGTTGAATTGTTTCTAATTATAGTAAAGTGACATTCTTTTTGGGACGGCTTAAAAAGGAAAAGGTGTCACATAAAATGGGACAGAGGGAGTACCATCATTAAGGAGAAAACGAATAGGAAAAAGGGAAAAGAGCAATCAAATGAAGAAACAAGGAGAAGAAATGTCAAATTGTACATCACGTCTTCTAGTTGACTTGAATATAAGAACCACCAACTTGGAACCCTTTTTTTAATGATGGTTGTATCCCCAAACCCCACTTGTGGGATTCCACTGGGTATGTTGTTGTTGTTGTTGTTGTTGTTTGTTGTATCCAGATTAGGCAGGACTGCTTCACCAACTTGGAACTTTCAGTCACAGAAATGCCAGTCATGGAGATAATATCAGCCTTAACATGAGGAGGAGGAGAAGGAGGAGGGAGGGATAGACGATAAGGAGAGATGTGGTTATGCGAGCTTGAATAAATTAAAGTAAAAAAAGCTGAAAACAGGAGAGAACAAGAGTGATAAAACCATCAGAAAAAAGTTTCAAGATCATTTCCACCCAAAAGTCGGAGGAGACAAAGGGTTATCATTCTAAAGAAATTACAAGGATAAGCAACAACCAGATATATATCATAGGCCTTTGCACCTATTCTTGCTGGCAATTACAAAAATCAGTTATTTCATCCCTAGACCATTAGCTTTTCTGAATGTACACAATTTTCTGAAGTTCTAAACCTAAGCTCCTAGAAAACATAGAGACATCTGAAGAGAACACAATAAGGTCCTCTTACAGGCCCATAAAAATAAATTTCTAAAATTTCAGTCCAACTTTATGTAACATACCAAGTTCAGTTGGAAGTGATGCTCTAAACATCAAAGGTTTCTAACCAGAAAAGCAACAAAACATAATCTGCACACATCAAGAAAGTAAACCAGATTTAAAGTAATTACAGGCTTGAACGTTTCAGGACTGCAGAGTGGATGTAAGTTGCTTCCATTAACTCCCTGAGAATGCCAATAAGCAGCACAAAATGCTCGATTACATCCCAAACCTACAAAGCCACACCGCCTTAGGTCTCACATACTAAACACTTCAAAGAGGAACAGAGACTTTGATATTTCAAAGTTGAAGAAAGGAAACACATACAATCACAAAAAAACAACTCAGGACAAGATACTTCACCACAAGAAAATAATAACAAAGAGTTTGGAAGCATAGAACGTACAGTGTTGCTGCACTCCAACGTTTGATCGAGACGGCATCATTCCTCCACATGCATGACATTGAAGATGAACTGTGCTTTCATCGCACTGATAACCTCCATATTCAGTGTCTGAGTGTAACCTCAATGTTAGAAAGTCGAAGTTCATAATTTTAAATGGTTTTAGTTCAATGGTTGAAATACAGAATAGAAACCATAATAAATTTAAAGTCACAAGAGGATAGTATTAGATTCTCTCAAGCTTTACATGGGATTTACATTGTGCAGTAACTCATCAAAGCATTTTTTCTGAATAAGTCAACATGTTTCACTTTATCAGTTTCCAAATGGCAAATAACATCTACATTGAGGGAAAATGCTATTACCACACTGAGGGCATGAATGCTCCCAGTTATCTGCTACATCTGATGGAGAATGTTCCCTCTTCCTGCGACTTTTTCTACTGCTGAGAACCTGCTCCTATGGGTTAGTATGTTTAAAAAGTTCAAAGAAAACAAATTGTTGTTTATGATACTACTATTAAAACAACAATATACCCAGTGAAATCTCACAAGTGGGGTCTGAGGAGTGTAGAATGTATGCAAACCTTTACCCGTACCTCATGGAGCTAGAGGTTGTTTCCGAAAGACCCTTGGCTCAAGTGCAACTAAACAAAGCAATTATTTACAGGAAAAACGGCAGGAAGAAACCATGGCAACTACTAAGGAAAGCAATACAGCGCATTCAGAAAAGGATAAGTAACAACAGCAAAATAATATGTTTATGATACTTAATATTTAATAACATGTTAATTGGTGTAATTATGGCACATGATAGACAGTCGTCAAAACAAGCCACTTAAAATTGAAGAGGAACTCCTGAAAAATATTGTAATGACTCTTTGCGTCATTTTGCCTTTACCACATCATTTTTACCATTAGAGCGTTCCTACAGCGATCCCAGGTCATCTATGACCTACTGGTACTGGTAGCACTGTTGCTTGGTCATTTGTCAGGGAGTTGTGTAGTTTTCCGTGTTTTGGAATGCCTTATGCCTTGAAAAATTGATTTTTGCACAAAATGTGGGTAAACAGCCTCAGAACGTAATTCTGACAGTTCCATCAACTCTAGAATGGCCAAATTACGGTACAAGCATAGTTGACTAGAGAACCGAGGCCTTCGGTGTAAGTTTGTACTGAGTTTTGTATTGTAGCCTTTCAGAATTGGCCAACAGTTGACTCTGGTCAACATTCTTTGAAAACGTACTCGAATGAAAATTTTGACGATGCGATTAGCTTCAGAATGTCAAGTTTGGGTTAGAACGACCTTTCGTTCAGTTCCCGAGGCTTCCGGATGCATTTTGGGCCCTCGATTTGAAATTGAATAAAAATGGAATTAGGAAGTGGGACCCATATTTGATCGTAACAACCTTCAATGAAAATTTCGACTACATTGTTGAGTCCAAAATGTCGTTTCCAAGTAGATTTCATATGTGGTTTGTGTTTTTCTGACTTTGGGTGCATCCAGAGCATCGAAATCAAGGATTGGAGGGTTGCTAAGATTTGGTGCGCAACACTGCCAGGGCCAAATGACGTTGCGCCACGTTGCAACGGCGGGCTAAGTATATATTGAGGACATTTTGCCATGTTCCGTGTAAGAAGAAGAAAATTTCCCTCAGCCATATGTTGCTCAATTTTGATTCGATTTCAACGATTCAAAAGGCTAACTTGTGTATTTTCCCGAAAGGAACGTCATGGAGTGTCGGAGATTGCATTTGGCACTCCGTTCGAGGTAAAAATCTCATTTTTGCTGCTGGTCTGAGCTATTGATGTGTTTTCCTACCGACTTGTCTAGCCTAACTCCGAAGAGCGATATTAATTTTGCCAAGATTGAACTGAGTTCGGTTACCATCAGTTGAGGATTAGGGTAGTAGATGATCCTGAAACTACCTTTCGGACCCGTTACAGCTACTACAAATTTCTGGTAATGCCTTTTGGGCCTATTAATGCCCCCACTGCTTTCATTGATTTGGTGGCCCGAGTACTTAGGCCCTACCTTGACTCCTATGTGATTTTAGTGGTTATCTTGCTTGGATTGTAAATGTGCGCTAGTTTAGTAATAGATTTCTTTTAGTAATGACTTGGTTTGGTGGTTGCTGTGTTGGTAGGTGTGGCTTTTTGGTTGGATAGTAGGTCCTTGTACACTTACAAGTTGCCCTACATTCATATTGCTTCGTCGGTTTTGAAATTTAGAACTAGTAGCCTTTAATGTCAGGGATAGTGAGTTGGATCCAGAATGGGAGTATCCTGTGGTTGTTTCAGGCTTTTGGGTTGCAAGACGATTGGAGGAGTGAGTTGCTTAAAAGATTCACCTTCAGGATGGGGTCAAAGTAAGCCGTGCAATTTTAAAGCTCGAGATTGTCCTATGGAAGCTCCGTCTTGCATGCCCGTTAGTTACGATGTTAGATGATTAGAGAGTTGGCGTTGCAAGGCCATTACCGCTCCTTTGATGGAGCCCGTCATTGCCTTTTGACCTGGTATTCCTTAGATTGCAGTAGAGGGGTTAGCATCGAAAGGGAGGTGTCTCAGCTCAAAATTATTGGCTTTGTTATTTTGGTAGTTGTAATGTCACTTGATTGGAGTTTGTGTTGTGGGGGTTACTTCTAACCAGCTGTTATGTAATTGTTTTTACTTGCATGCTTAGTAGATCTTGGATTGGAAAATGTGCTTGAATGAAAATTCTACCAGCACGGTTAGCTCCAGAATGTCGAGTTTTGTCTAGAGCAACCTTTTGTTCGGTTCCCGAGGCTTCCGAGAGCAGTTTGGGCCCTCGATGGAAATTGAGTAAAAAAGAATTAGGAAGTCGTAAAGACCTCCGATGGGAACTTCGACTACACTGTTGAGTCTGAAATGTTGTTCCCATTCAAATTTCATACACGGTTTGTGTGTTTTAGACTCCACCTACGTCCAGAGCCTCGAAATCAAGGTTTGGAAGGTTGTTGAGATCTGGTGCGCGACACTGACATGGCCGAACGACATTGCACCATGTGGCAGTGGCAGGCTAAGTATATATTGAGGACGTTTTGCCATATTTCGTGTAGGAAGAAAGAAGAAAATTTCCCTCAACCATATGTTGCTCAATTTTGATCCGATTTTAGCAATACAAAAGGCTTATGTATGTTTCCGAGAGGAATGTCGCGGAAGTGTCGGAAATTGCACTTGGCACTCCGTTCGAGGTAAAAATCTCATTTGCTGCTGGTATGAGCTATTCCACGAGCTAAAATTTTGGGAACTTTGGAAAATTAATTGTGGGGCGTTTCAGGACCGAATTGAGCTACTGGTACTCGTTTTAAGTGATCTTTGGGTCCATTTTGGGTGGAATTTCGCAAGGATCGCCAGGGGGTGGTGGTCGGTTTTGGATTTCGGCAATCAGTTTTTGGTAATTTTCCCTTTTTTTTGCTGTCTTTTACTGGCATTTAGCCGAAATTGTAGAATATTCATCTTTTAATCGTTTTTTTATTTTTCTTGACCGAATTAAGTTTCTAAACTGATAATCGGACTGGCCGTGTTGTTTTGGACTAGTTTTTGGGGTCAATTTCGTAATTGCCGGACGTGGGTCCCACATTTTTCGTTTTATGACCCAAAACTGAGTCGTCCCGGTTTCATGCGAATTTAGTGTCAAAACGACCGTAATGACGTTGTGAATCTATTTTTGATAGCGTGCAATGCTCAGAGGTCGTTCAGAAGGGAAAAGCTCCGGCAGAGTAAGTTAGAGCGAACACGATTGGCCTACCGATAGGCTACGGTTTTCCTTCTTCTAGAATGAGCTAGACTGTGTGAAAGCATGTTGGAGTTGTTGGAAAATTGGGGACAGGTAGATTACTTGTATATCTTAGGATTAGTAGCATATTTTAGGCCCTTTTGATGGTTTTGGGGGTACTTGCAAGCATGTGGTTCCTATTATTTCTTAGTAGCTCAATTATCAGTGTTGATTCCTATTTTTGGTGATGTAAAGCATGTTGGTCTTAGTATAGGTGATGGAAACTTGCCTTAAATGTCCCGGCGTAGCTCTAGTGGGCTTAGATCTTGTAGAATCGCATAGCAGACTAGAGTCTGTAGTTGGACCTTAGCTATGCAGTAATTGTGCTCTACGAACCTCATCATTCATAATTCCCTAAGATTGACAATTCAACTCCATTTTCAAGTTCGGTTTTAATTTCGATTGATGATTTGACAATTATGAGGCCTCGTTCGTTAGCTAAGGCAGTATGACTTGATGGTTATGTAGACTCATGAGTTTCCCCCTAATACCCATTACTTACAGTTCGGTGTTACGGGTTGGCTTGCCTATTGGCGGGTTATGGTAGGCGCCATCACGACCTGAGAAATCGATCGTGACAAGTATATTGCACGGTAAGATAGTTACAATATACGAAACACCAATGCCTAACAAGCCAGTGTAAAGATCTATGAAACACAAGAGCAAGCATATAACTTATGAAAAAAAACGCCTAGCTAAAAGCCATACACAGTAGAGTTGTAATATAATTTTATGACATTTTAAAGACATCTTAGTGATAGACTCCTTAGCATA
Organism: Solanum rostratum; assembly: GCA_029948455.1. Lineage (NCBI taxonomy): Eukaryota > Viridiplantae > Streptophyta > Magnoliopsida > Solanales > Solanaceae > Solanum > Solanum rostratum. The sequence goes on from CM057054.1 coordinate 28,011,080, forward strand.
AGAGCTGCACCAATACAAAGTCTTACATAGTAGCTGTAATTTTTGAAGGCATCTCATATGGTAAGTTAGACTACTTACAAGCGGTGACTTTATTGATGCAGTGGAATCGAGCAGCACAATATCTTCACTCGAGCGATTCAAAGAAGGATCAGCAAGCAGTATATCCTGCATAACAACGGCATAAACTTTTACTACAAGTCACAATGAATTATAACATGTACCTAATGCTTCCACAAAGAAAGACATGCTTAGAATAGTCAAAAAGCTTTTTTAAAGGAAAAAGTAGAACATAACAGAATTACAACTTGAACAGGATATTGCCTATTAAAAAAGGATTAATCTTAAAAGTTAAAAAGATTAAATGAAATTAACTTAAAAAGGGCAGTTTGTCCAACTGGAATAAGGGCAAAAGTAAATCATTTTCACGCCTTACTTCCTCAATGTTATGCAAAAAATGATTCCTTCCAACAAAATGTACAGCTGCTCGGCAATGGGGACATAAAACACTTGAACGCCTCTCTTGGGACCTCCTTAACCACTCTGAAAAGCATCCATTACTGGAGATTGAAGAACATAAATGATAGCACATCCAGTCAAGGATCAAAATACAAATGGTAATTCAAACCACTAGAAGCTCTAAACCACTAACCAGAAATTGTGAAGGCAAGGTGCAGCAGTGACAACATCGTGCCAGATGTTTAAGCAGATACAGCACTTTGCATGCTCGACATCGAGAGAAATCTAGCAGAACAATAGGCCAGGTGACATACCATAAACTGATAATAGTGAATAGATACCGTTGCTGAAAGCTTACATAACTTACCTGTATATATCTGCGAGATTCCTCAGTAGGCATTATTTCGAAACGGTATTTCACATAACCTAACAACATTGAAGCACAATGCTATAAACCACACATCACTGCCCATAAAATATGTCATTCTAATGCATTCTGTGTTGCAACTTGGGTTGAGATTACATTTCATAAAATGAGGAGAATGGATATATTCTTCATCAAACCCTCATTGACCTAGTAATCTATTCAAATGGCCAACTGAATTTTCAATCTATCTATAGCAAGTTCTTTTTATATTTTACAAGGCAAAAGTTTTATTAATAAAGGTACCAATAAGGTAGAGAAACAAACATCCCCTACAATAAATTCAAGTTACACGATTCCCAAGTGAATCCAAGAAATCCATATACTGATCCATATTGTCTAGCAGACTCCTCTCACACCAAAAAATAGATTGTGCGGACAAAGGTTCTTGACTGCAAACACTATTTCTATCAGTCCAAATGGTTCAGAAAATACCTAATACACAGAGGATAATCCTCCTAAACTGTTTATGGATGTTTGCAATCTCCTGCCCACTCCAGCTTTCCAATATACTTCATACATCTGAAGGCATTAGCCAAACTACACCACATCTATAGCTTCTTACATCTATAGCTTGTAAATTAATAAAAACATCAAATGACCAGAAAAACATCTTTTAGATGGAAATACAATTGAAAAGGAACATAGAGGGTCAAACCATGCATGAAACGCTGGTGGGAGGAGGATGGGCATATATTGCACGTAACCTTCCCCTTATTTCTGCAAAGCTACTTCCACACCTTAAACCCATGACCTATAGGTCACCAAAAGTAGACACTGTACTGTTGCACCAAGACTCAGATTGAAGAGGAATGTATATCAACAAATTGAGTAGCTGACAATATTTGTATCAAGGACTATTAGTGCGACACTCACATATAACAGGAAATTAGCAAGCTTAAGATTCATATCACTCATGGAGGAGCAACATGGCATCAAGGAGTTTTATTTTTTTTTAATCTCCCAGATCTTTTAAAAAAAAGTACAGTGCGGCAATAAACAGAGGACAGGTAGACACCAAGAAAAATATTGCAAGTTTCTTGAAAGTACAAGGCAGATCAATGACTCCAAAAAGGAATATGATAACAAATATCACCCACCTTCATCACTGGGACCCAGTGAAATTTCACTGCCACACTTGATTACAGCAGCACACTCTTCCTGAACAACCGTCTCATCAATAAGAATTTCTTTCGAACTATATTAAACAAAGATGTGGATAGTCAGCACAGTTACAACTTTGGATGAAACAAAAAGCAAATGCAATTACAGAAGATAAAGCTGCATAGGAAAAGCACCATGGAAACAACAGATCTCACTGACAATTGTTGAAGAGAACTATTCATTTTTAAACTGCTAGAGTCCACAAAGTAACAATTGATGGAAACAACATATGCAAACAATAAAAGAACTCCTGTAGAACAGAATATCATTCATCGTACTGAGCGAGGGACTCAGCCACTTTCAGCTACCATGCTGTGTCAATCATGATTCTCTTTACATCCAAAAAGGTATATGGCACAAAAAAATCTCTTTATTACCACTTAATCACTTATATATTCCTCTCACCAGTGACACTACTATGACATAGTTCCCTATTTCTCTTGTTCCAACTTAGCTTAAAAAAATACAGAAAGCATAGTTCCCCATATTGTTGTTTATCTCCTTGCCATTCCCAGCTTTGATCATTTCTTCTACGGTCTTTAGTGCTACCCAATCAATATTAATCAATGAACACGTGAGATTCCACAACTATGTAATCATTTAAAACATAGCATGAAGTGTAGCTATCTACTCTATTTTGTTCACACAAACAATATCAAACTCCTTACAATTCAACTTCTCTCCATAAGTTGTGCTCCATTAATATTACATCCCTCATATACAAAGCGAAATAATAACCTTCTTTCAAGTTTTAATGTGCCACAGTATCTTCCACACATCCCTTCCCACCCCCCTCTGATTATTTCCCTTCAAGTTTGTATACTGTCATATTCTACTCAATGCACTCCACAGCAGGCTGGATCAATCGGATGAAGGAATGATGATCTTTGCCCCTTGTCATCAAAGGTAGTTGAACCAACAGCTCCAGGACCATCTGACCATGTGTTTCTATTCAAACTCCATGTAAGTTACTGTTGAAGAATGAAAAAAGTCCCACATTGGTGGTTAATGAGATGGGTGGACTCTTTATAAGGCTTGGGCAATCCTCCTTCCTTTGAGCTAGCTTTTGGGGTGTGAGTTAGGCCCAAGACCTAGTTTTATATGATATTAGAGCAGGACTCAGCTCACCCAATGTTGGGGCCCCGAAAAATTAAAAATTGCCCACGCACCAGATGCAAAGCACTGGGCATGAGGTGGGGAGTTGAAAAATGAAAAAAGTTTCACATTGGTGGTTAATGAAATGGATAGACTCTTTATAAGGCTTGGGCAATCCTCCTTCCTTTGAGCTAGCTTTTGGGGTGTGAGTTAGGCTCAAGACCTAGTTTTACAGTTACCATGCATAATTATAAAATATTCAAAAAACTGTGACGTAACCTAAGAAATTTCAATATCCATATTTTGTCATATTCAGGAGATGCTGGTGAGTAATTGCATCAGAAGATAAATTGAAGATCTGGTTAAGTGAACATTACTACAGGTTCAATCTCTTCACAGGAAAAAATGCAACACCAAGCAGTTTTGGGTCTGGGAGTATTAATCTGAGTAACTTCAACTACTAAGCTTAAGCATGCATGCATCAAGAATTACTTGAGCAAATTATTAATCTATGGAGAGGGAACTCATGGATTTTCCAGGCTAAATCCTATAAGCATGTCTATGCATGCAAGGTCGCACTGAAGGAAACCCAAAAACAAGCATTCCCTTTAGCTGATACCAAATACACCACTAAAGACCAATTACAGGACACTACCATGCTATGTTGCTCGGACTCTTCAAGAATGTAGGTGGTCACATGCCGGATCCTTCAAAAATAGTGCATTTTTGAAAGATCAGGCACGGGTGCGGCATCATATTTGAAGAGTCCGAGCTACATAGCCAGCATGCATCTCAAAACAGAAGTTTTATAATTCCATTAATCTTTTATTGAGGGGAGGAAAGAGAACGCATTTTTTCTAGTATTTTTACTTCAAAAATCAATTTGTGCTGGAGAATTCAAACCAATCTAAAACCCAATAACTAGGTGGAAGATCATAGTTAGCTTCTCTTTTGTTAAGTAAACCCATCAACAAGTTATCCTAAACCATCTACAGCACAGCATGAACCAAATACAGTAGCACAAAATCTTTACACAACCAAAAATGTTTACCTTCTATTTTGCATCATGGCAGAATCTAGATCCACATTCCTTGTTATCTTACACCATGCTTGCTTTCTAGAAGAAGAATTCTTTATTTCACTGCATATTACAGTCTCCTTCAACCTTAACTCAATTTCTGAATAGCGAGAGTCCGTCGATACTATATTTATAAGGAAAAAATGCTTGTCAATAAGCAATATTTATCTCAGCTCTCATCTTCCTTGTACTTACAAAAAGATAAAATTATCAAACAAGTGAAGAACATATAGTGATTCAAATAGAAGTCTATATAACTGAACAACACAATTAACACAGCAAATCAAGTATCACCAATATAAAGTAGAAGAAAAGCATGGTGTATCCAGACTCAAGAGATTGAGATACCTAATATTACAAGACTGTGGTATTCTAGGATGAGGAACAGGTTCTTTATCTAATACTTATTTGGATCTTCCTTTCGTCACCAAAACAAAAAGTTGTAGTGGGTGTACAGAAGTGTCAGAAAAGACTATCCCTTGAGCGTAAGCTAGCCTTGAGTAATAGTGTTTTGGATTCTATTCCTACATATGCAGTTGCATTGTTTCCCTATACCTGTGAAATAGAGAAAACACTGGACAAATTTGAGAAGAGACTTGCTACGGTAAGGCAACAAAGACAAGAAGGTTTTTCATTTAGTGGAATGGAAATGGCTGCATTGCCTACGAAAAAAATAGAGCGGGAATAAAAAAAATATGAGGTTACATAATTGTAGCCTGCTAATGAAATGGCTTTGGAGGTTTGATATAGAGGAAGGAGCTAATCATAGAAAAAATGATTTGGACGGGAATGGTGCACAAAAATGATGTCATCCTTACATGGAGTAACTGAAAGAGTATCAGGTTAGTATGGCCCGAATTTGTGATCAGGATTGCTGTCATTGTAGAAGATGAAAGAAAGTCTCCTTTTGGAATGACAATTGGATTAGACACTGTTCTTTGGAGAACTTTACAAATTTGATTGGTATGGCACCAAAATCCTAGAGCAACATTTTATCAGTGGAGAACTCGGAATAGATGGGATATAATTTTTCCTTTTTGAAACTGGTAAATGTGTTACATGGGATATAATCAAAATGACCAAGTGTTGGAAAGCATAGTTGATTTTGTTAGTTTACTCAAAAGCTCTAAATGAGTATCAGATACAGAAAACTAGTTACAAGGATAGTGATCTACTGCTATGCATCAATGGTTACAAATGATGCAACGCACTCCCTTGCCATGAAAACATATCTGCAGATCAGAGGCTCCATACAAAGTGGCTTGTTTCTCTTTTTGTCGCAAAGAGGCCTGCTTAATCCATGAAGTTTTACAAAGAAGATTCCAACTTTGCAGCAGATGCTGATCAAACAGGGTGAAAAGTGAAAGCATTGAGCATTTGTTCTTGCATGGTCATTTTCTTACCAATTGTGGCAGTTATTTTTTGGCATGATGAGACTACAGTAAGTGCCTAATCAACAAAAGAACTATTTAGCTGTGAGAATGGTTGGATAAGCAATCTCAAACTTGCAACATGCATCTGCTGGACTATATGGGGAAAGGGAAATATGAGATATTTTGAGGATATTCATATCCAGTTAGGCAGATCAAATATTTATTGGTAGCTTTTATTTTCAATTTTGGTGTAATATGAATTAAGTAAATGAGGCTGAGGCAGTGTTGGACACCAGGGAATCATTACGAGGATTGCTTGGATTCAATCTTCTGGTCCTACTGCATGTAGTTCAGCGCTCTCTTAATCCTGTTCTGATATAAATAGATCTAGTGATTAATAAAATCAAGCATCATCACAAAATTGACTTATAAAAGAAGACGAGCGCAATTCCTACTCATCTCCATCTATGGCAAAGTTGGTTCCATGTAGGAAGTGCTATGTACGGGACAGCGATAGATCCAACTCAGTTGGTCAACCACAAAAATATCACAAAGTATAACACATTATGCTGATATTAATCAAATCACTGAACTTCACCAACATGCTGATGAAATGGGAAGGGGGTCAACAGAAGGCTGCTTCTTTGCATCCCTCCTCCCAAACGGGAAGGGGTCAAAGGATTTACCACCACAAAACTCTCTTTGAAGGAGCAATCCACAATGTTTCCCAACAGATTTGAACTTTTAAAGCACAACTTCCATTTAAGTCAAAATAAGAACAAACCACCCTTTCAAATCCATTTCCTGCTGTAAGTTTCATAGACATATTGGAATTTTCTGTCACACAAGAATGATATATTTTAATATGAAATACAAGCAAATATCTTATGCCAAATGTCATTGCTCATTTATACCCTAGCAAAGCTCTGGTGTTGTAGAATACAAACTTTTAACACATTACTGGTGATACTATTTTAACCAACTCCTGCTTATTTAATAACATAATCAATGAAAAGATCATGCTACAATTTCAAGATATCAGAAATTCAGAGCATAGACATAATTTTACTAGTTGATGATCTTATATGTGAAAACCAGCCCCGAACTTTTTCCATTCAAGTTTTTCACATTGAATTATCTTTTTTTTTTATAACTGAGAAATCTATCTGCAGCCCGCCCTTGGACCAACCACAGCCTTCTAAATGAGCTTATTCTGATGTAGCGCTAATATTTAACAACGTAAATTGCAGGATTTGGTGTCCCCTCTATATAGACCCTATCAGCTGTCTATGATTCTAAATGTTTACGGCATTTCACCATACTATCATATCTTGGACTCACAGATTGTTAATCAATTCTCCTGCATCCTTCCTCAAAGCCAAACTACATAGGTTATATATAACAAGCATATACAACAACAACAACACACCCAGTAAAATCCCACAAGTGGGATTTGGGAAGGGTAAAATATACACAAACCTTACCACTAGTTCACAGAAATAGAAGAAATAGAGAGGTTGTTTCCGAGAGACCCTCATCTCAAAAATACCATCCCAAAAGCAGATATATAACAAGCATATAGCACTTCCAAATTAAATCACACAAATGCACTAATTTCAAAAATCAAAAGCAGTTGAATCAAGATCTGATATAGAACAATATACAATTTGTTGCACAAAATTAAAATGTAATACGCAAAGAGCAGGCTACTTCAACGACAACCATACTTGAAGAAAACTTAAAAAACATTTTCTTGGACTCTCTAAACACCACACAGAGTAATCAAAAGATGGCTGAAATTGTAGCATTTTACTCATTGATATTTAAAGAAAATACTTGTCCTTCCTATATTTCATGAGAAACCATCCTTGTGACTCGTAACCGAAATTCAAATTAACCCCTTTCATGAAATAAAGAACATATTTCGGTGTCACAATTCACAATTTTGGTACACACAATTCTAATTTGGGTCAACCAAACAAAAGGAAAAATTTATGGGTTCTTACAAAACGTGACAACCCTTTATAAAAGAATGGTGCTTACTAAGTTTGGCCCAGACTTCATCTTGGGGAGGTTTAGGCGTAGAGCTTTCTCCCTTCTCCATTGTTGTTTAAGGTGAAGGATAAATGAGTCGAGAGTTGATATATACTACTCTATTAATTATAAAGGAGAGAAGATTGCACTGGAAGAAAGAAAGGAAGAAAATTGAAATAAGTCGGGAAATCATCGATGTGGGAGTCTATTTTTTTAGTTTTGCAGTTTTGCCCCGTTTGAATTTACACCAAGGCCCCACACTCGTAATCCTAATCATAGGAGCAACAAAAATAGTCATGTATGTTTAGGTTGGTACAAGAGATATGACATGAAATTATTCATTGGAAATTGAAATTTTACGTGAATAAGTAATTTGTGTTAAGTATGAATTGTTGTAATGGAAAGTCTACAATTTGGATCCTTATTTTGTGTGTCACTCAAGACTTTGGTAGTCCACTTTAGTGGCTACCAAAGCTCTATATATTTGCCTTCAATTCTGTTTGTAAAAGAATACACAGATCAACGGAAGAAAAAATACACTGCAATATATTATTCTCCCTTCTTCTCAGTTTTAAGCTTTTGATTCCCCTTACATATATTCTAGTTAATTCTAGATTTATTTTATAACACGTTATCAGCACGAAGCTCTGCCCATTTCAAGCCATTGTAAACAGGTAAAAGGGGTAAGAATTTATTTTATCAAAATGTCTAATATTTCAAAAGTTGAATTTACTGTACTTAATATTTCTGGATCTAATTATTCATCATGGGCACTAGATGCTGAACTACATTTAGAATCAATGGGTCTGGCAGACACCATTAAAGATGAAAATAAGGCATCCGGTCAAAACCATGCCAAAGCTTTAATTTTTCTCCGCCACCATCTTGACGAGGGACTAAAATTACAGTATTTGACAATAAAAGATCCCCTGAAATTGTGGAAGAATCTAAAAGATAGATACGACCACCTGAAGTTGGTCGTCCTTCCACAAGCACGTCATGATTGGTTAAATCTAAGATTATTAGATTTTAAAAATATAACTGAGTATAATTCAGCAATGTTTAGAATTATATCACAGTTAAATTTATGCGGAGAAGAAATAACTGAAACTGACAAGCTTGAAAAAACATACTCCACATTTCCACCCGCGAATATGCTCCTGCAGCAGCAATATCGCGGTATGGGTTTTACAAAATATTCTGAATTACTTTCACACCTTCTTATTGCTGAAAGACATAATGAATTATTGATGAAAAATCATGATAGTCGGCCCGTTGGTTCTTCGCCACTCCCTGAAGTGAATCAGGCGAATTATAACCAACGAGAAAGAGATTATGGCCCCAGAAGTGGTCGTGGTCGTGGCCGTGGCCGAGGTCAAAGAAGAAATCATGATAGTCGTCTCGCACCGAGGCACGACCAGCAATCTAAAAAGAAGGAAGAAAAGCCAGAAGCTTTTCCAAAGAAAAATTCAGAAAGTATATGTCACAGATGTGGAGGCAAAGGGCACTGGTCAAGGACATGTCGGTCATCTAAACGCCTTGTTCAACTATATCAGGCATCATTAAAAAGAGCGGAAAATCCAGAGACAAATTTTTTGTCTGAAAATAATATGGAACATGTGTATCTGGATGTAGCGGACTACTTAAATTTTCCAGAAGAAAATTTAAATATTAATGAAAATATGAACGATGATGAGCATGATAATATATAAAATAATTTTCTTTATTTATATGTGCGCTTATGTTTTTATATCCCGTGAAGATAAAAATAATAATAATAATAATTTGTATCTTGTCTTCCTTATTCTTATATATTTAACTTATGCAAGATTTTTCATTAAATACACATGAGGCCCAAATAAATATTTACTTTATTATTTCTCTTTTTGAAGAATGGATATGCCTCAAATTTTGTTTGGATCAATAATCAATCGCGAAGATATTTGTGTTATTGACAGTGGAACGACTCATGCAATTTTTAAAGACGAAAAATATTTTTCTTCTTTACTTAAAAGAAAGGCAAATGTTACTACAATATCTGGTAGTGCAAAAATAATTGAAGGCTCCGGAAGAGCTACTATTTTTCTGCCTAAGGGGACAAAAATTGTTATAGAAGATGCATTGTTCTCTTCTAAATCCCCAAGAAATCTGCTAAGTTTTAAAGATATCCGCAGAAATGGATATCATGTTGAGACACTAAATGAAATGAATATTGAATACCTTGGTATAACCAAGAGTGTCTCAGGCCAGAAATATATTTTAGAAAAATTACCAACTTTATCGTCTGGCCTATATTATGCAGAAATTAGTGCAATTGAAGCACATTCGATCGTAAACAAGAAGTTTACTGATCCAAAAACTTTTGTGCTATGGCATGATCGAGTAGGTCATCCTGGATCAATAATGATGAGACGAATCCTTGAAAATTCAAGCGGTCATCCATTAAAGAACCTGAAGATTCTTATGAATGACGAATTTTCATGTGCTGCTTGTCATCAAGGCAAATTAATTGCAAGACCATCAACCCTGAAGGTTGGCACTGAATCCCCAAAATTTTTGGAACGTATACATGGGGACATATGTGGACCTATTCACCCACCTAGTGGAGTGTTTAGATATTTTATGGTCCTAATAGATGCATCATCAAGATGGTCTCACGTGTGCCTTTTATCATCCCGCAACCTGGCGTTTGCGAGGCTACTGGCGCAAATAATAAGATTAAGGGCGCAATTCCCAGATTATCCAATTAAATCCATTCGTCTGGATAATGCTGGAGAATTTACATCCCAAGCTTTTGATGATTATTGCATATCAATTGGGATAAAAATTGAACATCCGGTAGCTCATGTTCATACTCAAAATGGCCTTGCAGAGTCATTTATTAAGCGCCTGCAATTGATAGCTAGACCACTGCTCATGAAATCAAAATTACCCATTGACGTGTGGGGTCATGCTATCTTACATGCAGCAGCACTTGTACGTCTCAGACCCACTAATTATCATAAATATTCTCCATCACAATTGGTATTTGGTCATGAACCAAATATAGCTCATCTACGAATCTTTGGCTGTGCGGTATACGTGCCTGTAGCACCACCGCAACGCACTAAGATGGGCCCTCAACGGAGGTTAGGTATACATGTTGGGTTTGACTCACCCTCCATAATTCGCTACCTCGAACCGTTGACAGGAGATTTATTTACTGCCAGATTTGCAGATTGTCGGTTTGATGAAACAATTTTCCCGCAATTAGGGGGAGAGAAAAAGGAACCCCAGAGAGAAATTGCGTGGAAAGTTTCATCACTATCTCACTTTGATCCACGAACACGCACATGTGAACAGGAGGTCCAGAAGATCATCCATTTGCAGACAATAGCAAATCAAATGCCAGATGCATTTACTGATTTGAAACGGATAACTAAGTCACATATCCCTGCAGTGAATGTGCCTATCCGGATCGAAGTCCCAAAGGGACCAGCTACCAGTATCACAGCTTCTGAATCCCAAACACGCCTGAAGCGTGGTAGACCAGTGGGTTCAAAGGATAAAAATCCTAGAAAGAGAAGCGTAAGGAATGATAAAAGTGATACTACAAAAGGACTTCCTGAAGAAGATCCAGACTTGAGAAATCCTGATGTTCCTGAAGAAATCAGTGAACCCGAGACTCAAGTGAATAAAGAACTTCCAATAAGTTCTATTGATAATGAGATAAGTTTAGATCGATCGAAAATTACAGTGGATAATGTTTTTGCATATAATGTTGCACTTAGCCTCATGCAAGACAATGAAAGTCTTGAGCCTAAATCTGTCGAAGAATGTCGACACAGAGATGATTGGCCAAAATGGAGAGAAGCTATTCAATCCGAATTGAATTCACTCTCTAATCGTGAGGTATTTGGACCTGTAGTCCAAACCCCTGATGGTGTAAGACCAGTTGGCTATAAATGGGTTTTTGTGCGAAAGCGAAATGAGAGAAATGATATTGTAAGATACAAGGCACGCCTTGTTGCACAAGGATTCTCTCAGAAACCCGGTGTCAACTATGAGGAAACATATTCACCTGTTATGGATGGAATAACCTTTCGATATCTCATCAGTTTAGCTGTACATGAAAATCTTGAAATACATCTAATGGATGTAGTTACAGCTTACCTCTATGGTTCACTTGACAGTGAAATTTACATGAAAATCCCAGAAGGATTCAAATTGCCCGAAGCATATACTAAGTCTCGGGAAATGTTCTCAGTCAAATTACAAAGATCATTATATGGTCTGAAACAATCAGGGCGTATGTGGTATAATCGCCTTAGTGAGTACTTGATAAATAAAGGATATATAAATAATGCCATTTGTCCATGTGTTTTCATTAAGAAAACAGGATCGGAGTTTGTAATACTCGCTGATTATGTTGATGACATAAATCTCATTGGAACTCCTGAAGAGGTCCAAAAGGCAATTGAATATTTAAAGAAAGAATTTGAGATGAAAGATCTTGGAAGGACAAAACTTTGTCTGGGTCTGCAAATTGAACATTTAGCAGACGGGATCTTTGTTCATCAATCTGCCTATACTGAGAAAATCTTAAAGCGATTCTATATGGACAAAGCACATCCGTTAAGTACTCCAATGGTTGTTAGATCACTTGAAGTGAATAAAGACCCATTTCGTCCTCCAGAAGAGGATGAAGAACTTCTTGGTCCAGAAGTACCATACCTCAGTGCCATTGGTGCACTCATGTATCTTGCTAACTCAACCAGACCTGATATAACATTTTCTGTTAATCTGCTAGCAAGGTATAGTTCTTCCCCAACGCGAAGGCACTGGAATGGTATCAAGCATATTTTGCGATACCTGAAAGGTACAATTGATATGGGTTTGTTTTATACTAACAAAAGCTGTGCAGACCTTGTTGGTTATGCAGATGCAGGTTATTTATCAGATCCACATAAAGCCCGATCTCAAACAGGCTACCTGTTTGCATATGGAGGAACTGCTATATCATGGCGATCTACAAAGCAGTCAGTTGTTGCTACTTCTTCAAATCATGCTGAAATAATTGCGATTCATGAAGCAAGTAGAGAATGTGTATGGTTGAGATCAATGATACATTTCATCGAAGGAAAATGTGGACTGAAAAATGATGTCATAGTACCCACGGTCATATTTGAAGACAATGCTGCGTGCATAGCTCAATTAAAGGGTGGCTTCATAAAAGGAGACAGAACGAAGCACATTTCACCGAAATTATTCTTCACACATGATCTTCAGAAGAAAGGTGATATTGATGTACAACAAATTCGTTCGAGTGACAATCTTGCAGATTTATTCACTAAGGCATTGCCAACATCAACATTTGAAAAACTAAGACATAAGATTGGAATGCACCGTCTCCAAAATATCAAATGAAGTCTTCATCAGGGGGAGTAAAATACGCGCTGTACTCTTTTTTTCCTTAACCAAGGTTTTATCCCACTGGGTTTTCCTGGTAAGGTTTTTAATGAGGCAGCTAATGATGCGTATTAAGGTCACCTAAAACTTTCCTTTACAAAACAATTCAGGGGAAGTGTTAAGTATGAATTGTTGTAATGGAAAGTCTACAATTTGGATCCTTATTTTGTGTGCCACTCAAGACTTTGGTAGTCCACTTTAGTGGCTACCAAAGCTCTATATATTTGCCTTCAATTCTGTTTGTAAAAGAATACACAGATCAACGGAAGAAAAAATACACTGCAATATATTATTCTCCCTTCTTCTCAGTTTTAAGCTTTTGATTCCCCTTACATATATTCTAGTTAATTCTAGATTTATTTTATAACAATTTGAATATTAAAGTTGTATTTTTGTAATAAATAAATATGGAAGTGTATATAAATTGAAAGAGCTATTAACATTTTTCTCATTTATATCTATCTAACTATATTTTATATTAAATAAAAGCATGAATCTAAGGCCCCGTAGGTTAAAAGATCGAAGGCCAAAAAGAAATGCAGAATTGGGATCTAGTGAAAAAAATACGAGCCATCTACGGTTCGTGGTTGGGATCACAAGTTGTAAACAGACCTTATGGATGAGAAGGGACAGTGAGAAATTTGAAGTCTGGGATGAATGTACGAAAGGGGTGTCTACAACCCATTAAAGAAATTACGAACCATAGACTTAGGCTCAAAGAATAAAAGACTAAAATCAAGTCTCTGAAGTTTGAGAGGTGTCACCAGACGAAATCCCTTTTACGAACCGTGGTTTCTTTTATGAGCTCTCAAATGAGCTCATGGTTTGAATCCTAGAAGGGTGAAAAATTATAAGTGTAGGAAGGTTTCACGAGGGGTCTTTACGACCCATAGAATGGATAACAATCCGTAAAAAGTTTTTATAGATTGAGGTTCAAAGACTTATTTTTAGGGGTTCAAAGTGTAACCAGGACGAAACCCCGACCTATGACCCATAGATTGGGTCCCTAGATGCGGTCCAAAACTTTGTAATGAAGAGCGATTTTGATATTTTCCCACATCCTAAGCTCAATACTATGTCGTTTTAAGCTTATTTCCTCCCATATCAAACCCATTCCTTCCCAATGCTCTTATTCACTCTCCACTCTAGTGTCACCCAAATTCCCCTTAGGCAAATTCCTCCTCACAAGGTGTCATGCCCTAGGAGGGTACCCTTGGCATGGCTGACTATTGAAGAACCATTGCTGATTCCCAAGAGAACCACCTAGCCTCATCGTCACATCAACTCAACAGCGAGAGAAATACTCAAATGAAACAAACATCATATGAATGAATATAGCTCTATTAAAATATAGTTTCTAATGAATAAGTTTGGAAATACAAAACACTCAACAAATCCTCTACTCAATGTCTATGAAGCCTCTACTCAATAATCTAGATGGCACCATGACAGTCCATGGATACCCCCAAATCAAAGTAAGAAAGTACTCAATTGAAAATAGGAAATAAAAGGTCTCCTCCGAAAAGCAAGGAGGGCTCACCAACTCTGAGCATGCACTGATCCGGACCTCAACAATGTGCGGGCTAAAGTCCTCTATCACCTGTATCTACATCAAGAAACGATGCAGGCCCAAATGGACACCAGTAAATGGAATATACTGGTATGTAAAATAGCTCAAGAAAGAAACTCTCAACTCACTCACCTCAACTCGAACATCTCATACTCAACTCAATAGATATGCAAGTTTTAAAGAAATCATGCTTTTAAATAGACTCAGTAGTATTAAACTTAGTTTAAAATATCATGCTCAATTAGTGTTTCCTTAGGAATTTCTCTTAACCGGTATCCAATCCCATCATCTTTAGTTTGGTGATGCACAACAAAGGCGACGTCGTTACCACACCCGTCCTAAACTTGCCATGGTAAAGGACGATCATCTCTCTTATGGATCCATAATAAATGTCCGTATTTTGGGACAAGAGCCGCCAGAACGTGTTGTATGACTATCCTACACTAGCAGCATAGTTCTGTGGGTTAAAGTATTTATTTACTCGCTTCCAGATCAGTGCTTGATACTCCTCCCAAGACTAAAACATGCGCAACTCATCAATCAACTCAAATATCAAATTCTCAATCAATCAACTCAAATCTCAACCTCATTAGGTTGTCTCAACTCAGTTCATCTTAGTTTCTCATCAACTAAGTCAATCAAGGAAATCAATCAGACTCAACTCGGACTTAGTTAGTCATTTAGACTCACTCAATTGGACTCATCATGTAATACAAGCAAAATGCATAAACATACATGTGATTAAAATGCAACATGCTTCTCATGCTCAATTATGCTCAAGTTACTCAACTCAAGCCTCAACTCAATCTATGCACAAAATTTCATATAATTATGCAATTTCGAGTTCATAATATCAATGTGTAAAGTTTATATCTCAATCTCATATCAACAACAGTGTGATGCATCAATTATTTAGTTTATAATCATGAGGACTCAAAGAAATTACAGAAAATTTGGTATTTGATTTACAGAATTCTCAAGACTCAACTCTACTTCTCAATTTTGACTCAAGAAGAGAAAAAGAGCGTGTGAATGAATGTAGTTCCACACTTTAGTAAGCCTTACATACCTGGAAATACAAGAATAGTCAACTTCTCATAGAATCTCCACTCACATGCTTGGAACCCTAGCTTTCTCCCATTCCTCGATGCTCTCTAGAGTTTCTAAGTATTTTTCAGGAGTGATACCCTTAGGGTACTGATAAGGTGGCTAAAACAAGTCCAAAACATCGTGGGTTTTGATTAAAATAGGTAGGAAAAGACAAAATTACCCCTCAAGAAAAACTGTCGAAGTAGACCATGAAACCCTTTTTACGGCTCATGAACAGGTTACGGGCCGTGGTCCTCTCTCGTGGAAAGTTGATCAAATTGTAAAGTTCTGAATCTCATTCTATGAACAGTCAGATGACTCATGGAACGTGTTACGGGTCGTGTTCCCTTTCCTAGATTCAAGATAAAAATTATGAATTTTTGGATCTTATTTTACGACTTGACAAATGGCTCGTGGAACATATTACGGTTCCCTCTCGTAGATTCTCTTTTATACTTAACCAAAAAATTTTAACTCTGAAACACCTTTTACGACCTGGTACATGGGCCGTACTCCAGACTATGGCTCTAAACCCTCTCATAGAACCAGGTCTGAGGACTTGTTTCACTTTCAAAATTTCTAGGGTTTTACATTATCTCCACCTTGGGATCATTCGTCCTTAAATGATGAGAGATCTAGGAAGCTAGTCAAGGCATGAATCCTATCCAAGACTCCAACAAATAAACGACTTACAAATCACTTATGCAATCAGTCAATTAGGCAATTAAGCAACTAAAACACTTAAACAGTCAATAATTTAAATCAATTTTCACTTGAACTCTAGAGCTCTAAAGTCTATCAAACTCAGATTGGAAAAAGAACTCAAGGAATAGGAAGTAAAGAATTTAGAAGGAAATAATTACCATCAACTCTCTCATCATCAGTAGTTGGGAATAAATGAGGGTACTTGACCTTCATATGCTCCTCTGCCTCCTAAGTAGCTTCTTCTGCAAATTGGTTTCTCCATAATACTTTGAAAGATGCAATCTTTTGGTCCTCAACTTGCGAACCTGACAATCAAGGATTTCTTCATAACTCAATATGTCCTTCACTCCAATACTCTCAACAGGCACAACTAACTACGGATCTTCCAAACACTTATTCAGCATGGAAACATGGAAGACCAGATGGATGGTCGCTAACTCTGGTGGTAGCTCCAACTTATAAGCCACATTACCCACTCTCTTTATGATCTGATAAGGGCCAATATACCTCAATCTCAGCTTTCCCTTCTTCGCGAATCGCATCACACCCTTCATAGGTGACACATTCAAATACACCCAATCGCTGACCTCAAACTCTTAGTCTTTTCTTCTAACATCAGTGTTGGATTTCTGTCGACTTTGTGTAGTCTTTAATATTTCCTGGATGATCTTCACTTTCTCCATAGCTTGGTGAACCAATTCTGGTCCAATCAATTCTGCCTCACCTACCTCGAACCATCTAATCGGTGATCTACACCTTCTCCCATAGAGTGCCTCATACGGGGCCATCTGAATACTCGAATGGAAGCTGTTGCTATAGGCAAACTCAATCAAAGGCAAATAGTCATCCCAATTAACTTTGAAGTCAATAATGTAGGCTCTTAGCATATCCTCCAAGGTCTGAATTATGCGCTCTGCCTGGCCATCGGTGTGTTGGTGGAAAGCAGTGCTAAGGTTCTCCTTTGAACCTAAGCCTTTCTGGAAAAACATCCAAAATTGAGAAATGAATTGCGCTCCTCTGTCTAAGATAATAGCCAAGGGGAATCCATGTAATCTAACTATCTCTCTTATGTATAATCGAGCATCATCCTCTGCAGTATTAGTCATCTTTACCGCCAAGAAGTGTGCAAATTTTGTCATTCGATCAGCTATCACCCAAATTAAATCATGATGTCTGCGGGACCCCGGTAAGCCTGTGATGAAGTCCATATTAATCATCTCCCATTTTCATTCTGGAATTTCAAAATTCTGAGCTACTCCATATGGCCTTTGGTGCTCAACTCTAACTTGTTGGTAATTCGGGCAATTTGAAATGAACTCAACAACGTCTTTCTTCATTCCACTCCCCCAGTAGACTTCTCTCAAGTCATGGTACATCTTGGTTGACCCTAGGTCAATCGAATATCTAGAGTTATGGGCTTCTTCCATGATTTTTTCTCGAATAACATCAACACTTGGAACACACAATCTGCCTTGTTATCTCAATACTCCATCTCCCCCTTTGCCTAAAGCCATCAACTTCTGCTTATGCACATCCGCCTTCAACTGTAATAAAATAGGATCTTGATCTTGTTTCTCCTTCACCTCTACTACTAGAGATGATATAGACCCATTATGCACAAGAACTCCTTCGTCGCCTAATTCATCTAGTTGAATCCTAATCGTGCCAATCGGTGAACCTCTTTGGCCAACTCCTTTTACTTTTCCTCCACATGGGCGGTGCTTCCCATGGATAACCAGCTAAGAGCACAAAAAACTACATTAAATTCACCTTAGTGGTAGATGATGCTCATGCCATTGTCTTTAAGGAACTCAAGCTATCTCCGCTGCCTCAGATTAAGCTCCTTCTGGGTAAAGACGTATTGCAGGCTCTTGTGGTCTATGAATAAATCAAAATGTGCTCCATACAAATAGTGGTGCTATAGTTTGAGGGCAAACGCCACTGCTGCCAACTCTAAGTCATAAGTGAGATAATTCTTCTCATGCACCTTAAGTTATCTAAAAGCATAAGCAACAACTTTACCTCTCTGCATTAACACACATCCCAATCCCACTCTCAAAGCATCACAATGACAAATCAATCTGTTCCATCAGGCAAAGTTAATACTAGGGCAGTAGTCAACCTTGTCTTTAGCTCCTGGAAACTCCTCTCACACTCATCAGACCATTGAAACTTGACCTTCTTCTGAGTCAGTCTAGCCAATGATGCGAATATGAAAGAAAATCTTTCAACAAATCTGCGGTATCAGCTAGCCGATCCCAGAAAACTCCTTATATCTATCAGAGAGGTTGGTCTAGGCAATTCTTAACCGCCTCAATCTTTTGAGTATCCATTTGATGCCATCTTCTGAAACTATGTGGCTTAAAAATGTCACAGACTTGAGGTAAAACTCACACTTCAAACAGTTTGCAAATAACTCATTATCCCTGAGTGTTTACAAAGCGATTCTAAGGTGATTAGCATGATCCTCCTCATCTCTGGAATAGACCAAAATATTGTCAATAAACACAATAATGAATATGTCAAGATACTATCAAAATACTCTGTTCATCAAGTCCATGAAGGCTACAGGCGCATTTGTCAACCCAAAGGACATCACCAGGAACTCGAAGTGACCATATCGGGTTCAAAAGCAATCTTCGGGATGTCACGTTCTCTCACTTTCAATTGGTGTTAGCCCAATAAGAGGTCTATCTTAGAGAAAACAGTGGCACCCTGAAGTTGGTCAAACAAGTCATCGATCCTCAAAAAGGGGTACTTATTCTTGACTATCACCTTATTCAACTAGCGGTAGCAAATACACATTCTAAGGGAACCATCCTTCTTTCACATGAACAAGACCAGAGAACCCTATGGAGAGACACTCGGCCTAATAAATCCCTGCTCTAGAAAATCTCTCAACTGCTCCTTCAACTCTTTCAACTCTACAGGGGCCATTCTATATGGCAGAATATAAATAGGCTGGGTATCGAGGAGAACATCAATTTCGAAGTCGATCTCCCTATCAGGAGGGAATCTAGGCAAATCCTTAGGAAATACATCAGGGAACATGCTCACAATTAGGACAAACTCAAGAGTAGGAGGCCCAACATCATCGGACTTAACTTGCACGAGGTGATAGATACGTCCCTTAGAGATCAGTCTTTGGGCCTTGAGGTAAGAAATAAACCTACCCTTTGGCGCAGCCTTGAGGTAAGAAATAAACCTACCCTTTGGCGCAACAAAATCTTCCTTCCACTCAATAATGGGATCATTTGGAAACTGGAATTTGACAGTTTAGGTTTTGCAACCAACAGAGGCATAACAGGTATGAAGCCAATCCATGCCAAGGATCACATTGAAATCAACCATCTCTAACTAAATCAAATCAGGAAGAGTATCCCGATGATAGATAGACACCACACAATCTCTATAGATCCTTTCGACTCGATTGGACTCACCAACAAGAGTAGAAACAGAAAATAGCTCAAGCAAGCACTCGGGAAGGATCCCAAATCTACAGCTACATATGGCGTCACAAAGGAACAAGTCGCACCTAGATCAAGTAAAACATAACAATGAAAGGTAAAGACTCAAAGCATACTTGTCACAACATCTGATGCGTCCTCTTGGTCCTATCGGTTCCCCCATCGCATATAGACAATTTGTCCTACCATATGTCCCTAGTGCAACACCTCTCTAGTTACCCCTCGCTGGTGGTGCTGTGGTAGAATACTGAGCTTTATTGCCCCACATCGGATACTCCCTCTGAAAATGTCCTGGCTGGCCATACTTGTAGCAACCATTCCCTCTATCTCTACATTCTCCCAGGTGCATCCTGCCATATTTTCCACAAGGTGGCTTCTCTTTAGAGCTAAAGGTCACACTCCCCTAAGATTGTGAACCCTGTGCCCTAAAGTTTGGCTAACATTAGGACTTTTGATAATACCTGCGGCTCGGGGCTACTACATTGGCTGAAGATGGTGCATAGCTAGTGGACCTCCTCTAGAAGTAAGACTTATCTCCCTTACTCTGCTTAGGCTTAGGCCCTACTAACTTGGCCTTCTTATTCAGATGCTCCTCTCTATCTTTTTTCTTATGCTCCTCAATTTTCTGGGCATAGACTATAATTTTGGAGATATCTATACCTGGGATCAGCAATGCCACTTTGCACTCTTTCTTCACATATATACCTAACCCAGGTATGAATTTCCTCATCCTGCTCTCATATCCTAGACCATCTCTGGGGCATATCTGGATAATTGTATGAATTTCAGGCTGTACTCTTTAATAGTCAGTCCCTCTTGTTTCAGATTCACGAACTCCTCAATCTTGACCTCCCTCAACTCCTGGGGAAAGAAGTGATCAAGGAAGGCACTCTCGAACTCATCCCAAATAGTAGGCTCAGGATCCTCACCTCGACTCTCCTCCCATTGATTTTACCAAACATTAGCTACGACCTCGAGCTGATAGGCAACAAGCTTAACTCCCTCAGTCTCGGCCGTATGCATAGTTTTCAGCACCTTCCATATCTTATCAATAAAGTTCTAAGGGTGTTCCTCAATCTTTGACCCAGTGAAGACTGGTGGTTCATCCTCAGAAAGTCTCTCAATCTAGTGGCAACTGTTGGCTCTTGAGAACTAGAACTAGGAGTTTGTGAGCTCTGGTTCCTGCTCTGGGCAGCTACCAACTGTGTGAACATAGCAATAGCTCCTCTGAAATCAGCCTCTGTGGTAGGAGCAAGTGGGTAGTAGGTGGCTGAAGAGCCTCAACTATTCTAGAAGGTCGACCTCTGTCTCTTGTCTCCATCTGAGGAGGCACCTCTGAAGTGGGATTCTGAGCAATGTTGGCTGAAGCATTTCTCTGGGTCACCATACACTTAGGAGGCAGGATCTTCAAGCGCGTAATGTATGAGTTAGAAAGGCACTTTATAGAGTTTTAACTCTATCACACGAACTCAAAATACAAGAAAGGGTAACAATTCCCAATGTCCTATAGACTCATGCTTATAAAGTGTGGTGCATAACACACATATACACAAGACTCTACTAGACACGACTTCATAGACTCCCTAGGACTCTTGAACCTTGTGTTTTGATACTAAGTTTGTCATGCCCCGAGAGGCTACCTTAGTATGGCCAGCACTTGAAGAACCATTGTTGATTCCCCAAGAGAACTACTTGGCCTCATCGTCACATTAACTCAACAACGGAAGAAATACTCAAATAAAGCAAACGTCATAGGAATGAATATAACCCTACTAAAACATAGTTTCCAATGAATAAGTTTGGAAATACAAAATACTCATCAAATCCTCTACTCAATATCTATGAAGCCTCTACTCAACAATCTAGATGGTACCATGATAGGCCATGGATACCCCAAATCAAAGAAAGAAAGGACTCAATCGAAAACAGAAAATAAAAGGTCTCCTTCAAAAAGCAAGGAGGGCTCACTAACTCTAACAATGTACTGATCTAAACCTCAATGATGTGTGGGCTGAAGTCCTCTATCACCTGTATCTGCATATGCATCATGGAATGATGCAAGCCCAAATGGACGTCAGTATATAGAATATACTAGTATGTAAAATAGCTCAAGAAAGAAACACTCAACTCAACTCAACTCAATAGATATGAAAGTTTTAAAGAAATCAAGCTTTTAAAATAGACGAGTAGTATTAAACTTAGTTTAAAATCTCATGCTCAATCAGTTTTTTCTTATGAGTTTCTTTTAACCACATCCAATCCCATTATCTTTATTTTGGTGATGCACAATGAAGGCGACATCGTTGCCACGCCCATCCTAAACTTGCCAACGTAAAGGACGATCTACTCTCTCATGGATCCATAATAGGTGTCCGTCTTTTGGGACAAGAGTCGCTAGAACATGCTGTACTAATATACTATGATGGCAATGTAGTTTTGTAAGTTAGAGTGGTTATTTACTCGCTCCCAGATCGGTGCTTGATACTCCTCCTAAGACTAAAACATGCTCAACTCTCAATCAACTCAAATCTCAATCTCATTAGGTTGTCTCAACTCAGTCAATCAAGGAAATCAATCAGACTAAACTCAGACTCAGATAGTCATTCAGACTAACTCAATTGGACTAATCATGTAATGTAAGCAAACTGCATTAACATACATATGGTTAAAATGCAACATGGTTCTCGTGCTTAATTATGCTTAAGTTAGTCAACTCAAGTCTCAACTCAGTTCATACACAGAATTTCATATAATTATGCAATTTGGAGGTCATAATGTCAATGCGTAAATTTTATATCTCAATGTCATGTTAACAATAGTGTGATGCATCAATTATTCAGTTTATAATAATGAGAACTTAAAGAAATTACAGAAAATTTGGTATTTGTTTTACAGAAGTCTCAAGACTTAACTCTACTTCTCAATTTCGGCTCAAGGAGAGAAAAAAGGCATGTGAATGAATGTAGTTCCACATTTTAGTAACCCTTACATAAGTGGAAATAGTAGAATAGTCAACTTCTCATAGAATCTCTACTCATGTGCTTGGAACCCTAGCTTTCTCCCCTTCATCAATGTTCTCTAGAGTTTCCAAGTATTTTTTAGGAGTAATACCCTTAGGGTACTGATAAGGGGGCTAAAACAAGTCCAAAACATTGTGGGTTTTAATTAAAAAGGGTGAGAAAAGAAAAAATTATCCCTAAAAAGAAACTATTGACGTGGACCATGAAACCCTTTTTACGGCCCGTGAAAAAATGTTATGGGTTGTGGTCCTTTCTAATGGAAAGTAGATCAAAATTGTAAAGTTCTGAATCTCACTCTACGACCTTTCAGATAGCTCATGGAACATGTTACAGGTCGTGTTCCCTCTCGTAGATTCTAGACCAAAATTATGGATTCTTGGATCTTATTCTATGACTTGACAAATGGCTCGTGGAACATGTTATGGGTCATCTCATAGATTCTCTTCTATACTTAATAAAAGATTTAAAACTCTGAAACACCTTTTACAATCTGGTCCACGGGCTGTATTCCAGACTATGACTCGTAACCCTCTCGTAGAACCAAGTCTGAGGACCTGTTTCACTTTCAAAATTTATGGGGTGTTACACAAGGCTCAAGAAGGCAACTAGGGTTCGAAGGACTTGTTTTCCAAATCTCAAGCTTTTTTGTAGTCTTCTAATCAAGGTATGTGAATTTTGATTTGTGGATTCCTTCCACCCACAAAGCTCAAGTATGTTCCTTATTTTACTTAGCTTTCAAGTTATGAAAATTTTATGAATTGCATGAAGTCTTTTTAAGGTTGATATTATGATGTAATTTAAATCATATGAGTTATATGGATGTAATTCTATGATATGATCATGAGAGTTGATGATTTACAAGAAGTTTTCATGAATGGCTAACTAGGATTTTGAATGTTGTGGTGGGTTATTTTATGATTAATTTGAACTAATGAGTTTTTTTTTAAGTTTAAGCATATTCCTCTTGCATTATACATTTTAAAAGCTTCCATGCATTAAACCCACCAGGTTTCATGTTATGTTCAAATGAAGCATGTTATAAAAGGTAAGGCCTTCACTTAAATGTTTATGGAAGTTGTGAACACCTAATTTTTGACCAAATCTAAAAAAATTCACCTTTTAGGATTTTAAAATATTTATTTTGGGTTTGAATTATATATATTCATTTTTATCTCATCTTAGTAAGTTTATTTAAAATAATTTGAAAACTATAAAATAAATTTTCACCTGTTCCTTCCTGTTTTGAGTTGTCCACTCATTTTATAATTGGTCTAGAAATGGATTTCATAAGGTCTTCAAACGTAGTAGAAAAAGTTTGCCCTGAACTATCTCCTCATGAACATCGGCATCATCAACCAACATTGGAGGATCAATGGTCTGCTTTCCACCATGAGTAGTCACTGCTATACACTGCCCTTCCTATTTGGTTTTTGAATTGTGTTGATGGGCAATGTATCTTTCTGTCGCTAGCTGAGTTGAGTTGACATTTGACCAAACTATTACTCCAGTTGTTTGATAGAAATAGAATGAGACTCGATCTTCTGATTAATGCTGGAGATGTTAGACTTCACCCCCCTCAAGGTCTCATTCTGTGTGTCAGCCTTCTTCAATAGTCGATCAAACATCTCCTCTATTCTAGAGCTACCAGCACCTCACGATTATGTGGAGGCACATAAGGACCATTCTTGCAACCATCTCTGCGACCCCTATCAAATCTTTATCCTGGCCCCTGTTTCTTTCATAGTAACCTCTACCATTGTTGTCTCTAAAGGCGCCATCCCTGTTATAGTTCTGACCTTGGTTTCCTTGACCTTGGCACCAATAGTCCTGATTGGACCTATCATGACTCGAACATAGGGTCTAGGAGTGACATGTCGAATGGGAACCTGAGAGTCCCCAAACAAGCATCAAATTATCCACATTTACATATTGGTTCGGAAGCGTATTAAAGGAGGTAAACATATAGTTTTAAGGGACAGGAAAGTAGGACTCACGCTATGGGTATGTCAAGGAATAGAGATTGACATAGATTCACATAACACATAGCATGTAAAGACTAAGGGGCGAGTAAGTATGACTCACTCTATGAGACAAAATGGGACTTAGGATCTTCCACATTTTCACATCATAACATACATACACATCATATCATAACCGGATCATAAGACATATCCAACAGGTAGCCATAATCATAATCTCCAAATATCATCAGATAACATATATCTGTACAAGAGTCTACAAGATGTCCAACAATGCCTCTAGTCATAGAATAGGACGGAGCGCAAGACATGTCCCAGGCTCACCCTCAAAGTAAATAGCAAAACGGAAGCAACATAAGGTAGATAGATGGAGGCTTATCCTTGGAAGATAGGATTCACCACAAAACTTTCTCGAATTTGATCTAGCCGTCAAACTGTGGATGAAGGTAGTCTCCGTTCGTTACATGGTTAGATCATGTAGGCAAAATGTATGTGTTAGTACGTTCGAATGTACTAAGTATGCAGGCATGAAATACATATGACTTATCAAACCTGCGTTCAGTGTTAGATGACAAGGGCACATAATATGGAAAGAGATATATAGCAAAGAAAAGTAATATAACAATATGCCATGAAATCCATGATGCATGAAATGCATAATGCTTATATAAAGAGGGGATGAGACCTTAACTAACATTTAAGACTAAATGAGCTATTACTTGGAATCCCGATGTTATTCCTACACCAGAAAAAGGTGGTGTACTTGCCAAAGGTAAACCATACTTCTCCTTATGGACACCCCTATTTCGGAGAAATAACCTTCCTTACGAGCACTCCTATTTCGGATAGGATTTTATATCATATCATATCATACTAAAGTTGTGACCGCAGGGCACTCCTATTTCAGTGAGGCTTACCATATCAAATGCCTATGCTGGCACATAATTCAAGAGAAAGGAAGAGGGCCCTTCTGGATAGATGATGCCTCCAATCTCATTTGTGCTAATTCATCATCCCACAAGAATATATATATACAAATACATGATTTCAAAAGAGGTGCAAGTTATTTCAAATTAGTTCAATGCATACTTGGGGCATAAAAGCCAAACATTCTTCATAATCATTCACACTTGGGCTCAAAAGCCAAATCATAATTCAAATTATACTTTTCATGCATAGGAATAGCTCATTCACATATATCAAGATGGTGTAAACACCAAAAATGCTCAAAGATTCATATCATAGATATTTATGTAATTACATTCTTGTCATAACCATATATGTGAGCTTAACTCACCAAATCATATGTAAGCTTAATTCACTGAATCATTCCATCAAAATCCAATGCTCATGAATGCATATGCCAAGAATGATATGTGAATAATATTGGGCAATAGAGATTCAATCTTAAATCAACAATTCAATATGAAATTTTAAGTAAATCCATAAGTAAAATCCTCATTCAAATCACAATTTAGATTTTGCATGCTTAAATCAAACTTTAAAGGAACAATGCATATTCAAATCTTCATAATATTCATGCAATTCAACATATTAGGGCTTAAATAGCTTCAAATTCATCAATAAAACATAGCCCATATCTTAATTGAATCAAATAAGCAATAATCTTAAAAACCCACATTTAAAGTAAGCTAAATTTCATAAAATCAAGTGTAAAAGAGTTGGGGTCTTCATGGTAGAAGGAGACCGTGAATCAATCCCACATACCTTAGCTAACCAAGAAGAAATAGGAAGAAATTTGATGAAGAATAGAGCCCTTCCTTAATCTCCAAGACAAATCTTCACTAGAGTTCGTGAGAGGAGTTCTTAAGAGCGATCTTGAATATAATTCCAAGTGTGAGAATGAATTTGAATGAGAGAAGAAGAGTATAGGTTATTCGAATGTCTTAGGATAGCATAGAAAGTCACAAAATACCCTTGGAAGTAGCCATAATTACGAGAACGCTATTAATGACACGGATAAGAAAATGTTGCCAGAGGTCATGTGGGAGGGTCTCACGGTCCATATAAAGGCACACGGACTGTGTGCCCTTTCGTAAAGCCTCATTTAACCAAAATTCCACAAGTAAAGTTCCGAGATGGTAATCCTATACTTAGAAAATTTCCACACCAACGCCCATACTGAGGGCCATACGACCAGTGAAGAGAGTAAACGGTCTGTGAAAGGTTCATGTGGTCCTAGCCTTGGCCAAAAATGTTGTTTTCAGGCGAAGGCCACTCGCACAAGCCACCACACGGTCTATAAAGTGCCACACAGACCATGTGGGGTTCTTATGGTGCGTACCTTGGTCTTAAACTCCAAAGTTAAGGCCAACACTTACACACAAGGCCAAGGGTCACCTCAAGGTCCCTCCACACGGCCCGTGGTGAGTCACACAGCCCGTGGAGGTATCCATCAGGTGTCACCTTGGTCAAAAACTTTTCGAAACCAAATTTCAAGCACCATTAAGGTCATACAAAGTCCAGATACTTACATCATCTTCCCCTTGGGAACATTCGTCCTCGAATGTGCTAGAACAAGGCTTGAAAGACTTGACTTAGAACATTAAACATCCAAACACAAGATACAATGCATAATTCATTACTTGAAAATCATAAAGCCATTAAAACTTATATCAAAACATCTCTAAATCATTCAAATCATTTTCATGCATATGTATGCATATCCTGTCAGGAAACTCAAGAGTGAAAGAATTAGGACCACTTGAAAGGGCGGGAACCTAATATCTTGGGCTTGATTAGATTGAAAAAGATGGGATATAGTTTCATCATGTCCAACTCCGCCTCCCATGTAACACTCTCCACATGTTGATTTCTCCAAAGCACCTTAACCGAAACTATATCATTGTTACGAAGCCGCTTCACTTGCCTATCCAAGATCCCAACTAGGACTTCCTCATAAGATAAGTTCTCCTCAACCTCAATACCTTCTAAAGGCACAATAGTACTAGGATCACCAATCAATTTCCTCAACATAGACACATGGAAAACTGGGTAAATGGAACTCAAATTCAGAGGCAAATCCAACCTATAAGCCACATTCCCAATCCGCTCAACAATCTTATAAGGATCTACATACCAGGGACTCAATTTGTCCTTCTTACTAAAGTGCATACACCCTTCATGGGTGAGACCTTAACATACACCCAATCTGTAATATGAAACTCAAGATCCCTCTTCCTAACATCTGAATATGACTTTTGGCGACTTCGGCCATTTTCAACCTCTCCCTAATCAACTTCACCTTATCCAAACCCCCCAACACAAAATCTGGGCCAATCAAAGCCATCTCTCGCAACTCAAACCACCCCACCGGAGATCTACATCTCCTACCATACAAAGCCTCAAATGGAGCGATACCAATGCTTGCATGAAATTTATTGTTATAAGCAATCTCGATGAGTGGTATATGATCTTCCCAATTATCCTTGAATTCCAACATACAAGCCCTTATAATGTCCTCCAAAGTTTGAATTGTCCTTTCGACTTGTCCATCAATTTAAGGATGAAAAACAATACTTAGCTTCATCTTGGTACCAAGTCCTTTTTGAAACAACCTCCAAAAGTGAGAAGTAAATTAGATGCCACGATCCGAATTGATAGACCTATGCACACCATGCAACCTCACAAACTCTTGGATATACAACCTTGCATAATCTTCGACACTAAATGTAGTGTTGACCGGTAGGAAATAAGCCGACTTAGTCATATGCTTGAGAATAACCCAAATTGAATCAAATTGCCTTTGGGTCCAGGGCAAACCAATCACAAAATCCTTGTTCACATCTTCCCACTTGCAAGTAGGAATCTCAATATCTTGAGCCAAACCACGGGGCCTCTTATGCTCTACCTTCACTTGTTGACAATAGGACATTCGGACACAAACTTGTCTATATCTTTCTTCATACTATGCCACTAATACATTTCCCTCAAATCCCGATATATTTTGGTAGATCCTGGGTGAATAGAATAATGAGAGCTATGGGCTTCCCTCATGATCACCCTACTAAGATCATCAACATTCGAAACACATAAACGATCTTGATATCGAAGCACCCCATCTCCCCATTGGGAGAAAACCTCTATATTCATTTTGGCAACTAACTTCTTCAACTCCACCAATAATGGGTCTAGATCTTGCCTTGACATCAACAACCACAGAAGATTCAACCCCATTATGAACATGAATACCACCATCATTAGAGTCGGCTAACCTAACACCCAACCTAGCCAAACAGTGAACATCTTTTACCAACTCCTTCTATTCATCAACATGAGCTACATTTCTCATAGATAGCTTACTAAGAGCATCAATTACAACATTTGCCTTGCCGGGATGATATTGAACACTCATGTCGTAGTCCTTAAAGAGTTCCAACCACCTTCTTTGCCTCAAGTTAAGATCCCTCTAGGTGAACACATATTGCAAACTTTTGTGATCAGTATAAACATCAACATGAACTCCATACAAGTAATGTCTCCAAATCTTCAAAGCAAACACCACAGCCGCTGACTCAAGATTATGAGTCATGTAATTACGCTTATGCACCTTCAATTGCCTTGATGCATAAGCTATCACCTTGCCATATTGTATAAGCACACAACCCAGCGCAATCCGAGAGGCATCACAATATACCACAAACCAATCCAAGCCATCTGGTAGAGTCAAATTGGAGCTGATGTAAGCCGATCATTCAAAGTCTGAAAACTCTTCTCACATTTATCTGACCATACAAACTTGGCCTTCTTTTGAGTCAACTTGGTCAATGGAGATGCAATAGTGAGAAACCTTTAACAAACCTTCTATAATAGTCAGCCAACCCAAGAAAACTTCAAATATCCGAAGGAGTCAATGGTCTAGGGCAATTCTTCATGGCCTGAGTCTTCTTCAGGTCAACCTTAATACTATCAATAGATACCACATGACCAAGGAAAGCTACCTCACCTAACCAATACTCACATTTACTGAATTTAGCACACAATTGTTTCTCCCTCAAAGTCTAAAGAACCAACCTCAAATGATCCATATGCTCTTGTTCACTTTTGGAATAAATCGAGATATCATCGATAAAGACAACTAAAAAAAATCAAAAAATGGCTTGAACACTTGATTCATGAGATCCATAAACATAGCCGGAGCATTAGTCAAATCAAACGACATCACCACAAATTCAAAGTGCCTATATCTAGTTCAAAAAGTCATTTTGGGAATGTCACACTCCCCAACCTTCAATTGATGATAACCGAAACGGAGGTCAATATTTGAGAAATGTGTTGCCCCTTAAAGTTGATCAAACTAGTCATCAATCCATGGCGATATACTTGGCCTAATGAAACCTTTCTCCAACAAGTCCTTCAACTGATCTTTTAATTCCTTCATCTCGGCCGATACCATATGAAAAGGCAGAATTGAGATAGGTTTAGTATCCGGGAGAAGATCTACGCCAAAGCTACTTTCCTTTCTGGAGGAATACCGGGTAAATCTTTGGGAAACACAT
Organism: Solanum rostratum; assembly: GCA_029948455.1. Taxonomy (NCBI): domain Eukaryota; kingdom Viridiplantae; phylum Streptophyta; class Magnoliopsida; order Solanales; family Solanaceae; genus Solanum; species Solanum rostratum. Next base: position 28,041,501 of record CM057054.1, read on the forward strand.
CTGAAAACTCATTCACCACCGGAACCAATTCAAGCGTAGGTGGCTCAGACTCCACATCTTTAACCCTTACAATATGATTGATACACCCCTTAGAAATCATCTTTCAGGCCTTGAGGTAGGAAATAAACCGACCTTTAATAGCGGAGTCACTACCCTTCCATTCAAGAACAAGCTCATCTAGAAATCAGAACTTGACCTTCCGAGTTCTACAATCTATAGATGTATATGAAGTATGAATCCAATCCATCCCGAGAATAAAATCAAAATCAAACATCTTAAGTTCCACAAAATGACATGGAAAGAATTTTCGCAACACAAAAATAGGGCAACCCCGATAAACTCTTCGAGCAACAACAAAGACGGGAGTATAAATCGAAAAGGGCTCCCTTAGAATTTCAGGGCTCAAACCGAACTTAACAACCAAAAGAAGAGTCTCAAATGATAAAGTTTACACCCAAATTAAGAAAAGCATAAGCATCAAAATCAAAGACTTTTAACATACCAGTCATAACATCTGGAGTCTCCTCAACTTCCTGTCAAGCATGCAAAGCATAAAACCTGTTATGGCTGGGACACCACCTTGTGAAGCTTTTTTCTGGTCTCGATCACCTTGGGACACCTGACCCTGACCATTCTGGACAACTTTAGGACAATCAACAACCTTATGGCTCCTATTACCACACCCAAAGCATGCACCCATTTCTCTCCAACAAGCACCCTTGTGATTTTTTCCATACCCTATCACACCGGGGAAGTAATGGTCCACCACAAACCAATGCCAGGGAGGAGACACCCTAGCATTGGTTTACCTTGCATTAGAACCTTGGCTCTGTTGAAAGTGACCATAACCACCACCCATGGAGTTGGAGAACCCACCATCATAACGGGCCCTCTTAGCATCATACATCCTCTTCTCCTGGAGGTCTTCTCCTTCAAACTGTTCAGCATATGTCATGAGCCTGGAGATGTCCATATCCCAAATAAGCATATCCATATGACATTCCTTCACAACCAAATCAGAGATCCTAGAAATAAACTTGTGCATTTACACAGGGGTCAGCCAAGAGCATAGGAGCATACTTGGAGAGCTTTGTGAACTTAAGGGCATAGCCCCTCATACTCATACCACCCTATTTAAGGTTGATAAATTCGGTCGTCTTAGCTTCCCTATGATCAAGAGGGAGGAAATGATCCAGAAATGCAAACTTGAGCTCTTCCCAATTAACACCATTACTACAAACCCTCTCCATCAACCATTGAGTGTACCACACTTAGGCTACATCTTTCAACTGATAAGAAACTACTTAGCCTTCTCCTAAGAAATTACTCCCATAACAGTCATCACCGTACAGAGCTTATCATGAACTCTTGAGCATCCTCATCAGCCTTTGATCCATAAAACTTTGAAGGATTCATTTGGGTAAAATCTCCCACTATAGCAGTCGAAGTGGTATCACAGGAAGGAAGATTAGCCTATCTAGTCTGATTAGTCACCACTTGTATAAGCATCACAATAGCAGTATGAAATTGACCATTAGTAATCGGATCTTCCATAGGCCCTTGAGGAACTTGGTCCTCAATAACTGGGGCTGGTGATCTTGGCAGGGGAGCTCTTCATGGAGGCATCTTCTGTAATGTAGCAAGGACATCATCAGGATTAGGAAACCTTAATATTCGATCTAAAGTCTGACATAAGACATGAAAAAATGAGACGATTCCTAGAATGCCATCATAGCTTCCCACTCATAGGCATGGTGCACTTCACACCCATGAATAGGACTCTACTTGACGCAACATCTTGGACTCCGAGGATCATTTATAAGCCTAGTGGTCCAATACCAAGCTTGTTATGACCCAAACCTAGGGTCTAGGAGTAACATAACGAATGGGAACCCAAGAGTCCCCAAATTAACCTCAAAGTATCCATATTCACATTATCGGTGCAGAAACGCATTAAAGGTGGTAAACACATAGTTCTAAAGGATGGGAAAGCAGAACTCACACTCTGGGGATGTCATAAAGATGGGGATTAGCATGGATTCATATAACACATAGCACGTAAAGACTAAGGGGCAAGTAAGTATGACTCTCTCTATGGGGCAAAACAGGAGTTAGGATCTTCCACATTTCCACATCATACCATACATACACATCATATCATAACCGAATCATATAAGACATATCCAATAGGTAGCCATAACCATAATCTCCAAATATTGTCACATAACTTGTATCCGTACAAGAGTCTACAAGATGTCCAACAATGCCTCTAGTCATAGAATAAGATGGGGGCCAAGACATGTCTCGGGCTCACCCTCAAAGTAAAAAGAAAAACAGAAGCAACATAAGGTAGATATATAGTGGCTTGTCCTTGGAAGATAGGACTCACCACAATACTTTCTCAAATTCGATCTAGCCGTCAAACGGTGGATGAAGGTAGTCTCCGGTCTCTACATGGTTAGATCATGTAGGCTAAAAGTATGCGTTAGTACATTTGAATATATTAAGTATGCGGGCATATAATGCATATGATTTATCAAACCTACATTCAATGTTAGATGACAAGGGCACATAATATAGAAAGAGATATATATCAAATAAAAACATAGAACAATATGCCATGAAATCCATGATGCATGAAATGCATAATGCTTATATAAAGAGGGGATGAGACCTCAACCAACATATAAGACAAAGGAGTTATTTACTTGGAATCCCGAATTTATCCCTACACCAGAAAAGAGGTAGTCTACTTGCCAAAGGTAAATCATACTTCTCCTTATGGGCACCCCCAATTCGGAGAAATAACCTTCCTTACAGGCACTCTCATTTTGAATAGGATTTTCATATCATATCATATCATATCATATCATATAATATCATATCATATCATATCATATCATATCATATCATATCATATCAAAGATGTAACCGCACCTTACGAGCACTCCCATTTTGGTGAAGGTTACCATATCAAATACCTATGCTGGCACATAGTTCAAGAGAAAGGAAGAAGACCCTTAGGGACCCTGATGCCTCCAATCTCTTCGATCCTAATTCATCATCCCACAAGAATATATATAATTATACACGCTTTCAGAAGAGGTGTAAGTCATTTCAAATCATTTCAATGCATACTTGGGCTTAAAAGCCAAATATTCTTCATAATCATTCACACTTGGGCTCAAAAACCAAATCATAATTCAAATCACACTTTTCATGCATAAGAATAGCTCATTCATATATATCAAGATGCTGTAAACACTCAAAATGCTCAAAGAGCCATATCGTGGTTATTTATGTGATCACATTCTTGTCATAACTATATATGTGAGCTTAACTCACCGAATCATTTTCAAATCATATGTGAGCTTAACTCACCAAATCATTTTTATCAAAATTCAATGCTCATAAATGCATATACCATGAATGATATGTGATAGCAATGGGCAATGGAGATTTAATCTTAAATCAACAATTCAATATGAAATTCAAGCAAATCCATAAGTAAAATCCACATTCAAATCACAATTTAGATTACACATGCTTAAATCAAACTTTAAAGGGACAACGCATATCCAAATCTTCATAATGCAATTCAACATATTAGGACTTAAATCACTTTAAATTCATCAATAAAACATAGCCCATATCTCAATTGAATCAAATAGGCAATAATCTTAAAAACCCACATTTAAAGTAAGCTAAATTTCATAAAATCAAGTGTAAAAGAGTTGGGGTCTTCATGGTTGAAAGAGACCTTGAAGCAATCCCACATAACTTAGCTAACCAAGAAGAAGTAGGAAGAAATTTGATGAAGAATAGAGCCCTTCCTTAATCTCCAAGACAAATCTTCACTAGAGTTCTTGAGAGAAGTTCTTAAGAGTGAGCTTGAATATAATTCTAAGTGTGAGAATAATTTGAAAGAGAGAAGAAGAGTATAGGTCATTTGATTATCTTAAGATAGCATAGAAAGTCACAAAAGACCCTTAGGAGTAGCCATAATTATGAGAACCCCATTAATATAAGAGATAAGAAAATGTTGTCAGGGGTATCGTGGGAGGGTCTCACACAAGCCACCACACAGTCCATAAAGTGCCACACGGACCGTGTGTGTTCATGTGGTGCATCCCTTGATCTTAAACTCCAAAGTTAAGGCCAACACTTATGCACAAGGTCAACGGTCACCTCAAGGCTCCTCCACACGACCCATGGTAAATCACATGGCTCGCAGAGGTGTCCATAAGGTGTCACCTTGGTCAAAAACTTTTCAAAACCAAATTCCAAGCACCATTAAGGTCATACAAAGTTTGGGTCCTTACAGGACCCTAGGGCATTGGTCTGAAAATCCCCCATCTGATTAGTGACGAAGCAAGTGTCCTACTCATAGTAAGGCTCCTCGTACATGGGTTCTTGTGAAGGATGATGAGCAACTGTATTCACACGTTCTTGATTCTACTTCATCAACAACTCCACATTGGTACTAATTTGAGCAAGATCTTGCACCATCTTCTCATTTATTTTAACTTTCATCAAACTATCATTGACTATACATGAGCTCTTTATTGTAGACCTATCCCTCGTTCCCCATGCACGATTCATCTCGACCACCTTTTCTGGATTCTCATCAACCCTTAAAAATTGTTGATCTCAAAATAGCCACCTATGATGGTATGTGCACATGCTTGGCTATTATCGTCCAGGCGCAGTAGAAGATCTCCACTATGGCATCATCAACGATCTAGTGGTCAGGGACACTCCTCAAACACTTTGTGAACCTCTCTCACATGATACTGCTCGAGTCTCTAAGAACTTGCTCGAAGTTGCTAATTTGGTCTTTCAACTTCAGCTTCTTCGATCTTCGGAAGAACTTCTCCATAAAGGCCTTCTGTAATTCAGCCTAGCTGGTAATCGAACTCTATGGGAGCCAAATAGCCATAGCGGTGCAGTGCCTATTAGAGACAATGGGAAGACAGGAAGCCCAACAGCATCCATAGATAGATTCTGGTTTCCCATCACACTTTTATAGACAAAAACAACTTTGTGTAGATGGCTATATGGATCCTCTTATGGCAGGCCTACGAACAACTCACGGTTCTGCAGCATTTGAAGTAACCCACTCGAAATAACAAACTTTGTGTCATCCAGTAGTGGCGGTAATATAGTAGCTCTAGTGTCATCTATAGCATAAGGTTAAGCTGATATTGATTTCATGTATGAGCTTCAGCATTAAGATCCTATGGTTGTGGATCAATATCCTCAAGCAGAGGTGGGTTATTATAGAGGTGGGTTATTATCATTCTCATTCTGGTTCAGAGCTGCATTCACTTTATTGTTCATTTTTGCTATTCTTCTCAACGTTCTTTGGATTTTTGGGTCAAACAGAATCAAGGGAATGGCTCGACTTCGCATATTGTGCATATACTACATTTGCACACTAAAATAAAAACAAAACAACCAAAAATGTAAAATGAGGGAAATAAGGATTAATTCTCGAACTACTCACATTAAACAAGTCTAGTCATATTCTCTGGCAATGGCACCAGAATATTGATGTCTCCCAAGCTACACCTCCTTTTGAAGGTTAAAAAGATTGTTGTCAAGATATATGACCTAACCAAGGTTAGGGTCAAACCCACAAGGAATATGGTAGACTTAGAGTAATTTAAAGCAATTCAGTTAATTAACCTACTTATCTCCCCAAAATGGTTTTGTTTTTGTAAAACTTTAGAAATAAATCCTAGACTAAGATAAATATGTGAAATCAATATGAAGAGTAACTAAGGTGTAGTGTTCCCCATGATTCCTTGAATTGGTGTTACTAGATAATCAAATTCTTTTCTACTGTGTAGCATGCAGAACGGTAAGTTAAGTTTACCAAACCCTTTAATCTAGGCGAGAGGTAAGTTTCACTATACGATTTGATCTATCCCCGTCGTGTGACATTACTAACCCTTAACTATTGTTCCAGTACAACTGCCCCTTGATACAATTTGGTTGATTAGATGAGAAACATCAATCAAATCTTGTTAATTAATCTTTTTTCCTATTCATTACTACCTTGATCTAGCCAACAATACTAGGTGAATTCTAAAGTTGGCCACCAATAAAAAGCATTCAAAATGAAGAGAATTAATCAATACATGCATGCATATTTTTCAAGAATTACGAACTATCTGATTTTACCTTGTTAGTTCTTCATGGTTCCCACAACCCTAGTTGTGGAAATTCAATGTAGATGCTAGAATCATCATATAGATCAACATAATTAAACATTACATTAGTAAAATTAAGAACAAGAAATCCAAGCTCTTCAATAAAAATCACAAATATGAATTAAGAACACAAAATATTGTTTTTTCAAGTGTCTCACAATGTTTCTCACTTTTTCTTACTGACTCTCTATTGTGTCGTAGGAAAAAATAACCTAAAAACCTTATTTATAGTATTTAAAATACAAAGCCAAATCAAAATAGGAGAATTGGGCCAGCAGGCACTACACACATCTTTACTGGCCATATAAGGTTCTACGGCCCATAATCGAGGCTTCGTGGATTCCATATGCAAATCTGGGGTTGATTTCTACAAGACTTATCTATGGGCCATGTAAAGTTTTACGACCCATGGAGGGTTTCGTTAGATGACTTTTCAGTAGCTCCCCACTTTATGATCCTCAGGGTACGACACCTTATCTACGACTCAAACAATGTTTTTATGGCTCATCTGCATGTTTGTAGATTCTACTTTAGAAAATCTCTCCTTCACTGGATTTTTCTGCGAAACCTACTCTATGACCCATGGAAACTTCCTGGGCCTGCAAAGTGTGTCGTAGAACAACAAACACTTCAATTTCTGCATACTTAGCCTAAAATCATGCCAATCCTATAATCTTACAAAACAAATATAAAAATACATCAAATTTACTAATATCGCTATGAGAACACACAAAATTCCAAGTTTTAAGCATCAAAAGTGTTGTATTTTGATAGCACATTAGTTTTCTATCTCTAAGGGGCAGCCCTTTGCTCCTTTAGATCATGCCGCCGAGACAGATGGCATAGAGACCTCCCACTCCCCAAGGGTGAACCAGCCCCTCCGACCCCACAAGTTCCCCAACAAAAGAAGAAATAGTCACCCACATCGAATACTAGAATGCGATCACCCTATTGGCTAAGGTCGTGGCTAACCAAGGAGTTTAAGCTCCTCATGCTCCTACCCCAACTTCAAGAGTGAGGTATTTCACAATGATGAATCTTCCGGAGTTCTATGGCTTAAAGGTAGAAGAAGCCCCCAAGAATTCATTGATGGAATGTATAAAGTCTTGGCTATCATGGGGGTAAGTTTGGAAGTGAAAGTGAAATAGCCTAACAACTCAAGGGCTTTTCTCAAACATGGTACAACTAATGGAAGATGGAGAGGGCGGATGATGAGCCCATTCCTTGGGAGGAATTGAAGGTTGTTATCCTTGATCGTTTCTTTCCAATTGAGTTGAGGGAAGCGAAGATGATGTATTTCATGAACCTCAAGCAAGGTTCAATGAGTTTTAGAGAGTATTCCCTTAAATTCAATGATCTCTCAAAATATTCTCCCCACTTTGTAGTTAATGCTAGGACAAGGATGCACAAGTTTGTTTCAGGTGTGTCTGATTTGATAAATAAAGAATGTTATACCTCCATGCTCATTGGAAACATGGATATTCTCAGTTCATGACATACGGTGAACAACTTGAGGGAGAGAAGCTTAGGAAGAGAAGAATAGGAGAGTCCAAGAGGACTCGGCTTAGTGGTGGATTCCAAGGCACTAAAGGTGGTTGCTTCCAAAAAGGCCACAAATTCCAAGACCATGGGTCCTCTAATGCCCAAGACCAAAGGTTTGCCAATGATAGGAGTCCCAACCCTAAAGCTCGAGGTGGTAATGGTGGCAAAATCATTCCTAGGTATGGACGGCATCGCAAAAATCATGGTGGTCGATGCTATAGAGATATGAATGCTTCCTTTGTATGTGGCAAGATGGGCCAAAAGATTACGGAGTGTCTAAACAAGAGTAGGGATGGTCGTCCTCAAGGACAAGGTGCTCATTGTGACCAAGGGGTATAAGGTGCCCAACAAGGAGATGCTCCACTTCACAATCAATTTTATGCTCTTCAAGGGAGACAAGGGGTTGATGAGGCACCTGATGTTGTTATAGATATGATAAAGATCTACAATCTTGAGGTATATGCTTTATTGGATCAGGGTGCCACTCTTTCTTTTATTACTCCATTTGTTTCTAAAAGACTTCCTGTGTGTCCCAAATTATTATGTGAACCTTTTAAAGTGTCTACCCTCATTGGTGAGTCCATTCTTGTTAAAAGAGTCTATAAGGGTTGTCCTGTGTCTATATTGCTTAACCTTGTGATTTTGTTGAACTAAACATTGTAGATTTTGTCATCATTCTTAGGATGGATTGGTTACATGCATATCATGCCACTATTGATTGTAGGACTCATAAGGTTAGATTCCAATTCCCTAATGAACCCATCCTTGAGTGGGACGATCATGATTCAGTGGTCAAGGGTAGGTTCATCTCATATCTCAAGGCTCAAAGGTTGATTTCCAAAGGTTGCATTTATCATCTTGTGCGAGTTATGGATGTCAAGTCTAATGCCCCTTCTATTGAGTCGGTTCCGGTGGTCAATGAGTTCCTTGATGTCTTTCATGATGAACTTCCTAGTATTCCCCCTAAAAGGGAAATAGACTTTGGTATAGACCTACTCCCCGACACCCAATCCATTTCCATTCCTCCCTACCGAATAGCCCCGATAGAGTTGAAAGAATTAAAGGACCAATTGAAAGACTTATTTGAGAAGTGTTTTATAAGGACTATTAAGTCACCTTGGGGGTGCACCGGTATTATTTGTGAGGAAGAAAGATTGCTCACATGGAATGTGCATCGACTACCAGCAACTTAATAAGGTCGCGGTGAAGAACAAGTATCCTTTGCCAAGAATAGATGACCTATTTGGTCAACTACAAGGGGCTAGTCACTTCTCAAAAATTGACCTTCAATTCGGGTATCATCAATTGAGGGTAACGACCTTTCGGACAAGATATGGGCATTTTGAATTTGTGGTGATGTCCTTCGACCAAACCAATGCTTCGACAATATTTATGGATCTCAGGAATAGGGTTTGTAAACCCTACCTTGACATGTTTGTGGTGGTATTTATTGACGACATTTTGATTTATTCCCGTAGAAAGAGGAGCATGATAAATATCTAAGAATAGTATTGCAAACATTACGGGAAGAAAGGCTATTTACCAAGTTCAAAATATGTGAATTTTGGCTGAAGGAAGTGTAATTCTTAGGGCATGTGGTGTCGGGCGAAGGCATTAATGTATACCCAAAGAAGATGGAGGTGATAAGAAATTGGCCTAGACCCTTAACTCCCATGGATATTAGGAGTTTCTTGGGCTTGGCGGATTATTACAGGAGGTTCGTCAATGGTTTCTCTTCAATTGAATCTCTTTTGACAAAGTTGATATAAAAGAAAGCAAACTTTGTATGTACCAATGAATGTGAAAGAAGTTTCCAAACTTTGAAAGATAAACTTATCTGCTCCTATTTTGACTCTACCGGAAGGGTTTGTGGTGTATTGTGATGCTTCGAGAGTTTGCTTGGAGTGTGTATTGATGCAAAGTCATTTCCTATGCTTAAAGGAAATGAAAGGTGCATGAGCACAATTACCACATCCATGACCTTGAATTAGCAGCCATGGTATTTGCTTTGAAGATATGGCGTCACTAATTGTATGTGGTTCATGTAGATGTGTTCATCGACCACAGGAATATCCAATACATGTTCATCCAAAGAGATCTAAATTTGAGGCAAAGGAGATGGTTGGAGTTCCTAAAGGATTACGACATAAGTGATTAACCTCCTTTTTGAGGATAAAGTGGTCATTGTCAAGAAATAGAACCTAACTAAGGTTAGGGTCGAACCCACAGGGAATACGTCGACTTAAGGGAATTAAATTAATGCAATTTTAGTTATTAACCTACTTATCTCCCCAAGAGGGGGGGGGGGGGTTGAAATAACAAGTAGAAAAGTAAACCTAACTAACACAATAATTTAACCAATATGGAGAGAAATTAGGGTATTGTGTTCCCCATGATTCCCCAACTTAGTATCACCGGATAACCTAATTCTTTTCTAGTGTGTAGCATGAAGGACGGTAAGTTAAGTTCACCAAACCCTTTGGCACAGGTGAGAGATGAATTTCACTGTATGAGTTGGACCATCTCCATAGTGTACATTACTAATTATGACCTATTAGTCCCAGTACAACCTCCCCTTGGCCCAGTTCGGTTGATTTGACGAGAACACATCAATCAAATCCTGTTAATTAATCTCTTTTTCTATTCATTACTACGTTGGTCCAATCAGTAACACTAGGTGGGTTCTAATTTTGGCCACTATCCGAAAATATGCAAAACAAAGAGAGTTAATTAATACATGCATGCACATTTTTCAAGAATTATGAATTATCCGGTTTTACCTTGTTAGTTTTTCGTGGTTCCCAAAACCCTAGTTGTGGATTCATCTACTCATGATTTATGTAGATGCAAGACTTATTATTTGGAATAACATAATAAAGCACTTACACAATTGAATTAAGCACAAGTCAATCCAAGCTTCAATGAGAATCGCAAGATTGTAAGATCAAATCAAAGTACAAGTGTTTCTCAAAACTCTCTAGTGTTTTCTGTACTCAATCTTACTATTTTTCCTTCAAACTATTCAACTCTCTAAAACTTAATGAAGAATAACCTAAAATCCTATTTATAATATTTAAAATACAAGCCCTAAACAAAAAAGTATAACTGGGTCGGCACGCCTGACAAACTGCTTTACGGGGCTGTATTGTGTTCCATGGTTCGTAATCAAGCTCTCGTACATTATTACAGCAAAAATGGACCTATGATCTATGACACCCCTCTACGGCCCGTAAAGTATTCTATGGCCCGTAAGGGGTTTCTTCTGATGAATATTCAGAAAGTCCTTCTTCTCTGATCCTCAGGGCACGAAACATGATCTACGACTCGTAAAGTAGTTCGTGACCCATCTGCATATTCATAGAATGAACTTCTGAAAATCAACCCCTCACTGGAATTGTCCACGAGACCTCTTTCACAACCTATAGTATAAACTATGCCCGTAAAGGGTCTCGTATATCATTAAAAATAGCAACTTTTGCATTTTTTCCCAAAATCAAGGCCAACCCTGGAATCCTGCAAATAACACACAAAAACACGTAAAATCCACTAACATCACGGTGAAAACACACAAAATTTCAAGTTTTAAGAATCAAAAGTGTTGAATCTTGATAGCACATCAACACCCTCAACTTAAAATTATTATTTATCCTCAAGCGACGGACTCGATCTATACAATCAGTATAGTAACGCATAGACCTCAACCTAGTGGCATATATCACATCAAACTAAAGCACAGATACCCACACCACTTTTCAAAACAGAATCAGATAGCCATCAAGACAACCAATAGAGGCTAATGCATGTGACAACACAACTATGACAAGTGAGGTACTATCAATAAGCCACAATCACTGAATAAGCCTAATGCTAACAATGTAATGCAAGTGCCCTCACGAAAGGAAGTCCCATATCTCACTCTAGATGATATTTTCATGTATAATCTCGGGACCATGCAAAATCACTCACTCTCACAAAAGATATTCATGTATCATGCCCAATACCATAGTTTTTCCCTATACTCATGATTATGACCTTTGACTACTTAGACTAGGATCACTGTCGGACTTTATGGGCTTGTAACATAGGCTCAGGAAGCTTTGGTATGATATTTTTGGAACGTAGTGACTAAAGGCCCTCCATGACACTGTGTTTTTCTACACTTTTGCCCTACCAACACTGTTGTTTTTATTCCATTCTCCCTTTTCTCCTACTTCAAGCTTTTTTAGGTGCTTTCTTTTTATTTTTCAACTTTTTGCCTTATTTTTACACTTAATTTTTCTTTTTATCTCACAACTAAGGCATCACTTATCTTTTTTTCACCCAGTACATGATTTTTCTCCTTTTCTCTATATCACTAACTTTACCCCTCATTTTGTATTTCACCCTTACACCAACCTCCCTCAACTTAGGCTTTTGACTGAGTTGAGGTGCACATTATCCATCCTCAGAACCAGATACACTTTTGGCAGCCACCCTCATCTTAGGCTTTTTATCTCAGTCAAGGTGCACAATGTTTAAGGAAGGACCAGAGCCAATTTAAGGATTTTACAACTACAAGGCTAGGTTAATTAGGTGTTTTCAAAGAATAGGTACATGTCAGGCTCAAACATTAAGATCAAGAGATATTCTGCAAATTTGGTTGGTGATTTCGGCTAAATGGAGTTTTAAGAAAAATGGCCTATTTTGGTATCCAAAGTAAGTATGCAGAATTGACAACGGTTATGTATGGGAGCATATGAACATGGTAAAGAGTGGAGACACGGTTATTAGGTATGTTGGAGTTGGTAAGTGCCTTTATGTGCCAAGGAAGAACCTAGATTTCATGCCAAGTAATAGGAAATCGAGTAGCCTTACATACCTCGTAGTACTACGTCGTTATTACCTCGAAGTAGTCTCCTTTTCCTCCAAATACTTATCTACAATATAGTAGGTTATAAAACTAACATTAGCTACTAGTAAACACGTCTTGGTAGTCCAATCTCATAAAAAAATAATGCTCGGGCAACAAGCTTGTAATTGTCAATCCAAGAGTATTCTTTCAACTTCTACACCTATAATCATATTATCTAATAAACATTCTCATATAAATGTCATATCCAGCTTGTTTTAGTCCCATAACAATGTTACAACAGCTTACAAATAACACACAAGTAGGCGGTGTAACATTACGTCTTCTCGCTACATTTCGAAGTCAACAATCCCAAACCTGCTTCAACTTCAACCAAACTGTCTCCAATATATTTACACATAGAAAAGGTCCTAAACAGTCCAAAAAAGTCCCCAAGTAGAAGGAGGACGTGCAACAACAACTCCAAATTACCAGTCCACAAGTCCCTACTAGGAGCGCAATTATGATATCATACAAGAACTCATTTTTGCGGAAGATACAAATGGTACAACAACCTTCTTACATCACTACAGAACTAAACCTTTTTAAAGACATTAATATTACTTCATAATCCAGCCAACCAAGAAGAGAAAAGCCTCTTAATAAACAAGAAAAGTGTGCAATAATCTTTTGAACACATGCTGTCCAAAATTCCAGCACAAGTATAACCAGCCTATTTCTCTTGTTTTTCATGAAGAAACCATACTAAATAGACAAATATCTTTACTTAACTTTACCTTCAAAACTGAGGGATTCTTTAGGAACCTTAAAGGTGTGCTTTGGCTGCTTTGCAAAGTCAAGAGAGAGCAACAAATGAATTTGTGAAAGCTGAAATGTTTCTAAGTTTAACATGACTTAAAGAGCTGGTTTTTAATCCCTTTTAAAGGGCCACTCTTTGCCGACTTTTTATTTCATTTTAAGACTTCTTTTATTAAGGTGGTGATGCAGAAACTTGGCCCTTTCACTTGGGCTTTATTGGGCTTCAATTTGATGGGCTTTGCTGCCAATTTTTCCTTCTATGTTCACTTAGTTTGGGCCCTATTTGTGAAGTGTGTGGTAAATGTACTTTGACCCTTTTCCTATTCATCTTAGGCTTCCTATATTTTTCCTTTATAATGCCACACCATGGGATAAAATTACATCTTTAACTTGGGCTTTATTCTTTATCGAACTTGAATAGATTCAAAGTTGGGCCTCGTCTCCGTCTACTTAACCTATTTAAGCTAAGCACGAGGTGACTCACCTGTTAGCTTTCTAAGTCTTACAAGCACCTCACTTCCTTTCACTTTGTTTAAGGTCGCGCTCTCCTCAATCTGGCTTAAAACTTATATACACTCACTCATCTTAAGCATTAGATGCAATTATCGACCTTCAGCCTAAAAGTTAGGCACTTTTAAAGTTGGTGCACCTCCTACCAAATCATATTATGTTCCGTATGCATAGGACTAGTACACCTAAGATGTGGGGTGTTACATCCTCCCCCCTTTAGGAACATTCGTCCCTGAATGTTAGCATAGTTGGATAGGTTAAACAAGTTTAAACCTTCATTTAAACAAACTTTGGACAATATAACAAACATTCAAACACACATACCTCTTAATGCCCCAACTCGAATCTTGGACTTCCTCTTTAGCTTCAAATAAATAAGGGTACTTAGTTCTGATCGCTTCCTCAGCCTCCCACGTTATCTCTTTTACTTGCTGGTTCCTCCAAAGTACCCTTACTGAAGGTATTTCTTTATTCCTTAGCTTTCTAACCTGACGATCTAGGATAGAAATAAGTACCTCTTCATAGGTGAGATCTCCTGTAACCTGCATATCTTCAACAGGAGTGATACGAGATGGATCACCTATTCATTTTCAAAGCATTGAGACATGAAAAATTGGATGAACTATTTGAAAGCTCCTGGGGTAGCTCTAATTCATATGCAACCTGTCCAAGCCTTTTAATAATCTTATATGGCCCTATGTAACCTGCGCTTAGTTTTTCTTTCTTACCAAATCTTATAACACCTTTCATTGGGGACACCTTTAAGAATACCCAAACTCCTATTGATAATTCCAGTCCTCTTCTTCTAGCATTCGCATATGATTTGTGATGACTTTGGGCTGTTTCTAGCTGCTGTCATATTACCATGACTTTTTCCATGGCTTGTTGGACTAGATCTGGCCCAAGCAAGGTGGCTTCACCCACTTCAAACGATCCCACTTCTACATTGGAAGCTCTAAACATTGCATATAACCTCCCGACATTTGGTGCTCTACCGTGACTTGTTGTAATTCAGACATTGAGCCACAAATTCTGCAAGGTCCTTTTTCATGCCTCCCCACCAAAAAATTCCCTTTAGGTCGTGATACATCTTAGTTGATCCTAGATGGATGGAATATTCTAAATGATGGGCTTCTTCCATCATCCTCCTTCTTATTCCATTAATATTTGGAACACATAATCTATTTTTGCAATAAAGTACTCCATTTTGTGTAAGTTCAAAGCCCTTCATCGTACCTTGACTCACCTTCTCCTTAAGTCATTGTAGAACAAGATCCTTGAATTGCTTTTCTCTTACCTCCATTGCTAATGAAGACTCTGTAACATTATGCACAACAACCCCTTCCTTTGGAGTTTCAAGGAGGCGAACTCCCAAAATGGCTAGTTGACGTATATCCTTAGCCACTCCTCGACTCACCACGGTCTGATCACCATTATTCATAATTTCCTTACGACTCAAAGCATTGATTACCACATTTGCTTTCCCTGGATGGTATAGTATATCAATGTCGTAATCCTTTATTAGCTCCAACTATCTGTGCTGTCTGAAATTTAGGTCTTTCTACTTAAAGATGTATTGTAGGCTCTTATGATCAGTATATATGTCAACATGAATCCCATACAAATAGTGGTGCTATATTTTCAAGGCAAACACAACAGCTGCTAGCTCAAAGTCATGTGTTGAGTAGTTTCCCTCATGTGGTCGCAGTTGTCTCGAGGCATAAGCAATTACCCTACCATGTTGTGTCAGTACACACCCTAAGCCAAATCCTGAAGCATCACAATACACCGCATACCCCTCCGTGCCTTCTGGAAGCACTAGCATAGGTGTAGAAGTTAGCCTGCTTTTCGACTCTTGGAAGCTCCTTTCATATGCATCATTCCATTGAAACTCGGTCGCCTTATGTGTCAACTTTTTTAGAGGTACAGAAATAGAAGAAAAACCCGCAACAAACCTTCTGTAATAACCTACCAACCCTAGGAAGCTTCAAACTTCTGTAGATGTTGTTGTCCTTGGCCAATATTTCACCACCTCTATCTTTTGTGAATCAACCCTTATTCCTACATCGGATGCAATATGACCCAAAAATGGCACTAATTTTAACCAAAATTCACATTCGAAAAACTTGGCGTACAGTTGCCGATCACGACAAACTTGTAATACCTGTCGTAAATGATTTGCATGGTCCTCTTCTGATCTTGAATATACCAAAATATCATTTATAAATACCATCACAAATACATCCAAGAATGGCTTGAATACCCTGTTCATTAAATCCATAAAAACTGTTGGTGCATTTGTCAGCCCAAATGACATAACAAGAATTTCAACATGACCATAGCGTGTCCTAAAGGTTATCTTGGGTATATCTTTCTCCTTCACCCTCACTTGGTGACAAGTTGATCTCAAATCAATTTTCGAAAAGCATTTGGCACCTTGTAACTGATCAAATAAATCATCGATCCTGGGGAGGGGGTATTTGTTTTTAATTGTCACCCTATTCAATTCCGGTAGTCAATACACATTCTCAAGGTGCCATCTTTTTTACGTACAAATAACACTAGCGCACCCCAAGGGGACACACTAGGTCTTATAAAACCCTTCTCTAGCTAGTCTTTTAATTGCTCCTTTAAGTCATGTAATTCTGCCGGGGCCATTCTATATGGAGGGATAGAAATAGGTTGAGTGCCTGGAAGTAAGTTAATACCAAAATCTACTTCTTGTTCTGAAGGTAAACCCAGGAGATCTTCAGGAAACACATCAACAAATTTATTCACTACGGGAACAGATTGAAGGACTGGTGATTCTTCCTCCATATTCTTCACTCTAACTAGATGACATATATATCCCTTTGATATCATCTTCCTTGCCTTAAAATAAGAAACAAGCATACCTTTTGGTGCCCCAGCATTGCCTTCCCGTTCAAGGACCGCTTTATTTGGAAAGTTGAAAGACACTCTCTTAGTTCGACAATCCACAGTGGCATAGCAAGAAGCTAACCAATCCATACCCATTGTAACATCAAATTCCACCATTTCTAGCTCAACATGGTCAACCAATGTGTCACGGTCACAAACAATTACTACGCAATTATAATAGAGCCTTCTAGCTATAATAGATTCACTGGTTGGTGTAGACACTTCCAATGGTTTGTTCAACAATTTAGGTGTTCTCTTAAGCTTCACAACAACTAGTAGAGTGATATATGATAATGTGAAACCATGGTCAATTAATGTATACACATTATGTGAAAAGATGAACAATGTACATGTGACCACATTGGATGAAGCCTCTAAATTTTGCCGACTCCCTCGAGCGTAAGTGCGATTCTGGGCTCCGCTAGATCTAGCTGCCCTCTACCACCTCAACCACGACCCGTGGATGTTTGCTGACCCCTACCTAATAGAGGAGTTGATGATGATAATGCAACAACTGACCCAGTAGGTTCTGCTATATCACTCATACATCTTTTCGGGCAATCTCTCATCATATGCCCTGGTACACCACACCAATAACAAGCATTTATCCCAACATGAAATATACCTAAATAGGCTGGATATGACATGTATATGAGAATGTGTATTAGAAACTACGATTAGAGGTAGAGAGGCTGAAAGAATACTCTTGGATTGACAATCACAAGCTTGCTGCCCCAGCATTATTTTATTTATGAGATTAGACTGCCAAGACGTGTTTATTAGCAGCTAATACTAGTTTTGTCACCTACTATATTGTAGATAAGTATTTGGAGAAAACGGAGACTACTTTGAGGTAATAACGATGTAGTACAACAACGTATGTAAGGCTACTCGATTTCCTATCACTTGGCATGAAATCTAGGTTCTTCCTTGGCACATAAAGACACTTACCAACTCTGACATAACTAATAATCGTGTCTCCACTCTTTACCATGTTCATATGCTCCCATACATAATCATTGTCAATTCTGCATAGTTATTTTGGATACCAAAATACATGAGTACCTTTTTACTAAATAAAGTCCATGTGTTGTTTCATATCCCACGCATTTCACTAGTTGTGAAACTCTCTTTTCATTGTGGTGTTCTGTTGCATGAATGTTTATATGTCACACGTTATGTCTATAATCCTACAGCTCGAAATGTTATGACTACCAAAAAAATCATCTCAAAAGTAAATAAAAGATATATCAAAGTTACTTATTAATGGATGGTATCCTAGGGGGTAGAAGAATCACCTAGCATGGGCCGATCCCATACTTAGGGGGTGAGAGGGGGTGAGTGCAGGGATGGCGATATGTAACGCTTGGCTCACTTAGGCAAATCCACATCGGAAAAGAGAAGGAGAATTCTGGGTCATTTATGTAAAATATTGGACCTAATATTATGAGGCGCCTTTTGGAGTGAGCCCAAAGGGACAAATCCATGATGGGCTAGGCTCAAAAGTGGACAATACTTCACAGTGTTGGGCCAGGTCATTACAGGCCCTGTAACTCCCTTTGGGCTCACCCCTAAAGGCACTTGACAATATTAGGTCCAATCCTTTACATAAATAACCTAGAACTCTCCTTCTCTTTTCCGATGTGGGATTTGCCTAAGTGAGCCAGGGGTTATGTATTGTTGTCCCTGCACTCACCCCCGGTAGGTACTTAGTGTCCTCTCTTAGGTTTGCCCCACCACTGTACTAGTTGAGAGTCGACTCTGATACTACCTATAATAACCTGGCCCAACACTATGAAGTATTGTTTGCTCTTGCGCCTAGCCCATCACGAATTTTTCCCTTTGGGCTCACCCTAAAAGGAGCCTCACAATATTAGGTCCAATGTTTTTACATAAATAGCCCAGAACTCTCCTTCTCTATTTCGATGTGGGATTTTCCTAAGTGAGCCAGACATTACTTATCCCGTATCGCCAACGTGGGTATCATTTTTCACATAAAACACAAAAATAAACATATGCCATAGATATTAGTATTATATGCTATAGGTACTGCCTAAACATCCTAAACATGCTGGTTCAATAGAAAGTAAATATCCACGGGGAAAAAGAACACATGCAAGAAAACCTCAAGATTAAAAATTGGAGTAGTTATGGACTCGAGCTACTCACACTTCACTGAGGCCCATAACTACCCACACCCCATTGAAAAAGAGGTCTATTGTCCCCAATGCACACAATCAAAGCAAAATAAAGTATAGGGGTCAAAAAGCATACCTAGACACCTAAGAGCTAGTCTCCACCTTGAGTTGCCTCTTAAGCAGCACCTGATTTATTGTTGTGGCATGACTTGGATAGATTGGTTACTCAGAGTTCACCAAGTTATAATGACCAAAGTCCCATTAAGGCGGACTGGCACCCATTACCGACAAGGCTCGGGAGAACCAACATATACCCATGCACTTTGCATGAACATTGTAAAGGGGTTTCCACATTCACATCCTTTTAAGAAAGTAGACAGTATTAACAAGCCAAAAGAAAATGCATATGACTAGACCGTTGGAGCCACGATATCTAAAGTACGATACATGACCACACTTTACATAGTCTGCAAATCCTCTAGGTAAGGAACATTATCTATAAGGATCAGGACAGGCCCCGCCTCATGATGAATTATACAATACAAAAATATAAGCTCTGGACACATAAGCCCTGAAGCAACGTGGAGCTCAGTAACAGCAGCTGGATATCTTGTACTCCTATTGGGGAGATCTAGTAGCTTCTCTACCTGCAGCATGAAATGCAGGTCCCCCGTAAGGGATATCAGTATGAGATAATGTACTGAATATGTAAGGCAATAGTATATGTAAAGTAGGAACTCAAGTGAAATCAAGTAGCAAGATATAAATGTACAACGCATAGTAAAAGACCACCTTTATTATACTTGTGGAGTTATGTACATTACATTCTTTTCTTTACATGTCAGTACTTTATAATTTCCTTTTAGGCATGTATTACGAATGACCAGCTGATTAGTGGTAAGCGAGGATGACCATGCTAGGCATTTTAACCCCTGGGATGCTGTCCTCATAACTATACAAATCGGGATCGACCCATGCTAGGCTTTCGCCCCTAGGCTACCATCCTCATGAACCAAGTGAGATCGACCCATGCTAGGCTTTTTCCCCTGGGCTGCCACCCACACATTATGAACATTGCTTTAAGTTATACTATGAAATCATGCTAGGCTTTCCTTTCAGCCCTGGGATACCCACCACCCCCTCCCCCCCGTAATATGGGATAGACCCTTATTTGGTGATTCTTCCACCCCTGGGATACCACCCATTAATAAGCAACTTTGATTTATCTTTTATTTACTTTTGAGATGATTCTTTTGGTGGTCATAACATTAAGAACTGTAGGAATATAGACATGACATGTGACATATAAACAATCATGCAAGACAACACCACAATGGAAAGAGAGTTACACATTTAGTGAAATGCGTAGGAGATGAAACAACACATGGACTTTACTTAGTAAAAAGGAACTCATGTATTTTGGAATCCAAAATAAGAATGCAGAATTGACAATGGTTATGTATAGGAGCATATGAACATGGTAAAGAGTGGAGGCGCGGTTATTAGTTATGTCGAAGTTGGTAAGTGCCTTTACGTGCCAAGGAAGAACCTAGATTTCATGCCACGTAATAGGAAATCGAGTAGCCTTGTTATTACCTCAAAGTAGTCTCCTTTTCCTCCAAATACTTATCTACAATATAGTAGGTGATAAAACTAGTATTAGCCTTTAATAAACACGTCTTGGCAGTCCAATCTCATTAATAAAATAATGCTCGGGCAGCAAGCTTGTGATTGTCAATCCAAGAGTATTCTTTCAACCTCTCCACCTCTAATCATATTGTTTAATACACATTCTCGTATAAATGTCATATCCAGCTTTTTTTAGTGCCATAACAGTGTTACAACATCTCATAAAGAACAACACATAACAATTCTACACAACACACAAGTAGGCGGAGTAACATTACATCTTTTCGCTACATTTCGAAGTCAACAATCCAAAATCTGTTTCAACTTCAACCAAACTGTCTTCGACATATTTACACATAAGAACAGTCCTAAAAAAGTCCAAAAACAGTCCCCAAGTAGAAGGAGGACGTGCAACAACAATTCTGAATTACCAGTCCACAAGTCCCTACTAGGAGCGCAATTAAGATATCATACAAGAACTCATTTTTGCGGAAGATAAAAATGGTGCAAAAGCCTTCTTACATCACCACAGAACTAAACCTTGTTAGAAACATCAATATTACTTTATAATACATCCAACCAAGAAGAGAAAAGCCTCTTAATAAACAAGAAAAGTGTAAAACAATCCTTTGAGCACATGTTGTCCAAAATTCAAGCACAAGTATAACCATCCTATTTCTCTTGTTTTTCATGAAAAACCCATACTAAATAGGCAAGTATCTTTAATTACCTTTACCTTCATGGTTGAGGGATTCTTTAGGAACCCTAAAGGTGTGCTTTGGCTGCTTTGCAAAGTCAAGAGAGAGCAACAAATGAATATGTGAAAGCTGAAATTTTTCTAAGTTTAAAATGACTTAAGGAGCTGGTTTTTATTCTCTTTTAAAGTTCCACTCTTGGCTAACTTTCTAATTTTAAGACTTATTTTATTAAGGTGGTGATGCAGCAATTTGGCCTTTTCACTTGGGCCTTATTGGGCTTCAATTTGATGGGCTTTGCTGCCAATTGTTTCCTTCTACTTTCACTTAGTTTGGGCCCTATTTGTGAAGTGTGTGGTAAATGTACTTTGGACCTTTTCCTATTCATCTTAGGTTACCTATATTGTCCCTTTATAATACCAAACCATGGGCTAAAATTACATCCTTAACTTGGGATTTATTTTTTATCGGAGTTGAACAGATTCGATGTTGGGCCTCGTCTCCATCTACTTAACCTATTTAAGCTAAGCACGTAGGTGACTCACTTGTTAGCTTCCTAAGTCTTACAAGCACCTCACTTCCTTTTACTTTTTTGAAGGTCGCGCTCTCCTCAATCTGGCTTAAAACTTATATACAATCATTTATCTTAAGCATTAGACACAATTTTTGCCCTCCAGTCCAAAAGTTAGACATTTTTAGAGTTGGTGCTCCTCCTACCAAATCATATCATGTTCTATATTCATAGGACTAATACACCTAAGATGTGGGGTGTTACACAAGTGCCCAGACTTCATTCTTCAAATCATTAGACCTCTTCATAGGCTGACAGATATTGACGATAAATTATTCATCATTCAATTAAACATTAGTTGACCAGCTTCCATATCCACCAGTGCTCGACCAGTGGCTAGGAATGGTCTTCCCAAGATTATTGGGACATCGAAGTTGACTTCGCAATCTAGGATCACAAAGACTATAGGGAATATGAACTTTTCATTATTTACCAGCATGTCATACAGTATCCGCACATGCTTCTTCACCGTATGGTCAACCATCAACAATCGCATGCTCGTCGGAATTGAGGCTCCTAGTCTTAACTTACTGAAAACCGCAACGGCATCAGATTAATGCTGACACCTAGATTATATAATGCCCTTGCGAACTCCACATCTCCAATGGTTGAGGGTATGGTAAAAGCGCCAGGATCTTCTCACTTGTGGACCAAAAGCCTCGTAGCAATTGCACTGCAATATTGAAGCTTTTGGGAGAGCTCCTGACTCATAGTGCGCTTCTTTATAACCAGATCCTTCATGTACTTTGCATACCCTAGCATCTTCTCCAATGCCTCAATGAGAGGGATGTTGATGAAGAGTTGTTTTAGCATAGATAGAAAGTTCTTGAACTTGCCTTCCTCCTCCCTCTTCTTAATTCTTTGAGGGAAGGGAGGAGGAGGCCTAGGAATGGGCTTCAATGTCTGTGGCACATCAGTAACTTCACTGACCCCATCCTCTCCACCATCATCTCCTTTATCCACATCCTTAATCATAACTATCTCCTCTCGAACATCATCCTCGTCAACTGGCATCAGAGGATCAATGGTGCTCTTGCCACCAAGAGTAGTAACCACCATGCACTGCCGTTCATTCTTAGGATTCTAAAATGTGTTTCTTGGAAGTGTACCCATCTGACGCTGATTAAGTTGAGTCCACACTTGAACAAACTGTTGCTCAAGCTATTTGATGGCAACAAAATGAGACTCAATTTTCAGGTTAATACTGGATATTTCAAATTTCATCCCCGTCAGAATCTTATCTTGTGTCTCAGCTTTCTTCAATAGACGATCAAGCATCTACTCAACTCTTGAGCTATTTGCACATGTGTCGCAGTTATGTGGTGGCACATATGGACCATTTCCATAACCATCTCTGTGGCCCCAACCAACATCTCTATCTTACCCCTAATTTCTGTCGTAATATTCTCCATGGTTGTCTCTGCAAGCTCTATCTCGATTGAAGTTCTAACCTTGGTTTTCTTGACCTTGGTGCCAATAGTCCTAATTGGACCCTTGGGCATTGGTTCGGAAACCCCTCATCTGATCAGCAATAAAACAAGTGTCCTTCTTATAATAGGGATCATCATATATGGGTGCACGTAGAGGCTGATGAACCACTGCATTAACTCGCTCCTGATTCTGCTTCATCATCACCTCCATGCCTGTACGGATTCGGGAAAGGTCTTACATATTCTCTTCATTTATCTTAGCTTGCTCTGAACCAATATTGACAGTGCATAAACTTTTGGTGGATGCTCTGTATCTTTGGCCCCATGCACGATTGGTTTGGACCACTCTCTCCATCCTTTCGGCAATCCTTGCAAATGGCTGATCTAAGAGCATGCCCCCTATAATGGTATCAGCACAAGCCTGACTATTTTCATCGAGGGCACGGTAAAAGATCTCCACTAAGGCATCATCAACAATCTTGTCGTCTGGGACACTTCTCAAGCACTTAGTAAACCACTCCCATGTAGTACTGATCAAGTCACCAGGATGTTGCTCAAAGTTGTTGATTTGATCTTTCAACTTGAGCTTCTTCGACCTTGGGAAATACCTCTCCAAAAAGGCCCTCTGCAATTCATCCTAACTGGTGATCGAACTCTGCAGGATCTCAGATAGTCATAGTGTTGTATGACCTGTAAAGAACCATGGGAAGACATGAAGTCCCACAACATCCATAGATAGATTATGTGTTCCCATCACACTCTTGCAGACAAATGCAATGTTGTATAGATAGCTATGAGGATCCTCCGATGGTAAGCCCACAAATAGCCCATGGTTTTGCAACATCTGAAGCAACCCACTCAAAACCATGAAGTTTGTGTCAGCCGGTAGTGGTGGCAACAGAATAGCTCCAGTCACCTCCATAGACATAGGATTTAACCTGTATTGATTCCACTGATAAGCGTTGGCATTGAAATCTTATGGTTGTGGATCAATATCCTCAAGAGGAGGTGGGTTCTCATAGTAAGCACTTTCATTTTTGTTCCTGTTCAAAGTTCCATTAGCCGAATTGTTCGCGTTATCTTAGGCCATTTTTCTCAACATTCTCTAGATCTCTGGGTAAAACGGAGTCATAGGATTTCCTCGACTTCGCATGTTTGGCATACACTACAATTATACCCTGAAAAGAAACAAAAACAACACAAACGTAAAATGTAGGAAGTAACGGTTAATACCCAAATCACTTTGAATTAACCAAGTGTAGCTGCATTCTTCGGTAGTGGTGCCAAAATCTTGATAGCCCAAGTTACACCTCCTTTCGAGGATAAAGAGGTCATTGTCAAGAAATAGAACCTAACCAAGGTTAGGGTTAAACCCACATGGAATACGTAGACTTAGGAGAATTCAATTTATGCAATTTGAGTGAGTAACCTACTTATCTCCCCAAAGGGGGGTTTTGCAATAACAAGTAGAAAAGTAAACCTAACTGACACAAGAGTTTAACCAATATGGAGAGAAACTAGGGTATTATGTTTCCCATGATTCTCTAACTTAGTGTCACCTGATAACCTAATCCTTTTCTAGTGTGTAGCATGAAGAACGGTAAGTTAAGTTCACCAAACCCTTTGGCATAGGTGAGAGACGAATTTCACTGCATGAGTTGGACCATCTCCATAGTGTACATTACTAATTTTGACCTATTAGTCCCAGTACAACCTCTCATTTACTCAGTTCGGTTGATTAGAAAAGAACACATCAATCGAATCTTGTTAATTAATCTCTTTTCCTATTCATTACTACTTTTGTCCAGTCAATAACACTAGGCGTGTTCTAATGTTGGCCACCATTAGAAAACATGTGAAATGAAGAGAGTTAATTAATACATGCAAGCACACTTTCCAAGAATTATGAATTATCCGATTTCACCTTGTTAGTTCTTTATGGTTCCCACACCCCTAGTTGTGGATTTAGCTACTCATGATTTGTATAGATGCAAGGCTTATGAATTGGAATAACATAATAAAGCACTTACACAAATGAATTACACATAAGTAAATCCAAGCTTCAATGAGAATCAGATTATTGTAAGATCAAATCAAAGTACAAGTGTTTCTCAAAACTCTCCACTGTTTTCTCTACTCAATCTCACTATTTTTCTCTCAAACTATTCAGATCTCTTAAAACATATTGAAAAATAACCTAAAAATATATTTATAATATTTAAAATACAAGTCCTAACCAAAATAGGGTAATTGGGCTTGCACGCCTCACAAACTGCTTTACGAGCCGTATTGCGTTCCATGGCCTGTAATCGAGCCCTCGTACATTGTTTCTGCAAAACTAGACCTGTGATCTATGACATCCCTCTACGACTCATAATGGCCCGTAGCAGGTTTTGTCTGATGAATTTTCAGAAAGTCCTTACTCTTTGATCCTTAGGGCACGAAACATGATCTACGACTTGTAAAGTTGTCTAGGAATTGCCTACATATTCGTAGAGCCAAATTTAGAAAGTCAGTCCCTGCCTAAAATTGTCTACCAGACCTCTTTCATGTCCCATAGAATGAAATATGGCCTATAAAAGGTCTAGTATATCATCAAAACAACACCTCCTGCATTTTCTTCCCAAAATCTAGGCTAACCCTAGAATCCTGCAAATAAAACACAAAAACACATAAAATTCACTAACATCACATTGAGTACACACTAAATTCTATGTTTTAAGCATCTAAAAGTTTTGTATCTTGACAACACATCATGTATTACCATCCAAGCAAAGCCAATGTTGTCGTCGATGCCCTAAGTAGGGTGTCTTTGGAGAGTGTGGTTCATGTTGAAGATAGCAAGAAAGAATTGGCAAGGGAGGTCCATCGATTGGCTAGGTTGGAGTTTAGATAGAATGAAGCCAAAAATGGTAGTGTGGTGGTGATAGATTATTCTAAGTCTTCATTGAAGAAGTCAAATCTAAACAAGATCTTGACCCCACTTTGGTGAAATTAAAATCATTAGTGAGGGATGGCAAGGTGGAGGTTTTCTCCCAAGGGAAAGATGGTATTCTTAAGTACCAAGGTAGGTTATGTGTGCCCAATATTGATGAGTGGAGAGATTTGATCTTAAAAGAGGCACACAATTCCTCTTATTCTATTCACCCCGGTTCCACCAAAATGTGTAAAGATTTGAGAGAAGTTTATTGGTGGGGTGGTATGAAGAGAGATATTACCCAATTCGTAGCTGATTTCCATAATTTCCAGAAAGTCAACGCCGAAATCAAAGGTCGGGTGGCCTAGCCCAAGACATCGAGATTCCTACTTGGAAGTGGGAAGAGATCAATATCAATTTTCTGATTGGTTTGCTGAAGACTAGGAGACATTTTGATTCCATTTGGGTTATTATTGATAGAATGATAAAGTCGACGCCCTTCCTACTGGTTCAGACGACTTATAGTGAAGAATATTACTCTAAGTTTTATATTCATGAGTTGGTACGGTGACGCGGGGTTCCATTGGCTATTATTTCAGATCGCAGTGCTCAATTCACATCTCACTTTTGGAGGTCCTTCCAAAAAGGCCTTGATACTAAGGTTAAGCTTAGCACGGCTTTCCACCCATAAACAGATGGTCAAGCCAAGAGGACCATTCAAACTCTTGAGGTTATGCTAAGGGCTTGTATCTTTAAGTTTGACGGTAGTTAGGATGAGCATCTTCCACTTGTTGAGTTTGCTTACAATAATAGCTATCACTCTAGCATTGGAATGGCTCCCTTTGAAGCCCTATATGGGAGGCATTGTAGATCCCTAGTTGGTTGGTTTGAAGTGAGAGAGATGGCCTTGTTGGATCCGGATATAGTCATGGAAGCTTTAGAAAACGTAAGATGACAAGGGAGAGATTGAAGGCAGCCCAAAGCCAGCAAACATCCTATGCCAACACTAGAAGAAGAGACTTTGAATTTGAAGTTGGTGATTGGGTGTACTCTAATGTTTCACCAATGAAGGTAGTGATTTGTTTTGGCAAGAAAGAGAAATTAAGCCTTAGGTATGAACGACCTTGCCAGATTTTGAAGCATGTTGGTAAAGTTGCATATGGATTAGAGTTGCCCATGGAAATGAGTATGGTTTATCTGGTTTTCCATGACTCCATCTTGAGGAAGTGTATTGGATACCCTAATTACATTGTGCCTTTGGAGGTGGTGAATTTTGAAGAAAATTTGATGTATGAGGAAGTCCTAGTAGAAATAATTGGATAGGCAAGTCAAGCACTTGAGGAACAAAGACGTACCCTCCGTCAAGGTCCTTTAGAGTTACCAACAAGTCAAAAGTTCCACTTGGGAAGCCAAAGCGGATATGAAAA
Organism: Solanum rostratum; assembly: GCA_029948455.1. Taxonomy (NCBI): domain Eukaryota; kingdom Viridiplantae; phylum Streptophyta; class Magnoliopsida; order Solanales; family Solanaceae; genus Solanum; species Solanum rostratum. The sequence continues at coordinate 28,069,141 of CM057054.1, forward strand.
AAGTGATACCCCTATCTCTTCCATTCTACTCAAGCTTGAGGAAGTATGACTTATCCCAATTAAGAACCTCCTTTCCTTGCATGTCATTTCTCATGTCATCTATGCATGGTTATTTGATTTTGAGGTTGCATTGTAAATGTTATTTGAAGCATGATTTAAAATATTTCATGGTGCATAGGTCGCATTTGGCATATGATGCATGTATACTGTTCTTTAGAGCTTGCCTTAGTAGCATTTGGTGACAAATGTTCTCAAGGGGGAGATATTGTAAGGCCCCACTTGTGAGAAGTATGAAAAGTGCAAGAAATGAGTTCTGAAAATTTTTTCAGTGTCAGTTGTTATGAGGGGTCTTACGGGTCATAACTAGTGCTCGTGGATTGAAGGTCAGACTTGGTGAAAATGATATTCTTTTAAGTAGGGTGTATGACTTATCAGACGACCCGTAAAGTACTTACGAGCCATAAGTTTGGTCGTAGTATGTGAATTAGAGAAAAGTTTCTGAGAGTCTAAAATGTCATTAGAGGATACCCTTATCATCGGCTCGTAAGTTGGACCACGACCCATAAATAGGGTCTTGTGGTCCTTTCCGACAGAATTTAAAGGAGGGCAAATTTGACATTTCCTATTATTTTAATGCTATAATACATTGTTTAGGCCCTCAAATCCTCACTTTCCAGCCTTATACACCCTCCATACTCTCATTCCACTCATTCACAAAATACCCTAAGTCTCCAAAATACTCTCAAGATCTTTAAGGTCTTCATAGGGAAGGTGCAAGCTAGGGTTCCAAGTTCCTTGCCATTTTCCAAGGTTTTTCCATCTCCTATCACTAAGGTATGCGGGTTTTGATTGTGGAGACGTTTCCTCTACAAGTTCAACCATTCTTCTTCTCATTTAGGATTTCTTAAGTTATGGTAATGCATGATGATTCCATGAACTCTTTTATATGAAGATAATATGAAGTATTTTATGATGGTTTATCCTCATGCATTATGATGAACTGAAATATCATGTGAAATTTATGGATTTTTATGATGGTTTAATGATGCCCTAGGTAAGCTTTGTTATGCTTTAGTGGGCAATTTTGAATAATATTCAAGTGATTCATTTTTCTCCTCTCATGTCATATACTCATGTCTTGCATGGTTTTAAAGTTTGTACATGTACCCACCATGGTTTTGAAATAAGGATTATACCAAACTTCTATGATATTAAGGGCCTTATGGCACGATATATAAACTGTGCATAATATGAATTGAAGGGCTATAATGCATATTATGAAATAATAAAAGTATTGTAAAAAGTTATGAAAGTTGTGAAACCCTATCTTTGGTATATAAAGTTTTGGTTTTGATGAGCTTCTCTATGAGATATCATGATAATATAATGGCTTGCATATTATGGCTATAAATATGATTTGAGTATTCCTTGGGTATGTGACCTAGCACCGAGAGGACCTTAGTAGATAACATTGTCCCATAACTATGTTGCCACCATATGTTTATGAATTAGCTAATGGATCCATATAGCTAGGATTACATGATCGGCCCAAAAGGGTGGAGTTCCCATACGACATATGTTGATTGAATACCAACAAGGGTGGTGTTCCCACATAAGGTTGTTAAAGTATGATTAATCGAAAAGGGTGGAGTTCCCGTAAGGTATTTATGGAGAATTTATCCAAAATGGGGAGGTTCCCATAAGGTAAGTGCTTTGTTTACCTTGGCAAATTAGACCACTCCTTGTCCGGTGTAGAGTGAACATTGGGATTCCAAGTAGTACCTCGCTTGATCTTTTATGTTGGTTATGGTCCCCTCCCATATATGTAAGATATGTTATGTGACATGATGATTCTTCATGCATACTTTGATTATGGTAGAGTGTTTGCATGACATATTGAGCTTATATCCAATGATTTAAGATTATGCATACTGTTTAATCATGGCTTATGTTCTTTGTTGCATTGCACCTGGCATACTTAGTACATCCAAGTACTAACACATACTTTTTTCTACATTATCTAACCGTGTAGGAAGCGGAGCTCCTTTTCATTCTCCTCCTCCACGTGGCTAGGTGGTTCAAGTGAAGATTAGCTATTGGTGAGTCCACCACTTCCGGAGACAATATCCATTTACTTTCATACCTTATTTAAAACTTTTGTCTATTTTTGGATACTGTCTTTTGAGGGTGAGCCCAGGAGATATCTTGTCCCCCGTTCCATTCATGACTATAGATGTTATTGGATAAGGTTTTGGGATATGTACTTATGAGCTTGACTCCTTGTGTTTATGTAATCATGGAAGAATTCCCCTAGTCCCATGCTCCCTATATGTGTTAATTGCCTATTGCGTTGTTGTGATGAAAGTCCCAAGTCCTTATTGCCTCCATAGCGTGAATCATACTTACCTGCCCCTTAGACTTTATTTGCTATGTGATACATGTTAATCCTCTTCTCGATAACATCTCCATAGCGTGAGTCTAAAGTACTACTTTCCTTTGAATGATTTGCTACTTGTTTATTATTGATTTGTGCTTCCGCAACCAAGGATGTGCTATGCATGCTTAAGAGGCTTGTTTGAGGTTCCTTTGAGTTCCCCATTCACCGTGTCACAACTAGGCCTTAGGCTTGGGTCGTGACAGAGGCCCAACCCTAGTATAATCAGTATTACCCGTCATGGAGCATGTGGTCCATCCCCATAATGAATCAACATCTCATGCCATAGAGCATGTGGCTCGACCCTATGATGAATCAGTATCTCGTGCCATGGAGTGTGTGGCCCGACCCCATAATGAATCGGAGGAAACTCAATCAAGAATGAAAAACAACATAATATTCACATACGATAATAGAGAGTGTATGCAAGAGTCTACATTACAATGAGTATTTCAACTCAAGTCAAGCATCTCAACATATAAGATATGAATCAACTTGTTCCAAGCCTACAACCAAGTCTCTAACCCACAAGTGGTACTCAATAAATTCGTTATCTCTTGGCAAGAGACGTGCGTAAATTTTCAATATCATTAAAATATCAATCTTATTAGCAACTAGCCAAAACCATTCCCCTTAGGCTTTTCATCATCGATGGATCTTCAAGAAAATACATATCATGACAGAAATAATCATGCTTATAGAATAGAGTAAGCAAGATGTCCATATGAGTCATAAATATCAGCAACCGACCGAACAATTCACAAGTATGCATAATATAATCTCAATCTCATCATATTCTCAATTCAAACCTCAATTAGTGCATACTTACCTTGCACTACGAATACACAATTAATTCACAAGTAAGAATTCCACCATATCAACAATTACCCAACACCGAAATATCATGACCAAGTCTACAAGAATATATTCCTACCCCAAAGTATTCAAATATATACACATAGGAGCATACCAAGTTCATTTATACTTAACAAAAGGTTAGAAGTTCACTTGCCTCAAATAAAGTCTCGAATCAAGTTGAAATCGCTTCTTTTCCCTTGCTATGATACTCTAAATCACCACAATCTATTCAAATATATCATCACAATCATATAACGAATCTAATGATACTAAAATCAATCAATTCAGAGAAAAGGTAAAAAAATTTCATGCCAAAAAACATAGCCGGAATCTGAAAATTTATATATGAAAATGTTCTCCTCATAATAATGATCCCAACGATGAAAACCAATTCGAAAAATGTAGTTTAGATGAGGGAGAAATCACAATTTAAAGTTTAGGAAACTCAAGTCCAAAAATCCTCAAATTTCACTATTAAAATCCTAAAATTAGAAGTTGAAAACACAAATTAATCAATGAAAATTGTTAAAATAGGTTAGAAAATAGTTACCCAAACAATTTGTCTTCAAAGACCTTCAAAATTCCTCTCTAGCACAAAGCTTGGAATGTCTAGAATGGTGGAAAGGGTTTAACTCACGTCTTTTAAAAGTAAAACTGTCTAGGTACTCGATGTACTCCGCGAATATGGAGCCTTAATCATCTCGAGCCTCCGTAAACATAGAGCTCTATTCATGAATGTAGAGGTCCCCATCACAGTCCTCTGCAATCACGCAGAGGAGCTCCGCGAATGCAAAGATCAGCCAAGCTAGACCTCTACGAACGCAGACCCACTACCGCAAATGCGAAGTACAAATGGGAGGCACCAGCTAGCAGTTACACCAGCAACACTCATCACAAACAAAATCAAGGACTGGACCCTTGGGAATTCATTTAAAACCCCATGAACACAAACCAAATATAGAACCCTACAAAAAATGACGATCTGAACTGAATGGAGTCATCAGAACTCGAATCCAGAACCTCCGTGGTCCCAACCCAAGAAAGATTATTTAAATTAGTTTCGGACTTAAAAAGTCAAAATATTCTCAGAACCTCTTCAAAATTACAATGAAGGCATTACTAGTATTATTTTCACCACCTAAAACCAGTAGAACTAACGAAATTTCGATACGAGCTCTTGGACACCAAATGTTGACCGAAGTCAACACTATGATCCAAAATGAACTAAAATTACAATTTTGGCCCTAAATCCATATTTAACTTCGAATACAGTTCTGCAATTTCTCCTAGAACTGATTCAACATTTCGGAACTGATAGAATCAACGAAATTGCAATCCGACGCTCGAAACTCAAAATGACCTCAAGATTCAAAATTTTCAACTTTAAGCCTTTTAAAACTCTTTCTTTTTCAAAACTCCAACTTTTTAGAAGGTTTTTGAAATTCAAATTTTAGACATCCAAAAATGATCCAAGGAAACTTTCAGGAAGGACAAAATGGTAATTTGGTCAAAAATGCTAGAAATGACTTTCAAAGTCATTACAATAGTTCGTTTCTTGCATTTTTCTTTGCAGTGAGTGCATTTCATCAACAAAAATCTCATTTGAAAATTCTCATTGCTAGTGTATCATCATAGAGGTATGGTTTTTACCCTCTGTTTTACTTTCTTTTTGAAGAATGATATTGGAATGATGAGGGCATGATAAGGGTTTTATGAGATTGATAATCATAGTATGTGGTAGAAATCTTTTTATAAATCATATGGGTAATATGTTTTAATGATTCCAAAACTCTATGTTTTATTAGTACTTCGTTTATTTGGGTTTTTGATTCATTTAAAAAAAATCATGAAATTGAGTGTGCATACGTTATGGGCTTGGACTAATTTGATGAATATGTTGCCCCAATGTTGAAAGATAGAGTGCATTGTCTCAATTTTGATCTTGATACCTTGTTGGATAGCCTTAAATTGGAATAATGCCATAAATATGTGGATGTTTTAATTTAATATGCATGCAGATTGTGTTGTTTGCTTTTGTGGGCTACGGGTGAAGTTTGAGTAATCTGAATTCTCTTGAGCAATTTGAACTTGCCCTATGATAGATTAGGTGATATCATTCTTAAGGGTAAGTCATTTTTTGATTGAGATTATAGCCATGGTGATAATGTGAGGGTAACAATAGATGCTTGGGCATGTATTTATGTCTTGATAGTAGGTTAATGTGTGAGTTTTCCCTCATTTTTGTGCAAATTGATCAAATTTTGAATGAGAGAGTGTTGGTTGTGCCAGTTAATTTCGGCGATGGTCATTTTGACCACCGAAGTGGACATGGCGATGCACCAAAATGTCACACACACCGCTTTTTCTAACTGAAGTTCTGAGTGGATTTTCGTAACTTTTGACGATGGCAATTTCCACCACCAAATCAATTCGACAAATCACCAAATTTGCACTTCTATCGCTGAAAGTAGTAGTGTTTGAAAGACTAAAATTTGTGCAAAAAGGTGAAAGTCTATTTGACCGCCGAATCAGTTTGGCGCATCGCGGAACATGTTTGGTGGGTGATGTTGTCCAAGTTACACCTCCTTCTTTAGGATAAAGACGTCATTGTTAAGAAATAGAACCTAAGAAAGGTTCAGGTTGAATCCACAGGGAATACGTAGACTTATGAGAATTCAATTAACGTAATTTGAGTGATTAACCTACTTATTTCCCCGGGGGGTTTGCAATAATCAGTAGAAATGTAAACCTTACTAATACAAGGTTTAACCAATATGGAGAGAAACTAGGGTTTTGTGTTCCCCATGATTCCCTAACTTAGTATCATCCGATAACCTAATTCTTTTCTAGTGTGTAGCATGCAGGATGGTAAGTTAAGTTCACCAAACCCTTTGGTCCAAGCGAGAGGCGAATTCAACTATGTGACTTGGACCATCTCCGCCGTGTGCATTACTAACGTTTACCTATTATTCCTAGTACAACCTTCCCTTGGCCCAATTTAGTTGATTAGACGAGAACACATCAATCGACTCCTGTTAATTAATCTCTTTTCCTATTCATTACTACTTTGGTCTAGCTAGGAACACTAGGCGGGTTCTAATGTTTTCCACCATCAGAAAACATGCAAAACAAAGAGATTTAATTAATACATGCATGCACACTTCCCAGGAATTGTGAATTATCTGATTTTACCTTGTTAGTTCTTCATGGTTCCCAAAACCCTAGTTGTGGATTTCGCTACTCATGATTTATGTAGATGCAAGACTTATGAATTGGAATAACATAATGGAACACTTAGACAATTGAATTGACAACAAGCGAGTCCAAACTTCAATAAGAATCACAAGACTAAAGATCAAATCAAAGTACAAGTGTTTCTCACAACTCTTCAATATTTTCTACTCAATCTCACTATTTCTCCTCTCTAACTGTCGCGCTTTCTGTGTTCTCATGAATATAGCCTAAAAATTGATTTATAATATTTAAAATACATGTCCTAAATAAAATAAGATAGTTGGGTCGGCACGCCTGACGGATAGGTCTTCGGGCCATATTGCATTCCATGCCCCGTAGTAGGGGTCTCGTAAAGTATTGCTGGAAAACTGGGCTAGGGATCTACGATACCCCTCTATGACTTGTTAAGTGGTCTACGACCCATAGGGGGTTTCGTCTGATGAATCTTCAGAAAGTCTCTCATTTCTGATCCTCAGGGCACGAACCATGTTCTATGACTCTTAAACCAATTCACAACCCATTTGCATGTTTGTAGAACAACTTCAGAAAATAGCCCCTTACTGGAAATGTACACGAAACCTCCTTCACAACCCATAGAATTGTCTACGGCCCGTAAAGAGTCTCGTACTTCACCAAAATCAGCAACTTCTGCATTTTCTCCCAAAAATCAAAGTCAACCCTGGAATCTTGCAAATAAAACACAAAAATGCATAAAACCAACTAAAATCGCATTGAGAACACACAAAATTTCAAGTTGTAAGCATCAAAAGTGTTTAATTTTGACAGCACGTCAACACACTCAACTTAAAATTGTTGCTTGTCCTCAAGCAACAAACTCAATCTATATTAGTAATACAGTAACACACAGACCTCTACCTAATGGCATATATCACATCAAACTTGATCTCAGATACCTACACCACTTTTTCAAAACAAAATCAGATAGTCATCTAGAAAACAAATACAAACTCATACATGCGACAACACAACTATAACAAGTGAGGTACTGTTGCTTCCCTAGCACACGCAAGCCAAGTAATATAGTGGCCCTAAGAAAGAGGCCGGGATGTCGAACCCAAAGGATTTAAAGATTATTGGTTTTTACCTAAGTTATTATGCTATATTAATATCCAAGATAATGAGCAAGATTTGTAAAAGAACGAACTATGGTTAAATTCTAAGGTTTAATGCCAGATTCGAATTATATGAAATAGTGATTTATCAACTTAGAGGTAATTCCGGGATCGTAGTCATGGCGACTCTATGTCTCTCAATCAGTGTTCATCTACATGAGTTTATACTTATTAGTTCACAGGGTTAAATTTACCTAACGGGGTTGCACGCCTCTGCAGACCTACTTTTAATGACTGCCTAACTACATCGTTGAGCGGGAATAGACAGACCACCAAAAGCGGATTAATTTTATCTTCCTGTATTATGAACCAAGCGAGGTATAAGGGTAGTTGTCACAGGTCTCCCTTACATGAACCAACCTAATGACCTAGTTGGAGAATCCCCCTATTCCACTATGTTCTAATTATTCTAACATCTTTCGAATTCAGAATAACTAACCCATTTTCTCCCTAGTTGATCAGGCTAAGAAGTATGAATAAAAGTGGCACAAGAATAAGTAATGACCCAATCATACATAAATCAAAATTAAGAGATCACATTGTCTAGGGCTATAGTCCCAAAATATGGGAGCACTAGCCACTCATAGTCGGTTCTCACATCAAAATTAAGCTGACAATAATGAACATGCAAGAATACAAAGATGAAAGACCAACCAAAGTTAACCTAGGTTGTGTTCTCTATGACTCCCGTCTGTTTCTTGCTAAAAAAACGAATCAACAAAAGTTGTTTTTCCCATAATTAATAGCCTCCTCTTTTCCAAATCCCGTGACACATTTTTCTCTTGAAATACATGCAGTCCGCGATGCGGACTGGTGTGTTTTGACCCGGCTCCGTTATTTTGCTGACTGGACCAATTCGCCTCTTCATGCGCCCTAGTCCGCGACGCGAGCCCTGCAACGTACTGGGCCTTTGCGTCTTTTTCTTCTCCTTTTCAATTTTGCTGGTCCGCTCCCAGGTCCGCGACGTGGACCCTAGATTCTGTTGCAGCCTGCTTCTTTTCTTCCTTGCTTTCTGGGACGTGTCCATCCATCCAATTTGCACTTGGCTACGGACTGCTATTATTTGACTAAACTCTGCAAAATGCAACCACATGGAGTACTTGACCCCCAGATTAGAAAAATAACAACAATCCTATTAAAAACAACTGTTCTCTTTATTTTTACCCTCTGACTTAGCTCAATTTATGGGTCTATTTGGCTAACTAGGCATATAAATACGCCTAAGATCACCACCCCACACTTAGGGTTTTGTCCGTCCTTGAGCAATTGCAACACTCATGCATGAGACTCGCTAGGCAGTGTGTACCCCCAAACAAATGATATGAATGACTCGCATGCACCAAAGAATCAAAACCTTACTAGATCCCGACAGTATTCCCTTCATCTAATCCTTCACGCTTAACCATGAAATCATGTGGGAATTTAGTCAACATTATCATCTGGTTGCTAACCTTACTTGAGTTTGTGTCCTCACCATAAGAATTACCCATGCACACTTATCAGGATGGAAGATAAAACAAACACAAGAATATGGGTACTCAATCAACTCTCTCTCTCCCAATTGATGTCTTGTGTTGGGTCTAGTTCCTATAGGCTTGCCCTTAATGTACAAATGTTCCTTAGTAGTAGTTGGCTCGAAGGATCACTGAGGTCTTATGTGTGGTTGTAATGTCGGCTAAGGGCTGGCGGGGTATCATTTATGGAATATAAGTGACATGGCTCAATCCCCAAGCGCACCTAGCTCAACACTGCATATTACAGCACAGATTACATAATTCATCACTCCTCCCAAAACAGTTATTCACATGTGTCATTGTTCTTTCACTATTAAAGTCGTCCTTTTTATTTTTGCTTTTCTTTCTCTCTTTCTTTATTTTTTTTTACGATGGGTCCACGATGCGGAGAGGTCGCGGATCACCACTGTTTTCAAACCATATCTCCATTTTTTCTTTCTCTTATTCCCTGAGATATCCATTTTAGCTTTCCTATCCTCCGACTGTCATGCCACAACGCTTGGGGATCAGGTTTATCCGGGTTTAGATCGAAAGGAGAGGTAGGCTTAACACGTGGCTAACCAAAGAAAAAGCTAAAGCTCGAAAGGGCTGACTAGGGAGATAATGTTAGTTGGATGGACTGCTGACGGCTTAATGGGCTACCAAAGAAATGCCTTGATCCTTTCCTTCAAATTCAACTCCTACTAAGTTCATTCTACATACCGGGCAAGTTCTAGCAACTATTCCAACACAGACTTATCTAATCCAGCTCACCTCTCTTTGCACACTCCCCTCATAAAGTTAACTCTAGATTCAATGTTGCCTAATGCACATGATTCCTTGATTTCATCATTTTATTCCGAAGTGTTAGAATTAGGTATTACTTTTCAGGCCTCCTAGTGATTAAGTTACTTTGATTTACACGACCATTATACCTTGCTTGGTTGTATCACTGCCAACACACTACTTCTGAATTAAATTACTAAGCACTCACATCTCTAAACTAACATGTTGCACAAACTAAACATTAATCAGAAATACTAGAGAACAACTGCTTAAACATGAACAACTCCACTACTAATCAAGAAAGAAGCAATATATAGATAATCTAGGCAAGAACAGGAAAAAATAGAAAGAAAAGGACTGTCTGAATTATACATGCCAAATGAATATATAAAATAAGATGCATCTAGTTATGTCATTGCCATCCACCCCACACTTAGTCTCAGCACTGTGGGCAGTGCTGATCATACAAAACCTGCATCGACTCTGGCTGCTCCTACTCATCTGGGCCCAGAAAGATCGGCTCCCCTCCTGTGGCAACTGGGACCTCATTCTCAATATCATCCTCCTCAGTATCGGAGGCCATTCGTGCTTCCTCAGGGTCCGTGGGGATGTCATCATCAATAGGCTCCACAAAGATGGGCCCGATGCCCAACACAACACTAGCATGGGCGTTGAGAGGGTAGTGGGTGGCAACTTCATTGAGCTCCAGCTATGTAGACGGGCGACCACCCACCCTGTGCCTTAGCATTTCGAGCATGTACATGCATGCCATAATGAGATCATCTCTATGGTTGCACTCAGCAGTGGTGAGTACTGGCCCCGTAGCCTCCTCAGGCCCCTTAATGTTGGTGACATTATAGCGTGGGGCCTCAATCTGGGGCCAATAATCCAGCTCTTCAGTGGGGACACCTGCACGATTGCATAATTTAGTTATAAGGCCCCCGAAAGCATACCTGCAACCCCGGTGGTCTCGGGCCTTCCTCATGGCGGACTTGAGAACAACCCCAAAGTTAAGCTCCATTCCCGTCATGAGGGCATACACCAAGCAGGTTCTATCTCGTGTCACGTCCGTGAAGTGCTGGCCTGGGAAGAAGGAGTGCATCACGATTTTAACCCACACCCGAGCTTCCCGATTCATGTGGGCAAAGGGGAAGCTTTGGTGGTATCCTCGGCCTGCATGTCGTATCCATCTTGCCGTGGAGTTTACTCCTGCTAGTGTGTGCCGGATGAGACGGTAGGGGGGTGCATCTGCAAATCATTAAAAGTTCCGACGGGGACATCTGGCGTGCCCAGAATGGTATTGATGGCCAGGGGTCTTATGTTGACCTCCACTCCTCTCACCATGACCACCTGTGTGCGAGGTTCCTTCTTCATATTTGCATAGAACTCCCTGACTATGCTGAGGTTGCATGGTAGGGGATCGTTGAAGAGGAACATGAGGTGATAGTCCATGCACCGTTGATAGATATTGGGGAACTTGCGAGCCAGGGAGCCCGCATCAATAGGGACATCGGGGAAGTACTTGGTCTCATTATGAGCCCGGTACCACCTTTGTCCCTCTCTGTCCACTGCCTGAAGCCCAAAACGAGGTCTTTGGCCTCTGTGCTCAGGGGCTCGGGGTACCACTGGGACACCCCTGGTATGTCTTCGGCTGCTCGAGGCGCCAGCTCCACTTGTTTGGCATGTTCTTCTGATCCTCGAAGCCATTAATACCTGCAGCACAACAAGCTCAGTCGCTCAACGATAATGTAGAGGGGACCGTGGGCAGGCCTAGGTGATGTCCACCCCACACTTAGACCAAGCCACACCAGGTGAAGAGGACACTCAGACTTCTCCACTTCGCTGGTGGCATAGGGAACCACGGATCCCCACACAATGTATAATACAGGTTAGTTGCACAATTACATTAGCCCCCATATAAACCATACAACCACAATGTGAGCACAAGGAGCAATAAACTACCCACACATAACAAATTCCTACAATTCATGGTAGATTTCCCCAACAGTTATGGCAAGTTTTCCTCAATTTGTTTTTGCAACCTAGGGTTTTCAACCCACAATGATTATGCGCAAAAATGACCTTCACCCCCGAATCACACCCAAAATTTTGACATCTAGCATTACCCTACACACAATACAACCCCATTATGATAGTGAACTTCTACAACACTGATCACATGCTTGTATCTATTCAAAGAAATCAAAAGCAAACACATTCCAAGCCTAAATATGACATGTATACTGAAGAATACTTACTTGAGTTGTAGTAGACTGATGGTGGGGTGAGTGTGCGTCGCGTAGATGTTCAAAACTTGGAGAATGGGGGAAAAGATCGAGAGAGCAGAGAGAAAAGGGTGAAAATCAGGTTGAAAATTAGAGAGTAAATCCTAAAAACCGATTGGGGGGTTTATATAGGGGGTATGGCCCACGGAAATCGAGGACCAAAATATACGGGTCCACAACGCAACGCGACGCGGACCTGCCGTGAATCCTCACTTGAGAAAATTACTTACCTGGACCCTAAAGAAATCGCAGATCTGCGATGCATCCGCGATGCGGTACGGTCGCGGATGGTCACTGTTTCGGGGCCAAAATTATTTTGAATTTTAGCTATGGGCTTCGAAAAATTCACCGAACTATGGACTAAGCTTCAAAACAGCAAGACATGTTAGTTCATACCAACAATTAACCAAAACAACTCTCGGATTTGGAAAAAAATCGACAACGCGTTCTTGCACCCAAAACGGCCCCAAGTGTAAGTGTGCCATGCCTCCACGACGCGCTCCTGTCGCGGAGGGTCACTGTTTTGGGGCCCAAAAAATTTTTGATTTTTAGCTACGGGCCCCGAAAAATTCACTGAACACCTGAAAATCCTTCAACACATTAGCACATGTTAGTTCAGCAAATCTAACTTACAAAATACCTCCCTGGTCCACCGAAATTGATGACGCAATTTATCCACTGAAAACAACCCTTCATGTGTAGGTTCGCGACACCTCCGCGACGCGGTCCTATCGAAGAGGGTCACTGTTTTGGGGCTCAAAAATTTTCGAATTTGAGCTACGGGCCCCGAAAAATTCACCTAGCACTTGAACATCCTTCTAAACACCAACACAAAGTAATTCAAACAAAGAAATTCCAATATTGAACGACGGATTACCAGGAATCGGTGATGCTCATTTTAGCCCCGGGATGAGTACTCTGCGCGATACGTTCGCGACGTGTTGGCATCGCGGATAGCCACTTGGTGCTTTTTTCGACATATATAAAAAGGAAAAGAAAAACTTACCTTACCACGGGTTACCTCCCGCGCAACGCTTGATTTACCGTCGCGGCACGACTCAGCATCGCTCACTCATCATTGGTCAACTGAATGACCTCTTCTTCTCTGTTTGTGTCAGCACCATAATAATGCTTGACACGCTGCCCATTAACCAAAAAAGTTTGGTCCGATGTTGTCCCTTTCAGCCAGCTCCGTGTGGTGTGACATTCACCATAGTGTATGGTCCACTCCACTTTGACCGCAGTTTCCCTAGAAACCATTTCAAGCGAGAGTTAAAGAGAAGTACCTGCTGACCCGATTCTAAGGCTCGTGGAATGATGCGCCGGTCATGCCATCTTTTGGTCTTCTCCTTATACAATTTCGCGTTTTCATACACGTGAAGCCAAAATTCATCCAACTCCACCAGCTGCTCCAACCTTTTCTTCCTCGCGAGCTCAGGATCTAGATTTAGTTTCTTGATTGCCCAGTACGCTTGATGCTGGAGTTCTACTGGGAGGTGTCATGCTTTCCCATATACTAACCGATATGGGGATGTGCCGATCGGTGTCTTGTATGTTGTTCGGTATGCCCACAAGGCTTCATCAAGTTTCAATCCTTCCTTGTGGTATTCACGGTCTTCTGCAGTATCTGTTTCACCTCTCTGTTCGATACCTCCACTTGCCCACTCATCTGTGGGTGGTATGCGGGTGGCCACCTTATGTCGCACCCCATACTTAGCCAGCAGATTCTTCACCGTTTGGTTAATGAAATGAGTGCCTCCATCACTAATGATGGCCCTTGGCATCCCAAATCTAGTGAAGATTTGCTTCCTTGGAAACTTGTTCACCACCTTCGCGTCATTCGTGGGCACTGCTGCTGCTTCCACCCACTTGGAAACATAATCTACTGCTACTAGGATGTACTGGTTCCCAAATGATGGGGGAAATAGCCCCATGAAGTCCATCCCCCATACATCAAAGATCTCCACCTCCAGGATGTTGTTAAGGGGCATCTCATGTCTCTTGGAGATGGTGCCCATTTTCTGACAGGCCTCACATATGCGCACAAACTGCACAACATCCCTAAATAATGTGGGCCAGAAGAACCCGGACTGTAGCATTGAACTGTTCGTTCACTCCCGTGATGACCTCTATAGAGAGAAGCATGACACCTTCCTAAAATCTGCTGCATTTTTTATTCAGGTACGCATCTTCTCACCATTTTGTTAGCTCCTTGTTTAAACAAATACGGCTCATCCCATATGAATGCTTTTGAATCATGAGCCAGACGCTTTTTCTGTTGATGAGTTGCCCCAGATGGAAACACCCCGCTTACCACATGGTTGACGATGTCTGCATACCATGGTAGCTCCTCCACTTCTAAGGCCATCAACTGCTCATCTGGGAACTCTTCTTTGATCTGCAATTTTTCCCCTATGTGAGCATCACTTTCCAAGCGGGACAGATGATCAGCGATCTGGTTTTCACACCCCTTACGATCTTTTATCTCAATGTCAAATTCCTGAAGTAACAGGATCCATCGAATCAACCTGGGTTTAGCTTCCTTCTTATTGAACAAATACCGTACCGCTGCATGGTCGGTAAACACTATGACCTTGGTGCCCACTAAATACGCTCTGAATTTGTCAAAGGCATATACTAATGCCAACATTTCCTTCTCAGTCATGGTGTAGTTACACTGCACCACGTCAAGTGTTTTACTGGCATAGTAAATGGCGTGGAACACCTTATCTCGGCGCTGCCCCAGCACTGCGCCCACAATATTGTCACTTGCATCACACATCAACTCGAGTGGGAGCTCCCAATCTGGTGCTGTTAGTATTGGGGCCTCGACTAACTTCTTCTTTAGCATTTCATAGGCCTGCAAACATGAAGCATCAAAGTTAAACGTTACCTCTTTCTCCAGAAGGGTTGACAATGGGTTGGCAATTTTTGAGAAATCTTTTATAAATCTCCGGTAAAACCCCGCATGACCCAGAAAGTTCCGAACTCCTTTTACTGACACGGGGGGTAGCAACATCTCTATGGACTCTATCTTTGCCTTGTCTACCTCCAGACCGTGCTTTGAAACCTTATGTCCTAAGACTATTCCTTCATTTACTAGGAAGTGGCACTTCTCCCAGTTCAGGACTAAATTCATTTCCTCACAGCGTGCCAGAACTCTGTCTAGATTCTGCAAACATGTTTCGATGGACTCCCCAAATACTGAGAAGTCATCCATGAACACATCCACTATGTCTTCCACCATGTCATGGAATATAGCCATCATGCACCTTTGGAAAGTGGCAGGTGCATTGCACAATCCAAAGGGCATGCGCTTGAAGGCGTAGGTACCATAGGGACATGTGAAAGTCGTCTTCTTCTGGTCTTCAGGGGTAATGGTGATCTGATTGTACCTCGAGTATCCATCCAGGAAGCAGTAGTACTCTTGCTCAGCCAACCTATCCAGCATCTGATCAATGAAAAACACTGGATAGTGGTCCTTGCGGGTGGCATCATTCAATCTCCGTAATCCATGTAGATGCGCCAACCTGTCGCCGTTCTGGTTGGGATCAACTCATTCTTGTCATTGGTGACGACTGTCATCCCCCCTTTCTTGGGTACACATTGTACCGGGCTCACCCATTTGCTATCAGATTTGGGGAAGATGATTCCTGCGTCCAACCACTTGATCACTTCTTTCTTTACCACTTCCTCCATAATAGGATTTAGCCTCCTATGTGGTTGAGCCACTGGATTATGGCCCTCCTCTATGTAGATTCTATGCATGCACAGGGCTGGGCTGATGCCCTAAATATCTGACATCTGCCATCCCATAGCTTTCTTCCTTCGTCTTGGTACCGCTACTGCTGCTTCCACCTGGGCTGTAGTCAATGACACAGACAAGATTACCGATAACGTTTCATTTTCACCAAGGAATACATACCTGAGGTGCGAAGGTAGCGGCTTCAGTTCCAGTTTAGGTGCTTCTTCAATTGAAGGTTTAAGGGGAGGTCCCAGCACTCTATTCAACGACTCTGCTTCTTTTTTCAGCATGCTGACATTGTGGCCATTTAACACACTTCTATTTCTCTGGCTTCTACATCATCCACTAACCCTTGGTTCAGTAGAACTCTAGTTAGTGGGTCTGTTATCTCTACTTGGCTCACCGCCGCTGCCATTTCCAACACGGTGATAGCTGCCAAGTCCTTATAGGCTTCAGGGAGCTTCATAGCTTTGTACACGTCAAACACTTCCACTTTATCATGATCTCTCATGGTTAGCTTCCCTGCTGCTACATCTATCAGTGCTCCACCTATCGCTAAGAATTGGCGACCAAGAATGAACGGGACCTCAGGACCGGGTTCAAAGTCTAGAATGACAAAGTCCACTAGGAAGATGAGTGATCCCACTGAACTAGAACATCCTCAATCACCCCGTCCGGCCTCGCCACTGACCAATCCGCTAGTTGTAGGATAATGGTGGTCAACTTTGGTCCTTCCCAGGCCCAACTTTGGGAACATGGAGCTAGGCATTAGATTAATGCTTGCGCCTAGATCACATAACCCTTTTGCATTCATGCGACCACCTATCGTCACCTGTACAGTGAAACTCCCCAGATCTTTCATTTTTGTTGGCAATTTGGATCCATTCAAGATCTTGGAGCTGCAAGTCTCTGTGAGTGTTACAGTCTCATACTCAGCTAACTTACTTTTATTTTCCACGATGTCCTTCACGTATTTGGCATATTTTGGAATACCCTGTAAGACATCAATCAACGATAAGTTAATATGTACCTATTTTAACAACCCGATGAATTTTTGGAAACAGTCATCCTCCTTCTTTTTCTTGAATTTTTGAGGGAATTGAGGAGGTGGTTTCGCTACTCTGGTACTATCTTCTGAAGCTAGACCTGGCATGGCAACCTCATTACTTGGTGTAGTGCCTGCTTCAGCCTCAACCCTCTTCTTAGGGACTACTTCCATGAGGGGTCGTCCACTCCTTGTACTGACTGCATTAACCTATTTTGGGTTAGGGTCAGTGTTATTTGGTAGACCCCCTTGGGGTCTGGAATTCATGTTTCCTGCCAGCTACCCCAACTGCCTTTCCAAGTTCTGAAGATCTTGCTTGTTTCTCCGAATCTCCTTTTCCTGTCTATTCAGGTTCGCCAGAATCTGCCTCAGTACCTCACTGTCGGTCATACTATTTGGGTTAGCCTGTTTGGCCGACTGTTGTGCTTGCTGATTATAGTATGCATTATTACCCTGTGGTCTTTGCTGAAATCTCCCCTGATTTGATTGCTGACTTCCCCATGAGAAGTTGGGGTGGTTTCTCCAACTTGGGTTATATGTGTTACCATAGCCTTGATAACCTCCTCTGTTGAAATTCCCAACAGCGTTCATTGCTTCAGTATTGGCCCCACACGACTCAACAGTATGATCTCCTCCCCCGCAAACATCACACCACCCAGGTTGTTGTTGTTGCACTACATTCACTGGGGCTGGCTGCTGACCTACACTTGCCTGCGCCTGTTGTTGCTGTCCTAGTGCCAAGTTGTTGAACTGAGTAATAATCATATTCACTATGGCGGACATCTGCGCTTGCAGAGCAGTTATGGCATCAATTTCTAGCATACCAGCTTGCCTCTGGACTGCCGGCCTACTTGATCCTCCATTCTATTCAGGATTTCCCTGTGCTATCCTATTAAGCACGACATACAACTCATCATACGTCTTTTCCAATGCTTGCTCGCCTGCAGCCGAATCTAGAAGGATCTTTATGTTTGGTTCTAAACCTTCTATGAAGGTATGAACCAACACTTCATTAGCTTGGCAATGATGAGGGCAATTTATAAGCAAAGTTTTGAACCTGTCCCAAGCTTGATATAAATTCTCCTCCGGCTTTTGCTTGAAGCTCAAGATTTCACTCCTGAGTTTTGCAGTCTTTCCAGATGAGAAGAATTGGGTGAGGAACTTGCGAGCCAAATCATCCCATGATGTGATAGAGTTTGGTGGTTCTATCTGCAACCACCTCTGGGCGCCCCCCGACAATGAGAAGGGGAACAGGGTCATTCTCACATAGTTTGTATTAACCCATGCCGGAATGAAAGTGTCTGCAATCTCCAGGAAGTTCTGGAGGTGGACCTGTGGGTCTTCATGCGGTAGTCTGGTGGAGTGCAACAACTAAACCATGTTTTGTTTAAGTTCCCACCGACCTCCGAGCTCCGATTTCAAGAAGCAACTCGTCACATTAGTAGTCCACAATGTTCACAAAGGTGCTTTACATAATGCTTATACTTGGTCCCGTGTCAATTAGTAAAGGAAAGCATTTAAGCAGAATTAAGTGCCTTAGTAGTTTAAATAGGAGCATTACACTAGAGATTATTGCAAATCAACGTGTTACTTGTTAAATGTTTCAATTATATTTTTGTATGAAAGAAGGACTGATTATGAATACTACATTCCCTTCGCATTCTACATTTATTTTAATGGCACTACACCAAGAAGAGAAACACCCTGAACATATGAATCGGTAGCCAGGAAAACTGACAAAATGATATATAAATATTGAACGTCCAGTTTAAGCAAACGAATGGAATTTAAACCTAATACTATCATGAAAATAACTCAGCTGCAATCCAAATGCCTTTCACAGAAGGTCTTTCTAGCAACAGAATAGTAAGATATCACATTTGACGTTTTGGGAAACTTCTCGGATTTCGTACTAAAAGGAGGGACGGAGCTTATCCTTAACATACCTCTCCAACGAACGTCCAATTGCCAAAAGTTTCTTCACGAAAGTTGTTCCTTACATGTAAGCTTCGCAATGACTATATATACGCAACTTAAAGACACCTATAAACAGTAAAAAATTTAGCATTAATGACCAGATTCGGCAAGGAGCATTTACGCGAGGAAATGTCCGTAAAACTTCGTACGACCGTAAAGGAGCCCCAAAATTATTACCTGAACACACCAGCTGTAAACTAACAATAACCAGCAAGAACACCATTTTTTACACTCCTAAAACAGCCCCAAACTCAGCTAATAAAATGGGAAACAATTGCAAATCGTAAGGCACGCATTTCTAGGCACGAGGACAAATTTTAACGGTAAAAATACGAAAAACTTACCTAAATCACTTTGAGAACTTTTGGGAGCTTCCTCTTCAGTTTTTTACTGTTTTGGGACAAAAAGGGTTCATTTTTTATTTTTAAAATGTCAAAATAGCCGACTTAAAGTTGGGCTTGACCCGACCCAGCCCATGAACCGATTTTCTGCTCGGGCAATCCTAGTAAAATTTTGATAACTCTTTATTCAGAGGTCGGTTTGATGCGCGGTTTGATGCGTTGCAAACTAGACTCATAGATCTTCAATTTGATAGGTCATGAACCTTCTAACTTATTATACTTTGGGGGATATGGCCTGTTACATTTGACCCACATTCAAGAAAGATTTCTTAAAGAAACTTGCGGTAACCTTGGCCAACCTTTATCTTGCCACTTTCTTGATTCCAAGAAATAATGTATGACCTTTGTGCTATTAAAATAACTGTTAAAAATCCATTATTAGCAAATTATAAACTTTTAGTCCCATCTGAAAAGTGAAACCTAATTTAAACCTTC
Source organism: Solanum rostratum (assembly GCA_029948455.1). NCBI lineage: Eukaryota > Viridiplantae > Streptophyta > Magnoliopsida > Solanales > Solanaceae > Solanum > Solanum rostratum. The sequence goes on from CM057054.1 coordinate 28,088,967, forward strand.
CAAAAAGGGCGAGCTGCCACTCGTGTCATTTCTTTAACCCTGAATGTGTATTTTGGGGATTCCTTTGACCTGAAACACTAAGTCCTTGATATTATTTCTTATTGTCAGCCTTATTATCCTAGGTGCTAAAAAAAATCACATGTGCCTTATATAACACCATACTATTTAAATAATGAAAGACGAGAAACACGAGGTCTCACAACGTGAAGTCCCATAAAATCCATAGACAGATTTTGTGTTCCCATCACACTCTTGCAGACAAACGCAACGTTATGTAGATAGCTCTGAGGATCCTCCGATAGCAAGCCCGCAAATAGTCCATGGTTCTGCAACATCTGAAGCAACCCACTCAAAACTACGAACTTTGTGTCAGCCAGTAGTGGTGTCAACACAATAGTGCCAGTCACCTTCATAGCAATAGGATTGAGCCTGTATTGATTTCATTAATAACCATTGGCATTGATGTCTTGTAACTTGCGCGACATCAAGATATTGGCGTCGTTGCCGAGAAATACGGCTAGACTTGGTTTATTCATAGTGATTTGGGTATTAATTCGTGTTTCCCTCTTTATATGTTTTTTGTTGTTTTTGTTCTTTTTCAGGGTGTAAATGTAGTATAAGTCAAGGTAGACCCTTGACTCCGTCTGACCCAGAGATCGATAGAACGTTGAGAAGAATAGCGCCCGCAAACAGTCCCTGGTTCTGCAACATCTAAAGCAACCCACTCAAAATTATGAACTTTGTGTCAGCCAGTAGTGGTGTCAACACAATAGCGCCAGTCACCTTCATAGCAATAGGATTGAGCCTGTATTGATTTCATTAATAACCATTGGCATTGATGTCTTGTGGCTTTGGAGCAATATCCTCAAGAGGAAGTGAGTTCTCATGGTCAGCATTCTCATTATTATTCCTATCCAGCGCTACATTAGCCACGTTGTTGGTGTTTCTTGGTCCATTCTTCTCAACGTTCTATCGATCTCTGGGTCAGACGGAGTCAAGGGTCTACCTCGACTTCACGTATTGGGCATATACTGCACTTACACCCTGAAAAAGAACAAAAACAACAAAAAACATAAAATGAGGGAAACAAGAATTAATACCCAAATCACTATGACTAAACCAATTCTAGTTGTATTTCCCGGCAACGACGCCAATATCTTGATGTCGCCCAAGTTACACCTCCTTTGTTTTGGGTAAAGCACTTGTTGTCAAGAAATAGAACCTAACAAAGGTTAGGGTCGAACCCCTAGGGAATAAATACATAGACTTAGGAGAATTCAATTAACACAATTTGAATGATTAACCTACTTATTTCCCCAAAAAGGGGGGGGGGGCAATAATAAGTAGAAAAGTAAATCTAACTTACACAAGAGTTTAACCAATATGGAGAGAAACTAGGGTTTTGTGTTCCATGATTCCCTAACTTAGTATCACTGATTAACCTAATTCTTTTCTAGTGTAGCATGCAGGACAGCAAGTTAAGTTCACCAAATCCTTTGGTCCAAGAGAGAGGCAAATTTCACTACGTGACTTGGCCCATCTTCGAAGTGTGCATTACTAATTCTTACCTATTAGTCCTAGTACAACCTCCCCTTGGCCCAGTTCGGTTGATTAGACAAGAACACATCAATCAAATCTTGTTAATTAATCTTTTTCCTATTCATTAATACCTTGCTCCATTCAGTAACACTAGGTGGATTCTAATGTTGGCCACCATCAGAAAACATGCTAAACGAAGAGAGTTGATTAATGCATGCGTGCACACTTTCCAAGAATTGTGAATTATTTGGTTTCACCTAGTTAGTTCTTTATGGTTCCCACAACCCTAGTTGTGGATCTAGCTACTCATGATTTGTATAGATGCAAGACTTATGAATTGGAATAACATAATAAAGGATTACACAATTGAATCAAGAAAAAGTGAATCCAAACTTCAATGAGAATCACAAGATTAAAGATCAAATCAAAGTACAAGTGTTTCTTACAACTCTCCAATGTTTTCTACTCAACCTCACTATTTTTCTTCTCTAACTGTCAAGCTCTATGTTTTCTCATAAAAAATAACCTAAAAACATATTTATAATATTTAAAATACAATTCCAAAACATAATATGTTAGCATGCTTTACGAACAGGTCACAGGCCGTATTGCATTCCACGGCCTGTAGTTGGGGTCTCGTAAAGTGTTGCTAGAATACTGGGCTTGGGATCTACGATACCCCTCTATGGACCGTAGGGGGTTTCGTCTGATGAATTTTCAAAAAGTCCCTCATCTCTAATCCTTAGGGCACGAACCATGTTCTACGACTCGTAAACCAATCCACGACCCGTCTGTATGTTCGTAGAACAACTTCAAAATCAGCCCCTCACTGGAATTAAACATGAAACCTCCTTCACGGCTCGTAGAATGCTCTACAACCCATAAAAGGTCTCGTACTTTACCAAATTCAGCAACTTCTGCATTTTCTTCCCAAAATCAATGTCAACCTTGAATAGAATACAAAAACACATAAAACCAACTAACATCATATTGAGAACACACAAAATTCCAAGTTGTAAGCATCAAAAGTGTTGTATTTTGATAGCATATCAACGGGCAAACAAGCTTGTCCACCCAACATGATTTTCTTATGCCTAATTATGAATCTTCTCTTCTATGATTGATTCTCACATAACTTGTTGAGCTTGTTTGCAGAAATAGGCAAACTAAAGGAACCAGTCACTCGAGGAGGAAATCAGGTAGCTCGGGGAGCACTATAGCCCCCGATAAGAAAGAGCAAAGACCTAAAAGACCTCGTAAGTAAGTACGAGGCAAATCAATAAGAAAGTGACTGAGCATAGGAGATCTGACAGTGATGATAAAGGGTCCCTAACGTTACTTGGACAACTTCAGAGGATGAGCAAGAGGGGTCCAAAACCCCACAATGTGACCCTACTTTGGAGCCTAGTCCTAAATGGAAATTAAGTAAGGCAAGGACCAAGTCCCTTCATGATCCTCTCCTCCAAACATCCCAGTTGATCCAGGAGCCAATAGTCGAAAAACACTTAAACAGGCTTAAAGCACCGAGGCTTAGGACAATCTTGTAGGAGAAGCGACTGTCGATTGATGGGTCATTCATCGGTACCCCGAGGTGTGGGACACTCTAAAGTTCCACAATTTCCAAAGATTCACCACAACTTAGGATCAGTATACCAAGCTTGGTAATAGAATTTCCAAAGATTCACAACAACATCCCCAAAGCAAGAGCAGATTGAAGATAATTCCCAAACCTCTTAATGTTGTGGAGGTTCGTGGTGTGCAAGTCCTATGCAACGAGACAAAAATAAATGAGTTTCTGGGATGCACATACCAATACCAAAATGATCTTGAAGATATGATGCAGCTCAAGATATTTGATGACATCAAGGTATGGTTGGCCCCTACGATTGGGATTCCAGCTCACTACAAGAAAAAATACTTTTAACAATCATTTCTTAACGATGAAAAATGAATTCGGTCGTTATAAATACACTTATAGTGACAAAAAAATTTCCGGTCATTATAAATATACTTATAGTGACCAAATATTTTTTCGGTCGTTATAAATATACTTATAGTGGCCAATTTTTTTTTTCAGTCGTTATAAATATACTTATGGCGACCAAATTATTTTACGGTCGTTATAAATTGCACTTATAGCGACCAAATCATTTTCCGATTGTTATAAATACACTTATAGCGACCAAATCTTTTTTCGGTCATTAAAGATAAATTTTAATCTAACATTAACGAGGGGACAAATTTGATTGTTGAGAAGCATTACATCACATCGTTAAAACATATTAGTAAGTGTAAAAATATGTTTAACTAATATGAGAGTAAAGAGATCAGACCAAATCATGTTATAAGTATAACAAGTGGTGTTTTTTAATCAATTTGATAAAAATCCTCCATCTTTTATAATTTTGCTTATTTTATAAAAAAATAATAAAAAGAAAAAATTATTAATGTATTATTTTCTAATAACTCTATCCATCATTTTTATTATAGTCAATTATATAAAATTTTGAAATACTATAAAAGTATTTAGTTACAATCTTTTTGACATAATTTTTTTCAACTTAAATATTTTCTTGATATAATTTCTATATATGTTTTTATTTTGAGAGACAATTTATTCATCTTTATTTGATATTTTTAAAGATCCAAGGTGAAGTAGGTCAAAACAAAAAATTGTAATGAAACAAAAAACTAACAATAAAAGTAATAATATTAAAATATATAATTATGAGCTTATGAGATTTTTTTAAGGTAGAAAAGTTATATAAATTTGGTCGTAAGTAATTTTCTCAAGAGGAAAGATGTTTCTCCACTTGCAAATTACCTCGATCAATAGACTTAAGAATCAGTATTCAGTAATAATGTTTCTTCTAATAAAAAATATGTATATTATGCCAATTTTTTCTCATTATTGGTTGTGAAACCAACAGGTGTATACAAAGAAAAATCATTCATTTGAGTTAGAAAAGTATAACGTGAAATTTTACAAAAAGAAAATTTAAAAGCTTTACATAACATATAATCAACAACTAATTAATTAAGAAATCGTGATTTTTTTATTATTTAAAATTTAAGATGATATAATGGATTTGTATCTCATAATAATTTTAATGATATTGAATTATTTATATTAGGTGAATACCATTAGTATAAAAAGTGAAACTAAAAGAAGTTGAGGGTTTTATCCATGAAACAATGTGCAAAAAGTCAATAACTTAAGGTGCAAAATACAAAACAAACAATTTTATGTCTAGAACAAGGAAGCCCAACTTTCTTTTTATATGGTTGTGAGAACGGAAATAAATTTTATATTTCATTGTGGCTAATCTTTGATTTTGCGAAAAAGAAAAAGGAAGATAATAGTTATTAGGAGTGTTATTAATAACTTTACATGAAGTTTTTATACTTGTCTTTTGACAGGTCATGCAGTTTGAAGAACTCATCCTCAGAAAAAGTGTAAAGAAGTATAAGCAACAAAAATTTTTGAAGCACAGGAAGAATGCATTTTATATTTCAGAAATTGTTTTAAGATATTCTAGTTTTTATTTTATTAAGAATTAAAAAATATAATATTATATAAATTAGTATGTCTATATTTTTGTCACTTTACGCAATATCATTCTTTGTAGTGAACTATAAAATTTTATATGAATATAATAAATTTGTAAGTTTTCATATGTGCATGTATTTGTACGTTTGTGTGTGTAAATTCATATGCAGTTTACACTTTTCTTGATTTGATTTGTGGTTATAATTAAGGTTTTAATAATTAGAACTGAAGGGAGCCTTGGAGTAACTGGTGAAGATGTTTTCATGTGACTAGAAGGTCACGGGTTCAAACCTTGGTAACATCATCTGGCAGAAATGCAAGGTAAGGTTACTGTACAATAGATCCGTGTGGTTATTGACTAATAACCACCGGATTTATACTTTTAACGATTGAATTTTCCCTCGTTAAAGACCTATTTTCTTGCAGTGGCTCCCTCGCGATTAGAGGAGGGATCTATCATTGAGAAAAAGCAGATGAACATTCCGGCAAGGTTCTGGTTTGGATTTATTAGCAGCAACCTCATAACATCGCAAAATGAGCCAATACTTCAACATTCCAAAGCAGCATTGGTTGGGTATATCATGGAATGCCAGAAATTGAACCTTGGTGCTATCATATATCCAAAGATCCTTACTTGGGAAAATCAAGTGCAGACCTCACTTCCATTCCCTAGCCTCATCACAACCTTGTGCAAGCAAGCTAGAGTGTTGTTCAACAAAAAGGCTGATTTGGAGATTACTCTAACAACATCTATTGATATCGGGAGGATAGAGTTTGAGTTCCAAAGGGACGAAGAGGATCGGGCCAGGAAGAAGCCAGTTGACAAAACATCGGGTCGTTGATGATGAGGCCCTCGAGTCTGGCGCTGGCTCCCGAGGCAAGTATATCTTCTTCCTCTCCCTCATTACCTTCCTCTTATATCCACTCCTTTCTACTAAAGCATAGGCTCAGCCTCGAGCTAAGGAAGACCAAAACTTGCTAACTAAAGATACTACTTGGAGCATTGGATGGCTAGACAAAGCGATTGACGTTCATACCACTCAGGTTGAGTCTTCCTTGCCCAGGTTGATTAGAGACGACCATAGACAATGCATTGGCCCAATATATTGAGGCTGCAAACAAGTATAGGGAGTTGATTGAGGCTTAGAAGCTGAGGATGGATAGGTTTGAGGTGATGCCTGATGATCATGGGAAAGAATTTGTAAGTTTGAAGGAGAGGGTGACTGTTGTGTAGTAGAGAAATAGTGGTAGTGATTGCTTGTTGTGCATAAAGCCTATATTGAATATTTGAAGAAGGAGGTAGCATCCTTGAGGTCCACGGACTTAAGTTCTTTTCGGAATGGACTAGAGGAGCCTTCTAGAGTTGATATAAATGTGGCTCCTGAAGATGTGATGCATGTTGATGATCCGGGTGAGGGTGGTGAAAAAATTAATATAGTCGCCACCCTGGAGACCGATGAAAAAGAGCTGGGAGTTGAGCCCAACCAGGCGGAGCTTGATAAATTGGCATGGTTAGAAGGAGAGATCATGATTACGGTGACAAACGAGTCCTTCAAAGTCATAGCCATGATTGTAGTATAACACTATAGTTACACGATATTATGTATTTACAATGTATATCAAATATACTCGCAATATACTATCTAGTATAATACTATAGTTGAACTATATTATATACTTACAATGTATATGACATATACTCACAATATACTATTTATTATAATACTACAGTAGAACTATATTATATACTTACAATGTATATCAAATATACTTGCAATATAATATCTATTTATAATAATATGGTTACACTATATTATATATACTTACACTGTACATCAAATATGCTCACAATATACTATTTATTAAAATAATATAGTTACACTGTATTATATACTTACAATATATATCAAATATAATATCTATTATAATAATATGGTTACACTGCATTAAATACTTACAATGTATATCAATATATTCATAATATACTATCTATTATAACAATATTGTTACACTATATTATATACTTTGCAATGTATGACAAAATACATTCATAATATAACATCTATTATAATCCTATAGTTACACTATTTTGTATATACCTACAATATACATTAAATATACTTACAATATACTATCTATTATATGATATAATATATTTACAATGTATATCCAATACACTCACAACATACTTCTATTATAATACTATATTTACACTATATTATATATACTTACAATGTGTATCAAATATATTCATAATATACTATCTATTATAATAATATAGTATTATAGTTACACTATATTATACATACTTACAAAGTATCTATTATGATTATGTAAAGCAGATAAAACAATTTAATTGAGTCATTCAAAATTTATGGAAAAACATTTAAAAAATGCAACAACTAAATAAGTCTTTGACTTTATTAATAAATCGATAAAATTTAAAAATATAATGTTACAAACTTATATACTTAATACTAGGTCCGGACAGACCGGGCTGAACAATATTTTTTGTGAGGATGGCCCGATGCATCACTCTCTAAGCTACATAGGTTGGGACTAATGGGCTGGGCGTAATTTTTTTTTAAAATTTTTTCAATATTTATATTTTTGAACATTTAGGTCGATTATCAATAAAGTGTATCGTTTTCTATTTAATATCGATATGCATTTCAATCATAACTATTTATAATAATAGAATACTTACAGTACATTATTTATATAAACTTGAAATATATAATAATGCACGTACATTATATATAAAGCTATATACTTAGTCAATGTATACCAAATATACTCATAACTCACAATATAGTATCTATTATAATAATATACTTACGTTATATAGTTACGATGTATATCAAATATACTCACAATATACTATCTAGCATTAATACGATAGTTACACTATATTATATACGTACAATGTATATAAATATACTAAGAATATACTATCTAGTATAATACTATAGTTACATTATATTATTTACTTACAATGTACATCGAATATGCTTACAATATACTATCCAGTATAATACTATAGTTACACGATATTATATACTTACAATGTATATCAAATATACTCACAATGTAATATCTATCATAACAGTATAGTTACACTATATCATATACTTACAATGTATATCCAATATACTCACTATACTATCTATTATAATAATATAGTTACACTATATCATATATATTTATAATGCATATCAAATATAATCACAATATTCTATCTAGTATAACACTATAGTGGAACTATATCATATACTTACCATGTATATCAAATATACTCACAATATACTCTCCAGTAATTCAATAGTTACACAATATATATACTTACAATTTATATATCAAATATAATCACTAAATATTATCTAGTATAATACTAGAGTAAAACTATATTATATACTTAGAATGTATATCAAAATACTCATAATATACTACCTAGTATAATAATATAGTTACACTGCATTATGTACTTACAATGTATATCAAATATACTATTTATTATAATGATATAGTTACACGGCATTATATACTTACAATATATATCAAATATATTCACAATATACTATCTATTATAACAATCTATTTACACTATATCATATACATACAATTTATGTCAAATACACTCATAATATACCATCTATTATAATACTATAGTTGCACTATATTATATACACTTACAATGTATATTAAATATACTCACAATATACTATCTATTATATTAATATAGTTACACTATATTATATACTTGCAATATATATCAATTACACCACAATATACCATCTATTATAATGCTATATTTACACTGTATTATGTACTTACAATGTATATCTAATATACTCACAATATACTATCATGATAATATAGTATTATATTTACGCTATATTATATATATGAGTAATGTATCTATTATGATTATGTAAAGCAAAAAAATAATAATTTAATTTAATCATACAAAATTTATGGAATTTTTTTAAAAAAAATGCAAAGACTAAATAAGTCTTTCACTTTTATTAATAAATTGACAAAATTAAAAAAATACAAAGTTACGAACTTATAATTAGTTGTCTCTAAAAAATTACAATTTCTACATATTTCAAATCATTCTCTCCAATTTATTTGTGTTAACATTAATAGGGATTGACTCATAATTTTCAACATCAATAAATATGTAATTTGTACTAGTTTGTGCCGAAGGATCTCCAACTGACATTATTTTTTTCAAGTCCTTCATCTTCTTCAGTATCTTTTGGTCTCTTTATTTCTCTGCTTTGATCTAATCTAATCTCTAAGGCAAACTAAAACATTCATAGCATTTCTCCCCAATGAATGTCGATTATCCCCGATATGCTGTCTTCCTTGACTAAATGTGCCCTCTGATGCAACAGTTGACATTGGAACATTTAACACATCTCTAGCCATGGTTTTTAGTACCAGATAATTATTTTTCGCTGTCCTTCCACCAATCTAGTGAGCTAATATTAATTTTATAGGTCTTTGGGGTCTGTCATAAAGAATAATTAAGCTCGTCTTGATTTATAGTACATTGTGATATAGTCTATATTCTATTCCAGGCATATAAGTTAGCAACACAATGGGCAAGCATACCATGTGCCTATCCTTTCGAAGATGATAGTTGGCTAGTAGGATGAGCTAGAGGAATGACATGAATAGGGGTAGCAGTATAAAATAAAATGATTATATAATGATTGAATATGATCAATGGCATCACTCATTGTCTTAAGCATAGTAAGTAATAACGCTCAAACTACTCTCCTACCTTTGGCAGAATATATAGTCACGATCAATTTAAACCCATCTACAAGAAGTTGGGGTCGAACCCATAGGGACTTGAATGTTAGATTCTAACTTAGAAGTTATTAGTTAAATAATTTGATTGTAATTGCTGTGTAAATTGATTTGGAATTAGACTTAATTACTACTAATTGCAATATTGAACAATTAAAAGGTAACTGTAATGACCTTGTAGGTCAATTCTTTGTGTCTGTATTATTTATGCTATTTTGAGCTTTTGTATAGCAACCTCGGACTTACTATGACCTGTTGGAATGGCTATTAGGTGTTTTGGTTGAGAATTGTGCGAGTTTGCAGTTTAGCGAGAAGCCAAAGCCGCTAAAATGGGTTTGCTGGCAAAACCCTGGTAAATGGACTCGAAATGGGTTTTGATCGTTCCGTTAGTTTCGGAATGGCCGATTTGTGCTAGGACGGTAGTTTGTTTGAAGACAGAGGGTTTCAATGTGATTCTGAGCTGAAAGTTGCAAAATGAACTCAATCGGAGGTTAAAAAGTCGAGGCCAATGCCATCGATCGCGGAGGGCAGCGTAGCATAACCCTGCATTCGTGAAGAGCCTCCTGGGATCCTGGAGAAAGGGTTGTGACCCATGTCCATGTTCGCAGGGTTTGATCCGTGATCGCAGAGAAGGCATGTGAGGCCTATATATGCTTGTTTAACAGTCGTGAATCAACCTCATTCTATAATTTCCTTAGCTCGTAAAAAGGGTTATATAAGTCCAGTTTTGATAATTCAAAGATCCAAGTGACTCAAAATTTTGCAAGGAGCATCGAGGTGAAAATAGTTTCAGGATTTGATGCACGTTTCGAGGTAATTTCTCTATTTTTGTTGCTGCCATTCTTGATTTTGGGGAAAACTTTGTATCTTGATTTCGTAACTGAATCTTGATGGAATTGAACAAAATTTTAGCCTAAAGTATTCTACGTTCTAGGGGGAATATTATGGTTAGCTGGGTGTTGGATATAGTTATCTGTTTTTTGAGAATTTAGATCGAGAAAGTTTTTAAGAAGAATGGTTTTCTCGGTAGAGCTCCCAACTCTATTTTTGGTCTTTTACTCGGTCTTCTGGGCTTATTTTGGGCCGAATTTTCGGCAGTAGGATTGGGGTATTGTGAGTGTCATTTTTGGAATTTTGTTTGGAATTTCGGGCATGGGGACCATTTTTTCGCTTGACCCCTTTAGTCTAATTTCACTCGTTTCTTGAGACAACACAACCAAACTAATCATGTTGACACCAGGAATTATATTGTAGCAGCTGAGAAACTTTGGGAGATCGTCAAGAAAGGAAAATCATGGTTGGAATGACATGGAGTTTAGGCGGAATTTTTCCCGATAGGCTAGGCTTTCCCTAGACCTCAGATTTGAGTTGAATTACATGCATGTTGAGCCTAAAATATATGTGAGATGCTAGTAGTATCCAGTATGTCTAGTGTTTTGATTGTGGAATCATAATCTTTGGGGTTAGCTGTGAATACTATATCTCGATGCAAGTGTGTATTTATGTATATATATATCGGTATTGTTGGGCTACAGGGAGGCGTTGTAAGGGCCGTGTATGGGTCGATGACATGGATAGGTACTCATTCTGATCCAACTGTTGTATATGGGTTTATGTTGCCTTCTCTTGATGCATTGACTATGGTACACACGTGATTTCTTGCCATATGATGACTTGATGTTTGACATATCATGATTTTGTTGGGCCTATCTATCATAGATACTTATGATATGCCTATTATTACCGCACTTTTATGATATTTACCTGCGGTAGGATTGATTATAACATGTTTTCCTATTAGGTCTAGGGACTCTCGGGTTCCCATTCGCCGTGTCACTCCTAGGCCCTAGTCCCAGGTCGTGACATTAGCTATGCATAATCATTGTAGATAAAAGAATCATGATATAGAATAACATAATTAAGCACTTACAATGATGAAAGTAAGAATACAAAGTCCCAAATTCTTACTAGGAATCACAATGTATTGTTTATTATGTAAAAAAATCATAAAGTATGAAGTCACAAAGTTTTTTCTCAGTTTTCTCGTGCGTCTCCCTGTCAAAGAGACCTAGAAAACCTATTTATCATAAGTAAATTACAAGTCCGAAATGAAATAGGAAAACTGGATTAGGCAGGCTCTACGGACTAGGTTACGGGCCGTACAAAGTATCACGACCCATACTTAGACTTCATACTCTGCTATCTTCAAAATCTAGCTTCATTTCTATGAGACCTTTTTACGATCCATATTCAAACTTACAACCCGTATAGGATTTCATCTGATAGCTTTCCAAAAACTCTTAAAAATCTAATCCTTAGGGCATAAAACCAATCCACGACTCATATAATATTCTACGCCTCATCTGATAGTTTATGGATGCAAGTTCAAAAAATAGGCCCTTCAGTGGATCTCAACCTCGAAACCTCTCTATGGCTCGTGGATGTATCCACGGCCCACAGAGTGCCTCGCAGTTCCTAAAAGACTTAGCATCTGTAGCACTTTACCCAAACATCATGCAAAACCTATAATCCTGAAAAACAAACATAAAAACATATCAAACCCACTAACATCGTTTTGAGAACACACAAAATTCCAAGTTTTAAATATAATAAGTGTTGCATTTTGACAACACATCAATGATTCGAGTACTTTGGCCGTATCTGGACTCCTTCATTGTGGTGTTTATTAATAATATTCTGGTATGTTTCTTGAGACGGGAGCGGCATGCCGAGCACCTCCGCATTGCGCTTCAGACACTCTGAGATCATAGATTGTATGCTAAATTTTCTAAGTGTGATTTCCAGTTTGAGTCTATGACTTTCTTGGGTTACGTGGTGTCCGATAAGGGCATTAGTATGGATTTGACAAAGGACGGGGCCATTTGTGGTTGGCCTAAGCCTACTACAATGACAGAGATATAGAGTTCAATTGGTTTGGTAGGGTATTACAAGCAATTCATTGAGGGCTTTTCCACTATTACCATTTCGTTGACTCATTTAACTCGCTTGGGTGTGCCATTTGTGTGGTTTGATGAGTGTGAGGCTGATTTCCTGAGGCAGAAGGCGTTGTTGACTACCGCTTCTATTCTGACCCTCCCTATCGAGGGATATCACTTTGTGTTATATTGTGACACCTCCCATGTCAGGCTGAGTTGTGTTTTGATGCGTCAGGGTTGAGTTATTGCTCATGCTTCTCATCAGTTATGGGCCCACGAGTGTAACTACCCACTTATGACTTAGAGTTGGCGGTGGTAGTTTTTGTGCTCAAGATTTTGAGGCACTATCTGTATGGCGTGCATTGTGATATATATATATACATACCATTGGAGCTTACAGTATCTTATGACACAAGGGAACCTTAATTCCCTCTAGAGACGGTGGATTGAGTTGTTAGCTGACTATGATCTTTCTATTCTATACCATCTAAGCAAGCAAACATGGTAGCATATGCCTTGAGTTGGAAGGTGGTGAAGTATGGGTAGCCTAGCATACTTGGCAGTTGAGGAGCGACAGTTGGCTTTAGACAATCAGTCCCTTGCTAACTGGTTGGTGTGTTTGGATATTTCAGATTCTAGCTGAATATTGACCTTTGTTGGGGCTCAGTATTCATTAGTTGATCAGATCTGGGTCCTCAGTTCAAAGATGAGTCGCTAGCAAATCTTCGTGACAAAGTATAGCAGGGTATTAAGGGTTAAGCTATAGTTGATTTAGGTGGGGTTCTCAGATTTAATGGCAGGTTGTGTGTTCCTGGAGTGGGGGATTTGATATAATTAATTCTATAGGAGGCACATGATTCTCGAAATTCTATCCACCCGGGTACAACTAAGATATATCGAGATTTGAGGCAACATTACTAGTGGGATGGCATGAGGAAAGATATTGCAGACTATGTATTACATTGTCTTAGTTGCTAGCAGGTTAAGGCTGAGTATCAGTGGCCTGGTGGGACACTCCAACCATTGCCCATTCCCGAGTGGAAGTGGGAGTGTGTGACTATGGACTTTATTGTGGGACTTCCTCAGACTTTGAGGGGTTATGACAACATTTGGGTGATAATTGATCGGTTGACTAAGTCTGGCGCACTTCATTCAGGTTCATAATACCTTCAATGCTGAGCGGTTAGCCAGTATATATATCCAAGAGATAGTTCAGTTGCACAGGGTGCCTATATCTATTATATTTGGCTGAGGCTCAGAGTTCACCTCCAGGTTTTCGAGAGATATTTAGTGAGAGTTGGGGACCCGAGTTGATTTGAGCACAATATTTCACCCCCAGACTGATGGGAAGTCTAAGCGTACCATACAGGTTTTGGGGGATGTGTTACGGGCCTATGTATTAGAGTTTAGGGGGGTTCAGTTGGACCTGTTTCTGCCATTAGCGGAATTTTCTTATAATAATAGCTATCATACCAGCATTTAGATGGCCCCGTTCGAAGCATTATATGACCGATGATGTTATACTCTAGTAGGGTGGTTTGAGTCTTTAGAGCCGAGTCCATACAATATAGATTTGTTGTAGGATGCCTTGGATAGGGTCCGGTGATACAAGACAAACTAAGGACAACTCAGAGTCGGCACCAGAGTTATGCTGACCATACACACCGATTCTTAAGAGTTTAAGGTTGGTGACTGAGTGTTTCTAAGAGTTTCGCCCATGAGAAGGGTCATACGATTTGGGAGACGAGGTAAGTTGACTCCCAGATATATTGGGCCTTTTGAGATCTTGAGGCGAGTTGTTCTAGTTGCTTATGAGTTAGCCTTTCGTCTAGCTTATTATGCTATCCACCCTATATTCCATGTATTGATACGACACCGGTATGTTCCATATTAGTCTCATGTGCTGCAACATGACACAGTTGAGTTGGATGACTGTTTGATATTTGTTGAGTAGCCGATTGCTATTTTAGCTTGGGATACCAGACAATTGCGTTCCAGGGTCATACCGATGGTTAAGGTGCAACAATGACATTGCCCGGTCGAAGAGGCTACCTGGAAGATAGAGGTAGAGATGCGGGAGCAATACCTTGACCTATTTGAGCCATCAGGTATGCCTTTACTTTACTTTTGTGGACGAAATTCATATAAGTAGGGGATGTTGTAATGGGCCAGTTTTGTGTTTCTATATTATTTATGCTACTCTGAGCTTTCGTATAGTGACCTCAAACTTATTATAACTTCTTAGAACATTTGGAATGGCTATTGGGTGTTTTAGTTGTGCGAGTTTGTAGTTTAGCGAGGAGCCAAAGCTTCTAAAATGAGTTTGCTGGCAAAACCTTGGTAAATGGCCTCGGAGTGGGATTCTGATGGTTCCATTAGTCCCTAAATGGCCATTTTGTGCTAACAGGGTATTTGATTCGAAGACGGAGGGTTTCAGTGTGATTCTGAGCTGAAAGTTGCAAAATGAACATAATCGGACGCTAAAAAGGGCGTTTTTATAAAAATCCAACTTAACGCTCAGAATAAAAAACTGATAGCGTGGTCAGCTCTGACATGTCAAAAAAGCCTAGAATGACCCTCTGCCAGTTGTTAGGGTCATCCAATTGCATTTTGACCACCTCAGTTCTTTTAGCCAATTTTAGCCAAAAAAAGTAAGGTGCTCATTTTTTCATAAGAGGCTCCATTAGGAAATCTGATTTCACTGTTAGATCAAGAACGTTAATAATAGTGTGGTTACGCTGTCCTTTGCGGAGAACAAATATCGGGAGCCTCAGGAATGCCCTGGAGAAAATAAGAACTTAGCTAGTGTAGCACCAGCAACAACTGCACTCCGTGTTTGCAGAAGCCAATACCGCGATCGTAGAGGTCAGCTTGGCATAACCCCCTGTTCGTGAAGAGTCTCACACGATCGCAGGAAAGAAACTGTGACCCATTCCTCCGCGTTTGTGAGGCTCGATCCGTGATCGTGGAGTAGTCGTGTGAGGCCTATATGTGCGTGTTCAACAGTTGAAAATCAGCCTCATTCTGTAATTACCTCAACTCGTAAAAAGGGTTTTATAACTCCGATTTTGGTGATTCAAAGGTCCACGTTACTCAAAATTCCACAAGGAACATTGTGGTGAAGTTGGTTTCATAATTTGATGCGTGTTTCGAGGTAATTTCTCTATTTTGCTGCTATGATTCGCGATTTGATGTAAACTTTGTATCTTGATTTTGTAATAAAATCTTGACAGAATTGAATGAAATTATAGCCTAAAGTGTTCTATGTTCCACGGGAAACACGATGGTTAGCTAAGTGTTGGCTGTAGTTGTCTGGTTTTCAAGAATTCAGACCAAATTTTTTTAAGAAAGAATGGTTTTCTTGGTAGGGCTCCCTACTCCATTTTTTAGACTTTCACTTGGTCTTCTAGGGCTCATTTTGGAATGAATTTTTGGCTGTAGGCTTAGCGCATCGTGGGGGGTCATTTTTAGAATTTTTGTTTGGGATTTTGGGTTGGGGCCCGTTTTTCACATTTTTGACCCCTTTTGCCTAATTTCACGCTTTTCTTGAGATAATATAGCCAAATTGATCATGTTGATACCGTGAATTATTTTGTATTAGCTGAGCAGATTCGAGAGATGGCGAGGAAGGAAAAAGCATGGCTGGACTGATTCGAAGTTGAGGACACATTTTTTAAGGTATGCTAAGCTTTCCCTAGACCTCAGATTTGAGGGGAATTACATGCATGTTGAGCCTGAAATATATGTGAGATACTAGTTGTATCTAGTATGTGTAGTGTTGTGATTGTGGAATCGTAATTTGCGGGTTAGCTATGAATACTATATCTTAATGCATGTGTGTGTATATATGTTGGTACTATTGGTCTGTAGGGAGTCCTTGTAAGGGATGTGTATGGGCTGATGCCGTGGACAGGTACGCATTTTGATCCAATTATTGTATATGGGTGTACATTGCTTGATCTTGATGCATTATGATGACTATGGGAAACACGTAATTTCTTTCTATATGATGACCTAATTTCTGGCATATCATAATCTTTTTGGGCATATCTGTCGTAGATACTTATGATATCCCTATTATTAATGTACTTTTATTGCCATTACCTACGGTGGGCTAGATTATAACATGTTTTCCTATTGGTCCTGATTCTATTTCGACTATTGAAATCTACGCTCTGTGAAATCGATGTTAGTTGGTACTCTGAGTTCTTCCCTTACTCTAGAGGGGAGTTTTAAGTGAACTAAGAGAGATGATGGTTATGCTTGGTTGGGTTGTATGCTTCTGGTAGAGAAAGATGATATGATTGGGGATCCAAATCCAGTTAGACCCGAGAGAGGTGGATTGTCTGATGCTACATTATGAGACCTAGATGATGCGCCATTTTGTTCAAGTCTCCGATGGCCACGTCCGAGTGTTTGTGACCCCAGGTGACGCTCTCGGTGGTCCCATTCTCTGATGGCTACGTACGAGTGTTCGAGAATGGGGTGCTAATTCTTAAAAGGGTCCGAGCACTTGCTGTTACTTTGGGTCAAGGACCCCATTGATATTCAGTATGGCTAGGCCCCATGATTGATACTCTATTGGGCTAGGCCCCATGATTGACACTTCTATGGGGCTGGAACCCCTGATTGATACCCTAATTTGAGACACTCTTATTATGCTGGGGGAATTCTCTCTCCCGCGGGGGTAAGGGTCGCACCAGAACCGGTACCGAAACAACCGATCCGATAATTACCGGAACTGGGCCAGAACCGGTACAAAGAGGGGTGAAATTTCCGAAACCAGACCGGAACCGGTACCAGAGGTTTTAGGAAATTCCCCCCTTACCTTACCGGTCCGATACCAACCAGTACGGAACCGGACCGGACCGGACCTGTAAATCCAAAAATAATTTTTTTTGATTAAATTATTAAAATTTGAAGTTTAATTTTTATATTTTAAATTAAGTGTAATATTTAAAATTAAAATTGATGTTTAAAATGTTAAAGGTTAAACTAAAATTTAAAAATAGTATTAGTATTCATTGTATAATTTTTTTTAAAGTTTAAAATAAAATTTAATTAAAGTAGTCATAAAATATAAATATAAAGTTTTAAACTAACTAACTACAACTGCTTTTATAAGTAGTTATACTTATATAAAATTTTTAAAGTGTAAAATCATTTTTTTTAACTTTCTACTTTAAAAGTTTAAATTTCTAATTTTTTAAATATAAAATTTAAATTTTAAAGTTTAAATTCTAAAATTTAAATTTTGAATGTTTCTTTTAATATTTTAAACTTTAAAGTTAATAAATATTTGAGAAATAAGGGGGCAAATATATTTTAAAAAACTCAATCTTTAAATTAAAATTTAAATGAAGATAATAACATTAAAAAAAAAATAAGGCGAATAGACTATAATTTTATTATGTTATTTTAAAATTTAAATTGTACAAATATTAGAAATCAACCTAATTTACGCAACCACCTTCTAGGAAGGAATCTGTTTCAATTAGGTCTTATTTATTGTAAATTTGTAATATACTAAATCACTAATATCTTAAACCACTTTGAAATTCTTGCTAAGTGTTTCTAACATTTCTAGTGTAACATTTTCTGGAATCGGCTCTTGAGCTTGTTCCTGCAGAAAATTCATGTTGTCTTCACTTGATTCCGATAAAATATCATCTATATCGGATTCAAACTAAGAAGACAAAGTTGGACGCCCTAAATTCCTCCGCTTCGCATTTATCCAATCTTGGAATAAGATTGAAACTTTCAAGCTATTTGCTGCTAGTGAATGCTTATGTCCAAATTGGAATCTAGCAGCACTAAAAATGCCTTCAGAAGCCACCGACGATGCTTGAATAGAGAGGACATCACAAACCACCCGCTGAAGTCTTGGAAAAGCTTTACCAAGATTCTTCCACCATGCCAAAAGCTGCTTCTTCCCCTCTGTATCCTTAATTCTTTCTGTAGTCTGGTTAAGATATTCATCAAAATCATTATTTTTGTTAGTAGTAAATCCAAGATGAAATTCTAACTTGTCATCAATATCATCCTCGTATCTAGGCCTAGGTGGTTGTGGTTCTTGATATTGTACATTTTCTACTAAATTATACTCTTCTAAATCATATCGTTTCCTAGCTTCTGTTCTAATGCTACTTTTAACTACATCTAAATTATGTGATTGATTATCTTCATCGTATTCAATTTCTAGGTTTGCACATATACTATCTACCATTCGAGATACCCTGACTTCTTTAAGCCGGGTTAAATAAACAAGCAGTTAAATAAATATGAGGAATTGAGAAAAAGTATTTCCTAAATTTTCAATCATTTTTTGAAAAAGTTCTCTAAATTTTGGATTATTTCTAAACAAAACAAATTTAGTACAAATAGCACAAATATTAGGCAAAACGAAACAAATAGTAGGATAATAAAAACTAGAGATTTGTTTAGTGGCTAAATAAAAAACTCTTAAAAATTCAATTAAATCCCCAATATCATTCGATCATTTTCATCTGGTCGGTAAGTCATATCTGCATTATGGGCATTCCAAACTATTGTAACTGGTCTCTTATATTCATAAGCTACTTTTAACATTTCATACAATGAATTTAACCTAGTAGCTATGGTTTTGAGAATTTTCCTAACAGGCAAATTACATTCAATGCACCGACTTTTAAATTCTTTACCCCTAGCCTTTACTTGACATTTAAAAATAAAATGACATGCAATTTCTACTTTATTACAACCATTTTTAAATAATGACACACCATCTCTAATAATTAAATTGTAAATATGAGCAGCATATATTATATGAAAACCATCTTCGTAAATAGGACTAAGAACAAGTCTTAAATAATCAACAACACATTTATTACTAGAAGCGTTATCTAAAGTTACACTAATTATTTTACTAGAAATACCAAAAAACTGTAAAATATCAAGAATAGTCTGCGTAATATAAAAATCAGTTTTACGCATTTCACAACTTTTATATCCTAAAATTCTTTTTTGCATATTCCAATTTTCATCTATCCAATGACCGGTAATTGTAAAATAATCATTACCGGTTATACTACGACCCATATCAGAAGTAATTGCTAGTCTACAAGTATTATAAGCAAATAAATATCGAAGATATTGTACATGTCATGCCTGATAATAAAAAACAACCTTTTTATTGCATTTCTAGAAAAATCATTAAAAAAAAGATGGGTTATAAACAATTTGAAAATAATGAATAAAACCAGGATTTTCGGCAAGACTAAAAGGAAAACCATTAACAACAATCATTTTGGCAAGTTCGTCTAAGTCACGTTGTCTATCATAAGGGCGATGTGTACTACTACCAGAAATATTAGTAGGGTTTAATTGCGACTGCACCATATTTGAACCTCCCACTGGTTCTTCGGGAATGAGAGTTCTATATTTTTTGGCATCCGTAATGGCTTGAGCATGCAAAAATTCTAATTTACAACAATGCATTAATTGATTTTTCAAATGACCCGTCCCACCCCCCATTTCTCGAAATTTTATGGTTTAAAACATGCTTACATTTATTACAAATTACTTTTGTTTTATCTTCATTTTGTGTTAAAAATTGCCAAACAATAAATTTTTTAACACGTTCCATCTTGGGCCTATTAGAAGCCGATGGTTGTACGAGGGAAGCAGGAGCAGGAGCAGGAGCAGGAGCAGGAGCAGGAGCAGGAACGGGAGCAGGAGGGGGATGGGGAGTAGTGGGAGCGGGAGGGGGGGGGGAGTGGTAACAATATATGGGGGTTGAGTTTCATCATCATCAAAAATATCGTTGTCCTCATTAATTTCAATATCATCTTATGGTAAATCTTCATTAAAACCAAATCTACGTTTAAGAAATTCGTGATATAATTTCATATTAGAATCAATATTAAAACAAGTGTCGTCTATGTGTGTAAAATCTTTGGTATTAAATCTAGGTGATGGTTGTCTTTTAGATTTAGACGAACTACTACCAGACTTTTTACCGGTTAAAGCTTTGGTTATTCCACCGGAAAAAGTACTTTTTTCCTTTCCTTTTTCTATCGGAATCCATGTTAAATTAAATTAAACAAGTTAACATTATATGTAAAAATTCAAGTTATGAACTTATAATTTATGAATATAAAAAAATTAATTCAAGTAGACAAGTACTCAAGTAGGAAAGATTAAAGAATAAAAACTAATTAGAAGAACAAATAAGTTGGAACGAAGGTACCAAACGTCTGTGTAAAAATAGACGTAGAAGCCGAAGTTGATGAAAGTTGAAGCTTGAATATGCTCAAAATTGATCCACCAAAATTTGCTCCGAATTGCAAATACCACACCAAACTAAATAGTAATTAATATTAATTGAATAATTGAGAGAGTAAATAATTAATATTTATAATTAATTTGTGAGTAGTATATATAATATAATTATAAATTTATAATAGTGGAGAGAATTGAGAAGATGATTGAGAGAATTTGATTGAAAAAATATGAACGATTTAGGGGTATTTATAGTTGAAACATTATTGATTTTTTTAAAAAAATTAAAGAATGAAAATTTAGCCATTCAATGGCTAAAAACGGCCAGGTTACTGTTGGTGGGCCCCACCCCAACGGCAACCTTTTAGAAAATAAAAAAAAAATTAAACTGGTAATACTGGTCCGGTACCGGTATACCAAAACCGATAATTACCGAAAAAATCCCCCTTTCCGTCCTGGTACCCCCTCCCGTTACCCCTATACCGGAAAATACCGGTAAAGTGCCGGAACTGGTATAGAACCAGTACAGAATCGGACCAAAACCGGTACCTATGGGTTTCGTTGCCAGGTATACGCGGGGGATTCGTCCCACCATAACATTTATCGTCAGACCACTTAGCCTTGGCTGACTGCTCGATCCAAGGTAGTTCGGAAGGCCCAAGGGTTAGAGTCCCTGGGTAGTGTTAAGGGTTAGAGACCTCATATTATGTTTAGGGTTAGAGTCCCCGAGTGATATTAGGGGTTAGAGTCCCCGTGTGATACCATTCCTGGATGGGTCTCGGTCTCGGTTAAGTTATGTTATTGGGGGTCGAGGGCCCAATCATTTACCCATGGATCCACTCACCTTCTCATACCCTTGGTGTGTGCAGGTGTACCCTCTTGGCATATGGGGGCTCAGGGAGAATTCAGACTTAGATACTAGGGCCTTACACCCTCATATAACTGACCCTTGACCTTATGATATGGAGAGTTAGGCTTTGTGATGGTCTTGAGGGGCGGGGGGGGGGGGGTTTAGTCATTATCCATTGGTTATTTATGCACGGGTGTACCTCTCGGGATTATAGGGGCCCGGGTGGCATACAAGCATAGATCTTAGGGCCTTATAATCATGTACAGTGTTATGTTCTAGTTCGATGATAGTTGTGAGATGGGTTCAGCCAGTTCCCTCAGATGGTGTGTTCTGAATTGTCGTGGTTTTTTCAGTTGATGTTCGGGGGGTGATTTGATGAGTTTACTACTTTTAGATACATTTGAGCTTCCTTAGGCATTTATTTGACTCAGTTGGCCGACTATACCTACTTCTGCATCTTCCCATGGTACATGTCAAGGTACCAATGAAGGGCGCTGCTCTCTGGGAATTCTAGGAGCGAGGAGACTTCTTTTGGTGAGCACTGGCAGCTCTAATTCCATCACAGTCTCATTCCTTTGATGTCTTTTGTTGTCAAACTCTTGCCATGTAACGTAGAACTATGTATTCTCTAGGAGTACTCTCGGGTTATATATACTATTCTTTGTTCTTGGCTATATGTATCCTTTCATCACTGTGATTATGTACAACTGATTTCAAGGTTTCGGGTAGATTCTGTTGTTATGCTATTATTATGTTTTTGGAACTTGACTAGATAATAGGGTAGGTACCCTTGGGTTGGGCTTTTGGCTTGGTTGTAGGTGGGACCTAGCAGGTGCCATCATGACCAGAACCGGGTCGTGACAGTAACTAATTGATGAAAGTATGTGAGGGATGTGCGTAGTTGAATATAATTCCAGTGAATGGGTCTCAATTATTGAATCTAATGGCTAATTTGCTTATTGGTAGGCTAGAAATCATGTAACCACAACCATAGTTAAGTCAATTGCGGTGTATCGATGTGAATTGATTGAGACTTCACATGCAATTCACATAAAAGCCAAAGGAACCTATGGTAATCAATACTAAATGATCTAAAACCTTAGTCAGTTGAATCCTATTATGGCATTCAACACTAATACACAATACCCATGAGTATTACACAATCCTTCCACTCTGAATAATCATGTTCATGCAATATTCAAAGATCTAAACATGAATCTAAGTTTGTAACCTTAGATTAACAATTATAACTAAAGGAAAACCCACATCTAATTAGCACATAACATTCAACTAAGTCAAAGACCCATTACAAAAAATTAATATCCAACTACATAAACCCCCCCCCCCCCCCCCAACATAGGGGATTTAGCCAATCTTGGTTAAAATAAAACTGAAGTTACCAAAAGGGTTTTTAATGGCTATGAATTTGAAAATCTAGAAGAAATTTGGTGTATAATCCTCCTTTTTCTCTCAATTCTTCCTCCCAAACCCGAGTACAAGACTCTTCTTCTCCAAGTCAGGAATTTATGATTATGCTTTGAATTGTGTATTTAGAATTTGTAATTGTGTACTCTAGACAATCTCCCCTTTGACCTTTTATAACTAAAATAACAATACCCTTCATTTTTCCTCAGTGCACCATTCAGTGGTCAAAGTCAGGATCACCTAATAGTTACACCGTTGTCGTTTGAACCACTTTTAGGCCTCCTAGGTTCTATAATCTTCGGCGACCAAGCTATAGATCACTGAGTCACTTTAGCGATTGACCAAATAGTAATAATACTAACCATCATCGAATTTAACATCAATTTTAATCGCTTCCTTGCTAAACTTCGGTGATGACCACTGTAGGTTACCGAATCACTTCGGTGATCTGCTGAATAATACTTTTATTCTCTAAGTTGAACATCACATAAAGGGTTTGGTTATTTAAAATTAGGTGTTCACTTGTGCCTGTTTGGCGTACCACCAAATATATAGCAGGTGGTCAATTTTGATCGCCTTTTGTGCAGTTTTGCTCCTTTTGACTTGCTTCGCTGTGATTTGTCTCTTCATTCACCTTGTTCCTCATTCCTAGTATCAAACACACATTTAGATTAGTATTTGAGGTAAAATAACACATTGAGGACAATATCTTAGGGAATTTAAGCTCAATATGACTCCAAATTACAGAGTAATCAATGCCCCCAACTTAAGCATTTGCTTGCCCTCAAGCAAGTCAAACATCAACCAACCAAAGCACAATGCTTGCAAATAGGGCCATGACGATCCCATTTCTTGTCAATCATTAAAGCTTCCACAAACCACTTACACGATTTTGAACTTTCAAAAGATGTCTAAGGAGTATCAAGCCATATCTATGCTCACAATTGCCTATGTGATTGCTAATTAATGCTCAATAGATGTTGCCAATTGACGTCACAACCTAGAAGATCCTCCGACACATGACATCATAAAATTAAGCTCAATGCTTTCAAGGATCAAACAACACTCGCACTCCCAAAAAGAGAAATGGCATGCAAGTTCTCACTCATAGGCTTGCCCTTACTCTAAATCAACGTTGACTCAATCTCAGCTAGATAAGAATCTCCAAGGACTGTGTTAGGCTTGTAATGTAGACTTGGGGATGGGTAGAATAACATTTTGGTACAAGTGACTAATCCCTCCCTGAACTCTACCTACAATTCTCATGGCTCATTGTCCTTCTTATTTCACTTAATTTTCCCCAGTTACATCATTTTATTCCTCACTTTATAATTGGGTGCCTCACTTGCGATGATTTTTACAATTTTGAAATGTATCATGATTGGATCAAATTCTTCTTGTCTTTTTCAAATATCTTTTTGCTTTTTCATCACAAATTTATCCCTCCATTTTTCATTTTGTTCCTCAAGCTTTTAAATAGAAGGCACCCCTTTCTTTTCACACCCCAACTTTAGCCGTTGACCACTACTTTCACACTTTAAGTTCAAGGAGGAAATGGTATCAACAAAAGGGTAATCTTTTCAATCAATGATCAAGGCTTGTTACATGGCTGCCAACAAAAATGTCTTAAGCTCAACGGCGACCACTAAGGATATAATTGATGCAAAGGGAGGTTATTTGGGCAAAGTGAACTTGAAAGAAAATCAAAGAATGCATAAGTCTATCTTCCTAATCTGAAATTAACCAAGCCAACACTTAAAAACAAACTGGGTAAGTTTTAGGTATCAACAAACATAGGTTTTAATGAATGCCTCACCTCTCATGGCATAATGACTTCCGAAACATCAACTACACAACACATATTTACAACCATCAATCATAGTATATCCAAGCTCAATACTCACTTAGTCAACTCAAGATGCTTTCAATTTATGCATGGATCATTTTCACTTAAGATAAACTTATCGGTGAGTCAATATACGCTTATTATTCATGGCACTATTTGAATCAATGATATTAGCGATCAATACTTGGATTGCTAACGGATTTGAGACATGCTAATCATTTGCGAAATGGCTTTTCATATATGCTTGAGTATTTGAAAAATCACACAGGATTGAAAATTTTAGCACACACACATATAAACTAAAGACACACCAAACACAATTTAAAAGAAAAACTTACTATTATAAACCAAGAGAATATTCACAAACCAAAATAAAGAAAATATCTCAAATTTACATCACCAACTTAAAAGAAAAACAACATCATACAAATGTCTCAACATACAAACAAGACACAACACAATTAAGACTAACATACTCACTCCCTCTGAAAAAACATTGTCCTCAATGTGTAAGAACAATATATTCAAAAAACTCAAAGGTAAGGAGTGAGTTTTAGAGTCCCCCTGGTCAATCAGTCTGTGTTGGTGTTGAAGAGATGAAGAAGTGGTTGGGGCCTTGGTGCGTAGATTCCAAGAATATGTCTGGAAAGTAGGAAACAAAGTAATAGACTTAGTTGCAACTACCTGTGACTCTGGATTTTCAATCTCTGGCTCCAATATACTAGAGGATCTACTCATCCCTATCATCAACCTATCTAAGAGTCACATCTGAACAATGGCCTCCTCTATTTCCATCAACTCAACTTGCTCCTCCAAAAGAATATCTAACCTTAGTGCCTCTTCGTCAGTCTTTGGGAAAAAGACAATGTGCTTACTCTCAACCCTCATCCCTGGAGTAACACCTATAGAAGCTTCAGGAGGGACATCCATCGAACCACATAAGATATGTCAATGAATTTCAACTCTGCCACCTCTACCTCAATGTAGAATTATCGGCCTTCACAACCATCAAATCAACACTGCCTCCACCTTTTGCTTCCAAAGCCTCCAACTAGGTAGTCAATGCATCCAGTTTAGCCTTCTGTCCTACTACACTCACCGCCAACCTATCCAACCTAAACTATTGCTCCTTAAGGAGCTCTCTCTGCTTTATCTCCTCCTAAGAATAGGGGCCAATGCAGCAACAATGACCCTCTCAATAAGTAATATAACGGAGGACTCAACCTAAGTTACCTGAGTGTCAACAAATTCGGCCAACCAAGCAAAATGATATATGGTGGTCTCCTTCCAAAGCCTATGGCTGGAGCTGGGTAGCTGCATAAGATGAGGGGGCCAAAGTAGGAGAAGATGGGGTTAGAGTAGGAGAAGAAGGCATACTTGGCTTATGTGCAGGCTCTGACGTACCAACATCTAACAACTCAACATCAACAATAGATGTAGGGTCAACCAACTTCTTCCTCTCTTTTTCCACCTCATCCTTCCAAAACTCTACCTCAACGTGTCTTATATCAATGGAAGCCGATAGTATGATGTCAAAATGGTCTTCTGAAAAATGGGAGTCTAAGGCTCCTATATAAGGCTATAATGAGACTAGGGAACAATAGAGAAGTCAGCTATTGTTTGGTGTTGGGGCTATAAAAAAACCAATATTCAGTTATCGGCGATCCATGATGCATCCAACCAATGCTGCTCTGTAATGACAAAGAATTGATTTATTTTGAGACAACATAAGGTTGCTACTAATAAAATTGTATATTAGGAAGGAACATTCAACTTATTCTCTATTACCTTTCCCTCCTCTAGCCATGACGAGGCTGCACTACTTGTCAATGGGGCCGACCACCATTTAAGATCATATAAAATGTTCTTTTAAATCATGTCTGCCGAATTATAATGGGTCCAGAATGTACAACCCAATAAATCATTGATTTCTTTTTTGCTACACAGGACAGGTACATCTCAGACTTCCACCATATCAAGTGGCTTATGAATGATCTTCACTCGGCCCTTGCTCTTGGGTACAAATCTGACATGTGCATCGTAGAACTCACATACCCTACTGGGGATACATGAGTCCCGAGGTGTAGTCAAATATTGAAGTCTATGAAATTTAATGATTTCCCATACCTTGGGGTACCTTCCAACTACCCCATCTGTAGAGAGTCTCCGCTCCTCCAACATGGTCCTTAAATTGGCAATTTTTAAATAGTCTAGATTGCATGGTGCAATAATTTCCCAAATAACTCAGAAAATCTGAATGAATGGATCATGAGCTGCTTGCAATCTCTTCTTAATATAGTAGTGTTTCGTGCTTGGCTCTATCAGATCAGGCTCGTGTATAGGTGTCTTTGAACCCGATTCCTCCTCTTCGAAGTCTATCCAGTTAACTTTCAACAACTCCTCTTCATTGCTACCGGGATTTCCCTGCTCAATCACCTCTCTTTCACCCTTACCACGTCCTTCTTTACAAGGCCTTTTTTCTCATTGTTCTTCTCTGCCCACGGCTATAAGTTCCGCATGAGCAGCGCTAGATCTCTACGAGATATTGGGTGCTTGTTTCATGGCATATTTGCAAAGTATAGCAAAAGCATGTGTAAGAAACAAGGACATAAAAATAGATGCAAATAGAACCCTAAAATTATAGATAGGCTAGGTTCAATTAGCACATCAAACATGTTTGGAGAATCATCGAATGTTGCAAAAGATTAAGCCTTAAGGGACTGTCAATTTCGGTGATGGGTGTCTCCATTCGGTGTACCACTAAATCAATTCAGTGGTCCAATAAACCATCGATAAATTTGATAGTTTCCAAGGGGTGCAAGGCTGACCAAAAAGGCGATGCGTCTGACCATTTGACAACTCACTGAATTAATTCAGAAGTAAAACAAACCATTGCTGAAAATGACTAGCAATCCAAATTCCCTAAAACTTCAAATTTAAACAAGATATAAAAAATACTGGGGAAATTTCACAATGCATGGCACACATTTAACAATCCAACCACAATATCATGTCCTACGATACCTAAATTTCACCTACTTAGCAAAAATTCAACCAAATGAAGACTTTATTCTCAAGAAAGACGTCACCTACTCTATCACTAGGCAAGTTCAAGTTGCTTGGTGATATTTTGGTTACTCAGTATGCACCTACTATTATAACAATCACTACACAACTAACAAACCACCCAACCATTTCTACATTCGAGCTCAATCAATCATGTGCACACAATTAGCTCATTTAACGACCATGACTCAACCAAATTGACTCGTATTGCAAACCATTATGAAAATTGGGCATCAAAAATATCAATCACATGTTTGACCAACTAATTAGACACAGTCAATTTCATCATTTGAATCAAATTAATCAATAACTCTAGCCATAGCCCCTACCAGACCCCAGGTTTCCAATCTATGAATGCACCAATGAAAAACAACCATTTACAAGTAATTATCATGTAATAATAGTAGCACATATGCTTAATCACCCAATTTCAACAAACATCAAGCTTGAAAGTTCATGAAACTAAGAGAAGGGTCAAAGAACATACCAAAATGGCTACTAAAAGACATGAATGATGACTTTGATGATCAAAATGATTAAGTAGAGACTCAATCCCCAGTGAAAATAATGATAAACGCATGCCACTGGAGTTAAGAGTGGAAAGGTGTGGAAAAGAGAAAGTGAAAACTGAAAAAGTAAAAAAACATATTACTTTTATGCGAAGGAAGGTCAGTTAGGCGGTGAAGTTCGGCAATGCCGACTTATACTTCTGAACATATTCTGTGATACGCTGAATGTGTATCAGATAACCTAAACTCACAAGACCTAAATCCCAATTTGATGCA
This sequence comes from Solanum rostratum, assembly GCA_029948455.1. Lineage (NCBI taxonomy): Eukaryota > Viridiplantae > Streptophyta > Magnoliopsida > Solanales > Solanaceae > Solanum > Solanum rostratum. The sequence continues at coordinate 28,118,044 of CM057054.1, forward strand.
CCAAAAAGCGGTCTCCCTGTGTATCAATGAGTAGAATCGGTGATGCACTGAATGGCATCTTTGACCGTCGAAATTCACAGTAACCCTAGGGCCAATATTTGACTCAAAAGGCAGTGAAGATCGGGGTCACCAAGTCAATTGGGCGATCGACCAATTGTTTACCTCGTATCATTGATTAACACTCCTCAAAATTTTACTTTTGCATACTCGCACACATAACACACATTATTGAAAACCACTAAAACCTTGGGTTGCCTCCCAAGAAACACCTTATTTAACGTCTTCACATGACGTGGTCAATTGTTTAGGCCTCATTCAAGTACACCACTTTAACCAATATTATGTACGATGCTTCCCCAAAATACTTTTTCAAACTTTGCCCATTCACCTTGAAATTTTCACCTTCATCCTTTTCCACTTTAATTTCCCCATTTTCCAGAACATTCATAACTCTAAAAAGACCCGGCCACCTAGACTAACTTGCTTAGAAATAACTGTAACCTTGAATTATAGAGCAACATTGAATCACGAACTTGGAATTCATGTTGAAAGATCTTCATGTCATGCCACCTATTCATTTTCTCATTGTAAATTGTAGAATTATCATAATATCCAAACCTAAACTCCTTAATTTGGTGCACTTGAGACAAATAAGCATTAGCCGATTATTTTAATCAAGGTTCAATTTCTTCAAGGCCCACAACACCTTGTGCTCCAACGCAATAGTCAAGTTACATGTCTTTGCAAAGTATCATTGAGTTATTTTGACCAATCACTCCGATTTGTATTTACCATATTTGCAAGGATACTTTTAATTTTCCAGTATGAGATAGCCGCCTAATTACTAGTTAGAGGATGGTAGGGTGTTGCCACTCTAGGATTGATCCCATATTTATTAGGGAATGACGCAAACATTCAATTTCTAACATGAGATCCCCCTCACTAATGATTGCCCGAGGTGTTCCAAACTTGGTTAAAATATTTTTTCTTCAAGAAATTTATCACCCCCTTGCAATCATTGGTTGGTAATGCAATAGCCTCAATCCACTTTGACACATAATACACATCAACTAAGATATATCAGTTCCCAATCGAATTCATAAATTGGCCCATGAAGTCCATACCCCACACATCAAACAATTTAACTTCAAAAATAGGGGATAAAGGAAATTCATGTTTCCAAGAAATATTGCATTTGGAATCGTGCACAAGCCTTGACAAAGGCATTTGCATCACGATAAAGCCCAGGCTAAAAATAACTACTTTGAAACACTTTAGCCGCTACCAAATGCCTTGATTGTGACCATCAGCTGAGGAGGTTTGACATTGATGTGTTGTTAAAATACAACACTTTTTTATGCTTAAAACATGGAATTTTGTGTGTTATCAATGAGATGTTAGTAGGTTTAATGTGTTTTTGTATTTATTTTGCAGGATTTCAAGGTTGGAATTATTTTTTACCAGAATGTGCAGAAGTTGCTGAAGTTGAGGATCCATGAGACCTTTTACATTCCATAGAGCATTCTATGAGCTGTAAAGGTGGTTTCGTATGCAATTCCAGTGGAGGGTGTATTTCTGAAGTTAGGTCTACGAACATGCAAATGAGACGTATACCTTGTCTCCTACCCTGAGTATCAAAGAATGAGGACTTTCTGAAATTTCATCAGGTGAAATCCCTTTAGGCCACAGAACCTTCTACGGCAGTAGAGGGGTGTCAGAGAAGCCAAGTACATAATATAAGCAACAGTTTACGAAAGTCCAACTACGAGCCATAAATCATTACACGGCCCGTAGAGCACCTCATGAAGTTTCGACCTAGTTGTCCTTTTTTGTTTTAAATTTGTATTTTAAACACTATAAACAGGTTTTAGGTTATTTTTCTTATGGGAGGAGCAAAGAGAGAGCAGAAGAACATTAGAGAGTTTGAGAAACACTTGTAAACTTTGGTTTTATCTTCTAAATTCAATGTTGTGATTCTCGTTGAAGAGTTGGATTTTCTTGTGCTTAATTCTATTGTGTAAGTGATCAATTATGTTATTCAAATTCATATGTCTTGTATTTACACTAATCATGAGTAGATAAATCCACAACTAGGTTGTGGGAACTATGAAAAACTAACAAGGTAAAATCAGATAATTTGTAATTCTTGAAAAGTGTGCATGCATGTATTAGTTAATTCTCTTAGTTTTGAATGCTTTCTAATGGTGGCCAACATTAGAACTCACCTAGTTTTACTGGCTGGAACAAGGTAGTAATAGTTAGGGAAAAAGATTAATTAACAAGATTTGATCGATGTTTCTCGTCTAATCAACTGAACTGGTCCAAGAGGAGGTTGTACTGGGACAATAGGTAAGGGTTAGTAATGCCACACTATGGGGATGGACCAAATCATGTAGTGAAATTTGCCTCTCGCCTGGGACAAAGGGTTTGGTGAACTTAACTTATCGTTTTGTATGCTACATACTAAGAAAGAATTTGATTATCTAGTAATACCGAGTTAGGGAATCATGGGGAACACAATACCCTAGTTTCTCTTCATATTGGTCAAAAACTTGTCTTAGCTTATATTACTTTTACTAGTTATTATAACCCCCCTCCTTGGGGGAGATAAGTTGGTTAAAAACTCAGAATTGTAATCAAATTCTTCTAAGTCTACCATATTCCCTTGGGTTCGACCCTAACCTTGGTTAGATTTTATATCTTGATGACAACCGCTTTAGCCTCAAAAAGCAGGTGTATCTTGGGTGACATCAAGATTTTGGCGCCGTTCCCGGGAAATACAGCTAGACTTGTCTAATTCAATTAATTTGGGAATTAATCTTTATTTTCCTTATTTTACATTTTTTGTTGTTTTTGTTTTCTTTCAGGGTATAAGTGTAGTATATGCCCAACACGCGAAGTCAAGGCATACCCTTGAATAACCCAAGATAATGCAAACAACGCAGAAAATGAAGCTCCAAACAGGAATGAGAATGAGAATGCAAACAAGGACAACACAACCCACCTCCTCTTAAAGATATTACTCTACCACCATATGACTTCAATGCTGAAGCTTATCAGTGGAATCAATATAGAATGAACCCTATGGCTATGGAGGTGACTATAGCTATTGTATTACCACCACTATCGATTGACATAAAGTTTGTGGTTTTGAGTGGGTTGCATCAGATGCTGCAGAATCGTGGGTTGTTCGCAGGCCTACCATTAGAGGATATGCATATCCATTTACACAACGTTGTATTTGTCGGCAAAAGTGTGATGGGAACACAAAATTTGTCTATGGATGCTATGGGACTTCGTGTCTTCCCATTGTCTCTGACAAGCAATGCAACACTCTGGCTATCTGAGCTCTTCGAGTTAAAGAAGGCATTTTTGGAGAGGTACTTCCCGAGATCGAAGAAGCTCAAGTTGAAAAACCAGATTAACAACTTTGAGCAACTTCTTGGTGACTCGACCTGTACTACATGTGAGCCGTTCACGAAGTGCTTGAGGAGTGTCCTAGACTATAAAATTGTTGATGATGCCTTGGTGGTGATCTTATATTGTGCCCTGGATGAGAATAGTCAAGCCTGTGCTGATACCATTATGAGGGGCATGTTATTAGATCAACAATTTGCGAGGATCACTGAAAGGATGGGAAGGGTGGTCAACACCGATCGTGCATGGGGGCAAAGAGATAGGGCATCTACCAAAAGTTCATGCACAGTCAGTGCTGGTTCAGAGGAAGCTAAAATAAATGACAAGATTATGCAAGAGCTTGCTCAAATCTGTATAGGTATGGAGGTGATGATGAAGCAGAATTAGGAAAGAGTTAACATATTTGTTCATCAGCCTCTGCGAGCACCCATGTATGATGATCCCTACTATGAGGAGGATACTTACTTCATTGCTGATCAGGGGGTTTCCAGACCAATGCCCAAGGGTCAAACTAGGATAATTGGTGCCAAGGTCAAGGAAACAAAGGTTGAACTATAATCAAGATGGATCTTTTAGAGGCATCCGCAGAGGTTACTATAACACGAATCGGGGCCAAGACAGAGATGTAGATTGGGGCCATAAAGATAGATACAGAAATGGTCGTTATGTGCCTCCACATAATAGCGACACTGATGCTAGTAGTTCACGGAGATGTTTGATCGCCTGTTTAAGAAAGCTGAGACATAAGATGAGACTCTGAAGGGGATAAAATCTAACATCTCCAGCATAAAACAGAAAATCGAGTCTCATTCTATTGCTATCAAACAAGTAGAGCAATAGTTTGGTCAAGTGTCGACTCAATTCAATCAGCATCAGAGAGGTACAGTGCCTAGCAACATTGTTCATAATCTAAAGAATAAAGGGCAGTGCATAACGGTTACTGCAAGAATACCATTGATCCTCCCATGCTAGTTGATAATAAATGATGTTCAAGAGGAGACAATTGAGGTCAAGGATGTGGATACCGGAGATGATCGTGGCAATGATGGGGTGAGTGATGCTGTAGAGGCACCACAGAAGCTGAAGCCCATTCCTAGGCCTCCTCTTCCCTCAAAGAATTAAAAAGAAGGAGGCGAGGGCAAGTTCAAGAACTTTCTCTCCATGTTGAAACAACTCTCCATTAACATCCCTCTCATTGAGGCATTGGAGAAGATGCCAGGGTATGCAAAGTACATGAAGGATTTGGTAATGAAGAAGCTCACAGTGAGTCAGGAGTTCTCCCAAGAGCTTTAATATTGCAATGCAATTGCTACGAGGCCTTGGTTCATAAGTGAGAAGATCCTGACGCTTTGACCATACCCTGCACCATTGGATATGTGGAGTTTGCAAGGGCATTGTAAGATCCCAATGCCAACATAAATCTGATGTCGCTTGTGGTTTTCAAGAAGCTAGAACTTGGATCCCCTACTTCGATTAGCATGTGGTTGTTAATGGTTGATCGCACGGTGAAGAAGCCTGTGGGGATACTTTATGATATTCTTGTTAAAGTGGAAAAATTCATATTCCTCGTAAAATTTGTGATCCTAGATTGCGAAGTCAACTTCGATGCCCTAATAATCTTGGGAAGGCCATTCCTAGCCACTAGTCAAGCACTAGTAGATATGGAAGCTGGTCAACTCAGGTTTAGATTGAACGATGAAGAACTTGTCTTCAATATGTATTAGTCAATGAAGAGGCCAAATAATCTGAAGAATGAAGTTTTGGCACTTGGTGAAGTTTGAGTAACCAAGTTGTCCAAGTTGTGTCGCTATAAAAAATCAAGCGCTAATTGGAAGGCAACCCAAGGTTTTTGATGTAATAATCATAGTTGTAGCTTTGCTTTTAGTTTTTAGACTTATAGGTTGTTTACTTTCTCGCATTTTGGTTGTAAGTTTTGATATTGGGATGGTTTCATAGAGAGTAACAGTGTGTTATGTGAAGAATGTGCAGGTACATGGTTAAGTCAGCCATCCTTGGCAGAAAAAGCATCAAGAAGTGCCTCTACGACTAGTTTTACGGGCTGTGAACCACTTTACGACCCGTACACCATCTCATAGACACTCCCAGTGAGCAAAAAAAGGTTATGCACTCCAGTCCACAAGCCAGATTTATAACCCGTAGATAAACAGGTCGTGAATGGGGCTCGTGGACCCCTGATAAGTTTTTTGAGTTTTTGACTAAATGTTGGGGGTTTTTACGACCAACTCTATGAGTCATACGTTATTCTATGACTCGTAGACTGGTTCGTAAATCCCAGTCCTCAAAACTAGGGTTTGGTACTTCTATGAAACCATGATTTATGAGCCGTGAAAACTCTACGGCCTATAATCGTGGTTCATAGAGTCTGGGCCCATTAGTTTTGACTGACCCAGTAAAACTATAAATAATGGGGTCAAAATATTTTGACCCCATTTCTTTCTTTAAATTACAAACCATACACAACAACCCCTACCCCAACTCTTTCCGACCACTGACGACAACATCCTCACCATTTTTCGGCAACTTTTTCAGGCAAGCCTAGGGCTTTATTGTACCATTACCTCCATCAATTCCCATGATTTAATCACTCAAATTATTAAGTTTTTGGTCTTTAAACACCCTTTATTTACCAATTATTTTGTGATTAGGTTTAAGTTAAATTGTCGAGTATAGTTAATTGAGACATAAACCCATGTGTGCGAATTGATAGATTTGAAAATTGATTGTGGTTGCTTATGCATGAACATGCGTTGAGGCCAAAATTTGGTGTAGTTGCCTTGTCTTTATATTTTGAATGATATGTTTACATGTGATCACTCACCTTTGGAAATAAATTGATTATGTGTTTGAAATTCGATGTGTGATAGCATGGGTTTGTGTTTTTAATGTTAATTCATTCAAAAGTAGTCGGTAGAGTGGGGTGAGCATATTAAGTGATTTTTTATGGGGTATATTTGCAAATCATCATGCGGACGTGTTGGGTATTGTGTTATGAATCATGTGTAATGTGTGTGTATTGTTTCGATGTTGATAGAGTAGGTTGAACAGTCGTATGGGGTCCTTGTTGATAGACTTAGAAACTCAGGTGACTGAGTTTTCTGGTCTACGAGGGTCTTTTACATCCCGTGGAACATTACACGAGTCATAATTTCCTCTCGTATGAGATTCCAGAAACCTGAAGTTTCTGAGTACCCATCAGAGGAGACCATATACGATTCATAGACCATTTTATAGCTTGTACACAGGTCTCGTGAATTGCTTCCTGCAAAAGTTTCAGACACTGGAATCATCTATGACTCAGTCTATGACTCATAGAACCTTTTACGAGTCGTACCTGGTCTCGTAGATGCCATTCCAGTAAGCAAATATTGTGGACATTATTTCTACAAAATCTTTTTACGGCTCTAGCTTTCACTACGACTCGTGGATGTGCTTTCGAGACCCTTCTATAATCAAGTATGATAAATTTTTGCTTTCCATTTCCTGATTTATGGGGCTAACCATATTGTGTAAATGTGTATATTTTAGGTACTATGGCCTCAAAGCCAAGAAGTGAGGAGATCAAAGCCATGCAGAGTAGGCTCAGAGATGAGACCTCGGGGGAGGAGTAGAACCCCATGATTAGTGGATCACTTGAGGAGCTCAATGTCCGTCCTGATCCGGAGGCTAAGAGAGCACAAACTTGGGCTGTCGCTAGACCTTGGCAGAACAAGGCTATTATCGTTGACACTCCCTAGTCTGACGAGGGAGGAAGCGACAAGAGTAGCTTCGTTCAGATGACTATGTCTAGAGAGGTCTCAGATTCAGAGTCAGGGTCCAGCATTGAGTTGGAGACAAAGTCCTCTGCCGCACCATGGACATCACCATTACCTCCAGATTCTCTTACCATTTGGTGGTGTAATGTGCGCATACAAGATATCTATACAGTGGGAGTGCAGATTACTAAGTGGGGCAAACCATCCCACTCCATTTATGAGGATCCCTGGGTCATCTCATCCAGTTTAAATGGTGTTCCCGGTCTACAGGACACCATTCGCAAATACAGGCTCCAGTGGCTTACCAAACCACTAGAGAGGTACTCTCCGACCATGGTATGGGAGTTCTATGCTTCATATGTAGCCACAATTATGAGTACTCTTCCCAAAGGGAAGAAGCCCCTTCCTAAACCTAGACTGAAGCGAACTAGAGTGAGGGGACGACAGGTGGACATCTTAAAGACCACCATTCGCTGCATGCTGTTGGGGCCCAAGTTCTCAATCCTCAGATCCACAGCAGAGTTCAACCGTAGAGTGGGTCAGACTAGGGACTTGGGTCTGATGAGGGACTAGAGCCGCAGAGTTGGCTTGATGAGATAGGTGGCTGGTTTAGTTGCTGAGCAGGGTCTGGAGCGTGCATGGGTAGCCACTCACACGAAGGCCTATTATGAAGGCTTCTCTATGTTTCCCCACCAAAATTTGGTAGGCGATTGTCCAATCATAGATCTGGCCAATGCTTGCAGATAATACATTGACGTTGGAGTGTGCAGTTCTAGTTGCCATCATCTTGGCTGGCTATGAGATAGATTGGATAGCCTTATCGTTGAGCGGATTCACGAGGTGGCCTTGAAAAGATCTACCTCCACCCCCTTCCCATGCTTGATCTACAGACTCTGTATAGAATCGGGGGTGGAGAGTCTACACTAGCAAGATGTCACGCCCTAAGCCCCCTTAAAGTGGACTGGCACCCGTTGCCGACAAGGCTCGGGAGAACCAACATATAACTATACACCTGCTATGAACATTTAAGAGGTTTCCATACTCAATATGCTGTCAAAAGAAAGTAAACTGTACTAACAAACCAAAAGTAAATGCATAAGACTAGGCCGTTGGAGCCACGATGTCTATAATACGCTATTTGACCACACTTTAATTTACATAGTCTACAAATCCTCTAAGTAAGGAATAATATCCAAATGGGTCGGGACAGGCCCCGCCTCATGACCAACTATACAATACAAAATATAAGTTCTAAACACATAAGCCCCGAAGCAACCTGGAGTTTAGTAATAGCAGCTGGAAGTCCTGTACTCTTACTGGGGAGATCTAGTAATTCCTGTACCTGCAGCATGAAATGCAGGTCCCCCGTAAGGGACGTCAGTACGAGATAATGTACTGAATATGTAAGGCAGGAAATACTGTACATGAAATAAGAACTCAGATGAAATCACATGCTGGTGTGTAAGGATGTAAAGACCACCTTTAGTCATACTGTGGGATCATGTACTTTATGTCTTTTTATTTCTGTATCTTTACTGTATTATCTGTGCACAATATATCATGTAAATGACCAGCTGATCAGTGGCAAATCTGTAATGGGATCGACCCTGGCTAGGTGATTCCTTCACCCTTCGGGCTACCACTCATTTATAAGCAACTGTAAGTTATCTTTTATTTACATTGAGATGGTTCTTTTGGTGGTCATAACCTTTAGAACTGTAGGAATATAGACATGTGACATATGAGCAACCATACAAGGTAATACTACAATGAAAAGAGAGATACACAACTAATGAACCGTATCGGAGATTAAGCGACACATAGACTTTGTTGGGTAAGAAGGAACTCAAGTATATTTGGTATCCAAGTACATATGCAGGTTGAAAATGACTATGTATGGGTACATATGAACATGGTAAAGAGTGGGGACACGGTTAGCAGCCATGTCGGAGTTTGTACGTGCCTTTATATGCTAAGGAAGATTATAGATTTCATGCCAAGTAATAGGAAATCAAGTTGCCTTACATACCCCGCTGTACTATGTCGTTATTACCTTGGGGTAGTATCCTTTTCCTCCAAACACTTATCTACAACATATTAGGTGATAAAACTAGTGTTAGTATCTAATAAACACGTCTTAGTAATCCAATTTCACCCAAAAACAACATCCGGGCAGCAAGCTCGGAATTAGCAACCAAGGAGTATTCTTTCAACATTTCCACTCCTAATCGTATTTTCTAACACACATTCCCATATACATGTCATATCCAGCTATGTTTAGTCCCATAACAGCATTACAACAACTCATACAATACAGCATACAACAACTTTACACAACACGTAAGTAGACAATGCAACATTGCGTCCTTCCGTTATATTTCGACGTCAACCATTCCAAATCCGTTCCAACCTTAACCAAACTGTCCTCAATATATTTACACACAATTACAGTCCTAAACCAGTCCAAAAACAGTCCCAAAGTAGATGAAAAACGTGGGACAACAATTCCCAAAAAAATAGTCCACAAATTCTTACTAATGACCGGAATTAAGACATCATTTAAGAACTTGTTTTTGCGGAAGATACAAGTGGTCCAGCAGCCTTCTTACATCATTACAGACCCAAGAATTGTTAAAAACATACATATACTTCATAACTCAGCCAACCAACAAGTGAAAAGTCTCTTATTTAACAAGAAAAGTGAACCACAAAATTGGAACACATGCTGTCCCAAAATTCCTGCACAATACAACCAACATACTCTTCATGTTTTTCATGGAAAAATTACACCAAACCATGAGTATTTTTACTTACCTTAACTCTCAAGTATTAGGTTCTCTTCAAGAACCCTAGAAGTCTGTCTTGGCTGCTTTAGAAAATGAGAAGAGTGCAAGAAGAACTTAGAGAGAAAATCTGAAATTTGGCTTAAGAGAATGGCTAAAAGTTGCTGCTGGTTGCTCCCTTTTATAGGCCTCTTTTGGCCGACTTTCTTTTGGGCTTTTAGCCTTATTTTAACAAGGTTATGGGGCAGCAGCTTGGCCCTTTCATTTGGGCCTTATTGGGCTTCAAATGGGATGGGCTTTGTTGCAAACATTTACTCCCTAAGCCCACTTAGTTTGGGCTTTAGTTTTGAATTGGATTGTAATTGTAATTTAGCCCTTTTCTTATCCATCTTGGGCTGCAAATATTGTCCTTTTATGATGCCAAACCATGGGCCCAAATGACATCCTTAACTCGGGGTTTATTCTTTATCGGACTTGAACAAATTCGGTGTTGGGCCTTGTCTCCGTTTACCGAGCTTATTTAAGCTAAGCGTGTAGGTGACTCACCTACTAGCTTGCTAAGTCCCTCAAGCACCTCAATTATTTTACCTCATTTAAGGTCACACTCTCCTTAGCTTGACTTAAAAATTATATACGCTCGGTCATCTTAAGCGTTAGACGTGCATATAGCCCTTTAATCTAAAATTCAATCACCTTTAAAAATATGTGCGGATTTGACCCTGCCATATCATATTTCATCTCTGTTGGACTAGTACATGTATGATGTGGGGTGTTACATCCTCCCCCCCTAGGAACATTCGTCCCCGAATGTAAGCATAATTGAATAGGTTAAACGAACTCACGTGTAAACAGACTTTTGAAAACATAATAAGAATTCATATTCACGTACCTACTAATCCCTCAACTCTGTATCTTGGACTTCCTCTTTAGCTTCAAATAAATAAGGATATTTAGACCTCATTGTTTCCTCAGCCTCCCACGTTATCTCTTCTACCTGTTGGTTCCTCCAAAGCACTTTTACTGAAGGTATTTCCTTATTCCTTAGCTTTCTAACTTGACGATCTAGGATAGCAATAGGTACCTCTTCATAGGTGAGATCTTCCGTAACTTGCATATCTTCAATAGGAGTAATACGAGATGGATCACCTATGCATTTTCGGAGCATTGAGACATGAAAAACTGGATGAACCATTGAAAGCTCCTGGGGTAACTCTAATTCATATGCAACTTGTCCAAACCTTTTAATAATCTTATATGGCCCTATGTAACGTGGGCTTAGTTTCCCTTTCTTACCAAATCTCATAACACCTTTCATTGGAGACACCTTTAAGAATACCCAATCTCCTACTGAGAATTCCAGTCCTCTTCTTCAAGCATCTGCATATGATTTGTGACGGCTTTGGGCTGTTTCTAGTCGTTGTCGTATTACCTTGACTTTTTCCATGGCTTGTTGGACTAGATCTGGACCAAGCAAGGTGGTTTCACCCACTTCAAACCATCCTATCGGTGATCTACATTTCCTTCCATACAAAGCTTCATACGGTGCCATCTTGATGCTTGAATGGTAGCTATTATTATAGGCAAATTCAATAAGTGGCAAATGGTCCACCCAACTACCTTTGAAGTCCAATGCACACGCCCGCAACATATCTTCAAGTGTTTGAATGGTGCGTTCTGCTTGACCATCTGTCTGCGGGTGGAAAGCTGTACTTAAATTTACTTGTGTCCCTAAGCTCCTCTGGAAGGATTTCCAAAACTTTGCGGTGAATTGAGCTCTCCGATCAGATATAATGGAGATTGGGACCCCATATAGTTTAACTATCTCCTTAAGGTATAGCTTTGCATACTCTTCAGCCGTATAGTCACTCTTAACTGGCAAGAAGTGTGCTGACTTTGTAAGTCTATCAACTATTACCCATATGGAGTCAAACTTCTGAAATGAGCGAGGCAACCCAGTAACAAAATCCATATTAATCATATCCCACTTCCATGTTGGAAGCTCTATACATTGCATATAACCTCCCGGCTTTTGGTGCTCTACCTTAACTTGTTGGCAATTTGGACAATGAGCCACAAATTCTGCAAGGTCCTTTTTCATGCCTTCCCACCAAAACACTTCCTTCAGGTCATGATACATCTTAGTTGATCCTGGATGGATAATATATCTTGAATGATGGGCTTCTTCCGTTATTCTTCTTCTTAGTCCATTTATATTAGGAACGCACAATCTATTTTGACAGTAAAGTACTCCATTTTGGGTAAGTTCAAAGCCCTTCATTATGCCTTGACTCACCTTCTCCTTAAGTCGCCGTAGAATAGGATCTTTGAACTGTTTTTCCCTTACCTCTGTTATCAATGAAGACTCTGCAGCATTATGCACAACAACCCCTTCCGTTGGAGTTTCAATGAGGTGCACTCCCAAATTGGCTAGTTGACGTAGATCCTTAGCGACTCCTTGCCTTACCACAGTCTGATCATCAATATTCACAATTGCCTTGCGGCTCAAAGCATCGGCTACCACATTTGCTTTCCCTGGATGGTATAGTATATCAACATCGTAATCCTTTATTAGCTCCAGCCACCTCTGCTGCCTTAAATTTAGGTCTTTCTGTTTAAATATGTACTGTAAGCTCTTATGATCAGTATATATGTCAACATGAACCCCATACAAATAATGGCGCCATATTTTCAAGGCAAACACAACAGCTGCTAGTTCAAGGTCATGTGTCGGGTAGTTTTTCTCATGTGGCCGCAGTTGTCTCGAGGCATAAGCAATTACCCTACCATGTTGTGTCAGTACACACCCTAAGCCAACCCCCGAAGCATCACAATATACCGCATACCCCTCTGAGCCTTTTGGAAGCACTAATACAGGTGTAGAAGTTAGCCTGCTTTTCAACTCTTGAAAGCTCCTTTCACATGCATCATTCCATTGAAATTTGGTCGCCTTATGTGTCAACTTTGTTACAGGTGCAGAAATAGAAGAAAAACCTTCGACAAATCTTCTATAATAACCTGCCAACCCTAAGAAGCTTCGAACTTTGGTGGGTGTTGTTGGCCTTGGCCAATCTTTCACCGCCTCTATCTTTTGTGAATCAACCCTTATCCCTTCATCGGATACAATATGACCCAAGAATGCCACTGATTTCAACCAAAATTCACATTTGGAAAACTTGGCATACAATTGCCGATCACGAAGAACTTGTAATACCTGCCGTAAGTGATTTGCATGGTCCTCTTTTGATCTTGAATACACCAAAATGTCATCTATAAATACTATCACAAAGACATCCAAGAACGGCTTGAATACCCTGTTCATTAAGTCCATGAAAACTGCTGGTGCATTTGTCAGCCCAAATGACATAACAAGAAATTCAAAGTGGCCATAGCGTGTCCTAAAGGCTGTCTTGGGTATATCTTTTTCCCTCACCCTCACTTGGTGATAACCTGACCTCAAATCAATTTTTGAAAAACATTTGGCACCCTGTAACTGATCAAATAAATCATCAATCCTGGGGAGGGGGTATTTGTTTTTAATTGTCACCTTATTCAATTATCGGTAATCAATACACATTCTTAAGGTGCCATCCTTTTTACGTACAAATAACACTGGTGCACCCCAAGGGGACACACTAGGTCTTATAAAGCCCTTCTCTAGCAAATCTTTCAATTGCTCATTTAATTCACGTAGCTCTGCCGGGGCCATTCTATATGGAGGGATAGAAATAGGTTGAGTGCCTGGGAGTAAATCAATGCCAAAATCTATCTCTCGTTCTGGAGGCAAACCTGGAAGCTCTTCGGGAAACATATCAGCAAATTCATTCACTACCGGAACCGATTGAAGAGTTGGTGATTCAGCCTCCATATCCCTTACTCTAACTAGATGAGATATACACCCCTTTGACATCATCTTCCTTGCCTTAAAATAGGAAATAAACTTCCCCTTTGGTGCCCCAACATTACCTTCCCATTCAAGGACTGCCTCATTTGGAAAGTGGAAATACACTCTCTTAGATCGGCAATCCACAGTAGCATAGCAAGAAGCTAACCAATCCATGCCCATTATAACATCGAATTCCACCATATCTAACTCAACAAGGTCCGCCCACGTATCACGGTCGCAAACAGTTACAACACAATCATAATAGACCCTTCTAGCTATAATAGATTCACCGGTTGGCGTAGATACTTCAAATGGCTCATTCAATAATTTAGGTGTTCTTTTAAGCTTCCCAGCCACTAGTGGTGTAATATATGATAATGTAGAACCAGGGTCAATTAATGCATACACATTATGTGAAAAGATGGACAATGTACCTGTGACCACATCGGGTGAAGCTTCTAAATTCTGCCGACTCCCCAGAGCATAAGTGCGATTCTGGGCTCCGCTGGAGCTAGCTGCTCCTCTACCACCTCTACCACGGCCTGTAGGCATTTGCTGACCCCTACTGAAGGGAGGAACTGACGATGATGATGCAAAAGCTGACCCAGCAGGTTGTGCCATATCACCCATACGTCTTCTTGGGCAATCTCTTATCATATGCCCTGGTACACCACACCAATAACATGCATCTGTCCCAACACGGCATATACCTGAATGACTCCGCCCACATTGTTGGCAAGACTGCCTAGGAGGAATCTGCTGGTTGGCCGAATATCCTGCAATCCGTGCACCTTGTCCCTCACTTCTTTGATTAAACTGATTACCCCTAGGCCCTTGAAGTTGCGGTGGAGCACTGACTGCAGAATAAGAGGATGATGGTCTAGGTGGTTTACTAGGAAATCGGGGCCTAACATCACCTTGGGACGGTACAAACTGCCTTGTAGATCTGGCCCTCTTGGACTGACCCCTTTCTATCTCTTGTGTCCTCCTTTGCCTCTGATCCTCTAGTTTCTGCGCAAATGCTTGCATTCTTGCTATATCCATATCTTTATTCAATGAAGCAATAGTACAGTCTCTTACCAGATATGTATCCAACCTATCCACATACCGATGAACTCTATCTGCCATAGTAGCAACTACATTGGGAACATACCTGGCCAAGGAGTTAAACTGGAGGCTATACTCCCTCATGCTCATACCCCCTTGATGGAGATTCAGAAATTGATCTGCACGGGCCTCTCGGATCTCATATGGCAAGTAGTGGTCAAGAAAGGCCTCTTTGAACTCCTTCCAGGTAGTTGGAGGTGCATCTATACCCTTGGATTGCTTCCAAGATTCATACCACAATATAGCCACACCTTTCAATCTATATGCTGCCAGTTCTACAGCTTCTGTACCACTTACATGCATAACATCTAAAGTGCGCTGGATCTGGTCGATGAAGTCTTGCGGATCTTCATTAAGATCTGACCCGGTGAAAGTTGGAGGGTCCAAATTAAGGAAGTCACGTATCCTCGTGCTAGCTGCCCTATTCGCACCATCTGCACCTACAACTGGGCCTTCTTGTCTTTGGCTTTGGCTAGCAACTATGCGTGTCAATAATTGGACCGCCTTTCTCAGATCCTGCACAGCAGCATCGGCAGGTGGTTCTGAGGGAGTTTCACTACGACCTGGTTCATCAGGAGCTGGAGGAGTTGGAGTTGTTTGGGATAGAGACTCATCTTGGGCCTCATC
This sequence comes from Solanum rostratum, assembly GCA_029948455.1. NCBI lineage: Eukaryota > Viridiplantae > Streptophyta > Magnoliopsida > Solanales > Solanaceae > Solanum > Solanum rostratum. The sequence continues at coordinate 28,133,634 of CM057054.1, forward strand.
CCGTCGTCTCACCCGACTGGGCATACCAATTACCACTTCCACCTCCTTCCCCTTGCATTTGCTTTTCCTTGTTTCAGGCATGCTTACTGTACAAAATAATTTAGAGGTTAGAAATAATCAACCTACAACATTTGGCTCTATGGCACGATCTAAAGAATGAAAAAAAAAGTGACAACTCCTAAATGCCACGTAGCCTCCTGCTTATAAATGTGGTGCACAACACATCCATAAGCAAGACTCTACATAGACACGGCTTTGTAGACTCCCTAGGACGACCCGCTCTGATACCACTTCTGTCACGCCCTAAGCCCCCTTAAGGCGGACTGGCACCCGTTGCCGACAAGGCTCGGGAGAACCAACATATAACTATACACCTGCTATGAACATTTAAGAGGTTTCCATACTCAATATGCTGTCAAAAGAAAGTAAACTTTACTAACAAACCAAAAGTAAATGCATAAGACTAGGCCGTTGGAGCCACGATGTCTATAATACGCTATTTGACCACACTTTAATTTACATAGTCTACAAAGCCTCTAAGTAAGGAATAATATCCAAATGGGTCGGGACAGGCCCCGCCTCATGACCAACTATACAATACAAAATATAAGTTCTAAACACATAAGCCCCGAAGCAACCTGGAGCTTAGTAATAGCAGCTGGAAGTCCTGTACTCTTACTGGGGAGATCTAGTAACTCCTGTACCTGCAGCATGAAATGCAGGTCCCCCGTAAGGGACCTCAGTACGAGATAATGTACTGAATATGTAAGGCAGGAAATATTGTACATGAAATAAGAACTCAGATGAAATCACATGCTGGTGTGTATTTTTTTTTATAGGGAACAGACCTATGCCAAAGGGTAATCCTTTGGACGGTCAGGGGTTGAGCATCACCCCCAAGCTTTATCATAAATAAAGTAAACGCAAAATACACAATGGAGGGGGACATAAACCTTACCTCCGAGAGATTATGGTGGGGGTCAAACCATCCAACCGACTTGCCCCCAAAACTAACAAGAGAAGGAAACCACTTAGTCTATACCTATGAGAGGATTCCTCTCAATACATATACACTAAGAAGCCATAAACAAGGGAGACTCTCCCTTTACACAAAATAAAATAAGGAACTACAAGAAAAAGACAACTAAGGAGGTTTCTTGATCACTTTCAACTTCTTCCTTCTGAAACTGAGCATTTCCAGTTTGTCAAGTTGATACTTGGCCTGGGCAAGTCTGGGCATTTGTTGGACTTCAAAATAATAGCGAGGACCATCAAGGTGCTGGTGTGTAAGGATGTAAAGACCACCTTTAGTCATACTGTGGGATCATGTACTTTATGTCTTTTTATTTCTGTATCTTTATTGTATTATCTGTGCACAATATATCATGTAAATGACCAGCTGATCAGTGGTAAATCTGTAATGGGATCGACCCTGGCTAGGTGATTCCTTCACCCCTCGGGCTACCACCCAAATGAGATCGATCCTGGCTAGGTGATTCTTCCACCCCTCGGGCTACCACTCATTTATAAGCAACTGTAAGTTATCTTTTATTTACTTTGAGATGGTTCTTTTGGTGGTCATAACCTTTAGAACTGTAGGAATATAGACATGTGACATATGAGCAACCATACAAGGTAATACTACAATGAAAAGAGAGATACACAACTAATGAACCGTATCGGAGATTAAACGACACATAGACTTTGTTGGGTAAGAAGGAACTCAAGTATATTTGGTATCCAAGTACATATGCAGGTTGACAATGACTATGTATGGGTACATATGAACATGGTAAAGAGTGGGGACACGGTTAGCAGCCATGTCGGAGTTTGTACGTGCCTTTATATGCTAAGGAATATCATAGATTTCATGCCAAGTAATAGGAAATCAAGTTGCCTTACATACCTCGCTGTACAATGTCGTTATTACCTTGGGGTAGTATCCTTTTCCTCCAAACATTTATCTACAACATATTAGGTGATAAAACTAGTGTTAGTAGCTAATAAACACGTCTTAGTAATCCAATTTCACCCAAAAACAACATCCGGGCAGCAAGCTCGGAATTAGCAACCAAGGAGTATTCTTTCAACATTTCCACTCCTAATCGTATTTTCTAACACACATTCCCATATACATGTCATATCCAGCTATGTTTAGTCCCATAACAACATTACAACAACTCATACAATACAGCATACAACAACTTTACACAACACGTAAGTAGACAACGCAACATTGCGTCCTTCCGCTACATTTCGACGTCAACCATTCCAAATCCGTTCCAACCTTAACCAAACTGTCCTCAACATATTTACACACAATTACAGTCCTAAACCAGTCCAAAAACAGTCCCTAAGTAGATGAAAAACGTGGGACAACAATTCCCAAAAAAACAGTCCACAAATTCTTACTAATGACCGGAATTAAGACATCATTTAAGAACTTGTTTTTGCGGAAGATACAAGTGGTCCAGCAGCCTTCTTACATCATTACAGACCCAAGACTTGTTAAAAACATACATATACTTCATAACTCAGCCAACCAACAAGTTAAAAGTCTCTTATTTAACAAGAAAAGTGAACCACAAAATTGGAACACATGCTGTCCCAAAATTCCTGCACAATACAACCAACATATTCTTCATGTTTTTCATGGAAAAATTACACCAAACCATGGGTATTTTTACTTACCTTAACTCTCAAGTATTAGGTTCTCTTCAAGAACCCTAGATGTGTGTATTGGCTGCTTTAGAAAATGAGAAGCGTGCAAGAAGAACTTAGAGAGAAAATCTGAAATTTGGCTTAAGAGAATGGCTAAAAGTTGCTGCTGGTTGCTCCCTTTTATAGGCCTCTTTTGGCCGACTTTCTTTTGGGCTTTTAGCGTTGTTTTAACAAGGTTATGGGGCAGCAGCTTGGCCCTTTCATTTGGGCCTTATTGGGCTTCAAATGGGATGGGCTTTGTTGCAAACATTTACTCCCTAAGCCCACTTAGTTTGGGCTTTAGTTTTGAATTGGATTGTAATTGTAATTTAGCCCTTTTCTTATCCATCTTGGGCTGCAAATATTGTCCTTTTATGATGCCAAACCATGGGCCCAAATGACATCCTTAACTCGGGGTTTATTCTTTATCGGACTTGAACAAATTCGGTGTTGGGCCTCGTCTCCGTTTACCGAGCTTATTTAAGCTAAGCGCGTAGGTGACTCACCTACTAGCTTGCTAAGTCCCTCAAGCACCTCAATTATTTTACCTCATTTAAGGTCACACTCTCCTTAGCTTGACTTAAAAATTATATACGCTCGGTCATCTTAAGCGTTAGACGTGCATATAGCCCTTTAATCTAAAATTCACGCACCTTTAAAAATATGTGCGGATTTGACCCTGCCATATCATATTTCATCTCTGTTGGACTAGTACATGTATGATGTGGGGTGTTACACAAGACTCACTAATCGAGGTGCAATGTACTTTGGATGCCAGCCTGATTATGGCTGAGGAGAACCCGGTGGTACTTTGGCGAGCACCGTACCAGCCAGCTCCCATGCCAAAGATGTTTCACCCCAGAGCCACCTTCTAAGGTTCCACCCACCACCACTGCTGCTACCACAGATAAGAGGCCCCTACAGGCTGAGACAGATGTAGAGAGGGGGCCCACTACTACTACTCCTACACCACATGCCACTTCTGCACATACATTACCTGCGGGCATGGTTTACGTGTTCGCGACATCTATTCAAGCCATGGCAGAACGAATAGCCCACACTGAGTCATTGTTGACTTAGTTAGTTCAGCAGATCGGGCCCTAGGTCTGCCAGGCGATTACAAAGTTTGGCAATGACATCATGTTTTTCTTGATCCACTTGTAAGCCATTCTCCAAACTTTTATGTGTAAGAACAATTCTTTCCTTCGCCATAAAATGGTTCGAATTTAAGATTAAATTAGTTTTCACACACCACTGTAACACTCCCTTCAATTGAAATAGACAACGTTTAAATGTATCACCAACTACAGAAAAATTATACATGAAAACTTCTATCGATTCCTTAACCATATTGGTAAAAATGGAAAGCATACATCTCTGAAAAGTAGTCGATGTATTACATAACCCAGAAGACATTCTTTTGATAGCAAACGTACCATAAGGACAAGTGAAAGTGGTCTTCTCTTGATCTTCAGAAGCACTGGAGATTTTGTTGTACCAAAAATATTCATCCAAGAAACAATACCAACCCCTACTAGAAAGTCTATCTAACATTTGATCTATGAATGGCATGAGAAAATGATCTTTCTCGGTCAATGCTTATAATCTATGCAAACTTGCCATCCCATCACTGATCTTATAGAAGTAAGTTATGTTTTTCATTCTTCATCAAAGTCACACCACCTTTCTTTGACATTCATTACACCAGATTCACCCACCTACTATCCAAAGTGAGATAAACTACTCCAGCATCCAACCACTTGTTTATTTCCTTCTTCACAACCTCTTACATTGGAGGGTTGATCCATCTTTGGTTCTTGATTGTAGGCTTGCAATCTTTGACCAAACTTTTGTGAAAGTGAATGTCCGGAGGGATTTCAATAATATCCATTATTTTTTATTTGGTTGCCTTAATGAACTTTTTCAACACACTTACCAATGCCACCACTTGGCGGTCCAATAAATTAGCCACACAAATATGTGTAGTGTCTCACCACTGCCAAGGAATACAAATTGCAAATGAGAAGGAAGTGCCTTAAGCTCAAGTTGGAGGCTCTTCAATTGAGTTCTTTGCGAGTAGAGTTTGCCCATTCTTCAAATCAAGATCTAACTTCTTTGGATTTTTGGAATAAGAACATGCCCCCACTCCATCAAGGGTTGCCACCACCTCATAATCGACATAATATTACCCTCATAATTCAATAACATAGCTGCAACAGACTCATCAAGACTCATCACTTCTTCAACATTAGAAACTACATCTTCGATCACATCAACAGAAGAAACAACTTGCCACTCTTTTGGTTGATTCATGGACTTGCAAATATTAAATATGACTTCTTCATCATTGACTCAAAACTTCAATTCACCACATTCAAAATCAACTAAAGCTCTTCCGTTGGCTAAAAATAGCCTTTCCAATATAATTGGGATTTCAATATCAAGCTCACAATCAAGTACAATGAAACCAATCGAAAAAATGAATTTATCTACATTTACTAGCACATCATTACAAAATACCCATTGGCTTCTTAACAGAACGGTCAGCCATCAAGAGCCTTAGAGTTGTTGGCGAAAGTGCTCCTAAACTAAGTTATTTGAATATGACAAGATACATCAAATCAATACTCGCTCCAAGATCATATAATGCCCATGCAAATTGATAAACACCAATTGTGCAAGAAATAGTGAATGCATCGGGATCCTCTTTCTTGGCCACCAAATTACTTAAGATTATCGCACTATAATGGTAAGAGACCTTAATAGTCTCTAATTCAAGTTTCTGCTTCTTGCTGACTGATTCTTTCATGAACTTTGATAAGCTGGCATTTCCAAAAGTGCATTCACCAAAGGAATATTAACTGCTAAGTACTTCAACATGGACAAAATATTTTGGAACTTTGCATCCTCATTCGCCTTTTCAATTTTTGTGGAAATGGCGAATTGATTTTCACCTTTGGAGCACTTAAGTGTTGGATACCAGAGGGTTAATTCTGAAAGCATTTTGAGCCCCTCCCCCTTCGTACTATCACAATCATTTCTGGAATTTCCAAGAGTAGGAGTAGCATACTTTTGAACCTCTTCAACATCATCATCTGTCATGACCCAAAATGGATTGCAACTAAAAGAAGGTAAACAAAGCAGAGACAAATCGAAAAGATGTAAGAAGTCTCCCAAAACCTGGAGTCATGAGTACAAGAGCATAAAAAACGGTACTGAAGGGTAAATACAACTGTCTCAAAAGCAAATATAATACTTTCTCTCGTAATATCTGATACATAGTATGAGAGATTAGGAAATAAAAAGAGGACCCAAAGATCCATGGCGACTCAAAATCTGAGCCTCACCTGAGATATGGATGGTATCGATAATACTCAAATGGAATAATCAACTACCCTGTCCTAAACCCTATGCATGATCTGCAGGGAGGAAATAAAATAGGGGTGTGTACACAAAAATGTACACCGTAGTTTCAATCGATTGGGCAAAAGAAATCAAACAAGTATGTAATAACAAAGAACCCTATCACCTGCATCAAAGGTGGTTAGGTCACAATACAACATAAACATAAATAATTCCTAACACAGTCAGTGAATTAATCCAACAATGCAATGCAATGCTATACATGATGCAATGGCATCACAAGCCATGTATGAGATAAAATCATGACTATCGCTGGGCGATGTACATATCTATCGAGCTTAAACTACAAGATAGAACCTAGAGGCGTCGAAGGCCATGTACTCAAATGTATAATAAGGTGTCTCAGGCCATAATCAGAAATATCTCGAGGCATCGTAGGCTACAACCAATGTCTTATCATGAACCATAATGTCTCAAATGATGCAAATGTAATAAGGAATATGCATATCAATACATCCAATCATGTATCAAATCTGTGCATACCAATGGAATAAGTTATATATAACAAATGTTCATATCAATGCAACCAATTTGAAAAAAATTCATGCATACCAATGCACCCAGCCCAGTATAAAATATGTGCATAACAATGCAATGAGGCATAAGATTTGTGCACACCAATGCATCTAGTCAATATAAGATATGTGCATAAGAATGCAACAATGGAGTAATAATATTATATGGCTATACCATGTCTCATCTCATCTCATCGTTAACTCACAAATAACAAGATGTCATGGAAACAAGCTCCATAAGTACCCCAAATGGGCTCACGACTCATAAACTGATCACATTCATCATCAATTAGTCACAACATTGGTCAAGAACTATTTCAAGTCTCATATTATCATAATGATATCCCAATTTCATCCCAATTAATCAATATGATCGTCATTCACTCAATACTTGGCATAACCAACATCATAATTCCATCAATTCCAATCACATCATGTTATCGGCTCATAATTCAAGCTACATCTTACAATTATCACATAAAAATGTTCAATAACTCAAATCTAGTCCCTAAAAGGTTAGCCGAACCTACCTCGTTGCTGAAATCGCACTCGAAAAAGCTTTCAATAAACTCAAGCTTCCAAATAATTCACGGATCGATCAACCACTACAAAATGGACACTACACATCATAAGGTACATTTTGATACCCATATTGGCATAATTTAGGCTTAGAGGAAAAAGGGTCAAAATTAGGATTAAAATTCGAAAGTCTCAAATTTGAAAATTGATTTTGGAATCATGTTCTACTCGAAAAATAGAGTTCATGGGCAAAAATCCCATTAAAAGCAAGCTTAAATAGAATGAGAAATTAATGGTTAAAGTTTAGAAAACATAGTCTAAAAATCCCTAATTTTGGGTGTGTAATTCCATGAAATCAAAGATAAAATTAAGATAAAACTCATCGCAAATGATTAGTTCAGTGTAAGAAACACTTATCCAACAAGAATCTTAAAATAGCTATCTTCGAAATCGCCCCAAAAGGCTTCAAAGTTCTAAAGTGGATTTAAAGTGGTGTTTTCCCAAGTTTAAAACTGTCCAGGTATAAAAACTACTTCGCGCTCGCGGAGCCCATTCCGCGAATGCAGAGACCTGAAGGCCTAAACTCTGCAAACGTGTGACTTAGTCCATGAATGCAGAGCTCAGTAGATCCACATCTCCGCGAATATGAAGGCTTCTCCACAAACGTGGAGAAGAAGGTTGCCTGCACTAGATATCAGCAACCAGCAATAGCAAAGTCCAATCTCCCTACTCGGAATGGACCTTCCAAACTCATCCAACTTAGAATTTCACAAACGTTATATTAATATATACTAGCAACACCAATTCGGACTCAACAGAATCATCAAAAATCAGTTTTAAGGCGTCCTCACCACATTTACCGATTCAAGTCAATAAAACTAGTTTAAAGCATCAAAATACCAAAACTTCCTTGGGCAACTCCAAAAGTTATTTCGAGACCATTTCTAAATTTAGTTTCACCATTTGTAACTATTGAAACTATTGAAATTTTGATCCGAGCTTCCAAACTCTGAATGTTTACTAAAGTTTGACTTTGGTTCTGAAAATGACAAATCCTAACTTTGGGCCTAAAAACCTCATTTTAAACACTAAATTCAGTTCAACAACTTCCACAGTTCAATTTCGACATTCCAAAGCTAATGGAATTGACAGACCCTCGATCTGACCTCCGAAACTCAGAATGGTATGAAAACTCACTTTTTCAACAATTTAAACCTCCAAAAATGCCAAAGTTCATAATTTTCAACTTTTAAAACACAAAATTTTGAATTCCAACCATTTAAATAGTCCAAATTATGCCCAAAGAAAATTACAAAAGGGTATAGTAAATTTTGCATATAATGCCAAAAATGACCAACTAGGTCATTACATCATTCACCATCAAAAAGGAAAAGTGGGGTACCTAAAGCCTCAAAAAGGCTGGGATATCTGGCCCCGATATCAGACTCTAACTCCCAAGTAGCCTCATCAACGAAACAGTGCCTCCACTAGACCTTCATAGAAGGTATATCTTTTGATCTCAATCTATGGACCTGCCTGTGCAATATAGTTATAGGCTCCTGTTCAAAGGGCAAATTTGTACCCAACTCAATAGAGTTATAAGAAATTACATGGGACTCATCTAGAATGTATCGACGAAGCACAAAAACATGAAAAACGGGATGAACAAAATATAATCTCAGTGGTAAATCCAACTCATAGGCTACCATACCAACTCTCCTCAAAATCTCAAAAAGGCCAATGCACCTGGGACTAAGCTTGCCTCTCTTCTCAAATCTCATCACACTCTTCATCGGTGAAACCTTTAGCCAAACATTGTCACCAACAACGAACTCAAGAGGCCTAACCCTCTTATCAGTTAACTCTTCTGGCGACTCTAGGCTGTCAAAAGTCTACTCTAAATCAGTCGGACCCGGTCTATGGCATCCTGAAGCAAATCAACACTCAACACCTCAACCAAACTTGAATCAAACCATCCAATGGGTGATCTACACCTCCGGCCATACAAGGCCTCAAACAGTGTCTGGATGCTGGAATAGTAAGTGTTGTTATATGCAAACTCTGCCAATGATAAGTGTTGGTCCCATCGGGCCCCAAAATCAATAACACAGGCCTTAAGTATATTCTCCAACACATGAATGGTGCACTCTAACTGACCATTAGTTTGAGGGTGAAAGGCTGAACTTAAATCCACCCTAGTACCCAAATTACGTTGTAGAGCCCGCCAAAAGTGAGAAGTGAACACAGACCCTTTATTTGATACTATAGACACTGGCACACCATGAAATCTGACATTGTCCCAAATATACAATATAACCAACTGCATCGCATTGTAGCTAAGGGTGGCGACAAAACCGGTAGGCATCAGTACCGGTCCAGTTCTGTCCATGTTCAGTGCTGATTCTGATTTCGGTTCGGTGCCATCCTGGTAACGTCCAAAAAAAAGGGTAACGGGAGGGGTACCAGGATAGGATGTGGGATAATTCCCAGTTTTGTTCTACCGGTTTCAGTTCAGAACTAATCCAGTAACACCGGTTGAATTTTTTTTAATTTATAATTAGACCGTTGGGGGCCGAGGGGCCCACTGCCCAATGACCATTTCACTAAATAAACAAAGAGTCGTTGCCAACGACTCCTTCCAATTTTTTTTTTAAAAAAAAAATTCAAAAATTACCTCCTAAAATTCAACTATAAATTACCCTAACCCATTCACAATTTTTCATATAAATTCTCTCAACATATTCTTAAATTCTTTCAACTTTCCCAACTCTCTCATTTCTCACTTCTTTCAACTATTATAGTTATACTATCTACTATCAAATTAATTATAAATATTTATTAGTTACTCTCTCAAGTCTCAATTAGTATTAATTAGTTTGACAATTTCTGTGGGATATTTGGAAATCGGAGAAAATTTTGGTGGATTAATTTGGAGCATATTCAAGCTTCAAGTTTCATCAACTTCGACTAGTACGTCTATTTTTACACAGACGTTCGTTACATTCGTTCCAACTTATAAATTTCATCTTATTAGTTTTTATTCTTTAATCTTTACTAGTGCAATACTTGAATTATTTTTTTATATTTATAATTTGATTAATTTCATATAATCTTTACTTGAATCATTTTATTTAACATGGATTTCGGTAGAAAAGGAAAGGGAAAAAGTACTTTTTTTGGTGGAATTGCTAAAGCTTTAACCGGTAAAAAATCAACTTCCAGTTCTTCTAAATCTACAAGATAACCACCACTTATATTTAATACGGAAGATTTTACACATGTTGATGATACTTGTTTTGATATCGATTCTAATACGGAATTAGATCACGAATTTCTCGAACGAAGATTTGGTTTTAATGTAGATTTACAAGAAGATAATAATGAAATTAATGAAGACGATTTTTGATGATGATGAAACCCATCCCTCATATATTGCTACTTCTTTCCCCCCTCTCGCTCCCACTCCCCCATACATCCATCGGCATCTAGTAGGCCTAAGATGGAACATGTAAAAAAATCAGTTGCTTGGCACTTTTTAACACAAAATGAAGATACAAAAAGTAATTTGTAATAAATGAAAGTATGTTTTAAACCATATAACTTTGGAAAAGGGGGGTGGGGCGGGTCATTTGAAAAATCATTCAATGTATTGTTGTAAATAAGAATTTTTGCATGCTCAAGCCATTGCGGATGCTAAAAAATATGGAACTCCCTTTTTCGAAGAATCCGTTAGGAGTAGGAGGTTCAAATATGGTGTAGTCGCAATTAAACCCTTCTAATATTTTCGGTCCTAGTACACATAGCCCTTATAGTAGACAATGAGACTTAGACAAACTTGCAAAAATGATTGTTGTTACTGGTTTGACTTTTAGTTTTGCTGAAAATCTTGGTTTTATTCACTATATTCAAATTTTTTATAACTATCTTTTAATGGTTTGAAAAGAAATACAACTAAAAAAGCTATTTTTGATTATCAAGCACGACATGTATAATATCTTCATTGTTTATTTGCTTTTAATATGTAACACCCCACATCTTAGGTGTACTAGTTTTATGCATATGGAACATGATATGATTAGGTAGAAGGAGCAACAACTTTAGAAGTGCCTAATTTTTAGAATGGAGGGCTATATTTAGGTCTATTGCTTAAGACGAGTGAGTGTATATAAGCTTTAAGTCAAATTGAGGAGATCGCAACCTTAAACGAAGTGAAAGAAACTGAGGTGCTTGTAAGACTTAGGAAGGAAACAGGTGAGTCACCTATGTGCTTAGCTTAAATAGGCTAGGTAGACGGAGACGAGAGCCAACACCGAATCTATTCAAGTTTGATAATAATTAAAGCCAAGTTAAGGGTGTAATTTGGCCCATGGTTTAGCGTCATAAAAGGATATTTTTTCCGGCCCAAGATAAATAGAAAAAGGGACCAAGTACATTAACAACCCACTTGATGATTTGGGCTCAAACTAAGTGAAGGAAAAAGAGAAAAATGGGCAGCCAAGGCCCATCAAATTGAAACCCAATAAGGCCTTAGTGAAAGGGCCTAGTAGGTACATCACCACCTTGCTGATATGTGGCTTAAATTGGAGGAGAAAGTTGGCCAAGAGTGGTCCTTTAAAAGGGGTTAAAAACCAGAAACTTGAACTCATTTAACAGCGACCAAAAATCAGATTTTTAAAAGTTTTTCTCCTTGCTCTCTCTTGACTTTGCAAAGCATCCAAAGCACAACTTTAGGGTTCTTGAAGAGTACCTGATCCTTGAAGGCTAAGGTAAGTAGAAATACCTATGGTTTAGTATAATATTTCCATGAAAAGCATGAGGAGTATGCTGATTATACTTGTGCTGGAATTTTGGACAGCATGTGTTCCAAAGATTGTTGTACACTGTTCTTGTTTATTAAGAGGCTTTTCTCTTCTTGGTTGGATGGGTTACGAAGTAAGGTTTATGTTTTTACAAGGTTTAGTTCTATAGTGATGTAAGAAGGCTGCTGCACCATTTGTTATCTTCCGCAAGAGTTATTGTATGATATCTTAATTGCGCTCTTAGTAGGAACTTGTGGACTGGTAATCGGGACTTGTTGTTGCATGTCCTCCATCTACTTTGGGACTGTTTAGGATTGTTTTTATGCATAGATATGTTGGAGACAGTTTGGTTGAAGTTGAAACAGGTTTGGGATTGTTTTCTTTGAAATGTAGCGAGAAGAGGTAATGTTATGCTATCTACTTGTGTGTTGTGTAGAATTGTTGTGTGTTGTGCTTTGCGAGATATTGTAAGACCTTTATGGGACTAAAAAAGCTGTATGTGACATGTACATGAGAATGTGTGTTAGAAAATACGATTAGAAGTGGAAAGTTTGAAAGAATACTCTTTGGTTGATAATTACAAGCTTGCTGCCCTAGTGTTATTTTTCTATGAGATTGACTTCCAAGATGTGTTTATTAGCTGCCAATACTAGTTTTATGACCTCCTCTGTTGTAGATAAATATTTGGGGTAAAAGGAGGTTACGTTGAGGTAATAATGACATAGTACAACGAGGTATATAAGGCTACTCGATTTCCTATTTTTTGGCATGAAATCTAGGTTCTTCCTTAGTACATAGAGGCACTTACAAACTCCAACATAACTAATAACCGTGTCTTCACTCCTTAACATGTTCATATGCTCCCATACATAGCCATTGTAAAATCTCCATAAATACTTGGACACTAAAGATACATGAGTTCCTTTTTGCTAAATACAGTCCACGTGTATTTTCATCTCTTACGTAATTCATTATTTGTGTAACTTACTCTTTTCATTGTGGTTTTTTCTTGCATGATTGTTTATATGCCACATGTTATATCTATAGTCCTACAGCTCCAAAATATTATGATCACCAAAAGAATCATCTCAAAGTAAATAAAAGATAAGTCGAAGTTGCTTATTGATGGATGGTATCCCAGGGGTGGAAGAATCAACTAGCATGGGTTGATCCCATATCACAGGGGGTATCCTAGGGGTGAAAGGAAAGCCTAGCGTGGTTCGATACTGATATTGATTTACCACATATCAACTAGTCATTTATATGATACACTGTACACAGATTATACAGTAAAGAAAGGTAAAGTAATAAAAAGGACATGATCCCACAGTATGACTAAAGGTGGTCTCTTATCCTTACACATCAATGTATGATTTTATTTGAGTTATTATTTCATATACAATACTTCCTGTCTTACATATTCAGTACATTATCTCGTACTGACGTTCTTTACGGGGGACCTACATTTCATGTTGCAGGTACAGGAGCTAGTGGATCTCCCCAGTAGGAGTACAGGATATCCAACTATTGTTACTAAGCTCTAGGTTGCTTCGAGGCTTTGCGTGTTAGAGCTTATATTTTTGTATTGTATAGTTAGTCATGATCCGGGGCCTGTCTTGACTCTTAATAGATACTGTCCCTTATCTAGATGATTTGTAGACGATGTAAAGTAAAGTGTGGTCATATCTCGTACTTTAGACATCGTGGATCCAACGGGCTAGTCATATGCATTTCCTTTTGGCTTGTTATTACTGTCTACCTTCTTGAAAGCATGTTGAATGTGGAAACCCCTTGTAATGTTCATAGAAATTGTGTGATTATATGTTTGTTCTCCCAAGCCTTGTCGGCAACGAGTGACAGTCCGCCTTAATGGGACTTTGGGTGTGACAAAAGTGGTATCAGAGCGGGTCATCCTAGGGAATCTACAAAGCCATGCCTATGTTGAGTCTTGTTTATGGATGTGATTCGCACCACATTTATAAGCAGGAGGCTACTGGAATTTAGGAGTCACTAGAACCACCTACCGATGCTACTGTGCAGGATTTGAGAAATGTAGTCCAACTATTGACTCGTATAGTTGCTGGCCAAGGTCAAAGACAAGAAGGCCCAGTTATAAGTGCAGGTGGTGCGAATAGGAAAGCTAGCACGAGGATACATGATTTCCTTAATTTGGACCCTCTATCTTTTAGTGGGTCAGATCCTAATGAAGATCCACAAGACTTCATCGATTAGACCAACGCACTTTGGATGTTATGCATGTAAGAGGTACAGAAGCTGTGGAGCTAGTAACATATAGATTGAAGGGTGTTGATATACTACGGTATGAAGCTTGGAAGCAATCTAAGGGTATAGATGCACCTCTAACTACCTGGATAGAGTTCAAAGAGGCATTTCTTGACCATTACTTGCCATTAGAGATCAGAGTGGCTCACGCGGATCAGTTTCTAAATCTCCACCAAAAGAATATGTCCATGAGGGAGTGTAGCCTTCAATTTAATTCTCTGGCTAGGTATGCTCCTAATGTAGTTGCTACTATGGAAGATAGAGTTCATCAATATGTGGATAGGTTGGATTCGTATCTGGTAAGAGATTATACCATTGCTTCTTTGAATAACGACATGGATATAGCGAGGATGCAAGCATTTGCACAAAAATTGGAGGATCAGAGGCTAAGAAGAAAGACACAAGGGTTAGAAAGGGGGCAGTCCAAGAGGGCCAGATTTATGGGGCAGTTTATACCATCCCAAGGTGAGTTTAGGCCTCGGTTTCCTTAGACCACCAAGGCCATCATCCTCCTATTCTACGCTAGTGCTCCTCCACAACTTCAAGGGTCTAGAAGTAATCATTTTGGTCAGAGAAGTAAAGGCCAAGGTGCATGGACAACAGGATATTCAACAAACCAGCAAATGCCTCCTAGGCAGCCTTGCAAACATTGTGGGAGGAGTCATTTAGGTACATGTTGTGTTGGGACAGATGCTTGTTATTGGTGTGGTGTGCCAGGGCATATGATAAGAGATTGCCCGAGGAGATATATGGGTGATATAACACATCCTACTGGATCAGTTGTTGCATCATCATCATCAGTTCCTCCATTAGGCAGGGGTCCACAAGCACCTACAAGTCATGGTAGAGGTGGTAGAGGGTAGGCTAGCTCTAGTGGAGCCTAGAATCGCACTTATGCTCTAGGGAGTCGGCAAAATTTAGAAGCTTCTCCTGATGTGATCACAGGTACATTGTTCATCTTTCCACATAATGTGTATGCATTAATTAACCCTGGTTCTACACTATCATATATCACTCCACTAGTTGCTGGGAAGCTTAAGAGAACACCTAAATTATTCAACAAGCCATTTGAAGTGTCTACACCAACCGGTGAATCTATTATAGGTTGAAGGGTCTATTATGACTGTATAGTAACTGTGATACATTGGCTGACCTTGTTGAGCTAGAAATGGTGGAATTTGATGTTATGATGGGTATGGATTGGTTAGCCTCTTTCTATGCCACTATGGACTGCCCAACTAAGAGAGTGTATTTCCACTTTCGAATGAGGCGGTCCTTGAATGGGAAGGCAATGTTGGGGCACCAAAGGGTAAGTTTGTTTCTTATTTTAAGGCAAGGAAGATGATGTCAAAGGGATATATATGTCATTTAGCTAGAGTGAGGGATATGGAGGCAGAATCACCAGTTCTTCAATCTGTTCCCGTAGTACATGCATTTGTTGATGTGTTTCCTGAAGAGCTTCTTGGTTTACCACCAGAACGAGAAGTAGATTTTGGTATTGACTTACTTTCAGGCCCCAATAGAATTACGTGAATTAAAGGAGCAATTAAAGGACTTTCTAGAGAAGGGTTTTATAAGACCTAGTATGTCCCCTTGGAGTGCACCAGTGTTATTTGTACATACACAAGATAGCACCTTGAGAATGTGTATTGACTACCGACAATTGAATAGGGTGACAATTAAAAACAAATACCCCTTCCCCAGGAATGATGATTTATTTGATCAGTTATAGGGTGCCAAATGCTTTTCAAAAATTGATTTGAGATCAGGTTATTACCAAGTGAGGGTGAAGGAGAATGATATACCCAAGACAACCTTTAGGACACATTATGGTCACTTTGAATTTCTTGTTATGTCATTTGGGCTGACAAATGCACCAATAGATTTTATGGATTTAATGAACATGGTATTCACGCCATTCTTGGATGTATTCGTGATAGTATTTATAGATGATATTTTGGTATATTCAAGATCAGAAGAGGACTACGCAAATCATTTACGACAGGTATTACAACTTCTTCATGATCGGCAATTGTGGGCCAAGTTTTCCAAACATGAATTTTGGTTAAAATTAGTGGTATTCTTGGGTCATATTGTGTCCGATGAAGGAATAAGGGTTGATTCACAAAAGATAGAGGCGGTAAAAGATTTGCCAAGGCCAACAATACCTACGGAAGTTTGAAGCTTCCTAGGGTTGTTAAGTTATTACAGAAGGTTTGTTGAGGGCTTTTCTTCTATTTTGGCACCTCTAATAAAGTTGACACATAAGGCGACCAGGTTCCAATGGAATGATGCATGTGAAAGGAGCTTCCAAGAGTTGAAAATAAGGCTAACTTCTGCATATGTGCTAGTGCTTCCAGAGGGCACGGAGGGGTATGTGGTGTATTGTGATGCTTCCGGAGTTGGCGTAGGGTGTGTACTGACACAACATGGTAGGGTAATTGCTTATGCCTCGAGACAACTATGACCGCATGAGAAACACTGCCCATCACATGACCTTGAGCTAGCAGCGGTTGTGTTTTCTTTGAAAATATGGCACCACTATTTGTATGTGGTTCACATTGACATATATACTGATCATAAGAGCCTACAGTACATATTTAAATAGAAAGACCTAAATTTAAGATAACAAAGATGGATAGAGCTAATAAAAGATTACGACGTTGATATACTATACCATCCAGGGAAAGAAAATGTGGTAGCCAATGCTCTGCGTCGTAAGACAATCATGAATATTGGTGATCAAACCATGGTAAGTCAAGGAGTGGCTAAGGATCTATGTCAACTAGCCTATTTGGGAGTTCGCCTCCTTGAAACTCCAAAGGAACGGTTATTATGCATAATGCTGTAGATTCTTCATTGGTAATGGAGGTGAGAGAAAAGCAGTACAAGAATCTTGTTCTACGACGACTTAAGGAAAAGGTGAATCAGAGTACGATGAAGGGCTTTAAACTTACACAAAATGGAGTACTTTATTGCCAAAATGGATTATGTGCGCCTGGTATTAATGGACTAAGAAGGAGGATAATGAAAGAAGCCCATCATTCAAGATATTCCATCCATCTAGGATCAACTAAGATGTATCATGACCTGAAGGGAATGTTATGGTGGGGAGGCATGAAAAAGGACCTTGCAGAATTTATGGCTCAACGTCTGAATTGCCAACAAGTCAAGGTAGAGCACCAAAAGCCAGGAGGTTATATGCAATTTATAGATCTTCCAACGTGGAAGTGGGATATGATTAATATGGATTTTGTTACTGGGATTGCCTCGCTCATTTCAGAAGTTTGACTCCATATGGGTAATAGTTGATAGACTCACAAAGTCAACACACTTCTTGCCAGTTAAGAGTGATTATACAACTGAATAATATGCAAAGTTATAACTCAAAAAGATAGTTAGGCTACATGGGGTTCCAATCTCCATTATATCATATCGGGGAGATTAATTCACTGCAAAATTTTGGAAGTCCTTCCAAAGGAGTTTAGGAACACAAGTGAACTTGAGTACAACTTTCCACCCTCAAACAAATGATCAAGTAGAACGCACCATTCAAACACTTGAAGATATGTTGCGGGCTTGTGCATTGGACTTCAAGGGTAGTTGGATGGACCATTTTCCAGTTGTTGAATTTACCTATAATAATAACTATCATTCAAACATCAAGATGTCACCTTATGAAGCTTTGTATGGAAGGAAATGTAGGTCGCCAATAGGATGGCTTGAAGTGGGTGAAACCACCTTGCTTGAGCCAGATCTAGTCCAACAAGCCATGTAAAAAGTCAAGGTAATACAACAACGGCTAGAAACAGCCCAAAGTCGTCACAAATCATATGCAGATGCTAGAAGGAGAGGACTAGAATTCTCAGTAGGAGATTGGATATTTTTAAAGGTGTCCCCAATGAAAGGTGTTATGAGATTTGGTAAGAAAGGAAAACTAAGCCCACATTACATAGGGCCACATAATATTATTAAAAGGTTTGGACAGGTTGCATATGAATTAGAGCTACCTCAGGAGCTTTCAATGGTTCATCCAATTTTTCATGTCTCAATGCTTTGAAAATGCATAGGTGACCCATCCCATATCACTCCTATTAAAGATATACAGGTTACAGAAGATCTCACCTATGAAGAGGTGCCTATTGCTATCCTGGATATTCAAGTTAAAAAGCTAAGGAATAAAGACATACCTTCAGTAAAGGTACTTTGGAGGAACCAGCAAGTTGAAGATATAATACGGGAGGCTGAAGAAGCGATGAGGTCTGAATACCCTTACATATTTGAAGCTAAGGAGGAAGTCCAAGATGCAGAGTTGGGGAATCAGTAGGTACGTGTGTTTGAATACTTATTGTGTTGTCAAACGTTTGTTTAAATGAAGGTTCAAACTTGTTTAACCTATCCAATTATGCTAACATTCAGGGATGAATGTTCCTAATGTGTGTGGGGGGGGGGAGGATGTAACACGCCACAACTTAGGTGTGCTAGTCCTATGCATATGGAACATGATATGATTAGGTAGAAGGAGCACCAACTTTAAAAGTGCCTAATGTTTAGACTAGAGGGCTGTATTTACGTCTAATGCTTAAGACGAGTGGGTGTATAAGTTTCAAGCCAAATTGAGGAGATCGCAGCCTTAAAAGAAGTGAAAACAATGATGTGCTTATAAGACTTAGGAAGCTAACAGGTGAATCACCTACGTGCTTAGATTAAATAAGCTAGGTAGACGGAGACGAGACCCAACACCGAATCTGTTCAAGTCCGATAATGAATAAAGCCAACTTAAGGGTGTAATTTGGTGCATGGTTTAGCGTCGTAAAAGGACAACATTTGCAGCCCAAGATGAATAGAAAAAGGTCCCAAGTACATTCACAGCCCACTTGATGATTTGGGCTTTAATTAAGTGAAGGAAAAAGAGAAAAATGGGCAGCCAACGCTCAACAAATTGTAAGGCCCAAGTGAAAGGGCCAAGTAGGTGCATCACCACCTTGCTAATACATGGCTTAAATTGGAGGAGAAAGTTGGCCAAGAGTAGCCCTTTAAAAGGGGTTAAAAACCAGCAACTTGAAGTCATTTAACATAGACCGAAAATCAGATTTTTCGAAGTTTTTCTCCTTACTCTCTCTTGACTTTGCAAAGCAACCAAAACACACCTTTAGGGTTCTCGAAGAGGACCTGATCCTTGAAGGCTAAGGTAAGTAGAAATACCTATGGGTTTGTATAACGTTTTTATGAAAAACATGAGGAGTATGCTGATTATACTTGTGGTGGAATTTCAGACAACGTGTGTTCCAAAGATTGTCGTACACTTTTCTTGTTTATTAAGAGACTTTTCTCTTCTTGGTTGGCTGGATTATGAAGTAAGGTTTATGTTTTTAACAAGGTTTAGTTCTTTAGTGATGTAAGAAGGTTGTTGCACCATTTTTTATCTTCCGCAAAAATGAGTTCTTGTATGATATCTTAATTGCGCTCTTAGTAGGAACTAATGAGAATTGTTGTTGCACGTCCTCCATCTACTTTGGGACTGTTTTTGAATTGTTTTAGGACTGTTTTTATGCATAAATATGTTGGAGACAGTTTGGTTGAAGTTGAAACAGGTTTGGGATTTTTTTCTTTGAAATGCAGCGAGAAGACGTAACGTTGTGCTGCCTACTTGTGTGTTGTGTAGAATTGTCATGTGTTGTGATTTGTGAGCTATTTTAAGGCTTTTATCGGACTAAAACAAGCTGGATGTGACATGTACATGAGATTATGTGTTAGGAAATATGATTAGAAGTGGAAAGGTTGAAAGACTACTCTTTGGTTGATAATTACAAGCTTGCTGCCAGAGTGTTATTTATCTATGAGATTGGACTTCCAAGATGTGTTTATTAACTTCTAATACTAGTTTTATCACCTACTTTGTTGTAGATAAATATTTGAGGGGAAAGGAGGTTACTTCGAGGTAATAACGACGTAGTACAACGAGGTATGTAAGGCTGCTCAATTTCCTATTATTTGGCATAAAATCTAGGTTCTTCCTTGGCACATAAGAGGCACTTAAAAACTCCAGCATAACTAATAACCATGTTTGCACTCCTTAAAATGTTCATATGCTCCCATACATAGCCTTGACAAATCTGCATACATATTTGGATACTAAAGATACATGAGTTCCTTTTTGCTAAAAAGAGTCCACGTGTTTTTTCATCTCCTACGTACTTCATTAGTTGTGTAACTTAATCTTTTCATTGTGGTATTTTCTTGCATGATTATTTATATGCCACATGTTATATCTATAGTCCTATAGCTCAAAAATGTTATGACCACCAAAAGAATCATCTCAAAGTAAATAAAAGATAAGTCGAAGTTGCTTGTTGATCGATGGTATCCCAAGGGTGGAAGAATCATCTAGCATGGGTCGATTCCATATCACAGGGGGTATCCCAGGGGTGAAAGGGTATCCTAGCATGGTTTGATCCCGATATTGATTTACCACTGATCATCTGGTCATTTATATGATATACTGCGCATAGATTATATAGTAAAGAAAGGTAAAGTTATAAAAAGGACATAAAGTACATGATCCCATAGTATGACTAAAGGTGGTCTCTTATCCTTACAAATCAATGCATGATTTCATTTGAATTCTTATTTCATATACAATATTTCTTGTCTTTACATATTCAGTACATTATCTTGTACTGACGTCCCTTACAAGGGACCTACATTTCATGTTGCAAGTACAGGAGCTAGTAGAAGTACAGGATATCCAGCTATTGTTACTGAGCTCGAGGTTGCTTCAGAGCTTTGTGTGTCTAGAGCTTATATTTTTTTATTGTATAGTTAGTCATGAGGCGGGGCCTGTCCCGACCCTCAATAGATATTGTCCCTTATCTAGAGGTTTTGTAGACTATGTAAAGTAAAGTATGGTCATGTATCGTTCTTTAGACAACGTGACTCCAACAACCTATCATATGCATTTCCTTTTAGCTTGTTATTACCGTCCACTTTCTTGGAAGCATGTTGAATGTGGAAACCCCTTGTAATGTTTATAGAAAGTGTACAATTATATGTTGGTTCTCCCAAGCCTTGTCAGCAACGGGTGTCAGTCTGTCTTAATGGGACTTTGGGCGTGACATAATACTTGTAGATTAGCATTTACTTCCGATATGGGTCGTAGTATAACCGGTAATGATTATTTTACAATTACCGGACATTGGATTGATAAAAATTGGAGTATATAAAAAAGAATTTTAGGATATAAAAGTTGTAAAATGCATAAAACTGGTTCTTATATTACACAAACAATTCTTAACGTTTTACAATTTTTTGGCATTTTTAGTAAAATAATTAGTATAACTTTTGATAACGCTTCTAATAATAAACGTGTTGTTGACTATTTAAAACATTTTATTACTCCTATTTATGAAGATGGTTTTCATATTAAATGTGCTTCTCATTTTTATAATTTAATTGTTAGAGATGGTGTTTCATTATTTGAAAATGGTTGTAATAAAGTAGAAATTGCATGTCATTTTATTTTTAAATGTCAAGTAAAGGCTAGGCGTAAATAATTTGAAAGTTGGTGTATTGAATGCAATTTGTCTGTTAGAAAAATTTCCAAAAAAGTTGCTGCTAGGCAGAATTCGTTATATGAAATGGTTAAAGTAGCTTATGAATATAGGAGACCCGTTACAATGGTTTGGAATACCCATAATGATGATATGACTTACCGACTTGATGAAAATGATTGGAATGATATTAGAGATTTAATTGAATTTTTAATAGTTTTTTCTTTAGCTACTAAACAAATTTCAAGACTTTATTATCCTAGTATTTGTTATGTTTTTACCTAATATTTGTGTTGTTTCTACTAAATTTGTGTAGTTTAAAAATAATTCAAAATTTAGAGAACCAGTTAAAGAAATGATCAAAAATTTTAAAAAAAAATACTTTTTCCCAATTCCTCAAATTGATTTAACTGCTTGTTTATTTAACCCGACTTACAAAGACGTCAGTGTATCTCGAATGGTAGATAGTATATATGCAAATTTAGAAATTGAATACGATGAAGATAATCAATCACATAATTTGGATGTAGTTAAAAGTAGCATTAGAACAGAAGCTAGGAAATTGTATGATTTAGAAGAACATAATTTAGTAGGAAATGTACAATATCAAGAACCACAACAATCTAGGGCTAGATACGAGGAAGAAATTGCTGACATGTCAGAAAATTATCTTGGACTTACTACTAACAAAAATAATGATTTTGATGAATATATTAACCAAGCTACAGAAAGTATTAAGGATGCAGCGGGGAAGCAACAACTTTTTGATTGGTGGAAGAATTGGGGTAAAGATTTTCCAAGACTTCAGCGGGTGGTTCGTAATATCCTAGCTATTCAAGCATTGTCGGTGACTTCGGAAGGCGCTTTTAGTGTGGTAAGATTCTAATTTGGCGACCATAGACATTCACTAGCAGCAGATAGCTTGGAAGTTTCAGTTTTATTCAGAAATTGGATAAATGCGGAGCAGAGGAATTTAGGGCGTCTAACTTTGTCGTCTCAATTTGAAGCTGATATAGATAATATTTTATCAGAATCAAGTGAAGACGACATGTATTTTATGGAGGAACAAGCTGAAGAGACGATTCCAGAAAATGTAACATTAGAAATGTTATAAACAATTCGGCAAGATTTTTAAAGTGGTATAAGATTAAGTGTATTACGATAAATTAGGCCTAGGTGAAAAGAACCCTTCCTAGAAGGTGACTGTGTAAATTAGGTTCTTTTCTAATATCTGTACAATGTAAATTTTAAAGTAACATAATAAAAGTATTTGGTATTTGCCTTATTTCTTTTTTTTAAGTTATTATCTTAAATTTACTTTTACTTTAAGTTTTGAATTTTCTTAAATATATTTGCCCCCTTATTTCTCAAATCTTTATTAACTTTAAAATATAGAATGAAACATTCAAAAATTTAAACTTTAAAATTAAAATTTTATATTTTGAAATTTAAACTTTCAAAGTCAAAAGTTTTAAATTTTATATTTAAATTTAAAAAGTTAATTTTTTTTGAAATTTAAACTTTTAAAATTTAAACTCAAAACATTAAATTTTATATAAGTTTTGAGTTATAACTTCTAACTTTAAAACATTTAAGTTTTAAAACCTTTAAAATTAAACTTCAATTTAAACTTTAAAACTTTATGTAATGATACTATATTCAATTCAAACCTTTAAAATTTTAAACTTCAATTTTAACCTTTAAAAATTAAACTTCAATTTAACCTTTAAAAATTAAACTTCAAAGTTTCATAATTTAATTAAATTAATTAATTATTTAATTGAAAAAAATATTTTCGGAATTATCGGTTCGATCTGGTTTCGTTCCGGTATTTCCGACTACCAACATACTGGCACTAAAGACTGACACTAAAGACCGTACTTCCTCTTCTGCTGACTAGCTTCATCCTTGCTTCGCCAATAATGCTAAAGTCGAAAGGGATACGGGGCATGCCCCTGAGCCTATTGATTCAATTCCTAGCAAGTCCTGTCTCTCTCCTTCACTTAATGCACCGAACTAATAAGGTAAGGGAGAAAATTCTCGGTATTGTCGGTACCGATACTAGTCCAGTGCCAGAAAACTTTCCCCCTATTTATTTTCGGTACCGGTCTGGTTCCAATAATTACCGGTCCAGTGGTGTCGATGCCAGTACCAGTCCCTGTTCCAACCTTAATTGTAGCTATTCTTCACCAGTATGAAGTGTGCCGACTTGGTCAATCGATCAATAACCACCTAAACTGAATCAAACTTTCCCAATGCCATGGGCAAACCTATAACAAAGTCCATAGTCTCTCTCTCCCACTTCCACTCGGGAATGAGCATCCTTTGCATTGATCCATTGGGCTTTTGATGCTCATACTTCACGCGTTGACAATTCAAACACTTGGCTACAAACTCATCTATGCCTCTCTTCATGCCAAACGACCAATAATGTTGTCTAAGATCATTATACATCTTACCCACACCTAGATTAATGGAATATATAGTACGATAGGCCTCCTCTAATATCAATCCCCAACTTTAGGCACACAAACTCTACCATTAACTCTCAAAACACCAATAGAATCAATAATAGCCACCTTGGCTTTACCTCTCAACACCTTGTCCTCAATCAAGAACAATCTAGGATCCTCAAACTAATGAGCACATATCTGATAAAAAAAGGAAGATCTAGCCTCAACAAAGGCCAAAATACTCTGAGGAGGAGAAATATCCAAATGAACCACCTATCTAGCAAGTGACTAAACCTCTAAGGCTAAGGGCGTCTCCTCAGCCCTCAAGAATGCCAAACTGCTGATACTAGTAGCCTTCCGGCTCAAATCATCTACCACCACATTGGCTTTCCCGGGACAATATAGAATGGAGATATCATAATCCTTAAGCAACTCTAACCACCAACGCTGTCTCATGTTCAAATTAGGCTGAGAAAAGATATATTTGAGACTCTGGTGATTGGTAAAGATCTCACAATGCACCCCATAAATATAATATCGCCACAACTTTAACATGAATACAACCATGGCCAACTCCAAGTCATGGGTAGGGTAGTTCCTCTAATGCACCTTTAGCTGTCTAGAAGCATAGGCATCACCTTTCCACTTTGCATCAACACACCACCCAAGGCCACACATAAAGCATCACAATATACCACATATGGAACTCCCTCCTCGGGTAAAGCAAGAATAGGTGCTGAAGTCGACAAATCTTTGAGCTTTTGGAATCTTGCCTCACAATCATCCGACCAATGAAATGCCACAGCCTTCTGAGTCAATTTAGTCAATGGGGATGTGTTAGATAAGAAACCTGAACAACACACTGATAATACCGCGCTAAACAAAGGAAACTCCAAATCTCAGTCATAGAAATAGGCCTAGCCCACTCACGAACAATTGCTACCTTGGCTGGATCGACCCTAATACCCTCTTTTGACACCACATGGCCAAGAAATGCAACAGACCCAAGCCAAAACTCACACTTTGAGAACTTAGCATACAACTTCTCTTCCCTTAATCTCTAGAGTACGGTCCTCAAGTGTTGAACATGATTTGCCTCGCTCTTGGAATAAACCAAGATATCATCTATGAACATAATCATAAAGATGTCTAAATAGGGCTTGAACACTCAGTTCACCAACTCCACAAAAGTAGTTGAGGCATTAGCCAAACTGAATGACATAACCACGAACTCATAATGCCTATAACGAGTCCAGAAAGCTATCTTTGGGATGTCAGACTCCTGAACTCTGAACTGATAATAACCAGACCTCAAGTCAATCTTGGAGAATATAGAGGCACCCTGCAACTGGTCAAAAAGATCATCAATATAAGGAAAAGGATATTTGTTCTTGATGGTCACTTTGTTAAGATGGTGATAGTCAATACACATATGTATAGTGCCATCCTGCTTCTTAACAAATAATACAGGAGCACCCCAGGGGGATACACTCAGACAGATAAAACCTTTCCTCAACAAATCTTCCAACTGTTCTTTCAGTTCTTTCAATTCAACTGAAGTCATCCGATAAGGAGTAATAGATACGGGTTTAGTGCTCGGCTCCATAACAATAGCAAAGTAAATATCACGATCTGGAGGAACACCAGGTAAATCAGTCAGAATACATCCATAAATTCTGTAGCAACCCTGGTAGTGTCCAATAATGGAGGCTCCTGAGAAACAACCCAAACATAAGCTAAATATGCCAAACACCCTTCCCCATCAACTGACAAGCATGCATATAAAAAATAATGCCCTTAGGATAGGAGTTAGGTGCTCCAGTCTACATCAACTGAGGCAAGTGAGGGAAAGATAGGGTCAATGTCTTTGCATGATAGTCAAGAATAACATGATAAGACGACAACTAGTCAATACCCAACATCACATCAAAATCTACCATATCCAACAATATCATATTAACAATAGTATCTCTCCCCATAAAAGTCAAAACACAACCCCAATAAACTTGATTCACCACTAAATATTTACATACTGGGGTGGATACACATGTAGGCTCGGCAAACGACCCCCCACATAATATCAATATCAAAAGCAAAATAAGCTAACACATATGCATAAGTATAGCCTTGATCAAATAAAACTGAAGCTAAATGGTGGCACACTAGAACCATACCTGTGGTGACTACATCTGAAGCCTCTACCTTGGGCATGTCAGGAATAACATAGCAAATTCTATGACCACCACTAGCATGTGGGCCTCAACGGGCACCACCTCTCCCTGTACCATGACCTCCCCTAGCACCTCCCCTCACTCCCTGAGAGGTGTCTCTAGCTGCTACCTGAGGTCCTGTAGTCTGAGTAGGAAGCACCTGATGTGGACAACAATTGGCCAAGTGCCCAACCTCATCACAAATATAACAAGACTTGGGGTCTCACCCATGAGATGACTGCTATGAAAAACCACCACGTTTAGTTGAACCCAAGGAACCCTCCCGACCTATTTGTGTAGGCCTAGATCTTTCAACACTGTCAGATACTGGAAGAGTTGCCTCAACTACAAAGCCTTGAAGGCCCTGCCTCTAAAACCATCTATCACATGACGGGTGTCCACTAAACTTTCCATGTCGATGAAACCTCTTTCCGCCACCCTATCTATCCTGCCTGATATGTTTTATCATACAAGTGTGATCCACAACACTCTGAAAAGTACGTTCAGCCAACACCAAGAAAGTTGTAGCCTTCTGAAGATACCCTACCAAGCCCTTGGCAAACTGTTGAATCCTCTCGAACTCAGTAGGAATGCTAGACAAGGCATATCTGGATAAGGCATAAAATCTTCCCTCGTAGTCAAAAATAGACATAGATACCTACTATAGTCTATTAAACTCATCTCGATGGTTGTCTTGGAGGTTGTAGGGCATGAATCTCTCAAAATATATCTTGGTGAACTATCCCTAGGTCATAGCTGGAGATCCAATAGGTCGACGAGCTACCACTGACTTCTACCGCTCCTTGGCAAGGCCGGTGAACTAATATGAAGTGTAGGAAATCCCATGGGACGAAAGAATATCTAGGTTACATAACTAAACCTAGGCACTCTAACAGAAAATCATTAGCTTTATCAGCACGAGTGCCATCAAATTGCAGTGGAGCCAACGACACAAACCTCTTAAAACACTTCTACTCTACCGTAGGCATGGATGGGTTTGTAGAACATGGTGGCAGCACAAACAAAGGAGGTGCAATAGATGGAGAAATAACCAAACTCTGAAATTAAGCAGCTGAACTCGGTCTAGATGCCTGAAGTGGAGTAATAATAGTCGTAGGAGGGTCTGTTGGAGCTTAAGAAGGACCCAAATGAATCATAGCCGAATCCTGTGGAGCACTAGAACTAGCAACCGGTGTGGTAGAAACTGGTATCTCAACAATAGCTGGGGCTGGAAGAGCTCCTCAAATCTAGACAATACCCTCAAAAGTGACTCTTGAACCGAGGGCATAGTTTCTGGGGCTGAGGGCGATGGAATAGGATCCATAGGTCCCTCTGGCTCATGTACAATCTCTAGAGAAGCCAATCTAGTCTGCCCTCAAGGTGCAGCTGCGCCTCTAACGTGTTAGATGCCGCTAGTCCTGCCCTGAATTCGACCTCAACCTTGGGTAGGAACCACATCAGCTGCCTCAGGCTGTCCCACTAATCGATAGGATTTGGTAGTCGCATCTGCATAGAAGGAGTAGATTAGATACTTTCAAAATGGGTACTACCAAGGAATGCATGAGTGGAAGCAAGATGTGAAAACCTTTTCCTAACATGTATCCCGTAGCCTCTCAAACACAGATGCGGACGTCCACACATCGACTCACGAGACTCTACTAGACACCCTGCTCTTGACTCACGAACCCAACGAACCTAGGGCTCTGATACCAAACTTGTCATGACTCAATGTGTATTGCAACTAAAAAAAGATAAATAAAGCGAAAACAAACTCAAAAGATGTAAGAAATCTCACAAAACCTGGAGTCATGATTACAAGAGCATCTAAAATGGTACTGAAGGGTAAATACAACTATCTGAAAAGAAAATACAATACCATCTCATAATATCTGATACATGGTCTAAGAGATAAGGAAATAAAAAGAGGACCAAAAATCCATGGTGACTCAAAGTCTGAGCCTCACCGTTGAGATCTGGATGGTATCAATAAAACTCGAACGGAGCAATCAACTACCCTGTCCTGAACCTTATACATGATATGTATGGAGGAAACAAAGTAGGGGTGAGTACACCAAAATGTACCCATTAGGTTCAACCGACTAGGAAAAAGAAACCGAACAAGTATGTAATAACAAAGAATCCTATCACTTGCATCAAAGGAGGTTAGGTCACAATACAACATAAACATAAATAATAACAAACACAGAAAATGAATCAATCTAACAATGCAATGCAACGCTACGCATGAATGCAATGGTGTCGTTGGCCGTGTATGAGGTAAAATCACGACATCGCAAGGCTGATGTACACATCTATTAAGCCGAAGCTACAAGATAGAACCTGGGGGCATCACAAGTCATGCACTCAAATATATAATAAGGCATCGCAGGTCATAATCAGAAATATCTCGAGGCGTCACGGTCCATAACCAATGTCTTACCATGAATCATAATGTCTCAAATGATGCAAATATAATGAGGAATATGCATATAAATGCATCCAATCATGTATCAAATGTGTGCATACCAATACAATCAGTTATATATGACAAGTCTGCGTATCAATGCAACCCAATCTGTACTAAAATTTGTGCATACCAATGCACCCAACCAAGTATAAGATATACGCATAACGATGCAACAATGGGGCATAAGACACGTGCATATCGATGCATCTAGTCAATATAAGATATACCAATGCAACAATGGAGTATTAACATTATATTTCTATACCATGTCTCATCTGATATGCTAACTCACAAATAATAAGATGTCATTGAAACAAACTCCACAAGTACCCCAAATGGGCTCATGACTCATGAACAGATCACACTCATCATCAATGACTCACAAAATTAGCCAAGAACTATTTCAAGCCTCCTGTTATCATAATGATATCCCAATTATCTCAAAAGACATGATTTCATCCCAATTAATCAACAAGATCATCATTTACTCAATACTTGGCATAACTGACATCATAATTCTGTCAATTCCAATCACATCAGTTATCTGCTCATAATTCAATCTATATTTCACAATTATCACATAAACATGCTCAATAACTCAAGTACATCCCAAAAAGGTTAGCAGAACCTACCTCAATGCCGAAATCACACTCAGACAAGGTTTTAATCAACTAAGCCTCTAAATAATCCACGGATGGATCAACCACTATAAAAAATGAGGACTACACATCAAGAGATACATTTGGATACCCATATTAGCATAATTTATGCTTAGAGGCAAAATGGTTGTAATTAGGATAAAAATTTTGAAGTCTCAAATCTAGAAATTGATTTCGGAATCATGTTCTACCGAAAATAGAGTTAATAGGCGAAAATCCCATTAAAAACAAGCTTAAATTGAATAAGATATCAATGGTCAATATTCGGAAAACATAATCTAAAAATCCCCAATTTCGGGTGCGTAATTTCATGAAATCAAAGATAAAATCAAGATTACACTCATAAAAAATGATTAGTTTACTATTAGAAACACTTACCCAACAAGAATATATGAAAACCTTTTTTCAAAATCACCCCAAAAACCTTAGAAGTTCGAAAATGGATTAAAAATAATATTTTATGAGTTTAAAACTATCCAGATATAAAAACTACTCCACGATCGCGGAGCCCATCCTGCGAACGCAGAGACCTAAAGGTCTCAAATCCATGAACGCGAGACTCGGTCCGTGAACATGGATCTCAGAAGAACCGCACCTCTATGAACGCGGAGGTTTCTCCACGAACGTGGAGAAGAAGGCTGCCTGCACTTGATATCAGCAACCAACAATAGCCAAGTCCAATCTTCCTATTCGGAACAGACCCCCGGAACTCATCTGGACTCTAAATTTCATAAACTTTATATGTATCCATACTAGAAACAGGGATTTGGACTCAACGGAACATCATAAATCAATTTTAAGGCCTCTTGAACATATTTACTGATTCAAGTCAATAAAACTAGTTTAAAACATTAAAATACCAAAACTACCCTCGGCAACTCCAAAAACTATTCTGAGACCATTTCTAGTGTTAGTTTCACCATGCAGAACTATTGGAACTGTCCAATTCTAATCTGAGCTTCCGAACTCTGAATTTTGACCAAAGTCAAACTTTGATTCCAGAAAGGACTAAAATTATAACTTTGGGCCTAAAAATCTCATTTTAACTCCAAATTTAGTTCTGCAATTTTCTGTAGTTCAGTTTTGATATTTTGGAACCAATGGGATCGACGGATCCCCAATTTGACCTCCAAAACTCAGAATGGAATGAAAACTCACTTTTTTAACAACTTAAGCCTCCTAAAATGCCAAAATTCATAAATTTCAACTTTCAAAACTCAAGATTTCAATTCCAACAATTCAAATAGTTTAAATTAGGACCAAAACAACTTACAAAAGGGTAAAATAATAAATTTTACATATAACGCCAAAAATGACCAACCAGGTCATTACATCATCGTCAATCGTATTATTAACAACCAAAGTTTTAACATTATGACCTACAATAACATCAACAATAGAAGGCATATCGCCAACTATTTTTGCACTCCTAGTAATGATAACCATGCATTAAGGAGTGTTATTCTTTGGATTCACCACCATATCACTAGGCAAACCTCCTTTTTGATGAGGATTCAAGTGAGCTAAAATGTTACTCAATTAGGTCTCCAATTTCTTGATAGAAGCCGAATGAAAAGTCACAATTTGGTTCAAGGCCAAAAAATCAGATTTCATTTCCTTCATCTCTTTATCAGTCCCCTTAACCATATATAGGATTCTAGAAAGCATACCCTTGGTTTAGTAATTTTCTAGATGATCAATAGGATCCTTTAGCTTGACTTGGTCATGAGGTGTAACATATCTCGCTCTATCAATACCACGAGCCAGGCCTAGGGCCTAGGTGCGACATAATGAATGGGAAACCCATAGATAACCCAATCAAGCCTCTTAGCATATTGTATGCACATCCTTGGTCATGGAATATAAAACAAGCATCAAAAAATAATTATAAGAGAATCGAGGGTTATGACTTATGCTATGGGGATATAGAGGAAAGGGATTTGCATGATCACATAAGAAGCAAGAATAC
Source organism: Solanum rostratum (assembly GCA_029948455.1). Taxonomy (NCBI): domain Eukaryota; kingdom Viridiplantae; phylum Streptophyta; class Magnoliopsida; order Solanales; family Solanaceae; genus Solanum; species Solanum rostratum. The sequence goes on from CM057054.1 coordinate 28,165,181, forward strand.
AGGGAGGGTAAGTATGACTCAAGCTATGGGAAAGTAGAGACTTAGGACTTTTATCACATGCCATCATCGAGAAATATCATCAACATTATCGCAAAGTGAACAAAGACTAAAGGATAGATCTCCATACAAGCTCAATATCTCATAATAGGTAAATAGCATAAATATCTAACAATCCCTCTAAAACATGAGTAGGATGAGGGCCAAGACATGTCCTAAGACCACCCTAAAAATAGAAAGTAAAGTAATAGTGTCTCGACTTAATGAAGATAGAAAATAAGATATTGTCCCTGAAATGGGGGACTCACCACAACAAGTGATCTTCACAAACTAGGCTAGCCACGCGGAGGAAGCTGCATAGAAGCATCACACCCTTCATGGTTAGATCATGTAGGAAAAATGTATGCATTAGTGCTTTGAATATAGTAGTATGTGGAATGCAATGCAATAATAGATAATAAGCTCCATAAGCAAGATTCATAATCATATAAATAAGCTCAATATGACATGCGTGAAAATGCTTGATAAAATCATTCATGAGATATAAGCATAACCTATCATCATACATATGTAGGTTGAGATCATAACCGAAAAATAAAAACATGCAAGCTACAACATGGAATACAACATAACCCCCTATGTTGGCACCAGGAGATTACTAGCCAAGTAGAACTTCATCAACATTTGCATATGCATCTTTTATGAATAATATGTCTTAGGTGGATCCACTAGCCTATCCTACAAGCGCTTCTATGGTGGCACATAGTTAATGAGACAAAGGGTTGCTACTAGGATTCCCTTACCGAATCCCACCTTAATGCCTCATTCAGTGCTAAATCAATCCCACGGAATACATTTGTAAACATATGCATAATCATATTCATTAATAAGCTTGAAAGCATATAATCACATCATATATATAGAGTAGCTCGTCTAACTTAAGATCCAACATGTGAGAATGGTCCTTATTACAATGGGATCTATCTTTTGGTGAGAATTGTCCTTATCACCATTTTTAACATTCATAAGAGGGATTCAAACACCATAACTTTCATAAAATTTAGTAATTGAACCCTCATCATGGGAAATCATTCATCATTGAATAACTCGATATGAAAATTGGGTGGGCTTATGCATGAAAGCTTTAAATCATGTAACTCAAGAGGACTATGCATCAACTTAATGAAAATCATAAATTTAAATCGTTCTTAAATAGACCACCTCAATCATACATTCATCTATCAACATTAGACATGAAAACATGGAACTCATCTCATGAAATCATCATATTCATAATAGCTCATGATATCATAACTATCATAGCTTTAATAAAAAAAATTATAGTAAAAACCCCTTAAAAACAACTCATGCAATAGATGAAGAATCTTGACATAATTCATACTTAATAGGATAATTAGAAAGAACCCATAAGAAATCAACATTGAAACCTGAAGGATTTAGTGAATTAGGTTTTGGGACTCCATGGGTTGAAGGACCCATGGATGAAAGACTCACATACCTTTAAATCCAAAAACATTAATGAGGAAGACTTGAAGAATATTTAGTAACCTTTTTTGAAAGTTTTGTTTTCAATGGAGGAGGCTTGAACCTTAAAGAATTGGAGGAATTTGATGGAGGGTTTCTAGAGAGATGTTTGGGAGGATTAGAGAATGTTTAGAGAGAGATTTAGGTCTAAAATAGGAGAATGGTTTTAGTATTTATGTACATAAAGATGTTGGGATAAGTCCCAACTGACTTCACGTATAAAAGAGAAAGTTCGAATAATTTTACACACAGAGGGAACATGGGCGTGACGCACCTTCGTTCCTGCACTATGTAATTTTTCACGAACTTTAATTATTTTCTCTGTTTTGGCCTAGGAATGGGTTTAGACACTTTTAAACTATGGGACAAAAAGTGGATGACGCAGACTTGTCGCACACTTTCTTATTTTGCATAATTCCATGCGAAAAGTTATCTTTGATACGGGCAACCTAAAAATCGATAGTGACCCTTCTCCTACATAATTTTGTCTCCTGAATAAGAATCCAAAGTTGAATTTTCAAAGTAACGCACAAAATATTAAGATATTCAAGAAATACATCATAAGGACTTTTTGAGTCACGTTAGGAGGTGTCACAATATTTCCCCCTTGGAACATTCGTCCTCGAATGTTATGAACCTACACTTGCGAGGAATGGCAAGATACTTTTCAGCCGTAACATCAATGCGTCAATGCTACTTGAACATCATTTTCATAAAATCTTTAACTTGTGCATCAAAATTCCATTAGAAAATGATACCATGAGTATGAACGCATACAATTTGATTCTACGGGCTAAAACTCATAACTTGGCATCTTAGACATGATTGTCTTATTACCTTAGGCTTGAGTAGAGTGAAAAAGATAAGGATATAACTTCCTCATGTCAACTTCCCTTTCCCAAGTCGCGCTTTAAACTTGTTGGTTCCTTCAAAGGACCTTAGCGGATGCTACATCTTTGTTCCTCAATCTCTTTACCTATCCATATAGTATTTCAACCAAAATTTCTTCACAAGTCAAATTCTCCTCAACTCTCACATCTTCCAATGGATCTTGGATTATCCATGAGCTTCCTTAACATTGACATATGGAACACCAAATGAATTGTGTTCATCTCCAATGGCAATTGCAACCTATATGCCACCTTGCCAACTCTCCTCACAATCTTATAAGGTCCTACATACATAAGTCTCAACTTTCCATTCTTGAAAAATCAGACCACACCCTTCATGGTTGTTACCTTCAAGTAAACCTAGTAACCAACACTAAACTCAAGGTCCCTTCTTCTCACATCAGAATAGGACTTTTTGTCTACTTTGGGAGGTCTTCAATCTTTCTCTTAGGAGCCTCACTTCTTACATGGCATTCATGACCAAGTCTGGTCCAATCAAAGTAATTTTCCTAACTTCAAACCATCCCACTAGTAACCTACACCTTCTCCCTTATAAGGCCTCAAATGGTGTCGTCTCAATGCTTGAGTAAAAACTATTGTTGTAGACAAACTCGATGAGAGGTAGATGATCATCCCAACTTCCTTTAAATTCAGATACACAAGCCTTCAACATAACTTCTAATGTATGAATGGTTCTTTCAGCTTGTCCATCGGTTTGAGGATTGACTGTGGTGCTTGACTTCACCATGGTACCAAGACCTCTCTGGAATGACTTCCATAAGTCAGAGGAAAATTGAGTACCATGATCTAAAATAATGGATAATGGAACCCAATTCAACCTCACCAATTCCCAAATATACAACTTGACAAAATCTTTGGCACTAAAAGTTGTCTTAACTGGCAAGAAATGGGCCGACTTCATCATCTAATTCACTACCACCTATACAGAATCAAAGTATCTCTTTGTCTTAGGCAACCCAACTACAAAGTCCATATTAATACCTTTCCATTTTCAAGTAGGAATCTAAATATTTTGAGCCAAGCCACCTACTCTATACATCTTAGTGGAAGCAGGGTGAAAAGAGTAGGAAGCGTTTTGAGCCTCTTGCAATATCAAGTTTCTCAAACTATCAACATCTGGCATACATAATCACCATTGGTAATGGAGCACCTCGTCTCTCCCTTACGAGAAGACCTCTATCTTCCCTCCCATTACCAAGGATTTCAATTTAACCTAGGCAGGATCATGATCTTTCTTTGACTTGACATCCTCGATCGATGATGAAGTAATTAAATACCATCATAACCTAAGCCTAGGGCCTAGGTGCAACATGCTACCCATGGACATTCTACTAAGTGTGTCGGCTACAATATTCGCCTTACTCCGGTGATACTTTACACTCATGTCATAATATTTGAGAAGTTCCAACCATCTCCTTTGCCTTAAGTTGAGGTCTCTTTGTGTAAACACATGTTAGAGACTCTTATGATTAGTGAACACATCAACATGAACCCCATATAGGTTGTAACACAAAATTTTCAATGCAAAAATCGGGGCCACTAATTCGAGATCATATGTTGGATAATTATTTTCATGCACCTTCAATTTCCTTGAAGCATAGGAAACTACCTTACCATGTGGCATCAACACACATTCCAAAAATATTCTTGACGCATCACAATAGACAACAAACCCATCTGTACCTTCTAGAAAGGTCAAGAGTAGAGCCAAAATGAACCGATCCTTCAAAGTTTGGAAGGTCTTCTCACACTCATCCGTCTATACAAAATTTACTTTCTTGTGGATAAACTTAGTAAGTGCAAATGAAATAGAGACGAACCCTTCAACAACTCTTCTATTATAATTAGCTAGACCCAAGAAACACCTAATGTCCATAGGGGTCAATGGCCTTGGCCAATTTCTTACTTCTTTCATCTTTTTAGGATCAACTTTTATCCCATCACCAGACATAACATGTTCAAGAAATGAAACCTCCTTCAACCAAAGCTCACATTTATCAAATTTAGAAAACAAGTTCTCATCCCTCAAAGTTTGTAAAACCACCCTTAAATGCTCTTTGTGATTTTCCTCATCCCATGAAAGATTAAAATGTCATCAATGAATACCACCACAAACATGTCAAGGTATGGTTTGAACACCCTATTCAGAAGGTCCATAAAGATCACAGGTGCATTAGTCAAGTAAAAGGATATCATTACAAACTCAAAATGCCCATATCTTGTCCAAAATTCCAATTTGGAAATATCACAATCCCTCACTCTCAATTGATAATATTCGGACCGTAAATCAACTTTGAAAGTGCTTACCCCGTTGTAATTGATCAACTAGGTCATCCATCCTTGGGAGTGGACACTTGTTTTTTATGGTAACTTTGTTGAGTTGGCGACAATCTATGCACATTCGGAGTGTCCCATCTTTCTTCTTTACAAACAACACTGAGACACCCCATGGGGACCTACTAGGTCTAATAAATCCTTTCTCTAGAAAATTCTTCAACTGCTCCTTTAGTTCCTTTAACTCCATCAGTGCTATTTTATAAGGAGGGATTGATATAGGTTAGATGTCGGGCAAAAGATCTATGCCAAAATCTATCTCTCTTTCATGAGAGACATCGGGCAACTTTTCTGGAAACACATCGGTAAACTCATTGACTTTGGGAACCAACACAAGAGATAGACTTTCAGATGTAACATCCCTAACTCTTACTAAATGGTATATGCACCCCTTAGAAATCATTTTGTGGGCTTTGAGATAAGACATAAACTGACCTTTACATGAATGACTATCACCCTTCCACTCAAGATTAAGTTCATTTGGAAATTGGATTTTGACACTATAGGTTCAACAATCTATGGAAGCATAAGAGGCATACAACCAATACATCCCAAGTATGACATCAAAATCTACCCCTGAATACAAAATCACTAGGAATAACTTTATGCATGATGGACATGAGATAACCTCTATAGAATATTTGTGCAACAATGGACTCACCAATGGGAGTACTAAATTTAATTAACTCAACAAGTGTTTTGGGGAATTTATGAAATATATTAGTAAGAAATGGTGTGACAAAAGAAAAATTTTCCACATAGATCTAAAAGTGCATAAGCAACAAAATCACAAACTTTTAACATACTGGTAACCACATGTAGGGCTTCTTCCACTTCTTGTTAGCCATGGAGAGCATAGAATCTATTAACTTTTGGGGCCGCTTATGCTTTCCCACCTTTCCCTTTGGGCCTTGTATTCTCACTTCTACATTCCATTTCATGATGGTCGAGTTTCCACATTTGAAACAAGCATTGGAGTCAGCTAGACATTCACCCTTATGGAGCTTTCCACACTTTGCACAATTTGGAGAAGCTTGTGCACCCAAACCTCTTTGGGAATTTAGGTTGGACCCCTTATCCTTGTTGAACTTGGGAGGAGAAGTATTATATGACCTTGATTCCCTTGGTTCTGACCACCTTGGAATTGACCATGGCCACCACCCCTTTGGTAGGAGAATCCACCACCATCCATCCTATCTCTCTTAGTCTCCCTTGACTTTTCCTTCATTTTCTCACCCTCAATTTGTTCTGCATAGGTCATTAAGAAGAAGATACCTATTTCTTTGATAATCATAAAAAAATTTGCCTTTGGAGATCATGTCTGAAACAGCGAATAAGAATTTACTTATCCAAGCCCTTGGATCCGCTACCATGAATTGAGAATACTTAGAGAGTTTGTGAACTTGAGAGAATACTCTGTCACACACATGTGGCCCTGCTTGAGATTTATGAACTCTTGCACTTTGTCCACCCTCAACTCTAATAGAAAGTATCTATCTAAAAATGTTGCTTTGAACTCCTCCCATCCAATTCAGCCTGCTTCCTCCCCTCTTTATTCAATTTATTGGTCGTACCAAACCTTAGCCAGCCCTTTCAATTGATAGGCCACAAGCTAGACCTTCTCCTCCAATGACACACCCATGATGGCTACAATTCTATAAGCATTATCAAGAAACTCAACTGGGTCCTCATCAACTTTTGACCCATGAAACTCCGGAGGTTTCATCCTCATAAAATCACTAACTTTTGTAACTAGTGTAGGTTCTTGGGGAGGAATGACAACCTCTCTATTAGCTTGATTGGCCAAACGATAGGCTAATAGTGAAGGAAGTTCTAAACTCTGCATGAGAAACATTCTCCTCTTGTTGCTAGGGAAGGGCTTGCTCTTCAACCATATCCCTTGGCAATGGTGGTCTTCTTGGTGGCATTTTCTATAAATAGTAAAGAGGGCATAGTTAGATGAATAACTTTAGATACTTCTAATAGCATGACATTAATCATAATGAAGTGAAACATTTCCTAAAATGCTTGTAGACTCTTATTCATAATTGTGGCATGCTTCACAACCATGGAAAAGACTCTACTCAACATGGTGTGTTGGATTTTCGAGGAACATTTTCAAATCTAGTTCTCTGATACCAAGCTTATCATGATTTGAGCCTAGGGCGTAGGTACCACATGATAAATAGGAAATCCAAAGGTGACCCAAACAAGAATCTTAACATATCGTATCCACATCCTTGGTTGCGAAATATAAAACAGGTATCAACAAATAATTCTAAGGGGATCAGGGCTTATGATTTATGCTATAGGGATAGATAGGGGAAAGGGATTTGCATGATCACATAACAAGACTAAGGGGAGGGTAAGTATGACTCAAGCTATGGGGAAGAAGGGACTCAGGACATTCATCACATGCTATCATCAAGAAATATCATCAGCACATCATAAAGTGAATGGGGACTAACAGACAGATCTCCAAAAAAGCTCAACATCTCATGATAGGCACATAGTGTAATTATCCAACAACTAACACCTCTAAAACATGAGTAGGACGGGGGACAAGACATATCCCGAGCTCACCCTCAAAATATAAAGTAAAGTAATAGTGTCTCAACATAAGCAAGATAGGAAATCAAATATATTCCCTGAAATGGAGGACTCACCACAGCAAGTGATCTTCATGAATCAGGCTAGCCATATGGAGGATGGTGGATAGAATTGTCGGTCCCTACATGGTTAAATTATGTCGGAAAAAAGTATGTGTTAGTACATTGGATACACTCGTATATGGGATGCAATGCAACAATAGATAATAAGCTCTATAAGCAAGAGACATAATCATATACAATAGAAATAAGTTCAATATGACATGCATGAGAATGCTTAATAAAATCACTCATCGGAGATAAACATAACCTGTCATCATACATATATGGGATGAGAACATAACCGACATAGAGGACCATGGGAGCTATTACATGAAATCCAACATAACCACCTACGTTGGCACAGGGAGACTACTTGCCAAGTGGAATTCCATTAAAATTTGCATATGCATCTTTACTGAATAATATGGCTTAGGTGGATCCACTAGCCTAGCCTACAAGGAATCCTATGGGGGCACATAGTTAATGAGACAAAGGATTGCTACTAGGATTCCCTTATCGAATCCTACCTCAATGCCCCATTTGGTGCTAAGTCATTCTTACAGAATACATTTTAAAACATATGCATAATCATATTCATTCATAAGCTTAAAGCATAACAACATCATCATATATATAAAGTAGCTTATCTAACTTAAGATCCAATATGTGTGAATGGTTCTTATCAGAATGGAATCGATATTTTAGAGAGAATTGTCTTTATCACCATTTTTAACATTCATAAGAGAGAGAATCAAACATTATAACTTTCATAAACTTTAGTAATTGAACCCTCATTATTGGAGATCATTCATCACTGAATAACTCGATTTGAAATTTGGGTGGGCTTATACATGAAAGCATTAAATCATGTAACTCAAGAGGACTATGAATCAACTCAATGAAAATAATCAATTTAAGTCATTCTTAAGTAACTCACCTGTAACATCCCACATCTTACATGTATCAGTCCAACGCATGTGAAACATGATATGGCGGGGTCAAAGCAGTGCACATTTTTAAAAGTACTTGAATTTCAGATTAAAGGACTATATATACGTCTAACTCTCAAGATGACCGAGTGTATATAAGTTTTAAGTCAAGATAAGGAGATCGTGACCTTAAATGAAGTAAAAGAAGTGAGGTGCTTGTGAGACTTAGGAAGCTAACAGGTGAGTCACCTACTTGCTTAGCTTAAATAGACTAGATAGACGGAGACGAGGCCCAACACCGAATTTGTTCAAGTCCGATAAAGAATAAACCCCGAGGTAAGGATGTCATTTGGGCCCATGGTTTAGCATCATAAAAGGACAACATTTTCAGCCCAAAATGAATAGAAAAAAGGGCCAAATTAAATTCATATCCCAATTCACAAATAGGGCCCAAACTAAGTGGGTTTAAGGGAGAAATATTTGCAACAAAGCCCATCCAATTGAAGCTCAATAAGGCCCAAGTGAAAAGGAAAAGTTGCTGCATCATAACCTTAATAAAATAAGGCTTGAAATACAAAAGAAAGTCGGCCAAAAGTGGCCCTATAAAAGGGACTAACAGCCAGCAATTTTAGTCATTTTCTCAAAGCCAAAAATCAGATTTCTTTCCAAGTTTCTCCTTGCTCTTTCTTCACTTTGTAAAGCAGCCAAGGTACACCTCTAGGGTTCTTGAAGAGAACCTAATCCTTGAGGGCTAAGGTAAGTAAAAATATCTATGGTTTGGTATAATTTTTCCGTGAAAAACATGAAGAGTATGTTGGTTGTACGTGTGCAGGAATTTGGGACAGCATGTGTTCCAAAGATTATTGTCCATTTTCCTTGTTTATTAAGAGGATTTTCTCTTGTTGGTTGGCGGGATTATGAAGTAATATGTGTGTTTTTAACAAGGTTTGGTCCTATAGTGATGTAAGAAGGCTTCTGCACCATTTTTATCTTCCGCGAAAATGAGTTCTTGTATGATATCGAAATTCCGCTCTTAGTAAGAATTCGTGGACTGAATATTGGGAATGGTTGTCTCATGTTTTCCATCTACTTGGTGACTGTTTTAGGACTATTTTAGGACTGTTTTTGTGTAAATATGTTGAGAACAGTTTGGTTGAGGGTGAAACGGATTTGGAATGGTTGACGTCGGAATGTAGCGAAAGGATGCAATGTTGCATTACCTACTTGCGTGTTGTGTAGATTTGTTGAATGTTGTACTTCATGAGATGTTGTAACGCTATTATGGGACTAAAAATAGCTGGATATGACATATATATGGGAATGTGCATTAGAAAAAATATGATTAGTAGTGGAAATGTTGAAAGAATACTCCTTGGTTGCTAATTCCAAGCTTGCTGCACAAAAATTATTTTGGGGTGATATTGGACTACCAAGATGTGTCTATTAGCTGCTAACACTAATTTTATTACCTACTATATTGTAGATAAGTATTTAGAGGAAGAGGATACTACTCCGAGGTAGTAACGACGTAGTACAACGAGGTATGTAAGGCTACTCCTTTTTGTATTATTTGGCATGAATCTAGGTTCTTCCTTGGCACATAAAGGCACGTATAAACTCCGACATGGCTGCTAACTGTGTCTCCACTCTTTACCATGTTCATATGCTCCCATACATAGCCATTGTCAAATCTGCATACGTACTTGGATACCAAAGATACATGTGTTCCTTTTAACCAAATAAAGACCATGTGTTGTTTAATCTCCTACACGTTTCAGTAGTTGTGTAACTCTCTTTTCATTGTGGTATTATCTTTTATGGTTGTTTACATGTCATGTCTATATTCCTACAGCTCTAAATATTATGACCACCAAAAGAATCATCCGAAAGTAAAAAAACGATAACTCAAATTTGCTTATTAATGGGTGGTATCCCAGGGGTGGAAGAATCACCTAGCATGGGTTGATCCCATATTTCAGGGGGTATTCCAGAGGTGAAAGGAAAGCCTAGCATGGGTCGATCCCGATATTGATTTACCACTGATCAGCTGGTCATTTACATGATATATTGTGCATAGATTATACAGTAAAGAAAGGTAAAGTATTAAAAAGACATAAAGTACATGATTCCACAGCATGCCTAAAGGTGGTCTTTTATCCTTACACACCAGTGTGTTATTTCATTTGAGTTCTTATTTCATATACAATATTTCCTGCTTTACATATTCAGTATATTATCTCGTACTGACGTCCCTTATGGGGGACCTGCATCTCATGTTGCAAGTGCAGGAGCTACTAGATCTCCCCAGTAAGAGTGTTGGATTTCCAGCTGCTATTACTAAGCTCCGGGTTGCTTCGGGGCTTGTATGTCTAGAGCTTGTATTTTGTATTGTATAGTTGGTCATGAGGCGGGGCCTGTCCCGACCCATATTTATATTATTCCTTACCTAGAGGCTTTGTAGACTATATAAATTAAAGTGTGGTCAAGTAGCATACTGTAGACATCATGGCTCCAATGGTTTTGCCTTATGCATTTACTTTTGGCTTATCAATACAGTTTACTTTCTTTTGACAACATATTGAATATGGAAACCTCTTAAATGTTCATAGCAGGTGCATAGTTATATGTTGGTTCTCCCGAGCCTTGTCGGAAACAGGTGCCAGTCCGCCTTAATGGGACTTAGGGTGTGACCAAAGTGGTATCAGAGCAGGTCGTCCTAGGGAGTCTATAAAGCCATGTCTTTGTAGAGTCTTGTTTATGGATGTGTTGTGCACCACATTCATAAGTAAAAAGCTACGTAGCATTTAGGAGTTGTCACTTTCTTTTCATTCTTTAGATCGTGCCATAGAGCCAAGTTTCGTAGGTTGAATGTTTCTAACTTCTAAATTGTTTTGTACAACAAGTATGCCTGAAACAAGGAAAAGTAAAGGCAAAGGGAAGGAAGTGGAAGTGGTAGTTGGTGCACCCAGTCAGGTGAGACGACGAAATGAGGCCCAAGATGAGTCTATATCACAAACATCTCCAACTTCTCTAGCTCTTAATGAACCAGGAAGTAGTGAAACTCCCCCAGAACCACCTACCAATGCTACCGTGCAGGATTTGAGAAATGCTATCCAATTATTGACTCGGATAGTTGCTGGCCAGAGTCAAAGACAAGAAGGTCCAGCTATAGGTGCCGGTGGTGCAGATAGGGCATCTAGCACGAGGATACGTGACTTCCTTAATTTGGACCCTCCATCTTTTACCGGGTCAGATCCTAATGAAGATCCACAAGACTTCATCAATCAGATTCAATGCACTTTAGATGTTATGCACATAAGCGGCACAGAAGCTGTGGAACTGGTAGCATATAGATTGGAAGGTGTGGCTATATTGTGGTATGAAGCTTGGAAGCAATCTAAGGGTATAGATGCACCTCCAACTACCAGGAAGGAGTTCAAAGAGGCATTTCTTAACCATTACATGCCATACGAGATCTGATAGGCCCGAGCAGATCAGTTTTTGAATCTTCACCAAGGGAATATGAGCGTGCGGGAGTATAGACTTCAATTTAATTCCCTAGCCAGGTATGCTCCTAATGTAGTTACTACTATGGCAGATAGAGTTCATCGATACGTGGATAGGTTGGATTCGTATCTGGTAAGAGACTGCACCATTGCTTCTTTGAATAAACATATGGATATAGAGAGGATGCAAGCATTTGCACAAAAACTGAAGGATCAAAGGCAAAGAAGAAGGACACAAGAGTTAGAAAGGGGGCAGTCCAAGAGGGCCAGATCTACAGGGCAGTTTGTACCATCCCAAGGTGAGTTTAGGCTCCGATTTCCTAATAAACCACCTAGACCAACATCCTCCTACTCTGCAGTCAGTGCTCCACCACAACTTCAAGGGTCTAAAGGTAATCAGTTTAGTCAAAGAAGTGAGGGCCAAGGTGCAAGAACAACAGGATATTCGATCAGCCAGCAAATTCCTCCTAGGCAGCCTTGCGAACAATGTGGGAGGAGTCATTTAGGTACATGTCATGTTGGGACGGACGCTTGTTATTGGTGTGGTGTACCAGGCATATGATGAGAGATTGCCCAAGAAGACGTATGGGTGATATAGCATAACCTACTGGATCAGTTGTTGCATCATCATCATCAGTTCCCCCATTAGGTAGTGGTCAGCAAACACCTACATGCCGTGGTAGAGGTGGTAGAGGGGCAGCTAGCTCCAGCGGAGCCCAAAATCGCACTTATGCTCTGAGGAGTCGGCAAAATTTAGAAGTTTCACCCGATGTAGTCACATGTACATTGTCCATCTTTTCACATAATGTGTATGCATTAATTGACCCTGGTTCTAAATTATCATATATCACTCCACTAGTGGCTGGGAAGCTTGAAAGAACACCTAAATTATTGAACGAGCCATTTGAAGTGTCTACACCCACCGATGAATCTATTATAGCTAGAAGGGTCTATTATGACTGTGTAGTAACTGTTTGTGACCGTGACATATTGGCAGACCTTGTTGACTTAGATATGGTGGAATTTGATGTTATAATGGGTATGGATTGGTTAGCTTCTTGCTATGCTATTGTGGATTGCCGAACTAAAAGAGTGTATTTCCACTTTCCAAATGAGGCGGTCCTTGAATAGAAAGGCAACGTTGGGGCACCAAAGGGTAAATTTGTTTTCTATTTTAAAGAGAGGAAGATGATGTCAAAGGGATACATATGTCATCTAGTTAGAGTAAGGGATATGGAAGCAGAATCACCAACTCTTCAATCTGTTCCCGTAGTGAATGAATTTGTTGATGTGTTTCTCCCGAAGAGCTTCCAGGTTTACCTCCAGAACGAGAAATAGATTTTGGCATTGACTTACTTTTAGGCACTCAACCTATTTCTATCCCCCCATATAGAATGGCCCCGACAGAATTACGTGAATTAAAGGAGCAATTAAAACATTTGCTAGAGAAGGGTTTTATAAGACCTAGTGTGTCCCCTTGGGGTGCACCAGTGTTATTTGTATGTAAAAAGGATGGCACCTTGAGAATGTGTATTGACTACCGACAATTGAATAGGGTGAAAATTAAAAACAAATACCCCCTCCCCAGGATTCATGATTTGTTTGATCAGTTACAGGGTGCCAAATGCTTTTCCAAAATTGATTTGAGATCAGGTTATCACCAAGTGAGGGTGAGGGAGAAAGATATACCCAAGACAGCCTTTAGGACATGCTATGGTCACTTTGAATTTCTTGTTATGTCATATGGGCTGACCAATGCACCAGCAGTTTATATGCACTTAATGAACAGGGTATTCAAGCCATTCTTGGATGTATTTATGATAGTATTAATAGATGACATTTTGGTGTATTCAAGATCAGAAGAGGACCATGCAAATCACTTACGGCAAGTATTACAAGTTCTTTGTGATTGACAATTATATGCCAAGTTTTCCAAATGTGAATTTTGGTTGAAATCAGTGGCATTCTTGGGTCATGTTGTATCTGATGAAGGAATAAAGGTTGATTCACAAAGAAATAGAGGCGGTGAAAGATTGGCCAAGGCCAACAACACCCACAGAAGTTTGAAGCTTCCTAGGGTTGGCAGGCTATTACAGAAGATTTGTTGAAGGTTTTTCTTCTATTTCTACACCTCTAACAAAGTTGACACATAAGGCAACCAAACTTCAATGGAATGATGCATGTGAAAGAAGCTTTCAAGAGTTGAAAAGCAGGCTAACTTCTGCACCTGTACTAGTGCTTCCAGAGGGCACAGAGGGGTATGCGGTGTATTGTGATGCTTCAAGGGTTGGCTTAGGGTGTGTACTAACACAACATGGTAGGGTAATTGCTTATGCCTCGAGACAACTGCGGCCACATGAGAGGAACTACCCAACACATGACCTTGAGCTAGCAGCGGTTATGTTTACCTTAAAAATATGGCGCCACTATTTGTATGGAGTTCACATTGACATATATACTAATTATAAGAGCCTACAGTACATCTTTAAGAAGAAAGACCTAAATTTAAGGCAGCGAAGGTAGCTGGAGCTAATAAAGGATTACAATGTTGATATACTATACCATCCAGGGAAAGTAAATATGGTAGCCGATGCTCTGAGTTGTAAGGCAATTATGAATATTGGTGAGCAGTCCATGGTACGTCAAGGAGTGGCTAAGGATCTACATCAACTAGCCAATTTGGAAGTTCGCCTCTTTGAAACTCCAAAAGAAGGGGTTATTGTGCAAAATGTTGCAACGTCTTCATTGGTAACAGAGGTAAGAGAAAAATAGTTCAAAGATCCTATTCTACGAAGATTTAAGGAGAAGGTGAGTAAAGGCATGATGAAGGGCTTTGAACTTACCCAAAATGGAGTACTTTATTGCCAAAATAGATTATGTGTTCCTAATATTAATAGTCTATGAAGAAGGATAATGGAAGAAGCCCATCATTCAAGATATTCGATCCATCCAGGATCAACTAAGATGTATCATGACCTGAGGGGAATGTTTTGGTGGGAAGGCATGAAAAAGGACCTTGTAGAATTTGTGGCTCAATGTCCGAATTGCCTACAAGTTAAGGTAGAGCACCAAAAGCCAGGAGGTTATATGCAATGTATAGAACTTCCAACATGGAAGTGGGATATGATTAATATGGATTTTGTTACTGGGTTGCCTCGCTCATTTCAGAAGTTTGACTCTATATGGGTGATAGTTGATAGACTCACAAAGTCAGCACACTTCTTGCCAGTTAAGAGTGATTATACAGCTGAAGAGTATGCAAAGCTATACCTCAAGGAGATAGTTAGGCTACACGGGGTCCCAATCTCCATTATATCTATTCAGGAAGAACAATTCACTGCAAAGTTTTGGAAATCCTTCCAAAGGAGCTTAGGGACATAAGTGAACTTAAGTACAGCTTTCCACCCGCAGATAAATGGTCAAGCAGAACGCACCATTCAAACACTTGAAGATATGTTGCGGGCATGTGAATTGGACTTCAAAGGTAGTTGGGTAGACCATTTTCCACTTATTGAATTTGCCTATAATAATAGCTACCATTCCAGCATTAAGATGGCATCGTATGAAGCTTTGTATGGAAGGAAATGTAGATCGCCTATAGGATGGTTTGAAGTGGGTGAAACCACCTTGCTTGGTCCAGATCTAGTCCAACAAGCCATAGAGAAAGTCAAGGTAATACGACAACGGCTAGAAACAGCCCAAAGATGTCACAAATCATATGCGGATGCTAGAAGAAGAGGACAGGAATTTTCAGTAGGAGATTGGGGATTTTTAAAGGTGTCCCCAATGAAAGGTGTTATGAGATTTGGTAAGAAAGGAAAACTAAGCCCACGTTACATAGGGCCATATAAGATTATTAAAAGGTTTGGACAGGTTGCATATGAATTAGAGAGCTACCCCAAGAGCTTTCAATGGTTCATCCAGTTTTCCATGTCTCAATGCTTCAAAAATGCATAGGTGACCCATCTCTTATCACTCTTATTGAAGATATGCAGGTTACGGAAGATCTCATGTATGAGGAGTTACCTATTTCTATCCTAGATCGTCAAGTTAGAAAGCTAAGGAATAAGAAAATACCTTCAGTAAAGGTACTTTGGAGGAACCAGCAAGTAGAAGAGGTGATGTGGGAGGCTGAGGAAGCAATGAGATCTAAATACCCTTATTTTTTTGAACCTAAAGAGGAAGTCCAAGATACAGAGTTGAGGGATTAGTAGGTACGTCAATTTGAATTCTTATTATGTTGCCAAAAGTTTGTTTACCTGAAAGTTTAAACTTGTATGACCTATCCCATTTATGCTAACATTTGGGGACAAATGTTCCTAGAGGGGGAGGATGCAACACCCGACGTCTTACATGTACTAGTCCAACGCATGTGAAACATGATAAGGAGGGGTCAAAGCAGTGCACATTTCTAAAAGTGCTTGAATTTCATATTAGAGGACTCTATATACGTCTAACGCTTAAGATGACCGAGTGTATATAAGTTTAAAGTCAAGATTAGAAGATCGTGACGTTAAATTAAGTAAAAGAAGTGAGGTGCTTATAAGACTTAGGAAGCTAACAGGTGAGTCACCTACATGCTTAGCTTAAATAGGCTAGGTAGACGGAGATGAGGCCCAACACCGAATTTGTTCAAGTCCGATAAAGAATAAACCCCGAAGTAAGGATGTCATTTGGGCCCATGGTTTAGCATCATAAAAGGACAACATTTTTAGCACAAAATGAATAGAAAAAAGGGCAAAATTACATTCACATCCTAATTCACAAATAGGGCCCAAACTAAGTGGGTTTAAGTGAGAAATATTTGCAATAAAGCCCATCCAATTGAAGCCCAATAAGGCCCAAGTGAAAAGGCCAAGTTGGTGCATCATAACCTTAATAAAATAAGGCTTGAAATACAAAAGAAAGTCGGCCAAAAGTGTCCCTATAAAACGGACTAACAGCCAGCAAATTTAGTCATATTCTCAAAGCCAAAAATCAGATTTCTTTCCAAGTTTCTCCTTGCTCTCTCTTCACTTTGTAAAGAAGTCAAGTTTCACCTCTAGGATTTTTGAAGAGCACTTAATCCTTGAGGTCTAAGGTAAGTAAAAATACCTATGGTTTGGTGTAAATTTTCCATGAAAAACATGAAGAGTATGCTGGTTGTACTTGTGCAGGAATTTGGGACAACATGTGTTCCAAAGATTATTGTCCATTTTCCTTGTCTATTAAGAGGATTTTCTCTTGTTGGTTGGCTGGATTATGAAGTAATATGTATTTTATTAACAAGGTTTGGTCCTGCAGTGATGTAAGAAGGCTTCTGAACCATTTTTATCTTCCGCGGAAATGAGTTCTTATATGATATCTAAATTCTGCTCTTAGTAAGAATTCGTGGACTGAATATTGGGAATGGTTGTCTCATGTTTTCTATCTACTTGGTGACTATTTTAGGACTACTTTAGGACTGTTTTTGTGTGTAAATATGTTGAGAACAGTTTGGTTGAGGGTGAAACGGATTTGGAATTGTTGACATCGGAATGTAGCGAAAGGACGCAATGTTGCGTTACCTACTTGCGTGTTGTGTAGATTTGTTGAATGTTGTACTTTATGAGATGTTGTAACGCTGTTATGGGAGTAAAAACAGCTGGATATGACATGTATATTGGAATGTGTATTAAAACAAATATGATTAGGAGTGGAAATGTTGAAAGAATACTCCTTGGTTGCTAATTCCGAGCTTGCTGCCTGAATATTGTTTTTGGGTGAAATTGGACTATCAAGATGTGACTATTAGCTGCTAACACTAGTTTTATTACCTACTATATTGTAGATAAGTATTTGGAGGAAGAGGATACTACTCCGAGGTAGTAACGACATAGTACAACGAGGTATGTAAGGCTACTCCTTTTTGTATTATTTGGCATGAATCTAGGTTCTTCCTTGGCACATAAAGGCACGTACAAACTCCAACATGGCAGCTAACTGTGTCTCCACTCTTTACCATGTTCATATGTTCCCATACATAGCCATTGTCAAATCTGCATACGTACTTGGATACCAAAGATACATGTGTTCCTTTTTACCAAATAAAGTCCATGTGCTGTTTAATCTCCTACACGTTTCAGTAGTTGCGTAACTCTCTTTTCATTGTTGTATTATCTTGTATGGTTGTTTATATGTCATATCTATATTCCTATAACTCTAAATGTTATGATCACCAAAAGAATCATCTGAAAGTAAATAAAAGATAACTCAAAGTTGCTTATTAATGGGTGGTATCCTAGGGGTGGAAGAATCACCTAGCATGGGTCGATCCCATATTTCGGGGGGTATCCCAGGGGTGAAAGGAAAGCCTAGCATGGGTCGATCCCGATATTGATTTACCACTGATCAGCTGGTCATTTACATGATATATTGTGCACAGATTATACAGTAAAGAAATTTAAAGTAATAAAAAGACATAAAGTATATGATTCCACAGTATGCCTAAAGGTGGTCTTTTATCCTTACATACCAATGTGTTATTTCATTTGAGTTCTTATTTTATATGCAGTATTTCCTGCCTTACATATTCAGTACATTATCTCATACTGACGTCCCTTATGGGGGACCTGCATCTCATGTTGCAAGTACAGGAGCTACTAGATCTCCCCAGTAAGCGTACAGGATTTCCAGCTGCTATTACTAAGCTCCAGGTTGCTTCGAAGTTGTGTGTCTAGATCTTGTATTTTGTAATGTATAGTTGGTCATGAGGCGGGGCCTGTCCCGACCCATATGGATATTGTTCCTTACCTAGAGGCTTTGTAGACTATGTAAATTAAGGTGTGGTCAAGTAGCATACTATAGACATCATGGCTCCAACGGTCTAGCATTATGCATTTACTTTTGGCTTGTTAATACAATTTACTTTCTTTTGACAGCATGTTGAATATGGAAACCTCTTAAATGTTCATAGCAGGTGCATAGTTATATGTTGGTTCTCCCGAGCTTTATCGGCAATGGGTGCCAGTCCGCCTTAATGGGACTTAGGGCATGACATCACCTCAATCTACTTATCATCTTTCAACTTTAGACATGGAAACATGGAACTCATCTCATAAAATCATCAATTTCATAATAGTTCATAATATCATAACTTTCATAACTTTAATTAATCATAAAAATAACTTCATAATAGAAAACCATTGAAATCAACTCATGCAATAGATGAAGAATTTTGACATAATTCATACTTAATAGGATTATTAGAAAAAACCCATAAGAAATCAACATTGAAACTTGAAGGATTTCGTAACTCAAGTTTTGGGACTCCATGGGTGGAAGGAACCATGGATAAAAGACCCACATACCTTTAAACCTTGAAACTTTAATGAGAAGACTTGAAGAATCTTAAGAAACCCCTTTCTGAAAGCTTTGTATTCAGTGAAGGAGGCTTGAACCTTAATGAATTGGAGGACTTTGATAGAGGATTTTTAGAGAGAAGTTTGGGAGTATTTTAGAGTGTTTAGAGAGATATTTAGGTCTAAAATAGGAGAACTTTTGAGTATTTACATATTTAAAGGTGTTGGGATGATTCCTATCTGGCTTCACTTATAAAAGATAAAGTTCGAAAAATTTTACACAGAGGGACAAGGGGAATGACGCTTATTGGCTCCGCACTGTGTAATTTTACCCAAACTTCATTTATTTTTCCTTTTTTGGCCAGGAATAAGTTTAGGTTACTTTTGAATCATGGGTAAACAAGTGGGGAACACGGACTTGTCACACATTTTTCTATAATTTCATGCGAAAATTATTATTTGATACGGGTGATCTATAAATCTAAGGTGACCCTTTTCCTACACAAATTTGCCTCTTGAAAAAAATCCAAAGTCGGATTTGTGAAATAATGCATGGATTTTAAGATATTCAAGAAATACATCAAAAGGACTTTCAGAGTCACATTGAGAGGTGTTACAATCAAACTCACGACCATACCGAGCAACATTCTCATCATACCAATCTCTATCGCTCCAATTACCATCTCTTTCATTCATCCAACCTTGATTCCCATCTTTCCTTTGAAAGACCAGTTGAGAACCCACCGTTTGGTTACCAACATATTGAACTTCTTCATCATGGAGTGCTTCAAAATTACCATCCTCTCATCGTTTACCACATCACCTACAACATTCACGTTTTTATGGCTACCTCTTTGAAGAGGTTCCATCACATGCTTAGTAATAAGATCAAGTTGGGTCAGCACTCAGGTCATATTTTCATCATGTTCTTGATCTTTTCAGAGTATTTCCTTGGTCACAACTAAAGATACTGAAATAGCTTTATTTTCCCTTGTATGCCATGCTCAATTCATTTTTGCCATTTGGTCTAGCTAGCAAAGTCGAAGCCACCACAAATAGTTGTCTCATAATACCGTCACCCACAAGTTGGTCAGCTGCCACTTTGTTAGCTTTGTTAAGACTCTGACAAAACATTTGTAACAACACTTTATTTGGGAGACCATGATCTGGACAACGAAGCAAAGACTTTTGAAAATGAAGCCACGTTTCATGCAAAGACACATCATCACGACTTTGATAATTAATAATTTCATGAGGAACTAGGAGCATTTTGGATGTGAAAAAGAATTTTTAAAGAAAAGCGTCGGTCAACATTTTCCAAGAGATAATAGAGTCACAAGGGAGTTCCACAAACCAATGAGATGTTTCCTAATAAAAGAAAAAGGGAACTTGCAACTGAATAGCCTCTTGTGTGACACCTAGGAAAGTGAATAGCTCACACACATCACAAAGTTTCTCAAGTGTTTGTGAGAGTCTTTATGAGCTAACTTCCCAAACAAACCCTTCACTTAGAGTAGTTGGAGCATCGGGTTCATCATGTGGAAGTTTGAGTTACCGCCCAAAGGAGGCAAATGGATTGCACCTGCCCATATTAACAACATCTCCTTGTTCATTCATATTAGCACCTGACGAAATCACCAAAGACACAAGATGCAAATTAAAAGGAACAACTTCTAAAAACAAGTTCAAAATAACACTTCAATGAAAGAATCAAATATTAATCCCTAGCAATGGTGTCATTCTTTATAATGCTCAAATTACTCTCTTACCATTGGAAGGGTAGGCAGTCACTGTAAATATAATCCCAACTATAAAGGGTCGAGGTCGATCCCACAAGGACTGGAATACTAGATTCTAACTCCAAAGTTATTAGTTGAACAAGTTAATTGTAATTACTATGAAAATTTATTTGGAATTAGACTAGATTACTACTAATTATGAAGTTGAACAATTAAAATGTAGTTGATGGATGAAAGTATGTCAGGGATGTGTGTAGTTGAATATAATTTCAACAAATGGGTCTCAATTATTAAATCTAATAGCTAATTTGCTTATTGGTAGGCTAGAAAGCTGGTAACTACAACCACAATTAAATCAATTACGGCGTATTGATGTGAATCAATTCAGACTTCGCATGAAATTTACATAAGAGCCGAAGGAACCTATACAAATTAATAGCTAAACGATTTAAAACCTTAGTCAGTTTAATTCTATAATGGCATTTAACACCAATAGGCAATACCTATGACTATTACACAATCCTTCCGGTGCAAATACTTATGTTCTTGCAATATTCAAAGATCTAAACATGAATCTCAGTTTGCAATCTTAGATTACTAATTATGATTAAAGGAAAGTATAAACCCACATCGAATTCACATATATTATTCAATTAAATAAAAGATCCATTACAAAAAATTAATTTCTAACTACATTACACATCCCCATAATAGGGAATTTAGCCAATCATGCTTAAAATAAAACTAGAGTTACCAAAAGGGTTGTCCATGGCTATGAGTTATAAAATCTAGATAATACTTAGTGTATAATCCTCCTGTCTTCTCTCAATTCTTCCTCCCAAAGTCAAGTACAAGACTCTTCTTCTCTAAGTCACAAATTCTGTGATTATGTTATGTACTGAGAATGTGTAATTGTGTACTTTAGAAAATCTCCCCCTTGACCCTTTATACCTAACACAAAAGTACCTTTCATTTTCCCTCAGTACACTATTCAACATTCATAGTTGGGATTTTTGAACACATTCAACGATCCTCTCAATGGTCACACCATTGTTGTTTTGAACTACTTATAGGTCTCCTTGATTCTGTAAACTTCGGCGACGAAACTGTAGATTATCGAATCACTTCAGAGATTCACCAAATAGTGACAACCCCTCTTCGAATTTAACATCAATTTTGATGCCCTCCTTGCTAGATTCTGTAAATTTTATCTACGACCATTGTAGACCACCGAATCACTTCAGCGATCTGCCAATAGTACTTTCCATCGTCAAGTTGAACATCATATGAGGGGTATGGATTTATTAAATTAGGCGATCACTTGTTCATGTTTGGCGTACCGTTGAACATGCAGGCGATGATCAATTTTGACCGCCTTGTGTATATTTCTTCTCCTTTTGACTTGATTTGCTATGATTTATCCCTTCATGCATGTTTTTTCTCATTCCTAGCATCATAAATGTGACCGTCGCCTTTCTTTACAGATTTCAATCCTCAAACTACTGTCACATTCGGTGTTGCATGTACTGATTCAGCGATCCGTTGAATTAATTTAGCGGTAAAAAATACCATTGCCGAAAGTGACAGAACTTCGCATCAAGAACCAGGTATAAAAAAGCATGTGTGTGACAACTCGGCACATCACCAAGTCAAATTCGGCAGTCAAAATGACTATCACCAAAATGACTGGCTGGGCCAACTTTCCCAAAGATCAAAATTCAATCACATTATATAAAATGAGAGAAAATTCACACACTACCCTACCAAGTTAATCGTCACACATGCTCATAGGTTTATTCTATGCTAACATTCTCATTATAACTATGGATTCGATTAAACGATGACTATACCCTTAAGAAAGATGTCACCTACTCTATCATCAGAAAAGTTCAAATCGTTCAATCAAATTTGTTGGTTACTCAGACTTCACCACAACCCACAAATCAAACAAGTCTAACAAGCATGCATTTGCGATTATAGAATCAAACATTCCATGGAAATATCCCAATAAATGTTTCTCAACAAGTCATCATGATCAAAATAGGCCAAAATACAATCTTATACAATGATTAAGTAACACATTCATCAAATGTAACCTAGGCCCATAGCATATGCCCAATCAATTTCACCAATCATTCATAAAATTAAGAACCCAACTAAGGCAAGTACACTAAAGACATAGGTTTCTACAAGCATCAAAACAACATATCACACATGATTTTCAATGAATTTCAATCACACACCATGATTCACAGGCTTCAAACATCACAATTGAAACCTTATTCAAACCCTTACTACTTAAGATTAGCTAAAAAGCAAAAACAATGGGTCGAAAACATACCTTGATGGTGGTGCAAAAATAATTAGATGAACCTAGTAAAATTTTATTTATGAAATCTACAAAATCCCAAAAGAAAATGTAAATTTAGAACCTACAAGGCGCTTATTTACTTAGGAAGTGAAAAGGAGGTAAGATGAAAAGTGAAGGGGTGAAGATTTGAAAGGCTTTCATATTGGTCTATTGGGCGCGAAATTCGATGATGCTGACTTACTCTACCGAACATATTTGGCGATGCGCCAAATGTATTCCTGATCACCTTTTGTTACCGTGATCAAATCTTTTCCTTAGCACCAAAAGGTGGTGGAATTTGTCATCGCCCAACCAATTCAATGATCCACCGATTCAACTTTGACCGCCTAATTTGGCAACACCTAAAGAGTCATCAACTGGCTTAAAAGGTGATCAGATCAGTGGTTGTCATTTCAACTCGACGATATGTTGATCTGGCACATTGTGTCACCCTTTTTCTTCCACCTGAAATTCTCCATTTCACAAACCTGCACGAGTAACGACCATTATTTTAAGACTTACCATTCTTGAGTTGCCTCCCAAGCAACACCTTATATAATGTTGTGAAAGTCCTTCTCTAATCAAGAGTTCCAACAATGATCAACCACCAACACCACTTGGAGGTCTTTTGATTGCTTCATAGCATTGCAAATAAACACCACCTACTCATCATTCACTCTAAACTTCAGACCACCTCTCTCTATGTCCATCAATGCCCTCCTAGTAGTCAAGAATGATCTACCGAGGATGATGGACATATCCACATCCACTTCGTAATCAAGTATCACAAAATTGTTTGGTAAGATGAATTTGTCAACTTTTGCCAACACATCATGTAATACCCCAACCGGTCTTTTGATGGACAGATTGACCATTAACAATCTCATAGTTGTCGGTAAAAGGGTATCTAACCCTAACCCTTCAAATATGGCTAGAGGTATGAGGTTGATACTCGCCCCTAAATCACACAAAGACTTACCAAATTTGCAAGCCCTAATTGTACATGGAATGTAAAAGCGCCTAGGTCATCCTTCTTTGCAACAAAATGATTTGTCATTATTGCACTGCAGCAGTGCGATACTTTAATTGTTTCATATTCCATCTTCCTCTTTTTGATCACAAGTTCCTCCATAAATTTTGTGTAACCAAGAATTTTCACTAAAGCTTTAACCAATGGAATATTGATAGAAAGGGAGTTGAAAATGCATAGAAACTTCTGGAACTTAGTGTTTTCCTCCTTCTTTTTCGGTCTTTAAGGAAATGGAGGATCAATCTTGACCTAGGAAGCCTTCAACTTTGAGGAATAGGCAAAATTTTTGGGGTATACACTTTTAGCCTTAATTGAATTACCCCAACTTTCTCAATACTATCACTCCCGGTACTGCCAAGAGTGTTCCCTTCCTCATTCACAACCATATCACTGTCTTCCACTTCCAATAAAGAAGCATTGACTCCATTTTCTAACTTAACATCTAGCAGAGGTATATCTCCTTCCACAACCTTACCATTACATGTCGTAATGGCCACGCACTGCTGGTTATCACCTTTTGAATTGGCTACCATGTCACTAGATAAGCCTCCCTTTGGACTTTGGTTTAGATGGACTGAGATCGCGCCAAGTTGTGTTTCCAAGTGCTTGATAGATGTTGAGTGTGAAGTCATCGTTTGGCTTAAATGGGAAAATCTGACTTCATTTATTTCAATATCTTATTCGAAGCCTTTACTTTGTTAAGAATTCTCGTAAGCATATCTTTGGTTCAGAAGCTTTTCGGATTCACAACAGGCTCTATGGGCTTCAACCTATTATGAGGTGGGATGTAACAATTTCTCTCACCTTCCCTTTATCTCTAACCTCCTGAGTGATCTTGCCATTCTCTTCAGCCATTTCCATTGCTCCAACTTTGGTTCCCAGATGGCTTTGGAAAGGCCGATCGAGAACCCATGACTCGATTACTCATATAGTACACCTTCTCATTATAACGATCATCATAAAAAAAACTATCAAAAGTCATATCACTCACACTACCCATAGCATTTACACTTTTTCCACCACCACCCATCACATGCATTGTTAAGAGATTATGTTAAGTCATCATCTTGGCCATATTCTCATCTTGTTCTTAATCCTTGGCCAATTTCTCCTTGGATAATATATTTTGTGTATAGGAAGTAAGGTCTTCATGGTTACACCAAGCTTCGTTTATCTTCTTCATGTCATCTAATTATTCTGAGGTTGCAGCAAAGGCTTGCTTCAGTATGCCCCCTCTTACTAATTGATCATGCAGGCTCACATAGAAGTTCTTATGACCCGGTCCTAGGTCCTAGGAGTGACATGGTGAATAGAAACTTGAGAGTCCCCCAAAAAGCCTCATAGCATCTACATACACATCATCGGTTCAAAAGCGCATAGTAAAGAAATAAACATATAGTTCTGACGGATGGGAAAGTATGACTCACGTTATGGATATGTCATAAGGATAGGGATTCACATGGATTCACATAGCACATAGCACATAAGAACTAAGGGGTGGGTAAGTATGACTCACGAATGGGCATAGAAAGGACTCGGGTCTTTCCACCTTTCCATAACTCATCATGAACATAGCATCATATCATCAATATCAAGAGATAGCCATAATCATACTCTTCATACGCAAATAACATAACACACCAGAATCTCATACATAGAGTTTACATGTTTGTCCAAAATGCCTCTAAGTCATATATTAGGACGGGGGCCAAAACATGTGTGGGCCTCACCCATAAAGTAAAGACATAAGTAGAAATAGCATAATGGGTAGATAGAAGGTGGTTGGTCCTTGAATGATGGGACTCATTACAAGAAACTCTCATAATCCAAGTTAACCGTTAAGAGGTGGATAAAGATAGTCTTGATCCCTACATGGTTAGATCATGTAGGAAAAAAGTATGCATTAGTATCTTTAAATGCACTAAGTATGCGGGCATGCAATGCATGTGAACTCATTAAACTTTCATTCAATTTTAGATGACAAGAGCATACATATAGAAAGAATTATATATACAAGGAAGAGTAATATATCAATATGCAATTAAATCCATGATGCATGAAATGCAAAAATACTTCAACATACGGGGATGAGACCTCAACCGACATCTAGATCATGTGCGCTATTACATGGAATTTCAGTGTCTTCTTTAGACTGAATAAGAGGTGACCTACTTTCCAAAGGTAGACCATACTTCTCCTTATAGACCTCCCATTTCGGAGAAGTAACCTTACCTTACTGGCACTCCCATTGTGGTAAGGTTTTTTCATTCAAACATAATCATTCATAAAGGGGCATAAACATGAACCTATGCTGGCACATAGTTGTTGGACTAGATGACTAGACCCTTGGAGATAGTCCTCCACACACGAGTCCACTCAGTGCTAAGTCATCATCCCACGAGAATACATATACATATACGTTCTTTCAAAGAGGCATAAGTCATTCCAAATCATTTCCATCCATACTTAGACTTAAAAGTCAAACATACTTCATAAACATGCATACTTGGGCTAAAAAGCCAATTCATACTTCAATTCATGCATACTTTGGCTAAAAGGTCAATTCAAACTTTATATCATACTTTCATGCATAGGAACAGCTTATTCATACTTGTACATGTTTGTGTAAATACCCATAATTGCTCAAAGAGCCATATCATGGACATTAGGTGATCACACATGTCGTGTCATAACCATACTTTCCTTAAAATCATATTCATAAACATAATTCGGTCTTAACCCACATCATAAACTTCATGAAAATCAATGTTCATTAATGCATATGCCATGAGTGATGAGATAGCATGGGCAATAGAGATTCATACAAAAAATAACAATATAAGATGAAATTAATGTAAATACATGAAGAAATTCACAATTAAAGCATACTTGAGATTACACATGCCTAAATTCAACATTTAAAAGGACATGCATATTTAAACCTTCACAATATCAATGCAATTAAACTTATTAGGGCCTAAATCACTTTAAAAACATCAATTAAATACAGCTCATATATTAATTAAATCAAATCAACATTAATTTAAAAGGCCCATATTCAAAGTAAGCTTAAAATTCATAAATCAAGGAGTGAAAAGTGTTTGGGATCGTCAAGGATGAAAGGAACAATGAATCAACACCACATACCTTAGATAACTTAGAAGAATTAAGATAAAATTGGTTGGAGAAGAAGATCCTTCCTTGAACTCAAAGTTAAATCTCCAATGGCACTCTTGAAAAGAGTTCTTCGAACAGAGAATTTGAATATTCTAAGTGTAATGAATAAATTTGAATGACGATACACAAGTATGGGTGTTTTTAGGGGTTTAGGATAGGTTAGAAAGTTATAAACGACCCTTAATTATCAAAATTACAAGAAAATCATTAATGAAATGAGCATTAAAAGAGTCCAGGTGGCCCGTGAAAGGGTACCACAGCCCGAGCACATGACCACAGACCGAACAAGAGTCTGTGGTAGGGTCTTCAGACACTTAGCCAATCTTTCAAACTAAGGAAATTTTGACTGATGGTTCATGGTCTATTCGAAGGTGCACTGACTATACAACGATCCGTACAATTGATTCAAGTTTCGAGACGATAATTTTATACTTAGAATCGGACAAGGGCTTCACGAAATACCTCACCATGGCTGGTGGTGAGGATCACAAGACCCCGCCATGGCTCGTGGTGGGTTGCACAGCTCATGAAAGATCCCTTGGTGGTTGCCTTAGTCAAATTCTTGGCCTGAAGGCCGGAGCTCCTAGAAAGGCCCTCTTCCATGGCTAGTGGTGATGACCAAAACTTGTGGGTAGTTCCCTGGAGGGCTACTAAGCCTCAAATCCTTTTTTAAGACACACAAAGCCAAAAACAAACATTCCCTATGGGTCACACACCTCCAGAACTTGATTTAAGCATCAATAAAGTCTCATGAGATTTGGATCCTTACATCATCTGGCTCTTGGGAAAATTCATCCTCAAATGAGAAACGAATAGCTTGAAAGGGTTGACTTGATCATGAAACATTTTAACATTGGAACACAATGTATAACCCATTTCTTAAAAATCATAAAATCATTAAAACTCATGTCAAAACATTCTTTAAATCATTTTCGGGCACATGTATGCATGTCGCATCATGAAAGATAAAGAGTGAAAGAATTAGGACCATTTAGAATAGGAAGAATCTAATACCTTAGGCTTGTGTAGATTGGAAAAGATAGGGATATTGCCTCATCATGTTCGTCTCTGCCTCACATGTAGCACTCTTCATATGTTGATTCCTCCAAAGCACTTTAACTGAAGTCACATCCTTGTTGCAAATCCACTTTACCTGTTTATCAAAAATCTCAACCAGATGCTCTTCATAGGACAAGTTCTCTTCAACCTCAGCACGTTCTAAGGGCACAATTGGACTAGGATCACCAACCAACCTTCTACACATGGACACATGGAAAATCGAGTGAATAGAACTCATCTCCAATGGAAAATCCTATCTATAGGCCACATTGCCAATCCGCTCAACAATCTCATATGGGCCTATACACCAAGGGCTTAACTTGCCCTTTTTACCAAAATGCATTACACCCTTCATAGGAGAAACTTTTACATACACCCAATCACCATCATGGAACTCAAGATCCCTCTTCCTAATATCTAAATAAGATGTTTGGCAACTTTGAGCCATCCTCAACCCCTCCCTAACCAATGTCACCTTTTCCATGGCTTCCATCACCATATCTGGGCCAATCAATGCCATCTCTCGCAACTCAAACCATCCTACCGGGGATCCACACCTTCTCCCATATAAAGCCTCAAATGGTGCCATACTAATGCTAGCATGAAAACTCTAATTATAGGCAAACTCGATAAGCGGTACATGATCATCCCAATTACCCTCGAATTCCAACACACAAGCCCTTAACATGTCTTCCAAAGTTTGAATTGTCCTTTCGTCTTGTCCAGCGATTTGAGGATGGAAAGTGGTGCTTAACTTTACCTTAGTGCCAAGCCACTTTTGAAATGATTTCCAAAAGTGAGAAGTAAATTGAGTACCACATCCGATATGATAAACATGGGTAAACCATGCAACCTAACCAATTCTCGAATATATAACATTGCATAATCTTTGGCATTGTAGGTAGTCTTGATGGGTAGGAAATGTGCCAATTTGGTCATCCTATCAATGATAACCTAAATAGAATCAAATTGCTTTCAGGTACGGGGAAAACCAACCATAAAATCCATATTCACATCTTCCTACTTCCAAGTAGGAATCTCAATATCTTGAGCCAAACCATCCGGTCTTTGATATTCTACCTTTACTTGTTGACAATTAGGATATTCAAATACAAACTTGGCTATGATCACCTTTCTAAGACCATCAACATCTGAAACACACAACCGATCTTAATACTGAAGCACACCATCTCCCTCTTGGGAGAAAACCTCTACCTTCTGTTCTGCAACCAACTTTTTAATTTAACCAAAGATGGGTCCAAGTCTTATTTTGCCTTAATATCAACAACCACTGAAGACTCAGCCCCACTCTGAACATGAATGCCACCATCATTAGAGTCAGCCAATCTAACACCCAATCTATACAAACGATGGACATCTTTTACCTATTCTTTCTTTCCTTCATTAACATGGGCCACACTACCTATTGATAACCTACTAAGAGCATCAGCTATAACATTTTCCTTGCCGAGATGATATTGAACAATCATGTCATAATTTTTGAGAAGTTTTAACCACCTTCTTTACCTCAAATTAAGATCTCTTTTGGTGAACACATATTGCAAGCTCTTGTGATTGGTGTACACATCAACATGAGCCCCATATAAATAATGTCTCCAAATTTTTAAAGCAAACACCACAGTCGCTAATTCAAGATGATGAGTTGAATAATTTTGTTCATTCACATTTAATTGCCTTGATACATAAGCTATCACCTTACCATGTTGCATGAGCACACAACCCAACCCAATCCAAGAAGTATCACAATATACAACAAATCCATCTAAGCCATCTGGTAAGGTCAAAATAGGAGCTAATGTAAGCCGATCTTTCAAAGATTAAAAACTCTTTTCACACTCATCCGACCATAAACTTGGCCTTGTTTTGAGTTAACTTAGTCAATGGAGATGCAATGGATGATAAACCTATAACAGAGATCATGTAATAACCAGCCAATCCAAGAAAACTTTGAATATCCTAAGGGTTCAATGGTCTAGGATAATTCTTCACGGCCTCAGTCTTCTTTAGGTCAATCTTAATGTCGTCACCGAATACCACATGACCAAGAAAATCTACTTCACTCAACCAAAACACACATTTACTGAACTTGGCATACAATTGTTTCTCCCTCAAAGTCTGA
The DNA here is from genome assembly GCA_029948455.1 of Solanum rostratum. Lineage (NCBI taxonomy): Eukaryota > Viridiplantae > Streptophyta > Magnoliopsida > Solanales > Solanaceae > Solanum > Solanum rostratum. Next base: position 28,195,868 of record CM057054.1, read on the forward strand.
AGAACCAACCTCAAATGATCCATATGCTCCCGCTCACTTCGAGAATAAATCAGGATATCATCAATGAAGACAACCATAAAACTATCAATAAATGACCAACACCCGATTCATAAGATGCATAAACACTGTTGGAGTATTAGTCAAGCCAAACGACATCACCATAAATTCAAAATGCCCATATCTAGATTGGAAAGCCATTTTGAGAATATCACACTCTCTGACCCTCAATTGTTGAAAACTTGAATGGAAGTCAATCTTTGAGAAATGGGTAGCTCCTTGGAGTTGATCAAACAAGTCATTGATCCTTGGAAATGGATATTTATTCTTGATGGTCACTTTATTCGATTGCCTATAGTTGATTCACATTCGGAGTGACCCATCTTTCTTTCTTACGAATAATACGGGAGCACCCTACGGCGATATACTGGGTCTAATAAAGAATTTCTCCAATAAACCCTTCAACTGATCCTTCAACTCCTTTAATTCATCTGGTGCCATACGATAGGGAGGAATAGAAAAAGGTTGAGTATCCAAAATGAGATATTGCCAAAGTCTACTTCCCTTTTAGGAGAAATACCAAGAAACGTTTGGGGAAAAACATCTGAAAACTCATTAACCACAGAAACAAACTTAGAGTAGGTGACTCAGACTTCACATCTCTAACCCTCACAATTAGATGGATGCACCCTTTAGAAATCATTTTCCAGGCATTGAGATAGGACATAAACCAACCCCTGATAGTAGAATCACTACCTTTCCACTCAAGAACGGGCTCATTCGAAAATTAAAATTTGATGTTTCGGGTTCTAAAATCAATAGAGGCATATGAAGAATGCAACCAATCCATCCCAAGAATACCATCAAAATCAAACATCTCAAGTTACACAAGATCACACTAAAGAACTTTATGTAAGACAGAGACAGAACCACCCAGATAGACTCTTTGGGCAACAATAGACTCACGCACGGGAGTATAAACTAAAAAGGGCTCCCTTAAAATTTCAGGACTCAATCCAACATAACAACCAAAAGAGGATTCACAAAATATAAATTTGCACTCGGGTCAAGAAAAGCATAAGCATCAAAATCAAAGACTTTTAAAATACCTGTCACTACATCCGGAGTCTCCTCTGCTTCCTGTCAAGCATGCAAAGCATATAACCTGTTGTTTCTGGGTGCACTACCTTGTGGAGCGTTTTTTCTAGCCTTGATCACCTTGGGCCATCTGCCTCTAACCCTTCTTGGCAGCTTTAGGATGATTAGCAACCTTGTGGCCCCTATCACCATACCTAAAACAAGCACCTCAACTTCTCAAGCATGCACCTAAGTGACTCTTCCCACATGTATTACACTGAGAAGGCATTGCCCAACCTCCCATGTGTGCTTTGGGAGGAGGCAATCTATCAATGGTGACCTTTGCATTCGAAACCTGGCATTGTTGAAAGCGACCATATCCACTACCACTCCTAAAGATGGAGAACCCACAACCATAATGGGTTGTCTTGGAATCATTCACCCTCTTCTCCTTGAGCTTTTCCTCTTCAATCAGTTCAGCATAAGTCATGAGCCTGTAGATATTCATATCACAAATAAACATAACCGTAAGATATTCTTTCACAACCAAATCAGACATCCCAGAAATAAACTTGTGCAATTTTGCACGAGAGTCAGTCACTAACATAGGAGCATACTTTGAGAGATTTGTGAATTTGAGGGCATATTCCCTCACACTCATACCACCCTGCTTGAGGTTGATAAATTCTGTCATTTTGGCCTCCCTAAGATCAAAAGGAAATAAACAGTACATAAAGGCAAACTTACACCCTTCCCAACTAACCCCATCATCACCAATTCTCTCCATCAACCATTGGGTGTACCATACTTGAGCCACATCCTTCAACTGATAGACGGCTAGCTCAACTCTCTCTTCTGAAGTCACCCCATGACTTATTAATGAAGTCTTAGGCATCTTCATCACCTTTTGACCCATAAAACTCTAGAGGGTTCATTCGGGTGAAATCTCTCACCCTAGCAATTGGAGTTGGAGGATGAAGAGGAAGATAGGCCTGCCTAGCATGGTTGGCCACCACTTGGGCAAGCATGGCAAAGGCAGTCCAAAATTCATATTGAGTAACCAGCTCCCCATAGACTCTTGAGGGACTAAGTCCTCATTGATCGGGTCTTGCCTTAGTAGAGGGGCTCTTCCTAGAGGCATCTTCTGTAAGGCGTCAAGGACATTGTCAAAGTTAGAAAGTCTCTAGACAGGGTTCATAGCACGACATAAGAAATGAAGAAGTGAGACAACTCCTAGAATGCCATCATAGCTAACTACTCATAGGTATGGTGCACTTCACAGCCTAGGGCCTGGGAGGTATATGATGAATGGGAACTCGAGAGTTCCCAAACAAGCCTCATAGTATCCACATACACATCATCATTTTGAAACACATAGTTCTAAGGGACGGGAACGTATTACTCATGCTATGCAAATGTCATACAGATAGGGATTTGCATGGATTCACATAGCATATAAGAACAAAGGGGCAGATAAGTATGAATCAAGCTATGGGGATAGAAGGGACTTAGGACTTAAAACATTTCCCTAAATCATCATGAACATATCATCATATCATCAACATCAAGAAATAGCCATAATTATACTCTTCATATGTAAATAACATAACATATCACAATCCTGTACATAGAGTTTACATGGTGTCCAAAAACTGCCTCTAAGTCATAGATTAGGATGGAGGCCAAGATATGTCCTGGGCTCACCCTCAAAGTAAAGAAATAAGCGGCAATAGCGTAATAAGTAGATAGAAGGTGGTTGTTCCTTGAATGGTAAGACTCACCACAAGCAACTCTCACAATACAAGTTAACCGTCAAGAGGTGGAGGAAGATAGTCTCCGGTCCCTACATGGTTATATCATATAGGTAAAGAGTATGAGTTAGTATGTTTGAATGTACTAAGTATGCGAGCATGCAATGCATGTGAACTAATTAAACCTGCATTCAATGTTAGATGATAAGAGCACATATATAGAAAGAATTATATATACAAAGAAGAGTAATATATCAATATGCCATGAAATCCATGATGCATGAAATGCCATAATACTTCAACATACGGGGATGAGACCTCAACCAAAATCTAGACCATGCGAGCTATTACACGGAATTTTGTGTCTTCCCAACACTGAATAAAAGAGGTTACCTACTTGCCAAAGGTAGATTATACTTCTCCTTACGGGCCTCCAATATCAGAGAAATAACCTTACCTTACGGGAACTCCCATTTTGGTAAGGAATTTTCATTCATAACATAATCATCCACAAAAAGGCATAAACATGAACCTATGCTAGCATATAGTTATGGGGCTAAGTGATTGGACTCTTGGAGATAGTCCCCCACACGAGTCCACTTGGTTCTAAGTCATCATCTCACGAGAATACATATATATATACGTGCTTTCAAGGAGGCATAAGTCATTTCAAATCATTTCCATGCATACTTTGGCTTAAAAGACAAACATATTTCATAAACATGCATACTTGGGCTAAAAAGTCAATTCATACTTCAATTCATGCATACTTTGGCTAAAAATCCAATTCATACTTCATGTCATACTTTCATGCATAGGAATAACTAATTCATACTTGTACATGGTGTAAACACCCATAATTGCTCAAAGATTCATATCATCGACATTACATGATCACATTTCATGTCATAATCATACTTTCCTTAAAATCATATTCATAAACATAATTGGGTCTTCCCACATCATTAACTTCATGAAAATCAACATTCATGTATGCATATTCCATGAGTGATGAGAGAATAGCATGGGCAATAGAGATTCATACTTAAAATAACAATATAAGATGAAATCAAAGTAAATCCAAAAAAATATTCACAATTAAAGCATATTTGGAATTACCCATGCCTAAATTCAACATTTAAAGGGACATGCATATTCAAACCTTCATAATATCAATGTAATTCAACATATTAAGGCCTAATTCACTTTAAAAACATCAATTTAATATAGCTCATATCTCAATTGAATCAACTCAACATTAATTTAAAAGTCTCATATTCAAAGGAAACTTGAAATTCATAAATCAAGGAGTGAAAAGTATTTGAGGTCTACATGGTTGAAAGGAACCATGAAGCAATCCCACATACCGTAGATGACTTAGAAGAATTAAGAAGAAATAGGTTGGAGAAGAAGCCCTTCCTTGAGCTCCAAGTTAAATCTCCAATGGCGCTCTTGAAAGGTGTTCTTCGAAGAGAGAATTTGAATATTTTAAGTGTAATGAATGAATTTGAATGAGGATAGAGGAGTTTAGGTCTTTCTAAGGGTTTATGATTGGTTAAAAAGTCACAAACGATGAGAAAGTCATTAATGAAATGAGCATTAAAAAGAGTCCAGGAGGCCCGTGAAAGGGCACCAAGGCCCGTGCACATGACCACGGATCGTACAAGGGTTCGTGGATAGGATCTTCAGTCACTTCACCAATTTTTTAGACTACAGACATATCTATTGAAGGTTCACGATCTATTCAAAAGTGCAATGATCGCACAACGGTCAGTACAAATGACCCAAGTTTCGAGATGGTAATTTTATACTTAGAAACATAATTTAGGACGTGGGCTTCACGAAACACCTCACCACGGCTTGTGGTGAGGACCACGAGCCTCCACCGTGGTGGGTTGTTTGACTCATGAAGGAGCCCTTGGTGGCTGCCTTAGCCGAACTCTTGGCTTGAAGGTTGGGGCTCCTACCAAGGCCCCCTTCCATGGCTAGTGGTGAGGTCCACGACTCATGGGAGGTTCCCAGGAGGGTTGCCAAGCCTCAAATATTTTCTTAAGCCACAAAATTCCATACACAAATATTCCCCATGGGTCACACACCTCCAGAAACTTGATTAAACATCAATAAAGTCTCACGAGATTCGAGTCCTTACTGAAGTATTGAATAAGAAGAAGATGATCTAGAACTCCTTGATTTGGTCATTGGAGTAGGAAATTCTGGAACCTTGACCATGGTTCATGCAACAGGTTTCCCATATACTCTTAAAATTTTCAACACTCCTCCTGAGATTCACCATTTTTTAGGGAGGAAAGAATCATTTCAGAAGTTGATATGCTATGAAAATACAATAATTTTGATGCTTAAAACATGAAATTTTGTGTGTTCTCAATGCTATGTTAGTTGGTTTTATGTGTTTGATGTTATATTTGCAGGATTCCAAGGCTGACCTTGATTTTATGAAGAAATGCAGAAGTTGTTAATTTTTGTGCAGTATGAGACCCTTTACGGGTCGTAGAACACTCTATGGGTCGTGAAGTAGGTTTCGTGGAAGATTCCAGTGAGGGCCTAATTTTCTAAAGTTGATTTTACGAACATGCAGACGGGGTGTAGATTTATGTACAAGTCGTAGACCTTGGTACGTGCCCTGAGGATTAGAGATTAGGATTTTCTGAAGATTCATCAAATGAAACACCCCTACAAGTCGTACACTACTTTACAGGTCATAGAGGGGGTATCGTAGACTTGAAGCCCAATTTTGCAGTAGCATTGTACGAGACCCTAATTACAGGTCGTGGATCTAATATGGTCCGTAAACCCTTTCGTGAGGCGTGCTGACCCAGTTATCCTAATGTGTTTAGGACTTTTCTTTTACATATTATAAATATATTTTTTAGGTTATTTTTCAGAAGTTTTTTTCGCAGAGTACTCAAAAAACTCAGTAATTAGAGAGAGAAAAGTGTGAGATAACATTGGAGAGTTTTTTAAAACACTTGTACTTTGATTTCATCTTTAATCTTATGATTCTCTTTGAAGTTGGATTTGCTTGTTCTTAATTCACTTGTGTAAGTGCTCTATTATGTTCTTCCAATTCATAATTCTTGCATCTACACAAATCATGTGTAGCTAAATCCACAACTAGGGTTGTGGGAACCATAAAAAACTAACGATGTAAAATCGGATAATTCATAATTCTTGGAAAATGTGCATGCATGTATTAATTAAATCTCTTTGCTTTGCATGTTTTCTAGTGATGGCCAACATTAGAACCTGCCTAGTGTTACGGACTGGAGCAAGGTAGTAATAGATTAATTAATAGGATTCAATTGATGTGTTTTCATCTAATGAACCGAACTAGGCCAAGGGGAGGTTGTACTAGGACTAATAGGTAAGGGTTAGTAATGCATACTATGGAGATGGGCCAAGTCACATAGTAAAATTTGCCTCTTACCTTTGACAAAAGGGCTTGGTGAACTTAACTTACGATCCTGCATGCTACACACTAGAAGAAAATTAGGTTATCCGATCATACTGAGATAGTAAATCATTGGGAACAATATACCCTAGTTTCTCTTCATATTATTTTCACTTTTGTATTAGTTTGGTTTATTTTACATTGATTATTGCAAACCCCCTAGGGAAGTAAGTCGGTTAACTACTCAAATTGCAGTCATTGAATTCTCTTGAGTCTACGTACTTCCTTGGGTTCAACCCTAACCTTGGTTAGATTCTATTTCTTGACAATGACCGCTTTATCCTCTAAAAGAAGATGTAACTTTGGCTACATCATGATTTTGGCGTCGTTACCGGAGAATTCGACTATACTTAGTTAATTCATAAGTGATTTGGGTGTTAATCCTTATTTCCTACATTTTACTTCTTTTTTTGTTTTTTTGTTCTTTTTCAGGGTGTAAGTGTAGTGTATGCCCAACACATGAAGTTGAGGCAATCTCTTGACTCCGTTTGACCCAGAGATCCAGAAGACATTGAGGAGAATGGCCTAAGATAACGGTAACAATGCGGCCAATACAGCTCTGAACAGGAACAAAAATGAGAATATTAATCATGAGAACACACCTCCTCTTGAAGACATTGCTCCATAGTCTCATGACTTTAATGCCAATGCCTATAAGTGGAATCAATATAGGCTTAATTTGCTGGCTATGGAGGTGACTGCAGCTATTATGTTGCCACTACTGGCAGCTGACACAAAGTTCATAGTCTCGAGTGGGTTGCTTCAGATGCTACAGAACTGTGGCATATTTGTGAGCTTACCATTGAAGGATCCACGTAGCCATCTACACAATGTTGCATTTGTCTGCAAGAGTGTGATGGGAACATAGAATTTATCAATGAATGCTATGGGACTTCATGTCTTCCCATTATCTCCCATGGGCAATGTTGTGTTATGTCTATTTGAGCTCCCACAGATTTCAATCACCAGTTGGGATGAATTGCAGAGGGCCTTTTTGGAAAGGTACTTTCCTAAATCGAAGAAGCTCTAGTTGAAGGACCATATCAACAACTTTGAGCAATTTCTTGGTGATTCAATTAGTACTACTTGAGAGTGGTTCACTGAGTACTTAAGGAGTGTCCCCGACCATGGAATCACTGACAATGTCCTGGTATAGATTTTCTATCGAGCCCTAGATGCGAATAATCAAGCATGTGCATACACCATCTTGGGAGGTGTGTTTGTAGAGAAACCATTTGCAGAAATTCCTAAGCAGCTAGATATGGTGGCCAAACTGAATCATGTGTGGAGGCCCATGAATAAGCTTTCAACTAAATGCTCGGGTGCGACCAATATAAGTCCAGAGCAAGCAAAAATAAATGAGGAGTGCATGGGGATGCCCGCTCAAAGTAATGCGAATATGGAGATGCTAGTGAGGCAGACACAAGAACTAACTAGGGCTAGAAGCATCTAAGAAAGCTACTACACCACGTAGAACAGAGGTTACGAGAAGAAAATGCTAAAGAGGACCGCAAGAATAGTTGTAGGAGAGGTCGTTAATTGCCCACCCCACCCCCACCCCCCACCCCCACACAATCGTGATATAAGAACTAAGAATCCCAGAGTTGAGAAGATGCTTAGCCAGCTTTGAGAAAATGTGATGCACAAGATGAGACCTTGAAGGATATTAAGTCTGACGTTGTCAATATAAACCCAAAAATTGAGCATCATGCTATTGCGATCAAAAGGCTCGACTGTCAGTTTGGACAGATATCAACATAACTAAATCAGATTCAGAGAGGCATAATGACCGACACCATAGCTCAAGATCTAAAGGATACTAAATGGTACAAGATAAAAACAATTAGTAGTGAGGGGAGCACCCTTGAACCTTCTACAGACACTGACAAGGGAACACAAAATCATGAGGAAGTCTAAGTATTCAAGTTGTCTATGTCATGCCGCGATAATAAATCAGGTGCTGCTTAGGAGGCAACCCAAGGTGGATACTGACACTTAGGCGCTCGGGTATAATTTTTGACTCCTTTTACTTTATTTTTCTTTGATTGCGTGCGTTGGGGGTCTATGCACATCCTTTTTATGGGTGTGGGTAGTTATGGCCTCGGTGAAGTCTGAGTAGCTTGGGTCCATAACTACGCCAATTTTTTATCTTGGGGTTTTCTTGCATGTGTTCTTTTTTCCCATGGATATTTACTTTCTATTAAACCAGCACGTTTAGGATGTTTAGGTAATATTTGTAGCATATAATAATAATACTTGTGGCATATAACATGTTTTTTGTATTTTTTTTTTTAAAATGATACCCACCAAAAAAATTGATTAGTTAGTTAGTATCAACCATGCACGTTTAGGTGTGTTGACAATGTTGTTATGATAAGTAAGGATAAATTGAGATAAAAAGCATGATGAGAGTCTTTTGTTAATAATGTAGTCAGTGCAATGTGAGTGTGAGCCTGAAATTGCTATATTCATGTGTTGTGTGTGAACTTGCCCTGTTACTCTAAGTTGGACTATAGATTAATTGGATTCGGAAAGGATCTTAGGCCATTGGACTATAGATTAATTGGATTAAGAAAGGATCTTAGGCCATTGTTCTTAAAATCCACTTAGCCTAAATGAACAACCAAAATTGCAAAGTATCCCTTGTCCCTAATGTTTAAGCCTAACATGTACCTATTCTTTGTCAAAACCTGATTAACCTAGCCTTGTTCGTTGTAAAATCTTAAATTTGGCCCTGGTCCTTCCTTGAACATTGAGCACCTTGACTGAGGCAAAAAGCCTAAGTTGAGGGTGGCTATCAAAAGTGGCCCTAGTTTTGAGGATGGATATTATGCACCTTAACTCAGGCCAAAAGCCTAAGGTGATGGTGGTTGGTGTAAGGGTGAAACACAAAAATAAAGAGGAAGTTAGTAATGCAGAGAAAAAGGGGAAATCATGTACTGGGTTCAAGAAAAATAAGTAATGCCTTAGTTGTGTGCTAAAAAGAAAAATGAAGTGTAAAAACAAGGCAAGAAGTTGTAAAATGAAAAAAAAGCACCCAGATAAGCTTGAAATAGGATAAAGGGAGAATGAGATGAAAATAACAGAGTTGGTAGGGCAAAAATGTAGGAAAACGCAGTGTCAGGGAGGTCTGTTAGTCACTATGTTCCCAAAATACCACACCAAAGCCCTCTGAGCCTACGTTACGACCTAGAAAGTCCTATAGTAATCCCAGTCCAAGTAGTTGAAAGTCTTAGTCATGAGTATAGGGGAAAGCCTATGGTATTAGGCATAATACATGAATATCTTCTGTGAGAGAGTGATTTTACATAGTCCCAAGGTTATATATGAAAACATCATTGAGTATCAAATATGAGGGCACTTGCATTGCATTGTTATCTTTAGACCTATTCAGTTATTATGGATTGTTGATAGCACCTCACTTGTCATAGTTGTGTTGTCACATGCACTAGTTTGTATTAATTTGCAGATGGATATCTGATTCTATTTTGAAAAGATGGTGTGGGTGTCTGAGTTTGCGATTGATATGACGTATGTCATTGGGTTGAAATCTGTGTGTCAGTGTATTCTCTATATAGATTGAGTCCGTCGCTTGAGGACAAGCAACAAATTTACGTTGAGGGTTTTGATGTACTGTCAAAATACAACACTTTTGATGTTTAAAACTTGAAATTTTGTGTTTTCTCAATCCGATATTAGTTGGTTTGACGTGTTTTTGTGTTATATTTGCAGGATTCTAGGGTTGGCTTTGATTTTGGGAAGAAATGCAGAAGTTACTGATTTTTGTGCAGTATGAGACCCTTTAGGGGCCGTAGAACACTCTACGGGTCGTGAAGTGGGTTTCTAGAAGATACTAGTGAGGGGATGATTTTTTGAAGTTGGTTCTACGAACATGCAGACAAAGCGTAGATTGATGTACGAGTCGGTAGACCTTGATTCATGCCTTGAGGATTAGAGATTGGGACTTTCTAAAGATTCATCAGGCGAGACCCCCCCTATAGGTCATAAACCGCTTTACGAGTCGTAGAGGGGGTGCAGACTTGAAGCCTAATTTTGCAGCGGCTCTGTACGAGACCTCGGTTACGGGCCATGGAATGCAATATGGCCCCGTCAACCCTTTCGTGAGGCGTGTGCCCAGTTATCCTAATGTGTTTAGGACTTATCTTTTAAATATTATAAATAGGTTTTTTAGGTTATTTTTTAGAATTTTTTTGTGGAGAACTCAGAAAACTCAGTAATTAGAGAGAGAAAAGTGTGAGATAACATTGGAGAGTTTTTTAGAACACTAGTACTTTGATTTCATCTTTAATCTTGTGATTCTCTTTGAAGTTGGATTTGCTTGTTCTTAATTCAATTGTGTAAGTGCTCTATTGTGTTCTTCCAATTCATAATTCTTGCATCTATACAAATCATGAGTAGCTAAATCCACAACTAGGGTTGTGGGAACCATGAAGAACTAACGAAGTAAAATCGAATAATTCATAATTCTTGGAAAGTGTGCATGCATGTATTAACTAACTCTCTTCGCTTTTCATGTTTTCTAGTAGTGGCCAACATTAGAACCCGCCAAGGGTTACTGACTGGACCAAGGTAGTAATGAATAGGAAAAGAGATTAATTGACAGGATTCGATTGATGTATTCTTGTCTAATCAACCGATTTGTGCCAAGTGGAGGTTGTACCAGGACTAATAGGTAAGGTTAGTAATACACACTATGAAGATGGGTCAAGTCGCATAGTGAAATTTGCCTCTCACCTTTGACCAAAGGGCTTGGTGAACTTAGCTTACCGTCCTGCATGCTACACACTAGAAGATAATTAGGTTATCCGGTGATACGGAGATAGGAAATCATGGAGAACACAATACCCTAGTTTCTCTTCACGTTGATTTCACTCTTGTATTAGTTAGGTTTATTTTCTATTGATTATTGTAAACCTCCCCTTGGGGAAGTAAGTTGGTTAACTACTCAAATTGCAGTCATTGAATTCTTTGAGTTTATATATTCCCTTGGGTTTGACCCTAACCTTGGTCAAATTGTAATTCTTGACAATGGCCGTTTTATCCTCTAAAAGGAGGTGTAACTTGAGTCTACGTATTCCCTTGGGCGGCCTCGTTTTCGTTTGTCAAAAAGAACATGGATTATGCGTTATCCAAGGTATCTACCATAAGGGCATTTTAAGGTACTTCGGTGTTACATTAAAATAATAAAAATTATACATACAAAAACTTATATATTTAAATATTCAAGAATTGATATACTAAATAAAGGCAAGAGAAGGAACGATTAAACCAAATTGCCAGAATAAAAGAAAGAATCTTAAAATCGATGAAATGTTGAACACTTGAAAGTAGAAAACGTTCACTTGATGTTGTTAATTGCAAAAAATAATAAAAGATTGCTATCAATTTAAGAAAGTATAGAGAAATTGAAAGAGAATGGATGATTCTTAATGGAAAAACGATGAAATGTAGGAGGTATTTATAGGAAGGAATTGAAAGAATTTTTTTCGTTGTTTTTAAAAATATATGGCCACTTTGCAGAAGCGGTCATTGGGCCCAACAACCAATTTAACGGCTAGTCAGATGTTTTTAAAAAAAAAATCCTTACCGAGTCGTACTCGACGGGGACACCGGTGGGCCACCTATCGAATTGGCCTTAGCAGGCCTAAGGAAAAAAATTCCAGTCCGGCCCACAGCTACTATCTTACTAGGCCGAGGTTCAAATCAGGCCCACCATGCCGAGACCATAATTGGCCGATTACCGGACAGTCCAACTCTTTAGATACCTTTACTTAAAATCCCAAACATCACCTGGATGTACCCCCCATTAAGAAACCCACCATGACCAGTGGTGAGTACCATGGGGTGTGAATGGGGCCATTGTTAGCAAAGGGGCTTAGCCGGGGAGGAGTACCCCTACGAGACCCTTCATAGCTCATAGTGGGGACCATGACTCGTGAAGGGTGCCATGGTGGGCCACCCACCGAAGGCAGCCCCTAAAATCCACCAAAGGTTCTACCACGAGACCCATTTACGAGTCGTGGTGAGCACCACAAGCCGTGAAGGGTTCCATGGTGGGACACCTTCACAATCGTTTTTTGAAAATTTTCACCATTAGGCCTTGTTCCTGACTTTCAACGCACGGGGCCTTACATCCAGCCTTAAATTATAATTTTTTTTTCTTATCCCACCTCTACCACGACTTGCCCCTCCTAAAAAAATTAAAATTTTAAAATTTCTTTTTTCAAAAAAAAAATTAGTTTTGAAAAATATTTCACATTTTGAAATTTTTATTTTTTATCCATCCCTACCTCGACTACCCCCCCCCAAAAAAAAAAAAATCAAAAAGTTTTTTTTCCAAAAAAAAATTAAGATCTGGAGTCGGGTGTGGTTGAATTCCGATTCGAATGTCAAAGTCGAATATAAATTTGGAAGTTGTATCTAGGGTCGGGTTCTAGTTGGGTCCCGCAAAAGGTGTTCGAGTTGTGTCACAAATCAAGTATTTTGGTTGATTTTCATGTTAGAAATTATTTTTCTAAAAGAAATTTTTATTCTCTAACAAAAAATAATAGATATTTTCTAAAATATTTTCATTCACTAACCAAATAATAAAAAATATTTTCTAAAATATTTTTCACTCACCAACCACACATGAAAAAATAAGTTAGAAATCAACTTATTTTTCAAGATAATAGTTTTTAGGAATAGATTTTATATGAAAAATATTTTCCATGGTCAGGTCTTTCTTTTTCTTTTATTTTGATTTTTTCATTTTATTGTTAAGCCTCACATAATTATGAATAACTATCAATGCCTTTCCTTTATAGTCATGTGATTGCTAGTAGAGTCCCATTTGGACTTGAATGTTTCCCTCATTTGCATTTCGATTGGGCTACGAAGGCCCAATGGCGTCATTTCATGAGCCAACCTCATAAGAGTGGTAAGCTTATACATAAGTTTCACAGAGTTAATATACTGGTTTTGGAAACCGAAGAGTGGATTATATATTAATATATGCTCAATATACACCAATATACAATTAACATATACCAAAATGAAATTGGTTCAAAGCTCAAATGCAACAGAAGTCTAAAGGACTAAATGGCAGAATTTCAAAAAAAAAAAAAAAGGGGGGGGGGGGGGGGGGGGGGGGGGGAGGGGAATTGCATATGTACAAAAAAAAAAAAAAGTTTACAAAAAAAGTAGCCCATATTTTATCTACATAAGAAATAGCCTAAAATCGGCGAAACTATACAATATAGTTTTTCAAAATAATAGAAAGTATACACTACTATACAATGTATATTATTTATACATAGCTATACACTAAATATATATTGTGATACACAAATAAACACTGACTATACATGCCTATAAAACGAGGGTTGAATTCCCAAAATCATAACAAATAGCCAAAGGTCAGCCGAATGACTACTTTTAATAATTACAAAATTATGGGCTATTTTTTGTGTAAATATTTTTTCTCAGTGGCTTTGTGAGTGTAATTATTACAAAAGAAATGGGCTAAAGTCCATTCATTTCAGCGTAACAAAGGTGGGCTTTCCAGCCCAATAGTCTGAAGTTTTGGTAGAGGCCCAAGTTTAATTCTGATATTTATGTCCTTTGCTTATTGGGAAACTTACCATTCATAACAATAACGACTTATTTTCATTAAACACTTATAGTACAGTTTTATTTCATATTACAAAAAACTACTTATTAGAACACATCTAATACTTGTGTTAATTTATTGATGCATAATACATTTATCACACACTTTAATACATTGTGTTAATTTATTATCAAACAAGCACAATATATTTTAAAACACTTACAATACATTTATACTGTATGCATAATTCACTTTTAATACAAGTGGAGATATATCATAGTATTGTTATATATTGCTATAACTGATAATAAATAAGAAGTATCGCTAAAATTAGTAATTATTTATTAAAAAAAGATCCGTTTAAGTAATTATTTCTTGCTTATTTGTACACATTTTAACTCTAGATTTACTTAATTGAGTCCCTTAAAAGTAAATAAATTTTTGTTATGCTGACTTCTTTTTTTCGGAGAAATAATTTTATTTAATTATCTTTCTTTACTTAGTCCTTTTGGCAAAATTTATCCTTTTAAAATTATTTTAAGTGTTAAGTTAATTCCTTTTTAAAATTATTTTACTTTTCAAAGTTAGTCAAATAAAATTTTCAAACGATTGGATAATCAGACATTAGCGGACACTTTGACTACTAACAACTTGTCAAAATGGAAATATGAACCTTTTATCCATTTTCTCTAAATTTGTAAAGGTTTATCTGTTAAACCTTTTTAAACTAAGTTTTTTTAAAAAAAATTAAAATAAAGTGTTGACTCTTTCTAAGTGTATTTTCTTAATTGATTCTTTGCACATTTTTAATAGTTTTTAATATTGATGTTAAAAGGAGCAGAAGTCGAGACAAATTAAATGAGCTTTATAGTCCGTAGAGCAACTAGATTGCAAGATTTTATTTATTTTTAAATAGATGATAAATATTACATTTTATATTTTATTAAAGGACACATCTAAGATTTAATATATATATATATATATTAAACTTCTTAATAAGTGAAATCTTGATGTATGACGAAGGGCATTTTCGAAATTATGAATTGTTTTAGTGTTTGCTGTTGCATTCCCTTACTTATGACACGTGTGGTTCACTTTTATTGAGATGAAATGGACTGTCCAACATGTTTATTCTTCTTTTTCACATTTTTTAAGCCAAAGAAAGAGATGTAACTTCATCACCTTTCTTGGTTCTTTTCTAGAAACTGCTTCCCCTTCTGGTGAGACCTCTTATTCTACATCTTTCCTTCCTCTTTGTTCACTATTTTCTTTTGGTATATAATTTTTTTAATAGTACTACTTACTGCCAATTTGATTTTTGGTTTCTCACAGCAGTGAAACAGGGGAATGCCTAGCTTCTTGCAAGTCTACATTAACAAGTTTCTCTATTTGAGCATAGGGACAATTAAATCTGTATCTTTAATTTATTTGATAAATCCGGGATGATATGTGATTTGAAGCTTCTCTATTTGACATGCAACAGTTCTTTTGCAGACGGCGTGGTATCCTTCTCTTTCTCTCATTGTAATCGTAATATTATGATTGGTCCTTCTGGATGTTGTTTGGTGGAAACCCAAATTTCTTGCTAGAAAAAATAATAATGCTTAGATCTATCTCTTTCTTTGGCTTCCAAAGATGCTTCTTTTTATTTTTTATTTTTTGGTTACGTCATTAATTTATTTTTAATTACTTTGTCTTCCTCGATTATGAATTGATCGTGGGTCAGACTGTTTAAGTTTTTCTTAACTATTTTGTTGATTTTAATAAGTAGTTCTTGAGATGCAAAGATTATCAAAATTCTGATACAAAGTCCTTTGAAGAAAATTTAAGTTCACTCAATATCTTTGCCTCCCCGGAATGTGCCATACTCTTTTACATACAAGTAACTTTTTGAGGAGGGGAATTCCAATGAAAGCGAAGTATTTTAGAAGCCTTCTTGATAACTCTTGATTCATATACTGTAAGATTTGTGGTACAGATAATACTAAATATAATATTGATTGACTCATTTCATTACAGGATACTTATTCCTTCTGATCAAAATGATAATTGGAGGTTGAGTTGGTCTTTATTTTCTTTCAAGCTAATTATGGATCACAAGTTATGATCTAATTCTCTATTCTATGTCAAGTGATAACATCTTTTTGTTGATATAATTTAGCTTAATTACAAACGTAATAGAAAAATAACGAAAACACTATGACTTACTGTGTTACCATATATTTTTATATGCAATTATTGCTTTAGTCCCAACTCTTAACCTTGTTGGTACCAGATATTGGCAATAAACATCTATACATGTTTGATTTTTCTTTTCTGAATGTGATGATCCATCGACAATGCTTGAAAGGGAATAGTATGATCAAGATACTTATACAGTGTAATAAAAAAAGTAGGAGAAATTTGCTGCTATGTGTCCTATTACATTTATCGTGTAAACATTATTTGAAAGATATACTATATATTTCAAAATGTGTGTGCGTAATATTTGTCTCAAAGTTTTCATGAAATTGAAGTGATTCATGAAGGTCTAATATGTTTTGGTTGGATGTAACTGTTGGATATATTAGGCGAATGCGGCATCAGGGATAGCAGTGAGTGATGAGTGTAAGCTAAAATGCATGGAGTTGAAAGCAAAAAGAAACCATAGATACATAGTGTTGAAGATTGATGATCAGCAAGTTGTTGTAGAGAAGGTTGGTGGATAGTCAGAGAGTCACGAGGATTTGGCTAACATCTTGTCTCCCAATGAATGTCGATATACTATTTTTGACTATGATTCTACTACTAATGAAAATGTCTTGAAGAGCAAGATCTTCTTCATTGCTTGATACCACACTTCTTCCCTCCTAGCTACTCGAATATTCTTCTTAATATGCTAATCTTGTTTTCTGTTTGAATGACTTCTTTTGGCCACCATTAGTTATCAAATTACTAATGTTATATCATTTGATGTGATTTGAAAAATTATTGAGGATGTAAGTCACCAGAAATAGGAAGGGTAAGAAGTAAGATGTTGTATGCAAGAACGAATGTTTTTTCTCAAATAGTGTAGAGATATCTTCTTGGCCAAGGTGTGTCCTTCCTTTCTTTTTGAAACTTCTGTAGAAAAAACTAATTTGGTGGACATTTAACCTTTTGGTGCTCTTGTGATATGAAATCTCCTTAAGGTATGCTTAACCTTTATTGGCATTTTCTATTACTTTTTCTTCAGCAAGATAATTGTTTGAAAAATTCTATTATAGACACACTTGGAGAACTGTTGCATAAAGAAAATCCTTCTGGTAAAGAGTTATTGATTGTGTTGTGTAAATTGATGTATTTTTCATCATGTTCTAATGTACAGTTATTTTTTTAAATATCAGGCAATTTGCATTTCGTGTAAGTTTTCGTATCTTAGGAGTCTAAATTCTTACAATTATCAGTACGACTATCTTCTTTTTTGAGGTTGTCCTTGAAACTTTTATGTGATTCTTCTTAGTGATTTAACATAATCATGAAGGTTCCTTTGCATGATTCATCCATGGAGGATGAGTTGAGGGGTATAATCAGGCCGTAATACATAGTCAATGGATGACAAATGTATATTTCTTTACTATTCTTTATTGGTCTCAAAGGATGGAGATGGTTAGGTTAGTCAAAATATAATTATTGATTCAAGAACGTAAGGTGTGCCTACGTTTTTAATATAAGAAGGGTAGAGAAAATATTTCGATCTAATGTTCGAATACCATGTGCTCACTTTCACTCCAGCTGCCAGAGAATATACATCAACCACTTTGCTTACCTGAAAACACAAATGCTTTTTCTTCATCTACACAATGCCCTTTTTATGAATAAGTTAGAGACTTATCTTTTTCTTTCAGCTTCAATTTTCTCTGGTTAAACTTAGGAAAAACTGTTATCTTCTCCTATCTTGCTTTATTTTGGTTAATTGTCATTTAAGTTGGGGAGGAATTGATAGGAAAAACAATAAGAAAGAAGCATATTAGAATATCCATTATATTCAATCTTGTTCATGTCTTCTCTATCGTTCTTAGACTCTACATGTTGGTATCTAAGATACTTTTTGATTATGAAGTTCAATTGAGTTATTCCAATAGATGATTTTGAAGCTTCTTCTTTAATATTGTTGGTATGACATAGGTTATGTCAAAGAATACTACTAAATGCTAAAGTATTGAAATAGAAACGGGATGACGAGAAAATCCTTGGAAGATAATGGAAAATAATATCCAAAAGCTGAAATCCATTTGGTTTTCTTTTGGAGAATAAGGAAACATATACGTTAACACTAAGTACACTCAAGAGATGTTAAAATAGCTATAGGAATGAAAGAGATCTATTTGTGCATCGACTATGCTAATCAACTTACTGAATTTATTTATCAAACTCTTTGTTTCAAGTATGAACTCGTATAGGTAATTATTCTTTCACACTTGTACTTGTGCATATTGGTCCTTTTTTGGAGGTCGTATGCTCAATATTCATCTTCATTTTTAAAATGGACTTTATATATCAATTCATTATTACATTTGGCATTATCTCTATATTTGTTGATGTTATTTAAATATTTTATTATTATGATTTTATACTTGAACAAGTGAATTTCAATTCTAAAACCTCAAGTACTTACTTGATTTCAACAGGTTCAACCATTTTTTGTGCTAAAAGATATACAGATTAGATGCCTTCTAAACTGTGCACGCCTCATACTATGAGCTAACATGTGTCACGCCCATTTATTACATAATGTATGTGTAGTTGAGATACCAATGAGAATGCCAATTTTAGCAAGGGTTGAGGAACAAAAAGAATCGCAGCAATTCAACGGAAAAATTGTGACAACAAGATATGAGTAGTTGAGAAAAAATTCTATCTAGAAATGTAAGTAGTACATGAGTCGACCCAATCACGTGTATATTAAGAATGGTCAAATGTTTCTTCATCTCTATTTTTACAAAAAGAAAAAAAAATGAGAAATGTGAATATTTTCAAAAGTTGTTTTCAGTGCTTTGCTGAATCGTCAAAAGGCTTTTATAGTAAGCAAGAGAAATCCATATCAACAGTCTCTTATTTTTGTGTATGTAAAGGCTTTCATAGTTGATACCTTTATATTCTTTCTAATAATTATAGTTTTCACATGATTTCCTAAGAAATTTCCACCCGCAATAAAAAAATATGACAATATCTAGAAGAATATAATTTTATCAGACTTGGGTGTTGAGTAGTATCATCATCTTTAATGTTGTGCATATGCTCGTGCTCCGCACAGGCACGAGCCATCTAGTAGTATATATATAAGAGGGAGACCATCGGAACGACCAAATTAATCATTTACCTCCATGTGGTGAAGTTATTTCATGCACAGTGTAATGACCTTGAAGGTTGTTTTTAGAATTTTTGATCAAATTATCGTTTTGCCCTTCCTAAAAGTTGCCCCGGGTCATCTTTCGTCAAGTCTACAACAACAAAAACATACCTAGTGGAATTCCACAAGTGGGGTCTGGGGATGGTACAATGTACGCAGACCTTACCACTACCTCATAGAAGTAGAGAGGTTGTTTCCTGGATCTTTGGTCAAGTCTAAAAGTCGAATTTTTAAAAACTTTCAAAAAGATGGAGTTTTGCTAAAGAAAGGGTTTTTAAAGGCTTAAAGTTGAAAATTTTGAGTTTTATGGTCATCTTGAGTTTCGAGTGTTGGATTGCAATTCTATCAATTCAATCAGTTTCGAAATAACAAATCTAGTCTAGGAGAACTTGCTGAACTTAATTTGGCATTGAAACGAAGATTTCGAACACAAATTTGCATTTTTAGTTCATTTTTTATCATAAATTTCACTTTGGTCAACATTCAGATTTCGAAGGCTCGAATCAAAATTTCGCCAGTTCTAGTGGGTCCAAGTGGTGAAACTAATAGAAATTAGATTCGTTGCAAGTTTTAGAGCTTCAAATATTATTTTGATTTTTTAGAGTCCGAAACTAGTTTAAATGATCTTTCTCGGGTTTGTGGCCACGGAGGTCCCGAATTCAAATTCTGGCGGTTCTATTGAGTTTGAAATGTCATTCTAATAGGTTACATGTTTGATTTGTGTTCACTGGGTTCCAAACGAATCCCGAGGCGACATGTGGTGTCTTGCTGCGCTGTGCAAGTATTGTATCAGGTGTAGGCTAGCTACTACTCCACATTCGCGGGGTCCCCACTGCATTCGCAGAGAGTAGTGTGTCTGAACCTCTGCATTCACGGGGTTAGGGCACGCATTCATGGAGCACATGCTGCCTTCATTCCATGTTCGCGAATGAGCTATCCGCATTCGCAGAGCTTTAGTATCTCCTAGCCTCTGCATTTGTAGATATTTCTCTAGGTTGGCGGAGCATTAAAACCCCTGAAATAGTAAGTCATTTTTAAAGATGGTTTTAAGACTTTTTCAACCATTTTTAATATTTCAAGCTTCTTTTTAGAGAGGAACTTCAAGGTTTTTCAAGGAAAATCGATTGGGTAATTATTTTCTAACCTACTTCTTTCATTTCCATTAATTAAATTATGTTTTTAACTTATAATTTTGGGATTTTAATAGTGAAATTTGTGATTTTTTTTTATTTTGCTTCTTAATACTAATTTGATGATTTCAATATCAATTTAACTCCATATTTTAAATGGTTTTCACCTTTGAGCTCTCTATTACTTGTGGGACATTTTTATGTATTAATTTTCATATTCGAACTTTTTTTTGACGTGGAATTTTGATTATTTTGATATTTTTATCCGAATTGACTGATTTTAGTGTCATTGGATTCGTTATGTGATGGTGATTCTATATTTGAATGGATTTTTATGATTCAAAGTATCGTAGAAAGGGGAAGCTTTGGATTTGACTTGATTCGAGACTTTGTTTAAGGCAAGTGGACTTCTAACCTTTTGTTAAGTATGACTAAACCTTGTATGCTTCTGTGTATGGAATTGAGTACTTTGCGATAGAATTGTATCACATAGTCTTTGATTTTGAGATTTTTAGATTGAGTGGTTGTTCTTACATTGAAAATTCACTTATGAATTAACTGGGAATATGTAAGACTTGTGATTTTGTGAATGATCTGATATTGATACTGAGATGATGCCTATATTGAGATTAGCATGATATATATTGTGACATTGATGATATTAACGCATTGATGATATTGATATATTAATGATATCGAGGCATTGATGACATTGATACTATGATAATTTTGAATTATTATGACATTGACATTGAGATATAATTGTGATCATAAACATTGCTTCTATTATTACTTGTGCATTGATATTTGTGATGACTACGACCGGGG
The DNA here is from genome assembly GCA_029948455.1 of Solanum rostratum. Taxonomy (NCBI): domain Eukaryota; kingdom Viridiplantae; phylum Streptophyta; class Magnoliopsida; order Solanales; family Solanaceae; genus Solanum; species Solanum rostratum. The sequence goes on from CM057054.1 coordinate 28,217,103, forward strand.
GAAGAATAAGGTAATATGTGGATTGGTGGCTGAGTTCTCTACCAATCGATGTTAGTCGAGGTTTCTACCGATGAGCCGAGGTAATATACCTGCTGATATTGGGTCCAAGGTCTTTTTCTGATGGGTCCGAGTATATTTTCCGAATGTGTGAGCATTGTCTAAGGTTATTGTCGGCAATATTTTTGGATACATAGTCTATGGGAGACCCCCATGGGTTTCATTATGATGCATATATATAGATTGGTTGATGTGTATTATACGACAGAAATGTATCATGACTATTTGACATTACATCGCATTATTTGCATCTCATGGCATCCACGTTATCTCATAATATTGTTACTTTGATGTTATCTTATGAATTATTAATGAGACTGGATATCTATTGTATCATTTGACTTGAGTATCCGTTGAAGGTATATTGAGATATGATGTTATGTGATGGTTATATATCAATATTCTTATGATTATATATTATATTATGCTGGAATTTTTCTAAGTGCAAGCATGTAGTTAGGCGGTATGTGATTGGGTATTAAGGAGTACTTATGTTCTTCATTGCTTTACTCTAGGTTAGTTCCATTTGCTAAGTACCCTGTTATTTGGTTCCTACCCCCTCCCTTGTCACAACCCAACCTTTCAGGTCATGATAGCTCAACCTACAAGCAAGCCAACCCAAAATCCTCGACACCTACTCTAATAGCTAAGCATAACGATAGCTAAAGACATATAAAATAAGCCAATAACATCGGGTTTTTAGTGGACTTGAGACTTTGGGGCATCATGAGTTTGCTTCAACATTACTACTATAGGATACACTATTGAGAGTTTTTAGTGGACTTGAGACTTTGGGGCAGGCAGGTAGCCTCGCTGATACATCGAGTACTTTACAGACTTGGGTTAGGGTTCAGTCCCAAGATCAGTATTAGGCCTCTAAGGCCTAAGTTTAGGTGGAGCAGCCACTAGTAGTACTAATAATTGAGATTCCACTCGTAGCTGCCTTCACTAACAAGGAGCAACACAAATATGAGAGGTTTAGGAAAATGGAACTACCTCAGTTCAGGGTGGCAATACTGAGGATGCACATGAGGTTTTGGTGACTTTCTGGGAGTTATTTGAGATGGTGGGATTGGCAGAGACCCATGGTGTATGATATGTCACCCTCTACCTCCGTGGGCCAGCTTGGAGTGGTGGAGAAACTATTTGGTATCGTTTCTAGTTGGGACTCCTTTGATAAGTTAGGAGACATTTTCTAGTGCCTTCTATGATCGATTTGTTCCATGGAGTGTCTGTGAGGAGAGCCATATGAGGTTTGAGAGTTAGAGGCAGGGCACTTTGACCATTACAGAGTATGAGGTTCACTTTTGTTAGTTAGCCTATCATGCCACAACTATTATTCCTACTGAGGTAGAGAGAGTTTGCCTGTTTATGAGAGGGTTGACTTATTCTATTAGACAGTCAATACTTTGGGTTGCTAGAGATGAGATTCTTTTCAGTCAATTATTGGTGCTGCCAAGGAGGCAAAGTTGTTGCAAAGGGAGAAGATCGGGGACCCCAAAAGGGTTCGTACATCAGGTTAATACTTGGGTGCCTCATCAGGAGGTAGAGGTATGACCAAAGGAGGAGGTTCATTTTAGCATTATGGGATCCATGGACCTTGCCAACTTTAGAGGGAGGATGAGGTCCTCCTGATTCTTATAATTCAAGTCAGGGTTCATCTGGTTTCGAACAGAGGCCTAGGGGCCGGGAGGCTACAGCATCCCTCTTGCTCCATTAAAACAATCTTCCACCCCTAGATCCTACTTTGGGTGTGGATCTCCTGACCATATGATTTGACAGTGCCATATGTAAACACATTTCTGACATTACCGTTCCTACTTCGCGGCACTAGTTAGATATTCAACACCACTAGCTAGAGGATCGGTCTCATAGAATAGGGACCGAGGTAGAGGTGGACGTACTAGTGGTAGAGGAACAGGTAATAATTCCCCTCATTTTATGGTGGTAGAGGTCCAGATTCTACCAGTGGAGGTCGAGGTGGTCATTATTATGCTTTTCCAGGCAAACCCGAGGCTGAGGCCTCTGGGCTGTGACTACAGGTATTGTTCTTCGCCCTGAATTTGTATTCTTTGATCCTAGATCCCCTTATTCTTATGTATCCATATACTTCTCCTTAGGTTTTGACTTACCATACGATATTACGTCTATGCCTATTCATGTTTTGACCTCGATAAGTGAGCCCTTAGTAGTGGATCGGGTGTACTGATCCTACCTTATGACTTTATCAACTATGAGACTTGGGTTGATATGATTATTCTTGATATGATTGATTTTGATGTTATATTGGAGATGTATTGACTTTCTCCTTATTGGGCTATTCTTGATTATTAGGCCACGACTGTGACTTTTGCTATTCCAGGTATATCGGGTATTGGATGCCAAGGTTTGAGTGGCTCCTATCCTAACAAAGTTATATCATATATTCGGGCGTGGAAGTTAGTGAAGGAGGGTTTTATCACATATTTGGCTTTTATTTGTGATACCGGTGTTCAACCACCATTGATGGAGTCTATTCCTATTGTTCGGGAGTTTGTTGATCTATTCTCTTCAGGCCTTCCTGGAGTCCCTCCTGACAGGGACATTGACTTTGCCATTGATATTAAGTCGAACACCAAGCTCATTTCTATTCCTCCCTACCATATGGCTCTGACTGACTTGAAGGAGCTAAAAGAGCAGCTCCAAGATCTCTTGAGTAAGGGGTTCATACGTCATAGTGTGTCTCAATGGGGTGCCCTTGTTTTGTTCGTTAAAAAGAAGGACAACTCTATGAGAATATGTATTAACTATAGGCAGTTAAACAAAGTAACAGTCAAGAACAAATACCCCTTCCTAGGATTGATGATCTATTTGACCAGCTTTAGGGTGCAACCATGTTTTCCAAGATTAATTTGAGATCCAGATATCATCAGTTGAGGATCAGGGCTTTTGACATTCCTAAGATAACTTTTTGGATGAGGTATGGGCACTATGAGTTTGTTGTGATGTCCTTTGGGTTGACTAATGCCCCAGTCTCATTTATAGAGTTGATGAATGGTGTATTTCATCCATATTTGGATTCCTTTGTTATTGTCTTCATCGATGATACATTGGACTACTCCAAGACCAAATAAAATCATGAGAAACACTTGAGGATTGTACTTCAGCGTCTTATAGAGGAGAGATTGTATGCCAAGTTCTCCAAGTGTGAGTTTTCACGGAGTTCGGTAGATATCTTGGGTCATATTGTGTCTAGGGAGGGTATTTAGGTTTATCATCGAAGATTGAGGCGGTTTAGGGATGGACTAGACCTATTTCAGCCATTGAGATTCATAGTTTTTGGGGCCTAGCTGGTTATTACAATCGATTTGTTCAGGGCTTTTCTTCTATAGTAGCCCTATTAACCAGGCTCACTCAGAAGAATGCTTCATTTCTGTGGTCAAATGAGTGTGAAGAGAGCTTCCAAAAGCCCAAATATTTGTTGACTACAACTCCTATTTGTCATTGCCAGAGGAGGTTGTTGATTTCACAATCTATTGTGATTCATCTGGGGTTTGTTTGGGTAGAGTCTTGATGCAAAAGTGAAAAGTAATATCTTATGCTCCCAAATAGTTGAAGGCTCATGATAAGAACTATCCCACCCTTGACTTAGAGTTGGCGGCAGTCGTGTTTGTATTGAAGCTGTGGAGACACTATCTTTATGGTGTTCATTGTGACATCTTCATCGATCATTATAGCCTATAGTACATATTCATTTAGAAGGACCTAAACTTGTTGTTTACTTCACACTCTTGGATGGCCTTACATCATAGGCTAGGTATCCATTTGAATTTGAATACAACTTTTCACCCTCAAGACTGATGGCTAGTCCGAGAGGATCATTCAGGTTTTAGAGGATATACTTGGGATTGTGTTATTGATTTTAGTGCTAGATGGGTCTAGCACTTGGCCTTGGCAGAGTTTTTATACAACAAAAATCATCATTCTAGCATTCAGATGGCTTCTTTTGAGGCCTTATACGACCGGAGATGTAGATCCCCCATCAGTTAGTTTGACACGGTAGCAGCAGAGAGAATGGGTGTTGATATGTTGAGTGATGTTCTAGAGCGGGTGTGGTTGATTCAGAGTAGATTGGTGCCAGCCAAATTCGCCAAAAGAGCTATGTGGATAGGTAGATTTGACTGTTGGAGTTCATGGTTGGTGACATGGTTTCGTCAAAGGTCTCACCTTGAAGGGTGTTATGAGATTCGGGAAGAAAGGCAAGCTCAGTCTGAGGTTTATTGGTCCTTTTGAGATTCTAGAAATAATGGGAGAGGTGGCTTATAGAATTGCGTTGCAACCCAACCTATCTTTAGTCCATCTTGTGTTTCATGTTTTGATGTTGCGAAATTACATTCCAGACGAGTCTCATGTGATTGTTGTGGATTCAATTGAGTTGAGGTCAGATTTGACTTATAAGGAGCAGCCGGTGGCCATTTTGGATAGGCATGTGAGGAAGTTGAGGACTAAGGAGATTGCCTCAGTAAAGGTCTAGTGGAGCCATAGGCCCGAGAATAAGGCTACATAGGAGATAGAGTCAGATATGCGTGTCCGATACTCTCAGTTATTTGAATATTCAGGTATGTTCTTTATCTCATGTTCGAGGACGTACATTATTTTTTGTAGCGGGTGATGTAATGACCTTAAGGGTCATTTTTGGCATTTTTGGTCAAATTATCATTTTGCCTTTCCCGAAAGTTGTCTTGGTTCATCTTTGGTCAAGTCTAAAAGTCGAATTTTGAAAACCTTATAAAAAGTTGGAATTTTGCTAAAGAAAGAGTTTTTAAAGGCTCAAAGTTGAAAATTTTGAGTTTTATAGTCATTCTGAGTTTCTAATGTCGGATTGCAATTCTTTCGATTCCATCAACTCCGGAATGCCGAATCTTGTGTACGAGAAATTGCAGAACTAAATTTGGAGTTAAAACGAAGATTTTGGACCCAAAGTTGTATTTTCAATTCATTTTAGATCATAAGTTTGATTGTGGTCAACATTCTGAAGCTCGGATCAAAATTAAGTCAGCTCTGGTAATTCCAGGGGGTGAAATTAATGCTAGAAATGGTATCCTTGTATTTTTTAGAGCTTCCGAGTTTATTTGAGTTTTTGGAGTCCTAAACTAGTTTAAACGATCTTTTTCGGGTTCTGGAACATAGAGGTCCCAGATTCGAATTCTGACGGTTCCATTGTGTCCAAAACATCATTTCTAGTAGGGTCATGTTTAATTTGGGTTCATGGGATTCTAACGAATCTCCAGGGTCCGTGTTATGTTATGCTGTGTTGTGAAAGTGTTGCATTTGGTGTAGTCTAGCTACTACCCCGCATTTGTAGAGTGTAGTGTGTATGTACCTCCGCGTTCACGAGGCAGGGGCTCGTGTTTGCGAAGCATGTACTGCCTTCACTCTGCTTACACAGAGCTTCAGCGTATCCTAGCCTCCGCATTCCTGGAGCATTAAAACCCTTGAAATAGTAAGTCATTTTAAAGATGGGTGTAAGCCCTTTTTCACCCTTTTTGATATTCCAAGCTTCGTTTTAGAGAGGAATTTCAAGGTTTTTCAAGGCAAATTGATTGGGTAGCTATTTTCAAATCGATTTGTTCCATTTTCATTGATTAAATTGTGTGTTTAACTTACAATCTTGGGATTATAATGGTGGAATTTGGGGATTTTTTCGGACTTTGATTCCTAATTCTAGTTTGATTATTCCTACCTCATTTTAACACCATTTTGAAAATGATTTTAACCGATGAAATCCTTGTTACCTAGGGAACATTTTTATGTATTAATTTTCAATTCCAACTACTTTTTTGGCATGAGATTTTTAATCATTTTCCCCTTTTTATCCAAATTGATTGATTTTAGTGTCATTAGATTCATTATATGGTTGTGATGCTATAGTTGAATAGATTTTGGTGATTTGGAGTATTGTATAAAAGGGAAAGCTTTGGATTTGATTTGATTCAAGACTTTATCTAAGGCAAGTGGACTTCAAACCTTTTGTTAAGCATGATTGAAACTTGTATGCTCCTATGTGTATGGAATTGAGTACTTTCGGGTAGAATTGTATCACATAGGCTTTGATTTTGAGGTTTTTGGATTGAGTGGTTGTTCTTACATTGAAATATTGACTAGTGAATTAACTATGAATCCGTAAGAGTTGTGATCTTGAGAATGATTTGACATTAATGTTGAGATGATGCCTATATTGATATAAGCATAATATATAGAGATATTGATGATATTGAGATACCGAAGACATTGATATATTGATGATATCGAGGCATTGATGGCATTGATACTATGGTAATATTGAAATCATTATGATATTAACACTATGATATAATTATGATCATGCACATCAATTACTTGTCCGTTAATATTTGTGATGGCTATGACCGAGAGATGAATAAGGTCATACGGATTGGTAGTCGAGGTCTCTATCGGTTGATTTTAGCTGAGGTTTCTATCGGTGAGCCGAGGTAATTTGTCGGCTGATATTGGGTCCGAGGTCTTTTCCGAATGGGTCCGAGGCCATTTTCTAATGGGTCCTATATCATTTTCTGGATGGGTGAGCATTGGTCGAGGTCATTGCCGCTAATGTTCACGGATACATGGTCTATGTGAAACGCCATGGTTTTCGTTTGATGCATATATATATATTGATCATTGAATGTGTATCATAGGACAAAAATGTACCACAACTATTTGACATCGCATCACATTATTTACATCTCATGACATCCACATCATCTCATATCATTCTTACTTTGATGTTATCTTATGAATTGTTGATGAGAGTGGATATCTATTGTCTCATTTGATTTGAGTATCTTTGAAGGTATATTGAGATATGATACGGGTTATATATCTATATTATTATGATAATATATTATATTGTGCTGGGACTTGCCTGAGTACAGACATGTAATTCAGCGATATGTGGTTGGGTATTAAGGAGTACTTGTGTTCTTCATTGCTTTACTCTAGATTAGTTCTATTTGCTGAGTAACCTGTTGTTTGGTGCTCACCCCCCCCCCCCCCCGCCCCACTACATTTTTGTAGGTTGTGAGCTCGGTCCTCCTTGCTAGCTTGCTGATATATAGGATCGAGCTTTGGATCTATCGGGAGGTAGTTGCTTATCTCTTCGGCAGCCTTTTCGGGGATTTTTACCTTTATGTTTTGTTCTATCGAGGATTAGACATTGAGACATGTATTTCTTTTGAGTATTCTGTATTTAGAGGCTTGTACACGTGACACAAGTTCTGGAAAGGTTGTAGTTTTGATTCCCTATGCTTATCTATCTTATTAGACGGTTTCTATCTTTCGCTTTTATTATTATGTTGAGTTCTTTGGGTTTGGGCTGACTCGCTTTGATGGGATAGGTGAGTACCATCACACCTAGATTTTGGATTGTGACACGTGGCTGCTTGGCTTACTGGTTGGACAGTAACATCCCATGTGTAAGATCTGGGATCATACCTAGGCAACATCACATTTTAATTCCTATTTTAATTCAGCCCATCTATTCATTTGTAATTTTTTTATGGCCCCAATTTAATCCTCTCCTTTTTTTTTTTCTATGTATTTTCATTAATTAAAATATAGACCTCATCATTTACCTTATTTAGCATCGATTAAAAAAATAACCTCCTCCGTGACTTCATAATCCACTTTCAATATTCTATAGTAATCCTACATTCAAGAAATGCAAAACCACAAGTCAAGATTGCAACTTGACTCAACATTCCAGCAAATAAACCCAAAATTCACTTTCTGTGTCCCGAAATAGTCCTACATACACATCCGAGAAATACAAACTCCCAAACTTGACAACAAATTTCTAAAATAAAACCAAAATCCACAAACAAAAAACTATTTTATTTAGAAATAATGTGAAAAGAATTGTAAATCTTAATAATTAAGAATTTTAAACTTAAACACATATAAAAATTAAATTGACTTTTAAATTTTATTTGTATCACATAAATTGAGATAAAGAGTAATATGTAGTATATGAAAATTATATAAAAATCATTATAAATCATAGTAAGGAGTACCATATATTATTTAACAATTGCATAAAATACAGTAAGTACCAAGAATAAGCAATTTAAAATATCTAAAAATTATATAATTTTATTAATATTACATAAATTAAAACAAAAAATAACACATATTGAGTCTGTTATTGTTTTTGAATTTAAAACAAAGAAATACATGAAAGTATTAAAGTAGGGGTAATTAAAGACTAAATCTCAATGAAAGAAAATAAGATCAAATACATACTTTTAAAGGGACAAAGGAAAAATTATGTTTCAAATTTGTATTCAGATGCACGTTAAGAAATCATTTCTTCTTCAGATTCTCTGTAATACTTTAAAAGTGATAGAAAGTTATAAAAAAGTAAGTGACAACTATAAATTAGATTAGAACTTTCAATTTAATGTATAGATTAGGAACTAAAATATTTTTACCATTTGTATGTGATAAAAATATTATTTAAGAAACTGACTGTTTACCGCGCGAGTATGTAAAATATCGCAATAATTTACATTTATTAATAATTTAAAATATTTAAAAATTATATTAAAATTTATTTAACATTTTATATTTTATTTATAACACAAAAATTGAGACACTAAAATAACAAATATTGGGTTCTTCTACTGATTTGTATTACCGAACCAATTAATAATCTCCACATAGAGGAAGGGTATTATTAAATTTTTCTTTCTTCAATCTTCACTTCTTTCTTTTAAGTGAAACGTGTACAATATTTTTGGCTTTAGGTGCAGAGTGGGCTGCATAAATTGCACCTCTTCCCTCTGACTTCTTCTTACTTCATTAATCAATTATTACTCTTTTTGTTCACTGTTTTTCCATATTAAAATGAATATTTAATTTATTAAAAAACTAATTGATCAGGTACATAAAAATAATTTAATTTTTTATTAATCTTATAGCTTTTTTTGTTTTATATGACACAAATAAAATTTCAATATTCAAAATTCTAAACATTAACTGTAAATTTGGACATATAGGTTCTTAAATGTTCTTGAAATAAAATTTATCCGTTTTAAAATTATGTAAATAGTATTGTAAATCATAATAACTAACAAGTTAAGATATTTATCTTATTGAATCTCAAAATTTCCGTTGTCATATAAGTTGGCAAAAAATATATTTCGTAAAACATTGACTTAATTACATTCAAAATTAAAGATGATAAAATACTGAACTTATGATTAATGAGCAGAGGAATGAGTGCATATAGATTGCTGAGAAATTTGAGTCGAATGAGTCATAACGTTAGAATTTTATATAAGGACCGAACTTCAAAAATATTGTACTTAGAATTTATATATGTTAGCATTAAGGAATTTTTTTACTTATTATTTTATGAGAATTTTAATTTTCGTTCATATTAAGTGAATATTAATTATTAGAGCAATTTATATAAAACGAAAAGATCGCTACAGGGAGGAACAATAATAATCTAACATTGTGGATAGCTTCAATAGAGGAACATAAAAAGCATTGCTAACTAATATCTTTTCCTGTTATATAAATCAAATACTGATAATATGTACATTATGAAAAAATATGCTCGAGAAATAATTAAAATTAATCCAAAAAAAAGTTAAAAGTGATCAATAATGAGTGCCTAACTATGTTAGCACTTTAATTAAAAAAGGAAAAGATAGGCCATTTATGAGTAAAAAACACGAAGGAGATTTCTCTTAATCACTAAATCTAACTTATGGTATGTATCAGTCATCAAAAATAAAAATTTAGAGAAAATAAATTAAAAAAAATGAAGAGGAATTTTGTCCAAAAATAATAAGTGCCTAATGTTATGTATTCTTAGTATGGTACTCCTCTTTTTGCCCCATTCAAAACAGGAATATTGCGATTAGTTGTGTTTGGTGGAGACCTATTTCCACTTCTTTTGGCTTCGAATCAATAAACTAGTTGAAAATAGGAATTACGTTCTTATTTAAAATCAATTTATTTTTAGCCACAAGTAAAAATCGTGTTAGCTTCTAAGTTGGAAGCTGTTTAAGAGTAACAATGGCAGAGAGAAGTTGAGAGAAAGAGAAAGATGAGAGAAATTGAATTATAACTCCATTGCTTCAGAAAAGGTATTTACATGTATTTATAGTTAGTTAAGGTAACTAATAGTTAACTTCTTCTTTAACTAACTAACTCCTAATTGTATTTAACTAATCTGCACTTAGCATTAATCAGCTTGACTATTATTCTCAACACTCCCCCTCAAGCTGATGGCTTGAATAAATCTTTTAGTCCCAGCTTGTTTAAGAGATGATCATGTGCTGCTCTTCCTAGCCCTTTTGTCAGGATATCTGCCAACTGCTCCTTTGTTGGAACATAATTGGTTCTAATTATTCCTTTGTTGATTTTTTCTCTCTCAAAGTGACAATCTATGTCAATGTGCTTAGTTCTCTCATGAAAAATAGGATTTGCAGCTATTTGCATAGCTGCCTTGCTGTCACATATAAGCTCCACTGGTCTCTGCACTTGAATACCCAATTCATTGAATAATCCTAGTAGCCAAATAACTTCAGCAGTACATGTAGCCATGCTCCTGAACTCAGCTTCTGCTGAGCTTCTGGAAATAGTCTCTTGTTTCTTAGATTTCCATGATATTAGTGCTCCACCAAGTTGTACAATATATTCGGTGACTGATCTCCTTGTTTCCAGGCAGGCACCCCAATCTGAATCACAATAAGCCTGTAGTTGATTGGATCTGTTTGCAGGCATAAATAGTCCTAGACCAGGTGTACCTTTGATGTATCTTACAACTCTTAAAGCAGCCTCCATGTGTGACTTCTTTGGACTATGCATAAATTAGCTGAGAACTTGTACCACAAATGCTATGTCAGGCCTGGTCATGGTGAGATATAATAGCCTACCTGTTGACACCCGATTTTGACCGACCCATAACGCATTTTACGATGTCATTTGATTAAGTGAGTATTTTAAAAAAAAAAAAAACTTTGAGTTTATTTTTTTTTAATAGTATCGAAGTAATCGCACATTTTATAAAATTCTCAAGTTTTAAAAGGCATTAACATATGTTCACGAATTATTTTAGCAATTTTAAAATTACCGTTATTATTATTATTATCATTATTATTATTATTATTATTATTATTATTATTATTATTATTATTATTATTATTATTATTATTATTATCCTCTTTATTGTTATAAATTTGATTTAATAAATCTGTCAAACCGGAGTAGTAATGTTCGTTATTTGCTACATTAATTATTAAAATATTACCAATTTTTTTTTTAAAAAAACAACCTTAATACGTTGAAATATTTTCATTGAATAAATTTTATTTCAAAATAATATATATTTTAATTGTTAATTAGATGACAACTATTTCAATTTTTTTATCTCATTTTGTTCGAATTCATTTAAATTTTAAAATTTTATTTCAATCTTTGCACTTTTGATTCAAAATTGAGTCAATTTACGATTTAATCTTAACTTTTACAATTTTTGACTAGTCTTTAAATCCGAATTATCAATTTGTGGCTCAATTCCTAAGCTTTTACAACTTTTGACTAATATCTAAATTCGATTTACCAATTCGTGGCCTAATTTTAAAGTACTATGATTTTGGACTAGCAGTTAAATCAGAATTGTCAATTTATGGCTATTTTTTCAAATCCGGGTCACCCATTTTTGACCCGGATCCGACCCGGACCCGTTTTAATCCTTAAGCACCTAAAACCTAAAATATTTCTTCATTTTTCTCCATTCTCAAAGGGAGGCAGCCATGGCTGCCGCCTCCCCCACCTCGCTGCGCCTCCTCTTCTCCCTCTACCAGCCGCCAACCGCCCCTCATTCTCTCCCCGTTCTCTCCTCTCTCGCAGCCCCCTCCTTCACCAAGCGGCAGCCATGGCTGCCGCCCCGTCTTTCCACACACAACAGCGACCCCTCTCCTCCACCCCGCTGCCAGCAAACAACACGACCAAGCCGCGACCCAGCCCCCTCTTTTCTTCTCCTCCCTCTGCCTCACCCCGAAAACAACCCCAAAATCTCGATGAAACAGCCCCAAAAAATGGCCAGCAAACCACCAGCAACAACCCCCAAAATCCGTCAAAACAACACGAAATCGGCCCTCTAAACCCACCATTTTCGACCCCAAAACGACCCTCTCGCTCCTCATGACCATCGGAAAAAAAAATAGCCACCCAAAGTGGCCGCTGAACAACAACAACTGGCAATCCCTTTTTGCTAGAAGAGTAACTACCCAATGACCCCTTTCACTCTATGGAATTCCCGGAAGATCTCCGACGAAGCTAACTACAACCGTGGCAAAATGGTTTCATTTAATTCATTGTTTTTAAACTAGTTATGCATGAATTTTTTCTCCTATTTCATTATTACTCTTTATTCTTGAATTGATTTCAAAATTAGATTGATCATTAGTGTGATAAAAAAAATGTGTTTTGTGTGAACCTATATGTCTGAGTATTATTTGCTTCCTCGAGAATCTGATGTTAATGAGCTCTGGTAGTTTGGCATTGATCGGAATTGCTACTATGTGACTTTACTTGGTAAGCTTAGATTGATAATTTATTTTTGTGATTTGTTTGCCTCTGAATCAGATTATTCTTTTACTGATTGCCATAATTTGGTCTTGATTTATAATTATCACGACATATGGTAATGGCAATCACATTTTACGGGCATAGATTTAAATCGTTATTCTAATTAATTTCCTTCCTTCTTTTGCTCTGTGTGGAATGGGTAAATTTTTATTTATTAACTTATTTTACCTGTCTGTATTACAGAAGATAATAAAAATAAATGGAAAGTTGTTGGATTATTTTTCATCCCCTTTTCCTTATACGAATTTGGAAAAAAAAATCAACGATAATTAACAAGTATGATTTTACTTCTTTATTTATAGTAAGGCGATTTGCTTGAATGATAATTTACCTTTTATTTCCCTCTTTACTTTGTTATATAACAAGACCTTTCTTCACTTTTTCAAGGAAACTCTCACAACTCTTACAGAATTTCATACTAAAATACTCTCACTTTTAAGCTTTCTTCTCTCTAAAAAAAAAATAGTCGCAATTCTTCTGATTTGTATTTATACCTGCTGCGACACAAGCACTATTCAGAATCCTTATCGATTTCGAAACTCACTTATTCTTGCCAGTATTATTTAATTATAACCTTGGGTAAGTTTGCCTCATTTTGTTTAATATTGTATTCATCTCACGCTTCTTCCAGTGTTTGTTTTGTTAGCAGGATCTTAGTCCGTGCATGTCATTGAAGAGTTTGCTGGGTCGACACTATTTACTTCTCAATATTTTGTATTCTTTTATTTTTTGGCATTTATTTTCATTTTGTAACACTTGTAAATTCTACCGTAATAATAAAATGCGGGGACTAAAGGGGAGGGGATCTATGTGCTACTTAGTTATTTTGCTTATCTTATTATGTCCTATGTGTTTGATAGCATGCTGTCCTGGTTTTGTTGGTTATGATTTGCCTATCTTTTATTTATTTTCTTCATCTATTATCAGCTTATTTGAAATTTTGATGTCTTTCTCACTATAGTATGTTTTTTTTATTGGAATTCATGTTTGTGGGTTTTTAATAATCTTGTCATATTAATCACTTAGTTATCACGCTTATAGAAATCATGGGATTTTATTTTATATAGAAATCATGCCTATAGGATTTCACATGTTTACTTGGAATTTACGTCTATTGAATTGATAATAACTATTCGCATATCATGTGGCTAGAAATCTTGTTCATAGGATTTATTAAATAGATTTTTAATAAGTTAATTATGTCATGTTTGGATTAATTTTATTTTACTTTATTTTTATTCCTAAAAAAAAAAAAAAAAACAGGTTTGCAGATTACGCCCACAGGATTTTTATACTTATGAAATTTTAATCATGATTTTTAATGTTGCATTATTTTAAAATATGTACAAGTTTAAAATAAAATCTCTGGGTTATAAGAAATTATTCCATGGGTTAAAAACAAAAAAATATTTTGTCCACATTTTAAAATAATTATATAATTAAGAAAATAAGATAATTTTATTTTGTTCTTTCTTAAATAATCTTTTAGCATGGTTTAAATGATATGATGCTCATAGAACTTTCTTACATTCTAACACGCCCATATAGTTTCAAATATCTTTAACAAATCATTTTTAAATATTTCTTTTAGAATATTATGCTTAAATCATGCCTCATTAAATTTTCGATATGATAATGCTTTTTTTCAAAGAATTAAAAACCTTTTGCTAAAGTTTGTAAACATTGTTTTGTGATGTACATACTTAGCATCCCGCATATTTCGTACTGTTTATGTGTGTTTGGAGGCTTACATGAAACCATGTGTGTTAAATACTTGTTTCGTTTGTCTTCTATTGTTGACGCGAGGTCCTATAGGAAGCCTAAGCTTTATTTCAGTCTAGAACCTTGCCAAAATAGAAGTCTAACGCCTCATGGACTATAGGAAGGGACGGTAGGCACTCTAGGACTCGATTAGAATTTTATATTTTTAGTCCGCTTTTAAGTTAATAATAAAATCAACTTAGGAGGGGGTAGGGGTAGATAGGACTCGGAAATGATGAATTAAACTCGTGCTAAATAGGACAAACTTTGGTTTTGTCCTTTGGCTTAAATAAGCCATTATGAAGCCTATTCCGAATTAAAGCCGAGTAACTGATCCGAATGAATAATCAAAGCAATTGGTTTAAATTTCTCTTCTTCATTTATCTGTTTAATTAATTTGTCATTTATTATTTTTTCACTTAGAATCAAATCTAGGAAACTAAAAATTGGAGACCTCTGTTTGTTTGCAACCCCCACATAAATACGAGACACGGTCGGGATCCGCCTTTGCGGACCTCGAAGGGTGCTTAACACCTTCCCTTCGAGGTAATTTGAGCCCTTACCCTTCTCTGGTTAAAATTTTGACCCTTAGTTTTAGAATGGTGTCCTAATGCACCCAATCATTAGGTGGCGACTCTCTTCATTTCAAAATCCCAAAAGAGTCGTTGCCACGACGTCGTCCAGGTTTCTATTTCTCCGCGAGGAAAAATGGGGCGCGACACTACCTACAAGTCTTTGGTAGACAGCAGGATCTTTCATCAGTTCATCTTCATTTTCCTCTCTGTTAGAAATATGATTGTCATACTTTGTTGAGGTCAACTTTTGATTAATTTCAAGTGGAGTTGCTGCTGGTTTTGCTCCACTTAAGCCAACTTCTGATACTAACTCAAGTGCATACTTTCTTTGACACATCACCACTCCCTCCTATGATCTTGCCACTTCAATACCTAGAAAAAATTTTAAGTTTCCAAGGTCCTTCATTTTGAACTTTTGCTGTAAATCCTTCCTGGTATTATTTATCAGATCTTGACAACTTCCAGTAATCAATAGGCCATCTACATACACTAGGATCACAACTATCTTCTTATCTACTGACTTTGTGAATAGTGAGTAGTCATAGTGACTTTGACTGAATCCCATTTGTAGAAGAGCATCTGTTAGTTTCCTGTTCCACTGTCTAGGTGCCTGCTTTAGACCATATAGTGATTTATGTAGTTTGCAGACTTGCTTACTCTCCCCCTGTCTGGCAAACCCCTCTGGAATCAGCATATACACTTCCTCTAGGAGATCCCCATTGAGAAACGCATTGTGTACATCCATTTGATATATAGGCCAGTTGCTAGAAGATGCAATAGCCACCAGTGATCTAACTGTAACCATTTTTGCAACTGGAGAGAAAGTTTCTAAGTAGTCTAGGCCAGTCTGTTGACTATAACCTTTAGCAACCAGTCTAGCCTTGTACCTTTCAATTTCACCTGAAGCCTTGTATTTGATTTTATATACCCATTTACAGCCAATAGGAGTTTTGCCTGTTGGAAGATCAACAATAAACCAAGTATGATTTTCTTCTAAGGCTGCAATTTCCAGTTTCATGGCCTGAACCCAGGCAGGATCTTGTGATGCTTGATGAAATGATGTTGGTTCAGAAGTAGAAGAGTAGGAAGCTAAAGCAAGTTGGTGAGGTTTTGTGATATGTGAGTAAGTGACATATGATGACAAAGGATAAGAACAATTATTAGTTGCATAGTCATTTAACCATATGGGAGGATGTTTGGTCCTGGAGGATCTTCTAATGTGTCATGTTCAGGTAAAGAGTTTGTAATGGTAAGTGATGGTTCATGCATAGAAGGTAAGATGTCTGGACTCATGGAGGGTGATGGTTCAGGCATAGAAGATAAGATTTCTGGACTCATGGAGGGTGATGATTCAGGAATAATCTCCCCCTGGACTGGACGAGGGGAGTTAGTCACTGAAGTAGTGTTTGGACCAGGTTCTGTTAAAGAGGATAACTGGAGTACAAGAAATGTAGGTGTACCAATAGATTTGACATGTACAAAAGGGAAGATTGACTAAAAAAAGACAACATTTCTACTCACAAATAATGAGTGAGAATGAAGGTCAAATAGAACATAGCCCTTTTGTGTACTAGAATAACCTATAAAGACACTGGGAATGGCCCTAGTAGAGAATTTATCTGAGGTTTTTGTGTTGGATGCATAGGTCAAGCATCCAAAGACTATGAGATGAGTGAGTTTTGGTTGGTGGTTATACAGAAGTTCAAAAGGAGATTTGAATCTTAGGATTTTTGAAGGTGTTCTTTTGATGATATAGACAGCTGTAGTAACACATTCACCCCAGAATTTTAATGGTATACCAGCTTGAAACCTTAGGGCCCTTGCTACTTGAAGTATGGTTTTATGCTTCCTTTCTACTACCCCATTCTGTTGGGGAGTATATGTACATAAAGTTTGATGTATAATGCCATGTAGTGATAGAGTAGACTGGAGTTCATTAGTGAGAAACTCACACCCATTATCAGTTCTAAGAACCTTAACAGTAGCAGAAAAGACATTTTTTATTTTTGCAAAGAAGTGCTTTAGGACTACAAGGACTTCAGACTTAGATTGTATCAGGAATAACCAAGTGAACTTGGTACAGTCATCTACTATAGTAACAAAGAATCTTTTTCCACTGTGAGTAGGAACTTTGTAGGGACCCCAAACTTCACAATGTAACAGATCAAAGGCAGACTTAGCTTTATAATTACTAATAGGAAAAGGAAGTCTAGTGTGTTTTGCCAAAGGACAGACAGTGCATGTATGATCTCCAGTACTTATATCCTTGAGAAAGTCATGTCTTCTGAGTATGTCGAGAGGAGCATGACCTAGTCTTCTATGCCACAACATGTTAGAGTCAGAAAATTGTTTCACTGAATTAGCAGACTTGTGTTCAGTACTTGATGAAGAGTTGCTTTCCCTTAGAATATAGAGACCTTCCTCTTCTTTACCAATCCCCTTCACCTTGCCATAGAGATCCTGGAATATACAGAAGTCAGGAAAGAAATCTGAACACTGTAATTCCTTAGTTAGCTTTGATATAGATAGTAAGTTACACTTAAATTCTGGCAGAAACAGTACATCAGAGATTAAATGATTTGTCAGAATATGTGAACTTCCACTGTGGGTGACTTGTGTTACACCACCTGTAGGCAAATGTACTCTATTCTTCTCATAATCTGAAACCTTTTTGTAACTATGTAACATTTCAGGGCTAGATATCATATGGTTAGTTGCACCTAAATCTACTATCCACTTAGACTGAGTGGCATTAGTATTTAACTGAAATTTGGTACCTGTATTGGCTGAATTAGCTGTAGTAGAATTGTTTCCTTCACCACCTTTGTTGAGAATATGAAGGATTTGTTGATATTGTTCCTGAGTAAAGTAAGGAGTAGCTTGGGAATTGGAGGATTGAGAAGCATTACTATCATGACTGCTCACACCACTGCTCCCTTGAAGATTTTCAGTATAACTGATGACTTGATTTGCATACTGATTCATCCCTTTCCGTTTAGATTTACGCCAGTCTGAGGGATAACCAATCAACTTGTAGCATTTTTCTTTTGTATGACCATTATAATCACAAAACTCACAAATTATTGAACCTTTCCTTTGAGTCTTGTAAGAGTTTGATGAAGTAGGCTTTCCAGAATAGTTACCACTGAAATTTGAGTTCCCTCCTAGACATTTACTTCCTGAATGCACATTTCCTTTGCTATAGTGAGACTGAGCTTCTATAACTTCTCCTTTTCCTGTAAGTTTAGGACTTGACCCTCCTCTCTGACTGAGGAATGCTGCTGCTTCTAGTGACTCACTTATCTCTGTTGATGAAGCTGATGAAGACCTTGACTTTCATGATTAACCACCATTGAATAAGCTTTATTCAAGGTAGGAATGGGAGTCGTCATAAGGATTTGGCTCCTACATTGAGTGTAGGTTTCATTCAACCCCATAAGAAATTGTAAAAGCCTCTGGTATCCATGATGTTGAGCATAATTCCTTAACTCTGGACAGTTACAGTCTGGGCAAGGCATTATTGCATCAAACTCATCCCATAAGTTCCTCATTTTGGAGAAATAATCTGAAACCGACAGAGTTCCTTGAGTTAATGTCACAATCTCTCTGTGTAGATAGAATATTCTGGATCCATTTACTACATCAAACCTTTCCTTAAGATCCAACCAGACTTTATGTGCATCTGAAGCATAGATTATACTGCTCAAAAGCTCTTTTCTTACTGAGTTCATTATCCATGACAACACAACAACATTTACTTTCTCCCATTGGTCATGCAATGATGTATCAAATTTACTCTTAGTGTGTCTTCCATCAACGAATCCCAGTTTACTCTTTCCTAGCATACCTAGTGACATAGATCTACTCTACCAAAGCATAATTTTCTGAACCAATTAATTGAATTGAAACCAGAGAGCTTCCTGGTGTATCATTAGGATGAAGATAAAGTGGATGATTATAATCCACCTCATTTTTGTTAAGATTTCTAGCTGTAAACTGACCTGAAGTTGGGGATACATCTTCTCCAGCCATTTTTCACTTTGAATTGATTGATTTCTCCTCGATCTGGCTTAATCCAATTCAATTTGCTTTGATTTCTCAGAGACGCAGCTCAATTGAATCGATTTTTCCTCGATCTGGCTTAATCCAGTTTGATCTCCTTCGATTCAACTCGACCCCTTCGATCTCTCAGAGACGCGGCTCCTCGACTTAGCTTTACCCATATCTATTAACGTTGCTTCTACATGCAACACTCTCCTAGCTGACCAAAGCTCTGATACCATGTTAACTTCTAAGTTGGAAGCTGTTTAAGAGTAACAATGGCAGAGAGAAGTTGAGAGAAAGAGAAAGATGAGAGAAACTGAATTATTACTCCATTGCTTCAGAAAAGGTATTTACACGTATTTATAGTTAGTTAAGGTAACTAACAGTTAACTTCTTCTTTAACTAATTAACTAACTCCTAATTGTATTTAACTAATCTTCACTTAGTATTAATCTGCTTGAATATTATTCTCAACAAAGCGATTGATTGTGTAGGTAAAATTGGGCCCGTGCTGGTATCTAGTAAAAATTATGTTTCTCACATATTATAACAAGTGGAAAAACAACTTTCCAAGGGACGGTTTGTTGGACTAGAAAAATAACCAAACATACAGTACGGGTTATTAAAGACAACAAAACGTATAATTCTTAATTGCGGGAAGGCTTGATGGCAATTATTGAAAGGGTGGTTAAGTAGCTTAATCTAGGCATCATGATGTAGTATTAGGTCAGCCTAGAGAATAAATTACTGTTACCAAGAGCCGGGGAAGAAAACATTACATGCCCACAATCATTCGGACAGACATAGCGCTACAATAACATATATTACTACTATTGTCTATTGTATATGAAATATGAGGTCATTCCATAGTTTATTTGAAGGTAAGTTATGCGAGTATTAAATATTATATTAGTAATATTGTATTTAATAGCTACTTAGGAGGGAATTATTTATTTGCATAATTAATTGTGGAGAAATTTATATATTATTTTATGCATGATAAAAAAAATAAAATAACTCATACATAATATCAGATATACTGTTTCATTTTATGTGACACCCTTTGACTTGATACATAATTTAAGAAAAAAAAGATTTTTAAAACTTATAATCTAAAATTATTCTTAAATATTTGTGTGACTGATAATCATTTCATTAAGGGTAAAAAAGAAATTTTAAAGATAAATTGTTTTCAACTAGAGTAAGGTGACTTACTTTTTGAGACGGACCAAAAAGAAAAAGATGCCACGTAAAATAGGACGAAGGGAGTAACTTTTATCATAATTAATCTTTACATTACTAAATACATGCATAATCTTAATCAGCTAAAACACTCCCAATAGTACTTACTGTACTAAGCTTTTTCGAGGAAGAAGAATATCGCCATGGTATAGTTGTTATCATTTCTTACACAGAGAAGTCGAGTACAAAGAAATGCAACTTTCATTCTTCTTCACTACTCATGCTGGGAACAAATAATTATGTTTTTCTTTTACGATGTTCATAATTATATATTGTATAATTAAAATGATTTTGGCAGTAACTTCTTTTACGACGACAGAAACACACACAGTTGAGTGAAATATGCAGCCAGCCAATTCATGCTAAAATCAACCCATCTACTTTGGTAAATTTGTTTAAGTATTACAGTGGATAAACTTTTTATAGCAGTTGAATCTGTAGATATACAAATAAATTACACATGGGTTTAATCTAATTCAATAGTTGCCGGACCCAATAACTAAAATAAATGATATCTCAAAGTCATACATATTAAATCCTAAATTATCTTTGTGATTATTTATAAAAACAAGTAGTAGTAGTCCATAAGTTGACGTTATATAATTAATTAATGAGGAAATTAGTTTATTTAGTGGTATACATGAAAGTTGAACTTTTAATGATTGCGAAAGTGGTGAGGTAGTGAGGAGAAAGAATACTTCACGTGGAAAGATTCATTAGATATTTGATGATCCCAACAAGCGACATGCTTATCCTAATTATTTAATTAAATAATAAGGTACACACAAATATAGAGATCTGCTGGGTAGACATCGTAAATGTTCCCTCTCAAAGGTATCCTATGCAGATTTGAAAGTGACTCTCACGATAATGAATTATATTTACACATTATTATTACTTTACTATAAAATATAATGTAACTTTTAGGAATTCCATCCAGGTTTTCAAAAATACTCAAAAATTTCGATTTTTTTTCTATTTACAAAAAATACCGACTTTTTCTTCGTTTTTGATACCTGAATGCTTCTTATTGATACTTACGAATGTGTAACTGAAATTACAGCTGTAACGATTATTAAGGAAAGAAAATTAGTGCCAACTGGGTAGATCCCTTTAATGACGGCATAAACGTTACAAAAAAATGCAATTATCCCATAAAAACGTTAAAGGAATTTTAATTTGAATTTCAAAACAAAACGGAAGAATCAACAAACAAGAAAAAAAAAACAAATTACAGTCGCCACTGAAGATGAACTGCAAAGAAAAAAAAGAAAAAATAGTTTGACGAAGCATGAATATTTACATAACTCATACCCTGAAAACAATTATCAATATGCAGATATAAGAATTAAAAAAAGAGTCTTCTAGAAACATATGACCATCCTAAAAAATGGGAGGCAGTCATCTACATGCATAAAATTGGTAACAAACAAAATATCAACATACAAAACATGTTTGGATAAGAAGATACCAGAAACAAACAATGAGATTTTATGAAAACATAGAACCATCCACAAAATAGGGAGGCAACCATCCACAGACAATTATAGTGTATCAAACACTAAATCACTGTAAAAAAATAAAGTACTAAAACAATGTATCAAACATAAAATCACGTATCACTATAAATGATCAAGTATATGTAGCATATCATCATCATAAGATATGTGAATCAGCCATATATAACTATATTGAATCAAACAATACATCGAAATAAAGTGAAAAAATGGCAGTCGGAAAAAATGGTGGAAGAAGAGAGCAATGTTCACAAATAGAGAGAGATAAATTGAAAATTGAAAAAGGAAAATTTAAATACAAAGATGGTAACCGTAAAGAGAGAGAAAGTAATTAAAAAAAATAATAAAAAACTGCTTTAAAAATGGAAAAATTATAATTTGAAAAGTGATTAACATTAATTAGACATCTACACCAAATAAAATTTTCAATTATAACTCTTAATAAAAATATATATTCTTTAAGTATAAAAAATAAGTGGAAAAAAATAAAAAGATGGGATTTATGTAATTTTATAAAAATGTTGGGATTGTTTAAGATTTGGATAAAAAAGGTTGTGTAATTTTATAAATTTTACTAAAATAAATCCTAATGTGTGTCTATATATAAACTAATTATAAGTGTCCGTAGAAGATATGTTATTTTTTTCATTTCAATTTATGTGATGTCGATAGATTTTTATATATATATATTTTAACTTTTTAAGTTGTTATACTCACAGAATCTACATCGTACGTTACTCTTTCTGTCACAATTTATGCTGCATTGATAAAATTTAAAGAATCAAAATTTTTAATTAACAATTATTATGACCAATAGTACTTTTTACATCACTTCAAGTAATATACATAAGGTTTTTGGTTTATTTATACTATAATTTTTTTCTAAAAGTACTCTTTTTTGAAACAAATATAATCGTTGAAAAATATTAAACTAATTATTTAATTTTATCTATTCAATTTAAAAATAATTTTTTATTTATTTTATCCTAATTCTTGCACTTGCACAACTTAATATAATCTATTAGGATAATATAATAAAATAACAGTTGAATCAGTTAATTTTTTTTATTAGGACTAATATTGTCAAATCATAATTGACCTCGAAATGTCTTAAAAAGATTAAGCTAAAAAGCCCGTAAATTTTTTTATGGGTCTCATATAATATAGAAGAAGAAGCAGACAACTCAAGCAGGCATGTTGATGGAGAGCTGCCTGCTTATTCGCTCTTCTTAATAAGTACTATATATATATATACCAAAAATATTAATATTAGAAAAATTAAAAATATTAATATTAGTAAAATTATGTGAAATCCTACTCAGTACTCCATCTTGCGAAGTCTTAGTATGTTTATCATGAATTGTCAGTTTTATTTCATATTTTCCCCATTTTTTACTTTCTTTCTTCTTCTGTCTAATTCGTCTTCTAGGTTTATTTGGGTAGAGTAACTATAATTTGTAAATCTTATAGATGCTTCCTCCTTCGTATTAGTGTACATTAGATGAGATTCTGGTGTAAATTCTTTCTTTTTATTAAATTGTTCTAGGTTTCATACCAATTCTATATATTCTTCAAGTTCTATTTTAAATGGTTTTATTAGTTTTATACCTTTGATCCCCATTGCCTTCACTAAATCTTCTACTTTCAATTTAAACCTTGTGTTACTACTTAATGCCATTTTTTCTATGAAATCTACACACATTAATAAATTATTTCTATTGTTCATTTCTTCGTACCTTTTAGTCTGTATACCTATCTTAATATGTTTCTTAAAGTCTCCTAAATTTATCATAAAGTCTGAGCTAACATAAAATATTTCTCCATTATTAGTCATATCTACTTCTGTTAGTTCTATAATGAATTTCTTCAATTCTGACCACCTATCATCGTATATTATGATTAATACTTTAGTTCCCAAATTCCTTTTAGCTAAACCTTTTCATCCCTTTACTATCAACCCCATAGCAATAATGTCATTCTGGTATTTACTATTCCTCTTAAAGTTTCTTTACTAGATTAGTAGTAGCTATCTCTTTTCCTGTACCTGAGATTAGTGCTTATCTATACGATCTATATACCTGATTATTTCTAGCAAAATATATTGTATCATATAATATCCTTGGATTTATAAGTAAGTTTAATTGATTCCGTTGAAGTATTTTGAAATCTTTGTCTATATGTATCACGACCCAAGCCTAGGGCCTGGATGTGACACGACGAATGAAAACCCGAGAGGATCTCCACACAAGTCTCTTAAGCATGCATAGTACATTCTTGGCTTTAATGAAAAAATAAAAGAGAAATGAGCACATAACACATAATATCTAAGGGAAACGGGGTGTTGGACTCACGCTATGGGGATAATGTGGGGAAGAGGATTTGCATGAACTATATAGAAAATAAGTGTAAGGGACGGATAAATATGACTTATGCTATGGGAGTATTTAGGGACTTGAGACTTCCATCACATCCATGAGCATACAATAAGCACAGAAGGGAAAAGGGTCTAAGGGAAGTCTTCACAATCACATAAAGATAACAGGAGTCAAGCTCGATACATAAACTTCCATATCCAACAACATCTCTCATATGAGTGGAACGGGGGCGAAGACGTCTCCCGGGCTCACCCTCAAAAGATAAAAGAAAGTCTAAAATAGGTATGTCTTAGAAAAAGAATGAAAGTAAAGAGGATGTTGTCCCCGAAATGGAGGACTCACCAATAGTAGTCTTCAATGAATACTGGCTAGCCATGCGGAGGGAGAGGATGAATAGGAGCTCCGCTCCCTACATGGTTAGATCATGTAGGCAAAAAGTAAGCATTAGTACTCGGAATGTACTAAGTATGTAGGGTGCAATGCAACAAGGATCATAAGCCATAATAATCAAGATGCTTAATCATAATCAATAGACACAAGCTCAATATGATGGTTAAGTTAAAACATGCACGAAGATAATCAGACTTGCATACTATATCGTACATATGTGGGAGGAGACCCTAACCGACATATAAGACAAAGAGGGATACTACTTGAAAACCCGATGTTCACTCCACACTAAATAAAGGAGTGGTCTATTTGCCAAGGTAGACCAAGCTTGATCCCACATAGTGGGTAACTTATCCTAGATGGATCCACTAGTAAAGCCCATTTAGGAAAATAGTATAAACCTATGGTGGCACATAATTAAGAGACCAAGACATTATATAAAGACCCCTTAGGTTGAGCCCCCACCTTAATCCTCTTTCGGTTCTAAGTCTAATCCCACGGGATACTTGAAATAATCATAAATTTAATCATAACATGAATAACTTGCAAAAATATGATAACATGGCATGAGTAGCTCATTCAAATACTTGACCCCTACACGTGGGCATATACCTTATACTAGAGGGTATACCTTATATTAGAGGGTAAAAACATACCATAGACTTGACCCCTTCTAGTAGGCATTGTATTGCACATGAGAGTGGAGATTGATATACTTGACCCCTTATAGTGAGCTTTAGTTAGTACATGAGGGTAATATAGTTATCATGCTTGCCCCCTTCATGTAGACATTAATTACTCACAAGAGGGTAGAATATATAGAATAAGGGCTCAACATTTTACTTGCAAATTATGAAATCTTTTCATGAGTTTAATACATTCTTGGGAGCCCATAATTTATCATAACATGCTTGTATTGTAATTCATGTAATAATCTTTTAACAACATAAAAACCCTTGTCAAGTAGATTTAGTCAAACGTGGTGGGGGTATGCACATATAATTAAAATCATGCAATACAAGAGTGCGAAACAAGAGAAAAGTAAAAATCACTTCAAGTAAAGTTATTGAAATCGCCCAACCTTTATTATAGTAAAACCATTGTTTTGGTATCATGAAAACCAACTAAAACTCATAAGTCCTTCCATAGTTTTTCATAGCATCATAGAGTAAGTGACTTTAATATCATAAAGTCTATCACAATATCATACCCCAACAATATTTTTAGCATAATAAAACCATTACTTTAAGAACCCAAATAAAAACCATATGTATGATGACGCATAATGATATCACCATAAGTAAGAGTTCATAAATACTCATAAAGTAATCTATAAATCCATGTAGTTTGAGAAGAAGATTGGTTGGACTTGTTGGTAAGGTTCCCACAACCGAACCCACATACCATAGGGATTATGACGGAGGAAACTTGATTTGGAGATGGAAGATTTGAAACCCTAGCTTGCACCCTTTACTTGAAAGCCTTGAAGAGCTTGAGAGAGTTTTGAGACTTAGAGTATCTTGAAATGAGGAAGAATGAGATAAATTAGGGCTGTATAAGTTGATAAGGGACACAGATGGGGTCAAAACGACATACCTTAGACTTAGAAAAAAGAGGAACGGTAAAATTTACGCCTATCAAAGTCCTGGCTGGACAGGTTGATAGGATCGAGGTTAGAAGGAATACTAATATGGAGTGAATAATAGAATGCGGAAGCAACAACAAAAAAAAAAAGAGAAAAACTAATTAAAGATATGGGAAATTCAAAGGAAAGATCCAAGAATTTCTAAGGAATTGATATTCTAAGGCCTTGAAAAGATCCAAGTATCAACATAAAGATTTATGGAAGAAATCTAACGCCTTTACTTGAGAAAACGAATCAAACCGTAGATTTGGATCATGACCGCTTTATGAGTAACTAAAGAAAATAATTAGTATGCAAAATAATCACCTTCTAAAGAATACCAAAAAAAAATCAAAGATATCACAAGAAGAAATTACTTTATACCTCAAACTATGAACTAGTAAAGGTTTAACGATAAATTCTCAAAGAACAAGTCACAAAGGTTCAAAAGAACTCTCTTAAGTATTATTAATATCAATCTAATTGTCTTTTATGAAGGAAAAAAAAGACTCCTATATGTATTATAGGGTCCTCAAACGTCCAAGACTCCTTAGGTTAGGCCTAAGGAGTATCCAAAACCTAGAAAGGAAATTACAATGTAAATCCTACTCTAGAAAGGAAATAAAGTAATCTTAACTAGGAATAGATCGAGTAGTTCTAGAAAAGCATTAAATTGAAAGTTTGACTAGTCTTCTCTCCAAACTTGGGTAGAAAGCAACCTTTGTTGTGGATGATTCTTGGACTCTTCTTGGCCTTATTTGCACGAAATTTAACCCTAAAATTCTCCCTCTTGGACTTGAATTTGGGCCACCAAATAATTGTAGTATTTGGACAATTCATCCTCCTTAGGCTTTAGGTCTTCTTCCCAACAAGACACCTTTGGATTTGCAATTAAAGCCCATTGAGCATATCATTAAACTCCTTGGTTTGAGATCTTGTTATGGGCCTTCTTTGATCTTCTAAAGATTCATCCTTTTCATCCTTGTCCTTTAATGGAGTAGATCTTCATATGATGTTATCACAAGTCTACAAGACCTTGTCTACGGGTCTAGAACATTCTATGGGCCACAGATGGGTTTCATCTGATGGCTTTTTTCCAAACTTCAGAGACTCCATTTTCACTGATTCTCATTCTACGAGGCCATCTATGACTCGTAGAGGACTTTATGGTCGTCTGATAAGTCGTAGATTGAACTTCAGAAAAATCTTAAATTTTATCAAGTCTGCCAAGTTCTACGAACCCACTTTACGGGCTGTAATTCATCTTACGAGTCGTAAGACCCCTTCGTAAACATCAACATTTTCAGATTTCCAAGCTTATTTCTTGCACCTCTTCTACCCCTATAAGTAGGGTCTTACATTATTTTCCCCTTGGGAATATTCGTCCCCGAATGTGCTAAGGAAAGATCTAAGGAATGCATTCATGCACCATATGCCAATGAACCATATACACAATGCAACACATGCACCATTTAAAATCTTCAAAGTATTTTTCAAATAACACTTACAATTCAACCGTCAAATGCACATAAACATGCATGAATGTCATTAAAATAGCATGCAAGGAGAGGAGATTCTAAGATGGAAAAATTGTATCACCTAAGTCTTGATTGGAATGGAAAAGATAGGGATATCGCTTTTTTATATCAGCGTCGGCTTCCCATGTGGCACTTTCAACTTGTTGGTTCCTCCAAAGGACTTTGACGGATGCAACATCTTTGTTTCTCAACCTCTTCACTTTATTAAGTATTTCCACTGGGGCTTCTTCATAGGTCAAGTCATCTTCTACAAAACCCACAACATCCAAGGGTATTATAGAACTTAGGTCACCTACACACTTCCTCAACATGGACACATATATACGAGGCGAACCAACTCCATCTCGTGAGGCAACTCAAGTCCATAAGCTACCGTACCAACTCTTTTCAACATTTTGTAAGGACCTATGATCCTTGGGTTCAATTTACCCTTCTTGCCAAAATGAACAACACCCTTCACGGGTGAGACTTTCGATTACACCCAACCAATATACCTCCTTCAAACCTCCATACATTTTTTTTATAATTGGGGTGTATATAATAGGATGAGTTATGGGCTTCTTTCAAAATCAAATCCTTTAACCATCAAAATTTGGCACACTAAACCTACCTTGGTGCCTAAGGACGCCATCTCCCCCTTGGGAGAAAATTTCTATCTCCCTATCCTTCACCAATGCATTCAACTCTAACAAAATGAGATCAAGGTCCTGCTTAGATTTGACCTCTTCAATCAAAGAAGGGTTGAAATAATTTAGAACCATCATCCCTCCATCTTCCGACCTCATCTAACCTAACTCCCAACCTAGCCAATCAATGAACTTCCTTTTTCTTGGGATTCACTCTTACCCCCTCACCTTAAACCACATTCCCAATGATTGCAACTTCTTTTAATCATAACCCACATTTATCAAACTTAGTACACAATTTCCCTTCCTTAAATGTTTGCAACACTACCTTTAAATACTTCACGTGCTCTTCTTCACTTCTGGAGTAAGCCACAATATCATCAATGAACACCATAACAACCATGCCAAGCTAGGGTTTAAAGACCCTATTCATGAGATCCATAAATATCACATGTGCATTAGTTAAACCAAATGACATCACTACAAATTCAAAATGCCTATATCTTGTCCGGGAAGCCGCCTTGGAAAGTCACACTCCCTCACCTTCACTTGGTGGTATCTGGACCGAAGATCAATCGTAGAAAAATAACTAGCCCCTTGTAGTTGAACAAATAGGTTATCCATTCTTGGCAAAGGATACTTGTTCTTTATTGTGACCTTAATGAGTTGCCAGTAGTCATGCACATTCTATGTGAGCCATCTTTCTTCCTTACAAAAAACACAGGTGCACCCCAAGGTGACTAACTAGGCCTTATAAAATCCTTCTTCAACAAATCCTTCAATTGATCTTTTAGCTCCTTCAACTCCGTTGGGGCCATACGTAAACAAGAATGGAAATGGGTTGAGTATCAGAGAGAAAGTCTATATAAAAATCTATTTTCCTTTCAGGATGAGCACCAGAAAGCTCACCAAGAACGACATCAAGAAACACATCGACAACTAAAACCGACTCAAGGGAAGGGACTTTAGACTCAATATTCTGAACCCTAATAAGATGGTAAGTGCAACCCTTGGAAATCAATTTTTGGGCCTTAAGACAAGAAATAAACCTACCCTTCACCACCATATTATAACCTTCCTACCCAAGGACGGGTTCAATAGGAATTTGGAACTTAACCTTGCGGGTTCTACAATCAACGGAAGAATAATATGCATGTAACGAATCCATCCCAAGAATGATAACAAAATCTACTAGGTCAAGCTCAACAAAATCATAAGGCAAGACTCTATACAATATAGACACGTGATAACCCTTAGACTCTTCTAGTGATAATGAACTCACTAACGAGGGTAGACAACTCAAAAGGTTCAAACAATAATTCGGGACATACACGAAATCTATTAGCAACAAATAGAGTAATGAATGAGAGAGTGGCACCCAGATCCATAAAGCATACACATTATAATCATAAACGTTTAACATACCGGTGAAGCACCATGCTAGGTCTAGCGACCCAAGAGGGGTATGCTTGAGATCGCCCACAATCATCCTCATAATGTTTAGTAGCCCATGGACAATGTCTCAACTTATGATCCTTTGTGCCATACAGAAAAATGCACTCGAACCAGCCAAACAATCTCCCCACTACCTTTTGGCACTTATGGCATGTAAGAGAAGCTTGTACATCAACACCCTTGCCAAGATACTTGGGAATAGTAGAACCACCACCCTTGGTACCACCTTTTTCCCTTTGAGTCCCATGAGTGACATGTCCAAAAGGACGATCATCCTTACCCTTCCTTTGAGCATATGGCCAATTAATAATCTTGTGGCCCATCTTGCCACACCAAATGCATGGACCCGTGTTCCTCAAGCATGCGCTGGCATGATTCCTTCCACAACTTGGGCACCTAGGATGACTTGGTGCACCACTATCACTAGGCTTAGCGTATGGGGGCCTATCTCCAACTCTAGCCCTCCTTCTCCCTTCTGCGGAGGTCATAGGACAATCTTTCATCTTATGCCTAATACTTCCACACTTGTAAAAACCCTCAGTGTCGGCCAAACATTTTTCTTGATGCTTCTTGCCATACCCTTAACAAATGGCGAAAGAGAGTCTTTTCTTTTTGCACTTGGGTGCCAATAGACTAGTAGAAGATGAAGCACCATAAACTCAAGCCCTCTTGGCCTTCCTCTCCCTCCTTTTATAATTTGAAATCTCGGGGGCACTCACTTGTTGGTTTAGTTTAGCAGTTATAACTTTGTTCAATAGCCATAGAGCATTGCGAATCTCTGCATTTGATATTTCATTGTTAGGAAGCTGATCCTCAAGCGAGCGATGGTTACCATCTTATCTATTATTCTGAATAGCTTGAGACATATTCTGAAACATAACAGATAGGAATTAGAAATAAACTTACAGGATTAGCTGTACCATATGACATGGCTCATGAAAAAGTGATTTATTTCCTAGAACTCCTCATAGCCTCCTATTCATAGTTGTGACACGCGTCGAAACCATGAACAAGACTTTACTTGAAGCGGTGTGTTGGATTTTTGAGGACCATTTATAAACCTAGTGCTCTGATACCAAGCTTGTCATGATCCAAGCATAGGTTCCAGACGTGACACGGTGAATGGGAACCCGAGAGGATCCCCAAACAAGTCTCTTAAGCATGCATAGCATATCCTTGGCTTTAGTGAAAACATAAAAGAGAAATGAGCAAATAACACATAACATTTAAAGGAAACGAGGCTTTGGACTCACACTATAGGGATAATGTGGGGAAGAGAATTTTCATTAACTACATAGCAAATAATTCTAAAGGACGGGTAAGTATGACTCATGCTATGCGAGCATTTAGGGACTTGGGACTTCCACCACATCCATGAGCATGCAATAAGCATAGAAGGAAAAAGGTTCTAGGGGAGGTCTTCACAATTACATAAAAATAAGAGGAGTCAAGTTCGATAGATAAATTTCCATATCCAGCAACACCTCTAATATGAGTGGAACGGGGGCCAAGACATCTCCCGGGCTCACCCCCAAAGGATAAAAGAATGTCTATAATAGGTAATTCTTAGCAATATCATGAAGGTAAAGTGGATGTTGTCCCCGAAATGGAGGACTCACCAATAGTAGTCCTCAATGGATACTGGCTAGCCACGTGGAGGGAGAGGATGCATAGGAGCTCCGATCCTTACATGGCTAAATCATATAGGCAAAAAGTATGCGATAGTACTTGGAATGTACTAAATATGCAGGGTGCAATGCAACAAGAATCATAAGCCATAATAATCAAGATGCTTAATCATAATCAATTGACGTAAGCTCAATATGACGAGTATAATTCTTAAGTTAAAACATTCATGAAGATAATCAAACTTGCATACTATATCATACATATGTGGGAGGAGACCCTAACAAACATATAAGACCAAGCTAGCTACTACTTGGAATCCTGATGTTCACTCCACATTGAATAAAGGAGTGTCCTACTTGCCAAGGTAGACCAAGCTTGACCCCACATAGTGGGTAACTTGTCTTAGATGGATCCACTAGTAAATCCCATTTAGGGAAATAGAATAAACATATGGTGGCACATAGTTAAGAGACCAAGACTTTATATACAGACCCCTTGGATCGCCCCCACCTTAAGCCTCTTCTTTGCTAAGTCTAATCCTACGGGATACTTGAAATAATTATAAATTTAATCATAACATGAATGACTTGCAAAAATATGATAACATGGCATGAGTAGCTCATTCAAATATTTGACCCCTGCACGTGGGCATATACCTTATACTAGAGGGTAAAAATATTGCATTGACTTGACCCCTTCTAGTAGGCATTACATTGCACATGAGGGTGGAGATTCATATGCTTGACCCCTTCTAGTGATATTTAGTTAGTACATGAGGGTAAAATAGTTATCATGCTTGACCCCTTCATGTAGACATTAATTACTCACAAGAGGGTAGAATATATAGAATAAGGGCTTGACATTTTACTTGCAAATCATAGAAACTTTTCATGAGTGTAATACATACTTGGGAGCCAATAATTTATCATAACATGCTTGTCTTGTAATTCATGCAATAATATTTTATCAACATAAAAACCCTTGTCAAGTAGATTTAGTCAAACATGGTAGGAGTATGCACATGTAATTAAAATCATGCAATTCAAAAGTATGAAACAAAAGAGATGTAAAAATAAATTTATTTAAAGTTATTCAAATAACCCCATCTTTATTATAGTAAAACCCTTGTTTTGGTATCTTGAAAATCAACTAAAACCTATAAGTCCTTCCATAGCTTTTCAAAACATCATAGAGTAGGTGGCTTCAATATCATAAAGTCCATCACAATATCGAACCCCAACAATATTTTTAGCATAATACAACCAGTACTTGAAGAACCTAAACAGAAACCATATGTATAATGCATAATGATATCACCATAAGTTAGAGTTCATAAATACCCATGAAGTAATCCATAAATCCATGAAGTTTGAGAAGAAGATTGGTTGGACTTGTGGGAAGGAAGGTTCTCACAATCAAACCCATATAACTTAGTGATTATGACGGAGGAAAGTTGATATTGAGATGGAAGATTTGAAATCCTAGGTTGCACCCTTTACTTGACAACCTTGAAGAGCTTGAAAGAGTTTTCAGACTTAGAGTATCTTGGAATGAGGAAGAATGAGATGAATTAGGGTTATATAAACTGATAAGGGATGTAGATAGGGTCAAAATGACGTAGTTTAGACTTAGAAAAAAGAGGAAAGGTAAAATGTATCCCTATTGAAGTCCTTGCTGGACTGGTCTACGAGAGCCCATCTACAGGCCGTGGAACATTCTATGACCCGTAGATGGGTTTCATTTGATGACCTTTTCCCAAACTTCAGAGACTCCATTTTCACTGATTCTCATTCTATGAGACCATCTAAGACTCGTAGAGGACTCTACGGGTTGTCTGATAAGTCGTAGGTTAAACTTTAGAAAGATCCAAAATTTCATCAAGTTTGCCAGGTTCTACAAACCTACTTTATAGGCCGTAATCCATCTTATGAGTCATAAGACCTCTTTGTAAACATCAACAGTTTTAGATTTCCAAGCTTATATCTTGCATCTCCTCTACCCCCATAAGTGGGGTCTTAGAATATGTATTACTTGATTTAACTCTTGCATTTGTCTATCCTCTTATTTATTTCATGATTATATTCTTAGTATGAGGTTCTTTCCTATTCTGTTATTGAAAAAACATACTCGTGGACTTTCTTCGATTGTTGCTCTTGTATCTGAAAGAAAGTCCTTTTTTGTGGTCTTCTAATTATCGTTGGTCTTTCTTTATGCAGAGTAATTTAAACTTTCTTTAATTATCTTATCTAATTTTTTTGTGTAATTCAAACAATAGTGTTATTATGGTATTATTTTGTATGATAACTACCTGATCCGATTTACTTGCAGGTTGATGTTCAAACAATCCTTGCGGATCTGGTTGGGTACTCGCAGTGAATTTTAGTACTTTTATGCATAATAGATTTTGGCATTAGTTATTCATGAAAGGAGTTTTTCTTCAAGTTTTTGTACTGCCTTTTTTAATTTGTTAATTTCAATGATTACTGTCTCTACGTGTCCTGTAATTTTTGTAACTATTTCTTTTGTTCTTAATTTTAATTCTTTACACTTTTCTATTATGATTTTGATTAGTTTTTCTAATTCAATTTTAGTAGGTATTTTTTCTATTTTGAACTTACTATTCAAATACTAATTGTCAATATAGTTCTCATTCTTATGATTTTAGGAAATCAAAGTTTTGTTCCAATTTTTCTAGTATCTTTTTATGTTTACTTTGGGTTACCTCTATTACTTCTAGTAACCTAACTATATTCTTATCCTGTTCCTGCATTTTTTCATTAAAGATTATCATGAGATCTACTAAAGTGTTTTACTTATATTCTTAATGTAGAACGTGTTCTCCTTAACTAAAGTTACACTTTATTACAATATTTTCTTTTAATATTCCATATTTCATTTTCATGGTAGAATCTTAAATCCAGATATTCAAGTTGTTTTAATGGATCTATGGTTACTATTTTATCCTAATGGAATATCTATTTTACTAAGACATTTCTTTTGAAATTTTATGCGATTATTAGCGTACTAGATTCAGTGTCTATGCTATGTAATTCCTACTTTGTTTCGCTTAACAACTCTGGATTGACAAGTGTTGGTCTATTTGATGAGTATAGTACCCCGTGATTACAAAGTCTGTCTGCTACTTTTAAATATAAACTTAATGATTTCTTTAGGTTTAGCCACTCTAATTTCATTTGTATTTCTCTATATAGATATCAATATCTTTATCATAATTGGTTAGCAAATGAGTGTCTTTTCATATATTAAAGTTGTTCGGATTTCAACTGTGTAATGAATTTATATTCTAGTCTAGATATTATAGTGTTAAATGATCTAGTCTTATATTTTCTCTTTGTGTATGTTGGTCTTTATTCCTTTTTAGTCTCTTATTTTCTTAATATAGACTGTCTAACTTTCTCTTTGTTTCTAAATATATCTGAGTATTGAGTAAAGGTCTTTTCATTCATGATTATTTTCCAAAATTTTCTTGCTCTGATATCAAAATATTAATATTAGTAAAATTATGTGAAATCCTACTTAGTATTCCCTCTCTCGCAAAGTCTTAGCATGTTTATTATGAATTGCCAGTTTTGTCTCATATTTTCTCCATTTTACTCTTTTTTTATCTTACCCTATTCATCTCTCATTTTCTACCTATGTTCTTAATTAATTCTTGTTTAATCTCACCTCGGATACGGTGACAACTATGTCCTTTCAATCATAATGGACTTTCAATTGCCTTTTTTACTTATTAGGAATTTACACGTTAATCCATCGTCATTACCAAGAGATTAAGATCATAACCAAATACTAAGGGTAATATATAATACGATTATATATATAATTTATAACATCATTATGTTATTCAAGCCAACACAATTTACATATGGGGAAAACACAAGAAAATATAATAACAACTTACATGCTTATGACGGAGAGAGGTTTCCCTTTCGAACACCCTGATTGTCTCTTAAACTCTGAAAGTAACTTACTATGCCTAGCTTAATATTATACAAGAGTGGTTTATGAGTGGAAGAGGGATGTGGGATACATGAGATAGTTGATGGTAAGAAGAGGAAGGAAAATATATTGTGTTTTTTTTGCTTCTGATTTCTCTAGCCTTATTACTAAAGAGGGGTCTCTTTATATAGAGATCGTAAGGCATAAGGTAGAATAAAAGTAGTGGACTGAAATTGGCTGACACTCTAAGGATAATATCTTTTTAAAGTAATGGCCTAAAACTAGCCTACACTCTAAGGATAAGAACCAAATACTACACATCGGGTACACTTGTGGGCCCCATCGTTACATGCATTATTTTTTTTTTCTGACAACGACTTTGACACGTGCTTATCAGTTTTTTCCTCTTAAGGATAGTGATAAAGTAATCACTCACATGACAAATGTGGACGTATACACATGACACATTTTATTCAAATTCTATTTTGTTTTGACATAGTTTATCTTCATCTCGTGGTTGTCATCTTGTATTTGTTCATTGAAATTGAAACTACTTTACTAGGTGGCTTGCATTACTTTTGATTCTCCTTACCTTTTATCATCTTTTTAAGGTATCGAGGTTGTGTAAAGCGACTGAATCAAGATTCATTTTAGAATCATCATCCTTATTTGAGTCTAGAGCATCCTGATAGTATGAATGTTCTCCATTGTAGTTGTCTTCTCTGAAACTCAGGGATCTAGATGTATTTGGACTGTTGCTTTCCGAGCTCATATTTATTCGTTCTATATCTGGCACTAATCTATCTTCAATTGGACTTCAATTTTCTTTAGTAATTACATGTTTGCCTTGTCCCTTTTGAAAAAATTATTCTAAAGTCTGTTTTATTATGCTCTCTATTTTATCATTTTTTTTCTTTTGGTCGAGTATAGTTTTCTTTTTTAGTGCTTCTCCTTGATTAAACAATCTAGGTAACCTTCATGTTGATGAAGAGATTTTATCTTCTCTTATTGTCAAAATGTCACCATAAATGGATTTCAGGTGTCTTTACCAACGACCTTCGTTTGAACCAAACAAGCTATATCATTATCATTTGATACAGTGGATCCTATTGCATTCATTGCGGGAATGTACACTCTGCTCATCTATTTTGTCCTAACATAAAAAATTCATCTCTGAAGTCTGTGCATCAGTGTAAGCCTTTTGAGGGGAGACCTTGCCTTTGAATAATTTTACCTGTTCCATCAATTTGGCATTTTCTTGGAGTAGGGTTTTAGTTGTTCCATTTAGTCTTAAAGGCTTTGGTCATTGAAGAACAATAGTCACAAAAAAAATATTTTATCTCTGTCTTTTTGGATGTTATATTATGGAATCCTTTTTGAGTTTTGCGTGAGAGCTGGTGAAATATAGTAGTTTCGACCAAGTATCCCTCTTGCGTAATCTAAAGCTTTAGTGAAATTGTTAAAACCTTCAAAAGAGGGCTTTTAACTCTGTTTATGGAGTCTAGCACTTCTATTCAAGCTTGAAAAATACCATTAGTTCTTCCATGTATTACTACATAATATTTAAACTTGTTTTCTCTACTTTTCTCTATAAAATATTGGTGTAATGCATTTAATGCGGCTATGAAATATTTATTATCTTTATTGTTATGGGCCATCCATAAGTTATCTACTATATACTTCTGAGGTCTATTTAAAACACATTCTGGCAGTTCTCTAAATGATAAATTTGATTTTGGATAACATATTAAATTATATTTACCGAAATACATGCGTTCCATCATTTCTATTGACGTTGTTTGAGGCCCAAAATAAATACTACCGAATAGAGTCTGAGCATATGTGTTTGATGCTGTGGCTACTCCTTTGCCTCTGTTGTATTGGAGCTGGACCGATTGGTATCATGCTAAAAATAAATATATAATTAGGTCTTTTTTATCTTTTCCTTTTATTTATTCGAATATCACATTTGAATATATAGACATGGTATCCATAAAATTTAGCCATCTTCTTTTACTACTAGCTTTTTGGTTTATCTTCTGATGAAACTTAACTATGGCTTCGTAATCAGTTCTTACTAATATTTTACTTTTACTTAAAGCATATAATTTTTAACTATTTAAACCATATATTACTGCTAGGACTTTTGCATTTATACTCCTCATGTTTCCTTTTTGTGTATATTTTTCACTTTGATAGGCACAAATATTATTTTTATATTTAGACTGTATTTATTTGGTCTATCTTTTAATACAGCTCCCCATCCTTGGAAGCTTCTATATGTCTCAGTTATTAAATAATCTGATTCCAAAAGTATTAAATATGTGGGGTGCAATGAAACAAGGAAATCATAAGCCACATTAGTCAAGATACATAATACTATAAAAACGTAATAAGCTCAATATGATATGAATGGTCAATACCTTAATTAAAACATACATGGAAGGTAAATCATGATTTCATAACAGCGAATATACATATATGGGAGGAGACTGTAACCGACAAATTAGACCATCGGAGCTACTATATAGAATTTCGGTGTTGCCTCCACACTAAAAAAGGAGAAGTCTACGTGCCAACGTAGACTATACCCTGCATTGTGGTAACTTTACCTAGTTAGATCGATCAGTGTAAGCCTATTTAGAGAAATAATGGTAACCTATGGTGGCTCATAGTTATGAAAGTAAGAATTTATGTAAGGCCCGCTTGGATCGAGTCCTCACCTTAAACCTCATTCGGTGCTAGGTCTAATCCTACAGAATATATAACATAAGCATAATCATGACATATATAATTTGTAAAGCACAATAGCATAGTAGGAGTAGCTCATCAACATCTTTAACACCTTCAAGTGAGTATTTTTCTTTCACAAGAGGGTGTAAAATAACATCAAATGGCTTCATGATCATGCTTAACATTCATAGAATTT
The DNA here is from genome assembly GCA_029948455.1 of Solanum rostratum. Lineage (NCBI taxonomy): Eukaryota > Viridiplantae > Streptophyta > Magnoliopsida > Solanales > Solanaceae > Solanum > Solanum rostratum. The sequence goes on from CM057054.1 coordinate 28,255,488, forward strand.
TTCATGAATTATTAACATACTTGGCAACCCATAATCATACATGATATTCGTGACTTGCATATCCATTATAGGACTTCATACATTTCAAATCAATAATTGACAAACTCCAACTTAAATCATGCGTAATAATAAAAATAGGAAGTAATTGAAAAAGATTTTGGGCTTCATGGGTGAAAGGTGTAACACTCTGCATATTTAAAAGCATGAAAAATGAAAAGTTATGGAAAACTTGATTCAAGAGTGTTTCAAACCCAAGTCAATTCTATCTTAATTCTACCAATATTTTTAAGGTATATGTCGCTTCATTCATGATTTTCTTTCAATCATGAAGCCTCAAAATCTATTACATGAAATCTAGGAATTCTAAGTATGAATTGCGAATGGTCTTTTAATTTAGCTTCAACTTGATGAAATTAAGTTATAGGCTGAGTTCAATTGATGATTTTAATATGAATTAAGTCTTATTATGTTGATTTACATTAATTTTATGAGAATTGAATAATGCACGTCCCTTTTTAATTTATGAACTTATGCATGGGTAATTTAAAGTATATTTCAATTGTGGATTATGTATGGTTTTATCTTATTATGATGTTTTAAGAATGAATTCCAAGTAGCCATGCCATTCCTTCATTCCTCATGACATATGCATGCATGAACAAGTATTTTGATGAGATTTATGATGTGGATTGTTGCTTAATTATGGTTACAACTATGACTTCAAGACACACATGGTTATGACATGACATATGATCACATAATGCCTATGATATAGCTTTAAGAAATTATGGTGTGAATACACCATCTTGTACAAGTATGAATGCGCTGTTCCTATGCATGTTTTCATGTATTGAAGTATGATTTGGCTTTTAAGCCCAAGATTGCATGACTATGATTTGAAAGGCTTATGCTCCTATTCAAAGCACACATATATATATTTTCTCGTGGGATGATGACTTAGCACCAAATGAGATTGGAGGTGGGAGCTCGACTAAAAGGGCCTTCATATAAAGTCTTTGTTCATAACTATGTACCAAACATAGGTTCATGTTTATGCCCCTTTGTGGATGATTATATTCATGAAAAATCCTTTCCGAAATGGGTGGTGTTCCCATAAGGCGTGATTACTTCTCCAAATTGGGTGGTGTTCCCATAAGGTGAAGTATGGTCTACCTTCGGTAAGTAGATCACCCTTTCCCCTTGTGTAGGTTGAATATTGGAATTTCATGTAATGACTTGCATGGTCTTACATGTCGGTTGAGGTCCCATCCCCGCTATATTTAAGTATTATGACATTCATTAATCCTAGATTTAAGGCATATTATTATGATATTCTTTCTATATACTTCTTTCCATATATATATATATATATATATACATAAATGTGCTCTTCTCACCTAACATTGCTATGCTGGTTCTCATGTTCATCTGCATAGCATGCACACATACGCAGTACATTCAAATATAATAATGCATATTTTTTTCCTGCATGATCTAACCGTGTAGGGACTAGAGAATATCCTCATCCACCTCTTCACAACAAGATTGGACTTGTGAGATTTGCTTGGGTTGAGTCCTTTATTCTAAGGACAAGACCCACCTTCTATCTACGTACTTATGTCATGGCTACCTTATGTCTTTTATTTTGAGGGTGTGCCCGGGACAAGTTGTAAGGACCCAGACTTCATGAGACCTTTTAATGGAAGAATTCGTTGTTTCTAGAGGTGTGAGCCATAGGAAAAGCTAGTGTATGACTTCGGGATGCTTAAGAAATAATTTGAGGCTTGGTGACCCACCAGGGAACCTCCCACGAGCCATGGTCCTCACCACTAGCCGTGGAAGGAACCTTGGAAAATTCCTAGTTGTCCAGCAAAGATTTTGGCTAAGGCAAGCCACAAGGAGACCTTACACAGGTCATATGGAACTTCACGAGCCATGAGGGGTCTCGTGTGACCTCTTATGAGCCGTGGAGAGGTGCCTCGTAGAAGATCTTGTCCTAAAATAATTTTCTAAGTATAGAATCATGGTCTCAGAACTTACGTCACTTGCACAAATAACCAAATGGCTCATATGCCCTTGCACGAGCTGTGTGCCCTTTAGTAGAGTTGAACTTGTCTAGAAATTTGGCTAAGGTAAGTTCCACGGACCACTCGCACCGTGAGCCTTCACACAAGCTGTGAGGCTCCTTGATGGGACCCCTGGACACTTTTTCAAGTAAGTTTCATTAATGGCTTTCTTGTAATTTTGGTTATTTCAAAGATTCATTTATGACTTTTTAACCTATCCTTAACCCTTGAAGAAACTTATGCTCCTCTATTCCTATTCAAATTCATTTCATACACTTAAAATATTCAAACTCTCTCATCTAAAGAACTCCTCCCAAGTGAGCCACTCTTCGGTCAATTTCGTCTTGATTCTTCTTAATTATCTAATGTATGTGGGATTAATTCATGGTCCCTTTCAATTATGAAGACCCCAATTTTTTTACTTCTAATTTATGAATTGTAAGCAAACTTTGAATGTGGGTCTTTCAAATTATTGTCAAAATAATTCAATTGAGTTATATGTTGTATTTAATTGATGTTTTTGTGATGATTTAAGCCCTATTATGAAGGGTTGCTTTGATATTATGATGATTCAATGTGCATGTCCCTTTAATCTTTAAATTTGTGTATGGGTAATATTGATTAAGCTTGAATTGTTACTTTAACTATTGATTTCATATGGATTCTTCATATTATGAGTTTTAAAGTATGAATTCTATTTGCCCATGCTATTTCTATATCATTCATGGTATATGCATGCATGAGGACTGAGTTTCATGAGATTTATATGTGGGTTAAAGCCCAACCTTGACTATGACTATATTTTCAACAAAATTATGCTTATGACATGACATATGAACACATTATGTCTATGATATGGCTCTATGAGTACCTTGGGTGTTTACACCATCTTGTACAAGAATTGAATGAGCTACTTCTATGCATGAAAGTATGACAGGATATAAGATTTAGCGTTTTAGCCTAAGTATGCATGATTATGAAGAATTTTTAACTTTTAAGCCCACATATGCATGAAGATGATCGAAAAGACTTTTCCTCCATTTTAAAGAGCATGTATATGTATGTGTGTTCCCATGTGATGATGCCTAACAATGAATGGGATATGGATGCTCCATTTTCATAACTACGTGCCGACATAGGTTCTTGTGTATGCCCCTTTATGGGATCTTGAGTTGAAATCCTTCTGAAAAGACCGGGTCGTAAGGAAGGTGGCCATCACACTAAAAAGACTGGGTCGTAAGGTGTGTGTGGGCTACCCTCGGAAAGTTGTCCACTCCCATTCTAATGCAGAGGCTTGACATTGGGGGTTCATCTATTAGCTCGCATGGATTGTGATCTCGGTTACGGTATCATCCTCGACATGTATAAAGTATTTTGCCATTTCATACATCATAGGTTACATGGCATACATCATAGGTTACATGGCATATTGATATATTACTCTTTCTTATATAATTCCTTCTTTGTATGTGCCCTTGTCATCTAACATTGAGTTACATGTTTAATGAGTTCATAATAATTTGCATGTTTGCATACTTAGTACATTCAAATGTACTAACGAATACTCTTTTGCATACATAATCTAACCATGTAGGGATCATAAACTATCACCTTCTACCTCTTAACGGCTAGCTTGGTTGACTAAAAAGTTTCTTGTGGTGAGTCCTATCATCCAAGGACAAACCACCTTCTATCTGCCTATTATGTTATGATGCTTTATGACTTTACTTTGAGGGTGATTATGGGACATGTCTTAGCCCCCATTCTATTCTATAACTTGGAGGCATTGTTGGACATCATGTAGACTCCTGTACAGATTTGTGCTATGTCATTCTATTTGATTATGAAAATTATGATTATGGCTATCTAATGAATGTTGATGATATGATGTATGTTTATAATGAGATGTGGAAATATGGAAAGTCCTAAGTCCCATTCTATCCTCATAGCGTGAGTCATACTTACCCGCCCCTTAGTTCTTATTCGCTATGTGGATCATGCTAATCTCTACCCCTATGACATCCCCATAGCATGATTCGTACTCTCCCATCACTTAGAAATATATGTTTATTTCTTTATTATACACTTCCAAACCAAAGATGTGTATGTGGATGCTATGAGGCTTGTTTGGGGACTCTCGGGATCCCATTAGCCATGTCACTCCTAAGCCCTAGTTCAGGGTCATGAAAAGCTTGGTATCAAAGCACTAGGTTTGTAAATGATCCTCAGAGTCCAACATGCCGCATTGAGTAGAGTCCTATTTATCGGTTGAAGTGCACCCTACCTATGAATGGGAGGATATGATGGTGTTCTAGGAATTGTCTCACTTCTTCATGTCTTATGTCATGCTTTGGACCATGTCTTAATACTTTCTAACTCTAATAATGTACTTGGTGCTTTACAGAAGATGCCTCCAAGAAGAGCTCCCCACCAAGACCTACCCCTATTTCCGAGGACCCAGTTCCTCCAGTTCCTATGGAGGAGCCTGTTACTCCGAATGAGCTTCACACTGCCCTGGCTATGCTAGCTCAAGCCATGACCTACCAGGATAGGTAGGACAATCCTCCTCCTCATGCTCCAACCCTAATTACGAGAGTGAGAGATTTTACCCGGATGAATCCTCTAGAGTTCTACGGGTCAAAGGTTGATGAGGATGATCAAGGATTCATTGATGAGCTCACTAAGGTGCCGACTATTATGGCGGTGACTTTAAAAGAGAAAGCTGAGCTGGCTACTTATCAGTTGAAAGATGTGGCACACCTAATGGTCAATAGAGAGGGTTGGTGATGAGAGAGTTTGTTGGGATGAGTTTAGGTTTGCTATTTTGGACCGGTTTTCCCCTCTTAAACTTAAGGAGGCCAAGATGACAAAATTTATTAATCTCAAGAAGGCTAACATGAGTGTGAGGGAATATTCCCTCAAGTTCACGAAGCTCTCAAAGTATGCTCCTATGCTAGTGACTAACTCCCGTGCAAAAATGCACAAGTTTATTTCTGGGATCTCTGATTTGGTTGTGAAGAAATGTCATAAGGCTATGCTTATTAGGGAGATGGACATTTTCAAGCTCATGAATTATGTTGAACAGATTGAAGGGGAGAAGCTCAAGGAAAGGAAGGCGAATGATTCTAAGAGGGCCCGTTATGACCGTGGGTTCTCTAACTATAGGAGGGATGGTGGTTTTGGTCTCTTTCAATAGGGTCAATTCTAATGCAAAGGTTGCCAATGCTAGAGTGACTCCTCTAAGGCACATATTGGAGGTGGGCTATTACCTCTTCAGTGTCGCAAGTGTGGGAGGAAACGCTCGATGTATGCCGAAAGGACATAGGTTCTTGCTACGGATGTGGCCGTATGGGTCGTAAAGTGGCCAATTGCCCTAAGGTTCATGATAAGAATCAAGGCCAACCAAGGGCCCAGTAGGGTGATACTCCCAGAAACAACAGTAACTATGTTTTGCATGCTTGATAAGAAGTAAAGTAGACTTTGGATATAGTGACTGGTATGTTAAAAGTCTTTGAGTTTGATGCTTATGCTTTGCTTGATCCTAGGTGAAATTTTATCTTTTGTGACTCCTTTTTTGGCTGTTAAGTGTGGTTTGAGTCCTGAAATTTTAAGGGAGCCTTATTCAGTCTACACTCCCGTGGGCGAGTCTATTGTAGCTTAAAGGATCTATCGGGGTTGTCCTGTCTCTATATTTCATAAAGTCCTTCCGTGTGATCTTGTGGAACTTGAGATGTTTGATTTTTATGTTATTCTTAGGATGGATTGATTGCACGCTTAATATGGCTTTATAGATTGTATAACCCAGAAGGTCAAAATTCAATTTTTGGATGAACCTGTTCTTGAATTGAAGGGTATGACTCGGCTATCAAAGGTCAATTTATTTCCTATCTCAAAGCCTAAAAGATAAATTCTAAAGGGTGAATCTATTATATTGTGAGGATTAGAGATTGGAGTCTGAGTCACCCACTCTTGAATCGGTTCCGATGGTTAATAAGTTTCTGGATGTTTTTTTTGAAGATTTGCCCGGTATTCCTCCAGAAAGGGAAATGGATTTTGGCATAGATCTCCTTCCAGATACTTAACCTATCTCCATTCCTCATTATCGTATGGCTCTGGCTGAACTAAAGGAGTTGAAGGACCATTTGAGGGATCTATTGGAAATAGGCTTTATTAGGCCCAATATTTCGCCTTAGGGTGCTCACGTATTATTCATAACGAAGAAGGACAGTTCTCTTTGGATGTGCATTGACTATAAGCAGTTGAATAAAGTGATAATCAAGAATAAGTATCCGTTTCTAGGGATCGATGACTTGTTCGATTAACTGCAAGTTGTTACCCATTTCTCAAAGATTGACCTTCGTTCTGATTATCATCAATTGAAGGTCAGAGAGTGTGATATTCCTAAAATGGCATTCTGAACTAGATATAGGCATTTCAAATTTGTGGTAATGTCTTTTGGGTTGACTAATGCTCCAACTGTGTTTATGGATCTTATGAATTGGGTGTTCAAGCCATTTCTTGATAGTTGTTTGATTGTCCTCATCGATGATATCCTGATTTATTTCCGAAGTGAGCCAGAGCATATGGATCACTTGAGGTTAGCTCTTCAAACTTTGAGGGTGAAGCAATTGTATGCCAAATTTCATAAATGTGAGTTTTAGTTGGGTGAAGTAGCTTTTCTTGTTCATGTGTTATCCGATGAGGGCATTAAGGTTGACCCAAAGAAAATCGAGGCTGTGAAGAATTGGCCTAGACCATTGACTCCTTTGGATATTCAAAGTTTTCTTGGGTTGGCTGGTTATTATTGGAGATATGTTGAAGGTTTCTCATCCTTGCATCTCCATTGACTAAGTAGACTCAAAAGAAGGCCAAGTTTGTATAGTCGGACGAGTGTGACAAGAGTTTTCAGACTTTGAAAGATTGACTTACATCGGCTCTTTTTTTGACACTACCTAATGGCTTAGATGGGTTTGTGGTGTATTGTGATACTTCTCAAATTGGGTTGGGTTGTGTGCTCATGCAATATGGTAAGGTGATAGCTTAGGCTTCAAGTCAATTGAAGGTGCATGAATGAAATTACTGGAATCATGATCTTGAGCTAGCAGCTGTGGTGTTATAATGGACAGTTGTACCCCATACAACCTTACCTATTCTTAGATATAAGCCTTAGCATAATCTTGAGCACCATACAGTGTCTTTACCAGCAAAAATAGGCTATTTTGTCATTCTATACACAACCACACATATTCACCATCTCCCATTTCCAAGTTGGCATCTCAATATCTTGAGTCAAGCCACTCAGTCTTTGGTGTTCCACTTTTACGTATTGACAATTTGCACATTCTATCACATACCTTGCTTTGTTTTTCTTTATGCCATTCCACCAATCACTATACATCTTGGTGGATCTCGAATGAACAGAATACTTGGAATTATGAGCTTCATCAGTATCTTCTCCCTTAGTCCATCCCCATTGAGTACACACATAGTCACCCTTGGTAGCGCAAAACTCCACCTCGCCCATGTGAGAAGACCTCTATCTTTTTATTATTTACCAATTTCTTCAATTCAACCAGAGTAGGGTTAAAACTTGATTTGCTTTAACTTCTTTGACCAAGGATGATTTTGCCCCATTTGGCATCAATATACCACCATTACTCAAGCCATTCAGCCTTACCCGCAAACAAGCCAAACGATGCAATTCTTTGACCAAACCTTTATTGTCTTTCTGAAAATGTACCAAGCTGCCCATATACACTCTACTCAATGCATCGAGCACAAACATTGGCCTTGCCAAGGTAATATATTACACTCATGTCATAATCCTTCAATAATTCCAACCACCATGTTTGCCTTAAATTCAAATTCCTTTGGCTAAACACATATTTCAAAATCTTATGGTCGGTGAATATATAATATGTACCCTTTAAGATAATATCACCAAAATTTTACTGCAAACACATAGCCAACAACTCAAGATCATGTGCCAGATAGTTCTTCTCTTGCACTTTCAATTGTCTTAAAGCATAAGAAATAACTTTCCCACGTTGCATCAACATACAACTTAAGCCTATATGTTAGGCATCATAATATACCACAAAACCATCCAGACCATCAGACAACATCAAAATGGGAGCCAAAGTAAGACGATCCTTTAACAATTGAAAAACTCTTTTCATATTCATCGGACAATTGAAATTTCACCTTCTTTTTAGTTGACCTTGTCAAAGGTGAAGCAATGGAGGAAAATCCCTCAACAAACCTTCTGTAATATCTAACCAAGCCCAAAAAGCTTCTGATATTGGATGGAGACAATGGTCTAGGCCAATTCTTCACCGCATCTCTTTTCTTTGGATCAACTCTAATACCATCACCCAAGATAATGTGACCAAGAGAAGCCACCTCTCTTAGCCAAAATTCACACTGGCTAAACTTTGAAAATAGTTGTCTATCTCTCAATGTTTGCAACACAATCCTATAATGGTCTTCATGATCCTTTACATCCTGTGGGTACACCAATATATCATCTATGTACACCACCATAAACATTTCCAAATACGGTTAGAAGATTTGTTCATCAAATCCATTAAAGCGTCAAGAGCATTTGTTAGTCAAAATGACATAACTAAGAATTTAAAATTACTATACCAAGTTTGAAATGCCGTCTTTGGAATATCAGCTTCCTCACCCTTAATTGGTGATATTTGGATTGGAGATCTATCTTAGAAAAATAGCTTACATCTTGTAGTTTATCAAATAGGTCATCAATCCTTAGAAGTGGATACTCTTTTTTCATGGTTACTTTATTCAATTGTTGATAATCTACACACATCCGAAGTTAACCATCCTTCTTTCTTACAAACAATACTAGAGCATTCCACGGTGACACAGTAAACCTTATGGACCCTTTATCAAGAAAGTCTTTTAATTGTTCCTTCAATTTATTTAATTCCGTCGGGTTAATTTGATATGGAGGTATAGAAATAGGTTGGGTGTCGGGTAAGAGATCAGTACCAAAATCAATTCTCCTTACGGGAGAAATACCAGGTAAGTCATCAGGGAACTTATTTACTATGGAGACCAAATGAAGAGTAGGAACATGAGACTCAACATCCACGAGTAGAACAACATGATATAGATAACCCTTGGAAATCATTTTCATATCTTTCATATCAGAGACAAACTTCCCCTTGAACACACAATTGGTTCCCTTCCATTCTATGATGTGCTCATAAGGGACTTTGAATGTGACCTTATGGGTCATACAATCAATAGAAGCATAGGATGCATGCAACCAATCCATACCAAGAATAACATCAAAATTGTTCATATTAAGTTCAACTAGATCGTAGGGGAAGACTTTATGTAAGACCAACGTGGGACAATTTCTATAAACTTTCTTGGTTAGGATTGACTCATCAATAGGAGTATAAACTGAATAGGACTCTAATGAAAATTCTGAAGACACATCAAATTCCATGGCAACATAAGGAGTAAAAAAAGACATATTGGCACTAGGGTCAAGCAAAGCATGCACATTGTGATCAACTTTTAACATACCGGTGACCATATCAGAAGCCTCCTCAACCTCTTGTGTATCATGCTAAGCATAGAACCAATTACTACGTGGACCACAACCTTGAGCTTGGGCACTTTGTTGCACTTGCCCTTTTTGAGCTACTTGACCTTGTGGACACCCTTCTTTACCCTTATTACCAAAATTAGGAAACTCTGGGCCTTGGGGTTTGCCCCTTTCTCTTTGTCAAACCTTTAAGGAGAACCATTAAAGGATCTTTGGCCTTGTTTGAATTGGCCACCACCGGACGTACCATGAGATAACCTACCATCATAACCAACCCTCTTGGACTCCCTTGTCCTCATCTTTTGTAACTTCTCACTCTTCACTTGGTAGACATAATTCATGAGTCTGGAGATTTATGTTTCTTTAATGAGCATCGTGGCCTTGCACTTCATCTTTACCAAGTCAGACACATCCAAAGTGAATTTATTCATACGAACCTTTGAGTCGGCCACCGAGGAAGGAGCAAACTTGGACAATATGGTGAACTTGAGGGCATACTCCCTCACACTCGTCACTTTCGATTCCCTTAGCTATGGTTGGAAGAAATGATCAAGGAAAGAGGCCTTAAACATCTCCCAATCAATAGCACCTTCATCGACCCTTTCAAACATCCACCGAGTGAACCAAACTTGAGGTATTCCCTTAAGTTGATAAGCCCCCAATTCGGCCTTCTCTTCAGTAGATACTCCCATAATCTCCACCACCCTGTTCACCTGATCAATGAACTCTTGTGGATCCTCATCCACCTTTGAACTATGAAATTTTGGGGGATTCATCTTAGCAGAATCTCTTACCCTCGAAGGTAGAGTAGGAGTCTTAAGAGAAGCAACAACTTGAGCCAAAATAGTGATTATGACTCTAAACTCATCAGTAGATACTTGATCCACTTGAGAGACCCTGGGAGCCGAAGGGACTTGGTTAGGCTTAACATCATTTCCCATTTGCAATGGAGCATGTTGTGGAGCCATTTTTGAAAACACTAAGGGAAAAGACTTAGGATAGGAAAGCTTTGAAGAGATGACATAGAGTATAAAAGAAGCAAAGTTTTCCTAAAATGTCTCTTACCCTATTATTCGTGGATGTGTCACACTTCATGCCAATGAAAAAGACTCTACTTGACACGACATATTGGAATCCCTAGGATGCTCCCAAATTTTGTGCTCTGATACCATTTCAGTCATGATCCGGTCCTAGGGCCTAGCTGTGACATGGCGAATGTGACTCCTGAAGGTATCCCATCAAAGCCCCGTGTTCATAGATCTTGGCGGGGTCTAGTGCATAGCTCACAAGCTCACCCTCAAGATATACATCAAAAGAAGAAAAAGATAGAGTCTCAACATAAAAGAATAACATCATAAGGAGTTTTTCCTGGAGTATGGGAAGTCACCCAACAAATCTTTAAGCTTTGAATCTGAATCTAGCCATATAATGGAATAGTTGTCTTGTCATCCATCCCAACATGGTGAGGTCATATAGGCAATGAAGTACATGTTAGTACGTGAAATATACTAAGTATGTAGGTATGCCATGAATAAAGGGACATCAGAATATTATCAATTTGCATAATTATAATTAATAGGAAAAGGACACAATATACATGAGCATGCAAGTTTAAAATCATGAGAAGAAGCATCATTATATCCATTCACATCCATAACATATATATGTGGGAATAAGATTATAACTGACTTATAAGACCAAGTGGACTATTACATGGAATCTTGATGTTCCCTCTACATCAAGCAAAGAGAAGACTACTTTGCCAAGGTAGACTCGATCTTTACCCTATAGGCTCTATTTTGGCACGGTGAGAACTAATCATTTGACCCCACCCTTTGGGATCTATCCTAGCATGGTACCATTAAAGCTCTATGGATCCATTAGCACACCTTTAAGACATAAATCATGAATATCATTCCTATGATGGTACATAGTTATGAGACCATGGTTGTCACGCCGCAAAGAGAGGGGAGGCGCGACAGGCACCCGATACCAGTATTGGCCGGGTAAGCCACTAAACATGCTAGTTAACTAAACTAGGGACCAAAAGAAAATCAGGAAGCATAACGTCTGAAAGACTAAGCCTGGACATTCTAGGTCATGACCTGATCAACGATAAATCATGTACAAGATAGATAAACCAGAACAATAGGGTACTAGTTAGCCGACAAGGCTGCAACAATAGAGGTACAGACACACACTATATACACATGCCAATCTGATGACCGAAGACTGAAAGGCACAAAAAAAACCAACCCACAATAACATGTCCACAATAGTTTCTATGAGAATCACTAACACTGTCGGGACAGGGCCCCGACATACCCAACTATACAAAAAAAAGTAAACATCCTGTGAAAGCTCCAGAAAGAGGTGGAGCTTACCAACTCATAGCTGAATGGGGCTCCTAGTGGAGGGGTAAATCAGAGCCCCTACCTGAACCTGCACGCACGAAATAAAATGCAGCGTCCCCAGGCAAAGGGACGTCAGTACGAATAAACATGTACTGGTATGTAAGGCAAGAAGTAAAATCATAGATAACAACAGTAAAAAGGTTAATAGAAATATTACTTGTAACCAAAACTCAAGTAGCCTTAATGGCCAATAAGCCACCTCCTAATGATAAAAAAATGCATGGTATGCTCGAGTGTCGCATGTCGTGAATACATATATATAGATGCAAATGCATGACATACCCAACCAAATGCTAGCACTGGTGGTCCTTTCCGGTAGCTAACCGGCATCATATTTGCCAACCTGTGGCCATCTGTACCATATACATATATAGTTGGGCAAATAGGCCCCATACCTTCGATTATAGCTCGAAGTCCATGCATAACGTGCAATGTATGATATGAATGTTTAATGCACATAGTAAGCCATAGCAAAAACTTAGCCAATCTTGGCTCATTGGTACCGTATTCTCATAGCATCATAGTCATTGTCATTTGGCCAATCTTGGCTCACTGGTACATTTATTCTCATAGCATCATAGTTATTGTCATTTGGCCAATCTTGGCTCATTGGTACAATTATTCTCATAACATCATAATCATTGTCATAACATATACATATGGCTCGTGGAATCATACATATCCTTTTTAACAAGTTTGGGAACTTAACCCAACATTTAGAGTGAAGCCTTAACTTTGAAAATGTTCATAAAGGTGATTTACATAATGATTATATTTGGTCCCATGTCAATTAGTAAAAGAATGTATTTAAGCAGGATCAAGCGCCTTAGTAGTTTAGATGGGGGCATTTCACTGGGATATATTGGAAACCATCGCGTTATTGGTTAAATTGTTCAATTATATTTTTGTATGGAAGAAGGACTGATTTTGAATACTACATTCCCTTTTCATTCTACATTTATTTTGATGTCACTATACCAAGAAGAGAAACACCTTGGACATGTGAATAGGTAGCCGAGAAACCGACAAAATGATATATAGAAATTGAATGTCCAGGTTAAGCGAACGAATAGAATTTCAACCTAATACCATGATGAATGTAACTCAGCTGCAATCCCAATGCCTTTCACAGAAGGTCGTTCAAGAAACAGAATAGTAAGATATCACATTTGACATTTTGGGAAACTTCCCGGATTTTGTGCTAAAAGGAGGGACGGAGCTTAGCCTTAACATACCTCTCCAACGAACGCCCGATTTCCAAAAGTTCCTTCACGAAAGTTGTTCCTTACGTCCTAAGCTTTGCAATGACTATATATACGCACCATAAAGACACCTATAAACAGTAAAAAATTCAGCATAATGACCAGATTCGGTAAGGAGCATTTACGTGAGGAAATGTCCGTAAAACGTCGTAAAAATGACCGTAAAAGAGCTCCAGAATTATTACCTAAACATACCAGCTACAAACCAACAATACCAGCAAGAACACCACTTTTTTTACAACCCAAAAACAGCTAACACGAGGGGAAAACAATTCCAAAGCGTAAGGCACACATTTCTAGGCACGGGGACGAATGTTAACGGTAGAAATGCGAAAAACTTACCTAAATCACTTAGAAAACCCTTTGGGTGCCTTCTCTTCAGTTCCACACTGGTTTGGGACGAAAATGGCTTAATTTTGAGCTTTAAAGTGTCAAAATAGCCGACATTAAGTTGGGTCAACCCGACCCGACCCATGACCCGGTTTCCAGCTCGGGCAGTCTCGGTAAAACGTTCATAACTCTTTATTCTGAGGTCGGTTTGATGTGCGGTTTCGTGCGTTGCAAGCTTGACTCATAGATCTTCAATTTGATAGGTCATAGACCTTCTAGCGCCCTATAGTTTTGGAGATATGAGCTGATACATCTGATCCAAATTTAAGAAGGATTTCTTAAAGAAACATACGGTAACGTTGGCCAACCTTTATTTTGCAACTTTCTTGATTTCAAAACATAATGTATGAACTTTGTGCTATTAAAATAAATTAAAGAAATCCGTTATTAGCAAATTATAAACTTTTAGTCCCATCCTAAAAGTGAAACTTAATTTAAACCTTCCGAAAAGGGCGAGGTGCCACTCGGGTCATTTCTTTAATCCCGAATGTGCATTTAGGGTATTCCTTTGGCTTAAAACTTTAGGTATTTGATATTACCACTTATTTTCAGCTTTACTATCCTTAGGTGCTAGCAAAAATCACATGTTCCTTATATAATGCCACACTAATTAAATAATGAAAGACGAGAAACACGGGGCCTCACAGTCTCCCCCCGTAAGAACATTCATCCGCGAATGTGTCAAGACATCCCTTTGGTTGCATTTCCATGTAAAAAATTTTTTTTTGATACATCTATTACCCTTTCAAACCATAAATCAACTTCCAAAAACTCCAACTACTAAGCTTTGTATAGCTATCCCGCGACAAAACGTATAAGTTTCACCTCGAAATCTTTTAAGCCTTAAGTTACTAAAAAAATGATAACTGCTAGTTTTGGAATACGGCCTACCTTAAGTTATAAATAGCTGGGGGTGATTCCTCATCATTTCTTCTTTGGCTTCCCAAGTTATTTCCTCAATATTTTGGTTCTGCAACAACACTTTCACGAAGGCCACTATTCATCTCAGATCCTTCTCTTTTGTCGATCTAAAATAGCCACTAGTACCTCATCATAAGTTAAGCCTTGAGCAAAGGGGGTGTCCTTAATGTGAGTAATACACGAAGGATCTCTAATGTACTTCCGCAACATAGATACATGAGGCACTGGATGGACAACTCTCACTTCTAAAGGAAAATTAAGCTCGTATGTTACCTTGCTAATTTCTCTAATAATCTTATACGGTCCAACATATCTAGGATTAAGCTTTCCTGTATTTCCAAACCGCATGAGTCCCTTCATAGGTGAGACCTTTAAGAAGACCCAACATTCTACATCAACTCTAAGTCTCGTCGTCGAACATCTGCGTAAGACTTCTGCTGATTCTGGGCCCTTTGTAGTAATCTCTGATAAGTTTATTTTTTTTTCGTTGCTTGTTGAACTAGATTAGGGTGTAGCAACATTTCCTCCCCAACTGTAAACTAATCAACCAGTGACCTACATCTTCACCCATATAGTGCTCCCTAAGGATTCATTCAAATACTAATATGGAAGCTATTATCATAAGCAAACCCAATAAGGGTAGATGGTCATCCCGATTTCCTTTAAAGTCCAGTTTTTGGATGAAAAGCGGTTTTGAGATTCACCTGAGTGCCCAAATCCTTTTGAAAAGACTTCCAAAAATGTACGGTAAATTGAGCCCTTCGATCAGAGATAATAGATAATGGAACTCCATGAAGGCAAACAATCTCTTGAATGTAAAGCTTATCATAATACTTCGCTGAATATGTCGTTCTTACTGGCAAGAAATGAGCAGATTTTATCAACCTATCAATGATTACCCAAATAGAGTCATCCTGTATGGAATGTGAGGCAACCTAGTGATGAAGCCCATATTTATCATGTCCCATTTCAAAAATGTAAAATTAATATAGCTAGGCCTTCAGGTCTCTGATGTTCTGTTTTAACATGCTGGTAGTTGGGGCATTGGCTACCATCCTTGGAATATCTTTTTCATGCCATTCCACCAATAGATCTTTCATAGGTCTCAATACCCCCCCCCCTTTTTACTGCCCCAGGTTGAGACAAATATCTAGGATAATAAGCCTCAAAATGAATCTTGGCACGGAGCCCTCCGATGTTTGGCACACGAAAGAGCCCCGATACTGAAGGATTCCATCTCAAGTTAGCTCAATTAGAAGATGTTGCTGTTGTGGAACACTTTTCCTCGATATCATAAGCTCAGGATCATCACGTTGTTGCTCTTTTACTTCAGTAACAATGGAAGATTTAATTGTATTTTCAACAATCACACCTTAACATTTTTGCATCTGCTAATAGCACTTGCAAACTAGTTACCTGACATAAATCTTTTGTCATTTCAATCTTATTAGCTTTAACAAGACTTAGATTTCCCATGGACTTCCAGCTAAGTGCATCAGCAACAAGATTAGCTTTAGTGGAATGGTACAAAATATCAACATCATAATCTTTTAGTAATTCTATCCACCTTCTTTGTCGTAGGTTCAACCCCTTCTGCTTGAATAAATATTGGAGGCTCTGGTGGTCGGTAAAAATATCAACATGAACTCCGTATAGATAATGTCGCCAAATCTTTAGGGCAAATATAGCCACAGCGAGCTCAAGGTCTTGGGTAGGATAATTTTGTTCATGCTTTTGCAACTGTCTAGAAGCATATGCAATAACTCTACCATGTTGTATAAGAACACAACCCAGGCCAATTTTCGAGGCATCATAATATACAACGTAGCCTTATGTTCCATCTGGGAGAGCCAAGATAGGTGCGGTGGTAACCTTTTTTTTTAACTCTTGAAGACTCTGCTTACATGATTCAGTCCATTGAAACTTAGCTGCTTTATGCGTCAATCTCGTTAGTGGTGCAGAGATAGAGGAGAATCCCTCAACAAACCTCCTATAATATCTTACCAAGCCCAAATAACTATGGACCTCTGTTGGATTCAATGGTCTCGGCCAGGTCATTACGGCTTCAATCCTCTGGCCATTGACTTTGATATTATCGCTAGTAATAACATGTCCACGAAAAGCTATAGAAGTTAACCAAAATTAACATTTGGAGAATTCAGCATATACCTTGTTGTCCTGGAGAGTCCATAATATAACTCGCAAGTGGTCTACATGCTTAACTCATGATTCATCCTAAATATTAACTTTGGAATATCAACATCCCTGACTCGTAGCTGGTAGTACCTAGGTCACAAGTCAATCTTTGAAAAAACCATCAATCCACATAAAAGGATACTTATTCCTGATAGTGAATTTATTTAGCTATCCGTAACCGATACACATTCATAAGGAGCCATCTTTCTTTCAAGCAAAGAGCACGGGAGAACCCCATGGAGATGTGCTTGGCCTAATAAGGTCTTTATCAAACAAGCCCTTCAGTTATTCCTTCAAGTCTCTTAGCTCTACAAGAGCCATTCTTTTTTTTAGAGAGAAATGGGTATATGTTGCATATCAGGGAGAAAATCTAAAGAAAAATTGATATCCCTTTCGGGGGATCTCGGGAAGCTCATCGGGGAATATTATCATGAATTCATTCACAATAGGGACTGACTAAAGGGCCAGTTGTCAATAAAATATCCTATCTTTCCGTAATGGTAACATGCACCTTAACCCTTTCTACACTTCTTAGTATGAAGCTTACCGCATTGTGTAAATGGGGGAGTAAGTTCTCTCATTTGTGCATAACGCTCCTGTCGACGGCTCTTAGGCTGGTGCAAACTCCGTCCCTGCCCTGATTGAATATAATGATCAATTTGCTGGCCCTGTATTTATAGCGGGGAACTACCCACTGATGGAGGTGGATATCGATGAAAAGGAGGCTTAAAATCACCCTCAATACTCTATACATATGACCAATAAATTTCTGTGGATCCTTAGTGGGATTGGACCTTGTAAATACTAGTGGGGCCAAGTGAAGAAACACTCGTACGTTCGAGCTTCCTGTTTGATCCCTTCTAATGTCTGCTCTTGCCTCTAGTTGTCTCTCATGAATGGAAGCCATCCTACTTAATAGTTGAATAGCCTCCTTCATCCCTTGCTCCCCAGTCTCTAATAAGGCTTGGGGTAATAGATCTCCTTGCGCCCCAATAGGTACTGGTGAATCTGGAACTGTGGGCATTGGAGGCTCCCTATGTGACTCAATAGGGAATATATCTGCCTCACCAGGAAAGACATGATTGGTACCTTCTCTCAAATCCATACTTATCTCATGTTGTGCCATCTCCTGAGCATAGGTAACCCATTAAATAAGAACAACATATCACGATAGAGATTTCATATGTTCCTATAGCTTTGTTCTATAGCACGATCTATTAAGTGAAAGAAACGTAACCATCCCTAAATTCCTTGTAGCCTCCTGATTATAAGTGTGGTGCACAACACACCCACAAGCAAGACTCTACTAGACACGGCATTGTGGACTCCCTAGGACACGACCTGCTCTGATACCATGTTTGTCACGCCACAAAGAGAGGGGAGGCGCGACAGGCACCCGATACGGGTATTGGCCGGGTAAGCCACTAAACATGAGAGTTAACTAAACTAGGGACCAAAAGAAAATCAGGAAGCATAACGTCTGAAAGACTAAGCCTGGACATTCTAGGTCATGACCTGATCAATAGTAAATCATGTACAAGATAGATAAACCAGAACAATAGGGTACTAGTTAGCCGACAAGGCTGCAACAATAGAGGTACAGACACACACTATATATACATGTCAATCTGATGACCGAAGACTGAAAGGCACAAAAAAAACCAACCCACAATAACCTGTCCACAATAGCCTCTATGAGAATCATTAACACTGTCGGGACAGGGCCCCGACATACCCAACTATACAAAAAAAGTAAACATCCTGTGAAAACTCCAGAAAGAGGTGGAGCATACCAACTCATAGATGAATGGGGCTCCTAGTGGAGGGGTAAATCAGAACCTGCATGCCCGAAATAAAATGCAGCGTCCCCAGGCAAAGGGACGTCAGTACGAATAAACATGTACTGGTATGTAAGGCAAGAAGTAAAATCATAGATAACAACAGTAAAAAGGTTAATAGAAATATTACTTGTAACCAAAACTCAAGTAGCCTTAATGGCCAATAAGCCACCTCCTAGTGATAAAAAAATGCATGGTATGCTCGAGTGTCGCATGTCGTGAATACATATATATAGATGCAAATGCATGACATACCCAACCAAATGCTAGCACTGGTGGTCCTTTCCGGTAGCTAACCGGCATCATATTTGCCAACCTGTGGCCATCTGTACCATATACATATATAGTTGGGCAAATAGGCCCCATACCTTCGATTATAGCTCGAAGTCCATGCATAACGTGCAATGTATGATATGAATGTTTAATGCACATAGTAAGCCATAGCAAAAACTTAGCCAATCTTGGCTCATTGGTACCGTATTCTCATAGCATCATAGTCATTGTCATTTGGCCAATCTTGGCTCATTGGTACATTTATTCTCATAGCATCATAGTTATTGTCATTTGGCCAATCTTGGCTCATTGGTACAATTATTCTCATAACATCATAATCGTTGTCATAACATATACATATGGCTCGTGGAATCATACATATCCTTTTTAACAAGTTTGGGAACTTAACCCAACATTTAGAGTGAAGCCTTAACTTTGAAAATGTTCATAAAGGTGATTTACATAATGATTATATTTGGTCCCATGTCAATTAGTAAAAGAATGTATTTAAACAGGATCAAGCGCCTTAGTAGTTTAGATGGGAGCATTTCACTGGGATATATTGGAAACCATCGCGTTATTGGTTAAATTGTTCAATTATATTTTTGTATGGAAGAAGGACTGATTTTGAATACTACATTCCCTTTGCATTCTACATTTATTTTAATGTCACTATACCAAGAAGAGAAACACCTTGGACATGTGTAGGTAGCCGAGAAACCGACAAAATGATATATAGAAATTGAATGTCCAGGTTAAGTGAACGAATGGAATTTCAACCTAATACCATGATGAATATAACTCAGCTGCAATCCCAATGCCTTTCACAGAAGGTCTTTCAAGCAACAGAATAGTAAGATATCACATTTGACATTTTGGGAAACTTCCCGGATTTCGTGCTAAAAGGAGGGACGGAGCTTAGCCTTAACATACCTCTCCAACGAACGCCCGATTGCCAAAAGTTCCTTCACGAAAGTTGTTCCTTACGTCCTAAGCTTCGCAGCGACTATATATACGCACCTTAAAGACACCTATAAATAGTAAAAAATTCAGCATTAATGACCAGATTCAGCAAGGAGCATTTACGTGAGGAAATGTCCGTAAAACGTCGTAAAAATGACCATAAAAGAGCTCCAGAATTATTACCTAAACATACCAGCTACAAACCAACAATACCAGCAAAAACACCACTTTTTTTACAGCCCAAAAACAGCTCCAAACACAGCTAACACGAGGGGAAAACAATTCCAAAGCATAAGGCACGCATTTCTAGGCACGGGGACGAATTTTAACGATAGAAATGCAAAAAACTTACCTAAATCACTTAGAAAACCCTTTGGAAGCCTTCTCTTCAGTTCCACACTGGTTTGGGACGAAAATGGCTTTATTTTGAGCTTTAAAGTGTCAAAATAGCCGACATTAAGTCGGGTCAACCCGACCCGACCCATGACCCATTTCCAGCTCGGGCAGTCTCGGTAAAACGGTCATAACTCTTTATTCTGAGGTTGGTTTGATGTGCGGTTTTGTGCGTTGCAAGCTAGACTCATAGATCTTCAATTTGATAGGTCATGGACCTTCTAACGCCCTATAGTTTTGGAGATATGAGCTGATACATCTGATCCAAATTTAAGAAGGATTTCTTAAAGAAACTTACGGTAACGTTGGCCAACCTTTATTTTGCAACTTTCTTGATTTCAAAACTTAATGTATGAACTTTGTGCTATCAAAATAAATTAAAGAAATCCATTATTAGCAAATTATAAACTTTTAGTCCCATCCGAAAAGTGAAACTTAATTTAAACCTTCTGAAAAGGGCGAGGTGCCACTCGGGTCATTTCTTTAATCCCGAATGTGCATTTAGGGTATTACTTTGGCTTAAAACTTTAGGTATTTGATATTACCACTTATTTTCAGCTTTATTATCCTTAGGTTCTAGCAAAAATCACATGTTCCTTATATAGCGCCACACTAATTAAATAATGAAAGACGAGAAACACGAGGCCTCACAACGGTATCCATCCATGCTCTCTCGGTGCTAAGTCATATCCCACGAAATATATAAATTATGAATATACACATAGCTTTTAACATAGTACATATTTCATTAAAATCATTACATTTGTTTTTAAAATAATTATCAGAGTCTTTCATAAAACATCGTGTCATAAGAATAGTTCATCTATATTGCTTTTAATTATAGTATGGGTAGACATTCCTACCATTAGATTATCATCATAAACATTAGTGTTTTTTATCACCTTATTTATCATAACATCATTATTATCATTTTTATAACATCATCATTAAATCATACTTTTACATACTTGACACCATGATAATGAAAATCCCTAACTTCATTGTAGGATACTAGGGCTAAATGTGGGTCCATGGACAATTTAAATTGGGCCATTGATAAAAGAACCCATGTAAAGTCATTAATCCCTAATTATGCTTACTTCGAAATCACATACTTTTCCTGAAAGTCATACACATCATTTAATTCATCATAACTCATGAATAATTAGTCATATTCATCATATAGGAATCATAATATATGCATTGGAAATCATACCTAAAAAGCCGTTATGAAATCATCTTGAAACTTTTATAAAAAAGAAGGTTTTGGATTGGGCTACGTGGATGAAACTAATCCATGAATGGAGCCCTACATACCTCAAATAGAATCCTTAAGAATTTGAGGAAAATAATTCTAGAAATCCATAGTCAAACCTTCAAGCTTTAGCTTCAATGGAACCCTTGATTTAGAGAGAGAAATACTGAGAACCCTTGAGAGAAATTTGAGGATTAAAGGCTTTGAATGAATTAGGAATAGGATTTATAAGGGCTAGGTTGGTTAAGTTAGTTAGGCTAGCATAAATGACATAGTTTAAGACTTAGGCAAATTGAAAATGTCAAAAACACCCTTCATTAAAAACTATCGAAGCTGTCGAGCAAACCTTTCCTACAAGCCACGAGTCAACATACAGTCCTTACTTTAGTCCATAGATCCTTATGCCACAAAAGTCAAGTTTCTCAAATCGACAACTTTCAACCTAAGAACAAGCAGGATGACCCATGGATTCACTTATGGGTTATAGGTCCTTTCATAAAGTGGATCCAGACTTTGAAAATTTTAGGTTCTTTAGGGCCTCTTTCTATGAGTCTCGTTGATGGGCCGTGGATTCTTTTATGGTCCACCCTGGTAATACGTAAGTCATCTTCCATAATCCATCAATTTCCTATTTTTCACTAGGCACATTCCACGAACTCACATCATATGTAGCACATAAAGACTAAGGGGTGGGTAAATACGACTCACTCTATGGGGGAAATTTGAGACATAGGAACTTTCACAACATAACATAAGAACACACCATAATACTCATAGCCAATCCACGTAATGATATCCATTAGATAGACATATCAATAAACATAACATCCAAATACAACACGTAGCATATACACGTAAAAGATCTACAAGATGTCCAACAATGTATTTAGTCATAAGATAGTACAGGGTCCAAGGAATGTCCCGGGCTCAACCTCAAAGTAAATAATATAAAAGAAAGCACCATAGGTAGAGGAACAATGGTTTGTCCATGGAAGATAGGAATTACTACAACAAGCAAATCTCAAAATCCAAGCTGTCCATTGTACGATAAATGAAGGTAGTCCTCGGTCCCTACATGGTTAGATCATATAGGCAAAAGTATGCGTCAGTACTTTTGAATGTACTAAGAATACAGACATGCAATGCATATGACTTATCAAACTTGCATTAAATGTTGGATGATAAGGGCACATAATATAGAAAGAGATATAAAACAAGAGATATAGTATAAAATATACCCTGAAATCAATAATGTATGAAATGCAATAATGTTTATATATAATGGGGATGGGAACATAACCAACATCTCAAACTCATGGGAGATATTACATGAATTTGACTGGTGTTGACCTCCTGTCGGGTGAGTGAAGATTACTTGCCAAAGGTAATGTACACCACACCTTACGACCCGATAATTTTAGTGTGATGGCCACCTTCCTTATGAACTAGTCATTTCGAAAGGATTTGCATTTCATTTCATATCATATCATATAAATGTGTAACCATTTGTTACGACCCGGTCATTTTGGCAATGACTACCAATATACCTATTTTGGCACATAGTTCAAAGAAAGGGAGAGGACCCTTGGGGATAGCCCTGACGCCCCCAATCCATTCGGGGCTAAGTCATAATCCGACAAGATTACTTATACATATACATGCTTTAAAAAAGGCAATGGTCATTTCAAATCATTTCAATGCATATTTAGGTTTAAAAGCAAAACATATCTTTAATACATCATACTTGGGCTAAATAGCCAAATCACAATTTAATCCATATCTTTCATGCATAGGAGTAGCTCATTCACTTAATAATATGGTGCAAGCACTCAGTATGCACAAAAAGCCAATAACAATAGATATATATGTGATCACATTCTAGTCAAAACCATAATCTTATCAAAATCATATACATAAACATAATTGGGCTTAACCTACTTCATTATCTTCATAGGATCCAATGCTCACGAATGCATATGTTATGGATGATGTGATATTAGCATGGGTAATATAGATTTAATCTAAAATCAACAATGTAATATGAAATTGAAGTAAATTCATAATTAAATCCACATTTAAATTATAATATAGATCAACCATGCTTAGTTCAAACTTTAAAGGGACAATGCATAGTCAAATATTCATAATAATCATGTATTTCAACTAATAATCATGTATTTCAACATGTTAAGGCTTAAATGAACTTCAAATCAACAATAAAGTATAGCTCATATTTCAATTGAATTTTATAAGACATAATATTCAAAACTCATATTTAAAGGAAGCGAAATTTCATGAAATTCAAATAAAAAGAGTTTGGTCTTCTTGGTTGAAAGAGACAAAGAGTCAATGCCGCTACCTTAGCAAATGGAGAAGAATCAAGAAGAAATTTGACGATGAAAGGAGTTTTCCCTTGATTCCCAAGCTTAGTCTTCACAAGAGTCTTTGATAAGTGTAAAAATGAATTTGAATGAGATGAATAAAGAATAGGTCATTTGAATGTATTAAGGTAGCATAGAAAGTCACAAAAGACCCTTAGGATAAACCATAATTATGGAAACGTCATTAATGAAATAAGTTGAAAAATTGAAGTCAGGGGTAACAGGGAGGGGTATACGGCTTGTGAGAAGGTATACAAACCATATATATGGTCTATGATTCGACACTTAGAAAATTTCTTCTTGACGAAGGTCCAAAATGATAATCCAATACTTAGAAAAGTTTTCGCTCCAACGCCTATACGGGGGACCTCATGGACCGTGAAGGGTCATACAGTTCGTGAGACGCTCCGTGTGACATTCCATGTCTTCAAAATTGTGGATTTTAAAGGCTAAGGCTACCACACGGTCCACCACATGGTGTGTGAAGCCTTACATGGCCCGTGCGGGGTCGATGGGTGGTATGCTGTGACACCCCGTGTTTCTCGTCTTCCATTATTTAAATAGTGTGGCGTTATATAAGGAACATGTGATTTTTGCTAGCACCTAAGGATAATAAGGCTGTAAATAAGTGTTAATATCAAAGACCTAAAATTTTAAGCCAAAGGAAAACCCTAAATGCATATTCGGGATTAAAGAAATGACCCGAGTGGCACCTCGCCCTTTTCGGAAGGTTTAAATTAAGTTTCACTTTTCGGATGGGACTAAAAGTTTATAATTTGCTAATAATGGATTTATTTAAGTTATTGTAATAGCACAAAGGTCAAACATTAAGTTTTGGAATCAAGAAAGTTGCAAGATAAAGGTTGGCCAAAGTTACCGTAAGTTTCTTTAAGAAATCCTTCTTAAATTTGGGTCAAATGTATCAGCTCATATCTCCCAAACTATAAAAGTTTAGAAGGTCCATGACCTATCAAATTGAAGATCTATGATTCTAGTTTGCAACACACAAAACCGCGCATCAAACCGATCTCAGAATAAAAAGTTATGACCGTTTTACCGAGACTGCTCGAGCTGGAAACCGGGTCATGGGTCGGGTCGGGTTGACCCGACTTAATGTCGGCTATTTTGACACTTTAAAGCTCAAAATTAAGCCATTTTCGTCCCAAACCAGTGTGGAACTGAAGAGAAAGCTTCCAAAGGGTTATCTAAGTGATTTAGGTAAGTTTTTCGTATTTTTATCGTTAAAATTCGTCCCCGTGCCTAAAAATGCGTGCCGTACGCTTTGCAATTGTTTTTCCCTCGTATTAACTGTGTTTGGAGCTATTTTTGGGCTGTAAAACAAGTGGTGTTCTTGCTGGTATTGTTGGTTTGCAGCTGGTGCGTTTAGGTAATAATTCTGGAGCTCTTTTACGGTCATTTTTGCGACGTTTTACGGACATTTCCTCGCGTAAATGCTCCTTGCCGAATCTTGCCATTAATGCTGAATTTTTGACTGTTTATAGGTCTCTTTAAGCTGCATATATATAGTCGTTGCGAATCTTAGGACGTAAGGAACAACTTTTATGAAGGAACTTTTGGCAATCGGACGTTCGTTGGAGAGGTATGTTAAGGCTAAGCTCCGTCCCTCCTTTTAGCACGAAATCCAGGAAGTTTCCCAAAATGTCAAATGTGATATCTTACTATTCTGTTGCTAGAAAGACCTTCTGTGAAAGGCATTGGGATTGCAGCTGAGTTATATTCATCATGGTATTAGGTTGAAATTCCATTCGTTCGCTTAACCTGGACATTCAATTTCTATATATCATTTTGTCGGTTTCTCGGCTACCTATTCACATGTCCAAGGTGTTTCTCTTCTTGGTATAGTACCATAAAAATAAATGTAGAATGCAAAGAGAATGTAGTATTCAAAATCAGTCCTTCTTCCATACAAAAATATAATTGAACAATTTAACCAATAACGCGATGGTTTCCAATATTCCCCAATGAAATGCTCTCGTCTAAACTACTAAGGCGCTTCATCCTGTTTAAATACATTCTTTTACTAATTGACATAGGACCAAATATAATCATTATGTTAATCACTTTTATGAACATTTTCAAAGTTAAGGCTTCACTCTAAATGTTGGGTTAAGTTCCCAAACTTTTTAAAAAGGACATGTATGATTCCACGAGCCATATGTATATGTTATGACAACGATTATGATGTTATGAGAATAAATGTACCAATGAGCCAAGATTGCCCAAATGACAATGACTATGATGCTATGAGAATAAGTGTACCAATGAGCCAAGATTGGCTAAGTTCTTGTTATGGCTTACTATGTGCATTAAATATTCATATCATACATTGCACGTTATGCATGGACTTCGAGCTATAATAGAAGGTATGGGGCCTATTTGCCCAACTATATATGTATATGGTACAGATGGCCAAAGGTTGGCAGATATGATGCCGGTTAGCTACCGGAAAGGACCACCAATGCTAGCATTTGGTTGAGTATGTCATGCATTTGCATCTATATATATGTATTCACGCCATGCGACACTCGAGCATAGCATGCATTTTTTATATCACTAGGAGGTCACTTATTGGCCATTAAGGCTACTTGAGTTTTGGTTACAGGTAATATTTCTATTAACCTTTTTAGTATGGTTATCTATGATTTTACATCCTGCCTTACATACCAGTACATGTTTATTCGTACTGACGTCCCTTTTCCTGGGGACGCTGCATTTTATTTCGTGCGTGAAGGTTCAGGTAGGGACTCTGATTTACCCCTCCACTAAGAGCCCTATTCATCTATGAGTTGGTAAGCTCCACCTCTTTCTGGAGCTTTCACAGGATGTTTACTTTTTTTTGTGTGGTTGGGCATGTCGGGGCCCTGTCCCGACTGTGTTAGTGATTCTCATAGAGGCTATTGTGGATATGTTATTGTGGGTTGGTTTTTTTTGTGCCTTTCAGTCTTCGATTATCAGATTGGCATGTATATATAGTGTGTGCCTGTACCTCTATTGTTGCAGCCTTGTCGGCTAACTAGTACCCTATTGTTCTGGTTTATCTATCTTGTACATGATTTACTGTTGATCAGATCATGACCTAGAATGTCCAGGCTTAGTCTTTCAGAGGTTATGCTGCCTGATTTTCTTCTGGTCCCTAGTTAGTTCACTAGCATGTTTAGTGGCTTACCGGGCCAATAACGGTATCGGGTGCCGGTCGCGCCTCCCCTCTCTTTGGGGCGTGACAAACACAGTATCAGAGCAGGTCGTATCCCAGGGAGTCCACAATGCCGTGTCTAGTAGAGTCTTGCTTCTGGGGGTGTTGTGCACCACACTCATAATCAGGAGGCTACAAGGCATTTAGGGATGGTTACGTTTCTTTCACTTAATAGATCGTGCTATAGAACAAAGCTATAGGAACATATGAAATCTCTATCGTGTTATGTTGTTCTTATTTAATGGGTTACCTATGCTCAGGAGATGGCACAACATGAGATAAGTATGGATCCGAGAGAAGGTACCAATCATGTCTTGCCTGGTGAGGCAGACATATTCCCTATTGAGTCACATAGGGAGCCTTCAATGCCCACAGTTCCAGATTCACCAGTACCTGTTGGGGCCCAAGGAGATCTAGTACCCCAAGCCCTATTAGAGACTGGGGAGCAGGGGATGAAGGAGGCCATTTAACTACTAACTAGGATGGCTTGCATTCATGAGAGACAACTAGAGGCAGGAGCAGACATCAGAAGAAATCAAACAGGAAGCTCGAACGTAGGAGTGTTTCTTCACTTGGCCCCTCTAGTATTTACAGGGTCCAATCCCACTAAGGATCAATAGAAATTTATTGGTCATATGTATAGAGTATTGAGGGTGATTTTAGGCCTCCTTTTCATCGATATCCACCTCCATCAGTGGGTAGTTCCCCGCTATCAATACAGGGCCAGCAAATTGATCATTATATTCAATCAGGGTCGGGGCAGAGTTTACACTAGCCTAAGAGCCGTCGATAGGAGTGTTATGCACAAATGAGACAACTTACTCCCCCATGTACACAATGCGGTAAACTTCATACTAGGCAGTGTAGAAAGGGTTAAGGTGCATGTTACCATTACGGAATGATAGGATATTTTATTAACAACTGGCCCTTTAGTCAGTCCCTACTGTGAATGAATTCATGATAATATTCCCCGATGAGCTTCCCGGGATCCCCCGAAAGGGATATCAATATTCCCCGATGAGCTTCCCTGGAGAGCTAAGAGACTTGAAGGAGTAACTGAAGGGCTTGTTTGATAAAGACCTTATTAGGCCAAGAACATCTTCATGGGTTTCTCCCGTGCTCTTTGCTTGAAAGAAAGATGGCTCCTTATGAATGTGTATCGGTTACAAATAGCTAAATAAATTCACTATCAGGAATAAGTATTCTTTTATGTAGATTGATGGTTTTTCAAAGATTGACTTGTCACCCAGGTACTACCAGCTACGAGTCAGTAATGTTGATATTCCAAAGGTAATATTTAGGATGAATCAAGAGTTGAGCATGTAGACCACTTGCGAGTTATATTATAGACTCTCCAGAACAACAAGTTATATGTTGAATTCTCCAAATGTGAATTTTGGTTAACTTCTATAGCTTTTTGTGGACATGTTATTACTAGTGATAATATCAAAGTCAATGGCCAGAGGATTGAAGCCGTAATGGCTTGGCCGAGACCATTGAATCCGACAGAGGTCCATAGTTATTTGGGCTTGGCAGGATATTATAGGAGGTTTGTTGAGGGATTCTCCTCTATCTCTGCGCCACTAATGAGATTGACACATAAAGCAGCTAAGTTTCAATGGACTGAAGCATGTGAGCAGAGTCTTCAAGAGTTAAAAAAAAAGGGTTACCACCGCACCTATCTTGGCTCTCCTGGATGGAATTGAAGGCTACGTTGTATATTGTGATGCCTCGAGAATTGGCCTGGATTGTGTGCTTATACAACATGGTAGAGTTATTGCATATGCTTCTAGACAGTTGCAAAAGCATGAACAAAATTATACCACCCATGATCTTGAGCTCACTACGGTTGTATTTGCCCTCAAGATTTGGAGACAATATCTATACGGAGTTCATGTTGATATTTTTACCGACCACCAGAGCCTCCAATATTTATTCAAGCAGAAGGAGTTGAACCTATGACAAAGAAGGTGGCTAGAATTACTAAAAGATTATGATGTTGACATTTTGTACCATCCCGGTAAAGCTAATCTTGTTACTGATGCACTTAGCTGAAAGTCCATGGGATGTCTATGTCTTGTTAAAGCTAATAAGATTGAAATGGCAAAAGATTTACGTCAGGTAACTAGTTTGCAAGTGCTATTAGAGGATGCAAAAGTTTAAGGTGTGATTGTTGAAAATACAATTAAATCTTCTATTGTTACTGAAGTAAAAGAGCAACAACGTAAGGATCCTAAGCTTATGATATCGAGGGAAAGTGTTCCACAATAGCGACATCCTCTAATTGAGCTAACTTGAGATGGAATCCTTCAGTACCGGGGCTCTTACGTGTGTGAAACATCGGAGGGCTCCGTGCCAAGATTCATTTTGAGGCTTATTATCCTAGATATTCATCTCAACCTGAGGCAGTAAAAAAAAGAGGGGGGGGGGGTTATTGAGACCTATAAAAGATCTATTGGTGGAATGGCATGAAAAAGATATTCCAAGGATGGTAGCCAATGCCCCAACCACCAGCATGTTAAAATAGAACATCAGAGACCTGAAGACCTAGCTAAGTATATTGATTTTATGTTTTGGAAATGGGACATGATAAATATGGGCTTCATCACTAGGTTGCCTCACACTCCATGCAAGATGACTCTATTGGGTAATCATTGATAGGTTGATAAAATCTGCTCATTTCTTGCCAGTAAGAACGACATATTCAGCGGAGGATTATGCTAAGCTTTATATTCATGATATTGTTTGCCTTCATGGAGTTCCATTATTTATTATCTTTGATCGAAGGGCTTAATTTACTGTACATTTTTGGAAGTCTTTTCAAAAGGGTCTGGGCACTCAGGTAAATCTCAAAACCACTTTTCATCCAAAAATTGATGGGCAAGCAGGATGTACCATCCAGACCGTTGAGGATATGTTATGCGCTTATACTGGACTTTAAAGGAAATCGGGATGAGCATCTACCTCTTATTGGGTTTGCTTATGATAATAGCTTCCATATTAGTATTTGAATGGATCCTTAGGGAGCACTATATGGGTAAAGATGTAGGTCACCGGTTGATTAGTTTACAGTTGGGGAGGAAAAGTTGCTAGACCCTAATCTAGTTCAACAAGCAACGAAAAAAAAAGAAACTTATCAGAGATTACTGCAAAGGGCCCAGAATCAGCAGAAGTCTTACGCAGATGTTCGACGACGAGACTTAGAGTTGATATAGAATATTGGGTCTTCTTAAAGGTCTCACCTATGAAGGGACTCATGCGGTTTGGAAATACAGGAAAGCTTAATCCTGGATATGCTGGACCGTAAAAGATTATTAGAGAAATTAGCAAGGTAACATACGAGCTTAATTTTCCTTTAGAAGTGAGAGTAGTCCATCAAGTGCCTCATGTATCTATGTTGCGGAAGTACATTAGAGATCCTTCATGTATTACTCGCATTAAGGACACTCCCTTTGCTCAAGGCTTAACTTATGATGAGGTACTAGTGGCTGTTTTGAATCAACAAAAGAGAAGGCTTTGAAATGAATAGTGGCCTTCGTGAAAGTGTTGTTGCAGAACCAAAATATTGAGGAAATAACTTGGGAAGCCAAAGAAGAAATGATAAGGAATCACCCCCAGCTATTTGTAACTTAAGGTAGGCCGTATTCCAAAACTAGCAGTTATCATTCTTTTTAGTAACTTAAGGTTTAAAAGATTTCGAGGTGAAACTTGTATGTTTTGTCGCGGGATAGCTATACAAAGCTCAGTAGTTGGAGTTTTTGGAAGTTGATTTATGATTTGAAAGGGTAATAGATGTATCAAAAAAATATTTTTGTAGATGGTAATGCAACCAAAGGGCTGTCTTGACACATTCACGGATGAATGTTCTTAAGGTGGGGAGACTGTGAGACCCCGTGTTTCTCGTCTTCCATTATTTAAATAGTGTGGCGTTATATAAGGAACATGTGATTTTTGCTAGCAGCTAAGGATAATAAGGCTGTAAATAAGTGGTAATATCAAAGACCTAAAGTTTTAAGCCAAAGGAATACCCTAAATGCACATTCGGGATTAAAGAAATGACCCGAGTGACACCTCGCCCTTTCCGGAAGGTTTAAATTAGGTTTCACTTTTTGGATGGGACTAAAAGTTTATAATTTGGTAATAATGGATTTCTTTAAGTTATTTTAATAGCACAAAGTTCATACATTAAGTTTTGGAATCAAGAAAGTTGCAAGATAATGGTTGGCCAAAGTTACCGTAAGTTTCTTTAAGAAATCCTTCTTAAATTTGGGTCAAATGTATCAGCTCATGTCTCCCACACTATAAGGAGTTAGAAGGTCCATGACCTATCAAATTGAAGATCTATGAGTGTAGTTTAGAACGCACAAAACCGCGCATCTAACCGACCTCAGAATAAAGAGTTATGATCGTTTTACCGAGACTGCCCGAGCTGGAAACCGGGTCATGGGTCGGGTCGGGTTGACCCGACTTAATGTCGGCTATTTTGACACTTTAAAGCTCCAAATTAAGCCCATTTTCTTCCCAAACCAGTGTGGAACTGAATAGAAAGCTCCCAAAGGGTTCTGTAAGTGATTTAGGTAAGTTCTTTGCATATTTACCGTTAAAATTCATCCCCGTGCCTAGAAATGCGTGCCTTACACTTTGCAATTGATTTCCCTCGTATTAGCTGTGTTTGGAGCTATTTTTGGGCTGTAAAAAAAGTGGTGTTCTTGCCGGTATTGTTGGTTTGCAGCTGGTGTATTTAGGTAATAATTCTGGAGCTGTTTTACGGTCATTGTTACGACGTTTTACGGACATTTCCTCGCGTAAATGCTCCTTGCCGAATCTTGTCATTAATGCTAACATTTTGACTATTTATAGGTGTCTTTAAGCTGCATATATATAGTCGTTGCGAATCTTAGGACGTAAGGAACAACTTTCATGAAAGAACTTTTGGCAATCGGACGTTCGTTGGAGAGGTATGTTAAGGCTAAGCTCCATCCCTCCTTTTAGCACGAAATCCGGGAAGTTTCCCAAAATGTCAAATGTGATATCTTACTATTCTGTTGCTAGAAAGACCTTCTGTGAAAGGCATTGGGATTGCAGCTGAGTTATATTCATCATGGTATTAGGTTGAAATTCCATTCGTTTGCTTAAGTTGGACATTCAATTTCTATATAACATTTTGTCGGTTTCTCGGCCACCTATTCACATGTCTAAGGTGTTTCTCTTCTTGGTATAGTGCCATTAAAACAAATGTAGAATGCAAAGGGAATGTAGTATTAAAAAATCAGTCCTTCTTCCATACAAAAATATAATTGAACAATTTAACCAATAACGCGATGGTTTCCAAAATTCCGTAGTGAAATGCTCCCGTCTAAACTACGAAGGCGCTTGATCCTGTTTAAATACATTCTTTTACTAATTGACATGGGACCAAATATAATCATTATGTAAATCACTTTTATGAACATTTTCAAAGTTAGGCTTCACTCTAAATGTTGGGTTAGGTTCCCAAACTTGTTAAAAAGGACATGTATGATTCCACGAGCCATATGTATATTTATGACAACGATTATGATGTTATGAGAATAAATGTACCAATGAGCCAAGTTTGGCCAAATGACAATGACTATGATGCTATGAGAATAAGTGTACCAATGAGCCATGATTGGTTAAGTTCTTGTTATGGCTTACAATGTGCATTAAACATTCATATCATACATTGCACCTTATGCATGGACTTCGAGCTATAATCGAAGGTATGGGGCCTATTTGCCCAACTATATATGTATATGGTACAGATGACCAATGGTTGGCAGATATGATGCCGGTTAGCTACCGGAAAGGACCACCAGTGCTAGCATTTGGTTGGGTATGTCATGCATTTGCATCTATATATATGTATTCACGAAACATGCGACACTCGAGCATACCATGCATTTTTTTATCACTAGGAGGTGGCTTATTGGCTATTAAAGCTACTTGAGTTTTGGTTACAGGTAATATTTTAACCTTTTTAGTATGGTTATCTATGATTTTACTTCCTGCCTTACATACCAGTACATGTTTATTCGTACTAACGTCCATTTTTCTGGGACGCTGCATTTTATTTTGTGCGTGCAGGTTCAGGTAGGGGCTCTGATTTACCCCTCCACTAGGAGCCCCATTCAGCTATGAGTTGGTAAGCTCCACCTCTTTCTGGAGCTTTCACAGGATGTTTACTTTTTTTTGTATAGTTGGGCATGTTGGGGCCCTGTCCCAACAGTATTAGTGATTCTCATAGAGGCTATTGTGGACATGTTATTGTGGGTTAGTGTTTTTTTGCCTTTCAGTCTTCCGTCACCAGATTGGCATGTATATATAGTGTGTTCCTGTACCTCTATTGTTGCAGCCTTGTCGCTAACTAGTACCCTATTGTTCTGGTTTATCTATCTTGTACATGATTTACTGTTGTTCAGGTCATGACCTAGAATGTCCAGGCTTAGTCTTTCAGACGTTATGCTGCCTGATTTTCTTCTGGTCCCTAGTTAGTTCACTAGCATGTTTAGTGGCTTACCCGGCCAATAACGGTATCGGGTGTCGGTTGCGCCTCCCCTCTCTTTGGGGCGTGACATATGCCTTAGTCCCAAACTCCATGTTAGAGCCCACACACCCCACACAAAGCCAAGGGCCACCCTAATGAGGCTCCACACAGTCCCTATAAGTTCACACAAACTGTGAAGGCTTCTATGGATCGTCACCTTGGTCCAAAATTTTCTGCAACAAAATTTTGAAGCTCCATTGAGATCGTACAACGTCCGGATCCTTACATCATCTCCCTCTTGGGAACATTCGTCCTCAAATGTGCTAGAACAAGGCTTAAAAGGCTGGACTTAGAACATGAAACATTCAAACATAAGATACAATGCATATTTCATCATTTGAAAGTCATAAAGTCATTAAAACTCATATCAAAACATATTCCAATAATTCAAAACATCATAAAAAATCATTTTGGTGCACATATATGCATGTCATGTCATGAAATTCAAGAGTTAAAGAATTGAGAACATATGGAGAAGGAAGAACTTAATACCTTAGGTTTGAGTAGATTGGAAAAGATGGGGATATCATTTCATCATGTCCAACTCCACCACTCATGTAGCACTCTCCACAAGTTGATTCCTCCAAAGTACCTTAACTAATGCCACATCCTTGTTACAAAGCCTCTTCACTTGCTTATCACAAATCTCAATTGAAACTTCCGCATAAGACATGTTCTCCTCAACCTTAACATCTTCCAAAGGTACAGTAGTACTAGGATCACCGACCAACTTTCTCAACATAGACACATGGAAAATCAGGTGAATAACTAAAATCTGAAGTCAAATCCAACCTATAGCCACATTCCCAATCCGCTCAAAAATCTCAGCAGGACCCACATACCAAGGACTTAGCTTGGCCTTTTTCCTAATATCCATCACACAATTCATAGGTGAGACTTTCACATACACCCAATCACCAACATGAAACTCAAGATCTCTCTTCCTAACATCCGAGTACGACTTTTGGCAACTTTGGGCCATCTTTAACTTTTCCCTATTCAACTTCACCCTCTCCATAGTCTCCAACACCAAATCCGGACCAATCAAAGACATCTCTCTTAACTCAAACCACCCCATTAGAGACCTACATATCCTACCATAAAAAGCCTCAAATGGTGTCATACCAATGCTAGCATGAAAGCTATTATTATAAGAAAACTCAATGAGTGGAATACAGTCATCCCAATTACCTTTGAATTCCAACACACAAGCCCTCAACATGTCCTCCAAAGTTTGAATTGTCCTTTCGGCTTGTCCATAAATTTGAGATAAAAGGCGGTTCTTAACTTCACCCTAGTACCAAGTCCTCTTTGGAATGACCTCCAAAGGTGAGAAGTAAATTGGGTGCCACGTTCATATATGACAGACCTAGGCACACCATACAACTTCACCAACTCTTGAATGTACAACCTCACATAATCCTCGGCACTAAAGGTAGTCTTGACCGGTAAACATTGAGTCGACGTAGTCATTCGGTCAAAAATAACCCAAATCGAGTCAAATTGCCTTTGGGTCCGAGGCAAATCAATCAAAATCCATGTTTACATCTTCCCACTTCCAAGTAGTAATTTCAAAATCTTGAGTCAAACCACCAAACCTTTGGTGCTCTACTTTCACTTGTTTACAATTAGGGTATTCAAATACAAACTTTCCTATATCCTTTTTCATACCATGCCACCAATACACTTCCCTCAAATCCCGATACATCTTAGTAGATCCCAGGTGAATAGAATAATAAGAGTTATGGGCTTCACTCATGATCATCCTCCTAAGATCATCCACATCCAGAACACATAACCGATCTCTATACCAAAGCTCACCATATCCCCTTTGGGAGAAAAGCTCTATGTTCTTTTCTGCAACCAACTCCTTCAACTTAACCAATGATGGATCTAGATCTTTCTTAGCCTTAACATCAACAACCATGGAAGATTCAACCTCATTATGAACATGAATACCAACATTATTAGAATCGGCCAACCACACACCCAACCTATCCAATCAGTGAATATATTTTGCCAACTCTTTCTTCCCTTCATCAACATGAGCCACATTCCCATAGATAACTTACAAAGAGCATCG
This sequence comes from Solanum rostratum, assembly GCA_029948455.1. Lineage (NCBI taxonomy): Eukaryota > Viridiplantae > Streptophyta > Magnoliopsida > Solanales > Solanaceae > Solanum > Solanum rostratum. The sequence goes on from CM057054.1 coordinate 28,291,284, forward strand.
ACTACAACATTTGCCTTGCCAGGATGATATTGCACACTCATGTCATAGTCCTTACGGAGTTCCAACCATCTCTTTTGCCTCAAGTTTAGATCCCTTTTAGTGAACACATATTGCAAACTCTTGTGATGGGTGCAAACATCAACATGCACCCCATACAGATAGTGTCTCCAAATCTTAATGGCAAATACCACTACCACTTACTCAAGATCATGAGTCGGGTAATTACGCTCATGCACCTTCAATTGCCTTGATGCATACACTATCACCTTACCATGTTGCATAAGTATACAACCCAACCCTATCTAAAAATCATCACAATACACCACAAACCCATCTAAGCCATCCAAAAAAGTGAAAACAAGAGTTGATGTAAGCCGATCTTTCAATGTTTGAAAACTCTTTTCACACTCATCAGACCATACAAACTTGGCCTTCTTTTGAGTCAACTTAGTCAACAGAGATGGAATAGATGAGAAACCTTCGATAATAACTAGCCAACCCATGAAAACTTTGAATATTCAAAGTAGTCAATGGTCTAGGCCAGTTCTTCATGGCCTCAGTCTTCTTCAAGTCAACCATAACACCATTACCAGATAACACATCACCTAACCAAAACTCACATTTGCTGAACTTAGCATACAACTTCTTCTCCCTCAAAGTCCAAAGAACCAACCTCTAGTGATCCGTATGCTTCCACGCACTTTGAGAATAAATAAGGATATCATCGATGAAGACAACCACAAAACTATCAGGAAAAGGCTTGAAAACCTGATTCATAAGATCCATAAACATGGCCGGAGCATTAGACAAACTAAGTGTCATCACCAAAAATTCAAAGTGCCCATACCTAGTCTGAAAATCCATCTCGGGAATATCACACTCCCAAACCTTTAACTGATGATATCCGGAGCGGAGATCAATCTTTGAGAAATGGGTGGCCCCTTGAAGTTGATCAAACAAGTCGTCGATCCTTGGAAATGGATACTTATTCTGGATGGTTACCTTGTTCAATTGCCTATAAGTAATGCACATCCGAAAAACCCATCTTTCTCTCCTACAAATAACATCGGAGCACCCTATGAAGATATAGTTAGCCTAATAAAGTCCTTCTTCAACAAATCCTTCAACGGATTCTTCACCTCCTTCACCTCAGCTAGTGCCATATGATAAGGAGGAATACAGATTGATTCAATATCCGGGAGAAGATCTATGCCAAATAGATTGAGTACTATCTGGGAGAAGATCTATGCCAAAGTCTACTTCCCTTTCAGGAGGAATATAGAGCAAGTCATCAAAAAACACATTTAGAAACAAATTCACCACCAGGACTGATTCAAGAGTAGGTGACTCAGACTCCACATCTTTGACCCTCACAATATGATAGATGGACCCCTTCGAGATCATCTTTCGAGCCTTAAGCTAGGAAATAAACCAACCTTTAATAGTTGAGTCACTACCCTTCCATTCAAGAATAGGCTTACCCAGACGTTTGAACTTAACTATATGGGTTCTACAATCTATAAGACATATGAAGTATGCAACTAATCTATCTTGAGAATCACATCAAAATCAAGCATCTCAAGTTCCACAAGATCACACGGGAAGACTTTAGACAAAAAAGAGATAGGGAAACCTTGATAGACTCTATCAGCAACAATAGACTCGCCTACGGGAGTATAGACTGAAAAAGGCTCCCTCAAGAATGTAGGACTCAAACCAAATGTAACAATCAATAAAGGAGTCACAAAAGATAAATTTTCTCCTGGATCAAGCAAAGATAAGTATCAAAATCAATCACTTTTTACATACCAGTCACAATATCCGGAGCCTCCTCAACTTCCTCGCGAGAATGCAAAGCATAGAACCTAATGTTTCCTGGAGCAACACCTTGAGGAGCTCTTTGTTGGCCTTGACCACCATGAGCTGCCTGACCTTAGCCTCTCTGAGTATTTTTAGGACAATCAAAAACCTTGTATTTCTTGTCACTACACCCAAAGCATGCACCCGGTCCTTCAAACAAGCACCTATGCGATTCTTTCCACATCTGTCATACCTAGGAAGCAATGGTCCACCACCAACCGGTGCCTTAGGAGTTACCCTAGTATTGGCTAGCTTAGAATTAGAACCTTAGCCTAATTGAAAGAACCATAACCACCACTCTTAGAGTTGGAGAACTCACCATTATAACGGGCCCTCTTAGAATCATGCACCCTTTTATCCTTGAGCTTTTCTCCCTCAATATGTTCAGCATATGTCATGAGCCTGGAGATGTCCATGTCTAGAATAAGCATAGCCGTGCAAAACACTCCTTCACAACCAAATCAAAGACACTAGAAATAAACTTGTGCATTCTTGCACAGGGGTAGGCACAACCATAGGATCATACTCGGAAAGCTTTTTGAACTTGAGGGAATAGTCCCTTACACTCATACCATCCTATTTAAGGTTGATAAACTTTATCATCTTGGCTTTCCTTATTTCAAGTGGGAAGAAATGATTTTGAAATACAAACTTGAATTCCTCCCAATCAATAGAATTACCACAAACCTTCTCCATCAATGATTGGGTGCACCACACTTGAGCCGCATCTTTCAACTAATATGAAGCCAACTCAACCCGCTCCTTAGATGTCACCCCCAAGACATTCTACCTAGCTCATCAATAAAATCTTAAGCATCCTTATCAGCCTTTTACCCATAGAACTCTGGAGGATTCATCCGAGTGAAATCTCTTACCCTAGAAGTTGGAGTAGGTTCCTTGAGAAATATTAGCCAACCTAGTCTGAGTAGTCACCACCTTAGAAAGTATAACAAAGTCCATATGGAATTCACCATTAGAGATTGGCTCTTCTTTAGGCCCTTTGCGAAATCGCTCTTCACAAGCCGAGACCAGTCTTGGTAGGGGAGCTCTTCATGGAGGCATCTTCTGTAATGTAATAAGGACATCTTAGGGATAAGGGAACTATAATACATGGTCCAAAGCACGATATAAGACATGAAGAAGTGAGATAATTCCTAGAACGCCATCATAGCCTCTCATTCATAGGTATGGTGCACTTCACACCCATGAATAGAACTCCACTTAACGCCGCATGTTGGACTCCGAGGATCATTTACAAACCTTCTCTAATACCAAGCTTGTCACAACCTGGACCTAGGGTATAGGAGTGACATGGCGAATGAGAACCCGAGAGTCCCCAAACAAGCCTCATTGTATCCATAATCACATCATCAGTTTGGAAGCGTATCTGAATAATAAACAAAAAATTTTTAAGGGATGGGAAAGTACGACTCACATTATGTAGATGTCTTAGGAAAAGGGGTTAATATGGATCTATTAAAACACGTAGCACATAAAGACTAAGGAGCGAGTAAATATGACTCACTCTATGGCGGAATTTGGGACTTAGAATCTTTCACAACATAATATAAGAACACATCATAATACTCATAGCCAATCCACATAACGATATCCATTGGATAGACATATCCATAAACGTAATCTCTAAATACAACACTTAGCATATAAATATAAAAGAGTTTACACGATGTTCCACAATGCCTCTAGTCATAAGATAGGACAAGGGCCAAGGCATGTCCCAGCCTCACCCTCAAAGTAAAAACATAAGCAAAAGCACCATTGGTAGAGAAATGGTGGTTTTTCCTTGGAAAATAGGACTCACCACAACAAGCAAATCTCAAGATCCAAGTTAACCATCGTACAATAGATGAAGGTAGTGCTCGGTCCCTACATGGTTAGATCATGTAGGCAAAAGTATGTGTTAGTACGTTTGAATGTTCTAAGTATGCGGGCATGCAATGTATATGACTTATCAAACCTACATTCAATATTAGATGACATGGGCACAAAATATAGAAAGATATATATAACAAGACATATAGTATATAGTATGCCATGAAACTAGTGATGCATGAAATGCAATAATGTTTATATATAGTAGGGATGAGACCTGAACCTACATCTCAAACTCATGCAAGCTATTACATGAATTTGACTGATGTTGACCTCCCATCGGGTGAGAGAAGATTACTTTCCAAAGATAATCTACACCACACCTTACGACCCGATAATTTCGGTGTAATTACCACTTTCCTTACGACTCGATCATTCTGGAAGGATTTCTATTTTATTTCATATCATATAATATCAATGTGTAACCATTCCTTATGACCCATTCACTTCGGTAATGGCTATCAATATACCTATGTTGACACATAGTTCAAGGAAATGGATAGGACCCTTGGGGATAGCCCTGACGCCTCCAATCCATTCAGTGCTAAGTCATAATCCTACAAGAATACTTATACATATACATGTTTTCAAAAGAGGCAATGGTCATTTCAAATTATTTCAATGCATATTTAGGCTTAAAATCCAAACATATCTCTTAAACATTAATACTTGGGCTAAAAAGCCAAATCACAATTCAATTCATACCTTTCATGCATAGGAGTAGCTCATTCACTTAACAATATGGTGCAAGTATCCAATATGATCAAAGAGCCAATAAAAATAGATATTTATGTGATCACATACTTGTCATAACCATAATCATATCAAAATTATATACTTAAACATAATTGGGTTAACCCACTTCATAATCTTCATCGAATCCAATGCTTATGAATGCATATGCTATGAATGATGTGAGATTGGCATGGGTAATATAGATTGTATCTAAAATCAACAACACAATATGCAATTGAATATAATCCATAACTAAATACGCATTTAAATCATAATATAGATTACCCATGCTTAGTTCAAACATTAAAGGGACAATGCATAACCAAATCTTCATAATAATCATGTATTTCAACATGTTCGGGCTTAAATCAACTTAAAATTAACAATAAACTATAGCCCATACTTGAATTAAATTTAATAATTAATAATATTCAACACCCAAATTTAAAGTAAGCAAAATTTCATGAAATTCAAGTAAAACATATTTGGTCTTCTTGAGTGGAAAAGAGAAGGAATCAATCCCACACACGTTAGTTAACGAGAAAATTCAAGAAGAAATTTGATGAAGAAATGAGTTTTCTTTTAATTCCCAAGCTTAGTCTTCACAAGAGCCTTTGAGTGAGTTCGTAAGGAGAGTTCACTATAATTCTAAGTGAAGGAATGAATTTGAATGAGAGGAACAAAGTATAGGTCATTTGAATGTCTTTGGGTAGCATAGAAAGTCACAAAAGACTCTTAGGATAAACCATAATTACAGAAATACTATTAATGAAACGAGTAGAAAAAGTGTAGTCAAGGTTCATAAGGAGGGGTGTACAGTCTGTGTGAAGGCATACAAACCATATACATAGTCTGTGATAAAAAACATAGAAAACTTCTTACTAACGATGGTCCAAAATGGTAATCCAATACATAGAAAAATCTTCACTTTGGCGCCTATGCGGGGGACCTCACAAACCGTGAAGGCTCATACAATTCGTGAGACGGTCCGTATGACATGCCTTGGCTTCAAAACTATGAAGTTTCAAGGTTAAGACTACCACACGGTCCGTGAAGCCTCACACGGCTCATGTGGGGTCCATGTGTGGTATGCCTTAGCCCCAAACTCCATGTTAAAGCCCACACACCCCACACAAGGCCAAGTGTCGCCCCAAGGAGGAACTACACAGTCCGTATAGCCTCACATAGAATGTGAAGGCTTCTATGGAGCGTCACCTTTTGTCCAAAACTTTCCGAAACCAAATTTCCAAGTTTCATTGATGTCGTACAACGTATAGGTCCTTATATGTAGAACTTGAGATGTTTGACTTTGATATTATTCTTGGGATGAATTGGTTGCATTTTTCTTATCTCTCTATTGATTGTAGAACTCGAAAAGTCAAGTTTTAGTTTCCAAATGAGCCCATTCTTGAGTGGAAGGGTAGTGACTCCATTTTAAGGTCGGATTATCTCATATATCAAGGCCAGAAAAATAACATCTAAGGGGTGTATCTATCATATAATGAGGGTCATAGATGTGGAGTCCATGTCACCTACTCTTGAGTCAATTCCTTTGGTTAATGAGTTTTACGATGTCTATCCTGGAGATTTTCCTGGTATTCCTCCCGAAAGGAAAATGGACTTTGGCATGGACCTTCTTTCTGATACTCAACTTATTCCATACCTTTTTATCGTATGGCACCAGGTGAATTAAAGAAGTTGAAGGATCAGCGGAAGGATTTGTTGGAGAATGGCTTTATGAGGCCAAGTATATCACCTTAGGGTACTCCCATTTTATTTATAAGGAAGAAGGATGGGTTATTTTAGATGTGTATTGACTATAGGCAATTAAATAAGGTAACCATTAAGAACAAGTATCATTTGCCAAGGATTGATAACCTGTTTGACAAGTTGCAAGGAGATACTTATTTCTCAAAGATATACCTCCGTTCTGGTTATCATAAGTTAAGGGTAAGGGAGTTTGAAATTCATAAGACAACCTTTTGGACTAGATATGGACACTTTGAGTTTTTGGTGATGTCCTATAGGTTGACTAATGCTTCGACAATGTTTATGGACCTTATGAATCGGGTGTTCAAGCCCTTCCTTAGTACTTTTGTGGTCATCTTCATTGATGATTTTCTAACTTATTACCAGAGTGAACAAAAGTATATGTATCATTTGAGGTTGGTTTGTAAGACTTTAAGGAAGAAACAACTATTTTAAGTTTAGTAAATGTGAATTTTGGTTGCGCGAGTAGCTTTTCTTGTTTATGTGGTGTCTGGTGATGGTATTAAAGTTGATCCAAATAAGACAGATGTGGTAAAGAATTGTCCTAGACCATTGACTACATCATATATTCCCAGTTTCTTGGGTTAGTTGGCTATTATGAAAGATATATTGAGGATTTTTAATCCATTGCTTGACTATTGAGCAAGTTGATTCAAAAGAAGGGCAAGTTCATATGGTTGGATGAGTGTGAAAAAGTTTTCAGACTTTGAAAGATCGACTTATATTGGCTCCTGTGTTGACTTTACCAGATAGCTTAGATGGGTTTGTGGTATTGTGATGCTTCTTGGATTGGTTTGACTTGTGTGCTTATGCAATATGGTAAGGTGATATCTTATGCCTCTAGAATTGAAGGTACACAAACAAAACTATCTGATTCACGATCTTGAACTAGTGTCTATGGTGTTTGCTTTAAAGATTTGGTGCATTATCTTTATGGGGTTCATGTTGATGTATTCACCGATCACAACAGTTTGCAATATATGTTCACTATAAGAGATATTAATTTGAGGTAAAGAGAATGCTTGGAGCTACTTAAAGATTATGATATAAGTGTTCAACATCATCATGATAAGGCGAATGTTATAGATGATGCTCTTAGTACGCTATCTATGAGAAGTGTGATTCATGTTAACGAGGTGAAGAGAGAGTTGATGAAGGATGTACACCATTTTTCTAGATTAGGTGTTAGGTTGGCGGACTTTAATGATGGTAGCATTCATGTTTAGAATGGGACTGAGTCTTTTGTCATTGTTGATTTCAAGGCAAAGCAAGACTTGGATCCATCATTGGTTGAGTTGACGAAGTTGGTTGCCAAAAAGAAGATAGAGGCTTTCTCCCAAAGGGGAGATGGTGTGTTTCAGTACGAAGGCAAGTTGTGTGTTTTAGATATTGATGGTCATAATGTGGTAATTATAAGTGAAGGCCACAACTCCCATTGTTCTATACACAGAGGATCACCCAAGATGTATTGGGATTTGAGCGAAGCATATTAATTGCATGTTGTAAAGAAGGACAAAGCTAAATTTGTATCTGAATGACCTAATTGTCAACAAATGATGGTGGAACACCAAAGGCCAGGTGGTTTTTCTCAAGGAATTAAGATTCTGACTTGGAAAGGAAAGATATGCATATGGACTTTGTGATTAGTTTGCCCTGTACATAGAAGCAATTTGACTCTATTTGGGTAATTGTTGATAGGCTGACCAAATCAGCCCATTTCTTACCAACTAAGACTACTTCTATGCCAAGTTATATACTCGAAAGTTGGTTAGATTGCATGGTGTGCGTATGTCTACTAGATCAAATTGTGGTACCCAATTTACTTTTAAGTTATGGAAATCATTTCAAAAAGGGGTTGGCAAGAGAATGAAGTTCAATACCGCATCCCATCCTCAAACCGATGGACAAGCCGATGGGACAATTCAAACATAGGAGGACATGTTGACAGTTTTTGTGTTGGAGTTCAAGGAAAATTAGGATGACCATCTACCACTTATTGAGTTTGCTTACAGCAATAATTTTCATGCTAGCATCGGAATGAGACCATTTGAAACTTTTGTATGGGTGAAGGTGCGGATCCTCGGTGGGGTGGTTTGAGTTGGGTGAGATAGTGTTTATTTGCCAAGATTTGGTGTTGGAGGCCATGGAAAAGAGGCAACTGATTAGGGAAAGGTTGAAAATGGCTCGAAATTGCAAAAAGTCTTACTTGGATGTTAGGAGGAGGGATTTTGAGTTTCATCTCAGCGATTAGGAATAAGTGAAGGTTTCACTTGTGAAAGGGGTAATACATTTTTGGTAAGAAGGGGAAGTTAAGTCCCCGGTATGTAGGGCCTTATGAGGTAGATGAGCTGAATGGCAAAGTGGCCTATAGGTTGGATTTACCTTTGGACGTGAGTTTTTTTTCATGTATCAATGTTAAGGAAGTGGATTGGTGATCCTAATTTGGTTGTTCCATTGGAAGGAATTGATGTAGAGGAGAACTTGTTATATGAAGAAATTCTGATTGAAATTCTAGATAAACAAGTAAAAAGACTCCGTAACAAAGATGTGGCTTCGATTAAAGTGCTTTGGTGAAACCAACTTGTGGAAAGTGCTACATGGAAAGAGAAATCGAACATGATGAAGAGTTATCCCTATCTATTCTAATCTACTTAAGCCTATGGTATTAGGTTCTTCTTATTCGGATGGTCCTAATTCCTTCGCTTTTATGCTTTCGTGACATGGTATGCATATATGTGCATAAAAATGATTTAAACGATGTTTTACCACGAGCTTTGATGGTTTTATGGTTTTAAATGTATAATTATGCATTGTAACTTCATGTTGAATTGTTTAATGTTCAAATCTAGCCTTTCAACCCTTGTTCTAGCTCATTGGAGGACAAATGTCCCCAAGAGGAGAGACGATGTAAGGACATGGCCCTCGAGAGGCCTTATTGTAACTCCAAAATTGATTCATGGAGTTTTTAGCCCGGGTGCTCACCAAGGAGCACACCACGACTTGTGGTGCATATCACGTGTAGGCTCCCTTGGGGCTAGTTCCAACCCCTTCTTAAGGTGCTATGAAATATTTGCCAAAGATCCCCTTTGAGGAACCCTTCATGGCCCTTGGTGCACTCTACGGACCATGTAGGGTACCTTGTGGAGGCTGCCTTAGTGGTTTCATGTGAAGAGTTCCACCATGGAACCCTCCATAATCTATGGTGCACACCACGACCAGTGGAGGACCTCATTGAGTGCACCCTCCACTTGAAGCCCATATTTTGTCCAAGTGTTCTTACAACGGAACCCCTCATGGCACGAGATCCACACCATGGTCCGTGTAGTGGGCCGTCCAGGGCACTACGAGAAATTGTGACTTCATTTCATTGAGGGTATTTTGGGTACTTTAGAATAAACCCTTGGACTTTCAAGAATTTTTAGCCTATTCTAAAACCCTTAAGTCATGACTTAGTCTTTTTTCTTCACTTCACTCGCATTCAAACATTAGGGTCTAGAAATTTAATTCTTGAAACTCCATTCAAGCAAAGCTTTGAGGATTCAAGTCGAGGGATTCAAGAGTGCTTCAAACGCAAGTCAATTCCATCTTAATTCTTATAATTTCTTCAAGGCATGTATGGCTTCATTCATGATTTCCTTCAAGTCGAGGGATTCAAGAGTGCTTCAAACCCAAGTCAATTCCATCTTAATTCTTATAATTTCTTCAAGGCATGTATGGCTTCATTCATGAATTCCTTTCAATCGTGTAGACCCAAAATCTATTTCATTAAATTTATGAATTCTAAGTATGAATTGCAAATGAATCTTTCAATTTAGCTTCTGTTGATTAAATTAAGTTATGGTCAGAGTTCAGTTGATGATTTTAATATGATTTAAGTCTTATTATGTCGATTTACATGGATTTTATGAGAACTTATCATGGAACTTATTATGCGTGTCCCTTTAATTTATGAACTTATCATGGATAATTTCAAGTATATTTCAATTGTTGATTTCTTTATGGATTAAATGTGATCTTATCATATTATGATGTTTTAAGTATTTATTCTATGTATCGATGTTATTCCTTCATTCCTCATGACATATGCATGCATGAACAAGTATTTTGACAAGATTTATGATGTGTATTGTTATCTAATAATGGTTATGATTATGATTTCAAGACAAGTATAGCTATGACATGACATGTGATCATATAATATGGTATGACTTTAAGCAATTATGGCTGTGAATACACCATCATTTACAAGTATGAATGAACTATTCCTATCCATGTAGTCATGCATTTAAGTATGATTTGGCTTTTGAGCACAAGGAAGCATCACTGTGACTTGAAAGACTTATGCTCCTTTTTCAAGCATGTCTATGTATATTTATTCCCAAGGGATGATGACTTAGCACCGAATGAAATTGGATGTGGGGGACCGACCCAAGGGGTCCTTATGTAAAATCTTCATTTCATTATGTGCCAAACATAGGTTCATATTCATGACGGTTTATGGATGATTATATTTATGAAAAATCCTTTTCAAAATGGGTGGTATTCTCATTAGGCAAGGTTACTTCTCCAAAATAGGTGGTGCTCCCGTAAGGTGAAGTATGACTTAGAGCCATTGTTGGACGTCATGTAAACTCTATGTATGAACTTCTTATGTTTGATGATTGTGGAGGCTATGCTTATGTCTTATGTTATGTTGATGCATGATTTGATGATGAAGTTCCTATGTCCCTACTACCATAGCGTGAGTCATATGATCATGCCCCTTACAACTTACTTGTTGATATTAAATGTGTGATGCCAGGTCCCATAATCCCTATCCCCATAGATTGAGTCTCGAATTCCCATCCCTTAGACTTATGTGTTAAATTGTATGAAAAAGAATCCTATACCCCTTATCCCATAGCTTGAGTCATCTACCCCTATCCCTTAGTATCTCTTAATAATGCTTGAAGTATATTTTCAAAGCGATAATATGTGTATGGATGCGACGAAGCTTGTTTGGGATCTTCAGGTTCTTATTCACTATGTCACTCCTAGGCTCTAGGCTTTGATTATGAAAATTCAAATGATGATGTTGATGATGATAATATGATGATGTGAATGACGTAAGACCCTAACGCTTATGAAATTATGATAAGATGAGACACTATATGAAAATATATGTATGTCACGCCCCAAAAAGAGGGGAGGCGCGACTGGCACCCGATACCGTTATTGGCCGGGTAAGCCACTAAACATACTAGTTAACTAACCTTTGGACCAGAAGAAAATCGGGCAGCATAATATTTAGAAAAACAAGAAACTAAGTCGGGACCATTTAGGTCATGACCTGGTCAACAACAGATTATGTACATTAAGAGAAGTAAGCCAAAATAATAAAGTACTGGCTAGCCGGCAAGGCTGCCACAACAGAGGTATAGACACACACTATATATACATGCCAATCTGATGACCGGAGACTGAAGGGTACAAAAGGACCAGCCCATAATAACATGTCCACAATAGCCTCTAAGAGAACTACTAATACTATCGGGACAGGGCCCCGACTATACCCAGTTGTACAACAAAAAGCAAGTATCCTGTGAAAGCTCCAGGAAGAGGTGGAGCTTACCAACTCACAGCTGACAAGGGCTCCTAGTGAAGGGGTCAATCAGAGTCCTTACCTGAACCTGCACGCACGAAATAAAATGCAGCGTCCCCAGGCAAAGGGACGTCAGTACGAATAAACATGTACTGGTATGTAAGGCAGGAAGTAAAATCATGGATAACCATAGTAAAAAGGTTAATAGAAATACTACCTGTAACTAAAACTCAAGTAGCCTTAATGGCTAATAAGCCACCTCCTAATGATAAAAAAAATGCATGGTATGCTCGAGTATCGTATGTCGTGAATACATATATATAGATGCAAATGCATGACATACCCAACCAAATGCTAGCACTTGTGGTCCTTTCCGGTAGCTAACCGGCATCATATCTGCCAACCTGTGGCCATCTGTACCATATACATATATAGTTGGGCAAATAGGCCCCATACCTTCGATTATAGCTCGAAGTCCATGCATAACGTGCAATGTATGATATGAATGTTGAATGCACATAGTAAGCCATAGCAAGAACTTAGAAAATCTTGGCTCTTTGGTACACTTATTCTCATAGCATCACAGTCATTGTCATTTAGCCAATCTTGGCTCATTGATACATTTATTCTCATAACATCATAATCGTTGTCACAACATATACATATGGCTCGTGGAATTATACATGTCTTTTTCAACAAGTTTTCCCTTGCATTCTACATTTATTTTAGTGACACTACACCAAGAAGAGAAACGCCTCTAACCTATGAATAGGTAGCCGGAAGACCGACACAATGATATATAGAAATTGAATGTTCGATTTAAATGAACGAATGGAATTTCAACCTAATACCACCGTGAAAATAACTCAACTGTAATCCCAGTGCCTTTCACAGAAGGTCTTTCTAACAACAAAATAGTAAGATATCGCATTTGACATTTTGGGAATCTTCCCAGATTTCGTGCTAAAAGGAGGGACGGAGCTTAGCCTTAATATACCTCTCCAACGAACGTTCGATTGCCAAAAGTTCCTTCACCAAAGTTGTTCCTTACGTCCTAAGCTTCACAACGACTATATATACACAGCTTAAAGACACCTATAAACAGTCAAAAATTCAACATTAATGACCAGATTCGGCAAGGAGCATTTACGCGAGGAAATGTCCGTAAAACTTCGTAAAATTAACGGAAAAGAGCTCCACAATTATAACCTAAACACACCAGCTGCAAACCAACAATACCAGCAAGAACACCACTTTTTTTACAGCCCAAGAACAGCTCCAAACACAGCTAATATGAGGGAAAAATAATTCCAAAGCGTAAGGCACGCATTTCTAGGCACGGAGACGAATTTTAACCGTAAAAATGCGAAAAACTTACCTAAATCGCTTAGAGAACCCTTGGGAGCTTTCTCTTCTGTTGTAAACTTGTTTGGGACGAAAATGGCTCAATTTTGAGCCTTAAAGAGTCAAAATAGCCGACATTTAAGTCGGGTCAACCCGACCCGACACATGACCCGGTTTCCAGCTCGGGCAGTCTCGGTAAAATGGTCATAACTCTTTATTCTGAGGTCGGTTTGATACGCGGTTTTGTGCGTTGCAAACTAGACTCATAGATCTTCAGTTTGATAGGTCATGGACCTTCTAACTCCTTATAGTTTAGGAGATATGACCCAATACATTTGACCCAAATTTAAGAAGGATTTCTTAAAGAAAGTTACGGTAACTTTGGCCAACCTTTATCTTGCAACTTTCTTGATTCCAAAACATAATGTATGACCTTTGTGCTATTAAAATAACTTAAAGAAATCCATAATTAGCAAATTATAAACTTTTAATTCCATCTGAAAAGTGAAACCTAATTTAGACCTTCCGAAAAGGGCGAGGTGCCACTTGGGTCATTTCTTTAATCCCGAATATGCATTTAGGGTATTCCTTTGGCTTAAAACTTTAGGTCCTTGAAATTACCACTTATTGACAACCTTATTATCCTTAGGTTCTATACAAATTCATGTATGTCTTATATGACACACCACCCTATGTATATATAGAAGACGAGGAGCACGGGGTTTCACAGTCTCCCCCCCTTAAGAACATTCGACCGCGAATGTATCTAAACAACGGCTTGGTTGCACTATTAACTCTTGAAATGTGACTTCTGAGGATATACTTTTTTTTTTCCATTCCATAAATGAACTTTGAAAGAAAAAGAGAATTCTAATTATAAGCTTTGTATAGCTATCTCCTGACGATCCATATAAAGTATGCCCCCAACTCATTTAAAACTTAAGTTACTGTAGAAAGATGACTGCCAACTTTTAAAATATGACTTACCTTAATTTGTAAATAGCTGGGGGTGCCTCTTCTTCATTTCCTCTTCTGCTTCCCAAGTCATTTCCTCAATATTGTTGTTCCGCCACAATACTTTCATGGAGGCCACTTCTTTATTCCGAAGCTTTCTTACTTGTCGGTCTACAATAGCCACTGGCACCTCATCATAAGACAAGTCTTCATTAATGTGGAAATTTTCAATATTGGTAATACGCGATGGATCTCCAATGCACTTCCATAACATCGATACATGAAACACCGGATGGACTGCCCCCATTTCTGAAGGCAAATCAAGCTCGTATGCGACCTTACCAATCTTTCGAATAATCTTATACGGTCCAACATATCTAGGACTGAGCTTTCCTGTCTTCCCGAACCGCATGATTCCCTTCATGGGTGATACCTTCAAGAAAACCTAATCTTCTACATCAAATTCTAAGTGTCGTCGTCGAACATCTGTATAAGACTTTTGTCGACTCTAGGCAGTTTGCAATCGGTCCTTAATAAGTCTCACTTTGTCCATCGCTTGCTGAACTAGATTAGGGCCTAGCAATTTTGCCTCCCCAACCTCAAACCAACCGATCGGCGACCTACATCTTCTCCCATATAGTGCTTCAAAAGGCGCCATTTGAATACTAGCTTGGAAGCTATTATTATAAGCAAATTCAATAAGAGGTAGATGGTCATCCCAGCTTCCTTTAAAGTCCAGCACACAAGCACGTAACATATCCTCGACGGTCTGGATGGTACGCTCTGCTTGCCCATCAGTTTGTGGATGAAAAGCGGTGCTGAGATTCACCTGAGTGCCCAGACCCTTCTGAAAAGACTTCCAAAATTGAGCCGTAAATTGAGCCCCTCGATCAGATATAATAGACAATGGAACTCCATGAAGGCGAACAATCTCTTGAATGTAAAGCTTAGCATAATCCTCTGCTGAATATGTCGTTCTTACTGGCAAGAAATGAGCAGATTTTGTCAACCTATCAATGATTACCCAAATAGAATCATACCTGCGTGGAGTACGAGGCAAACCCGTGATGAAGTCCATATTTACCATGTCCCATTTCCATAGCGGAAGCTCAATATACTGAGCTAGGCCTCCAGGTCTCTGATGTTCTGCTTTAACTTGCTGACAATTGGGACATTGGGCTACCATCTCTGCAATATCCCTTTTCATGCCATTCCACCAATAGATTTGTCGAAGGTCCCGATACATTTTTGTTGCTCCAGGGTGGGTTGAATATCTAGAATAATGGGCCTCAGAAAGAATCCTGGCACGGAGTCCTCCGATATCTGGCACACATAAGAGGCCTTGGTACCTAAGGACTCCCTCTCTGATCAGCTCAAATGGAGGATGTTGTTGTTGTGAAATGCTCTCCCTCAGTGTCCTAAGCTCAGGATCCTCGCGCTGTCGCTCTTTTACTTCATTAACAATGGAAGATTCTGCTGTATTTTGAACAATTACACCTCCTTCCTCTGTATCTACCAATCGCACCTACAAACTAGCTAGCTGGCACAGGTCTTTTATCATTTCAACCTTATCAGCCTCAACATGGCTTAGACTTCCCATGGACTTCCGGCTAAGTGCATCAGCAACAACATTAGCTTTACCAGGATGGTACAAAATGTCCACATCATAATCTTTTAGTAATTCTAGCCATCTCCTTTGTCGTAAGTTCAACTCCTTTTGCTTAAATAAATATTGAAGGCTCTGGTGGTCAGTAAAAATATCAACATGGACTCCATATAGATAATGTCGCCAAATCTTTAGAGCAAATACAACCGCAGCGAGCTCAAGATCATGGGTGGGATAGTTTTGTTCATGCTTTCGCAACTGTCTAGAAGCATATGCAATAACTCTACCATGCTGCATAAGTACACAACCTAGGCCAATTCTCGAGGCATCACAATATACAACGTAGCCTTCAGCTCCATCTGGAAGAGCCAAGATAGGTGCGGTGGTAAGCCTTTTCTTTAACTCTTGAAAACTCTGCTCACATGCTTCAGTCCATTGAAACTTAGTTTCTTTATGTGTCAATCTCGTTAGCGGTGCAGAGATAGAGGAGAATCCCTCAACAAACCTCCTATAATATCCTGCCAAGCCTAAAAAGCTACGGACCTCGGTCGAATTCAATGGTCTCGACCAGGCCATTACTGCTTCAATCTTCTGGCCATCGACCTTGATACCATCACCTGTAATAACATGGCCAAGAAAAGCTACAGAATTTAACCAAAACTCACATTTAGAGAATTTAGCATATAACCTATTGTCTTGGAGAGTCTGTAATATGGTTCGCAAGTGATTTGCATGCTCAGCTTCTGACCGTGAATATATCAGGATGTCGTCAATAAACACGATCACAAATTCATCCAAGAATGGTTTAAACACTCGATTCATCAGGTCCATAAAAGCTGCTGGGGCATTTGTAAGCCCAAAAGACATGACAAGGAACTCAAAATGTCCATACCTCGTCCTAAATGCTGTCTTTGGAATATCAACATCCCTGACTCGCAACTGGTGGTACCCGGATCTTAAGTCAATTTTTGAAAAACATTTGGCACCCTGAAACTGGTCGAATAAGTCATCAATCCACGGGAGAGGATACTTATTCTTGATGGTGACTTTATTTAGTTGTCTGTAATCTATACACATCCGTAAGGAGCCATCTTTCTTTCGAACAAAGAGCAGTGGAGCACCCCATGGAGATGTACTTGGCCTAATAAACCCTTTATCAAGTAAATCCTTCAGTTGTTCCTTCAATTCCCTTAGCTCTGCAGGAGCCATTCTGTAGGGAGGAATGGATATAGGCTGCGTGTTCGGGAGCAAATCTATAGCAAAATCAATTTCCCTTTCGGGGGGAATCCCTGGAAGCTCATCAGGGAATACCATCGGAAATTCATTCACAATAGGGACTGACTGAAGGGTCATCGACTCCTTATCAATATCCCTAGTATGAATCAAATGGTATATACAACCTCTAGAGATTAGTTTTCGAGCCCTAAGGTATGAAATAAACTTACCTTTGGGCGAGGCAACATTGCCTTTCCATTCAATGACCGGCTCACCTGGAAAATGGAAGTGGACTAGCTTTGCTCGACAATCAATATTAGCATAACAAGCTGCTAACCAATCCATACCCATAACAACATCAAAATCTAGCATAATCAATTCAATTAAATCAGCAGAGGTTGGACGCTCATTAATTAACACTGTACAACATCGATAGACATAACTAGCTATAATTGAGTCACCAATTGGCTTAGATACCCTAACTGACCCCGGCAATAATTCAGGTCTCATATCAAGCTTACCAGCAAGGAATGGAGTAATATATGAAAATGTAGAGCCAGGATCTATCAGTGCATAAACAGCATGAGAATGTACCATCAATATACCTGTGATCACATCTGGAGATGCCTCTGAATCCTGTCGGCCTGTGAGTGCATAAAAGCGATTCTGTCCACTAGTAGAATCTAAATTTTCTCCTCTACCTCTCCCCCTACCATGGCCCTGAGTAAGCTGTGGATCTGGTCGGGGAGCACGTACTGGGGATGAAGAGGCTGCAGTGGATCTAGAAAGGTGAGTTGTTGTACCTCTACCTAACCCCGGGCACTGGCTAATATAATGTCCTATCTGTCCACAATGGTAACATGCACCTGAACCCTTTTTACACTGCCCACAATGAAGCTTACCACATTTTGCACATGGAGGAGTAGGATGTCTCATTGGTGCAAATCGTTCCTGTTGATAGCTCTCAGGCTGGCGTGAACTCTGCCTCGGACCTGACTGAATATAACGATCAAGTCGCTGGTCCTGTATCTGTGGAGGGGAACTACCCACTGACGGAGGTGGATATCGGTGAAAAGGAGGCCTAAAATCACCTTGTGGCTCCCTATAAGACCCCATAGTACGAGCCCTCTTATTCTTCTCCCTATCTCTACGGGTATCCCGAATCCGACGAGAAAGATCCTCTGTAGTCTGAGCAAAAGCCTGAATACGGGAAATATCTACACCATCCTGTGAAGAGGCTATCCTGCAGTCTCTGATCAAATGATCCCCCAAACCACCCACATAACGATGAACTCTGGCACTCATGGTACGTACAATATCTGGTGCATACCTAGCCAAAGAATTAAACCTAAGGCTATACTCCCTTACTCTCATATCCCCCTGCCTCAAGCTGATAAACTGGTCAAGACGAGCCTCCCGCACCTCCTGTGGTAAGTAATGGGCTAAAAATGCCTCAGAGAAGCCCTCCCATTCTGCTGGCGGAGCATTAGGACCTCTGGATCTCTCCCACGCTTCGTACCACAAGATGGCAACATCACGTAGTCGAAAAGAAGCTAACTCTACGGCTTCAGTGACAGAGGCATGCATCACCCTCAATATTCTATGAATATGGTCTATAAAGTCCTGTGGATCCTCTGTGGGGCTGGACCCTGTGAATACTGGAGGAGCCAAGTGAAGAAACTCTCGCACCTTTGAGCTTTTTGTTTGGTCTCTTCTGATGTCTGATCTCGCCTCCAGTTGTCTCTCATGAATGGAAACCATCCTAGTCAGTAGTTGAACCGCCTCTCTCATACCGTGCTCCCCAGTCTCTGGTAGGATTGGGGGTACTGGACCTCCTTGGCCCTCAATAGGTGCTGGTGAATCTGGTACTGTAGATACTGGAGGCTCTCTGCGTGCCTCAACAGGGAGTGTATCTGCCTGACCCGGTAAAGAACAAATGGTACCTTCTCTTGGATCCATATCTACCCCACGTTGTGCCATCCCTTGAATATAGACAGCCTGACAAATAAAACAAACCACAAAGCACGATTAAGATTTCATATGTCCCTATAACTTTGCTCTATATCACGATCTATTAAGTGAAAGAAAGGTAACCAATCCTAAATGCCTTATAGCCTCCTGATTATAAGTGTGGTGCACAACACACCCATAATCAAGACTCTACTCGACACGGCATTGTGGACTCCCTAGGACACGACCTGCTCTGATACCATGTTTGTCACGCCCCAAAAAGAGGGGAGGCGTGACTGGCACCCGATACCATTATTGGCCGGGTAAGCCACTAAACATACTAGTTAACTAACCTTTGGACCAGAAGAAAATCGGGCAGCATAATGTTTAGAAAAACAAGAAACTAAGTCGAGACCATTTAGGTCATGACCTGGTCAACAACAGATTATGTACATTACGAGAAGTAAGCCAAAATAATAAAGTACTGGCTAGCCGGCAAGGCTTCCACAACAGAGGTATAGACACACACTATATATACATGCCAATCTGATGACCGGAGACTGAAGGGTACAAAAGGACCAGCCCATAATAACATGTCCACAATAGCCTCTAAGAGAACTACTAATACTGTCGGGACAGGGCCCCGACTATACCCAGCTGTACAACAAAAAGCAAGTATCCTGTGAAAGCTCCAGGAAGAGGTGGAGCTTACCAACTCACAGCTGACAAGGGCTCCTAGTGAAGGGGTCAATCAGAGTCCTTACCTGAACCTGCACGCACGAAATAAAATGCAGCGGTCCCCAGGCAAAGGGACGTCAGTACGAATAAACATGTACTGGTATGTAAGGCAAGAAGTAAAATCATGGATAACCATAGTAAAAAGGTTAATAGAAATACCACCTGTAACTAAAATTCAAGTAGCCTCAATGGCTAATAAGCCACCTCCTAATGATAAAAAAAAAATGCATGGTATGCTCGAGTATCGTATGTCGTGAATACATATATATAGATGCAAATGCATGACATACCCAACCAAATGCTAGCACTGGTGGTCCTTTCCGGTAGCTAACCGGCATCATATCTGCCAACCTGTGGCCATCTGTACCATATACATATATAGTTGGGCAAATAGGCCCCATACCTTCGATTATAGCTCGAAGTCCATGCATAACGTGCAATGTATGATATGAATGTTGAATGCACATAGTAAGCCATAGCAAGAACTTAGAAAATCTTGGCTCTTTGGTACACTTATTCTCATAGCATCACAGTCATTGTCATTTAGCCAATCTTGGCTCATTGATACATTTATTCTCATAACATCATAATCGTTGTCACAACATATACATATGGCTCGTGGAATTATACATGTCTTTTTCAACAAGTTTTCCCTTGCATTCTACATTTATTTTAGTGACACTACACCAAGAAGAGAAACGCCTCTAACCTATGAATAGGTAGCCGGAAGACCGACAAAATGATATATAGAAATTGAATGTTCGGTTTAAATGAACGAATGGAATTTCAACCTAATACCACCGTGAAAATAACTCAGCTGTAATCCCAGTGCCTTTCACAGAAGGTCTTTCTAACAACAGAATAGTAAGATATCGCATTTGACATTTTGGGAAACTTCCCAGATTTTGTGCTAAAAGGAGGGACGGAGCTTAGCCTTAACATACCTCTCCAACGAACGTTCGATTGCCAAAAGTTCCTTCACCAAATTTGTTCCTTACGTCCTAAGCTTCGCAACGACTATATATACGCAGCTTAAAGACACTATAAACAGTCAAAAATTCAGCATTAATGACCAGATTCGGCAAGGAGCATTTACGCGAGGAAATATCCATAAAACTTCGTAAAATTAACGGAAAAGAGCTCCACAATTATAACCTAAACACACAAGCTGCAAACCAACAATACCAGTAAGAACACCACTTTTTTTACAGCCCAAGAACAGCTCCAAACACAGCTAATATGAGGGAAAAATAATTCCAAAGCGTAAGGCACGCATTTCTAGGCACGGAGACGAATTTTAACAGTAAAAATGCGAAAAACTTACCTAAATCGCTTAGAGAACCCTTGGGAGCTTTCGCTTCTGTTGTAAACTTGTTTGGGACGAAAATGGCTCAATTTTGAGCCTTAAAGAGTCAAAATAGCCGACATTTAAGTCGGGTCAACCCGACCCGACACGACACATGACCCGGTTTCCAGCTCGGGCAGTCTCGGTAAAATGGTCATAACTCTTTATTCTGAGGTCGGTTTGATGCGCGGTTTTGTGCGTTGCAAACTAGACTCATAGATCTTCAGTTTTATAGGTCATGGACCTTCTAACTCCTTATAGTTTGGGAGATATGACCCAATACATTTGACCCAAATTTAAGAAGGATTTCTTAAAGAAAGTTACGGTAACTTTGGCCAACCTTTATCTTGCAACTTTCTTGATTCCAAAACATAATGTATGACCTTTGTGCTATTAAAATAACTTAAAGAAATCCATAATTAGCAAATTATAAACTTTTAATTCCATCTGAAAAGTGAAACCTAATTTAGACCTTCCGAAAAGGGCGAGGTGCCACTTGGGTCATTTCTTTAATCCCGAATATGCATTTAGGGTATTCCTTTGGCTTAAAACTTTAGGTCCTTGAAATTACCACTTATTGACAACCTTATTATCCTTAGGTTCTATACAAATTCATGTATGTCTTATATGACACACC
Organism: Solanum rostratum; assembly: GCA_029948455.1. Lineage (NCBI taxonomy): Eukaryota > Viridiplantae > Streptophyta > Magnoliopsida > Solanales > Solanaceae > Solanum > Solanum rostratum. Next base: position 28,312,912 of record CM057054.1, read on the forward strand.
ACCCTATGTATATATAGAAGACGAGGAGCACGGGGTTTCACAATGTAGATACACTATTCCTATAATATGAGATGTTCTTATGAAGTTATGATGCCTATTTTGAAGGAAATGAAAGTATGAGTTTGATAAAGTGTGAATTATCCTGAAAGCTATATATATATATATATGCATGCATGATTATGTATTTTATGGGATTCGACTTAGTATCGAATGAACCTTTTTGAGGGGGACTATCCCAAAGGGTCCTTATGTAAATCGTCACGTCTCATAACTATGTGCCACTGTAGGATTATGCTTATGTGCCTATAAGGCTAGTTAATGGATCCATATAATATTATGTTCATGTGATACTCACTGTGCTAGGATAGTCCCTAAATGATTGGGTTTTTATGTACATTATTATTCCCACCATGCAAGGATAGTTCCTATAAAGTGAGAGTCGTGTCTACCTTGGCAAAGTAGACTCCTCTTTCACTTGGTATAATGGAAACATCAAAATTCCATGTAATTGTCAGCATGGTATTGTTGTCAGTTATGGTCTTATTCCCTCATATATGCTAGGTGAAGAAAGGTTTTCTGATACTTCTACTCATGGTTTCAAACATGCATTTATCATTCATATCATGCCCTTATTCTATTATTATGATTATGCATATTGATATTATGTTATGAAGTTCCTTAATGCAGGACATACCTACATGCTTAGTACATCCTACGTACTAACACATACTTCTTTGCCTTCATATTCTAGCAATGTAGGGATGGGCGATAATGAGACTATTGCCCCATTTCATGGCTAGAGTTGGATTCTGCTTTGAAGAGAGTTGGTGAGTTCCCATGCTTCACGGACAATCCTTGTTCGTGTTACGCATTCATGTTGAGACTTTGTGATTCATTGTTATTCTATCTTGAGGGTGAGTGAGTAGAATGTTCTAGACCCTGATAAGATCTATTATGTAGAAGCATGTTTTGGAAATTATGATGCCGTAAATTCCCAAAGGGACACTTGGACTTTAATATTGATATGTTCCTCTTGCTACTCTCTTATGAATTTGTTACTTCACCTTATGTATGCTTATGATAGAAACAAGACGCTTGGATGGGGCACCATCGGGTGACACATTTACCGTGTCATGGCTAGGCCCTAGGTTTGGGTCATGATAAACTTGGTATTAGAGCACAAGGTCTGAGAGCATCCTAAGAAGTCAAATATGTCACGTCTAGTAATTATAGGTTTGAAGCACGCACCATATCCATGAGCGAGAGTCTATGAGACGTTTGAGTAATCTTCACATTTTTGTGATCTATGTCGTGCCTTTAAGACTCTCATTCCTTGTTGCTTGTCCTTTGATAAACATAAAATACCTCCATGATGTGCTCTATTTCCTAGGGGAGTTAATGTTAATGAGGATCAAGTTCCTCCAACTCCTCAAGTTTTTAAAGGCCCCCAAGCTGATCAAGTGACTAACACGGATTTTAGGGCGGCTATTACTATGTTGGCGTAAGTTGTTGCATCTCTAAAGACACTAGTCCCAGCTTCAAGGGCAAGAGATTTTTCTAAAATGAGTCCTCCAAAGTTCCATGGCTCTAAGGAGGATGAGGATCCACAAGAGTTTATTAATGAGGTCTATAAGGTGGTGGAGATTAGGGGGGTATCATATGAAGAGAAGGCTGAATTCGCATCTTATCAACTTAAGGGAGTCTCTCATGATTAGTTCACACAAATGGAAGTCCGAAAGGGTTGAAGAAGGTTTTATTGATTATGAGATGTTTAAGGTTATTTTTTTAATCGCTTCTTCCTATTTGTACTAAAGGAGGCTAAGGTGACGGAGTTCATCAATTTGAGGCAAGGTGGCATGAGTGTGAGGGAATGTTCCTCAAGTTCACAAAATTGTCTAAGTATGCTCCTTCTTTGGTAGATGACTCTAGGGCCCTGCATGAATAAGTTCATGTTGGGTGTGTCTAACTGGGTGAAAATGGAATGTAAGGCCGCAATGCTCATCAAGGAGATAGATATTTCTCAGCTCATGGCATATGCCGAACAAGAGGAGAGTGAGAATCTTCAAAAGATGAGGATGAGGAAGTCAAAAAAGGCTCATTATGATGGTTTAATTTCATATGCTAAGACCGGTGGTTGCCATTTCCAACAAGGACAAGGGTCGTCCAAAGGTTCCCCTTAAATGTTTGATAAGGATAGGGCATCTAACCTTAAGACTCAAGTTAGTGGTCCCAAGAGTGGTGGTGCTATTCCTCTTAAATGTCCTAAATATGGGAGGGACCATGATAGTGATTGCTTGAAAGGAATAAATGTTTGGTATGGTTGTGGAAAGATGGGACACAAAATATTGAGTGTTCTAATATTGCTAACAAAGGTAAGGAAGGGTGTACAAAAGGTCAAATGGTTCAAATAGTACACGCAACAAGGTGCCCAAGCTCAAGAAAGTGGTTCACATTACAATCAATTTTATGATCTACATACTAGACAAGAGGTTAAAGAGTCTCCTGATGTAGTTACCAGTATGTTAAGAGTCTTTGATCAAGATGTGTATACTTTTCTGTACCCTGGTGCTAGTGTGTCCTTTGTTACTCCTTACCTTGCCATAAAGTATGATGGCTCTCCCAAAGTCTTGTTAGGACCTAACTCAGCAAAGAAAGTCTATGGAAATTATCCCGTGTCTGTCCTACATAATGTCTTTCCATATGATCTTGGTGAACTTGATATGACTAATTTGAATATTATTCTTGTTATGGATTGGATGCGTGCATCTTATAATTGTCTTGATTGTAGAACCCGTAAGGTCACATTCCGAGATCCTAATGAGTCTATTCTTGAGTTGAAGGGAACAAATTGGTGTTTAAGGGTAAATTTGTCTCTTATGTAAAAGCTATGAAAATGATTTCCAAGGGGTGTATACATCATGTTCTTCGGTCTTGGATATTGGGTCCGTGGTTCTTACTCTTGATTTGGTCCCTATAGTTAATGAGTTTCACAATGTCTTTCCCAATGACTTGTGCAGTATTGCTCCCGAAAGGAAAATTGACTTTTGCATTGACATTTTACCTAACACTCAACATATTCCTATACCTCCATATCAAATGGACCCGACGGAATAGAAAAAAATAAGGGAATAATTAAGGGACTTGCTTGATAATGGGTTCATAAGGCCTAGTATGTCACCATGGGTGCTCCCGTGTTATTTGTAAGGAAGAAGAGTAGGCCAGTTTTAATAGTATAGGCAATTCAACAAAGTGACTATAAAGTACAAGTATCCACTTCCTAGGATTGATGACCTATTTGATTACCTACATGGTACATGATGCTTTTCGAAGATCGATCTTCAGCCAAGGTGTCATCAATTAAGGGTGATGGATGGCATATCATATTTAGAACTCGGTATGGTCATTTTGATTTTTTGGTTATGTTATTTGGAATAATAAATGTTGGCGCAGATTTCATGGATTTGATGAATAGGATATTCAAAACCATATTTGAATATGTTCGTGGGAGGGTATGTAACACCTCCTAAAGTAATTTGGAATAACCTTATCCTAGATTCCTTGAATAACACATTTTTCATATGTTTTCCAACAAATCTGAGTCCCTATTCTTTTTAAGGAGGCAAAATTGTGTGGAAAAATGGTCTCCTTCGATTTTAAGTCAACCATATCAAAAAAATGTTTTGCACGTTTTTGCACTTTCTAGAAGCATCTGAGACCTCTCTGTATCACAGAGAGGATCCATTTCAGTGCAAACTAACCTGGGCTCATCCAAAGACTGAAACAGGGGAAAATTGAACTTCGCACAAAAATGAATTACGGTGGAACAAGTCCGCGTTGCAATCCAGATTCACCACAGTACCAAAATTTCTGAAATTTTTTGGATTTGAGTAAGGGCAATTGATACATATCCCTGAACTCATATATGTGGTAATACTAAAATATTCCACCTTTTTAGGGCTAAAATCACTCTCTAAACCCCTAAAATCCTCTCCAAAGTCAACCAAATTCTCTAAAGTTTTTAGGGTTCAAGCTTCTCCCATTAAAGGCCAAGCACAAAGGTGACTTCAAAAGTTCCTTCAAGTCTTCTTCATTAATCTTAAGGCCTCAAGGTATATGGGTTCTTCATCGATGAGTTCTTCCATTCATGGAGCCCCAAAACTATTTTCAATCAATACTTTGAAATTCAAAATTGATTTCTTATGGGTATTCTTAAATACCCCTAATATGCATGATTTATGTTGAGAATTTTCATTTATTGAATGAAATTTCATGAATTCCTTCAAGGGTTTACTATTATGAACTATTTTATGATATTCAAAATTATGAATGTTATGATACTATGAGATACTATAAAGTTGATGATTTTATAAGATGAAGTTCATGTTCCCACATTTATGTTTTGAAAGATGATATGAATGATTGTGGTGAGTTTTCTTGAGAATGATTTGTGTTAATGAGATTTACTACATTTGTGCATAGTCCTCTTCAGTTTCATGATTTAAAGCATAAATGTATTAAACCCACCTAATTTTCATATAAAGTTTTCTAATAAAGTGTGATTTCCAAATGATGAGGGTTCAACTACATGTTATGAAAGTCTATGAAAGTTATGAAGTATTTATGAATCCCTCTTATGAATTTTAAGTTAGTAAATGGACAATTCTCACCAATAGAATGGATCCCATTATGATAAGGACAATTCTCACTTGACGGATCATAATTTATGAGCTACTCCTATTACAATGATGATGTGTTTACAAGCTTATGAATAAAAATTATTCCGTGGGAATGACTTAGAACTAGATTGGGAATTGAGGTGGGGTTCGGTAAGGAAATACTAGTAGCAATCCTTTGTCTCATTAACTATGTGCCACCATAGGAGCCCTTGTATGCTAGGCTAGTGGATCCATGTAGGCCATGAGGATGATCAAAGATGAATGCTTAAGTTGACAGAGTTCAACCTGGCAAGTGGTCTCACCGTGCCAACATAGCGGGTGATGTTTGATTCCATGTAGTATCTCTCATGGTTTTATATGTCGGTTATAGTCTCCTCCCACATATTTATTCTTTACCATGAAGTTATGTTTTACCATGCATGCATGTTTTGACTAAGGCACTGATCATTTATGTTTCATTGAACTTATTGTTCTTGTATATATTTAAGCATCTTCTATATCATTACTTGTGATCTCTTGTTGCATTCCATCTACATACTAGTACATTCAAAGTATTAATGCATACTTTTTCCTACACGATCTAACTATGTAGGGTCCGAAGCTCCTATCCATCTACCTCCTTGTGGCTAGTACGATCTCTTGAAGATTATTTTGTGGTGAGTCTTCAATTCCAAGGACAATAATCATTTTTCTATGTCTCTATGTTCAGACTTTACTTTCTTATTGTCTGCTTTTGAGGGTGAGCCCAGGATAAATCTTGGCTCCCATTCTATGCATGACTAGAGGTGTTGTGTAAACTTATTCTATCTACGTACTACGTGATGTTTATACTTTTACGGAGACTTATCCCTTAGCACCTATTCTATGTATGTTAATGTCTATGATGTTGATTATGAATTGGTGAATTCTCTAAGTCCCCATCCCCCATATGGTGCTGCAAGGCCCTACATGTTGGAGGCTATGAAAGTGCCTATGAAATAAAATCTTAAAATTTCTAACTATAAGCGAGTTTCATGAAATGGCATATGAGTCGTACAATTATGTACGAGCTGTGCTCAATGGTCCATGGGTCCTAAGTTTACATTTCCAATAGCTCATGTTTTGAGGGCCATCGATGCACAAAGTGATTGATGGTTTGTACGTGGTTTCACAAGCCATAACTTGTGCATAGGGAATGAAGGGAATACTTTGTAGAAAAATGGTTTTTCTGAAGTTAGGAGTACAACTTAGCAGCATGACTCGTAGGTTCGTCGATGGTCCATAAGTGGTGTAATGGTTTGAGATTCAGAGAAGGTTTCTTAGAATATTGAGAAAAATTAATGAGAAAAGTAAACTAACTATCACGAAAGAAAGATCAATAACAGAGAGAAATTAGGGTATTGTGTTCCCAATGATTCCCCAACTCAGTATCACTAGATAACCTAATTCTTCTCTAGTGTATAATATGTCAGACGGTTATTTAAGTTCACCAAGCCCTTTGGTAAAAGGTGAGAGGCGAATTTCACTATGTGACTTGAACCATCTTCATAGTGTGCATTACTTGGCATTACCTATAAGTCCTAGTACAACCTGCCCTTGTCCCAATCTAGTTGATTAGACGAGAACACATCAATCGAATCTTGTTGATTAATCTCTTTTCCTATTAATTACTACCTTGGTCTAGTAAGTAACACTAGGCGGGTTCTAATGTTTTCCATCATCAGGAAACATGAAAAATGAAGTGAGTTAATAAATACATGCATATATACTTTGCAAGAAGTGTGAATCATCCGGTTATACTTTGTTAGTTCTTCATGGTTTCTACAACCTTAGTTGTGGATTTGTCTACTCATGCTTTGTGTAGATGAAGAGATTATGAATTTAGAAGACATAATTAAACACTTACACCACTAAATTAAAACACGCAAATCCAAAATCAATGAAAATAACAAGCTTGAAGATTGATTTATACTACAAGTGTTTTCAACGACTTTCTTATAATCTTCTCTCTAAGAATAATGAGTTCTCTGAACACTAACCTAAACTAAGCTAAACTTTCCATACCCTGGTCGTCCCTCTCCCTCTGAAAAATTAAAAACTATTTATTATAAGTAAAAAAAATCCTAAACAAATTAGAAAAACTGGTTGGCAAACTCTACGAAATCACTTTATGACTCGTTTTGTCATCTACGACTCATAGGGAGCCTCGTAATCAGCTGCTGGAATTTCGTACTTCTCTTCTACGACACCAATTCTGTACTCGTAAAATGGTTTATGACCCGTAAATTGTATCTCAGAACCTTTCTGCAAGTCCACTTCTCTGATCCTCTGGCACGAAAGGTCTTCTACGGCTCGTTCAATGATCTACGACTCATCTGCATGTTCATAAAATTAATTTCTGAAGCTTGGCCCCTCACTAGAATTCCTTACGAAACACCTTTACGACTTGTAGAATGCTCTACGATACAATAGCAAAAAACCAGCAACTTCTGCAATTTTTCCCCAAGTCATGGCCAACCTGTATTCCTGCAAATCTAAACACAAAAAGACATAAAAACAACTAAGTCGCATTAAGAACACACAAAATCCTAAGTTTTAAGCATTAAAAGTGTTGTATTTTTGAAGCACATCAACACCCTTAACTTAAAATTGTTACATGTCCTCAAGCAACGGACTCAGTCTATATAGACAATACAGTCACACACAGACCTCAACTCAGTGGCATATATCACATAATCTCAAACTCAGATACCTATACCAACTCTTCAAAACGGGATTAGATAGCCATTAGCAAACCAATGCAGACTGGTGCATGTGAAAACATAACTCTGACACGCAAGGTATCATCAACAATCCACAATCACTGAACAAGTCTGTTGCTAATAATGCAATGCAAGTGCGCTAACAAAAAGAAGTTCGATATCTGACACTCAATGATATTTCCATGTTTTACCATTCGGATTGTGCAAGCTCACTCACTCTAAAACAGATATTCATGCATAATGACTTATACCATAGACTTTTCCCTATACTCATGACTCAGACCTTCAACTAATTGGACTAGGATCACTTTAGGACTTTCTAGGCTTGTAACGTAGGCTCGGGGGGCTTTGGTATGATAATTTATTTTTGAAATATAGTGACTAAAGACCCTCCTTAAAACATCATTTTTTTGACACTTTTACCCAACCAACTTTGTTATTTTAACCTTATTCTCCCTTTATCCTATTTCAAGCTTTTCTAGGTATTTTCTTTTTATTTTTCAGCTTTTTGCCTTGTTTTTACACTTCATTTTGCTTTTTAACTCTCAATGAAGGCATCTTTCATTTTTTTTGCACGCAGTAAATGATTTTTCTCCTTTTTTCTTTGTATCCCTAACTCACCTCCCTTGTTTTCGTGCTTTACCCTTACACTAGCCACCCTCAACGTAGGCTTTTTGCCTGTGTTGAGGTGCACACTATCCATCCTCATAACCAGGGCCACTTTTAGTAACCACCCTCAACATAGGCTTTTTCACTCATTTAAAGTACACAATGTTCAACGAAGGACCAAGGCCAGATTCAGGATTTTTCACTAGGTAAGACTGGGTTAATAAGGTGTTTTGAAAGAATAGGTACATATTACACATAAACATTAGGAACAAGGGATGTATCATCAATTTTGTTGGTCATTTTTAAGCTAAAGTGGACTATTTAAGAACAATGGCCTATGATCCTTTCCTAATCCAACTAATCTACAATCTAACTGTAAGTAACCAGGCAAGTTCTGTATTAGCACAAAATACATGAATTTAGCAAATAAGGCTCACACTCACATGGCATTGCATACATTATCAATGAAAGACTCTCAGATCACGCTTCTCACCTCAATCTATCATTACTTATCATAATAGATATTGTCAATCACCGAAGCATACATGGTTACTACTAATCAAAATTTTTGGTGGGTACCATTTTTGTAAACAAAACACAAAAACGTGTTATATGCCATAAGTATTGGTACTATATGTTACACATATTATCTAAACATCCGAAACATGCTGGTTCCACAGAAATTAAATATCCACAGGGAAAACGAAAATAGGCGAGAAAACCCTGGGATAAAAAATTGGGGTACTTATGGACCATAAGCTACTCAGACTTCACTAAGGCCCATAACTACCCGCACCCCATCGAAAAAGACTTCCATTGTCCCCAAGGCACAAAATTAAAAACTGAACATAAGGGGTCAAAAATACATACCTGGGTGCCTAAGCGCCAGGGTTCCTTTGGTTGCCTCCAAAGCAGCGCCTGATTTATTATCACAGCACGACTTAAACATGCTGGTTACTCAAACTTCACCTATTGTCCAAACATCACTCTTCAATTCATCTGAATGCTTCATCGACTGACGAATATTGAAGACAACTTCTTCGTCATTAAATCTAGAACAGATTTCATATTCAATAGGGCTCGCCCAACGGCCAAGAATGGTCTCCCCAATATGATTGGGACATCGAAGTTAACTTCGCAATCTACGATTACAAAGTCTGCAGGGAATATGAACTTCTCAACCTTTACCAACACATCATATAGTATCTCCACAGGCTTGTTCACAGTACGATCCACCATAAATAATCATATTCTAGTTGGAGTAGGGGCTGCAAGGGGAATCAGATAGATACTAACACCTAAATCACATAGTACCCTTGAAAACTCCACATCTCCAATGCTGCAGGGTATGGTGAAAGTACCTAGATCATCTCTTTTCTGAACCAAGGACTTCGTAGGGAAAACACTACAATGTTGAAGCTCTTGAGAAAGCTCCTGACTCACAGTGCGCTTTTTGGTTACCAAGTCCTTCATCTACTTCGCATAGCCTAGCATCTTCTCCAAAGCCTCGATGAGAGGGATGTTGAAAGAGAGTTTCTTTAGCATGGAGAGGAAGTGCATGAATTTTCCTTGCTCCCCCCTCCTTTTGAGTTTCTAAGGGAAGGGAGGAGAAGGCCTAGGGATGGGCTTAAACCTCTGTGGCGCTTCAGCGGCTTCACTCACCCTATCCTTGCGACGACCATCTCCTTTATCTGCATCCTTAGATGCAACTATCTCCTCACAAATATCTATTTCTTCGACTGGTATTGGAGGATTAATAGTGCTCTTGCCACCTGAAGTAGTAACTGCAAGACATTGCCCGTCATTCTTAGGATTTTGCACTGTATTGCTAGGCATTGTACCCCTCTGACTCTGATTCAACTAAGTCGACATTTGACCAAACTGTGTTTTTGGCTGCTTGATAGCCATAGAATGAGACTCGATCTTTTGATTGATACTAAAGATCTCTGTTTTTATGCCCCTTAGGGTCTCATCCTGTGTTTTAACCTTCTTCAATAGATGATCAAACATCTTGTCGATTCTAGAACTACATGCACCTGTATTGCGGTTGTGTGATGGCACATAAGGACCATTCCTGAAGCCTTCTCTACAACCCCAATCTGCATCTGGACCCCTCTATTTCTATCATAGTAACCACCACAGTTGTCTCTGTAAGCTCCATATTTACCAAAGTTCTGGCCTTGGTTTCCTTAACCTTGGTGCCAATAGTCCTAATTGGACCCTTGGGCGATGGTCTTGAAACCCCCCATCTGATCACTAACAAAGCATCCGTCCTCCTCATAGTATGGCTCCCTGTACATGGGTGCCCATAGAGGTTGATGAACCACTGCATTTACTCTCTCTTTGTTTTTCTTCATCATCACCTCCATGCTTGTGTAAATCTGAGCTAGCTGTTGCATGATCTCCTCATTGATTATGGCTTTCTCTAGACCTACAATGATTGCACATGAACTCTTCGTGGAAGCTCCATCCCTTTGCCCCCATGAACAGTTTGTTTTGACCACTCTTTCCATGTGTTTAGCAATCCATGCAAATGGTTGATCGAAAAACATGCCCCCATGATAGTGTCAACATAGGCTTTACTATTCTCATAAAGAGAATGGTAGAAGATCTCCACCAAGGCATCATCAACTATTTTGTGGTCAGGGATGCTACTCAGACATTTTGCAAACCACTCCCAAGTAGTGCTTATCGAATCACCAGGAAGTTTCTCAAAGTTGTTGATCTGGTCCTTTAACTTGAGCTTCTTCGATCTAGGGAAGTACATCTCCAAAAAGGTCTACTACAAGTCTGCCCAACTGGTGATTGAACTCTGTGGGAGTTCAAATAGCCATAATACAACATTGTTCGTAAGAGACAATGGGAAGACATGAAGTCCCACAACATCCATATATAGATTCTATGTTCTTATCACACTCTTACAGACGAATGCCACATTGTGTAAGTGGCTATGTGGATCCTCTGATGGTAAGCCCGTAAATAGCCCACGATTCTGTAGTATTTAAAGTAACCCACTTGAGACTATGAACTTTGTGTCATCCGATAGTGGTGGCAACACAATAGCTCTTGTTACACCCGTAGCCATGGGATTCAACCGGTACTGATTCCACTGGTAAGCATTGGCATTGAAGTCCTGAGGTTTTGAAGTATACTCCAAAGGAGGTTGGTTCTCATTCACATCATCATCATTATTGTTCTGATTTAGAGATGCATTTGCCACGTTGTTGGCATTACCTTAGGCCATCCTTCTTATCATTTTGTGGATCTCTAGATCAAATAGAGTTAAAGGATTGCCATGGTTCTGAGTGTTGGGCATACACTACTCGTACACCCTTCAAATAAACAAAAACAACAAACAAAAGTAAAACAAAGGGAACTAAGGATTAACACCCGAATTACTAATGAATTTACTAAGTCTAGCCGTATTCCCCGGATACGGCGCCAAAATCTTGGTCGTCGCCCAAGTTACACCTCCTTTTTAGAGGATAAAATGGTCATTGTCAAGAGATAGAACATAACCAAGGTTAGGGTCAAACCCATAGTGAATACGTAGAGTCAAGGCAAATTCACCAACAAACAATTCGAGTAGTTAATAAGTCAATTCCCTAAAGGGATTTTTTTCAAAAATCAATGAGAAAAATAAACTAAGTAACAATCACAAGAGAAAGATCAATAATAGAGAGCAACTAGGCTATTGTGTTCCGCATGATTCCCTAACTTAGTGTCACCAGATAACCTAATTCGTGTCTAGTGTATAATATCTAGGACGTTAATTTAAGTATACCAAGCCCTTTGGTCAAAGGCGAGAGGCGAATTTCACTATGTGACTTGGTCCATATCTATAGTGTGTATTACTAACCATACCTATATGTCCCAGTACAACCTCCCCTTAGCCCTGTTTGGTTGATTAGACGAAAACACATCAATCAAATCCTATTAATTAATTTCTTTTCCTATTCATTACTAACTTGGTCTAGTCAATAAAACTAGGTGGGTTCTAATATTGTCCACCATCAGAAAACATGCAAAACGAAGAGAGTTAATTAATACATGTATATACACCTTCCAGGAATCATGAATTATCCAGTTTTATTTTCTTAGTTCTTCATGGTTCCCACAACCCTAGTTGTGAATTTAACTACTCATGATTTGTATAGGTAAAGAGATTATGAATTTAGAAAACATAATTAAACACTTACACAACTAAATTAAGAACATGCAAATAAAATTTAAATGAAAATCACAAGCTTGAAGATTGAATTATACCACAAGTGGTTTCAAAGACTCTCTCACAATCTTCTCTCTAAGCATGACGAGTTCTCTGAACACTAGTCTAAACTAAGCTAAACTTTTCGCACCCTGTTCATACCTCTCCCTCTAAAACATAACCCTAAAAAACTATTTTTAATAAGTAAAAACATATCCTAAACAAATTAGGAAAACTGGTCCGCAAACTCCACGAAAGCACTTTATGACTCGTAGTCGAGGTCTCGTAATCAGCTACTAGAATTTTGGACTCCTATTCTACGAAACTCCTTCATGAATGTTAAAGTGGTTTATGACCAGTGAAGGGGGTTTCGTCTGATAACTTTCTTGCACGTCCACTTCTCAGATCCTCAGGGCACGAAAGGTCTTCTACAACTCATACAATGATCTACGACTTGTCTGCATGTTTATATAATTAAATTCTGAAATGTGGACCATCATTGGAATTCCTCATGAAACACCTTTATGACCCGTAGAATGTTGTACGATCTATAGAAGGTCTCATACTATAGTAAATAACAAGCAACTTCTGCAATTTTCCCCCAAATCATGGCCAACCTTTATTCCTGCAAATCTAAACATAAAAACTCATAAGAATAACTAAATTCGCATTGAGAACACATAAAATCCTATGTTTTAAGCATCAAAAGTGTTGTATTTTAGCAACATATCACTCCTTATGTCCTAAAATCTTATGTTTGCATGATTTTGAGCACATATGCATACCGACCATGTTTAACTAATGTTATGTACCAAGATTCCTGTATTGATGAAAGCCTTATGAAAAGTTATGCGCACTACAAACATTATGAATTTGGTTGGGCTATTATGCATGCTATGAGCTATGAGAATGTTGTGGAAGTAATGAATGATATGAAGCGCTATCTTTGATATTGTGAAGCTTTAATTTTGATGAGCTAGTCTATGACGATATTATGATATTATAAGACTTTGTATACTATGATTATTATTATGATTTGAGTATTTCTTGGGATTGTGACCTAGCATCGAGAGGACCTTCGTAGGTAACCATTGTCCCTTAACTATGTTGTCGCCATAGGTTTGCGATTAGCTAATGGATCCATATAACTATTGTTGCATGATTGACCCAAAAAAGTTATATTCCCGTAAGACACATGCTAATTAATAAAAGATATTGGCGTAGTTCCTGTAAGGACTTCTCTCATACATTATCCAAAAAGTGCATTATTCCCGTAAGGTGTTTTTGAAATGCTCCCCAAAATAGGGTAAGTTCCTACAAGATAAAGTGTTTAGTTTAAGTTGATAAAGTAGATCTCTCCTTATCTGGAGTGTTATGAACATCGGGATTCCAACTAGTACCTCACTTGGTCTTACATGTCAGTTATGGTCCCTTCCCATCTATGTAAGATATTTCATATGACTTGGTGCTTCTTCATGCATATTTTGACTAAGCATTGATCATTCATGACGTATTAAACATTTATCTGTTGATTATGGTTATGTATATTGTTTAATTTTGGCTTATATTCTTTGTTGCATTGCATCCCCCGTATTTAGTATATTCCAAGTACTAATGAATACTTTTTGCCTACTTGATCTAACCATGTAAGGATCGGAAATCTTATCCATCCTCCTCCTCCATGTGGATGGATGGATCAATCAAAGATTGTTATTAGCTACTCCTCCATTTCGGAGACAATATCCACTTACTTTCATGCTTTATTAAGGCTTGTCTAATTATGGATAGTTATCTTTTCAGGGTGAGCCTGAGAGATGTCTTGTCCCCCATTCCACTTATGATTAGAGGTGTTGTTAGTTGGATATGTATGCTATGAGCTCGAATCCTATTATCTCTATCTATTATTGAAAACTTCCCTTAGCCCCTTATCCCCTTCTATGTGATGATGCTTGTTGTGTGGATGAGATGGAAGTACTAAGCCCCTACTTCTCCCCATAGTGTAAGTCATATGTACACGCCCCTTAGACATTATTTACTATGCCCTCATCCTACTCTTCATCCCTAAAACAACCCCATAACTTGAGTCCAAAGCCCCGCTTCCCCTAGAATCATAACATTTTCATTTAATTATGCTTCCACAACAAAGCATACATCATGTTTGCTTAATAGGCTTGTTTGGGGTGCTTTTTGGTTCTCCATTTATTGTGTCATGCCTAGGCCCCAGGCATGGGTCGTGACAAGTTTGGTATCAGAGTACTAGGTTTGTAAATGATCCTCAGTAATCCAACAAGATGAGTCAATTAGAGTTTTGTTCATCATTGTGAAGCACACCACAAGTATGAATAGGAGGTTATAAGGCATTTTAGGATATGATTCACTTATTCATAAATCTATGTCATGCTTTATATTTAAAATAAGGTTTCTTTCATCTAATGGATGGTCTTTTTCTCTTCTAGATTATGCCACCAAGAAAAATGGCCCTGAGAACTACCATTCCAAAGGAAGAACTGGCCCTTCCGACCCCTCAAGTCCCTAATGAAGAAAAGCGAGGTCCCTTATGCTGAGTACCAGAATGTGGTCACCTTATTGGCAAGGGTCGTGGCCAATCAAGGAGTTCAAGCTCCTCATTCCCCTACCTCTGTTTCAAGAGTGAGAGGTTATATGGGAATGAACCCTTTGGAGTTCTATGACCCAAAGGTGGAGGAAGACCCCAAAGAATTCATCAATGAAGTGTACAAAGTTCTTGATATTATGAGGGTAAGCTCAGAAGAGAAAGCAGATCTTGTTGCCTATCAACTCAAGGGCCTTGCTCAAATTTGGTATGCTTAATGGAAACTAGAGAGAGGGAATGAAGATCCTATCTATTGTGAGTAATTCAAAGTCGTCTTCCTCAATTATTTTTTTCCCATTGAACCAAGGATAGCAAAGATGACAGAATTTATGAACTTCAAGCAAGGTTCCCTGAGTGTTAGGGAGTATTCCCTCAAGTTCAACAACCTCTCAGAGTATGTTCCTCCCTTGGTCACCGATCATAGGGCAAGGATGCACATTGATTAATGAAGAATGTTGCACCGCTACGCTCATAAGAGATATGGACTTGTATTGGCTCATGACTTATGTTGAGCAACTGGAAGGGGAAACTCTTAGAAAGAGGAGGAGTAGGGGGTCCAAGAGGTCTCATTATGATGGTGGATATCAAGGTTCTACAGGTGGTCATTTTCAACAAGGCCATAAATTCCAAGGTCAAGGGTCTTCAAATATTCAAAGCTAAAGGTTTGATAATGATATGGTGCCCAACTCTAACGCTCAAGGTTGTAATGGTGATCAAATTATTCCCAAGTGTGGGAGGTGTCATAAATATCGCCGTGGTAGATGCTACAAAGATGTGGGAGTTTGTTTCGAGTGTGGCAAAATAAGCTAGAAATTTATAGATTGTCCAAACAAGGGAAGAGATGGTCATCCCCAATGACATGGTGCTCATGGTGATCAAAGGGAAAAAAGTGGACAACAAGGAGGTGTCCCATGTCATAACCAATTTTATACTCTTCAAGGGAGACAAGGGGTGGATGAGGCACCCAATCTTATTACCAATATGTTAGAGATCTACAATTTTAATGTATATGCCTTATTGGATCTGGGTGCCACTCTCTCTTTCATTACTCCCTTTGTTGCTAATAGACTTCATGTGTGTCTTGAATTATTATGTGAACCCTTTGAGGTGTCTATTTCTGTTGGTAAGTCCATTGTTGCTAAAAGAGTCTATAAGGGTTTTCCCATGTCTATATTGCATAAAGTTTTGCCTTATGATTTTGTTGAACTTGACATAATAGATTTTGACATTATTCTTGGGATGGATTGGTTATATGCATATCATGCTACTATAGATTGTAGGAGTCATAAAGTTAAGTTCCAATTTCCTAATGAACCCATCCTTGATTTGGAAGGTTATGATTCAGAGTTAACAGTAGGTTTGTCACTTGTCTTAAGGCTCAACAATCGATTTCTATGGGTTGCATTTATCATCATATACGGGTTAGGGATGTTGAGTCTAGAGTCTCTCCTATAGAGTTGGTTATAGTGGTCAATGATTTTCTTGATGTCTTTCCCGATGAACTCCCTGACATTCCTCCAAAAAGGGAAATATACTTTGGTATAGACCGCCTCCTTGATACTTAACCCATTTTTATTCTCCCGTATCACATGGCCTTGACAAAGTTGAAGGAGTTAAAGGATCAGTTGAAATACATATTGAAAAAGGATTTTATTAGGCCTAGAAAATCACATTAAGGAGCATCAATGTTGTTTGAAAGGGAGAAGGATGACTCACTTAGAATGTGCATCGACTAATGGTAACTCATAAAAGGCACCATCATGAACAAGTATCCCTTAACAAGGATAGATGGCCTATTTGATCAACTTCAAGGGGCTAGTAACTTTTGAAAGATTGAACTTTGGTTCAGGTATCACCAATTGAGGGGTAAGGGAGTGTGACATTCCCAAAACGTCCTTCCGAACAAGATACAGGCACTTTGAGCTAGTGTTGATGTCCTTTGGCCTAACTAATGCTCTGGCAATATTTATAAATCTTATAAGTAGGGTCTTTAAATCTTACTTCGGCATGTTTATGGTGGTATTCATTGATGATATTTTTATTTATTCCCGAACTAAAAAGGAGCATGTGAAATATTTGAGGGTAGTATTGCAAACATTGAGGGAATAAAGGTTGTTTGTCAAATTTTACAAATGTGAGTTTTGGTTGAAGGAAATTGCATTGATAGTTCATGTAGTGTTGGGTGAAGGGATTAAAGTGGATTTGAAAAAGGCATAAGTGGTAAGGAATTGACCTAGTCCCTTGACTCCAATGGATATTAGGAGTTTCTTGGGCTTGTCGGGGTACTACCAGAGATTTTTTATGGGTTTTTCTTCAATTGCTTTGCCCTTGACAAAGTTGACTCAAAAGAAGGCTAAATTTGTTTGGACCGATAAATGTTAAAGGAGTTTTCAAACTTATAAGAATAAGCTTACATTCGCTCTTATCTTTGATCTACTGGAAGGATTAGAAGGGTTTGTGATTTATTGTGCTGCTTCAAAAAACATCTTGGGGTGTGTATTGATGCAAAGTGGCAAGGTTATTGCCTATTTTTCTAGGCAACGGAAGGTGCATGAACATTATTATCCTAACCATGATCTTGAATTAGTGGCCATACTATTTTCTTTGAAGATATGGCATCACTATTTATATGGGGTTCATGTAGACGTGTTCACTGACCATAAGAGTCTCCTATATGTGTTCATCCAAAGAGATCTAAACTTAAGAAAAATAAGGTGGTTGGATCTCCTTAAAGATTACAATATGAGTGTGCATTATCATCCGGACAATTCTAAGGTCAGGGCCGATGCTCTAAGTAGAGTATCCATGGATAGTATGGCTCATATCAGTGTTGTGAAGACGGAATTGGCAAAGGACATTCACCACTTGGTTAGATTGGGAGTTAGGTTTGATGAAGCCAAAAATGGAGGTGTGGTGGTTGTAGATGGTTCTAAGTCTTCCTCGATTGAAGAGGTCAAATCCAAAAAAGGCCACGACTTGCATTGTTAAAATTGAAAGCTTTGTTAAAAGATGTCAAGGTGGAGGTTTTCTCCCTAGGGGGAGATGGTGTTCTTAGATATCAAGGTGGATTGTATGTACTGAACGTTGATGGGTTAAGGGACTTGATCTTGAATAAAGCTCATTAGTAATCTTATTCTATTCTCCCAGTTCTACAAAAATGTATAGAGATTTGAGGGAAGTGTATTGGTGGGTTGTATGAAGAGGGATATTTGCGAAGTTCGTAGCCAGTTGTCAAAGTTTCCCACAAGTCAAAACCAAACATCAAAGGTTGGGTGCCCTAGCACATGATGTAGAGATTCCTACTTGGCAGTGGAAAGAAATCGACATGACTTTGTGATTGGATTGCCTAAAACTAAGAGGCATTTTGATTATATTTGGGTTATTATTGATAGAATGAAAAAGTCAGCTCACTCCCTACTAGTTAAAATGACTTATCGTGTAGAAGATTATGCCAAGTTGTACATTCATAAGTTGGTTAGATTGCATGGGGTCCCATTGCCTATTATTTTGGATCGTGGTGCTCAATTCACTTCGCACTTTTAGAGATCTTTCTGAATAGGATTGGCACTAAAGTTAAGCTTAGCACGACCTTTCACCCACAAATGGATGGTCAAGATGAATCAAAATTTTCTCACACTTAGGGCTTGCATCTTGAAGTTTAAGGGTAGTTGGGATGAGTATCTTCCACTTATTGAGTTTTCTTACAACAATTAGCTATTACTCTAGCATTAGAATGACTCCTTTTGAAGCTCTATATGGTAGGCATTGTAGATCCCCATTCAGGTGGTTTGAAGTGGGAGAAATGGCTTTATTAGGTTAGGATTTGGTCATGGATGCTTTGAAGAAGGTGAGGCTAACAAGAGAAAGATTGAAAGCAGCTCAAAGCAGGCAAAAGTCTTATGCCAACACTAGGAGAAGGGATATTGAATTTAAAGTTGATGATTGGGTGTTTTTGAAGGTTTCATCATTGAAAGACGTGGTACGTTTAGGGAAGAAAGCGAAGTTAAGCCCTAGGTTTGTGGAGCCTTACCATATCTTTAGACGTGTTGGTAAGGTTGCGTATGAGTTAGAATTTCCCATGGAAATGAGTATGGTTCATCCGGTCTTCCATATCTCTATGTTAAGGAAGTGTGTTGGATAGTCTAGTTCCATTGTGCCCTTAGAGGTGGTGAATGTTGAAGAGAATTTGACATAAGGAAGTTTTGGTAGAAATCTTTGATAGGCAAGTGAAGAGGTTAAGCAATAAAGATGTTGCATCCATCAAAGTCCATTGGGGAACCAAAGAGTGAAGAGTGCCACTTGGTAATCCAAAGCGTACATGAAGAAGCGACACCCCTATCTTTTCCATTCTAATCAAGCTTGAGGTACTATGATTTTCCTACTTGAGAACCTCCCCTTCCTTGCATATCATTTTCATGTCATTCATGCACAATTATGTGATTTTGAGGTTGCATTGTAAATGTCAATTAAAGCACAATTTGAAAATTTTCATGATATACATGTTGCATTTTGCACATGATGCATGTATTCTATTCCTTATAGCTTATGATTATCACATCCGGGGATGAATGATTCCAAGGTGGAGATATTGCAAGGCTCCATATGTTGGAGGGTATGAAAGTGCCCGAGAAATGAAATCTTGAATTATTCTAAGTATAGATGTATTTTACGGAACGGTATATAGGTCGTACAAATATGTATGAGCTGTGCATATGTCCGTGGGTACTAAATGTGCATTTCTAGTAGCTCAAGTTTGGAGGGCCATCGATACATGGAGTGATTGATAGTTTTTTTAAGTGGTTCCATGAACCGTAGCTTGTGCTCATGGAATGAAGGGTAGATGTGGTAGCAAAATAATTTTCTGAAGTTTGGAGTATGACTTGGAAACATGGCTCATAGGTTCGTCGATGGTACATAAGTCGTGTCATGGTTTGAGATTTAAAGAAGGATTCTGAGAATCCAAAAAGATAATAGGACGAGACCCTTTTCACCGACTTGTGGACAGAACCACAACCCATAATCTAGGTCTCATGATCTTATGTGGCAGCTTTTATGAAAAGGCAATTACAACTTTACCTAATATTCTAAGCCTATGCTACATCATTTAAGCCCCCAAATAAGCCTTTTTCATCCCTATACAAACCTTAACTACTCCATTCTAACCCGTTCTAAAATATTTTAAGTCCCATACTCCACCCAAACAGTCTCAAGTTTTTTAAGGCCTTCAAGAAAGGAGCCCAAGCTAGGCTTTTGGATTTTCTTCATCATCCAATAAGATCTTCATCTCTAATCACACAAGGTATGTGGGTTTTGACTTGTGGAGACCTTTCCTCCACAAAGCTCAACCATTCCTTTTCCTTATCTTTGTTTAAGTCATGGGAATTTATGGAAATTTTATGAATTCTCTTATATGTTGATATTATGGATAAATCATGCTATTCTACCTTTGTAAACTATATTGTATTGAAATGAGTTGTGAAATTTATGGGTTTCTAAGAAGGTTAAGTAAGACTTAACTAAGCTTTACTTTATTATGATGGGTTACTTTGAATGATTTGAGAAGGACCTTGTTCACTCTCCTCATGTCCTAAAATCTTGACTTTGCATGATTTTGAGCATCTTTTCATACCCACCATGTTTATTTAATGTTATGTACCAAGATTCTTGTATTGATGAAAGCCTTATGGTAAGTTATGTGCACTACGAACATTATAAATTTTGAAGAATTATTGTTCTTGTTGTGACACATGAGAATGTCGTGTATGTTATGAATGATATGAAGCCCTATCTTCGATATTATGAAGCTTTGGTTTTGATGAGCTATTCTATACTGATATTATGATATTATAAGACTTTGTATACTATGATTATAAGTATGATTTGCATATTCCTTGGGATTGTGACCTAGCACGTAGAGGACTTTAGTAGATAACTATTGTCTCTTAACCATGTTACCACTATAGGTTTGTGATTAACTAATGGATCCATATAGCTCTTGTTCCATGATCAACCAAAAAGGGTGGTTTTATCGTACGACACATGCTAATTAATAACTGAAAAGGGTATAGTTCCCATGATAACTTCTCTTATACATTATCTGAAAAAGGTGGTGTTCCCGTGAGGTGATTGTGAAATGCTCGCAGAAATGGTTAAGTTCCTGTAAAGTAAAGTGTATGGTTTAACTTGGCAAAGTAGACCATTCCTTGTACGGAGTGGAGTGAACATCAACATTCCAAGTGGTAATTCGCTTGGTCTTATACGTCAGTTATGGTATGCTCCCATCTATGTATGATATGTCATATGACTTGGTGATTCCTCATGCATGTTTTGACTGAGCATTGATCAATCATGTTATATTGAATCTTTATCCAATGATTATGGTTATGCATATTGTTTAATTATGGCTTATATTCCTTGTTGAATTGTGTCCCGTATACTTAGTACATTCCAAGTACTAACACATACTCTTTGCCTCTATGATCTAACCATGTAGGGACTGGAGAAACTATCCATCCTCATCCTCCATGTGGCTAGATGGATCGGTTGAAGATTACTATTGGTTAGTCTTCCATTTCAAGGAAAATATCAACTTACTTTCATGCTTTAATAACACTTGTCTAATTATGGATATTTATCCTTTGAAGGTGAGTTATGGAGATGTCATGGCTACCATTCCACTCATGATTAGATGTGTTAGTTGGTATGGATATGTATGCTATGAGCTCAACTCCTACTATGTATATGTATTATTGAAGACCTCCCTTAGCCCCTTATCCCCTTCCATTTGTTGATGTTTATTTTGTGGATGAGATGGAAGTCCTAATCGCATACTTCTCTCTATAGAGTTAGTCATACTTATTCCCCCCCCCCCAGACATTATTTTCTATATGCTCATGCTAATCTTCATCCCAATAACACCCCTATAGCTTGATTCAAAAGCCTCGCTTCCCTTATAATTATGTGTTTGTCATTTAATTATGCTTATGAAACCAAAAATGTGCCATGTACGTTTAGGAGGCTTGTTTGGGGTCCCTTCGGATTCCCCATTCACCATATTATGCCTAGGTACCACGCTTGGGTCGTGAATATACGTCCCATGTTCCCTTTCCATATGTATTACTTAATGAGATTGAATGATGGTAAGTCGTTTATCCCTTTTTCCCATAGCTTGTGTCCTAAGTCCCAAAGCCTCTTAGTTTGACTAATTGATGCTTGAATAACGTTCCATAACCAAGGATGTGTACATGTATGCTATGAAATGGTACCCCATTTCGTATGTCGCTCCTAGGCTCTAGGCTTGGGTTGTGACAACCATGGTATCAGAGCACTAAGTTTGTCAATTGTCCTTAGAAATTCAACCTAGCATATTGAGTAGAATCTTGTTCATGGTTGTAAAGTGCACTACAACTATGAATAAGAGGCCATGAGGCATTTAGGAAATGACTCATTTTTTTATGATTCAGGTTGTGCCATTAGAGAGGTCTGCGATTAGTCCCCAAATTAATGACCTCTTTGACAATTCTAGATAATTTCGCAATGGAGAGAAATTTCGCCAAGAGATGTGGCTAAAGACAAAGTCCCTACCATGCAACAAGAGGAGGGAGTCACCCATGTAGAGTTTCGAGCCGTTTTCATGATGTTGGCCTAAGTCTTGGCCAACCAAGAAAATAGGGAGGTTGCAATTCCTCTCCAAGCACCTTCACTAATAGCAAAAGTTTGCATTTTATGAGAATAAATCTGTAGGAGTACCACGAATCAAAAGTTGATGAGGACCCAGTAGAGTTTCTTTATAAGGCCTATAGAATTGCAGCCATCATGGGGATGCCATTGGTAGAGAAGGACGAGCTTGTGGCCTATTAATTGAAAAGGGTGGCAAAGGTTTGGTATGTCCAATGGATTGATGAAAGAGGCATAGAAGTAGGCCGAGTTGAATGGGAGGATTTCAAAGTAGCAGTTGATAGATTCTTTCCATTAGAGTTAAGGGAAGCCAAATTGCAAGAGTTAATAAATCTCAAGCAAGAGCACATGAGAGTAAGGGAGTACTCTCTTAAGTTCTCCAAACCCTCCAAGTACACTCCATTTATGGTAGCGGATCCAAGGGCTAGGATGAGCAAATTCATATAGGGTATCTTGAAAATGGTCTCCAAAGAATGCAAAATGGATGTGCTTATTGAAGAAATGGATATCTCCCTCTTAATGTGTCACAACCCGGACCTAGGGCCAAATTGTGACACGGCAAATATGAAACCCAAATGCATCCCATGCAAGCCTCGTGATCATATCATAAGCATTCATAAGGTAAAATAAGCATACATAAGAGAATAGGCAAGCAGAAGTATATAAAATGAGAATATCATAGTTCTCATAAGGGATTATATATCAATCCATTATGTCTGAATCATGCCTCCACATCATAGATCTTGGCGAGGTCTAGCACATACCTCACTAGCTCAACTGCAAGATATACATCAAAGGAATAAAATGATAATCTTAACATAACGAAAAGCATCACAAAGGGCTTGATTCCAGACCATGGGAACTCACCAACAAGTCTTCGATCTCACAATCTAAATTTTGCCACGGAATGGATTAGTTGCCTCATGTTTTGTCTCAATATAGTTAGAGCATGTAGGCAAAGAAGTATGCATTAGTATATAGAATGTACAAAGTATGTAGGTATGCGATGATCAAAGAACATCACAAAAAATGTCAATATGCATAATCATAATCGATGAAATAAGGACACAATATGTATGAGCATGCAAGTTTAAAAATCATGGGAAGAAAAATCATAAAATTATTTCAAAACCTTAACATACATATGCGGGATTAGGAAAATAACCGTTATATAAGACCATGCAAACTATAATATGGAGTCTTGATGTTCACTCTACATTTATCTAAGAGGAGTTTACTTTGCCAAGGTATACTCGATCCTCACCCTATAAGCTCTAATCCTAGCATAGTGAGAACCATCATTTGATCCCACCCTTTAGGCTCTATCCCAGAATAGTGAGTGCCCATTAAATCTATATGGATCCACTAACACACCATTAAGGCATAAAAACATGAACATCAATCCTATGGTGGCACATAGTTATGGGAGAATGGTATCTACCAAAGCCCTCTTTGTGCTAAGTGATATCCCATGAAATATATAAATCATGCATATACATAACTCTAAACACAGTTCATACTTCATTAAAACCATTCTTTAATAATTCGTAAATAGTCATCATAGCTTTCATGCAAACACCAAGTCATAAGAATTGTCCATCTGTGCATAGACATTCCCACCTTAATATTATTATCATAAACATTAGGGTTTTTATCACTCACTTTATCATAACATCATCATCATTGTCATAACATCATCATTAAATCCTGCTTTCTTGAGATCATAATCATGAAATTCCATAACTTCGTCATAAGAGACTAGGGATAAGTGTGGGTCCATGGATAGTTGAGCCAAAATCATGCAATTGGACAGAGTTCATAAATAAAACTTGCAATTAAAATCAAATTGGATCATTGATATAGGAACCTACATCAAGTCAGTAAGCCCTAATCATGCATACTTTGACAGCACATACTTTCGCTTGAAAATCATATACATGATGAGATTCATTATAAATCATGCATAATTAGTCATAATAACCATATAGAAATAATAGCCCATGCATTAAGAATAATGGCTTAAAATCCCATAAGAAATCATTATGAATGTTTTATAAAAAGTAGGATTTAGATTGGGCATCACAGATAAAACTTATCCATGAATAAAGCCCTAGATTTCTCAAGTAGAATCCTTAGATTTGAAGAAGAAAATCTTGAAAAAAATGACAAACCTTCAAGCTTTAACTTCAATGAAACTCTTGATGCAGAAAGAGAAATATTGAGAACCTTTTAGAGAAATTTGAAGATTAAAGGCTTTGAATGAATTAGGAATGAGATTTATAGAGGTTAGGCCAGTTAAGTCTGTTAAAGTAGCCAAAATGACATAGGTTAGGACTTAGGAGCATTGAAAATATCAAAAACACCCTCATTAAAAACTGCCGAGGCCGTTCACGGAGCCCTTCCCACGAGCTGTAGATCAACATATAGTCCGTACCTTTGTTCGTAGAACCTTCTCCCACAAAATTCAAGTTTCCAATATTTGAAGCTTTCAACCTACGAATATATAGGATGACCCATGGATCCATCTACAGGAAATAAGTCTTTCTGTAAAGTGGTTCCACACTTAGAAAAATCTAGGTTCCTCAGGGCCTCTTCTTACGAGACCTGTTGATGTGTTGTTATTGCTTATACGACCCTTCTGGTAACACATAAATCACCTTCCGGAAATCTTTCAATTTCCCATTTTCGCTGGGTGCATTCAACAAACCCACCTAAGACCCATATTTACTTCTACAGGCTGTAGACTGGCTCGAAGGATCAAACCATCAGTAAAATTATTGTATTTCAGTTTTCCAAGCCTAAAAATAGATGGGGTGTTACAATATCTCTCCCTTGGAATCATTCTTCTTCGAATGGCACAGAATTACACTTGAATAGAGTAGGAACATATTCCTTATCATATCATAAATACAAAAATGCAACTTAATCATTATTTTTTATAAAATCATAACACTTATGCAACAAATACTATTCAGATATAGTTTATGATCATGCATGTATTCAACTTATCAAGAGATATGCATTCACGAGAATTTGAAAGAATAGATCTTATTAAGTACCTTAATCTTAATAGAAGGAAAGAGGTAAGGGTATCATTTGATCATATATGCCTCAGCCTCCCAAGTAAGACTTTCAACCTTTTTTGTTTCTGCATGACACTTTGATAGATGCAGCTTCTTTATTCCTCATTTATTCATTTGTGGGTCCAGGGTTTCAACTGTTACTTTTTCGTAAGTTAAATCTTCCTCAATAGACACATCTTTAATGGATCAACAAAATAAGGATCACTCAAACATTTCTGTAGCTTAGAAACATGAAACATTAGATGAACCATGGCTAATTAATTCCATACGTAAATTTAGTTTATAGGCTACTTTCTCAATTCGCTTCACTATCTCATGAAGTCCCATGTATCTAGGACTTAATTTGTCTTTCATATCAAAACACATCATTCCTTTCGTTGGGGAAACCTTCAAATACATCAAATCACCTTCATTAAACTCTAATTCTCTTGTTTTAACATCGACATATGACTTTTGATTACTTTGGGCTGCCTTCAATCTTTACCCTTTAAATTTTACCTTCTCCAAAGTATCAAGTACTAACTCTAGTCCAATTAAGGACATTTCTCCAACTTCAAACCATCCCACCAGTGATCTACACCATCTACCATATAATGCTTCAAACAGAGCCATAACAATACTTTAATAAAAACTATTATTTTATGCAAATCCGATAAGAGGTATGTGATCATCCCAACTTCCTTTGAAATCAGGCACACAAGCACTCCACATGTCCTCCAATGTTTGTATTGTCCTTTCGGTTTGTCGATAAATTTGAGGATAAAATGCGATACTTAACTTGACCTTCGTACCAATGCCTTTTTGGAAAGACTTGTAGAAGTAAGAAGTAAATTAAGCACCCCTATCTGATATAATGGAAAATGGTACCCCATGAAACTTTACCAACTCTTAGATATAAACCTTAGCATAGTCTTTAGTACCATACAAAGTCTTTACCAACAAAAAGTGGGTTGTTTTTGTCATTCTATCCACAACCACCCACATTGAGTCAAATTGCTTTCTAGTCTTTGGCGAACTCGTGATAAAATCCATATTCACTATCTCTCATTTCCAAGTTTGTATCTTAATATCTTGAGTCAAACCACCGGATATTTGTGTTCCACCTTCACTTGTGGACAATTTGGACATTCCACCACACACCTCACTATGTCTTTCTTCATGCCATTCTACAAATACACTTCTCTCAAATCCTTATAAATATTAGTGGATCCTAGATAAACAGAGTTCTTAGAATTATGAGTTCATCAAGTATATTCTCCATTAGTCCATCTACACTACAAACACATAATCTCTCTTTGTAATTCAATAATCCATCTCCCCCTTGTAAAATGACTTCTACTTTCTTATCAACCACCAATTTCTTCAAGTTAACCAAAGTAGGTCCATGTCTTACTTTGCTTTAGCATCTTCCATAAAAGATAATTCCACCCCATTTTGCACCAACACACCACCATTACTCAAGTTATTTAGCTTCACACCCAAAAAAATCAGATGATGGAATTTTTTGACTAACTCTTTATTTCCACTCTCAACATGTGCTATGCTGACCATAGGCACTCTACTCAGTGTGTCGGCCATAACATTAGCCCAGCCAGGTTGATCCATCACACTCATGTCATAATATTTCAAAATTTCCAACCATCTTCTTTGAATTAAATTCAAATCCCTTTGTCTAAACACATATTGCAAACTCTTATGATCGGTGAAAATGCCAACATGTACCCCATAAAGGTAATGTCACCATATTTTCAATTCAAACACAAAAAACAACAACTTAAGATCATATGTCGGATAGTACTTTTCCTGAAACTTTCAATTACCATGAAGCATAGGGAATGCTATTTCCATGTTGCATCAACACACTGTCCAAGACTACATGTGAGACATCATAATACACCACAAAACCATCCGAACCTTTGCGAAGCATCAAAATAGGGGCCGCAGTAAGAAAATCCTTCAATAATTAAAAACGCTTCTCATATTCCTAGGACCATTGAAATTTTACCTTCTTTTGGTTCAACCTTTTCAAAGGAGAAGCAATGGAGGAAAATCCCTTAGCAAACCTTCTATAATATCTGATCAGTCCCCAAAAGCTTCTGATATCAAAAAGGGAAAATGGTCTGGGCCAATTCTTAACCATCTCCATTTTCTTTGGATCAACTCTAATATCATCACCCAAAATGATGTAAAAAGGAAAAGCCACCTCTCTTAGCCAAAACTCACACTTGCTAAACTTAGCAAAGAGTCGTCTACCTCTCAATGTTTGCAAAATAATTTTAAATGCTTTTCATGGACCTTTACATCGCACAAGTACACCAATACATCATATATGAAAACCACCACAAATATATCCAAATACGGTTTGATGATCTTGTTCATTAAATTCATGAAAGCAGTAGGAGTATTTGTTAGTCAAAATGACATAATCAAAAATTCAAAATCACCATACCGAGTTCTAGATGCCGTCTTTGGAATATCATCTTACTACACCTTCAATTGGTAAGATCTAGACTTGAGATCAATCTTAGAAAAGTAGCATGCACCTTTAAGTTAATCAAATAGGTCAATATCAATCATTTGAAGTGGATGCTTATTTTTTATGGTTACCTTATTAAATTATGAGTAATCCAAACACATTCAAAGTGAATCATCCTTCTCCCTTAGAAACATTATGGGAGCAACCCATGGTGACACACCAAGCCTTATGATCCCTTTATCAAACAGGTCAGTAACACTCCATATTTTCTACATGTAAGTCCCACATATGTGACACTTGACATAGACTTATGGTACAGGTGAGGGACTACGTTTTTTATAAGGGTGGTAATAATTTGAATCGAATCGAGAGTTGTTGTGATATCCCACATGTTTCAGCGGGTGTGAATCCAAGATGAACTCGATGAAAGCATTTAAATCTGAGACAATAAGGTGCTAATTTAGCTAAAAGTCTAAAGTGTAATATTAAGATCAATATATGGGGAATATGATTTAGAATAGAGGTCAGATAACAAGCTGCATTCTTGACTTAACAAAGCAAGTAGGTGCATCACCTATTTAGACTTTTTGACCAGCCCAAAGGGCCAAGTAGGTGTACCACCTACTAAGACTTTTTTGTCCATCTTATAGGCCTAAGGTTACTAACCATTTACTTGAAAATTCTGGCCCAACCCAAATGAAGTAAAAAGAGGAAAGAATGGGCAGCCAAGGCCCAATAAGTAGAGACCCATAAAGGCCTAAGTTAAAAGGCCAAGTAGATGCATCACCTACTTGGTAAAATGTGGCCAAAAATCAAGGATAAAGTCGGCCTAATCTGGTCCCTTTAAAAGGGAATGTAACCAGCTCTTTTTATTCATTACACTTGAGGAAAAAATCTGATTTTTAAGGTTCTCATTCTTCCCTTTCTATCTTCATATAGCACCCATAAAAAAAAGCTTAGGATTCTTAAATATTATCCTCATCTCAACCTAGGAATAAAGGAGAGTTCAGCCTTTGGAAAATATGAGTTACGAGAGCAAGAATCACTCACAAGTAAGGTAAGTTGCTGCACTTTTCTCCCTCTCTTGTGCTTGAGTTAATTAAGGGATTGTTTATGTGTCAATGAGGTTGGAGCGGTCCTTTTTATATGAGGTAATCTTGTGGGAAGGTTTGCTTATGGTTTGTGCTTGTTGGCACAGCCATTGAGGGGAGTCCCCTATTGCTTAAATTGTGAGCACTTTTTTGGAATTTAAAGTTGAATGTTAGTAGAAACTCATGAGAAAGATAATTGGATGCCATAAGTTCACATTGTTCCTTCTACAGATATTTAGAGGTTGTTTTATGAATATGATGGTAAGAGGTATGACCATAAATGCAATAAGAGGAGAAGAAGTTGAAGGAACCCCCTTAGGTTGGTAGTTATGGGATTGCTGCCCGGGTATAACTCGTGAGTGCGAGCGAATTGCCTACATGTGTTTATTCACTACTAATACTAGTTTCATCACCTACTCTCAATTGTAGATAAATATTTGGAAAAAAGGGGAGATCACATTGCAGTGATAACAAGGTGGCACGACAAGGTATGTAAGGCTATCCAATTCCATATTCTTTGGAATGAAATCTAACACTCGCGTCACTATCAACTAGTAAGCCTCCCTAGTGCTATTCCAATAGTGGTAGTATTACTTATTAGTAAATCTGTAGTTTTAATCTTACAAGCACTAGCATGAGGAGTCCACAATCACTCGTCCAGCCAATTGTGTCATTTGTACTCCTAAGTTGTACGTCAAATTCCATGTGATTCTTATATTATGGAACTACCTTAAATGACCATTGTCCTATCTTATATTACCGGTACATAGTTCCAAAGCTCCAAAATTTATTATGACCACCAACGTAACAATCTCAAAGTATTAAAGAATAACTTGTGCACTGTCCAAAGTGTGGGTGGCAGCCTAGAGGCAAGATCCTAGCATGGGTCGATCTCACTTGGTTCAAGAGGGTGGCAGCCTAGGGGAAAAAGCCTAGCATGGGTCGATCCCGATTTGTATAGCTATCAGGACAGCATCTCAAGGGTTAAAATGCCTAGCATGGGTCATCCTTTTCTTACTACTGATCATCTCGTCATTTGTATAACATGCCTAAAGGAATTATAAAGCAATAAAAAGTAAAGAAAAGAATGTAACGTACATGGTTCCACAAGTATAATAAAGGTGGTCTTTCACTATGTGTTGTGTATTTATATCTTGCTACTTGATTTCACTTGAGTTCCCACTTCACATATACTATT
This sequence comes from Solanum rostratum, assembly GCA_029948455.1. Classification (NCBI taxonomy): domain Eukaryota; kingdom Viridiplantae; phylum Streptophyta; class Magnoliopsida; order Solanales; family Solanaceae; genus Solanum; species Solanum rostratum. The sequence goes on from CM057054.1 coordinate 28,343,281, forward strand.
GCCTTACATATTCAGTATATTATCTCATACTGACGTCCCTTACGGGGGACCTGCATTTCATGTTGCAGGTACAGGAGCTAGTAAATCTTCTCACTAGGATTACAGAATATCCAGCTGCGGTTACTGAGCTCCAGGTTGTTTCGGGGCTTTGTGCGTCTAGAGCTTATATTTTTGCATTGTATAGTTGGTTACGAGGCGTGGCCTATCCCGGTCCTTATCTAGAGGCTTTATAGACTATGTAAAGTAAAGTGTGGTCATGTATCGTACTTTAGACATCGTGGCTCCAATGACCCAGTCATATGCGTTTCCTTTCGGCTTGTTATTACTGTCTACCTTCTTGAAAGCATGTTGAATGTGGAAACCCCTTATAATGTTTATAGACAGTGTATGGTTATATGTTGGTTCTATTGACCCTTGTCGGTAAAGGGTGCCAATCCGCATTAATGGGACTTTGGGCGTGACAAAGTCTTTTAATTATTTCTTCAATTCCTTTAACTCTGTCGAGGCCATGTGGTATTGAGGTATAGAAATAGGTTGTGTGTCGAGCAAGCAATCCATACTAAAATCAGCTTCCCTTCTGATAGGAATACCGAGTATGTAATCGGAAAAGACATCAGGGAATTCATTAACTATGGGTACCGAATCAAGAGTAGGGACGTGAGACTTAACATCCATGACTTAGACAAAATGATATAGACAACCTTTTGAAATCATTTTCATAGCTTTCATATAAGAGACAAACTTTCTTTTAAACACAGAATTGGTTCCCTTGAATTCAAGAATACGCTTATTAGGGATTTGGAATGTGACCTGACTTGTCCTACAATTAATAGAAGCATAAGATGCATGCAACCAGTCCATACCAAGAATGACATCAAAATCGATCACATCAAGCTTAACTAGATCACATGGGAAGTCTTTAAGTAAGAATGACACGGGGCAATTTCTATATGCTTTCTTGGCTAGGATTGGCTCACCAATAGGAGTATAGACCAAATGAGGTTCTAATAAAACTTTCAGAGACACATCAAACTTTATGGCAACATAAGGAATAACAAAAGACAATTGACAGCGGGGTCAAGCAAAGCATACACATTATGAATAAATACTTTTAAAATACTAATAACCACATTGGGAGGCTCGTCAACCTCTTGGATAGCACGTACAACATAAAACTAATTACCATGCGAAGCACCACACTGAGCTCGGACGCCTAGTTGCACTTGCCCTCCTTGAGCTACTCGACCTTATGGATGCTCTTCTTTGCCCTTATTCGCCTTATTAGGACACTCGGTGATCTTATGTCCCATCTTCCCACAACCAAAACATTCATTGCTAAGACTCAATGATATGTTACCAAAGTACAACACTTTTGATACTTAAAACTTGAAATTTTGTGTTGTCAATGCGATGTTAGTTGGTTTTATGTGTTTTTGTATTTATATAGGCAGGATTATAGGTTGGCCTTAATTTTTGAAAAAAGTGCAAAAGTTGTAGATTTTTACTGTTATATGAGACCCTTTATAGGCCGTAGATCATTCTACGGGCCATAGGGTGGTTTTATGAACAATTCCAGTGGGGAGATGTTTTCTAAAGTTTATTCTATGAACATGCAGACAAGTCGTAAAAGGTTTTACGAGTCATAGAAGATGGTTTGTGCCCTGAGGATCAGAGATTGGGACTTTCTAAAGTTCATAAGATGAAATCCCCTTAATGGGTCTTAAACAACTTTAGGAGTTGTAGAGGGGGTGTCGTAGATTTGAAGTTTGAAATTTCAACAGCGAGGTACGAGACCACAATTACGGGCTATGAAATGCAATACAGCCCATAAGCCCTTTTCGTATGGTGTGCCGACCATTTCACCTATTTTGTTTAGGACTTGCATTTTACTTATTATAAATAGGTTTTTAGGTTTTTTCTAGAAGATAGTTTTTCTTTTCACCTAATACTCAGAGAACTCAGTAATTGGAGAGAGAAAATAGTGAGATCATATTGGAGAGTCTTTGAGAATACTTGTGTTTGAATTTCATCTTTAAGCTTGCGATTCTTATTGAAGTTTGATTGGCTTCTTCTTAATTCCATTGTGTAAGTGTTCAATTATGTTTTCTCAATCCATAATTCTTGCATCTACACAATGCCTGAGTAGCTAAATTCACAAGGGTTGTGGGAACCATGACGAACTAACAAAGTAGAACTGGATAATTTATAATTCTTGGAAGGTGTATATGCATGTATTAATTAACTCTTTTCATTTATTTATGTTTTTTGATGGTGGCCAACATTAGAACCGGCCTAGTGCTACTGACTTGACCAAGGTAGTAATGAATAGGAAAAGAAATTAATTAACAGAATTCGATTAATGTGTTCTCGTTAATCAACAAAGTTGGTCCAAGGGGAGGCTGTACTGTGACTAATAGGTAAGGGTTAGTATTGCACACTATGGATATGGGCGAAGTTGCATAGTGAAATTCACCTCTCACCTTTGACCAAAGGGCTTGGTGAACATAACTTATGTTCTTGCATGTTATACACTAGAAAAGAATTAGGTTATCTGGTGATACTGAGTTGGGGAATCATGGGGAACACAATACCCAGTTTCTCTCCATATTGACTTCTCTCTTGTATTAGTTAGTTTAGTTATATTTTTCATCGATTATTACAAAAAACCGCACTTCAGAGAAATAAGTCGGTTAACCATTCAAATTGCGATCATTGAATTCTCTTAAGTCTAAGTATTCCCTGTGGGTTCAACCCTAACCTTTGTTAGTTTCTATTTCTTGATATTGACCGCTTTATCCTCTAAAATGGAGGTATAACTTGGGTGACATCAAGATTTTAGCACCGTTGTCGAGGAATATGGCTAGACTTAGTTAATTCGTAATGATTTGGATATTAACGCTTATTTCCCTCATAGTTTTTCTTTTTTTCTTTTATATATGGCACCCTCTGTTGAAGAAATATTGAATGACTGGAGTATTGGGATGAGAAGGGTTGTAGATAAGTTTTTGAATCACAATGTGTACTTCTTGAAAATGTTAGAAAATCTTGACATAGACAACTATGTGCTTCTCTTAGATGTTCATCAGTTTGTCTTGGATTTCCACAATTTAAGTGTTGAGTTGAGTGTCAAGGTTGATATGTCTGACGCTCAACAAACTGGTTATGAATTATGTGAAGAAGAAAAAATGCTTATAAGCGAACTTGAGGAGCTTAAATTAGAGGGTCAACTACTTGACCAGACTATTGTTGATGTTGTCATTATTGAGAAAAATACACGAGGGTTATGTGAAGAAGTAGATATATTATCTTTAAAAACTCTAGTGTGTGTAAAGATGAGGATGTAAATAATAATATGATTCATGAATTAGGGCATATTGGACCTCTTTCAAATCATTCTTCTACATTATATATGCATGATAAGATACTAATTAAATCATCTGAGCATATGGAGAAATATAAGGAGGAGGAAAAATATGCTTACATTCCTGAATTTTTTGGGCTCAAAAGAAAAATTGCATTTCTCATTTAACGTTCAAAAAGTACAACATGCGATCTCTATTGTTTATTCTTCTTATTTTTATACCACCACCCTATTAGAATAATAGAAAATTAGAAAAGTAATTAGGGGTACAATTCATAAGTTCAAGGTGAAAGAAAAAGTGGAAGCATGGACACTTGGTGAAGTCTTAGTAAACAAGTTGTCCAAGTTGTGTCGCGACAGTAAATCAGGCGCTTCTTGGGAGGCAACCCAAGGTGGATATTGGCACTTAGGTGCCCAGGTATGATTTTTGAACCCTTTTTGTTATGCTTTGATTTTGTGCATTGGGAAAAATGCACATTGTTTTTTATGGGTTGTGGGTAGTTATGGGCCTCAGTGAAGTTTAAGTAGCTTAGGCCCATAACTAACCCAATTTTTTATCCTGGGGTTTTCTTAAATGTATTCGTTTTCCCCATGGATGTTTACTTACTGTTGAACCGACATGTTTAGGATGATTAGATAGTATGTGTAGCATATAGTACTAATATTTATGGCATATAGCATGTATTTTTGGTCTTTTTGTAAAGATGATACCCACCAAAATTTTTGATTAGTAGTAAGATAGAACCATGCATGTTTAGGTCTGTGACAATATTTGTTCTGATAAGTGAGGTTAAATTAAGATAAGAAGCATGATCTGAGAGTCTTTTGTTAATGATGTATGCAATGTCAGGTGAGTGTGATCATAATTTGCTAGATTCATGTATGGTGTTCTAATTCAGAACTTACCCTTTTACTCGACCTTAGATTGTAGATAAATTGTATTAGGAAAGAATCTTGGGCCTTTGTTCTTAATAGTCCACTTAGCCTAAAATGACCAACAAAAACTATGATATATCCCTTGTTCCTAATGTTTGATCCTAACATGTACCTATTCATTGAAAACACCTGATTAACCTAGCCTTGTTAGTTGTAAAATCCTAAAATTGGCACTGGTCTTTCCTGAACATTGTGCACCTTAACTAAGGAAAAAAGCCTAAGTTGTGGGTAGCTACCAAAAGTGGCCCTGGTTCTGAGGACGCATATTGTGCACCTCAACACAGGCTAAAAGCCTAAGTTGAGGGCTGCCAGTGAAAGGGTGAAACACTAAATGAGGGGGTAAATTAGTAATATAGAGAAATATCTATGTACTAGGTGCAAGAAAAACAAGTGATACCTTAGTTGTGATCTAGAAAAATGAATTGTAGAAATAACGCAAAAAGCTAAATAATGAACAGAAAGCACCTAGAAAATCTTGAAAATAGGAAAAAGGGAGAATAAGGTAAAAATAACAGAGTTGGTAGGGCAAAATTACAGAAAAGCGCAGTGTCAAGGAGGGCCATTAGTCACTATATTCCCATAATGTTATACCAAAGCCCCTCGAGCCAACGTTACAAGCCTTGACAATCCTAAAGTAATCCTAGTCCAGTTAGTTGAAGGTCGTAATTAGTATAGGGGCAAGCCTATGGTATTAGTCATGATGCATGAATACCTTTTGTGAGAGTGAGTTATTTTGCGTAGTCCAAATGTTATACATGAAAATGTCATTAAGTGTCAGATATGGAATTTCTTTCTGTGAGGGCACTTATATTGCATTGTTACCGCTAGACTTGCTCAGTGATTCTGGATTTTTGATACTATGTCGTTTGTCATAGTTCTGTTGTCACATGCACCAGTTTGTATTTGTTTGCTAGATAGCTATCTGATCCTATTTTGAAAATTTGTATGGATAACTGAGTTTGAAATTTATGTGACGTATGCCATAGGATTGAAGTCTGTGTGTTTCTGTATTATTTATATAGAATGAGTTTGTCGCTTGAGGAAAAGCAACAATTTTAAGTTGAGGGTGTTGATGTGCTGCTAAAATGCAGCACTTCATATGCTTAAACATGGAATTTTGTGTGTTCTCAATGCAATGTTAGTTGGTTTTATGTGCTTTTGTGTTTATGTTTTGCAGGATTACAGGTTGTCCTTGATTTTTTGAAAACGTGCAAAAGTTGCTGATTTTTAGTATTATAAAAGACCCTTTATGGGTTGTAGATCATTCAACGGGCGGTCGGGTGATTTCGTGAACAATTCTAGTGAGGGGCTATTTTCTGATGTTTTTTCTATGAATATGTAGATGAGCCGTAGAAAGTTTTACGGGTTGTAAAAGATGGTTTATATCCTGAGGATAAGAGATTGGGACTTTCTAGAGTTCATTAGACGAAACACCCAAAAAGGGTCGTAAATCACTTTACGAGTTGTAGAGGAGTGTCTAGAGTTGAAGTCCAAAATTTCAACAGTGGAGTGCGAGACCCCAATTACGGGTCGTGAAATGCAATACAGCCCATACAACTCTTTCGCGTAGACTGCCAACCAGTTCTCCTATATTATTTAGGATTTGCATTTTACTTATTATAAATAGGTTTTTTAGGTTATTTTTGAGGAGTTAGTTTATATTTTCGCCTAGTACTCAAAGAACTAAGTAATAAGAGGAAGAAAGTTGTGAGATCATATTGGAGAGTCTTTGAGAACGCTTGTGTTTGAATTTCATCTTTAAGCTTGTGATTCTTATTGAAGTTGGATTTTATTGTTCTTGATTCTATTGTGTAAGTTTTCTATTATATTTTCTCAATCCACAATTCTTGAATCTACACAAAGCATGTGTAGCTAAATCCACAACTAGGGTTGTGGTAACCATGACTAACTAACAAAGTAAAATCGGATAATTCATAATTCTTGAAAGGAGTATATACATGTATTAATTATCTCTCTTCATTTTTCATATTTTTTTATGGTGGCCAACATTAGAACTCGCCTAGTCTTACTGACTCGACCAAAGTAGTAATGAATAGAAAAATAAATTAATTAACAAAATTTGATTGACGTGTTCTCGTCTAATCAACCAAATTGGGCCTAGGGGAGGTTATACTGGGACTAATAGGTAAGGGTTAGTAATACAAACTATGCAGATGGGCCAAGTCGCATACTGAAATTCACCTCTTACCTTTGACTAAAGGGCTTGGTGAACATGACTTAATGTCTTGCATGCTATACACTAGAAAAGAATTAGGTTATCCGGTGATACTGAGTTAGGGAATCATGGGTAATACAATACCCTAGTTTCTCTCCATATTGACTTCTCTGTTGTGTTAGTTAGTTTAGTTATATTTATCATCAATTATTGCAAGAACTTCCCCCCCCCCTCAGGGAAGTAAGTCAGTTAACCATTCGAATTGTGATCATTGAATTCTCTTGAGTCTACGTATTCCCTGTGGCTTTTACCCTAACCTTTGTTAGGTTCTATTTCTTGACGACGACCACTTTAACCTCTAAATAAGAGGTGTAACTTGGGTGACATCACGATTTTGGCGCCGTTGCTAGGGAATATAACTAGACATAGTTAATTCATAATGATTTGGGTATTAATTTTTATTTCCCTCATCGTTTTTCATTCTTCTTTTTCTCTTTATATATGACACCATCTGTTTAAGAAATATTGAATGGAGTATTGGGATGAGAGGGATTGTAGATAAGTTTTTGAATTATAATGTGTACTTTTTGAAAATATTAGAAAATCTCATCCTAGAAAACTATGTGCTTTTGTCAGATGTTCATCAGTTTGGCTTGGATGTCCACAATTTAAGTGTTAAGTTAAGTGTAAAGGTTGATACGCCGGATGCTCAACAAGCTAGTTATGAATTGTGTGAAGAAGAAAAAATGCTTATAGGCCAACTTGAAGAGAAAAAATTGAAGGGTCAACAACTTGACTAGACTATTATTGATGTTGTCAATATTAAGAAAAATACACGAGAGCTAAGTCCAAAATTAGATAATTTTATCTTTAAAAACTCTAGTGTGTGTAAAGATGAGGATGTAAATAATAATATAATTCATGAATTAGGGCGCATTGGACCTCATTTTAATCATTTTTCAATATTATGTTTACATGATGAGGTAACTATAAAATCATCTGAGCATATGGAAGAATGTAAGGAGGAGGAAAAATATGTTTATATTTGAATTTGTTGGCTCAAACTAAAAAAATTTATTCCTCATTTAATGGTCAAAAAGTACAACACGCGATCTCCATTTGTTTATTCTTCTTATTTTTATACTATCACCCAGTAAGCATAATAAAAAACTTAGAAAAAAAATTAGGGGTACAATTCATAAGTTCAAGGTGGAAGAAAAGGTGGAAGCATAGACACTTGGTGAAGTTTGAGTAACCAAGTTGTCCAAGTCATGCCGCGGCAGTAAATCAGGCGCTACTTGTAAGGCAACCCAAGGTAGATATTGGCGCTTTGGTGCCCAGATATGATTTTTGACCCATTTTTGTTTTGCTTTGATTTTGTGCATTGTTGATAATGCACATCATTTTTGATGGAGTGTGGGTAGTTATGGCCTCAGTGAAGTCTGAGTAGCTTGGGTCTATAACTACCCAAATTTATATCCTGGGGTTTTCTTTCCTATGTTCTGTTTCCCCAAGGATACTTACTTACTGTTTATCCAGCATGTTTAGGGTCTTTAGATAGTATGTTTAGCATATAGTACTATTACTTATAGCATATAGCATGTTTTTGTGTTTTGTTTGAAAAACGATACCCACCAAAATTTTTTATTAGTAGTTGGATAGCAACCATGCATGTTTTGGGTGTGTAACAACGTTTGTTCTGATAAGTTAGGATAAATTGAAATATAAAGCATGATTTGAGAGTCTTTTGTTAATGATATATGCAATGTGATGTGAATGTGAGCTTAATTTGCTAGATTCATGTGTGTTCTAATTCATAACTTGCCTTTTTACTCGTCCTTAGGTTGTAGATTAGTTGTATTAGGAAAGGATCTTGGGCCATTGTTCTAAATAGTCCACTTAGCATAAAATGACCAACCAAAACTATGATATATCCCTTGTTCCTAATGTTTGAGCCTAACATATACCTACTCTTTAAAAACACTTGATTAACCTAGCCTTGTTAGTTGTAAAATCCTAAAATTGGTCCTGGTCCTTCCTTGAACATTGTGCACCTTAACTGAGGTAAAAAGCCTAAGTTGTGGGTAGCTACCAAGAGTGGCCCTGGTTCCGAGGACGCATATTATGCACCTCAACACAGGCTAAAAGCCTAAGTTGAGTGTAGCTGGTGAAAGGGTGAAACACCAAAATGAGGGGATAAATTAGTGATAAAGAGAAATCATGTACTGGGTGCAAGAAAAACAAGTTATGCCTTAGTTGTGAGCTAAGAAACAAAATGAAGTATAAAATAAGGCCAAAAGCTCAAAATGAAAAGAAAGAACCCAGAAAAGCTTGAAAATAGGAAAAATGGAGAATAAGGTGAAAATAATAGAGTTGGTAGGCAAAAAGTGTAGAAAAATGTAGTGTAAAGAAGGGCCTTTAGTCAACATATTCTCATAATGTCATAACAAAGCCCCATGAGCCTGCAATACAAGGATAGAAAGTCCTAAAGTGATCCTAGTCTAGTTAGATGAAGGTCGTAATCATGAGTATAGGCGCAAGCCTATGGTATTGGCATGGTGCATGAATACCTTTTGTAAGAGTGAGCGATTTTGCATAGTCCCTAGCTTGATACATGAAAACGTCATTGAGTGTCAGATATGAGACTTCTTTCTGTGAGGGAACTTGTATTACATTGTTAGCACTACACTTGTTTAGTGATTGTGGATTGTTGACACTCCCTCGCTTGTCATAGTTTTATTTTCACATGCACTAATCATAATTGAGCCAAAATTATGCAATTGGATAGAGTTCATAAAGAAAACATGCAATTAAAATCAAATTGGATCATTGGTAAAGGAACCTATATCATGTTATTAAGCCTAATCACGCATACTTTGAAACCACATACGTTTTCTTGAAAATCATATACATCAAGAGATTTATAATAATTCAAGCGTAATTAGTCATAATCATCCTATAGGAATCATAGTCCATGCATGGCTAATCATAGCTTAAAAGCCCATAAGAAATTATCATGAAGTTTTGATAAAAAGAAAGTTTTGGATTGGGCATCATGGATGAAACTAATCCATGAATGAAGACCGGTATACCTCAAGTAGAATCCTTAGAATTCAAGAAGAAAATCTAGAAAAACTTGACCAAACTTTCAAGCTTTATGTTTAATGGAACCCTTGATGTAGAGACAGAAATATTGAGAAACCTTGAGAGAAATTTGAGGAGTAAAGTCTTTGAATGAATTAGGAATGGTATTTATAGAGGTTAGGTCGGTTAAGTCAGGTTGGCAGAAATGACATAGTTCAGGGCTTAGGAGAATTGGAAATGTCAAAAACACGCTTCATTAAAAACTGTCAGAGCCATCTATGAAACCCTTCCCATGGGTTGTAGATCAACATACAGTCTGTAGCTTAGTCCATAGAACCTTGTTACCACAAAAGTCAAGTTTTTAAAATTTGTAGCTTTCAACCTACAAATTTGCATGACGACCTATGGATCCATCCACAGGCTGTAGGTATTCCTGTAAAGTGGTTCCAAACTAAGAAAGTTTAGGTTCCTCAGGGCCTCTTCCTACGTGACCTGTTGACTGGTTGTGGTTACTTATATGGTCTTCCTGGTAACACGTAAGTCACCTTTCAGAAATCTTTCAATTTTTCATTTTCACATGGTGCATTCCAAGATCCCACCTACGACTGTGGTTACTTTTATAGGCTGTAGACTGGCTTGTAGGATCAAACCATCAACAAAATTCTTGTCTTTCGGTTTTCCAAGCCTAAAAATAGGAGGGGTGTTACCTAATGGTCTATGTGGAACAAATTGAGAAAGAGATGTTGAGAGAGAGGTCAAGGTAGTCCAAGAGGGCTTAGATGGATGGGGGTGGATTCTTCCACCAAAGGGTTGGTGGCCAAGGTAAATTCCAAGGTGGTCAAAGACAAGTGAATCAAGGGTCATCCAATACTACTCTTCCCAGGTTCAACAATGTTAGGGGGCTTACCAAAAACGCCCAAGGAGTTTTGAGTGCACAAGCTTCTCCAAATTGTGCAAAATGTGGAAGGCCCCATAGGGTGAACGTTTAGCGGGCTCAATGCATGCTTTAAATGTAGAAAGCTCGGCCACCATACAAAGGATTGTAGAAGTGGGAATGCGCGACCCTAAGACCAAGGTGGACAACAACAAGAAGACCCAAGAGCCAATAGGTTATATGCACTTTATGGCCGCCAAGACTTGGAGGAAGCCCCAAATGTTGCTACTAGTATGTTAAAAATTTATGATTATTTTTTCCTTTGTCACACCATTTCTTGCTAATAGATTTCATGCATGTCCCAAAATTCTAGTTGAGCCCTTTAAAATTAGTACTCCCGTCAGTGAGTCTATTGTTGCGTGAAGAGTCTATAGAGTTTGTCTCGTGCCTATCATTTATAAAATTATTCCTTGTGAGTTTTTAGAGATTTCCATGGGTGACTTTCATGTTATACGTGGGATGGATTGGTTGCATGCTTCTTATGCCTCCATAGATTGTCGAACACGTAGTGTTAAGTTTAAATTTCAAATTAGTTTACTCTTTAGTAGAAGGATAGTAATTCTTTATGTAAAGGTCAGTCTGTCTACCGTCTCAATGCCCACAAAATGATTTCTAATGGACCATTGACCCAGACAGATATTAGGAATTTCTTAGGTCTAGCCAAGCACTATAGGAGATTTGTTGAAGAATTCTTTATCTCATCACCATAGACTAAGTTGGCTCAAACGAAAGCAAAATTTATGTGGACAGATGAGTGTGAGAAGAGCTTCCAAACTTTGAAGGATTAGTTGACTTCGGCTCCAATCTTGACCTCGCGATAAGGTACCAATGGGTTTGTTATTTATTATGATGCATCGAGAATTAGTTTGGGTTGTGTGTTGATGCAACATTGTGAGGTGATTTCCTATGCTTCAACGTAGTTAAAGGTGCATGAGAAGAATTACCCAACATATGAACTTGAACTAGAGACAGTGGTGTTTATATTAAAAATTTGGTGTCACTACCTATTTGGGGTTCATGTCAACATATTCACCAGTCACAAGAGCCTCGAACATATGTTTACACAAACAAACCTCAATTTAAGCTAAAGGAGAAGGTTGGAACTCCTCAAGGATGATGAAATTAGGGTGAAATATCACTAGGGTAAGGCTAATGCGGTAGCTGATGCACTTAGTAGAGAATCCATGGGTAGTGTGCCACACCATTAAATTGATAGAAAGAAGGAATTAACAAAGTAAGGTCACATTGTCTTGATTGGGAGTAAAGTTGAATGATGTCAAAAAAGGTAGTATGATGGTATTAAATGGCTCCGAGTCATCATTGATTGAGGATGTGATGACGTTCAAGAACACCTCACGTTTGGAAGATATGGACAATTGTTATTAGCATAATAACCTAACGAAGAGTTGTGGTCAAATCCCATAGGGAATGGGCGTTTAAGAGAAGAAGTAATGATTTGAATTGGGCATTTGTAATATTAAAATAGGGGGTTGCAAGTAAATTAAAACAAGGATCCAACTAACACCAATTCTAAAATTCGACTAACAGTCGAATGAGAGAGATGTTAAGGGTGTGCGAATATGGGACAAGAGCTAATTAACTTGGTCTTAATACTTGATTGTTAGTGATACAAATATGTGAGTAAGCTAGGTTATTTGTAACCACCACTTCACTGACGATAGAAATGGTGTTTCACATGAACCTATTTTGACTGCACATACAAATCACTCAAAGACACACTTAGATTGAGCAATTATAAGCAAATCCTTTAATACTTTAGCCATTTGAATCTGACTTTGTGGCATTCATCTAAAACCCCAAAAGATTATCAGCTAATACACTTATTGCCCACTCTACTTACTCATCATAATGCAATAATCAGATATCTAAAGTATATACCAAGTTTGAATTAAACATGGCAACAAAAGTCAACTCACTCAGATTAACATCAAGAACAACCAAAATATTTTAGACCAAGCAAATAATTCAAGAACCCATATCATATATGCACCCAAACGTTGGGATTTTAGCCACTCACATTCAAAAGTAAGAAAATAATACCATAATCTATAGCCATGAATGTGGGCAAGATGAATTACAAGAGAAAAGATGAATTTCTTCTACTAATCTCTCAAATTTCTCCTTCCTATGCTTGAAAACCACAAAACCCCTCGTAAACCACAAAACCCCTCGTACTTGTTCATTAAGAAGCTTTTGTGTAATCTCTCTCTCTATCTCTAAGTGCTATACTGTAGAAGTCTGATATGGAATGCTATGCACAATGTCCTTTCAAAAATCTATCTACAGTCTATGCATTTTAGTCAGAGTATGTGCACCATTTAACCATTCCACAGTCAAGGTCGGCGATTTTCGAGCAGTTTAGTGATGCATCGAATGTGCCCTTGACCACCTTGTCCTACATCACCTGAAGGCTCATGTTTCTACAACTATTGATGATGCCTTTGACCATCACTTATTATGTTTGATGGTATGCTGACCCTCCACTTATGTTGCTTTTCATTCATGAACTTGGGGGCTTAAACAATACAATATTAGGCGATCTGAGTTTCCCTTCAACGGTTCGCCAAATGTGTTGGTTATATCGCTTCTAATCGCACTTTTGGGATTTTATCTACTTTTTTGTGTTTTGTTGAGTATTTTCTATCTATGCACTTTTATCCTTATTCCTGTCACAAAACACACGTATTAAACAACTGATAAAGCATAATAACACATCGAGGATACTATTTCTTTACATTTTAAACCCCGAATGTGTCCAAGATATGGACTCATCAACACCCCCAACTTAAACTTTTGTTTTCCCTCAAGCAAATCAACTACCAACCATTCTAACTCAATGGTTGCAAAGAGTCCATACGTAGCAACACATACAATTGCACCTTTGTCATCCATCTGCAAAGCTTTCACAAACCACTTACGCAATTTTGAAGCCTCAAGAGGTGACTAAAGAGTTTTGAAGACATGGCTATGCTCACAATTGATCACGTGGCTGCTAATCACCTCTAAACAATCACCATTTCCCCTCAAACCAAAGAAGATCCCATATACATAATATTAGGACACAATTTCCAAGGAAATCTTTAATACTCACTCCTCCAAATTAGAAATGGCATGTAAGTTTCAACTCATAGGCTTGCCCTTATTCTCAATCAGAGATCACTCGATTTCATTCGGACTAGGATCCTAAAGGTCTTTATTCGGTCTATAATGTAAGGTTAAGTACAGGTTGGATACCATATGGATAAGAGTGGATTATCCCTTCTTGAACTCTACACAAACTTCTAGCGCTCATGAATCCTTTGATCCTCATTCTTTTCTTCTCCAAGTGATAACTTTTTGCTTTTGATTTTCAATCCTAGATGTCCCCCATTTTGCAACAATTCTTCAACAATTTTGGAGGGTCTTCTTTTTCAAGAAAATTCTTTTTTCTTTTCATGTTTTTTCAACTTTTGGATCTTTTTCATTTTCTCATCATGCAAGGACTCCTCTCCTTTTTTCTTTTTCTTTTTCATTCCTCAACTTTTACATAAGAGACACCCCACTTCACCAACACTCCCAACTTTGGCCTTTGTCCGCTATTTTCACTCACTTAATCTCAAAGAGGGAATAGTAAGGAACAAGGAGGGATACTCTTTCAAAATAAAGGTCAAGGTTATATGGATGCCAAAGAAAGGATCAAGGCTCAAAAAGGGCTCATTGAGGGATAAATTCGATGTCATTAGAGGCTTATATGGTCAAGGTAGACTAAAAAGAAACCAAACAGGGCCTAAGGTCCTTTTCTAATCAAGAATCAACTAAATCACTCATCAAAACAAATCGGGCAAGTTTTATATGTTACAAAACATGCCTTTTAACAAATTCCTAAATCACATTGGCAAAATGACTTTGCATTCAAACAGTGGAAACATACACTCACAATTTAAGAGTATAACCAAGCTTGATACTCATTTAGTCAATTCAAGTTAAACCAAAGCCATTCATAGATTGATCCTTCCAGAGAAAAACTAATCGATGAGTTAGTACATTCTCCTCGTCCATGAAACTATCTGAATAAAAAATTTGGACTATGGATACTCAGATTGCTATGGACTAGAGAAATGATAAATGTATTTGAACTACTTTGCACATATGCACAGGGTTTGCACAAATATCAAGGACATAATGCACAATCATTCATCCATCAAAATCAAAAAGAAAGAAAATTAGAAGAATTACTTATTTATTACAACCCAAAATAAAAGAATATTCACAAACCAAAATTAAAAACTATCTCCAATTTCCATTGACAAAAACTAGAGTAAATACAGTCTCATCCAAATCATCACAAATCTAAACAAAAATCATAGTTAATCATCAACATCATCAAGAATTATTGGGACTCCTATAGTTCACCCCTTCTTAAAAATAGAACATTGTGTTCCATGTGCAAGAACAACATAAGTCAAGCAGAATAAGGAAGGAGTAAGAATCAGAATCCCCCTGAACAGGATCAATACTATTTTGGTGGTTGAGGTGGAGCTAAAGAAGTGGTCATGGGGGAATCAATCCCCATATCCTGTGGTGCGATCTCCAAGTCAATCATGGACCTCACAAGCTCTCTCTCATGTACACAAGACGTGCAAATCATGGATATGTCCAGGATGGACTCTTTAGTGACTTTGGCTACAGTCTCATCCTCTAACCACCTCAAGTCATCAAGATTTGTCGAACATGGGTCATCTCCCATGGCATCATCATCGCTCTCTAATGTAGGTGGTATATCATCTTCTTTATTGTCTCTTCCACTAGAATATCAACCCCTATTATTCCCTCAAGAACTACATTGATATCTACTATAGGTGGCACATCCAATGCATCCCAAAACGAATTAATGTCTGTGGACTTGAATGATGCTACCTCATTTTTCAACCAATCAATGTCAATTTTTAGGGCCGACGAGACATCATTACTACCACCCTTCTTTTCTACAACAGTCACCTTTTCAGACAACTCGCCAACTCTTTCCCATGATCCTCAAGATTACCTCTAGCCTATCAATCCTCAATTTATGGGACTCAATCAATTCTTTATGCTTATTTTCAACCTCAATACGTGGGTCCAATGTAGTGGCTATGACCTTCTCAATCAACTTAGGAAAGAAAGAGTTAACCCGAGTGGTACGGACGTCAGACACTTTGGCTAACCGACCAATGCTAATAATAGTGTCTTTGGTGATCAGGGGTTGGGCTTTTTTAGCCTGAGGCTTAGCTTGTGCATTAACAATAAGGACTAGAGTAGAAGAGGAAGGCAATGGAGGAGGGAAAACAAAATATACCTACCTTGATTGTTAAGTCTATAGTGCGAGACTCAAGGGCCTCAGCATTAACCTCCAATGTTTTATCTACCAGCTTCTTCCAACCCCAGTCCTCTTCGTCCCTCGGAAATTCAACCTATATTTGCCAAATATAAGTGGAGAAAGATGGAGTGATCTCAATGTTGATCTTGCTTTTGAATGGAACTCCGACCCGCCTACACAGTGCGATAGTAAGGCTAGGAATGAAAGTGAGGTATTCACCCGCTTTTCTCTAGTGATGATCTCTAGCGAAATGATAAAACCAACATTCAACTTCCAGTGGTCCATAATGCATCTAACCAATGCCACCTTTTGATGTTGAAGAATTGACTCATTTTGGGATGGCATTAGTTTGTTACTGATAAATCTTAACCAGAATCTTGCCAGAATATTCATTTCCTTCTTTTTAAAGACAACTCCTTCCTCCAACCATGAAGCAACAAGGATACCAATCATCAGGGCCAACCAAGCTTAGATATCACCAAAGTTTTGCAACTGCATCATATCATCTAGGTCATGTTGATACCAGAATGTGTATCCCAAAATGTCATTGATATCATTTTTATGGCATAAGACTTGTGCACCACGAACCTCTACAACCTCAAAAGGCTTGAGACTATTATTTACCCAACTTTTGTTCTTGGGAATGGCCTTGGTATAGGCCTCAAGGAACTCTCACCCTGATTGGAATGTATGAGTCCTAAGGTATGGTAAAGTATTGGTAATTGTGGAACTTTAGCACGTCTCAGACCTCGAGATATCGATCAAAAATCGTATCAGTTGACAACCTCCTCTCCTCTAGAATCGTACTAAGCCCCACTGCGTTAAGTCTATTCAAGTTCCTTGGGGCTATCATCTCCTGGATTATTTGGGATGTTTGGAGGACAGGGTCATGAAGAGCTTTGGACCTAGCCTCAATTAGATGCCATTTAGGGACCATCTCTAAAGGTGAAGGCTCATTTGTAGAGGCCTTAGATGCAATGTGTTATCGTTTGGTCATTTATGCAAAACAAGCTAAAACATGTATGTGAGAATCAATCATAGGAAACAAGGATGCAAAATTAAGCTTTCGAAAAACATGATGGGTGGATAGCTCAATACGCTCGTCAAACATGTTTGGCTCATCGCCAAACTGATTCGTCCGTCAAACAGACTGTCACCTTTTTTCTTAGATTTCAGACTTTTATAAACTACTAATTTTGGCGATGGGTGTGCACATTAAAAGATCCACCGAATTGATTCAGCGGTGGAAAATACCATCACCAAAGGATATAAAACGTGGCATTAAATATCAGTCAGGAAAAGTGGTGAGTGTGATAATTAGCATATCACCGAGTCCACCTCGGCGATCAAAATGAAAATGAGGGAAATGTCATACACTACCCCACCCTTAATAACAGTAACACATGCTCAAGGGTCTATCGTTATCCTAACACTATCACCATGGCTATGAATTCAATCAAATGACGACTTAACCATAAGAATAAAGTTACTTATTCTATAATTGGGCAAGCTCAAATCACTCAATCAAGTTCGGGGGTTACTCAGACTACACCCCTAGCCCACAAAAATAATTGACTCCACAAGCATGCATATTCAATCACTCTATTCAAACATTCATGGAAATATCCAAACAAAAAGGCTATTCCACAACGCATCATTATCAAAATTGGGAAAATATACCATTACATTCAATGATTGGGCAACATTTCTATCAAATCTAGTCCTAGCCCATAGCATACACAATAAATTTTATAATTTCTCCATAAATTCAAGAACCCAAATAAATCAAGTACAATCAAAGTATAGGGATCTACAATCATAAAAACACATTACCAACATAATTTTCAACAAGATTCAAATAACACACTACGATTATCAACATCATAAAACCCTAATCATGTTAATACTAATCAATGTGATTCTCAAAAAGTAAAAGAAAGGGCCAAAAACATACCTTAATTATAATGCACTAACAATGAGAGTATCCAAATGAGAATTGTATTGATGAAATCACTCAATCGACAGGAAAATCCAAAAAGAAGAGTTATTGAAAAGTTTTCTTACTCAAGATGATGAAGAGGAGGGAAAATGGAGAGTGAAAGCTTAAGGAATTTGAAAATCTTTAAGTAGGTCATTTAGGCACGAGGGTTCGACGATGCTGAATCATTCCACTGAAAATATTCAGCAATGCACCAAATACGTTATTGACCGCCCTTTTGATAGTAATAAAACCTTTTATACACCTTGAAAAGAGGTAAAATTTTCAATAGCCATCTAATTTGGTGATATGCCGAATTGCAACTTCAACTGTCGAATTTAATAGTACCTCAGGAGTATTGAGAAGGAAGGACACTTTCAGAAGCGAAAGGCCATGGGGAATCAAATGACTAAAAAGGCAGTCAATTTGGGGATCGCCATCTTAAGTAAGTAATCCGCCAATTTTGCTCTTCATGTCCACTTTTTTGCTTTAACTCCAATCCACCATTTTCAAACATCTGCAAAAGTAACACCCATTATTCAAAAGAAAAAGTTATCAATCATCTTTACATTGTGTCCTTAGCAGTGTCATAGTTAAGGTCCTAGCACGACGTAGTTCTTCAAACTTCAAGTCACCCAAGATCAACCAATCACTGACACCACTCGGAGGTCCTTTGCTTGCTTTATTGTCTCGCAAATATTGAACCCAACCTCCACTTCATTTACTCAAAATCTCAAATCTCCTCTTTCAACATCCACTGAAGCCCTTTCGCTAGACAAGAATGGCCAATCAAAAATGATGAGAACATCAACATCCACTTCGCAATCCAAAATCATAAAATCAGTTGGTAGTATAAATATATCAACCTTCACCAAGATATCGTGTAGAATCCTAATCGGCCTCTTGAAGGACCGGCTGGCCATAAGCAACCACATTGTCATTATTAAAGAAGTATCCTTCCCCAACTCTTCAAAGATGGCCAAGGGCATGAGATTTATTGTTGCGCCTAAATCGCATAACGCTTTGCAAAACTTATAAGATTGAATGAACTTGGGTCATCGTTTTTAGCAACCAAGTGTTTTGCCAAAATCAAACTACAATTATGCGATACTTGAATAGTTTCGCATTCTAAGGTTCTATTCTTGGACAATAATTTCATCATAAACTTCACATACCTTGGTATTTCAGTCAGATCTTCTACCAGCAGGACATTGATAGATAGGTAATTAAAAATTGAGAGCCATTTTTAAAACTTGGTATCCTCCTCCTTTTTCAACCTTTGAGGGAATGGAGGATCAATTTAACTTGAGGACCCTTCATCTTCAAAGCTGAGTTTTTATTCTTGGGGGTACGGTTTTAGCATTATTAGCACCACCCCCAACTTTTTCATTTTCATTACTCCCGAGATTGTCGGGAGTCTCACTTCCTTTATTCATAACAACATCATTAGTTTCACTCACATTCACTACACCTTTATCCATTTAAACTCTTTATCACCTACCTCAACATTAGGTGTAGGTACAACACCTTCGTTAACTTTGCCACTATGAGCCATGATGGCCAAGCACTGCTAATCAACATTCTTTGGATTAGCAACCGTGTCGCTAGGTAGCCTTCTTTATTCCTTTAGTTGAGATGAGTCGATATATAGCCAAGTTGGTTCTCCAAAGGCTTAATGTATGCTTAATGCAAAGTCACAATTTGGCTCAACTACAAAAAGTCAGACTTCATCCCTTTCAATATCTTGGAAGCCTTAACTTTGTTCATGATTTGAGCTAACATATCTTTGGTCCGGAAGCTTTTCAAATTCACAACTGGCTCAGCTAGTTTCACCCTATCATGGGGCAGAGTATACCTATCTCATGCACTGTTCGTATCTCTTCAACCTCTAGATTGCTTTGGCCGATTTCTATCTCTACAACCAACACTGTTGTTCCAACCTTGATTCCCAGGTGTCTTTGGAAAGGCCGGCCATGAACCCATGAACTAGTTCCCCATATGGTAAACCTCTTCACTATAGTCACCATCATAGAGTATACTAGCATAAGTCATATCACCGGCAACACCAATAGCATTTACACTCTTCAATCCAACACCCATTATGTGTCTTCTCAAGAGTCCAACTGATTAAGCATTTTTGCCATATTTTCATCCCTATGTTGATCTTTGGCTAATTGTTCCATGGATGGCTCCCTATGAGTAGAGAAACTGAGGTTGTCTCTTATGTACTAAGATTTATTTATCTTGGTCATATTGTCTAACAAATAACAAGCATCAACTAATGTTTGTTTCATGATTTCTCCTTTTACCAACCGATCAACCACACCTTTGTTTACAACATCCAAACTCACATAAAAGTACTAAAAGAGAAGGTAGTTCGAAACTCAATGATTTGGGCATTGGAGTAAATTTTTTAGAATTGTAGCCATATTTCGTGAAATGGATCTCCTTCAATTCTTTTGAAATTCTCAACGCTTCTCCGACGTTTGACCATCTTTGAGGGAGGAAATAATCTGCCAAGGAATACATCTTGCAGTTTCTCCCATGATGTAATTGAATTTCGAGGAAGTTTAGCCAACCATCTTACAACCTCTCTGGTTATGGAAAAAGGAAAGAGCCTTAACCAAATGACATCTTGTGTTATGCCCCAAAAGTTGAATGACAAACATACACCTAAAATGTTACATAGATACTCATGTGGATTATCATGGTCTTAATCTCCAAACAATCCTTTTAGATGGGACAACTAAAGAATCATGCTCGTGACATGAAAAGAACATTTTTTTGCTAAGGGACGCAATAAAATCACCTTTGTACTGCCCACATGATACCAATCAACATCATGGAAATCATTTGTATCTCCCACATTGTCACCATGTATACTTCAAGCATCATCCATATTTTCACCTAACTGAAATCAACATAAAAAACAAGAAAAGTAGTAAGAAAGTTCTATTTACAAAAGCTAAGTTCAAACAAAAACTTCAACCAATAACAAGCATTATTCCTCGACAACGACACCATTTTTGATGATGTTCAAGCACAAATCATGTTTGGAAGATGTGGATGATCGTTATCACCATAATAATCCAACAAAGAGTTGGGGTCAAATCCCACAGGGAATAGGCATTCAAGAAATGAAGTAATAGTATTAAAATTGGGGGTTATAAGTAAATTAAAACTAGGATTCTGCTAACAACAATTCTAAAATATGAATTAACAACTAAATGAGAGAGATTTCGGGGGGGGGGGGGGGGGGTGAGAATATAGAACAAGAGCTAATTAACTAAATCTAAATACTTGATTTTTTTATTTTAAATATGCGAACAATCTAGGTTGCTGGTAACAACCACTTCATTTATGACAACAATGGTGTTTCACAGAAACCTATTATGACTTCATTGACTTCATATGCAAATCACTCAAATATACGCTTGGATTAAGAAACTATAAGTAAATCTCCTAATACTTTAGCCTTTGAAACCGACTTTGTGGCATTCAACTTACACCTTGAAATATTTCCAACTAATACACTTCTTGTCCACTCCAATTAGTCAAGTTAATGTAATAATCAGAGATCTAAAGTAAACCCGAAGTTTGAAACCTCAGAATTATAAATTAAACATGAAAACAAGTGAAAACTCACTTAAATTAGCATCAAAACAATCAAAATATCATAGATCCAGCTAATAATTTAAGAACACATTTCTTATACACACCCCAACATTGGGGTTTTAGCTGCTCATGTTCAAAAGTAAGAAAACAATACTATAATTTGTAGCCATGAATTTGGGTAAGATAAATTACAAGAGAAAATATGAATTGCTTCTACCAATCTATAAAATCTCTTCTCCCAAAGCTTGAAAAACACAAGAACCCTTGTATATGCTCACCAAGAAACTTCTATGTACTCTCTCTCTATTTCTAGGTGGTATGCTATAGAAATCTGATATGGAATGCTATGTAAAATGTCCTTTCCAAAATCCATTTATAGTCCCTGCATTTTACTCAGAGTTTGTGCACCATTTTACCATTTGGCAATCAAAGTCGGCAATCACTTAGCGCTTCGGTGATGCACTGAATATGCATGTGGCCACCATCTACTGCATCACCTGAAGGCTCAAGTTTCTACAACTATCAGAGATGACTTTGACCATTGCCAGTTTGGCAGTATGCTGACCCTCCACGTGCATCTCTTTTATCATGGACTTGGGGGCTTGAACACTACAATATTAGGTGGTCTCAGTTGCCCGTCGGTGATCCGCCAAATGTCTAGGCAATATTGCTTCTGTCTGCCTTTTTGGCATTTTATCTCTTTTTTCTTGTTTTGTTGAGTATTGTCCATCTATGCACTTTTATTCTCGTTCCTCTCATAAAACACATATTTAATAAATTTATGAAGCATATTAGCACATTAAGAACAATATTTCTTTATATTTTAAGACCCAAATGAGTGCAAGATATGGACTCATTAGGATTTCAAGTCTAAAAAAGACCTTGATCTCACCTTTATTGATTTGAAGGTCTTCGTGAAGGAAAGAAAGATCGAAGTCTTCTTACAAGAGGGAGATGGGGTTCTTCGTTATCAAGGGAGAATATGTGTACCAAATGTTGATAGGTTAAGAAACTTGGTATTGCTAGAAGCCCACAATTCTCCAAGTCCATTCACCCTAGTTCCACTAAGATGTATAGAGAATTGAGGGCAGTGTATTGGTGGAGAACATTGCTAAATTTGTGGCTGTGTGCTCCAATTGTCAATAAGTTAAAGTGGAACACCAAAGGCTATATGGTTTGGCTCAAAATATTGTGATCCCTACTTGGAATCGGGAAGAAATCAATATGGACTTTTTTGGTGGATTTCCTAAAACAAAGAGGTATTTTGACTCCATATGGGTAATGGTGAATAGGATGACGAAGTTGGCTCATTTCATTCTAGTCAAGACAACTTTTGCTGTCGAAGTCTATCTCAAGTTATATATTCAGGAGTCGCTGAGGTTACATGAAATTCCATTTTCCATCATAATGGATCATGGGACTCAATTCACCTGTCACTTTTAGAAGTCATTCCAAAGAGGTTTCCATACCAAACTGAAGCTAAGCACCATCTTCCATCCTCAAACTTATGGACAAGCAGAAAGGACAATTCAAACATTAGAGGACATGTTAAGGCTTGTTCCATTAGAAATAAATATTATTCATCCATTGTTTCAAGTGTCTATGTTGAGGAAATTCATGGGGGATCCAAACGTTATAGCTCCATTGGAGGATGTCACTGTCGAGAAGAATTTTACAAATCAAGAGGTTTCAGTTGAAATATTTGATATGCAAGTGAAGAGATTAAGGAACAAATATGTAGCATTCATTAAGGTCCTTTGGTGGAACTAACAAATCGAAAGTGCAACTTTGAAAGGGGAAGCAGACATGATGAAATAATATCCTTATATTTTTCCACTCTACTCAAGCCTAAGGTAATAAGATAATCATGTCAATGGTGTCAAGTCATTTATTTCATCCCTATTTGTATCATATTGCATGCATACATACTCATGATAACATGTTTTCATGGTATTTGATGCTTAAGTGTAGGGTTTCATAAAAATGATATTTAAATTGTATTGATGCATTCATGTTGGGGAAAAATTGTCTTATTACTCCTCTAAAGTGAGTTTCCATTATATTCGGTGATGAATGTTCCCAACTGGGAGATATTATAACACCTCTTAAAGTAATTCATAATACTCTTATACTAGATTCCTTGAATAACGCAATTTTTATACTTTTTTTAGCTAATCAAGGTTTGTATTCTTATTTAGGAGGTAAAGTTATGTGAATCATAATTAAAGAGAATAAAGTAAAGCAAAAACAAGAACAACATAATAACGAAATCTCGAAACTTGCAGTCATGAGTACAAGAGCATCAAAAGTAGTGCGAATGAGTAAATATAACTGTTTCAAAGGAAAATACAAAGTTGTCTGATGAAGTCCAATACAAAGTCTAGAATAGAAAGCAATAAATGAAATCTTAAAAAACCCACGGTGACTCAAAGTCTTAGCTTCACGGTTAAAAATTGGGATATATAAAGATCTCTAGTGGAATAATATCTACTACACTATGTGGGACCCTGTGCTCGAGCGACAAGGAGAACACAAAGTAGAGGTGAGCACACCGAAGTGTACCCAGTAGAGTAAACCGATTGGGTAAGAGAAATATAATAAGCATGTAATAACTAAGAGTTTCTACCACTTGCATCACAACGTTAGTACACAATATAAACAAAAATAGTAACAATAAATGATAGTTAAGGAAATCAAGAATGCAATGCATATGAAGTGTATTAATACAATGGCCTCATACGCCATGTGTGAGGTGCATGAACATCGCAAGGCCGATATACACATCTATTCAGCTGAAGCTACTAGATAGAACCTAGGGTCGTTGCTGGTCATTTGCTCAAATATCTCAAGGTGTCACAGGCCCCATATCAATGTATCTCAAGGTGTCACAAGCCTTATACTTTAATATCCCAATGTATCATAATATCTCAAGTGGTGCAGATGCAATAAGATGTGTGCATAACAATGCAACCATTACAAGTATGAGATATGTGCATAGAAATGCAACTAGTCAAGTATCAGATATGTGCATACCAATGAAACCATTCAAGTATGAGGTATATAGACAGAGACATGAAGTGCGTGAAATGCGGGGTCTTGAAGTGCGTTTTGTGGAAGATTCTAGTGAGGGGCTAATTTTCTGATGTTGGTTCTACGAATATGCAGACGGGACGTAGATTGATTTATGAGTCGTAAGCCTTGGTTCGTGCCTGGAGGATAAGAGATTGGGACTTTTTGAAGATTCATCAGATGAAACCCCCCTACGGATTATAAACTACTTTATGGGTCATAGAGGTTGTGTCATAACTTGAAGTCCAACTTTTCAGCACCTTTGTACGAGACCTCAATTATGGACCATGGAATGCAATACGGCCCCGTAAATCCCTTCGTGAGGCGTGCTGACCCAGTTATCCTAATGTGTTTGGAACTTGTCTTTTAAATATTATAAATAGGTCTTTTAGGAGTTTTAGTAGAGAATTCAGAAAACTCAGTAATTAGAGAGAGAAAAGTTTGAGATAACATTAGAGCGTTCTTTAGAACACTTGTACTTTGGTTTCATCTTTAATCTTGTGATTCTCTTTGAAGTTGAATTTTCTTGTTTTTAATTAAATTTTGTGAGTGCTCTATTATGTTATTCCAATTCATAAGTATTGCATCTACACACATCATAAGTTTTGCATCTACACACATCTTACTGGCTGGACCAAGGTAATAATGAATAAGAAAAGCGATTAATTAATAGAATTCGATTGATGCGCTCTCATATAATCAACCGAACTGGGCCAAGGGGAGGTTGTACTTAGACTAATAGGTAAGGGTTAGTAATGCATTCTCCTCTCACCTTTGACAAAAGGGCTTGGTGAACTTAACTTACCGCCCTGTATGCTACACACTAGAAGAGAATGAGGTTATACAGTGATACTAAGATAGGGAATCATGGGGAACACAATACCCTAGGTTCTCTCCATATTGATTTCACTCTTGTAGTAGTTAGGTTTATTTTCCATTGATTATTGCAACCCCACCCCCACCCCCCACTCTCTTGGGGAAGTAAGTCGGTTAGCTACTTGGGAGTACCAGATCAGTAACTTTGAGCAACTTCTGGGTGATTTGATCAGTACTACTTGGGAGCGGTTCACAAAATGCTTGAGGAGTGTCCTAGACCATAAAACAGTAGATGATGCCTTGATAGAGATCTTCTACCATGCCCTTGATGAAAAAATCAAGCTTGTGCTGACAATATTATGGGACGTATGTTCTTAGATCTGCCATTCGCAAGGATAGCAAAACGGATAGAAAGGGTGGTCAAGACTAATTGTGCATGGGGGCAGAGAAATAGAGCATCTAATAAAAGTTTGTGTATATTGTTAGTGTTGCTTCGAAGAAAGCAAAGATCAATGAAGAAATTATGTAAGAGCTTGCCCAAATTTGCACAGGTATGAAGGTAATGATAAAGCATAACCAGGAGTGAGTCAATGTAGTGGTTCATCAACCTCCACGTGCACCCATGTATGATGAGCCTTATTATGAGAAAAGAAACTTGTTTTGTTGCTGATCAGACGGGGGGTTTCCGAACCAAATCCTAAGGGTCCAATCGGGACTATTGATGCCAAAGTCAAGGAAACCAAGGTCAGAACTTCAATAGAGATGGAGCTTTCAGGGACAACTGCGGAGGATATTATTATTGGAACAGGGGCCTAGAGAGAGATGCAGATTTGGATAGTAGAGACGGTTTTGGAAATGGTCCCTATGTGCAACAACATAATCATGATGCTTGTGCAAGTAATTCGAGGATAGAGGAGATGTTTGATCTCCTATTAAAGAAAGCTGAGACACAGGATGAGACTCTGAGAGGAATGAAATCTGAGATTTCCAGTATCAACTAGAAAATTGAGTCTCATTCTGTGGATATCAAAGAGCTTGAACAACAGTTTGGTCAAGTGTCGACTCAACTCAATCAGCGTCAGAGGGGTACACTGCCTAGCAACACAATTTAGAACCCTACGAATGAAAGGCAGTATATGGCGGTTACTACTCGAAGAGGCAAGAGCACCATTAATCCTCCCATTCCAGTTGATAAGTATGATGTTCGAAAGGAGATAGTTGGACCAAGGATGCAGATGTAGGAGATGACCATGGCAATGATGGGATGGCTGAAGCTACTGATGCGCCAAAAAAGTTGAAGCCCATTCATAGGCCTCCTCCTCCCTTCCCTCAAAGAATCAAAAAGAGGGAGGAGGAAGGCAAGTTTAAGCACTTTCTCTCCACGCTAAAACAACTCTCCATCAATATCCCTCTCATTGAAGCATTGGAGAAGATGCCAGGGTATGTGAAGTACATGAAGGACCTGGTTACTAAGAAGCGCACTGTGAGTCAAGAGCTCTCCCGAGAGCTTCAGCATTGCAGTGCTATTGCTACGAGATCCTTAGTTCAGAAGCAAGAAGATCCTGATGCTTTCACCATATCCTACACCCTTAGAGGTGTGCAGTTTGAAATGGCACTATGTGATCTAGATGCCAGCATTAATATGATGCCCCTTGTGGTCTTTGAGAAGCGAGGATTGAGATCCCCTATTTCGACGAGCATGTGGCTATTTATGGAAGATTGTACGGTGAAGAAGCCTATGGGGATACTATATGATGTGCTGGTCGAAGTTTAAAAGTTCATATTCCCCATAGACTTTGTGATATTAGATTGTGAAATAGACTTCGACACCTCAATTATCTTGGGAAGAGTATTCCATGACACTGGGCGAGCACTAGTAGATATAGAAGCTAGTCAACTGAAGTTTATATTGAACAACAAAAAGGTTGTCTTCAATATTTGTCAATACATGAAGAGGCCGGAGGATTTGAAGAATAAAGTCTGGGCAATTTGTGAAGTCTAAGTATTCATGCCATCTATATCGTGTCGCGATAATTAATCATGTGATGCTTGGGAAGCAACCCAGGTGGATATCGGAGCTTAGGTGCCCCGGTATGATTTTTGACCCATTTTACTTTGTTTTGCTTTGATTGTGTGCACAGGGGGCAATGTTCATCTTTTTCGATGGGGTGTGGGTAGTTATTGGGTCCATAACTACCCCAATTTTTTATCTTGTGGTTTTCTTGCCTGTGTTCGTTTTCCCCGTGAATATTTAATTTCTATTAAACTGGCACGCTTAGGATGATTAGGTAATATTTGTAGCATATAGTACTAATATTTGTGGAATATAACATGTTTTATTGTTTTGTTTTGAAAAATGATACCCACCAAAAAGAATTGATTAGTTAGTTAGTAGCAACCATGCATGTTTAGGTGTGTTGACAATTTTGTTCTGATAAGTGAGGATAAATTGAGATAAAAATCATGATCGCAGAGTCTTTTGTTGATAATGTAGTCAATGTCATGTGAGTGTGAGCCTGAAATTGCTAAATTCATGTGTTGTGTGCTAATTCAGAACTTCCCATGTTACTCTAAGTTGCATTGTTGATTAATTGGATTAGGAAAAGATCGTAGGTCATTGTTCTTAAAAGCCTATTCATCCTAAATGACCAACCAAAATTGCAATGTATCACTTGTTCCTAATGTTTGAGCCTAACATGTACCTATTCTTTGTCGAAGCCTGATTAACCTAGCCTTGTTAGTTGTAAAATCCTGAAAGTGGACCTGGTCTTCCTTGAACATTATGCACCTTGATAGAAGCAAAGAGCCTAAGTTGAGGGTGTCTACTAAAAGTAGCCCTAGTTCTAAGGATGGATATTGTGCACCTCAACTCAGGCCAAAAGCCTAAGTTGAGGATGGGTAGTCTAAGGGTGAAACACAAAAATAAGGGGGAAGTTAAGGAAGCAGATAAAAAGGGAAAATCATGTACAGGGTGCAAGAATAATAAGTGATACCTTAGTTGTATGCTAGAAAAATGAATTATAAAAGCAAGGAAAAAAAGCTGAAAATGAAAACAAAGCACCCAGAAAAGCTTGAAATAAGATAAAGGGAGAATGAGATGAAAATAATAGAGTTGGTAGAAGAAAAGTGTAGGAAAACATAGTATCAAGGAGGGTCGTTGGTCACCATGTTTCCAAAATACCACACCAAAGCCCCCTGAGCCTACACTATGAGCCTAGAAAGTCCTAAAGTGATCTTAGTCCAAGTAGTTGAAAGTCATTGTCATGAGCATTGGGGTAAGACTATGGTATTAGGCATAATGTGTGAATATCTTTTATGAGCGTGAGTGATTTTGCATACCCCAAAGGTTATACATGAAAACATCATTGAGTGTCAAATATGGGACTTCTTTTCTATGAGAGCATTTACATTGGATTGTTAGCATTAGACTTATTTAGCAATTGTGGATTGTTGATAGTATCTCACTTGTCATAGTTGTATTGTCACATGCACCAATATATATTGGTTTGCTAGATGGATACCTGATTCCTTTTGGACTTTGGATGCAAAAGATTTATAGATGGAGCTAACCATTTCGATTTTGAAAAGGTGGTGTGGGTATCTGAGTTTGAGATTGATGTGATGTATTTCATTGGGTTGAGGTCTGTGTGATACTTTATTATCTATATAAATTGAGTGTGCCGTTTGAGGACAAGCAACAATTTTATGCTGATGGGGTTGATGTGGTGTCAAAATACTGCATTTTTGATACTTAAAACTTGCAATTTTGTGTGTTCTCAATCTAATGTTAGTTGGTTTTATATGTTTTTGAGTTATATTTGCAAGATTCCAGGGTTGGCCTTGATTTTGGGAAGAAATGCAAAAATTGTTGATTAGTACGAGACTTTTTACTGGCTGTAGAACACACTACGGGTCATGAAGTGGGTTTCATGGAAGATTCCAGTGAGGGGCTAATTTTCTAACGTTAGTTCTATAAACATGCAGATGGGTCATAGATTGATTTACAAGTCGTAGACCTTGGTTCATGCCCTGACGATCAGAGATTGGGAATTTCTGAAATTCATCAGACAAAACCCTCCTACGGGTCGTAAACTACTTAACAGTTCGTAGAGGTGGGGTCATAAGTTGAAGCCCGATTTTTTAGTATCTCTATACGAGACCCTAGTTACGGGTTGTGGAATAGGCGTGTTGACCTAGTTATCCCAATGTGTTTAAGACTTGTATTTTATGTATTATAAATAGGTTTTTTGGTCATTTTTCAGAAGTTTTTGGCAGAATATTCAGAAAACTCAGTAATTAGAGAGAGAAAAGTGTGAGATAACAATGGACAGTTTTTTAGAACACTCGTACTTTCATTTCATCTTTAATCTTGTGATTCTCTTTGAAATTGGATTCGCTTTTTCTTAATTCAATTATGTAAGTGATCTGTTATGTTATTTCAATTCATAAGTTTTGCATCTACACAAATCATGAGTAGCTAAATCCATAACTAGGGTTGTGGGAACCATGAAGAAATAATGAAGTAAAACCAGATAATTCGTAATTCTTCGAAAGTGTACATTCATGTATTAATTAACTCTCTTCGCTTTGCATGTTTTCTAGTAGTGGGCACATTAGAACCCGCCTAGTGTTACTGACTAGACCAAGGTAGTAATGAATATGAAAATAGATTAATTGATAGGATTCGAGTGATATGTTCTCGTCTAATCAACCGAACTGGGATAAAGGGAGGTTGTACAAGGACTAATAGGTACGGGTTAGTAATGCACACTATGGAGATGGTCCAAGTTGCATAGTGAATCCGCCTCTCATCTTTGACCAAAGGACTTGGTGAACTTAACTTACCATCCTGAATGCTACACTAGAGGAGAACTATGTTATCTGGTGATACAAAGATAAAGAATCATGGGGAACATGATACCCTAGTTTCTCTCCATATTGATTTTGCTCTTTAATTAGTTAGGTTTATTTTCCATTGATTATTGCAAACCCCCTCCCCCCGGGGAAGTAAGTCAGTTAACTACTCAAGTTGCAGTCATTGAATCCTTATGTGTCTGCGTATTCCCTTGGGTTTGATCCTAACCTTGGTTAGGTTATATTTCTTGACAAAGACCATTTTATCCTCTAAAAGGAGGTGTAACTTGAGTGACATCAACTATCCTTCCACTCCAGAACAACTCATCCGGAAATTGGAATTTGACTTTCTGGGTTCTACAATCTATAGAGGCATATGATGTATGCAACCAATCTATCCCATGAATAATATCAAAATCAAATATCTCAAGTTCCACAAGATCACATAGAAGGACTTTATGAAAAACGAAGATAGGGCAACCCCAATAGACTCTTTGGGAAACAATAGACTTACCCAAGGGAATATAAACGAAAAAGGGCTCTCATAGAATTTCAGGACTCAACCCAAACTTAAACAGCCAAAAGAAGAGTCACAAAAGATAAATTTTCACCTGGGTCAAGCAAAGCATAAGCATCATAATTAAAGACTTCCAACATACAACTCACTACATCCGGAGTCTCCTCTACTTCCTGTCGAGCATGCAAAGCATAAAACCTATTATTTCTGGGGGGGAGTTGGGGGAACCAATTTGGTGAGATTTTCGCTGGCCTTGAGTACCTTGGGCCACTTAACCCTGACTCTTCTTGGCAGCTTTAGAACAATTAGCAATCTTGTGGCCCTTATCACCGCACCCAAAACAAGCACCTTAACTCCTTAAGCATGCACCCCAATGATTCTTCCCACATGTAGGACACTGAGAGGGCATTAGCCAACCTCTAACCTATGCCTTAGGAGGAGGAATTCTAGCATGGGCAACCCTGGAATTCGAATCCTAGCCTTGTTGGAAGTTACCATATCCACCACCCCTCCTAGAGTTGGAGAACCCACTATTAAAGCGGGCTCTCTTGGAATCATTCACCCTTTTCTCCTAGAGCTTTTCTCCTTCAATCTGTTAAGCATAACTTATGAGCCTAGAGACGTCCATATCCAGAACTAATAAGCATAGCCGTATGATATTTTTCACAACCAAATCAGAGATCCCAGAAATAATGTTTTGCGTTCTTGCACGGGGGCCAACCACTAGCATAGGAGCATACTTTGATAGCTGGTACGCTGGAAAGGCGTTTCGTATCTCCGGGATGGAGTCCAATTTGTCCATGAGGACTCGCACCTCCGGGATAATTGGCCTCCACTGATAGCCCCCGGTACCTTTGGTGATGCCATTAACATAAATCTCCTTTGCCCCAGGGACTGACCACCTCCTGCGTAAGAAGACCAGAAGCCACTAGGCGGTTTCCGGGTCAGAAGTCCGGGCAACCGCCTGCTGAGTGGCCTCATCATCACTGTCGCGGAGAAGCAGAATATCCTCCTCACCTCTAACATCGTGCTCTGCAGTGACTGGAGTGCTAGTCTCATCCGCCTGCTCTGGGGCTGCAGCTGCCCCCTCCACCCCCGCCTCTGGAGCTTCCTCCTCAAAATCTGAAGCTATGTAGCGTCTCACTGGACGGGAATGGGCAGTGCGAGGTGGGTGGGAGAGCACAGCTAACCCGCCGTCGGAGTCATTGCCTGAGTCACCCCCCGGATTTTGACTGGAGGATTCAGTGATCGAATCCCGGAGACGTGACTCATGCTCGTCTCGGCGTTGGCGAGGTCTTAGACGTGGGGCCATAGTAAACCTGCAAACATCACAAAAAATACAGAAAATATTAGTTATGCTAGGATGCTTGGGATGACACACTAACGGGTACTCAGACTTCCCCTGTGGAAATGGAGTGACAAAAACCCTTAAGAGTGGCGTCACCCGGTCTATCATAGGGAATTTCGCACTAAAAATGCATATGAGAATCAATGAAAGTAAATACAATGAAGTCTATAAAAAATAAAGTGACATAGTACGGGGGCCCTACACGGACCGTGTAAGGGTACACGGGTCGTGTAGAGGCTCGTGGGAGGGCCTGGGAGGGGGGCAGCCGCCAAGTGGTGTGGGACGGACCGCCACACGGCCCGTGTAGGGTCCGACGGTCCGTGCGAACGGACCGTGTGGCGTGTCTTGGTGTGAATCTTAGGAACGCGAGCTGGACGGTCCAAGACACGGCCCGTGTGATGCCACACAGACCGTGTAACGTACCGTGACACAGTCTTCGTCCCCAATCAGCCCAATAACATAAAATCGAAGCTCACACGCACAACAAGTCATCAAAAACTCCAGATCGGGCATTTAAACTACGCGAACCCACTTTCTACAACACAAATCCTATTGTAACCATCCTAAAATCACAAATACCCTATGTTTCAAGAGTGTCAAGGAATCAACAATGGTGGTTAGGACTACCCATTACCAAATCTTTAAGGAATCGTGCCCTAGAGAGTTATAGACTTCAAAGTCAACAAAGATATGCATAAACTCATACAAAGGAACAAAACGAAAAGCAAAATTTCAAGAAACATACTAAAGAACAACTAACCCAAAAAAAAAAAAAAAAAAAAACTTACTTGAAAGAGAGAAGTAGACTTGAAACTCGAAAATTTGCCTAAGGAAAGTGTGATGGATCGTGAGTGGAGTGCACAAACCGTGTGAGAAGAGATGAAGATTTGGTGGTGTGAGGGAGAGAGTATTGGCGTGTGGGGGGGGGGGGGGAGGGGGGTTTAGAGAGAGAGAATGAATGTGAGGAAAAAATAAAATTTGGAAAGAGGGTATAAATACCCAAAAATCCGTGGCCCAAGACGGGGCAATCAGCTTGTCATGATAAGCCTTCATATTGTCCTTGTACAGAGCAGCACTCTCGTAGGCCTGTAGACGAAACTCATCCAGCTCATTCAACTGGTCCATCCTCATGTTGACTGCCTCCTTCCAATTCATATTCAGGGCCTTGAGAGCTTATAGTGCCTTGTGCTCCAACTCAATTGGCAGATGGCAGGCCTTACCAAACACCAACTGATATGGGGACATACCAATGGGTGTCTAGTAAGCTGTCCCATAGGCCCACAGTGCATCATCTAATTTCCTCACCCAGTCCGTTCTTGTGGCATTCACAGACTTGGTCAGGATCTCCTTGATTTCCCTGTTAGATACCTCAACCTGCCCACTTGTCTGCGGATGATAGGGCATGGCAACCTTGTGTTGGCGTACCCCGTATTTAGCTAGTACATCCCGAAAGGACTTGTTGCAGAAGTGGGAGCCCCCATCACTAATGATAGTTCGGGGTGTCCCAAATCCAGCAAAGATGTTCCGCCTCAGGAATTGTACCATACTCGTGATCTCATTGATAGGTAGTGTTGTTGCCTCCACCCATTTAGAGACGTAGTCCACAGCCACCAGGATATACTTCATCCCATAAGAGCTCACGAACGGGCCTATGAAGTCAATGCCCCATACATCAAACAACTCAATCTCCAAAATGGGGGTCATAGGTAACTCTTGACGCCTTGAAATGTTCCCTTGGCGCTGGCACTGGTCGCACCCCTGCACCAAGTCATGGGCATCTGTATAGATGGTGGGCCAGTAGTACCCACACTGCAGAATCTCTTTGGTAGTTCTGGCACCACCATGATGTCCCCCCACTGGAGAGGAGTGGCAGGCTTCCAGGATGCTCAACATCTCTGCCTCTGGGACACATCTTCGGATGACCCCATCTGCGCATGTTCTGAATAAGTATGGATCCTCCCAAAAGTACCTGCGCACATCATACGAAAACTTCTTTCTCTGGTGATGGTTAAGGCCTTCCGGCATAATATCGCTCACCAGGAAGTTAGCAAAGTCAGCATACCAAGAGACTAAGTCCGCAGAAGCAGCTAATACCTGCTCATCGGGAAATGAATCATCGATGTTCAACCACTCATTGGCCCGGGTTGCGTCCTCTAACCTGGATAGATGGTCAGCCACTTGGTTCTCCGTGCCTTTACGATCCTGGACCTCGAAGTCGAACTCTTGTAGCAAGAGCACCCATCTGATCAAGCGAGGCTTAGTGTCCTTCTTGGACATGAGGTACCAGAGTGCGGCGTGGTCAGTGTGTACGATCACCCTCGTGCGTAGTAGATATGCTCGAAACTTGTCGAAGGCATACACCACGGCTAGCAACTCCTGCTTTGTGACAGTGTAATTCCTTTGAGCCTCATTTAGCGTCTTGCTGGCGTAGTAGATAGGATGGAAGATTTTGTTTCGCTTCTGCCCCAGTACAACACCCACAGCAACTCCACTTGCGTCACACATAACCTCAAACGGAGCGTCCCAATCTGGTGCAACCACGACAGGCGCTGAAATTAGCTTCTGCTTTAAGGTCTCAAAAGCTTGCCGGCACGCATCATCAAAGTGGAACTTGACATCCTTCTCCAACAGTTTGCACAATGGGTGTGCAATCTTGGAGAAGTCTTTGATGAATCTGCGATAGAACCCAGCATGCCCAAGGAAACTCCGGACCCTTTTTACCGAGATAGGAGGTGGCAATCTCTCAATGACCTCGATCTTTGCCTTGTCCACCTCTATCCCCTTTTCTGACACATTATGGCCAAGGACTATGCCCTCCTTAACCATGAAATGACACTTCTCCCAATTTAGGACCAACTGGGCCTCTTCACAGTGCTGCAATGCCGTGCTTAGATTCTGCAGACAAACATCAAAAGAATCACCCACTACTGTAAAATCATCCATAAATACCTCAAGGGTGTCTTCGACCATGTCTGAAAAGATAGACATCATGCAGCGCTGAAAAGTGGCTGGGGCATTGCAAAGTCCAAACGGCATCCTTCTGAAAGCAAATGTCCCATAGGGGCACGTGAAGGTGGTCTTCTCCTGATCTTCTAGGGCTATTGAGATCTGGTTGTAGCCCGAGTATTCGTCGAGGAAGCAATACCATCCTCGCCCTGCTAGCCTGTCTAGCATCTGATCCATGAATGGCATGGGGAAGTGGGCCTTTAGAGTCCATTATTCAACTTCCGGTAGTCCATGCACACTCGCCATCCAGTGACAAGTCTCAGCGGGACAAGCTCGTTCTTGTCATTGGCTACCACCGTCATGCCCCCCTTTTTGGGACGCACTGCATTGGGCTCACCCACTTGCTGTCCGAGATTGGATACACCACCCCAGCATCCAGCCACTTAATGATCTCCTTCTTCACCACCTCCTGCATGGGTGGGTTAAGCCTTCTCTGATGCTCAATGTTGGGCACACAGTCATCCTCCAGTTTGATTTTATGAGTGCAGATGCCTGGGGGGATGCCAATTATGTCAGCAATGGTCCATCCAATAGCTCGCTTGAACTTTTGGAGGACCCCCAATAATGCCTCCACCTGGTGTTCCTGAAGATCTGCAGCCACAACCACAGGAAGAGTG
Source organism: Solanum rostratum (assembly GCA_029948455.1). Lineage (NCBI taxonomy): Eukaryota > Viridiplantae > Streptophyta > Magnoliopsida > Solanales > Solanaceae > Solanum > Solanum rostratum. Next base: position 28,378,948 of record CM057054.1, read on the forward strand.
TTGTTAGTACCTAAAAATGCATACCTGAGGTATTGTGGCAGCTCCTTGAGCTCCAGAACGGGCGGTTCCTTGATAGAGGGTTTCGCCGGTGGTGTTGGCCTATTTTGCAAATCCAAGTCCAACTTCCTAGGCACGAATGGTCTGGTCCCCATGCCCTGCAAGGCATAGATGGCATCGTTGTACCCCTCAACACCATCTTTTGGGAAGTTCATCAAAACTGCCGCCAGTGTGTCGACAGTCATCTTTTCCTCCAACGAGGCCTCAGAAACAGTGGTTTCATCAGTATCCATGACGGACATCACAGATAACTCCTTAGGCCTTTTCATGGCAGCACACACACTGAATTTTGCCTCTTCGGTGTTTAACCGGAATGTGAGTTCACCTCGCTCTACGTCCACCAGTGCCCTGTCGGTTGCCAAAAATGGCCTTCCGAGGATGATTGGTACCTCGAAGTCCACTTTACAATCAAGGATGACAAAATCGGCAAGGAAGATGAACCGGCCAACCCGAACAAGAACATCATACAGGATTCCCACGGGCCTCTTTACTGATCTATCTGCCATCAATAGCCGCATGGTCGTGGGTGTTGGGGCTCCCAAGCCCAACTGCTGGTATACTGCCAACGGCATCAAGTTAATGTTGGCACCAAGGTCACAAAGAGCCCATGCAAAGTCATATGCACCAATGGTGCACGGGATGGTGAAAGACCCTGGATCTCCCTTCTTTTCTACCAAAGACCTCGTAGCGATGGCGCTACAGTGGTGTAAATTATCGACTGGCTCAATCATGGCTGTCCTCTTCTTAGTAACTAAGTCCTTCATAAGCTTAGCGTAGCCAGGCATTTGTTCAAGTGCTTCCACCAGAGGTATGTTCACAGACAGCTCCTTTAACATGGACAGGAACTTCTAGAATTTGCCATCCTCCGCCTTCTTTTGTAGCCTTTGGGGGAATGGCGGCCTCGGTTTCGGGATGGCTGGCAAATTTGGGCAATTGGAGGTGTCTGTCACTATTGTCTGCTTGGTCGACTCTGGCTCTGCTGTCACCGCCTCAGGTCCATCACTCTCAATGTCAACCTGACCCTCCATAGGGCTATGCATCTTGTCATCTGCTTTCACCTGACCTACATCATTAGCAACAACTGGGTTAGCAAGTACCTTACCACTTCTCGTGGTGATCGCCATGCAGTGGCCATCGTTCTTCGGGTTTTGCACTGTGTCACTCAGGAGTGACCCAACTTTCCTCTAGTTAAATGCCGTCGAAAGTTGCCCCATCTGCTGCTCTAACTGCTTGATTGAGGTGGAGTGTGAATCTACCAGCTGCCTGACGTTAGAGATTTCGCTCTTTACATCTCGCACCCCTGCCTCAGTGGCCTCCACTTTGCTTAGGACTTTTATCATCATATCCTCTAGCTTAGAGTTACCGCCACCTTCATTTTGGCGATCACGGTTTCTGTAGCCATCCCTATTCTGCCAGTTCCCTTGGTAATTATCCCGATTAAAGTTCTGACCTTGGTTACCGGAGTTGAAACCCTGGTAACCCCCCTGACTACCAAGAAATTGAGCTTCCTCATCGTAGTCGCTGTCTTGATCGTCATACCTGGGTAGTGCTTTCATTGCTTTGACTTTCTCAGTGCCCCCACCAAGGAACCTCTTCGACAGCAAATCAATTTGTGTCCGCATATGGGCCATGTCCTGGTCCCGTTCTTCCTCCTTCTTGCGCTGCTCCTCACTCAGCTCAAATACCATCCCTGAGCAGTCTGCCTCTCTAGTATACCATGCCCTGTTGTTCTTTGCCACTTGATCTAAGATGACCACTATGTCTGGGAAAGTCCTGGACATATATGACCCTCCACAAGCTGCATCAATGATGGGCTTGGTAACGAAGTTGCAGGACCTGTAGAAGACTGCCTTCAAGTGTTCATCAGTAAGATGATGGTTTAGGCACTGTTTGAGCTTTTGCCTGAATCTCTCCCAAGACTGATATAGCGCTTCATTCGGCATTTGTTTATGAGATCCAATCTCATCTTTGAGTTTCAGTTGCCGTGAAGCAGGGAAGAATCGTTCCAGAAAGGCCTCCTTTAGTTCTCCCCATGTGCGGATGGAATCATGGGGGAGTTCGTTCAGCCACCTTATTGCCTCCCCAGACAGAGACAATGGAAATAACCTCAACCTCAACGCTTGCTGGCTAACTCCTGGAATTTCGGACGACTGGCAAGTAGCTAAGAAATTCAGCAAGTGTTGATTTGCATCCTCTGTGGCCGCTCCAGTGAACAACCCCTTCAACTGCAACATTTGCAGCATGGTGCTGGTGACCGTGAATTTGATCCCAGTAGGCAGAGGTGGTAGTACTATTTCCCCAGTAGTCCCAGCACCATCATCATCATCTTGCACTGCTGGTGGGTACTGAGGGCCTTGAGGTCTCACCGGGGGTTGGTGTTGCTGTGGTGGTACGAGTGGTACCTGGCGAAGTGGTGCCGCTGGTGGTACCACATTACCAGCGAGATCATCCACACCCACCCTATCCTAACCTCTATCTGCAGGATTCACTGCCAACTCCCTCTGCCTTGCTGCTTCAAGGTCCTGGGCGTTCATTCTGCGAATTGATTTAGTAAGCTCTGGATCGTAGGGAATAAGTGTTGCACCCTTGCTTCGGGTACTTGGCATACAATGCTGAACCCCTACGAGGACAAAAACAAGAAACAAAGTAAAATCAGGGACTAGACTTACAAGTTGAAAGTAGCAACTAATAGACTAGTTCTTTGCCGCGTTCCCCGGCAACGGTGCCAAAATTTGATACGCCCAAATTACACTCCAAATAGAAGAGTAAAGCGGTCGTTGGTCAAATATAGAACTCAACCGGAGTTGAGGTCGATCCCACAGGGAACACGTAAGAATTATTCTATCAGTATCGGCTTTCAGTTGTAAATGTTATTCCCAAGATAAACGTACATAAAGTAAATGGGGGGTTGCGTTATTTAATTTAAATGATTGTGCAAAGTAATTAATGAAAACGTTGATCCGATTTTTAGACAGATAGAAAGAGGCTAGGGTTGTGTTCCCCATGACTTACAATTACGACAACTAAACTGGATTTGTAAACTCGTTCTTAATGATGCATGCAAAATCTAACAACTTATCTAATATCTAGGTCACCTTTCGGTCCTTCCTAGTTATATCTCACTCATCTCCTTTCGGTCTCAGAGTGTATGCAGTTCTAACCGTTGTTTTTGATCTCAGAATACCTTCACCTTTCAGTCTCAGGCACTTAGACTAGGTTCATGACCCCGAATCTCTGTTGTTAAACTCTTTTCCTAATCACTACATCCCTCTCGGGCATGTAACGAATACAGGCTTACCCTAACGCGTCGACTCATTAAGGAGAAGTTAAAACGAAGAATTTAACAATACATGCGATGTTTATTTGAACGAATTACCCCCAGTTTGTGTTATCTTAATTGAGTCGTCATGGTTCCCACAACCCTAGTTGTGGGTTTAGCCTAGCATAGTATTGATAACTTGCCCACAACAATTAGAAGAAGACATAAAGATTGACTTACAATTGAAGAACAAGAATCCGTGTTACAAGCTTCGAACAACAATCACAAACGCGATTCTCACAAATTACAAAGCCAAACTAATGTTTTTCTCCTTGTTCTCTCTTGTTTCTATCGTAAAAATCGAAGTGTCTAATAAAATAAAATAATATACTATTTATACTAAGTAACACTAAGTCGATATAATTTAGGAAAAATAAACTCGGCACGGGGCACGGTCCGTTACACGGACCGTCTGAGGTGAGATGGTCCGTGTGAACGGACCGTCTGAGGTGAGATGGTCCGTGTGAACGGACCGTCTGGACAGCATCTGCGTCGGCACGGCCTGTGACACGGTCCGTGTGGCGTGAGACGGGCCATGTGCTCCTCTGTGTGGCTCCACTTGTACGAATTCTGATATTTTCGACGAAGGCCCTCCGAGCTACGTCAGTTACACGGCCCGTGACACGGTCCGTCTGGTGTCAGATGATCCGTGTGATGGTCCGTGTGGATCTCCTTGCACGATTTCCTTAATTTTCGACGAGTTGCCTTCCGAGCTACGTCAGTTACACGGCTCGTGACACGGTCCGTCTGGCGTCAGACGGGCCGTGTGGACTGACCGTGTGACACGACTTAGCGCGTGTAGCACCAAGTGTCGTGCCACGGTCGGTCACACGGACCGTCTGGCGTGAGACGGCCCGTGTGGGCCTTCCGTGGTCCAACACTTGGCCTCGTTTTTCACTCGTTCCTTGTGCTTTCCTCAATCTCCCATGCCTTTGCTATTTTCCTGCACAATATCAAAACATACCTATTAAACCAACAACAACGCTCAAGAACGCACAATAATTCTCTGTCGTAAGCGTCGTAAAAGTCGTATTTTCATGACTCATCAATAGCTTTGTGAACTTGACGGCATATTTCCTCACACTCATACCACCCTAATTAAGGTTAATAAATTCTATCATTTTATGCTCCCTAAGCTCAAAAACAAGGAAACAGCCAAGAAAGGAAAATTTGAACCCTTCCTAACTAACCCCATCATCACCCATCATTTCCATCCACCATTGGGTGTACTACACTTGAGCCACATCCTTCAATTGATAGGCAGATAACTCAATTGATAGGAAACCACATCCCCCCGATAGTTAACACTTTAGAGAGTTCATCAAGAAGTCTTGAGCATCCTCATCAGCTTTCAACCAATAAAACTCCAGAGGATTCATTTGGGTAAAATATCTCACTCTAGTAGTTAGAGTGGGCGCATGAGGAGGAGGACTAGCCCACCTAGCCTGGTTGGTGACTACTTGGGAAATCATGGAAAAGGCAGTCTGGGATTTATCTTGAGTGATCGGCTCTCCCATAGGCTATTGAGGTACTAGGTCCTTATTCATCGGGGCTTGTCTTGGTAGAGGGGCTCTTCTTGGAGGCATCTTCTGTAAGGCATCAAGGACATCACCAGAGTTAGAAAATCCTAATACATGGTCCAAAGCACAACATAACACATGAAGAAGCAATACAATTCATAGAACACCATCAAACCTCCCACACATAGGCGTGGTGTACTTCACACCAATTAATAGAACTGCAATCGATGCAACATGTTGGACTTTGAGGATCATTTATAAACCTAGTGCTTTAATACCAAGCTTGTCACGACTCAGGCCTAAGTCCTAGGAGCGAAAAGGCAAATGGAAACCCGAGAGTTCCCAAACAAGCCTCATAGCATCTACATACACATTGGTTCAAGAGCGTGTAATAAAGAAATAAACACATAGCATAAATAGGCACTCCCATTTTGCTACGAATTTCCATTCATCATAATATAAATGTAACCAAACCTTACGGGCCTCCCATTTGGGTAAAGGTTACCATAAGCATGCACCTATATTTGGCACATAGATATGGGACTTGGGTACTTGATCCTGGGAGATAGCCCCCTCCCACAAGTCCGTTTGGTGCTAAGTCATCATCCGACAAGAATACATATACTTATACATGCTTTCAAAAGAGGCATAAGTCTTTGAAATCATTTCAATGCATACCTAGGCTTAAAAGCCAAACATTCATCATAATCATACATACTTGGGCTAAAGATCCAAATCATACTTCAATTTATACTTTCATGCATAGGAATAGCTCATTCACATATATTTATATTGGTTTAAACACCCAAAGTTTGCTTAAAGAGCCAAATCATAGACATTATGTGATCTCATGTCATGTCATACTATACTTTCATCAAAATCATATTCATTAACATAATTGGGTCTTAACCCACATCAAAATCCTTATGAAAATCAATGCTTATATATGTATATGCCATGAATGATGAAAGGATAGAATGGGGAATAGAGATTCATACTTAAATCAACAATATAATATGAAATCCAAGTAAATCCATCAAGAAATTCACATTTAAATCATACTTGAGATCACTCATGCCTAAATCAATATTTAAAACGGAAATGCATACTCAAACCTTCATGACAACAAATCAATTCAACATATTAGGGCTTGATTAACTTTAAAAACATCAATTAAACATAGCCTATATCTAAATTGAATCAAATAATCAATAATTTAAAAGACTCATATTCAAAGTAAGCTTGAAATTCATAAATCAAATAGTAAAAGTGTTTTGGGGTCTTCATGGTTGAAAGGGACCATGAATCAATTCAACATACCATAGATGATTAAGAAGAATCAAGAAGAAATTGATTGGAGAAGAAGGCCCTTCCTTGAGCTCCAAGCTAAATCTCTAATGGCACACTTGAGAGGAGTTCTTCAGAGGTGAGAGTTTGAATATTCAAAATATCTTGAATGAATTTGAATAATAATAGAGGAGTATAGGTCTTTTCAGGGATTTAAGATAGGTTAGAAAGTAATAAACATCCCCTAAAAGTAGCCAAAATTACAGGGAAGCCATTAATAAAATGAGTTTCAAAGAGTGTCCAGGGGTCCCGTCAAAGAGCCTCACGGCTCGTGTAAAGACACATGGCTTATGTGAGGGTCCTCAAAAAGATTTCCAAGCTAAGGGTGATTCCACTGAAGGTGAAACAGTCTGTACAAGGGTACACGGGCCGTTTGGCCGTCCATATGAAGGCACCAAGTCTCGAGACGGAGATTTCATACTTAGAAAATTATTTTAGGATGAGGGTTTCATAAAATACCTCACCATGGCTCGTGGTGAGTTCCATGACACCACCGCAACTCTTGGAGCCTTGCACAGCCTATGCAATAACCATACGGTGCCTGCCTTAGCCAATATCTTGGCTGGAAGGTTGGGGCACGTTCCATTGTCAGTGATGAGCACTGCAGCTCGTGGGAGGTTCACTAAAGGTCACCAAGCCTCAAGTACTTTCTTAAGCAACCCAAAGTCATAAACCAGCATTCCCTATGGCTTACACACCTCCAAAACCTCAAATTTTACCCATCAAAAGGTCTCATAAAGTCTGGGTCCTTAAACTCACAATGCACCTCATAGAGATAATGTAACCACAACTTCAATGCATATACAACCATAGCATACTCCAAATAGTGGATAGGGTAGTTTCTCTCGTGCACCTTCAACTATCTAGAAGCATAAGCTATCACCTTTCTTATTTGTATCAATACACCACCCGAACCCACTCAAAAGCACCAATATATACTATAAATGGCACTTCCTTCTCAGGTAAAGAAATAATAGGTGCTAAAGTCAATAAATGCTTGATCTTTTGAAAGCTTGCCTCACACTTCTCTGACCACTAAAATGCCTCTTCCTTCTGAGTCATCCCAGTCAACGAGGTAGGTATAGAGGAGAATCCCCGAACAAACAATTAATGATACCCTGCCAAACTAATGAAACTCCTAATCTAAGTCATAGAATTAGGTCTAGCCCATTCACAAACAATTGCTACGTTGGTCGAATCTACCATAATACCCTCCTTTGTAACCACATGCCAAAGAAAAGCCATAGACTCGAGCCAAAACTCACACTTTGAGAACTCTTTATACAAACTTTGTCCCCTCAATCGCTGAAGTACCATCCTTAAGTATTGAACATGATCGGCCTCACTCTTGGAATAAATAAAAATATCATCATCAAACACGATAACAAATATGTCCAAGTAGGGTTTGAACACTCGATTCATCAACTCCATAAAATAAATAGGAGCATTAGTCAACCTGAATGTTATAACCACGATCTCATAATGCATGTAATGGGTCCCTAGAGCTAATTTTGGGGTATTAGAATCTCAAACTCTCAACTGATGATAGCCAAACCTCAAATCAATCTTGGAAAATATCAAGGCACCCTTCAACAGGTCAAAAGGATCATCAATACGAGGCAAAGAATACTTGTTCTTGATGGTCCATTTGTTCATCTGTCTATAGTCAATACACATATGCATCCTTCCTCTTCACAAATAGGACAGGAGCATCATATGGAGATGCACTCGAATGAATGAATCCCTTCTTTAACAAATCCTCCAATTGCTCCTTCAACTCCTTCAAGCAAGCCCGAGCCATTTGATAGGGGCATTAGATATGGGCTTAGTGCCCTACTCCACATCAATAGAAAAGTCAATATCACGATCCAGAGGAACACCAAGTAAGTCGGTCCGGAATACATCCATGAAATCTCTAGCAACATTGGTGATCTCCAATGATGGTGGCTACAGAGAACAAGCCTGAACATGAGCCAAGTAAGACATGTATCCTTTATCTACCAATCGATAGGCATTCTTATAAGAAATACCACCCTTGGGATAGGAGCTAGGTGCTCTATTCCACACTAATTAAGGCAAATTAGGATAAGATAAGATTACGATCTTCGCTTGATAGTCCAGAATAGTATGATGAGGTGGTAAACAATCCATGACCAATATCACATAGAAGTCAACCATATCAAGCAATATTAAGTTAGCAATAGTATCTCAGTCCATAAAGGTCACAACACAACCTTCATACATCTGATTTACCTACCGGGGTGAAAACATAAATATGCTCGGCAAGAGGCTCGCACATAATATCAAGATCCGAAGCAAAATAAGCTGACATATAAGAATAAGTAGATCATGTATCAAATAAAATTGAAGTTGAGCGGTGGAACACTGGAATCATACCTATAATAATTGCATCTGAGGCCTCTGTCTTGGTTTTATCTAGTAGATCATAGCAAACTCTACGACCACCACTGGCTTGTGGGCCTCCACGAGCTCCACCTCTCATTGTACCTCGACCTCCTCTAATACCACACCTAATGCCCTAAGAGGTCTCTAGCAACTGATGCTAGGACAAGGAAAGCTGGCTGAGACCCTGAAGCTTGAGAAGAAGGTGCAAAATGTGGACAATAATGGGCCAAGTTCCCATTCTCATCAAATTGATAACAAGCTCTGGGCTCCAACCTCTGAGTTGGATGTCCTAAAAAGACAGCACACTTGGTGCACTAAAAGATCTATCAAGCCCCATCTAAGTAGGTCCCGACCTACCAACACTATCAGATGTTTGGATGGTTGCATTAACCTCTAGGACTTGATGGCCCTACCTCTAAAACTCTTGGTCTCATGGTGCGTGCGCACTAAACTGGCCATGCTGACGGAATATCTTCCCACCACCTTGTCTACCAGGTCTGATGTGCTCTATCATACGAGCGTGATCCATCCTACTTTGAAATATGCCTTCATCTAGAAACAAGAAAGTTGAGACCTCCTGAAGATACCTCAGCAATCCCTTGGCAAAGTGAAAAATCCTCTCGAATGCAAAAGGGATGCTAGACAAGGCATATCTAGATAATGTATGGAACTTCACCTCATAGTCTGAAATTGACATAGAACCCTGCTAAAGTCTATCAAACACATTCGGGATAATCTCCCGAAAGCTATATGATACTAATCTCTCCAAAAATACCCCTGTAAATTGTTCCCATGTCAATACTAGAGATCCGTTAACGAGATAAAACTGATCTCCACCACTTCTTAGCTAGGTCGGTGAATTAGTAAGAGGTGTAAGCAACTCTATATGTCTCAAGGATGGACAAATTGCATAGTCAATCTTGAAACTCAAAACAAAATAGCATATGCTCAATCACCAGTGGTATCGTCACATCTCAAGGGATCTACCCACACAAACCTCTCAAAACACTTTTGCTCAGTTATGGACATGGAAAGACTAGCAGAAGATGGGGGCACTATAAACCTGGGCGGTGCAATAGATGGAGCAATAGCCAATCCCTAAAGTTGTGAACCAGATGTCGACCGAGATGTTTGAGGTGGACTCATAGAGGTCATAGGAGGATTTGCTGGTACTAAGGAAGGACCTACATGAACCATCGTTTGATCAGCTCAAGCTATAGAAGGACCAACTGGTGTTGTAATGTAAGGACCCCGATGTTGTAAGACTTCATTGGAGCTTGAAAATTTTGATTTCAAATAGTTTTGAACCAAGGTGATGCTCTAAGTGAGCTCTCACGGTCTGTGTGAGGTCACACGACCTATGTGAGCCTCCAAAAAGCGACCCTTGGCCTCACAAAGGATGTTTAGCCCTTAAACATGGTGATTTAAACTAAGGCACGCCACACATGGACCCCTAATGGTCCGTGTGACACATCACAGCCCGTAGGTGTGCCATGTTGTGGCCTTCACTTGAGATCCCACAATTTTGGGACCAGTATGGTTACACAGCTAAGTTCACACCTTGTGTAATGGGACACGGCACGTATGGCCTTTCGTATGGCTTTCAGAATGAAATTTTTCTAAGTATAGAATCTTCAAGCTCAAGCAAAGTAAACTTTCAAGTCTTTAACTCGAGCTTATTTATGTTGTTTAAGGAAATCATGGGTCTCCTACATCAAGCCAAGTTCAAGGAATTCCATGGGCTAAGTTTTTTCATAATAACCAATAGAAGGGTCAACTCTAAAGGATCATATCCCTTATCACAAAATGAACTGGGTGGCCTACAACCTATCAAATTAAAGCTCTTTGAGTTATCGTTTCAACGCATCTAGTTTCATCTCATTCTGAGTGTGGATCAAGAAGTTATGCCCTTTTTGTGAAACTCGTATATGTAATATTTTCTGAAATTTGCCAAAGTGAGGTCTCATGGGAGGGTTTCACAATATGTGAAACCTTGTACGGGCCATGAGACCTCTTCACGGGACCCCTAGAAAGAAATATTATTTTGCTTCAGTAATAGTTTTTTTGTAATTGTGGCTTCTCCTAAGGGTCTTTCATGACTTCCTATGTTATCCTAAGACCTCTAAATGACCTATATTCTATTTCTCTCATTCAAATTCATTCCTACACTTAGAATTATATTCAAACTCACTCTCTTAAGAACTCCCTAAGGTAAATATTGGAGGATTGTCTTGAAGCTTAAGGAAAGGGGTCTATTCTTCACCAAATTTCTTCCAATTTCTTCTTGAATCTTTTCTGTTAGCTAAGGTATGTGGGAGTGATACTTGGTCCCTTCAACCAAGAAGACCTAAAACTCTTTTCACATGAATTTCATGAAATTTTGCTTACTTTAAATATGGGTTTTGAGAATTGTGATTTAATAAATTCCATTGAACTATGGACTATGTTTATTTGTTGATATAAGTTAATTAAAGCCCTAACATGATGATTCACGTTGAAGTTATGAAGTTATGAATATGCATGTCCCCTTTAAAGCTTGATTTATGCATGAGTAACCTATATTGTGATTTGAATGTTTATTTTTCTTATGGATTTACTTAATTTTCATATTGAATTGATCATTTAAGATTGAATCTCCATTTTCTCATCTCATCCATGGCATATGCATTCACAAGCATGGAATTTTATGAAGATTATGAAGTGGGTGAAGACCCAATTATGTTGATAAATATGATCCTGATGAAAGTATGGTTATGAATGAGCTACTTCTATCCGTGAAAGTATGAATTCAATTATGATTTAGCATTTAAGCCTAAGTATGCTTGAAAATGATTTGAAATATGCCTCTTTGAAAGCACGTATATGTATATGTATTCCCGTGGGATGATGACCTAGCAATGAATGTTTATGCCCTTTGTGAATGATTATTAATATGGTGGAAAATCCTTTCCAAAATGGGTGTTGTTCCTGTAAAGTAAGTGAATGTTATGGAAATCTTTTTCGAAATGGGTGTTGTTCCCGTAAGGTAAGGTACTCTCCAAAATGTATATTATTCCCGTAAGGTGAGTGAATGTTATGAAAATCCTTTTCAAAATGGGTGTTGTTCCCATAAGGTAAGATACTCCCCAAAATGGGTGTTGTTCTCGTAAGGTGAGTGAATAAGCATGGAAATCCTTTCCGAAATGGGTGGTATTCCCGTAAGGTGAGGTTGCTTCTCCGAAATAGGTGTCATTCCCATAAGGAGGAGTATATTGTATCCTTGGCAAGTAACATCCCCACTATATATGAGCATTATGACATTTCATGCATGATGGACTTCATGGCATATTGTATACTACTCTTTTTTGGATATATGATTCTTTCTATACTATGTGCCTTTGCCATCTAACATTGAAATGCAGGTTCGATAAGTTATATCCATTGCATGCCTGCATACTTAGTACATTCAAACGTACTAACGCATATTTTTTTCCTACATGATCTAACCATGTAGGGACCAGAGATTACCTTCATCCACCGTTTGATGGCTAGATAGGATTTGACACATTTGTTGTGGTAAGTCATATCTTCCAAGGGCAAGCTACAATTCCTCTACCTATGAAATCTTATTTATATTATATACTTTGAGGGTGAGCCCGGGACATGCCTTCATCCCCATCTCATCTTATGTCTAGAGGCATTGTTGGACACCTTGTAGACTCTTGTTGAATCTATGTGTTATGTGTTGTATTTAAAGCCTATGATTATGGTTATCTATTGGCTATGGATATTATGGATTGATTATGAGAATTGTTATAAGTATGTATGATTTGATGTGGAAATGTAGAAGATCCTAATTCTCATATTTCCCCCATAGAGTGAGTCATACTTACTCGCCCCTTACTCCTTATGTGCTACATGTTATGTGAATCCAAGTTAATCCCTTTCCCTATGATATCCCCATAACGTGGGTCCCACTTTCCCATCCCTTAGAACTATGCGTTTGCAATTTGTATACGCTTCTGAACCGATGAAGTGAATATGGATACTTTGAGGCTTGTTTGGGGTCTCTTGGGTTCCCATTCGCCATATTACTCCTAGAACCTAGGTTCGGGTCATGACATGTAAAAGCTGGTGCATCAATAGTAACTGTGGTTGGGGTCGCTCCCTCCAATATAGCCAATACCCGCAAAAGTAACTCCTGAACTGAGGGTGTAGCAATAGGGGTTGGAGATGGTTAAACATAGTCTGTAGGCCACTCTGGCACATAATCCAACTCTAGAAAAGTCGATCCAGCCTATCCTCTGGGTGGAGCTGCATCTCCCATGGTGATTCTCGAGCCTTGCCTAGACCACTAGTAGAAGCAACATCATCTGACTTGGGAGCTCTCACTGATTCATCGGGATCTAATAATCGACATCTATGCCAAAAGAGTATATTAGTGATGTCGCCCGAATTACACCTCTTTTTTTAGGATAAAGTGGTCGTTGTCAAGAAATAGAACCTAACTAAGGTTAGGGTCGAACTCATAGGGAATATGTAGACTTAGGAGAATTTAATTATAGCAATTTGATTATTTAACCTTCGTATCTCCCCCAAAGGGTTGGTTTTGAAATAACAAGTAAAACGTAGACCTAACTAATACAAGAGTTTAACCAATATGGAAAGAAACTAAGGTATTGTGTTCCCCGTGATTCCCTAACTTAGTATCACCGGATAACCTAATTTCTTTCTAGTGTGTAGAATGGAGGATGGTTAGTTAACTTCACCAAACCTTTTGGCCCAAGTAAGAGTCAAATTTCACTGTGTGACTTGGCCTATCTCCACTGTGCGCATTACTAAACCTTTACTTATTAATCCCAGTACAACCTCCCCTTAGCCCAGTTCGGTATATTAGACAAGAACACATCAATCGAATCATGTTAATTAATCTTTTTTCCTATTCATTACTACCTTGATCCAGTGAATAATACTAGGCAGGTTCTAATGTTGGCAACCATCAGAAAACATGCAAAACGAAGAGAGATCATAAAAACATGCATGCACACTTTCCAAGTATTATAAATTATCCGATTTTACCTTGTTAGTTCTTTATGGTTCCCACAGCCCTAGGTGTGGATTTAGCTACTTATGATTTGTTTAGATGCAAGACTTATGAATTGGAATAACATAATAGAGAACTTACACAATTGAATTAAGCACAAGCAAATCCAAGCTTCAATGAGAATCACAAGAGTATAATATCAAGGTACAAGTGCTTCTCAAAACTCTCCAATGTTTTCTCTACTTATTCTCACTATTTTTTTCTCAAACTGTTCAACTCTCTGAAAAAACTTAATAAAAGATAACCTAAAACCTATTTATAATATTTAAAATACAATTCTTAAACACAATAGGATAACTAGATTGTCACGCCTCACGAACTGCTTTACAGGTTGTATTGTGTTCCACGTCCTATAATTGAGCGTTCGTACATCGTTGTTGTAAAATTGGACCTGTGATCTACGACACCCATCTACGGCCCATAAAGTGTTTTACGGCTTGTAGGGGATTTCCGCAGATGAACATTCAGAAAGTCCTTCTTCTCTAATCCTTAAGGCAGTAAACATGATCTATGACTCATAAAGTAGTCCATGACCTGTCTGCATGTTCATAGAACCAACTTCAAAAAATCAGCCCATAACTGGAATTGTCCACGAGACCTCCTTCATGACTCGTAGAATGAATTGTGGTTTGTAAGGGGTCTCGTATATCATCAAAAATAGCAACTTCTACATTTTCTTCCCAAAATCAAAGTCAACCCATGAATCCTGCAAATAAAATACAAAGACACATAAAACTCACTAACATCGCATTGAGAACACACGAAATTCCATGTTTTAAGCATCAAAAGTGTAGTATTTTGAAAGCACATCAACACCCTCAACTTAAAATTGTTGCTTGTCCTCAAGCGATAGACTCAATCTAAATAAGCAGCATAGTAATGCACATACCTCAACCTAATAGCATATATCACCTCAAACATAAGCATAGATACCCACACCACTTTTCAAAACGAAATCAAAAAGCCATCTAGCGAACCAATACAAACTAATGCATATGAAAACACAACTATGACAAGTGAGATACTATCAACAAGCCACAATCACTTAATAATCCTAATGCTAACAATGTAATGCAAGTGCCCTCACAGAAAGAAGTCTCATATCTCACTCTCAAAGATGTTTTCATGTATTATTTTGGGACTATACAAAATCACTCACCCTCATAAAAGATAATCATGTATCATGTCTAATACCATAGGCGTGCCCCTAAACTCATGACTAAGACCTTCGACTATTTGGACTAGGATCATTTTAGGACTTTATAGGCTTGTAACATAGTCTCAAGAGGCTTTGGTACAATATTTTAGGAACATAGTGATTTAAGGCCCTCCTTGACACTGTGTTTTTCTGTACTTTTGTCCTACCAACACTGTTGTTTTTATTCTATTCTCCTTTTTCTCCTACTTCAAGCTTTTTTGGGTGCTTCCTTTTCATTTTTCACCTTTGTTTTTTGTCTTTACACTTCATTTTCCTTTTTAGCTCACAACTAAGGCATTACTTATTTTTCTTGCACCCAGTACATGATTTTTCTCCTTTTATCTATATCACTAACTTTCCCTCTTATTTTCTATTTCACCCTTACACCAGCTACCCACAACTTAGGCTTTTGTCCTGAGTTGAGGTGCACATTATCCATCCTCAAAGCCAGAGCCACTTTTGGTAGCCACCCTCAACTTAGGCGTTTTGCCTCAGTCAAGGTGCACAATGTTAAAGGAAGGACCAATGCCTATTTGAGGATGTTACAACTACAAGGGTAGGTTAATTAGGTGTTTGCAAATAATAGGTACATGTAAGGCTCAAGGGGTATTCGGCAAATTTGGTTATTCATTTAGGCTAAGTGGACCTTTAAGAACAATGCCCTAAGATCCTTTCCAACTCCAATTAATCCATAGTCTAACATAGAGTAATAGGGCATGTTCTGAATTAGCACACAACACATGAATTTAGCAAATTAAGCTCACAATCACATGGTACTGATTACATCATCAACAAAAGACTCTCGGCTCATGCTTTTTATCTCAATTTAACATCACTTATCAGAACAAGCATTGTAAACACACCTAAACATGCATGTGTAATAACCTGGCCCAACACTGTGATGTATTGTTTGCTCTTAGGCCTAGCCCATCATGGATTTGTCCTTTTGAGCTCACCCCAAAAGGCGTCTCACAATATTAGGTCCAATCCTTCACTTAAATAGCCCAGAACTCTCCCTCTCTTTTCCAATGTGGGATTTGCCTAAGTGAACCAGGCGTTAAGTATCACCGTCCCTACACTCACCACCCGTAGGGACTCAGCGTCCTCGCTGAGGTTTGCCTCACCACCGTACTAATTGAGAGTCGGCTCTGATACCACTTGTAATGACCTGGCCTAACACTGTGAAGTATTGTCTGCTCTTGGGCCTAGCCCATCATGGATTTGTCCCTTTTAGCTCACTCCAAAAGGCGTCTCATAGTATTAGGTCCAATTCTTTACTTAAATAACCCAGAACACTCCCTCTCTTTTTCTAATGTGGGATTTTCCTAAGTGAGCCAAGTGTTACGTATCGTCGTTCCTACACTAAGAGCGGAAAATACTACACAGTATTGGGCCAGGTCATTATAGGTGGTATTAGAGCCAACTCTTGACTAGTACGGTGGTGGGGCAAACCTCAGTGAGGACTCTGAGTCCCTATGGGGGTGAGTGCAAGGACGGCGATACGTAATGCCTAGTTCACTTAGACAAATCCCACATCGGAAAAGAGATGGAGAGTTTGGGGCTATTTAAGTGAAGGATAGGACCTAATACTGTGAGGCACCTTTTGGGGTGAGCCCAAAGGGACAAATCCGTTATGGGCTAGGCCCATGAGCAGATAATACTTCACAATGTTGGGCTAGGTCGTTACACGTTCCCAACATGACATATACCTAAATGACTCCTCCAATATTTTTTGCAAGGCTGCCTAGGTGGCATTTGCTAGCTTGTCGAATATCCTGTTGTCCGTGCACCTTGTCCTTCACTTCTTTGGCCAAACGGATTACTTCTAGACCCTTGAAGTTATGGTGGATCACTACATGCAGAGTAGGATGATGATGGCCTAGGCGGCCTATTAGAAAACTGAGGCCTAAACTCACCTTAGGATGGTATAAACTACCCCGTAGATCTGGCCCTCTTGGACTTCCCCCTTTCTAACTCTTGTGTCCTTCTTATTTGCCTGTAATCCTCCAGTTTTTGTGCAAATGCTTGTATCCTCGCTATATCCATGTCTTTATTCAAAGAAGCAATGGTACAGTCTCTGACCAGATATGAACCCAACCTATCTATATATCGATGAACCCTATCTGCCATAGTAGCAACTACATTAGGAGCATACCTGGCCAGGGAATTATATTGAAGGCTATATTCCCTCATGCTCATATTCCCTTGGTGGAGATTCAGAAACTAATCTACAGGGCCTCTTAGATCTCTAGTGGTAAGCAATGGTGAAGAAATGCCTTTTTAACTCCTTCTAGATAGTTGGAGGTGCATCTATGCCCTTAGATTACTTCCAAGCTTCATACCTTAATATAGCAACACCCTTCTATCTATATGTTGCCAGGTCTATAGCTTCTGTACAGCTTACGTGCATAACATCCAAAGTGTGTTGGATCTGATCGATGAAGTCATATGAATCTTCATTAGTATCTGACCCGGTAAAAGATGGAGGGTCAAAATTAAGGAAATCATGCATCCTCGTGCTAGTTGCCCTATTAGCACCACCTGCACCTATATCTGGGCCTTCTTGTCTTTGACATTGGCCAGCAACTATAAGAGTCAATAGTTGGACTGCATTTCTCAAATCCTGCATGGTAGCATCGATAGGTGGTTCTGAAGAATTTTCACTACTTCCTGGTAAATTTTTGCCTCCAGGAGGAATCCTAGAATACCCGCCAATAGCTAAGATGTTCAGTCGACTCCCGACCCCTACGAGTGAGTAGAAAAGCATTAGGAGCTAGAAGAGTTGGAGATGTTTGTGACAGAGGCTCATCTTGGGCCTCATTTTGTTATCTCACCTGATTGGGTACACCAACTACCACTTCTACTTCCTTCCCTTTGCCTTTACTTTTCCTTTTTTCTTGCATACTCGTTGTGCAAAAAAATTTAGAGGTTAGAAACAATCCACCTACAACATTTGGCTCTATGGCACGATCTAAAGAATGAAAAGAAAGTGACAACTCCTAAATGCCACGTAGCCTCCTGCTTATAAATATGGTGCACAACACATCCATAAACAAGATTCTACATAAGCATGGCCTTGTAGACTCCCTAGGATGACCCACTCTGATACCACTTTTGTCACGCCCAAAGTCCCATTAAGGCGGACTAGCACCTGCTGCCGACAAGGCTCGGGAGAACCAACATATAAAGATACACTTTCTATGAACATTATAAGGGTTTCCACATTCAACATGCTTTCAAAAAAGTAGATAGTAATAATAAGCCAAAAGAAAATGCATATGAATAGGTGGTTGGAGCTACGATGTCTAAAGTACAATAAATGACCACGCTTTACTTTACAAAGTCTACAAAGCCTCTAGATAAGGAACATTATCTATAAGGATCGGGAAAGGCCCCGCCTTATGACCAACTATACGATACAAATATATAAGCTCCAGACACATAAAGCCTCGAAGCAACCTGGAGCTCAGTAATAGTAGTTGGATATCATGTACTTCTACTGGGAAGATCTACTAGCTTTCGCACCTGCAGCATGAAATGCAGGTCCCCCATAAAGGGCGTCAGTACAAGATAATGTACTGAATATGTAAGGCAGGAAGTATTGTACATGAAATAAGAACTCAAATTAAATCATACACTAGTGTATAAGGAGAAGAGACCACCTTTATTCAGATTGTGGGATCATGTACTTTATATCCTTTTTATTACTTTACCTTTCTTTACTGTATTATCTGTGCGCAGAAAATCATATAAATGACCAGTTGATCAGTGGTAAATTAATATCATGATCGACCCATGCTAGGTTTTCCTTTCACCCTGGGATACCCCCCCCCCCATAATATGGGATCGACCCATGCTAGGTGATTCTTCCACCCCTGGGATACCACCCATAAACAAGCAACTTCGACTTTTCTTTTATTTACTTTTGATATGATTCTTTTCGTGGTCATAACATTTTGGAGCTATAGAACTATCGATATAACATGTGGCATATAAAAAATCATACAAGACAATACCAAGATGAAAAGAGTAAGTTATACAATTAATGAAATGCATAGGAGATGAAATAACACATGGACTTTACTTGGCAAAAAAGGAAATTATGTATCTTTGCTATCCAAGTATGTATGCAAATTTGATAACGGCTATGTATGGGAGTATATGAATATATTACGGAGTGAATACACGGTTATTAGTCAGGCTGGAGTTTGTAAGTTCCTCTATGTACCAAGAAAGAACCTAGATTTCATGCCAAATAATAGGAAATCGAATAGTCTTACATACCTCATTGTACTACGTTGTTATTACCTTAAAGTAACCTCTTTTTCCCCTAAATATCTATCTACAGCAAGGTAGGGAATAAAACTAGTATTAGACGATAATAAACATGTCTTGGTAGTCCAATCTCATAAAAAAACACTTGGGCAGTAAGCTTATAATTATTAACCCGAGTATTCTTTCAATCTTTCCAAATCTAATCGTATTTTCTAGTACACATTCTCACGTACATGTCATATACATCTTGTTTTAGTCCCATAGCAACGTTGGCTCACATCCACCCAAGATTAACTTAGGTGTATCATGACTTGAAGGGAATGTTTTGGTGGGGAGGCATGAAAAAGGACCTTGCAGAATTTGTGGCTCAATGGCTGAATCACCAACAAGTCAAGGTAGAGCACCAAAAGTCAGAAGGTAGAGCACCAAAAGTCGGAAGGTTATATGCATTGTATAGAGCTTCCAACATGGAAATAGGATATGATTAATATGGATTTTGTTACTGGATTGCCTTGCTCATTTTAGAAGTTTGGCTCCATATGGGTGATATTTGATAGACTCACAAAGTCTGCACACCTTTAGGATTCTTGAAGAGGACCTGATCCTTGAAAGATAAGGTAAGTAGAAATACCTATGGTTTAGTATAATTTTCCCATGAAAAAACATGAGGAGCATCCAGATTATATTTGTGCTAGAATTTGGGATAACATGTGTTCCAAAGATTGTTGTACACCTTTTTGTTTATTAAGAGGCTTTTCTCTTCTTGGTTGGCTGGATTCTGAAGTAAGGTTTATGTTTTTAACCAAATTTAGTTCTGTAGTGACGTAAGATGGGTGCTGCACCACTTATATCTTCCGCAAAAATGAGTTCTTATATGATATCTTAATTGCATTCTTAATAGGAATTTGTGGACTGGTAATTAGGAATTGTTGTTGCGCGTCCTCCATCTACTTTGGGACTATTTTAGGACTATTTTTATGTATGACTATGTTGGAGACAGTTTGGTTGGAGTTGAAACAAGTTTGGGATTAGTGCAAGGACGGCGATACATAATGTCTGGCTCACTTAGGCAAATCCCACATCGAAAAAGAGAGGGAGAGTTTTAGGCTATTCAAGTGAAGGATTGGACCTAATATTGTGAGGCGCCTTTTGGGGTGAGCCCAAAGGGATAAATCCATGATAGGTTAGGCCCAAGAACGGATAATACTTCACAGTGTTGGGCCAGGTCGTTACAGGTGGTATCAGAGCAGACTCTCTCTAAGTACGGTGGTGGGGAAAACCTCAATGAGGACGCTGAGTCCCTAAGAAGGATGAGTGCAGGGACGATGATACGTAATGCCTGGCTCACTTAGGCAGATCCCACATCGGAAAAGAGAGGGAGAGTTTTGGGCTATTTAAGTGAAGGATTGGACCTAATACTGTGAGGCGCCTTTTGGGGTGAGCCCAAAGTGACAAATTCGTGATGGGCTAGGCCCAAGAGCGGACAATACTTCACTGTGTTGGGCGACATCATTACAGCATGGTTGTTATCTATGCTAACTAATCAAAATTTGGTGAGTATCATTTTTCACAAAAACCGCAAAAACAAACATATGCCATAGATATCAGTACTATATGCTACAAGTACTACCTAAATATCCTAAACATGCTTGTTCAACAGAAAGTAAATATCCATGGGAAAAAAGAACTCAGGCAAGAAAACCCCAGGATCAAAAATTGGGGTAGTTATGGACCTAAGCTACCTAGACTTCACTGAGGCCCATAACTGCCCATACCCTATTGAAAAAGAGGTGCATTATCCCCAATGCACACAATTAATGCAAAACAAAGTATAGAGGTCAAAAGGCATACATGGACATCTAAGCGCCTGTCTCCACCTTGGGTTGTCTCCCAAGCAGCGCCGATTTATTGTCACGGCATGACTTGGACAACTTAGTTACTCAGACTTCATCAAGTGTGTATGCTTCCACTTTTTCTTCCACATTGAACTTATGAATTGTACCCCTAATTTCTTTTCTAATTTTCTATTATGTTCACAGGGTGGTGCTATAAAAATAAGAATAACAAACAATAGAGATCGCATGCCGTACTTTTTGGCTATTAAATGAGGAATGTATTTTTTTCTTTTGAGCCCAACAAATTCAAGAATATAAATATATCTTTCCTCCTCTTTACATTCTTCCATATGATCAGATGATTCGATTAATATCTCATCATCTAAACATAATGTAGAAAAATGATTGGAATAAGATCCAATGAGCCCTAATACATGAATTATATTATTATTTACATCCTCATGTTTACACACACTAGAGTTATTTAAAATAATATTATCTACTTCTTCACATAACTCTCGAGTACTTTTCTCAACAGTGACAACATCAATAATAGTACGGTCAAGTAGTTGACCCTCAAATTTTAGCTCTCCAAGTTGGCCTATAAGCATTTTTTCTTCTTCACACAATTCATGACTAGCTTGTTGATCGTCAGACGTATCAACCTTTACACTCAACTCAACACTTAAATTGTGGACATCCAAGCCAAACTGATGAACATCTGATAAAAGCACATAGACGTCGAAGTCGAGATTTTCTAATATTTTCAAGAAGTACATATTGCGATTTTCAAAATCTTATTTAACCCCTCTCATATCAATACTTCAATCTTTCAATATTTCTTCAACAGAGGGTGTCATATATAAAATAGGAAAAGAAAAAACAAAAACTATGAGGGAAATAAGTGTTAATACCCAAATCACTTGAATCAACCAAGTCTACCAATATTCCCTGACAACGACGCCAAAATATTGATATTGCCCAAGTTATACCTCCTTGTTTTAGGATAAAACGATCGTTGTCAAGAAATAGAACCTAACTAAAATTAGGATGGAACCCACATGGAATACATAGACTTCAGAGAATTCAATTAATGCAATTTGATTGATTAACCTACTTATCTCCCCAAATGGGAAGTCTTGCAATAGCAAATAGAAAAAGTAAACCTAACTAAGACAAGAGTTTCAACAATATGGAGAGAAACTAGGGTATTGTCTTTCCCATAATTTCCTAATTTAGTATCACCGAATAACCTAATTCCTTTCTAGTGTATAACATGGAGGATGGTTAGTTAAGTTCACCAAACCTTTTGGCCCAGGTAAGAGGCAAGTTTCACTATGTGACTTGGCCCATCTCCACTGTGTGCATTACTAAATCCTTACTTATTATTCCCAGTACAACCACCCCTTGGCCCATTTCGGTTGATTAGACTATAACAAATC
This sequence comes from Solanum rostratum, assembly GCA_029948455.1. Taxonomy (NCBI): domain Eukaryota; kingdom Viridiplantae; phylum Streptophyta; class Magnoliopsida; order Solanales; family Solanaceae; genus Solanum; species Solanum rostratum. Next base: position 28,401,430 of record CM057054.1, read on the forward strand.
AATTGAATCCTATTAATTAATCTCTTTCCTATTCATTCCTACCTTGGTCCAGTCAGTAACACTAGGCGGGTTCTAATGTTGGCAACCATCAAAAAACATGCAAAAATGAAGAGAGTTAATTAATACATGCATGCACACTTTCCAAAAATTATGAATTATCCGGCTTTACCTTGTTAGTTCTTCATGGTTAGCACAACCCAAGTTGTGAATTTAGTTACTCATGATTTGTGTAGATACAAGACTTATGTATTGCAATAACATAATAGAGCACTTACAAAATTGAACTAAGCACAAGTAAATCCAAGCTTCAATAAGAATCACAAGAGTATAAGATCAAAGTACAAGTGTTTCTCAAAGCTCTCCAACATTTTTTCTACTCAATCTCACTATTTCTTCTCTCAAACTGTTCAACTCTCTGAAAACTGGAAGAAAAATAACCTAAAAACCTATTTATAATATTTAAAATACAAGTCCTAAAAAAAATAGGATAACTAGGTCGACACACCTCACGAACTGCTTTACTTGCTGTATTGTGTTCCATGACCCGTAATTGATCTCTCGTACATTGTTGCTGCGAAACTGGACCTGTGATCTACAACACCCCTCCACGGCCCATAAAATGTTCTACGGCCCATAGGGGTTTTTGTCTGATGAATATTTAAAAAGTTCTTCTTCTCTAATCCTCACGGCACGAAAAAATGATTTATGAATCATAAAGTAGTCCACGACCCATTTGCATGTTCATAAAACCAACTTCAGAAAACTAGCCCCTCAATGGAATTGTCCACGAGACCACCTTCACGGCCCATAGAATGAACTACGGCGCATAAAGAGTCTCGTATATCACCAAAAAATAGCAACTTCTACATTTTCTTCCCAAAATCAAGGCCAACCCTAGAAGCTTGCAAATAAAGCAAAAAAACACATAAAAACCACTAACATTGCATTGACAACACACAAAATTTCATGTTTTAAGCTCAAAAGTGTTGTATTTTGACAGCAAATCAATTAGATAATTTTAGCATATGTGGTATGAAGAAATGCACGAATAGAAGCAAGATATGAAGGTTTTTCCTAACAAGTGTCGCGTAGCTCCTGAAGATAGCTATGGACGTCTACATACTTATTCGCGAGACTCTACTAGACTCCTCGTTCTTTACTTATGAGCGCAATGAATCTAGAGCTCTGATACAAAACATGCCAGACCCAAAATTGAATCGTAACTAAAGAGAATAAAGTAAATAAAAAACAACCACGACATAAGAACAAAATCCCAACCTAGATTCATAAGTACTAGAGCATCTAAAGAAGTGCGAATAAGTAAATACAACTATCTGAAAGGAAAATACAAACTTGTTTGATAGAGTCTAATATAAAGTCTAGAATAGAAAGTAATACATGAAATCTCAAAAAGCCATGGCGATTCAAAGTCTGAGCCTCACCGCTAAGATCTGGGATAGATAAAGATCTTAAATGGAATAGAATCAACTATTTATGTGGGTCCATGTGCTCGATCTGCAGGGAGAAAACAAAGTAGGGGTGAGCACACCGAAGTGTACCTAGTAACCGACTAGGTAAGAGAAATTCAATAAGCATGTTAACTAAGAGTCTCTACCACCGACATCACAAGGTTAGTACACAATATAAACATAAATAGGAACAATTAATGATAGTAAATGCAATCAATGATGCAATACATATGAAGTTTATGGATGCAATGGCATTGCAAACCATGTATGAGGTGGAATCACAACTGTTGCATGGCCGATGTACACATCTATCAAGCCGAAGCTACCAGATAGAATCAGGAGGAATCGTAAGCCATGTATACAAATATCTCAAGGTGTCATAGGCCATAAACAGAAGTATCTCAAGGTATCACAGTCCCCATACTGAAGTATCTCAAGGAATCACAAGCGTTATACTATTATGTCTCAATGTATCATAATATCTCAAGTGGTAAAGATGCAATAAGATGTGTGCATAACAATGCAACCATTACAAGAATGAGAATGTACATACCGATGCAACCAGTCAAGTATAAGTTATGTGCATTCCAATGCAACCTTTCAAGTACGAGTATGTGCATGCCAATACAACAAGTCAAGAATTTATGTAATAGCAATATCAATGTCAAATGATATGTACAATAGCCACCACATCAAAAGGGCTAATCAAGTACATCAACTAGTACCACAATACCATCAATACATCTCATATCATTACTCTCTTCTCAATAATCAAAATGTCAATGAATCCAGACTCCGCAAGTCCCCAATTAAGCTCATAAATCACAAATTTATCACAAATATCATCAATTTACGACAATATTATCCATATGCTATCACAAGTCTCGTATATCACAATAAAATCCAAAATTATCTCAATTCTCATGATCTCATCTAAATTTATCAATAGGATCACTATTTCCTCAAATTTCGGTATACCCGGTATCACATTTCCATCAAAATTTTATCATAACATCCTATTGACTCATAAATCAATCTCAATTATATAATTATCACATGAACATGTCCAATAACTCAAATCTACTTCCAACAAGGTTAGTCGAACCTACCTTAATGATGAAACCACAAACGAATAAGCTTTCAGTCTTCTAAAACCATCCAAAGATCCATGAATCGAACAATCGCTACCAAAAATAGATGATACGCATCAAGAGATGAATTTTGATATCCATATTGGCATAAATTAGGCTTAGAGGTAAAATGATCAAAATAAGGGGTAAAATTTGAAGTTCCTAAATGTGGAAATTGACTTGAAAATCAGATTTCAAACAAAAATGGAGCCTATGGGTGAAAATCTCACTAAAATCAAGTTCAAATCAAATGAGAAATCTCCATTTAATGTTTTGAAATCATAGACTAAAACTCCCCAATTTTGGATATTCAAAATCATGAAATTCAAGTCAAAATCAAGATAAGAGTCATGAAAATTAATACAAATGATGTTACACTTACCCAAAAGAATGCTCCAAAAATCTTCATAAAAAATTGCTCCAAAAGCTTGAAATATTTGAAAATAGAGTAAAAATGACAGCTCTCGGATTTTAAAAACTGAACAAACATAACACTCCGCGAACGCGGAGGAGAAAATGACAAAAGACCTCTGCAAATGCTGGGGCTAATCCGTGAATGCGGAGAAGGAACACAGGACCACCATCTAGTACTTTTCAAATGAAGAGATCATTACGCGAACGCAGAGAACAGGTACACTATAGCTCCGCGAATGCGGAGAAGTTACTAGATGCAATAGAACTCAAATTTATTAGCACAACACAAATACCACCAATACTCGATACGGAGCCTCAAAAATCATTTAGAATCAAAATTTCACAAACCAAACATGTATCCATACCAAAAACAGCGATCCAAAATCATTAGAATTCAATTTCGAGGTCTCTTCAGCAGAATAATCAATGAAAGTAAATTAAGCTAGTTAAATACTCAAAATACAAAAACTGCCATCAACAACTCCAAAAAATATCACTAGACCATTTACACTATTAGTTTTACCATCCACAACTACTGGAACTGTACGAATTTTTATCCGAGCTTTCGAAATATGAATGGTCACCGAAGCCGAACTTTGGCTCTAAAAACAACTAAAAAGTCAACTTTTGGCCTAAAAACTTCATTTGAACTCTCAATTTAGTTTTATAGCTTTTTCTAGACCAGATTCAATGTTTCAGACCTAATGGAATCAATGAATTTTTTTCCGACACCCGAAACTCAAAATTGTACAAAAACTCACTTCTTCAACAACTCAAGCTTCCAAAAATGTCAAAACTCATGTTTTCAACTGTTAAAACACAGGATTTTAGTTCCAACAATACAGATAGTTTAAAATAGTTCCAAAGCAACTTACTAAAGGGTGAAATAGTAATTTTCATAGATGAGCTCAAAAATGACACATAAGGTCATTACAAAAAATGGTATCCTTATATTTTGAAGTCAACCATATCAAAAATAGTTTTTCGCATGTTTTCACACTTTCTAGAAGTATTTGCAACCTCTCCACATCGCAGACATAATCCATTTTAGTGTAAAACTGACCTAGAATAATACCATGGCTAAAACAGGGGAAATTAAACTTTGCGCAAAAATGAACTTTGGTGGAACATGTTCGTGTTGCGGTCCTATTTCACCATAGTTCAAAAAACTTTCAAATTTTCAAATTTGAGTAAAGAAAAGTGGACATATCCCTAAACCCATATATATAGGAATACTAAACATTTCACCACTTTTAGGTATAAAATCACTCTCTAAACCCCTAAAATCCTCCCCTAGCTCTCCCAAATTCCTCCACCAAATTCTATCAAGTTTCTAGGATTTCTGTTTCTCCAATTAAAGGCCAAGAACCAAGGTGATTCCCCAAGTTTCTTCAAATCTTCATCATCAATCTCAAGAAATCAAGGTAAGTGGGTTCTTCATCCATAGGTTCTTCCACTCATGGAGCCCCCAGACCTTTTTCCTTCAATCCTTCAAAATTTAAAGTTGTTTTTAATGGGTATTTTCTATTACTCCTAATATGTATGATTTATGTTGAGAATCTTTACCTATTGAATGAAATTGCATAAATTCCTTCAAGGATTTACTATTATGAACTATCGTACAATATTCAAATTATGAATGTTATGATACCATAATATACTATAAAGTTAATAATTTTATAAGATGAATTTCATGTTCCCACATTTATGTTTTGAAAGATGATATGAATGATTGTGGTTGATTATCTTGAGAATGATTTGAGTTAATAAGTCTTACCACATTTATGCATAGTCTTCTTGAGTTGCATGATTTGAAGCTTACATGCATTAAACCCACCCAATTTTCAAATTAATTTTTCTAATGAAGTGTGATTTACCTATTAAGAAATTCTATGAAAGTTATAAAGTATTTTTTATTCCTCTTATGAATGTGAAGTTAGTGAAAGGAAAATTCTCACCAAAAGAATGGATCCTCTTGTGATAAGGACAATTCTGACTTGATGGATCATAACTTATAAATTACTCCTACTACAATGATGCAATGTTTATATGCTTATAAATGTATACAGTTATGCTTATGTGTGTCAAATGTATTCCATCGGAATGACTTAGCACCAAATAGGGCATTGAGGTGGAGTTTTGTAAAGAAATCCTAGTAGCAACCCTTTGTCTCATTAACTATGTGCCACCATAGGAGCACTTGTGGGTTAGGCTAGAGGATCCACATAGGCCATAATAATGATTAAAGATGCTTTCTTACATTGACAGAGTTTCGTCTGGAAAGTGGTCTCATCATGCTAACTAGGGGGTTTGGTTGGATTCCACGTAAAAGCTCGCATGATCTTATATGTCAGTTACGATCTCTTCCCACATATGTGTGCTTTACCATGAAGTTATTTTTTACCATCCATGAATGTTTCGACTAAGGCATTGATTATTCATGTCATATTGAGCTTATTGTTCTTGTATATGTTTAAGCATCTTGTATATCATGGCTTATAATCTCTTGTTGCATTGCATCCCACATACTAGTGCATTCAAAGTACTAACACGTGTTGTTTTCTTAAATAATCTAACATGTAGGGACAAGAGTTCCTATCCATCCATCTCCTCGTGGCTTGTGCGATCTCTTGAAGACTAGTTTGTGGTGAATCCTCCATTCTAAGGACAAAAACCATTTTTCTATGTTTCTATGTTAAGACTTTACCTTCTTATTGTCTACTTTTGAGGGTGAGTTCAGGATATATCTCGGCCCCCATCCTACTCATGACTAGAGGTGTTGTTAGATACTTATGCTATGTACTTACTATCTCATGTTTACACTTTCATGGAGACTTATCTTTTAGTCCCTATCCTATGTATGTTGATATTTCCTATTTTCATTATGAGATGATGAATTCCTAAGTCCCTATTCCCCATAGAGTGCGCCCCGTGTTCCCTTTCCCTTAGTATTGCTTGATGAGATTGAATAACAGCAAGTCCCTTACCCCTTTTCCCATAGCTTGCATCCTAAGTCACGAATCCCCTTAGTTTGCACAATTAATGCTTAAATCATGTTCAGTAACTAAGGATGTATTTATGTATGCTATGAGGCTTATTTTGGGGTACCCTTGTGTTCCCCATTCTCCATGTCACTCCTAAGCCCTTGGCTATGTCGTGACAGCATAAGAACTATTTGTAGATTCTGTTGCAAATATTCAGAGATTGGCAATTTTTTTCAAAGTTTAGCAAGTGTGAGATTCGGCTAAGAGGGGTGCCTTTTCTTGGCCACATTATTCTGGGTAATTGTATTAGACTTTATCCAAATAAGATGGAGGTAATGAAGAATTATCCTAGAACATTTCTCCATTCAATTTTTAGGAGCTTTTTGGATTTGGCCAAATACTATAGAAGATTTGTTGAAGGGTTTTCATCCACTACCTCTCCTTTGTCTAAGTTGACCCAGAAGAAGGTGAAATTACAATGGACCAATGAATGTGAGAAAATTTTCCAAATTTGAAAGATTGTCTCACTTTGGCTTCTATTTTAACATTGCCTGAAGGTCCGAATAGTTCTGTTATTTACTGTGAGGCCTCATATAGGCTTGGGTTGTGTGTTGATACAAAATGGAAAAGTCATTGACTATGCCTCAAGGCAATTGAAGGTGCACCAAAGGAACTATCCAAGCTATGATCTTGAGTTATTGGCTATTATATTTGCACTAAAGATTTGGTGACATTATCTCTATAGGGTGCATGTTGATATATTCATCGATTACAAGAGTTTTCAGTATATGTTTAGCCAATGGGATTTGAACCTTAGGCAAACAAGGTGTTTGGAGTTTCTAAAATATTAGGAAATGAGTCTAATGTATCATCCCAGTAAAGCAAATCATGTGGCCGATGCATTGAGTAGAACATCTATGGGCAGCGTTACACGTGTTGATAATGGAAAGAAAAAGCTAGTTGAGGAAGTGCACTGTTTGGCTCATTTTGATGTAAGGTTGAGTAGCTTGAATAGTTGTGGTGTACTTGCACAAACTGGGCCGGAAATTACTTTTATATCAGAGATTAAAGCAAAACAAGACATGGATTCTACTTTGGTTAAATTGAAGAAGTCGGTGGTTGATAAGAAGGTAGAGGTTTTCTCTCAAGGGGGAGATGGAGTGTTTTATTACGAAGGGAAGTTGTGTGTCCCTAAGGTAGATGGTCTATACGAAAAGATACTTGATGAGCATTATTCAAAATATTCTATTTATCAAAGATCTACAAAGATGTGTAGAGATTTGAAAGAGGTGTATTTGTGGAAATGTTTGAAGAAAAACATAGCAAGGTGTGTAATGGGGTGTGTAAATTGCCAACATGTGAAGGTGGAACAACAAAGATCAAGTTCTTTGGCCCGAAATATTGAGATACCTACTTAGGAATGAGAGAAAAGGTATATGGACTTCATCACGGGTTCGCCAAAGACTATGAAGTAATTTGACTCAATATGGGTGGTTATTGATAGAATGACAAAAGCATCCTAGTTTTTGTCGGTGAAGACTTCTTATGCTACCGAGACTATGCTAGAGTTTAGTCAAAGAGTTTGTAAGGTTGCACGGGGTACCATTATCAATTATATCCTATTGTGGTGCTAAATTTACGTCACATTTTTAAAGGTTTTTCAAAAAGGGCCTTGGTATAAATGTGAATCTAAGTACCACATTTTTTCTCAAAAAGATGGACAAGTCAAAAGGGCAATGCGAACATTGGAAGATATGATAAGAGCATGTGAGTTTAATTTCAAAGGTGGTTGGGATAATCACCTACCTCCTATTGAATTTTCTTACAACAAGAGTTTCCATTCGAGTATCGATATGGCACCGTTAAAATCTCGTATGAAAGGCGGTGTAGGTCCCCAGTGGGATGGTTCAAAGTTGTAGAAATGTGCTTGATTGGACGAGATTTGGTGCTTGATACTATAGAGAAGTGATGGCCATAAGGGAAAGATTTGGGGCTTCCCAAAGTCATCAAAAGTCATATACTGATGATAGAAAAAGAGACCTTGTGTTTGATTAAGGTGATTGGGTGTATTTGAGGGTTTCATCTATGAGAGGAGTAATGCATTTTGGTAAGAAAGGATGTATTGAGTCCTAGAATATGTGGGACCTAATGAGATTATGAAAGGTATGGGAAAAGTAGCTTATGAGCTATATTATCCTATGGAGTTAGATATGGTTCATCTGGTGTTTCATGTGTCAATATTGAAGAAATTTATGGGTTGTGAGACCCCTTTTTCTCGTCTTCCATAATATAAAGAGTGTGGCATAATATATAAGGTGCATATGATTTTACATAGTACCAAAGTATAATAAAGTCTTCAAATGGGTGGTAATATCAAGGACGTAAAATTTTAGGTCAAAGGAATCCCCTAAACACATAGTCGAGATTAAAAAAATAGCCCGAGTGGCATCTTGCCTTTTTCAAAAGGTTTAAATTAAGTTACACTTTTTAGATGGGACTAAGAGTGTATACTTTGATAGAAATGTATTGTTAAGGGGAATTTAAATAGCACAATGGTTATATTTAAAGTTTTGGAGTCAAGAAAGTTGCGACATAAAGGTTGGCCAAAGTTACCGTAAGCTTCTTTAAGAAATCTTTATTAAATTTTTGTCAAATATCTCTGACCATATCTACAAAAATATAAAGATTTAGACAGGACATGAGCTATCACATCAAAATTCTATGAGTCTAGTTTGCAAAGCATAAAGTCGCGCATCAAACCGACTTTGGAATAAAAAGTTATGACAGTTTTACCGAGAATGCCCGAGCAGTAAAACCATGTCGCAGACTGGGTCAGGTCAAGACCACTCATAAGTCAGCTAATCCGTCATTATAAAGCTCCAAACAGTTTATTTCTGTTCTAAAACAGTTAGGGAACTGAAGAGAGTTCTCCCACAAGGTCCATGAGCGACTTAGGTAAGTTTTCATGATTTTACCATCAAAATTCACCCCTGTGCCTAGAAATGCATGCCTTACATATCGCAATTGTTTTCCCCTCCTATTAGCTATGTTTGGAGTTAATTTTAGAAGGTGAAAATTGGGCCATTTTTCTAGTTATTCTAGCCATATATCTGTTTTGTTCAGTTAATAATCATGGGGCTCTTTTATAATTGGTTTTACAAAGTTTTACGTACAATTCATCGCCTTAAGGCCAAATGAAAAATTTGTCAATTTATTCTCAATTATGGGATTTTTATAGGTGGGTATAAGTTGTGTATATATACTGGTTGCAAAGCTTAGGACATACGGAACAACTTTTGTGAGAAACTTTCGGGATTTGGACGCCCGTTGGAAAGGTATGTTAAGGTAAGCTATGTCCCTCCTTTTAGTAGAAAATCTGAGAAATTCTCAAAGATCAAGTGTGATATTTTACTATCCTTTTGTTTAAAAAACCTTTTGTAAAAGGCATTGGGATTGTAGCCAAATTATTTTCGTGATGATATTAGGTTTTTGCATTTCATTTGTTTGCTTAAAACTAGACATTCAGTATGTGTGTGTGTATATATATATAAGAGAGAGAGAGAGAGAGAGAGAGAGAGAGAGAGAGAGAGAGAGAGAGAGATTTTCCTGACTACCTGTCCATATGTTTGAGGTGTTTCTCCTCTTTGTGTTGTGTCACTAAAAATAAAGGCAGATTATGAGGGGAATGTAGTAGTCATAATCAGTCCTTCTTCATCCTAGTACCATATTTGAAGAACTTAAAATATAACACATTGATTTCCAATAATCTCTAGTGTAATGCTCATGTTTAAACTACTAAGGCACTTGATATTTTTAAATGCTTTATTTTACCAATTGGCATGGAACCAAGTAAGTATTATGTGAAGCACCTTTATGAACATTTTCAAAGTTAAGTTTTCATTCTAAATGTTCATTAACTTTTCAAACTTATTCGGAAGACATATAACATTCCACGAGTCATACGTAAATACTACGAAAGTGATTACAATGTTATGAGAATAAGTATAACAATGAGCTAAGATTGACTAAATTCTTGTTATGGCCTACTTTATGCATTCAATATTCATATCATACATAGAATGTTATGCATGGACTTTAGGCTATAATAGGAGGTATGTTTCCCAAATTATTTTATATATATAGATAAAGATATAGATATATATAGATATATATTATAAATATGACCACAGGTTGGCAAATATGATGCTAGTTAGCTACCGAAAAGGACCACCATTGCTAGAATTTGGTTGCGTATGTCATGCATTAACATCTATATATATATGTGTGCGTTCATGACATGCAATTACTCGAGCATACCATGCATATTTGATCACTAGGAGGTTGAGTGTTGGCCATGAAGGTTAGCTGCGTTTTGTTACAAGTGGTATTTCTATTACCCTGTTTACTACAATAATTTATTATTTTACTTTCTACCTTACATACCAGTACATGTTTATTCGCACTGATATTCTGTTGTCTGGGGATGCTGCATTTGGTTTCATGCGTGCAGATTCATATAGGGATTATGGTTGATCCCGCCACTAGGAGCCTACTCTTGTTGTGAGTTGGTAAGCTCCACCTCTTCCTGGAGCTTTCATAGAATGCCTACTTTTTATTTTAAAGTTGGGTAAGGTTGGGGTCGTGTCCCGGCGGTGTTACTGACACTCTTAGAGGCTATTATGGACATGATATTTTAGGTTGGTTCTTTTGTAGCTTTCAGTCTATAGCTTTAGATTTGGCATGTCTATATATGTGTGCGCACTTGTACCCCTCTATTTGCAGCCTCGTTGGCTAGCTAGTACTTTATCATGTTGGTTTCTCTACCTTGGCGTATATAAGTTATTGTTGATAGGTGATGGCCTAGATGGTCCAGGCTTAGGTTTTCAAGCGTTATGCTTCCCGATCCTTTGGCCGCTAGTCTTGTTAGCTAGCATGTTTAGTGGCTTACTCGACCAATGACGGTATCGAGTGCCAGTTGTGCCTCCCCTCCTTTTTTATGGCGTGACAAACATGGCATCAGTGTAGGTCATGTCCTAGCAAATTCAAAAGGTCGTGTCTAGTAGAGTCTTCTTTATGAGTGTATTGTGCACCACATTTATAATCATGATGCTATGAGGCATGTAGGGATGGTTACAATTTTTTCAATTAATAGATCGTGCTATAGAGCAATGCTATAGGAAGATATGAAATTTAAATCGTGCTTTTTGGTTTTTCATTTAACAGGTTGTTTATATATAAAAGATGGCACGGCGTAAGATAGGTATGGATCCAAGAGAAGGTACCATTCGTTCCTTGTTGGGTCAAGGGGATACATTCCCTGTTAAAGAACATAAGGAGTCTCTAGTACCCATTGTACCAGCTTCACCAGTACCTGTGGTGGCCCGAGGAGATCCAGTACCCCCAGCCCCACCAGAGACCAGGGAGCAAGGGATATGGGAAGTAGTTCAGCTACTGACTAGTATGGTTTATTCATGAGAGACAACTAGAGGTATGAGTAGACGCTAGAAGGGATGAAATAGATAGCTAGAAGGTATGAGAGTTTCTTCACTTGGCCTCTCCTGTATATATGGGATCCAGTCTCACTGAGGATCCTCGGGACTTTATAGACCATATTTATAGAGTATTTGGGGTGATGCATGCATCCTCACTAAGGCTTTAGAGTTGGCTTCTTTTGGACTATGTGATGTAGCAATATTATGGTATGAGGCGTGGGAGATATCTAAAGGGCCTAATGCTCTGCTAGTAGAGTGAGAGGACCTTTTTGAGGCATTTCTATCCCATTACTTGCCACGATAGATTTGGGAAGTCCACCTTGGCTGGTTTATCAATCTGAGGCAAGGGGATATGAGCATAATGGAGTATTGCCTTAGGTTTAAATCTTTGGCTAGGTATGCACCAGATATTGTACACACCATATGCGTCAGAGTTCATTGTTATTTGGATGGTTTGGGTAATCATTTGATTAGAGACTGTAGGATAGCATCTATAAACAATAATGTAGATGTCTCCTGTATACAAGATTTCACTCAGACTATAGAGGGTCTTTCTCATCGAATTTGAGATACCTACAGAGATAGGAAGCTGAATAAGAGGGATCATACTATGGGGTCTTACATGGAGCCATGGGGTGATTTTAGGCCCCCATTTAATTGATATCCACCATGGTCAGTGGATAGTAATTTGGCACAAATGCAGGGCCAATGATTTGATTATTATTCAGTCGAGACCAAGACAGAGTTCAGGTCAACCTGAGAGCTGTAATAAGAGCGTTCTGCACAAATGAGACAGCCTACTCCTCAATGTACACAATGTTATAAGATTCACACTGGACAATGTCGGAAGAGTTTAGGTGCATGTTACCATTGTGGGCAGACAAGACATTATATTAGCTAGTGCCCATGGTTAGGTAGAGATTCAGCAACTCAGCCTTGAGGGTTCGCAACATCCTCTTCATCCTTAATACGTGCTCCCCGACTAGGTCCACAGTCAACTCAGGCTTATGGTAGGGAGAGAGATAAATAAGACAATTTAGGTTCTACTGGTGGCAAAGATCACTTCTATACACTCATAGGCCGACAGGATTTAGAGGCATCACCAGATGTGGTCACAGGTATATTGATGATACATTCTCATGGTTTTTATGCACTGATAGATCCTGGATCTACATTTTCATATATTACTCCGTTTATTACTAGTAAGCTTGATATGAGACCTGAGTTATTACTGTCAGTTGAGGTATCTATGATAGTTGGCTACTCAATTATAGCTAGTCATGTCTATCGAGGTTGTATGATGTTAGTTTATCAGCGTCCAACCTCTACTGATTTAATTGAATCAATTATGCTAGATTTTGATATCATTATGGGCATTGATTTGTTTGTAGCTTGTTATGCTAATATCACTTGTCCTGCAAAGCTGCTCCGCTTTCATTTTCCAGATGAGCCTATACTAGAGTGGAAAGGTAATGTTGCCATGCCCAAGAGTAAGTTCATTACATATCAGAGGGCTCGAAAGCAAATTTCTAAAGGTTGCATGTACGATCTAATTCATACTGGGATATAAATGATGAGCCAGCGTCCCTTAAGTTAGCCTTTATTGTGAATAAATTCCCAATGGTATTCCCAGATGAGTTTCTAGGAATTACCCATGAAGGGTAAATCGATTTGATTATAGATTTTCACCACGAAAGCAACCTATATCCATTCCTTCCTACAAAATAGCTCCTGAAGAGCTAAGGGAATTAAAGGAACAACTAAAGGTCTTGCTTGATAAAGGCTTTATTAGGATAAGTACATCTTCATAGGGTGCATAGTGCTCTTTGTTCGAAAGAAAGATGGATCTTTACGGATGTGTATCGATTACAGACAGGTAAATAAAGTCACTATCAAGAATACGTATCTCTTCCAGGGATTGATGACTTGTTCGACTAGTTGCAGGGCAAACAATGCTTTACAAAGATTGACTTGCGATATGATTACCACTAGCTGCGAGTCAAGGATGTTGAAATTACAAAAATAGCAGTTAGGATGAGGTTTGGCAATTTCGAGTTCTTTATCATGTCATTCGAACTTACAAATGCCCTAGGAGGTTTTATGGATCTAATAAATTGAGTCTTTAGTTAGAAGCTAAGCAATATAGACAACTTACGAGCAATATTACAGACTCTCCAAGACAACAAGTTATATGCTAACTTATCTAAATATGAATTTTGGTTAACTTTTGTAGGTTTTCTTGGTCTTGTTATTACTGGTGATGGTATAAAGGTCAATGGCCAAAAGATTGAAGTTGTGATGGCTTGGTCGAGACCCTTGAATCCGATAGAGGTCCTTAGCATTTTGGGCTTGGAAGGATATTATAGGAGGTTTGTTGAGGTATTCTCCTCTAGCTCAACACCATGACAAAATTGACACATAATGCATCTAAGATTCAGTGGACTAAAGCATGTGAATAGTGTTTTCAAGAGCTTAAAAAAGCTTACTACCACACCATCTTGACTCTTCCGAATGGTACCAAAGGCCACGTTATATATTGTTATGAGTCGAGAGATGGCCTAGGTTGTGTTCTTATGCAGCGTGTAGGGTTATCACATACACTTCAAGACAGTTGCGGAAACAAGAACAAAACTATCCTATCATGATCTTGAGCTTGCCAAAGTCATTTGTGCCCAAAGAATATGGTAGTATTATCTATATGGGGTTCATATTGATGTTCTTACAGACCACCCGTGTAACACCCATAATGTTTTAAGCTTGAAAAACTGAAAGAATGGAATTTTGCTAATGGTTTGATCTTACGAGCCAGTCTACGACCCGTAGAATGAACCACAGGTCGTAAGTTGGTTCGTGGAATGCGCCCAATGAAAATGGGAAATTAAAGTATTTCTTGAAGATGATTTATGTGTTATCAGGACTGACGATATGAGAAACCACGGCCCATCAATAGGTTTCGTAGAAAAAGGCCCTGAAGAACCTAAATTTTCTATGTATTGAACCACTTTACGAAAGGACCTACGACACATAAGTGAATCCATGGGTCATCCTATATGTTCGTAAGCGGGAAGCTACAAATTCCAAAGACCATACTTTTGTAGATCCACGACCCTTAGGAAGGGTCTGGTTAACGGTTCTGGAAATTTTAATGAAGGGAGTTTTTGACATTTCCAATTCACCTAAGTCCTAAACTATGTCATTTTGGCTGCCCTAAATGACTTAACCGACCTAGCCCTTATAAAACCTATTCCTAATTCATTCAAAGCCTTAAATCCTCAAATTTCTCTCATGGATTCTCAATATTTCTCTTTCTAAATAAAGGATTCTATTAAAGCTAAATCTTGCAGATTTGACTAAAGATTTCCATATTGTCTTCTTCAATTCTAAAGATTCTACTTAAGGTATGTAGGGCTCCATCATTGGATTAGTTTCAACCATGAAGCCCAATCCAAAACCTTCTTTTTATCAAAGTTTTAAAATGATTTCTTCTGGGCTTTTAAGCCATGATTCCTAATGCATGGATTATGATTTCTCTATGATGATTACAACTATTTATGCATGAATTATGATGAATTTCATGATGTATATGGTTTTAAATCAAAATTATGTGATTTCAAATATGCATGATTAGGGATTAATGACCTGATGTGAGTTTCTTCATCAATGATCCAATTTGATTTTAATTGAACGTTTGCTCTATGAATCCTATCCAATTGTATGATATTTACTCAATTGTCTATGGACCCACACTTATCCCTAGTCTCTTATGATGAAGCTATGAATTTTCTAACTACAAATTAAAGTATGAAAATCCATGTTTTAAGTGATGATGATGATGATGTTATGAAAGCTATGATGATGCTATGATAAAGAGGGTGATGAAAGCCCAAATATTTATTATGATGTTAAGATAGGAATGTTTACCCGCACCATGATTAAAAGCAAACTAGAGAGATTATTCGTACGACATGATGTTTTCTAGAAAATAATGATGACTTATGAATTATGAAAGTATGAGTTTAATAAAGTATGAACTATGTTGAAAGCTATGTATATGTATGATTTATGTATCTATGGGATATGACTTAGCATTGAGAGGGCTTTGGCAGATACCATAGCTTTAATTGACACTCATCCTGCTAGGATAGAGTTTAACGAATGGGGTCAAATGATGGTTTTTACCATTCTAAGATAGATCCTATAGGGTGAGGATCAAGTCTACCTTGGAAAAGTAGACTTCTCTTAGCTTGATATAGAGTGAACATCAAGATTCCATATAATAGTCTGCATGGTCTTTTATATGGGTTATGATTTTATTCCCACATATGTATGTTAAGGTTATAAAAGAATTTTATGACGCTTCTCCCCATGATTTTAAACTTGCATGCTCTTGCATATAGTTTCCCTTTTCTATTGATTATGACAATGCATATTGATATTATTGTGATGTCACTTGATTTATGGCATACCTACATAGTAGATTCCTCGTACTAACACATACTTTTTTGCCTACATGATCTAACTATGTAGGGTAGACGACGAGGAGATAATTCCATTCTGTGGCTAGATTCAGATTTCAAGCTTAAAGACCTATTGGTGAGTTCCCATGCTTTGGGAATATGTCCCTTTCTGATACTTTCCTTTATGTTGAGACTTTATTATTTTTATTATTTGATATAATCCTGAGGTGAGCTAGTGAGCTAGTGAGCTATGTGCTAGCCCCCGCTAAGATCTATGATGTAAAGGCATGATTTGGACCGAAAGGATTGATGTATAATCTCTCATAGGAACTATGACATTCTTACTTATATGTAATTTTGCTTACCTATTCTCTACTGTATGTTTATATCACCATATGAATGCTTATGGTATGAACACGCGGCTTGGATGGGATGCCTTCGGGTGTCACAATTGTCGTGTCACGACTAAGACTTAGGTTCACGCCATGACCAAAATGGTATCAGAGCCCAAGGTTTGAAACTATCATAGGGAATCCAACATTTCACGATTAGAGTCTTATTCATTAGTGTGAAGTGTTCCACATCTATGAAGGGGAGGTTATTAGACATTTTAGGAAAACTTCATTTCTTTAATACTCTATGTCGCACTGTCAAAGCTTTTGTATCCTAATGCTTTTCCCTTGGTGTTTTCAGAAATAGCTCTACGACATTCTCCAACCCCTAAGGAAATGATGTTAATGCAAACCAAGTTCTTCTAGCTCCCCAAGTCTCTCAAGCAGACCAAGTGTCTAATGATGAGTTTAGAGTCGCAATCACTATGTTGGCTCAGGCCTTTGCTTCTCCAAAGACTCCTACTCTGGCTTCGAGGATATATGATTTTGCTAGGATGAATCCCCCAGAATTTCACGAATCGATGGTGGATGAGGATCCATAATTGTCCAATGATGAGATGTATAAGGTGGTGGTGATTACGGGTGAGTCTTCTAAAGAGAAGGTTGAATTGGCGGCTTATCAACTCAAGGGAGTTGCTCAAGATTTGGTTACTCAATGGAAGTCTGAAAGAGTTTATGAAGGTGCTATTGATAGGTAGATGTTTAAGGCCAATTTCCTTGATCTTTTTTCCCATTTGAGCTAAGGGAAGCTAAGGTGATGGAATTCATGAACCTGAAGCAATGTGGCATGAGTGTGAGAAAGTATGCCCTCGAGTTTATTAAGTTGTCCAAATTTGCTCCTTCCTTGGTAGCCGACTCAAGGGCCCGCACAAATATATTCACTTTGGGTGTGTCTGACTTGTTAAAGATGGAGTTTAAGGCCGTCATTCTCATTAAGGAAATGGATATCTCTAGACTCATGATATATGTTGAACAACTGGAGAGTAAGAATTTGCAAAAGATGATGACAAGGGAGTCCAAGAGGGCTCGATATGATGATGGATCTTCTTATGGTAAGCATGATGGTGGTCGATTCCACCAAGGATAAGGATCTTCTAAAGGCTCTCCTTAAAGGTTTGATAAAGAGAAAGAGTCCAATCCAAAGGCTCAAGATAATGTTGAGAAAGGTGGTGTGAATCCTCCTAGGTGTCGCAAGTGTGGGAGGAACCATGTTGGTGAATGCTTGAGAGGTACTTATGCATGCTTTAGTTGTGGAAAGATGGGACATAAGATCTTCGAGTGTCTTAATATGGCTAATAAGGGTAAAGAAGGGCGTCCACAAGGTCAAGTAGCTTAAACAAGGCAAGTGCAACAAGGTGCCCAAGCTCAAGATAGTGGTCTACGGGGTAATAGATTATATGTTTTCCATACAAGACAAGAGGTTGATGAGGCTCCTAATGTGGTTATCGGTATGTTAAAATTCTTTGATCATGATGTATATGCTTTGCTTGTCCCCGTGCCAATATGTTTTTTGTTACTCCTTACCTTGCAATAAAGTTTGATGTGTCTCCAAAAGTTTTATTAGAGCCTTATTCGGTCTATCCTCCTATTGGTGAGTAAATCCTAGCCAAGAAAGTCTATAGAAATCTTCTTGTGTCAGTCTTACATAAAGTCTTCCCATGTGAACTAATTGAGCTTGATATGAGCGATTTTTATGTCATTCTTGGTATGGATTAGTTGCATGCATCCTATGCCTCTATTGATCGTAGAACCCGTAAGGTCACATTCCAAGTCCTAATAAGCCTATTCTTGAATGGAAGGCAACCAATTTTGTGTTTAAAGAGAAGTTTGTCTCTTATATGAAAGCTATGAAAATAATTTACAAAGGTTGTCTATGTTATGTTTTTGGGGTCATGGATGTGGAGTCTCATGTTCCTATCTGGCTTTGGTCCCCATAATAAATGAGTTCCTGATGCTTTTCCCGACGATTTAACCGATATTCCTCCCATAAGGGAAATTAATTTTGGTATTGATCTCTTTCCCGACACCCAACCTATTTATATACCTCCATATTGAATGGCCCCAGTGGAGTTGAAAGAATTGAAGGAAAAATTATAGGAATTGCTAGATAAAGGGTTCATAAGGCCTAGTGTGTCACCATAGGGTGCTCTTGTATTATTTGTAATTAAGAAGCATGGTTCACTTTAAATGTGTGTGGATTATTGACATTTGAATAAGGTAACCATAAAAAAAAGTATCAACTCCCCAGGATCGATGACCTATTTCATTAACTACAAGGTGCAAGCTATTTTTCTAAGATAGATCTCTGGTCTAGGTATCACCAACTGTGGGTGAAGGAAGATGATATTCAAAAGATGGCATTTAGAACTCGGTATGGCCATTTTGAAATTTTTGTTATATCATTTGGACTAACAGATGCCCCTACTACTTTAATGAACTTGATGAGCAGGATCTTCAAATCGTACTTGGACGTGTTTGCGGTAGTGCTCATAGATGATATATTGGTTTCTTCGCTGCATGTAAAGGAGCATGAAGACTATTTGAGGATTTTGTTGTAAACATTGAGAGATAGACAATTGTTTTCCGAGTTTAGCAAGTGTGAATTTTCGCTAAGAGATGCGGCTTTTCTTGGTCACGTTATTTTGTGTCATGGTATTAGAGTTAATCCAAAGATAACTAACGATTTAAAGAATTGGCCTAGACCATTATCTCCATTCGATATTAGAAGATTTTTGGGTCTGGATAGATATTATGGACGGTTTGTTGAGGTATTTTCCTTTATTGCTTCTCCTTGACAAGGTTGACCCAAAAGAAGGTAAAATTATAATGGTCCAATGAATGTGAGAGGAGTTTTTAATTGTTAAAGGATTGTCTTACATCAGCTCCCATTTATACATTGCTAGAAGGTCTGGATGGTTATGTGTTGTATTGTGGTGCCTCAAATATAGGCTTGGGTTGTGTATTGATGAAACATGGAAACGGCATTGCCTATGCTTCAAGACAATTGAAAGTGCATGAGAAGAACTATTTGACACATGATCTTGAGTTGTTGGTTGTTGTGTTTTCATTAAAGATTTGGCGACATCACCTCTATGGGATACATGTTGACATATTCACCGATCATAAGAGTTTGGAATATGTGTTTAGAAATAGGGATTTGAATTTAAGGCAAATAAGATGGTTGGAATTATTGAAGGATTATGACGTGAGTGTGATGTATCACCCTGGCAAGGCTAATATTATGGCCGATGTATTTAGTAGAGTGTCTATGGAAGCATGGCACATGTTGAGAGTGGAAATAAAGAGCGGGTCAAAGAATTTCATTGTTTGGCTTTTTAGGTCTACAACTGAATAACTTGAGTAATGGTGATGTGCTGGTACCAAATGGGGAGGAATCATCTATGATGGAAGAAGTTAAAGCAAAAGAAGGCATGGATCCTACCTTAGTTGAATTAAAAAAGTTGTTGGCTGATAAAAAGGTAGAGGTCTTTTCACAAGGGGGGATGGAGTATTGCGTTACCTAGGGCAATTGTGTGTACCCTATATGGATTGACTAAGGATGAAGTTACTTGATGAAGCTCTTAACTCCAAGTATTCTATTCATCCAGGATCCACCAAGATGTCTAGGGATTTGAGATAAGTGTAATGGTAGAACGGCATGAAAAGGACATAGCAAGGTGTGTGATAGGATGTGTAAATTGTCAACAAGTAAAAGTGGAACACCAAAGACCTGGTGGTTTGACTCAAGATATTGAGATAACAACTTGGATATGGGAGGAGCTTAATATGGATTTCATCTCAGGTTTGCCAAAGACTAGAAAGCACTTTGACTCGAGATGGGTGATTGTGGATAGAATGATGAAGACAGCCCACCTTTTTCCAGTAAAGACTTCTTACGGTACCGAGGATTATGCTAAGTTCTATATCTATGAGTTGGTGAAGTTACATGGGGTACCACTGTCCATTATATCAGATAGAGGTGCTCAATTTACTTATCATTTTTGGAAGTCATTCCAAAAAGGACTTATTGCGTGCTTAATTTCAAAGGAAGTTGGGATGATTACTTACCCTTTATTGAATTCGCTTATAAAAATAGTTTTTATTCAAGTATTGGCATGTGTCCATTTGAAGCATTGTATGCTAGACAGTGTAGATCACCAGTAGAATGGTTTAAGGTTGGAGAAATGTCTATAATTGGACCAGATTTGGTACTTTATGCTATGGAAAAGGAGGAGGTCATAAGGGAAAGGTTGAAGGTTGCCCAAATTTGTCAAAAGTCATATGCCGATGTTAGGAGAAGAGAACTAGAGTTTTATAAAGTTGATTGGGTATATTTGAAGGTTTCCCTAATGAAAAGAGTAATGTGTTTTGGTAAGAAAGGCAAATTGAGTCCGAGATATGTTGGACTTTATAAGATAATCAAGAAAGTTGGAAATGTAGCCTATGAATTAGATTTGCCTATGGAATTCTCTATGGTTCATTCGATGTTTCATGTTTTGATGCTAAGGAAATGCTTGGGTGATCTAAATTCTATTATTCCATTAAAGGATATGTCTATTGAGGAGGATTTGACTTATGAAGAAGTACCAATTTAGATTTTGGACCTGTAAATGAAGAAGTTGAGAAATAAAGAGGTTACATCCATCAAACTGTTATGGAGGAACCAAAAGTTGAAAGTGCTACTTTGGAGGTTGAGGCGGACATGATGAAATGCTACCCTTACCTCTTTCCTTCTATTCAAGCTTAAGGTTCTTAATATGATCCATCCCTTTAAAAATATCATGAAAGCGTATCTCCTGATAAGTTACATGCCTGCATGATCATAAAATTAACAACAACAACATACCCAATAAAACCACAAGTGGGGTTTGGGGAGGGTAAGATGTACGCAGACCTTACCACTACCACTTAGGTAGAGAGGTTGTTTCGCGGGAACCCTTGTCGCAAAAACCCATTAGCAGAATAAGCTAGATATGATAAACAGGCAAGAAAGAGAAGAACATATGGTAATACGTAGATACAGGATAGTTAACATATGAAGGCAGATAAATAACTTATAAAAGGCAGACAATTAACCATTCCTTCCTATCTACCCTATTAGCCTGCTACTCTAATTTTCGACCTCCACTCCTTCCTATCTAAGGTCATGTCCTTGGTGAGATCGAGTTTCACCATATCATGTCTAATCACCTCCCTCCAATACTTCTTTGGTCTACCTCTACCCCTCCGTGTAGCTCCCAAATCTAGCCTTTCACACCTCCTAACAAGGGCATCGGTACTCCTTCTCTGCACATGTCCGAACCATCGCAGTCTCGCTTCTCTCATCTTGTCAGCTACAGGGGCCATCTCTAGCTTCTCCCGAATGACCTCATTCCTAATCTTATCACTCCTGGTGTGGCCATACATCCATCTTAACATCCTCATTTCTGCGACCTGCATCTTCTGAAATGTACATTCTTTATTGGCCAACACTCCACCCCATACAACAAAGATGGTTTAACCACTATTTTGTAGAACGTATCTTTGAGTTTAGGTGGTATCTTCTTGTCACACAATACTCCAGAGGCCAACCTCCATTTAGTCCAAGCCGCCCCAATACGATATGTGACATCATCGTCGATATCCCCACTATTCTGTACGATGGACCCCAGATACTTAAAGCTTTCTTTCTTGGGGATAGGGTGAGCCGCAAGTCTCACATCAGTGTCTGCTTCATCCCTCACAACACTGAATTTGCACTCCAAGTATTCTGTTTTGGTCCTGCTCAGTTTGAATCCTTTAG
Organism: Solanum rostratum; assembly: GCA_029948455.1. Classification (NCBI taxonomy): domain Eukaryota; kingdom Viridiplantae; phylum Streptophyta; class Magnoliopsida; order Solanales; family Solanaceae; genus Solanum; species Solanum rostratum. The sequence goes on from CM057054.1 coordinate 28,423,550, forward strand.
TCTCGAAAGTGTGTCTCCAAATCTCCAACCTTTCATTAACTTTGGTCCGGGTCTCATCAATCAATACTATGTCATCTTCAAACATCATACACCACGGAACTTCCTCCTGGATAGATCGCGTCAGCTCGTCCATCACCAAGGCAAATAAAAAAGTGCTCAACACAGATCCTTGGTGAAGTCCCATCTGAATAAGAAATTATTCGGAGTTTCCTCCCACCGTTCTTACCCGAGTTCTGGCCCCGTCGTACATATCCTTTATCACTCTAATATATGCATTGGGACGCCTTTCATCTCCAAACACCTCCATAGGACATCCCTCGGGACTTTATCATAGGCCTTCTCAAGATCAATGAACACCGTCCTTCTTACTTTCCCTGTATTTCTCCACTAATCTCCGAACAAAAGGTGGATCGCTTCAGTAGTCGACCGTCCTGGCATGAATCCAAACTGGTTTTCTGAAATAGAAACTACTTTTCTCACCCTCATCTCCACCACTCTCTCCCATGCCTTCATAGTATGACTCAACAACTTGATACCCCTGTAATTATTACAGTTTTGAATATCACCCTTGTTCTTATATAGTGGAACCATTGTACTCCTCCTCCATTCATCCGGCATCTTGGCCGTCTTCATGATAGTATTGAGCAATCTAGTCAGCCACTCTATGCCATCCTTGACCATGTTCTTCCAAAAATCTATTGGAATCTCATCCGGTCCGAGCGCCCTCCCCCTCTTCATCCTACTAATAGCCCTTCTAACCTCCTCAACTTTGAACCGCCTGCAATAACAAAAATCTCGGTGCCTTTCGGAATGTGCCAACTTGAGCAGTTCAATATCACTATCTCCTTTTTCGTTTGAAAGTTTATGAAAGTAAGCTTGCCACCTTTGTTTAATAGCAGTCACATCCACTAGCACCTCACCCTCTTCATCCTTAATGCACTTCACTTGATCCAAGTCGCGAGCTTTCCTTTCTCTCTCTTTAGCAAGCCTGTAAATTTGCTTGTCCGCGCCTTTATCACTTAGCTCCTTATATAGGCGCTCAAATGCTGCTGTCTTAGCACTGTCACCGCCATCTTTGCTTCTGACTTAGCTGTCTTATAAATCTCCTTAAGCCTTAGTTTTTCATCCTCATCCCTACACTCTAACCATTTAGTATAGGCTCCTTTCTTAGCTTTTACTTTGTCTTGAACTTCTTCATTCCACCACCAATCACCTCGACGTCCCCCGAAGGTTCCCCTCGAAACCCCTAGTACCTCAGAAGCTACCTTTCTAATGCACCCAGCAGTATTGTCCCATATATTACTCACATCTCCACCACTACTCCAAGCCTCTAAGATTCTCAGTTTTTCTTCCATCTCATGGGAGAGGGCAGGAGTCAGGCCCCCCCATCTAATCCTCGGTTGGGCATAGACAATCTTCCTCTTCTTTTCTCTCTTAATCTCTAAGTCCATCACTAGAAGCCTATGCTGAGTGGAAATGCTCTCACTCGGAATAACTTTGCAATTCTTACAAAGGCTTCTATCACCTTACCGTAGAAGTAGGTAATCAATTTGAGTTTTAGCTACCGCACTCTGAAAGGTTATCAAGTGAGTTTCCCTCTTCTGGAAACATGAGTTAGCAATCACTAACTCAAATGCTTTAGCAAAATCTAAGAGAGACGTCCCCCCTCCATTCCTTTCCCCAAAACCAAAGCATCTATGGACATCTTCAAACCCACTACTAGTAGCCCCAATATGTCCATTAAAGTCTCCCCCAATGAAAAGCTTTTCCGTCACTGGTATGCCCCTCACCACCTCATCCAATTCTTCCCAAAAGAGCCTCTTGACTTCCTCATCTAAACCCGCTTGAGGCGCATAGGCACTAACTACAGTCACTACGTGCTTACCCACCACCAGTTCAATAGATATCATCCTATCGTTAAACCTCCTAACCTCCACCACATATTCCCTAAGGTCCTCATCTACAAGTATACCTACACCATTTCTGTCCCTAGAACCCCCCGAATACCACAACTTGAACCCGTCTACATCCCGATCTTTAGTCCCTACCCATCTAGTCTCCTGAACACACGCTATATTAATTTGTCTCCTCTTAAGACACTTTACTAGCTCTATGGATTTCCCTATAAGTGTACCTATATTCCACGATCCAACCCTTAATTTAGATAGGCTTGTGCCCTTCCTACCACCTCTACCTATTACCCCCAACCCAAACCAAAGACGTGACCCTACTCTACCATCAGATGCGTACGCCACCAACTACTAATTACTCTCACTAACCACTTACAGTTAGTCAGATAAGCAAACTCCAATAAAATATCAAACTAATATAACAACAATGATAAATTTCAGCACTGAACAAGTATGAGATAAACTAATATCAAATCAATCGAGAAATTGCAAGAAAGAAATATTATCAGACTGATCAGTAGAAAAAGAAAAGGAAAAGGACTCACAAAAAGAGATAGCATAGCCAAGAGGTAAAGAATAAGTAGGAATGATAGAACCTGGGTTGATTTTTGCTAGAAATGGTCACCAGATTTCTGCCTCTGGCCGGAAACTGTACGCCGGAGTCGCCGGAATTGACTGATGTTGGTCGGAAACTCTTGTATCCGGAGTTTCGCCGCTTGAGCAGATTGATCTTGAATTTTTCTTTTGGAGAATGCTTGCAAGAATTCCAAGAAAATCTGACAACAAGTTCTCGAATTTTCCCTTCTTTCTGTTTTAATGGACTGAAGAGTACCAAGATGGTGGGAAGTTCAGTAGCATTACTCGAGCAGATTGACCGGCGATGCATGATCATAAAATTATTTTTGAATAATATTTGACGCATAAATTTGATGATTTTATAAAAATGATAATTAAGTTGAACTTTTTGCATTTTAGATATGATGATGACTATGTTCCTACTCTATTCAACTGTATTTCTCTCTCATTTGGGGATAATGATCCCAAGGGGGAGATATTGTAACACACCTCATGTTTTAAGCTTGGAAAACTAAAAGATAAGAATTTTAGTGATGGTTTGATCCTACGAGCTAGTCTATGGCTGGTAGAAAGAACCACGGGTCATAGGTGGGTTCATGGAACGCACCCAGTGGAAATAGGAAATTGTAGAATTTTAGGAAGATGACTTACGTGTTACCAGGATAGACAGTATGAGAAACCACGGCTCATCAACAGGTTCATAGAAAGAGGCCCTGAATAACCTAAAATTTCTATGTTTGGAACCACTTTACGGAGGACTTACGACCCATAAGTGAATCCACGGTTCATCCTGCATGTTCGTAGGTGGGAAGCTGTGAATTCTAGAAACTTGACTTTCGTGACACAAGATTCTACGGACTGAAGTACAGACCATATGTTGATCCACAGCCCATGGGAAGGGTCTCATGGACGATTCCGACAGTTTTAATGAAGGGTGTTTTTTACATTTCCTATTCACCTAAGTCCTAAACTACGTCATTTTGACTTACTTAACTTACCTAGCCCTTATAAATCCTATTCCTAATTCATTCAAAGCCTTTAATCCTCAAATTTCTCTCAAGGGTTCTCAATATTTCTCTCTCTAAATCGTGGATTCTGTTGGAGCTAAAGCATGAAGGTTTACTAAGGATTCTTCTTCAATTCGAAGGATTCTACTTGAGGTATGTAGGGCTCCATTCATGGACTAGTTTTATCCATCAAGCCCAATCCAAAACCTCCTTTTAATCAATATTTTAAGATGATTTCTTGTGGGCTATAAGCATGATTCATCAGATATATGATTTTCAAGCAAAAGTAAGTGATTTCAAGTCTGCATGATTAGGTTTTAATGATTTGATGTGGTTTCCGTCATCAATGATCCAATTTGATTTTAATTGCATATTTTCTCAATCAATCATATCCAACTGTATGATTTTTACTCAATTCCCTATGGAACAACAACTAACCCTAGTCACTTTTGATGAAGTTATGGATTTTATGATGAACTGAAGTATGAAAACCCATGTTTTAAATGGAGATGATGATGTTATGAAAGCTATGATGATGCTATGATAAAGAGAGTGATAAAATCCCAAATGTTAATGATGATGTTGAGGTGGGAATATCTACCCGCACTATGATTAAAAGCAAAGTAGCAGGACTATTCTTATGACATGGTGTTTTCATGAAAACTATGATGACTATTTATGAATTATGAAAGTGTGATTTTAATGAAGTATGTATATCTTGAGGGTGAATAGTGAGCTATGTGTTAGCCCCCACTAAGATTTATGATGTAGAGGCTTGACTTGGACCTCAAATATTTATGTATAATCCCTCGTGGGAACTATGACATTCTTATCTTATTTGTACTTCCGCTTACCTATTCTCTAATCTATACTTATATCACCTTATGAACGCTTATGATATGAACACGAGACTTGGATGAAATGCCTTTGGGTGTCATATTCACCATGTCACGGCTACACCCTAGGTCTATGTCGTGACAACTAGAGCCTCCAATATTTATTTAAGGAAAATGAGTTAAATCTACAGCAATGGAGATGCCTAGAATTACTAAAGGACTATGATGTTGACATTTTATACCATTCAGGCAAAGCTAATGTTTTTTATGATGCGCTTACCCAAAAGTCCATGGGTAGTCTAAGCCATGTTGAAGCTGATAAGGTTAAAATGACAAAAGATCTATGCTAACTAGCTAGTTTGCAAGTGCGATTAGCATATGCAGAGGATGGAGGTGCAATTGTTCATAATACAACAAAATCTTTCTTTGTTACTGAAGTAAAAGAGCGACAGCGTAAGGATCTCGAGGTTATGACACTGATGGAAGTATCCCCCAACAGCAGCATCCTTCAGTTGAGCTAACTGGAGATGTAGTCATTAGGTACCAAGGCTTCTTAGGTATGCCAATCGTTGGAGGGATCCATCTGAAGATTCATTCTAATTCCCTTCATTCTAGATATTCAAATCACCCTGGAGCGAAAAAATATATCAGGACCTTCAACAAATCCATTGGTTGAATGGCATGGAAAAGGATATTAATGAGATGGTAGCCTAATGTCCCAACTGCAAGCAGGTTAAAGCAAAACATTATAAACCTGGAGGACTAGCTCTATATATTTAGCTTCCATTTTACAAATGGTTCACGATAAATATGGACTTCATCACTAGTTTTCCTCGTAAAACATGCATGTATAAATCTGTTTGGGTAATCATTGATAGGCTGACAAAATCTTCTCATTTCTTGCCAGTAAAAAGGACATATTCAGTGGAGGATTACGCTGGACTTTATATTTAGAAGATTGTTCGCCTTCATGGAGTTCCATTATCTATTGTCTCATATTGAAGGGCTCAATTTACAACATATTTTTGGATGTCCTTTTAGAAAGGTCTAAGCACTAAAGTAAATCCTAGTACTGGTTTGTCACGACCCGAACATAGGGTCTAGGAGTGATATGGTGAATGGGGACCCCAGAGTCCTCAAACAAGCCTCGTAGCATCCATTCACACATCATCGATTCAGAAGTGCATATGAAATAATAAACACATAGTTCTAAGGGACGGGAAAGTAGGACTCACGCTATGGGGATATCATAAGGATAGGGATTAACATGGATTCAAAAAACACATAGCAGACTCACTCTATGGGAGCAAGTTCGGACTCAGGATCTTCCATATCATAACATAAATCCATATCATAATACTCATAACCAATCCATAATAACCATATCCAATAGGTAGCCATAAACATAATCTCTGAATACAACACATAACATATACCATGTAAAAGTCTACAAGGTGTCCAACAATGTCTCTAACAATAGAATGGGACCGGAACAAGACATGTCCCAGGCTCACCCTCAAAGTAAAGGTAACATAAGAAAAAGAAACATAAGGTATATAGATGGTGCTTGTCCCTGGAAGATAGGACTCACCACAACAAGTGTCTCAAATCTGATCTAGCCATCAAACGAAGGATGAAGGTAGTCTCTGGTAGCTACATGGTTAGATTGTGTAGGCAAAAAGTATGTGTTAGTAGATTTGAATGTACTAAGTATGTGGGGCATGCAATACATATGACTTATCAAACCTGCATTCAATGTTAGATGACAAGGGCACATAATATAGAAAGAGATATATTGTAAAGAAAAGTAATATGGCAATATGCCATGAAATCCATGATGCATGCAATGCCATAATGCGCATATATAGTTGGGGATGTAATCATAACTGGCATCTCAAACTCATGCGAGCTATTACATGAATTTGCCTGATGTAGACCTCCTATAATATTACTTGCCAAAGATAATCTACACCACATCTTATGACATGGTCATTTTGGTGTAATGGCCACCTTCCTTACGACTCAGTCATTTCAGAAGGATTTTCATATCATATCATATCAATCCTTATGACCCGGCCGTTTCGGTAGAGGGTTATGATATACTTATGTTGGCACATAATTCAAGGAAAGGGAGAGGACCCTTGGGCATAGCGTTGACGCCCCCAATCCATTCAGTGGTAAGTCATCATCCCATAAGAATACTTATATATATACAAGCTTTCAAAAGAGGCATAAGTGATTTAAAATCATTTCAATGCACACTTGGGCTTAAAAGCTGACCATTTTTCACAATCACTCATACTTGGGGTAAAAAGTCAAATCATAATTCAATCCATACTTTTCATGCATAGGAATAGCTTATTCACTTACAACAAAATGGTGTAAACACCCAATATGCTTAAAGAGCCATAACAGTAGACATTTATGTGATCACATTCCTGTCATTACAAACATGTGAGCTTAACTCACCGATCAATAAACGTATGTGAGCTTAACTCACCAAACTCATTTTCATAAAACATTTGTGAGCTTAACCTACCGAATCATTTTCATCAAAATTCAATGCTCATGAATGCATATATCATGAATAATGTGAGAATAGAATGGGCAATATAGCTTCAATCTTGAATCAACAATACAATATGAAATTCAAGTAAATTCACATTTAAATGATAATCAACCATGCTTAAATCAAGCTTTAGAGGGGACATGCATATTCAAATCTTCATGACATCGATGCAATTCAACATATTAGGGCTTAAATCACTTTAAAATCAACAAATAAACATAGTCCATGTCTCAGTTGAATTAAATAAACAATAATCTTACAAACTCATATTTAAAGTAAGCTCAATTTCATGAAAATCAAGTAAAAAGAGTTTGGGATCTTCATGGTTGAAAGGGACCATGAATCAATCCCACATACCTAAGTTCACCAAGAAGAATTTGATGAAGAATAGAGCCCTTTCTTGATCTCCAAGACAATCTTCAAAGTTCACCTTAGGGAGTTCTTAAAAGAGAGTTTTGAATATAATTCTAAGTATGAGAATGAGTTTGAATAAGGGAAAAGAGTATAGGTCATTTGAATGTCTTAGGATAGCATAAAAAGTCACAAAAGATCCTTAGGAGTAGCCACAATTACGAGAATCCCATTAATGAAACAGAATAAAAAATGTTGTCATAGGTCCCGTGGGAGGGTCACACAGTCCGTACAAAGGCACATGGACCGTGAACCCTTCCGTGAAGCCATCCTTAGAAAAATTTCCACCGACGAAGGTCCCAAACTGTAATTCCATACTTAGAAAAATTGCACACCATCACCCATACGGAGCACTTCACGGCCTGTGTAAAGGTCACATGGACGGGTGCTCCCGTGACACCTCACTTAGGAAAATTTTTCATTGACTAAGTTCTGAGACGGTGATCTCATACTTAGAAAATTTTCACTCCAACCCCCATATGGAGGAATTCATGGTCCGTGAGAGGTTCATACGGTCCAAGCCTTAGACAAAATGTATTATTTAAGGCCAAGGCCACATCATAAAAGCTTCCACATGGTCCATAAAGTGCAACATGGACCATGTGGGGTTTATGTGGTGCATGCCTTGGTCTTAAACTCCAATTTAAGGCCAACATGTGGTACACAAGGCTAGGGATCACCTCAAGGCCCCTCCTCACAACTTGTGGTGAGTCACACGCCCAGTGGAGGTGCCCATAAGGCGTCACCTTGGTCAAAATCTTTCTGGAACCAACTTCCAAGCACCATCAAGTTCATACCAAGTCCAGATCCTTACATTATCTCCACCATGGGAACATTCATCCTCGACTGTGCACGAACAAGGCTTGAAAGGCTTGACTTAGAACATGAAACATCCAAATAGAAGGTACAATGCATAATTCATCACTTGAAAATCATAAAATCATTAAAACTCATATCAAAACATCTTTAAATCATTCAAAACATTTCTGAATCATTTTCGTGCATATGTACGCATGTCATGTTATGAAACACAAGAGTGAAAGAACTAGGGCCACTTGGAATAGGAAGAACCTAATACCTTAGGCTTGAGTAGAATGGAAAAGATGGGATATTATTTCATCATGTCCAACTCCGCCTCCCATATAGCACTCTCTACATGTTGATTTCTCCAAAGCACCTTAACCGAAGCCACATCCTTGTTGCGAAGCCACTTCACTTACCTATCCAAGATCTCAAGCAGGACTTCCTCATAAGATAGGTTCTCCTCAACCACAACACCTTCCAAAGGCACAATTGTACTAGCATCACCAACCAACTTCCTCAACATACACACATGAAAAACCAGGTGAATAGAACTCAAATTCTGAGGCAAATCCAATCTATAAGCCACATTCCCAATCTGCTCAACAACTCATAAGGACCTACATACCGAGGACTCAACTGGGCCCATCTTGCCAAAACGCATTACACCCTTCATGGGTGAGACCTTCACATATACCCAATCACCCACATGAAACTCAAGACCCTTCTTCCTAACATTTGAATAATACTTTTAGTGACTCTGAGCCATTTTCAACCTCTCCCTAATCAAGTTCACCTTCTCCATAGCCTCCAACACCAAATTGGGGCCAATCAAGGCCATCTCTCCCAACTGAAACCACTCCACTAGAGATCTACATCTCTAACCATACAAAGCTTTATACAGTGCCATACCAATGCTAGCATGAAAGTTATTGTTATAAGCAAACTTGATGAGTGGTAGATGATCATCCTAACTACCCTTGAAATTTAACACACAAGCCCTCAACATGTCCTCCAAAGTTTGAATCATCCTCTCGGCATGTCCATCAGTTTGAGAATGGAAATCGGTACTTAACTTTAACTTAGTACCAAATCCTCTTTGAAACGATCTCCAAAAGTGAGAAGAAAAATAGGTGCCACGATCAGTTATGATAGACCTAGGAACACCATGCAACATTCCCACTAACCTATGGATATATAACCTAGCATAATCTTCGGCACTAAAGGTAGTCTTGGCTGGTAGGAAATGAGCCTATATAGTCATCTGATCAACAATAACCTAAATTGAGTCAAATTGCCATTAGGTCTGAAGCAAACCAATCAAAATGTCCATGTTCACATCCTCCCACTTCCAAGTAGGAAACTCAATATATTGAGCCAAACCACAGGGCCTTTGATGCTCTACCTTCACTTGTTGACAATTATGATATTCGGATACAAACTTGGTAATATCTTTCTTCATACCATGCCATCAATATACTTCCCTTAAATCTCGATACATTTTGGTAGATTCCAGGTGAATAGAATAATGAGAGTTAAGGGATTCACTCATGATCACCCTCCTAAGATCATCAACATATGAGATACACAACCAGTCTTGATATCGAAGCACATCATCACTCCCTTGGAGAAATCCTCAATCTGCTTTTCGACAACCAACTTCTTCAACTCAACCAACGACAGGTCTAGATCTTGCTTAGCCTTGACATCAACAACCATAGAAGATTCGGTCCTATTCTGAACATGAATACTACTACCATTGGAGTCAGCCAACCTAACACCCAATCTAGGCAAATGGTGATCGAACATCTTTTGCCAACTCTTTCTTCCCTTCATCAAAATGAGCTACACTTTTAATAGATAGTATACAAAGAGCGTCAGCTCCAAAATTTGCCTTGCAAGGATGATATTGCATACTCATGTCATAGTCCTTAAGGAGTTCTAACCACCTTCTTTACCTCAAATTAAGATCATTTTGGGTGAACACATATTGCAAACTCTCGTGATTGTTGAAAACAACAACATGAACTCCATACAAATAATTTCTCCAAATCTTTAAAGCAAACACCACTGCCGCTAACTCAAGATCATCAGTTGGGTAATTATACTCTTGCACCTTCAATTGCCTTGACGCATAAGCTATCACCTAACCTTGTTGCAAAAGCACATAACCCAACCAAATCCAAGAAGCATCATAATATACCATAAATCTATCAAAGCCATCCAGTAGAGTCAAAACAGGAGCTGATGTAAGCTGATCTTTCAAAGTCTGAAAACTCTTCTCACATTCATCCAACATACAAACTTGGCGTTCCTTTAAGTCAACTTGGTCAATGGAGATGTAATAGATGAGAAACCTTCAACAAACCTTCTATAATAACCAGCCAACCCAAGAAAGCTTCAAATATCTGAGGAGTCAATGGTCTAGGCCAATTCTTTATGGCCTCGGTCTTCTTCAAGTCAACATTAATACCATCATCGGACACCACATGACCAAGAAAGGCTACCAACAAAAACTCACATTTGTTGAACTTAGCATACAATTGCTTCTCCCTCAAATTCTTAAGAACCAATCTCAAATGATCCATATGCTCTCACTCATTTCGGGAATAAATAAGGGTATCATTGATGAAGACAACCACAAAACTATCACGGAATGGATTGAACACCCGATTCATGAGATCCATAAACACAGCCGAAGCATTAGTCAAACCAAAGACATCACCACAAATTCAAAGTGCTCATATCTAGTCCAAAATCCTATTTTGGGAATGTCACACTCCCTAACCTTAAATTGATGATAATAGTATAGGAGGTCAATCTTTAAAAAATGGGTGGCCCCTTGAAGTTGATCAAAACGGTCGTTGATCCTTGGCAATGGGTATTTATTCGTGATAGTTACCTTATTCAGTTGCGTATAATCGATGCACATCCAAAGAGACACATCTTTCTTTCTTACAAATAATACTCGAGCACCCCATGGAGATATACTTGGCCTAATGAAGCCTTTCACCAATAAATCCTTCAACTGATCTTTCAACTCAGTCAGTACCATATGATAAGGAGGAATAGATATAGATTGAGTATCCGAGAGAAGATCTACACCAAAGTCTACTTCCCTTAAGGGAAGAATACTATGAAAATCTTCGGGAAACACATTCGGAAACTCATTAACCTCCAAAACTAATTCAAGATTAGGTGACTCATATATCACATCTTTAACCCTCACAATATGATAAATACACCCATTATGAAATCATATTTTGGGCCTTAAGGTAGGAAATAAACTGACCTTTAATAGTCGAGTCACTACCCTTCCATTCAAGAATGGACTCATCCAGAAATAAGAAATTGACCTTCCAGGTTCTACAATTTATCAAGCCATATGAAGCGTACGACCAATCCATCCTGAAAATCACATTAAATCAAATATCTCAAGTTCCACAAGATCACATGGGAAGACTTTATGCAAAACAGAAACAGGATGATCCCGATAGACTCTTCAGACAACAGTAGACTCACCCATGGAAGAATAAATCGAAACAAGCTCCCTTAGAATTTCAGGGCTCAAACCAAACTTAACAGCCAAAAAAGGAGTCACAAAAGATAAATTGGTACCCGGATCAAGCAAAGCATAAGCATCAAAATCAAAAACTTTTAACATACAAGTCACAACATCTGGAGTCTCCTCAGTTTATTGATGAGCATGCAAAGCATAGAACTAGTTGTGCCTGTGAGAACCACCTTGAGGAGCTCTCTGCTGGCCTTGATCAACATAGGCCACTTGACCCTGACCCTTCTGAGCAATCTTAGGACAATCAGCAACCTTGTGGTTTTTATCACCACACCCATAGCATGCACCCAACTCTTTCCAACTAGCACCCATGTGATTCTTTCCATATCTATCACACCGGGGAAGTAATGGTCCACCACCGACCGGTCCTTGTGAGGAGGCACCCTAGAATTGTCAAACCTTGCATTAGAACCTTGGCCCTATTGGAAGAAACTATAACCACCATTCCTGGAGTTGGATAACCTACCATCATAATGGGCCCTCTAAGATTCATGCACCCTCTTTGAGTTTTTTCCCTTCGATCTGTTCATCATATTTCATGTGTTTGGAGATGTCCATATCCCAAATAAGCATAGTCATACGATATTCCTTCACAACAAAATCAGAGACACCAGAATAAACTTGTGCATCCTTGCACGGGGGTCATCCACAAGCATAGGAGCATACTTTAAGAGCTTAGTAAACGTTAGGGCATAGTCCCTCACACTCATACCACCCTGTTTGAGGTTGATAAATTCTATCATCTTAGCTTCCCTAAGTTCAAGAGGGAAAAAATGATCCAGAAATGCAAACTTGAACTCTTCTCAATTAACAGCATTACCACAAATCCTCTCCCTCGACCATTGAGTGTACCACACTTGAGCCACATCTTTCAACTGATAAGCAACTAACTTAGCCTTCTCCTCAAAAGTAACTCCATAACAATCAACACCTTAGAGAGCTCATCAATGAACTCTTAAGCATCCTCATCAGCCTTTGACCCATAGAACTTCAGAGGATTCATCTAGGTGAAATGTCTCATTCTAGAAACTGGAGCGGGATCGCGGGGAGGAAGATTAGCCTGTATAGTCTGAATGCTCACCATTTGGGCAAGTATAGCATTAGCTCTACGGAATTCACCATTAGTGATAGGCTCTTCCATAGTCCCTTGAGGAACTTGGTCCTTGTTAGCCGGGGCCGGTCTTGGTAAGGAAGCTCTTCGTGGAGGCATCTTCTGTATTGTAGCAAGGACAACATCAGGATTAGGAAACCCTAATACATAGTACAAAGCATGACGTAAGACATGAAGAAGTGAGATAATTACTAGAACGCCATCATAGCCTCTGACTCATTGGCATGGTGCATTTCACACCCATGAATGGGACTCTACTCGACGTGGCATGTTGGACTCCAAGGATCATTATAACCCTAGTGCTCTAATACCAAGTTTGTCATGACACGGACCTAGGGTCTAGGAGTGACATGGTCGATGGGGACCCGAGAGTCCCCAAAAAAGCCTCATAGCATCCATTCACACATCCTTGGTTCGGAAGTGCATATGAAATTGTAAACACATAGTTCTTAGAGACGGAAAAGTAGGACTCGGGCTATGGAGATATCATAAGTTTAGAGATTGATATGGATTCACATAACATGTAGCACATAAGGACTAAGGGGCAGGTACGTATGACTCACCCTATGGGGGAGAATTGGGATTAGGATCTTCCACATCATAACATAAATCCATATCCTAACGCTTATAACCAATCCATAATAACCATAGCCAATAGGTAGACATAAACATAATCTCCTAATACAACATATAGCATATACCATATAAGAGTCTACAAGGTGTCTAGAAATGCCTCTAAAAATAGAATGGGACGGGGACTAAGACATGTCCCCGGCTCTCCCTCAAAGTAAAGGTAACATAAGAAAAAGCACATTATGCAGATATATGGTGGCTTGTCCTTGGAAGATAGGACTCACCACAACAAGTGTCTCAAATCTGACTTAGCCATCAAACGGTGGATGAAGGTAGTCTTTGGTCCCCACATGGTTAGATTATGTAGGAAAAAAGTATGCATTGTACGTTTAAATGTACTAAGTATGTGGGCATGCAATGCATATGATTATCAAACCTGCATTCAGTGTTAGATGACAAGGGCACATAATATAAAAAGAGATATATAGCAAAGAAAAGCAATATAACAATATGTCATGAAATCCATGATGCACGTAATGCCATAATGCTCATATATAGTGGGGATATAACCATAACCAACATCTCAAACTCACGAGAGCTATTACATGAATTTGCTCGATGTAAACCTCCCATCTGGTGAGAGAAGATTACTTGCCAAAGATAATCTACACCACACCTTAAGACTCGGTCATTTTGGTGTGATTGACACCTTCCTTATGACTCGATCATTTCAGAAGGATTTTCATATCATATCATATCAATATTTGCAACCATACCTTACGACCTGGTCATTTCGGTAGAGGGTTACCATAAACCTTTGTTCAAGGAAAGGGAGAAGACCATTGGGGATAGCCCTAACGCCCCGAATCCATTTGGTACTAAGTCATCATCCTACAAGAATACTTACACATATAGGTGCTTTCAAAAGAGGCACAATTCATTTTAAATCATTTCAATGCACACTTGGTCTTAAAAGCCAAACATTCCTCACAATCATTCATACTTAGGCAAAAAAGTCAAATCATAATTCAATCCATACTTTTCATGCATAGGAATAGCTCATTCACTTATAACAATATGGTGTAAACACCCAATATGCTCAAAGAGCCAATAACAATAGACATTTATGTGATCACATTCTTGTCATAACCAATATGTGAGCTTAACTCACTGATCAATAAACATATATGAGCTTAACTCACCAATATTATTTTCATAAAATATATGTAAGCTTAAGCCACTGAATCATTTTCATCAAAACCCAATGCTCATGAATGCAATGTCATGAATGATATGAGAATGGCATTGGAAATATAGATTCAATCTTAAATTAACAATACAATGTGAAATTCAAGTAAATCCTTACTTAAATAAAAATTTAGATTACCCATATTTAAAACAAGCTTTAGAGGGGAGATGCATATTCAAATCTTTAGAGCATCAATGCCATTCAACATATTAGGGCTTAAATCACTTTAAAATCAACAAATAAACATAGCACATATCTCAATTGAATTAAATAAGCAATAATCTTAAAAACTCATATTTAAAGTATGCTCAATTTTATAAAAATCAAGTTAAATGAGTTTGAGGTTTTCTCAGTTGAAAGGGACAATGAATCAATTCCACATACCTAAGTTTACCAAGAAGAAACAAGAAACATTTGATGAATAATAGATCCCCTTCTTGATCTCCAAGACAATCTTCGAAGGTTCACCTTAGGGAGTTCTTAAGGGAGAGTTTTGAATATAATTCTAAGTGTGAGAATAAGTTTGAATGAGGTAAAAAGAGTATAGGTCATTGAATGTCTTAGGATAGCATAGAAAGACACAAAAGACCCTTAAGAGTAGCCATAATTATGAGAATGCCATTAATGAAATGGAATAAAAAAATATTGTCAGGGGTCTCGTGGGTGGGTCACATGGTATGTACAAAGGCACAGGGGTCGTAAGCCCTTCCTTGAAGCCATCCTTACAAAAATTTCCACTAACAAAGGTGCGAAATGGTAATTCCATACTTAGAAACATTACATACCATCACCCATATGGAGCGCTTTATGGCCCGTGTAGTGGTCACAAGGACTATGCGGCCTCCTGTGATACCTTACTTAGGTAAATTCTTCATTGACAAAGTTTCGAGATGGTGATCCCATACTTAGAAAATTTTCACTCCAATGCCCATATGGATGAACTCATCGCCCGTGATGAGGCAAACGGACCGTGAGAGGTTCATGTGGTCCAATTGTTAGCCAAAATATGATTTTTAAGGCCAAGGACACTTCACACAAGCCTCCACATGGTCCATAAAGTGCCACACGGACCGAGTGGGGTTCATGTGGTGCGTGTCTTGCTCTTAAACTCCAAGTTAAGGCAACACTTGGTACACAAGGCCAAGGGTCACCTTAAGGCCCCTCCACACAGCCCGTAGTGAGTCTTAAAGCCCGTGGAAGTGCCCATAAGGCATCACCTTTGTTAAAAACTTCCAGAACCAATTTCCAAGAACCATTATGGTCATACCAAGTCCAGATCCTTACATGCTTTTCACCTAGAAACTGATGAACAGACAGAGCATACCACTCAGATTTTTTAAGAATGTTATATGCCTACATGATGGACCTTAAAGGAGGCTGCAATAATCATCTACCTATTATCGAGTTCGCTTATAATAACAGTTTCCAAGCTAGTATTCAAATGGCGCATTACGAAGAATTATTCAGGCGATGGTGTAGGTCACCGATCAGTCGGTTTAAGGTTGGGGAGGCAAATTTTATAGGCTCTAATATAGTACAACAAGCAATGGAAAAAGTTAAACTTATTAAAGATCTATTGCAAATAGCACAGAGTTGGCAGAAGTCTTATACAGATGTTCGACGATGAGACTTAGAGTATGACGTAGAAGATTGGATTTTCTTAAAAGTATCACCTATGAAGGGTATCATATGATTTGAAAAGAAAAGGAAGCTCAGTCCCAGGTATGGGGGACTATACAAGAGTATTCAAAATATTGACAAGGTGGTATACGAGCTTGATTTGCCTTCAGAATTGGGAGCAATCCATCAAGTGTTTCATGTAACTATGTTGCAGAAGTGCATTGGAGATCCTTCGCATATTACTCACATTGAAGATATCCATATTGCTGAAAATGTGTCCTATGATGAGGTACTGGTGGCTATTTTAGATCGACAAGTAAGAAAGCTTCTAAATAAAGAAGTGTCCTCCATGAAAGTGTTGTAGAGGAACAACAATATTGAGAAAATGACTTGGGAAGTCGAAGAGGAAATAATGAAGAAGCACCCAAGTTATTTACAACTTAAGGTGAGTTGAATATCCAAATTGCCAATTATCTTTTTAAAGTAGCTTAAATTTTAAATGATTCGAAAGTGTAATTTGTATGTTTTGTCGTGGGATATCTATATGAAGCTTAGAAGTTGGAGTTTTGGGAATTTGATTAGCAAGGGTAACAGGTATATCCTCAAACGTAACATTTTTGGTAGATAGTAATACAACTAAGGGGTTGTCTTGACACATTCGTAGATGAATGTTCTTAAGGGGGGAGACTATAGACCCCATGTTTCTCGTCTTTCATAATATATAGAATATGGCATGTTATATAATGCCCATATGATCATATATAGTACCCTAGGGTAATAAAGATTGCAAATAAGTGGTAATATCAAGGAGTTAATGTGTTAGGTCAAAGTAATCCCCTAAACACATGTTCGAGATTAAAGAAATGACCCGAGTGGAACCTCGCCATTTTAGAAAGGTTTAAATTAAGTTTCACTTTTTAGAAGGGACTAAGAGTGTATAATTTGCTAATAATGGATTTTTAAGGGGTATTTTAATATAACAGTGGTTATATGTTAAGTTTTGGAGTCAAGAAAGTTGTGAGAAAGGTTGGCCAAACTTACCGTAATCTTCTTTAAGAAATCTTTCTTCAATTTGGGTCAAATGTCTCAGACTATATCTTCCAAAATATACAGATTTAGAGGGTACCTATCAAATCGAAGGTCTAGGAATCTAGTTTGCAATACACAAAATTGTGTCTCCAAACAACTTTAAAATAACAAGGCATGATAATTTTACTGTGACTGTCCGAGCAGAAAATCGGGTCGGACTAGGTTGGGTCAAGACCATTGAGGATCCTGATCATGCCAAAATTACACCTCCCAATCAAGGTATAAGCGGTCACTGTTATAATATAGAACCTAACATTAGTTTCGGTCGATCCCACGCGGAATATAGTCTAGACTTGGAGTAATTAAAGCAATTTAGACTAATTAATCGACTTACTTCTAGAGAAGGGGGTTTTGATGTTAAAATAATAATTTAAACCTAAACTAAGATCAATGATCAATGATCAATGCTCGTATTGCTAATTTAGTGAGGGAAGTAATTAGGGTATTGTGTTCCCCTTGAATTCCTACGCACTATAATCTTATAATTGTTTCTAGTGTTAGCATGTAGAACAGGTAAGTTATGTTCACCTAATTCCTTGGTCCGACAACTAGGAAAATTTCACTATGCAACTTACGCTGTCTACGGGTGTCGTATTAGTAACCCTTACCTTGTCCCAGTAGAACTATCCCTTGGGCCGTTCAGGTTGATTGGACGAGTGTGCTCATGTGGAATCCTGTTGCTTATCCCTTTTCCTATTCATTACCCCTAAGACTAGTCAGTATAAATAAGGCAATTTCTAACATTGGCCATCCGTTAAAAAGCATTTAAAATGAAGAAATAAACAATACATACATCCACACTTTCCAGGATTACAAATTATTCAATTTTTACTTTTTTAGTTCTTCATGGTTGCCACAACCCTAGTTGTGAATTTTAGCTACTCATGTTCATTGTAGATGAATAAATCATGTTAAGAAATTTGCATAATGGAACACTTCTAATGAAGAATTGAGAGCAAGAAATCTAAAATCTTCATCTAAATCATAATAATCAAATCCAAAAATAAGAACAAGAGTTGTCTTCTATGAATCGCCAAGAACACAATAAAATATAGTGATAATATGAAGTCTAAAGTTCTGTACGTCTAAAATTACCTAAATATCCTATTTATAATAAATGAAATTCAATTCGTAAACTGATTAGGAAAACCAAAATTGGGGCCATCAATGAGTTGAGTTATGGATAGTAGATGTTTTTACGGTTTGTGGAATGGTTTTGTAGATTGCATCCTCAAAAACTACCTTCATTGTATGAGTCACCTCTTACTGACTGTAGGTTGACTTATGGACCGTAAGTGTATTCTTCCTCTTGACTTTCAACAACTGTGCATATTCTTTGGGCATCAAATTACGAACTAGTCTATGGGTCGTCAAAATAACTACGACCCATCCCAGTTACACGTAGATTAAACTTTAAAAACTAAGGCCCTCTCTGGATCAAGGCTATGAAACCCATCTACAGCTGATGGATCAAACCATGGACCATAGATACTCTCGTACATCATCTAAAAGTTGCAATCTTTATAAATCATCACAAAATTTCTCTGACTCATGTAATCCTGCAAAATCAACATAAATACATATCAAACCTACTAACATCGCTTGGAGAACACACAAAATTCAAAGTTTAAAGTATTAACAGTGTCATATTTTGGTATCACATCAACACCCTCAACTTAAAATTGTGGCGTGTCCTCAAGCGACGGACTCAATCCTCACAGATACCCATTAAAACTATCAGTGCATATACAAGACAGTTATCAAACAAACTCAAGTGTATCAATACATTAGAGAGTAACTTTGAAAGACAAAGCAATGTAAGTAAGCAACAATCATTGAGATAGTCCATAGTTAACAATGTACTTCAAGCGCCCTCAAAAAAAAAGTCTCGTTTCTCATTCAAACAGATGTATTTTGATTAAATGCTAAGGACTGACACAAACTCTCACGCTGATAACTGATATTCAAACACTGTGTACAATACCATATGTTTGCCCTATACTCATGACCATGACATTCGACTAGTTGAATCACGATTACTACAGGACTTTTTAGCTTATAACATAGGCTCGGGGGGCTTGATAAGATGGTTTAGAAACATAGTGACTACTTGCCCTCTTTGACACTGTGCTATTTCGCACTTTTTCCTTACCAACACTTACATTGTTAACTCGTTATTCTGTTTTTTCCTATTTCAAACACTTTGGGCTACACTTATTTTACTTTTTAGCTCATTGCCTTTAATTTTTCTCAATTCTTTTTCTTTTCGGCTCACGTTTTGGCATTTATTTACTTTTCTCACAGTCATTTCATTTTTTCCCTTTTTCATTGTACTCCTATGCTTTCCTTCCCATTTCATAGTACTCTTATGCTTTCCTTCCCATCTTGTTGTGGTTTCTTTGCAATAGCTACCCTCACCTTAGGCTTTTGGCCAAAGTTGAGGTGCACAATGTATGACTTATGAATCAAGGACACTTTTGTAGCCACCCTCAATCAGGCTTTTAGCTTGAGTTGAGGTGCACAATATTCAAGGAGGGACCAGGGCCAATTTCAAAATTTACACAGACAAAAAAGTTCAGTTACTTAGGTATTTACTAAAGAAAGGGTACATGTATGGCTCAAATATTAGGATCAAGGGATATACACTATATTTGGTTTGTTATTTTAGGCTCAGCGGACTAGTACAAACAATGGCCTATGATCCTTTCCTAACCAACTAACTTACAGTCTCAGTTAGAGTAACAGGGCAAGTTCTAGATCAAAACACAGCATAAGAATTACACAATAAAGCTCACACACACTTGGCACTAAACTGTCAACAAAGACACTCATATTATGCTTTTTATTACAATTAAGCCCTATCTTATCTGGATAAACACTGTCAACTACTGATCCAATATGGTTGTCATCAAAACTACCTATTAGCACATCATCAATTCTAAAAACAAGGGGTATTTTTTAGTATAAAAAGGCATATGCCACAGATATCAGTAGAATATGCTAGCAGTACTACTTATACATCCTAAACATGTTGGTTAAATAGAAAATATGTTTCCTTAGGGAAAGAACACAAGCGAGAAAACCCTACAGACTCAAAAATTATTAAAGATATAGGTCTTAATTAGTCGGATTTTATCGATGCCTTTAACTACCCACACCCCACCAAATAATTCTTGCATTATCCTCAATGTAAAAAAATAAAACAAAAGCTAATGTAGGGGTCAAACAGGACATATCTGGGTACCTAAGCGCTAGGATTACTCTGTGACTCACCACCTTCAACCTATCGGGTGGTCTCCTTTGTCGTTGTAGCCTGTCTTAAGGGCCTGCACCCTATGCCATACCTCACTCTCTATAAAGGCCTATCTATCAGCCTTTATATGCTCTCTCTCTAGCCTCGCAGCATGTCACCTGGCAGCCTCAGGGTCATCATCACTAGTACAACGCCCCTTCCCAGAAGCGCGGGTTCAGCACTTATCAGCAAATATGTCCAGTACCTCCGGAGTAGTGTCTGGCATAGGAATCGTCAAAGGTGTTGGACTTATTATCCTCATCTCATCACGGAGGTGCTAGATTTCTATCCAAATTGTTGTAATGTCTCGATTCTGAGGAGATCCTCCATACTCCTCTCAATTACATCCACACGATCGTGAAACAATGCTAATCTCTCCTCAAGTGCAGTCGTATAGCGCTCCTGCTTGCGCTCCTCGAAATATGATATGGCCTGGTGAACCCTAGGCCTACTCTGCAATAATAATTGAGTCAACAGGGACTCAGTGCGAACCTGGTGTTGTACCAAAGCCTGAATGGACTCTACAGAGATATAGACCATGCTCGCAGTCTGAGGACGTGAAGGTACAGCCTCTGGTATAATGGAGGAAGCCAAAGTGGGCCCCATCTCCATCTCCACATCAGTATGTTGGGGCCTCTCTAACTCATCATCAGCAACAGTAATGATGGCAATAGTAGTGGCTTCAGGATACAGAGGCTTGGCGAACATCACTAGTAATCTAATTGTGGTGTGCAGTTATCGCCTTGGTGCAACTGGATGCTCATCGACCTTTATTAGGCCAGCATCCTGAGTCCTCTGTACATTTATCATAGCATCCACATTGGGCATGATCTCCCCCTCCCCAACTCCCTCGATATATAGTCGATACTATCTCTCTAGATACCACCCTAGTACGTTGTTGCTTAATGCCCTCGTCTGGACGGACACGAAGCTCATCCATAGAGCCATTAGCCTTAGATACCATAGGCTCATCTCGGTGTCTACTACTCAGATCCTTTATCTCATCACGCTTCAGACGAGGATGCATGATATTTGCAAACATAACAATATAAGTACACATGATTCCCAAGGATGCAAAAACAAAAGCAAAAACTTAACTGAAATTTATCACAGAAGAAACAACAAAGGCTCACCTATGGGTCGTAGAGTAAACTATGAGCTATAGAAGACCTTCGTTGAATAGAGTAACAGTAAATTTAGTAACTGGAATTTGCAATTACAGACTCTATCATGACTTGTAGTTGGAATTACGGATCATGGACTGGGTCGTGGTTTTTGGGTTGGTCAAACACTTTGCAAATGTCAGAAAACACAAACATTATTTACGTGTTATAGATTGAACTATGATTCGTAAACAAGTTCATCCTGTTAACTTATGGAATTTCCAAGTTTTTTATCCTAATTTAGAAAAGGCAACTATCGTCTGTAACTTAAACCATGGTTAATAGAAGACCCCCGTGATTTTAAAAATAACAATAGCTTGCTTTCTAAGTCCAATTTTATTTCCAAGACATGAATTACAAGACTAAAATCTAGCTCGGGTCCCGGTTAATGAACAATTTAAACAATCATGAACATACATAAGCTAGTTCACAAAAACAGAGTATATCAAATTAATCAAAATTGAAATACTAACGACAAGCAAACACAACCCCAAAATTAGTCACCTATCTCAACAATTCATTTATTCCCAACATATACGAATTTGAATTACCATCCTAACCTCATTTATTCCATCAGGTAAAATCATACAAACATTTCCTCCAATAACCAAATAATACAAAACACATAGACGATACAGTGCATAAAAATCTTTATAACTTCCATTAGTCCATTTTTTATTTACCACCCCATTCACCACAATACTAAGATAATACCCTTGCCCATGCAAATCATATGACTTCATCACCAATTCAACCAAATAATGCAATATGGTTCATGTCATCAGTGATTATACAAGATTTATCATCAATTACGCATCGGTATATGCATTCAACATAATTCTAGGTCAATAATTTTCAATGAAATAGTGCTACGTAACCAAGTCAATCAAAATGCAATTCTTACTATACCAAGGGCAAGAAAATCAATCCAATCATCTTTCCTAGGTTCATAAGCCAAACTAGTCAAACTTGAAAAATATTTTGGAAGTTATCATAGCGAATACATATCGGAAGCTTGAGTGAAGGGCCGAGAAAATATTGAAAAACCAACTTGAGTTGGACCCTAGGTCTTGTCGGAACCATGCTTGTGTGGTTGGAATTTGGCTAAAACAATTGCTAGAAAATATGATGAGATGATCGGTGTCAGTCGAAAGAAAGGAAGAAAGGGTAAGGTTTGGTTGTTTTGCAATTTTTTGAGAAAAATGAAGGGCAATTTTGTTACCCCTCTTTTATTTCATTTACCGAGTTGAGTGTAAATGGGAGTTTGATTCCACGAAACCTCGATTACGGGTCGTATAATGTTCTACGGCCTGTGAGTGTTGGTTTTGTGGTTTTAAAAAGGCATTTTTTGAGTTGATTTAAAGATTGTTAGAGTGCGGTTTTGGCATCGAGGTAGGTTCGGCTAACCTTTTGGAACTAGATTTGAGTTATTGATCTTGTTCATGAGATAATTGTGAGATTTAGATGGATAATTGTGTAATTGAGTTGATTTGTTAAAATGATGATGAAAAAGTAATCTCGATCAAGCCGAGTTATGGTATAATTTTGGTTTTATTGATCACTTGAGATGGATTGTGATGAAATGATGAGGAATTAAGATAGAGTGCGATTATATGAGACTCGTGAGACTATTTGGGATGAGTTAGGTCTGGTATTATTGATATTTTTGTATGCTAGGATAAGCCAGGTCTGGTATCATTATTATTCTTATTTTGTTGGGACGAGTCAGGTCCAGTATCATTGTTATTCTTACATATTTGGGATGAGTCGGGTCCGGTAAGATTGATATTCTTGCATACTTGGTACGAATAAGGTCTGATATTGTTGATACTCTTGATTATTGATACAATTATGATGATCTAAAATATGATGATAATTTGGGCATTAGTTGTGACATTTGATATTACTCCTCGAGTACATATGATCATTTAGAGTTTCATGCATTGGTATTCCTGTTGTAATGTTATTCTATGATTACATGCATATTTGGATTGCACTGTTGATTTACATCTATCACGTATGGCTTGTAACATCCCTTCGCCCGAGTAAGAGGCAAAGTCATTATGACTCACATTGGTACCATCCCATTGATCTAGGTCGGAGGCAAGAGTGAGATTCATACTTCATATACCTTGACCATGGGCAGGGGGCAAAGACTTGGCTTCATAAAACACGGGCGGGTAGAAAGGTTGTAACACCCTTGGTATTTAGATTGATGATTTGTGCATTATATTTCTCACTGTGGTTATATGACATCATGGATTCTTGAGGATACTTTAGTTCACTATTCTTGTATATATTTTATCGTGTGCTAACCTTTTTTGTGGATACAGAGATAGGCTTCTTCATTATTAAATGCTTGATTCGATTTCTCTTACCCAGTCAGTTGAACCTAATGGGTACATTTTGATGTACTCACCCCTACTCTATTTCATCCCTGTAGATCGAGCATAGGGACCCGGACAGGGTAACTGATTCACTCTTTTGGAACTTTCTACATCCATCCTGATCTTACCGGCGAGGCTCAGACTTCAAGTTGTCATGGATCCTTTGGATTTCTTTTGCATTCCTTTCAAGCTTGTATCGAATTTAATGAGAAAATATTGTATTTACTTTTGAGAAAGTTGTATTTATCCTTCAGTACTGCTTTAGATGCTCTTGTACTCCTAACTCCAGGTTTTGGGAGATCTCTTATGTTATATGAGTTTGTTTTTTGTTTATTTCTTTTCTTTTAGTTGCGATCCATTTTGGGTCATGCCATAGTTGTACTAGAACAAGGGCAAGGGTTAGTAATGTGACACTCGTAGACAACCCAAGTTGTGTGGTCAAATTTGCCTAGTTGCCGGCCCAAGGAATTAGGTGACATAACTTATCAGTTCAGTATGCTACACGCTGGAAAAGGTGTAGCACCCCACATCTTAGGTGTACTAGTCTTATGCATATTGAACAAGATATGATTAGGTAGAAGGAGAACCAACTTAAAAGTGCCTAACTTTTAGACTGGAGGGCTATATTTACGTCTAATGCTTAAGACGAGTGGGTGTATATAAGTTCTAAGCCAAATTAAGGAGATCGCGGCCTTAAACGAAGTGAAAAAAAGTGAGGTTCTTATGGGACTTAGGAAGCTAACGGGTGAGTCACTTACATGCTTAGCTTAATAGCCTAGGTAGATAGAGACGAGGCCCAACACTGAATCTGTTCAAGTCCGATAATGAGTAAAGCTCAAGTTAACGGTGTAATTTTAGAAAATTATTAGCATTATAAAGGGGTAATATTTTCAGCCCAATATGAATAAAAAAAAGGCCCAAGTATATTCATAACCCACTTGACGATTTAGGCCCAAACTAAGTGAAGAGAAAAGATAAAAATAGGCATCCAAGGACCATCAAATTGGAGCCCAATAAGGCCCAAGTGAAAGGGCCAAGCAGGTGAATAACCACCCTTCTAAAATGTGCCTTAAAACACAAGAGAAAGTCGGCCAAGAGTGGCCTTTAAAAGGGGTTAATAACCAGCAACTTCAAGTTATTTAACATAGACCAAAAATCGGATTTTTCAAAGTATTTCTCCTTGCTCTCTCTTAACTTTGCAAAGCAGAAAAAGCACACCTTTGGGGTTATTGAAGAGGACCTGATCCTTGAAGGCTAAGATAAGTAGAAATATCTATGGTTTAGTATAATATTTCCACGAAAAACATGAGGAGAATGTTGATTATACTTGTGCAGGAATTTTGGACAGTATGTGTACCAAAGATTGTTGTACACTTTTCTTGTTTATTAAGAGACTTTTCTCTTCTTGGTAGGCAGGATTATGAAGTAAAATTTGTGTTTTTAACAAGGTTTAGTTCTATATTTATGTAAGATGGTTGTTGATCCATTTTTATCTTCCGCAAAAATGAGCTCTTGTATGATATCTTAATTGCGCTTTTAGTAGAACTTGTGGACTGGTAATTGGGAATTATTATTGGACGTCCTCCAACTACTTTGGGATTGTTGTTGGGATGTTTTGGACTGTTTTTACGTGTAAATATGTTGGAGACAGTTTGGTTGAAGTTGAAACAGGTTTGGATTTATTGACTTTGAAATGTAGTGAGAAGATGTAATTTTATGTTGGCTACTTGTGTATTATATAGAATTGTTATGTGTTATGCTTTGTGAGCTATTGTAACACTGTTATGGGACTAAAACAATCTGTATATGACATGTACATAAGAATTTGTACTAGAAAATATGATTAGAAGTGGAAAGGTTGAAAGAATACAATTGGGTTAATAATTACAAGCTTTCTGCCCGAGTGTTATTTTTTTATGAGATTGGACTGCCAAGATGTGTTTATTAGCTGCTAAAACTAGTTTTATCACCTACCCTATTGTAGATAAATATTTGTGGGTAAAGGAGGTTACTTTGAGGTAATAACGATGTAGTATAACGAGGTATGTAAGGCTACTCGTTTTCATCTTATTTGGCATGAAATCTAGGTTCTTCCTTGGAACCTAGAGGCACTTACAAACTCCAACACAATTAATAAACATGCCTCCACTATTTAACATGTTGATATATTCCCATACATAGCCAGTGTCGAACCTGCATACCTACTTTGGATACCAAGATACATGAGTTCCTTTTTGCTAAATAAAGTCCACGTGTTGTTTCATCCCCTACGCATTTTATTAGTTGTGTAACCTACTCTTTTCATTGTAGTATTGTCTTGCATGTTTGTTTACATGTCACATGTTATATCTATAGTCCTACAGCTCTAAATGTTATAACCACCAAAAGTATCATCTTAAAAGTAAATAAAAGATAAATCGAAGTTGCTTACTGATGGGGGGTATCCCAGGGATGGAAGAATCACCTAGCATGGGTCGATCCCATATCGGGGGATATCCTAGGGGTGAAAGGAAAGTTTATCATGGGTCGATCCCGATATTGATTTACCGCTGATTAGCTGGTCATTTATATCAAATACTGCACACAGATTATACAGTAAAGAAAGGTAAAGTAATAAGAAGGACATAAAGTATATGATCCCACAGTATGACTAAAGATGGTCTCTTATCCTTACACATCAGCGTATGATTTCATTTGAGTTCTTATTTCATATACAGTACTTCTTTCCTTACATATTCAGTACATTATCTCGTACTGACGTCCCTTACAGGGACCCTGCATTTCATGTTCCAGGTACAGGAGCTAGTAGATATATCCATCTATTGTTACCGAGTTCCAAGTTACTTTGAGGCTTTGTGTGTATAGAGATTATATTTTTGTATTGTATAGTTAGTCATGAGGTGGGACCTGTCCTGGACCCTTAATAGATATTGTCCCTTATCTATAAGCTTTCTAGACTATGTAAAGTATGGTCATGTACCGTATTTTAGACATCGTGGCTCCAACGGCCTAGTCATATGCATTTCCTTTTGGCTTGTTATTACTATCTACTTTCTTAAAAGTATGTTGAATGTGGAAACCCCTTGTAATGTTCACAGAAAGTGTATGGTTATATGTTGGTTCTCTTGAGCCTTGTTGGCAACGGGTGCCAGTCCTCCTTAATTGGACTTTGGGCGTGACAAAAGGTTACAATTATTAGGTTATACTGCTTTAGGAATTCATGGGGAACACAATACCCTAGTTACTTCTCTCACTAAATTAGTAATACGTGCATTGACTATTGATCTTAGTTTAGGTTTGAATTATTGTTTTTACATCATAACCTCCCAATCTGGAAGTAAGTCGATTAATTCATCCAAATTGCTTTAATTACTCAAAGTCTAGACTATATTCTTTATGAAATCGATCCTTACCATTGTTGGATTCTATATTTCAACAGCGACCACTTATACCTTTATTGGGAGTTGTAATTTCTACGTGATCACAAAATCTCAACCACGAACTTGTTCTATAGGCTCGTCGTGTCTTTTGTATCCCATGGAACCCCCTCATAAACCCCTTCCATACTTAGTCAATTTTCTAGTTTTCAAGGTCAGAACCATGAGTCAGGAGTATGACTATACAAAGTTTTATAGGTTTTAGAACCCTTTCATAGAATAGCCCTAACATTTAGCCAAAATTCACCCCTTGAGGACCTAATTTACGCGACACAACTATGACCCGTAAAACCATCTATGGGTTGTCTTATTGGTTTATAGAAAAAAGTTCTACAACTTGTCAAATTCCAAAATTTCTAGATCCCATCTAGGATTATTGTTTATGAGTCGTGGTTCTATTTACGAGTTGTAGTTCCCTTTCATACATTGGCCAATTTTCTAGAAAACATTTATAAGTCCAAGCGCCATCGACGACCTGTAAAGTGATCTGTGAGTTGTAGATAGTGCTCATAGATCCTGCACAACGGCAGTTTTATGCATTTTTCTCCTTATCTCAATTTTCCAACTTACGGCGTATACAACTTTAATCATGGTTGTTAAGAAAAAATAGCAATATAAGTATGTGCATAGACTATGGGCAGTTAAATAAAGTTACTATTCAAAATAAATATTTGTTGCCTTATACAGATGATCACTTCGACCAATTGTAAGGTCCATCGGCGTTTTCCAAAATTGATCTAAGTTTAGGTTAAAGGATATGCCTAAGACTTCTTTTAGAACCTGATATGGGCATTATGAGTTTTTAGTCATGTCTTTTGGGATGACCAATGTACTAGCAACTTTCATGAGTTTGATAAAAGAGGTGTTTAAACCATTCTTAGAATCATTTGTTATTGTGTTTATTGATGATATATTGGTGTATTTAAAAAGTAAGGAAGAGCATGTTGATCATCTTCGCATTGTTTTGGGTGTCTAAGGGAGACAAAAATTATATGCAAGATTTTTCAAGTATAAATTCCTAAGAATGAGGGTTGGGACCATAGAAGGAAATACGGTCCATAGAAGTGGATCATAGATGGACCCTAACCTTGGGAAAAATTATGAATTGCAAAATCCTTACATGGCCCAACAGGACGGGTCGTAAATTATTTTACAAGCCATAGTTGGGGTTTGTAAACACCCTAATGCTTAGGAAAACTTTAGTAATTTTGGATAATTCTACAAGGGAGTTTATATGGGTCATCGAATGGTTTATGAACTGTGGTCCTTGGTCATTGTTTGGTTCAGAATATAAGGCTTTTAGTACTTTAATTATGCAGGGATCCAACGGACTGTAAAAGATAGAATGGAAACATAGAATAGGTTCGTTGTTGAGTTTTTAAGGGGGTGTTTTGGGGGCTAGGTTCTACAAAAGGGATTGTATGGTCCATAGATGGGTCGTAGGCCGTAAACCCTATATGTAATCCTTGGACAGAAGATTTTAATTAGGGGTATTTTGGTCCATTCCTACCCTTCTAATTCCTAAACTATGACAGTTTGACCTAATAAACCTACCCATAACCATCTATACTCAGTTATTCTGCCCCATTCCCTTCCAATCCCTCAAATCACCAAAAATCTCTCTAGTATCTTCTTTCTGTAAGACTCCATTGAAATTCAAGTCAGGGGTTTCAAGTTCCAAGCTTTCCTCTAGCTATTCACTCAAGGTATTTGGGTATTCATCCATGGGTCCCTTTCACCCGTGGAGCCGAAGATTTTCTAAACCTTTTTCAATCAAATTTCAAGTATGAAATTCATAGGCTTTAATTATTTTCATTTAATTACATGGGTTATATTTTATGTTATGATTATTAATCTATTTACACTTAAATGGATGTCAATTACATGATTTTTAAGATTTGCAAGTAAATTATCTACAATGCTATCTAGGGTTCATGAATTCCATATGAGTTCCTTTAGCTATGATTTCAATTGATATTATTCCTCATGATTATGCATCATTTATTAAATGACATGTTTTAATGTTGACTGGAGATGGAACCATGTAAAGTACCTAGTTTTAATATGAACTATTATTATGAATGAAAAAGGACTTCACCTAAGTTTCATAAAAATATTTAATTATAATTTATCGAAGTCCTTACAGAATGAATGAAAGATGGTGAAAATATTTTCTTACCTAATCATAGATTCAAGGTGTGATAAGGACAATTACTGCATTGCTTGAATCACTAAAATTTTAATGAGCTACTCCATTTATGATGTCAACTTCATAATTATAAGTTTATGATATGTTTCATTGATTTATGATTTTCTATTCTATTGTGATTTGCCTTAGTATTGAGAGAGATTGAAGTGGGGTTCAATCCAAAAGCCAAAGGTTTATTTCCTAAGGGAATCCTAGTAGCTACTTCTTGTCCAAAACTAAGTGCCCCTATAGGTTGCCTTATTGGCTTAGCCATTGGAACCATATATAGCTCATGTTGTTAAGATTATCATGAATTCTATCTTGACAAAGTAGCCTCTCCCTTCTCGATGTAAGAGTTATATCGGATTCCATATTATTGTTCGCATGATTTTATTATAGGTTAAGGTTGACATCCCATAAAATGACCAAGTTTACTTTCAAATTTACTATGATGAGAGGAATTGATCATGTGCTTTACTTATGTTTACTTCTCATATTTTTTTTCACGATTGGTCGTAGATCCCATGACTCATTACCATAAGTCTCATGTTTGTTCATACATAGGATATTACTCACATATTTAGTATATTCAAAGTACTAATACATGCTTTCCTTTCCTATATTGTGTTATAATGTAGGGTCGGACGTTCCCTCCCACTCCACTCATGGTGAGCCAAGATTTTCGTTGGAGATTGATTGGTGAATCCTCATGTTTCGAGGGCAAGCCTATTACGTTGTTTTTAGTCTTTGGATCTTGTCATTACTTTGAGATAGATTCTTTTCTTATGTTGACGGTGAGCTAGAAACATGCCCTAAGCTCCCGTCTAAGACTAATAAAGGTATGTTATATATTGGAGTCTATGTTTTTTTTCAACTTGAATTAAAGTTGCTTCTTATTTATTTTTCAAATTGAGACTTATTTCTACTTCATGTTTTTTCTTATATTTGCTTTACACCTTATACATGCTCATGAATGATATGCTAAGATGGATTGGTTGGGACCTTTCGGGGTTTCAATTGCCATGTCACTCCTAACGCTTACCTTGAGTCGTGACATGAAAGCTGATAATAAGATGTTCTCGGGTTCTAGACCACTATAAAACCCTAGCTCAAATTCGACAATATAATCAATATATAGGGAGTTTTACCTTCACCATTGGCTATTTCAATGATAAAAACCATTCCTTCATAAAAAACAATGAGCACAAACTTCTAAAATATTTGAGTGAGGACTCTTTCTACCTGACCCTTTAGCTTTCTTTTTGAAACTTGAAGGTTTTTTAGATTTTGCTTCTTAGAGGTGTACTAGGCTCGGGGAGATCTGCACAAGATGGCTCGCTTCTTAGAACTATCCTAAAATGGAAAAACTCTCTTATCAAGCTCTAATAATCTGTATGACTAGGTAGAATTATGAAGAGGTCATTTAATGAAGAGATCTACAAAAATAATGAATAAGAACCTAGTTAATATATCACTAAAATTAGTATGATAAGCTGGAATTATACCAGGGAAATGTTGTAGTTTTTATGCCCTTAATTCATGGTCGAAAATCATAAATTTCTAGGTTTGAACAAGCAGTGGACAAAGTTTCAAAATGCATAAAACCTAATTAGAAAGGTTGGGAATAGGAGTCGAAGCCTAAATCGTGGATGTGAAAGCAAAAGAGAAGGAAAAAGATCGAGAATGATGAATAACTAATAATAGAAAAGATGTTACAGGAAAGAAAAGAACTTATAATTTTGTTCCAAAATTTAAGAAAAGGTTGATAGGATGAAAGGATAAAGTCTGAAGTAAGCATCATGACAAAACAAACCACCCATAATATTGATGATCATGATTATTGAAGAAGATATTCTCAATTCTATGGCTAAAAGAAGATGTCACCATTGACCCCATTCACCCGGTAAAGGTGTATAAAATGCTTAAGTGTTTAAAACATATTAATGAAATTGTAAAGGTAATGTAGGAAGAGCAATACTATCCATATTCACCGGCTCTATCCATTCAACGGACACATTAGAGTGGAGGAAAAAGTCCAAAATAACTTTATCAATTGAGAACTTCAATCCTTGAGTAGAATGATAAGTATGTACAAATAGAATGCCAGACTAACAACTCAAAACATTCTCAAAAGAGGTCAGAACTTTAATTTTGATGTTCTTGTCCATGGTCCATCTGGTGAAAATCTCCAAACGCCATCAGAAGAGATTCAATCCTGATGATGGATATATACTTCTTTTTTATAGTGAAAAACTCTCTCTATTTTTGCTAGGAGGATTAAGCCTAGCCAAACCTCATTAAAAAATTTTGCTCTTTTTTCTTTTCAATTTTCTTTTTTTCTAATTATGTGTTAGTTATCCACAATATTTTTGCAACAATTGGTATCAAATCCAGGTTAATTAAGATTTATGCACAACAATTGATACCAGTTTCACAACATTAATATCAGAGTTTGGTTGGGGTTTCCACACATAATCAAGGGTTAGGATGTTTGTATCATTTATAAGAAAAGTATAAAATTGAGAAATTCGGTTAAAGGAAGAAGTCTAATTTTAACTTATGAAAAATTAGAATGAGATTGTCCTTAGTATTACAAGGATTATTAAAGAAAATTAAGGAGGATTTTTTTTAAAAGAGTTAAAGGAATTAGAAAAAGTAGGCTTGAAAAAGAGTTTGTACAATTTTCGAGTATCTAGTGTTTCATATTCGAGTTTAGTTGGTAGCATCATATATGGCATGATTTACACTCGTCCTAATATTTCGCATGTTGTTAGTGTTGTGAGTAGATATGTGACATGTCTCGGTAAAGAATATTGACAAGCAATGAAGTGGATCTAGAGATACTTAAAAGTACTGTAGATGTAGGCTTGACTCTTTTCGAAGACAAGTTAAGTGAATCGACAGTATGTTATGTGGATTTGGATTTCAAAGGATACTTGGATAAGATAAGGTCTCTGATAGGTTATGTCTTACTCTTTTTGGTATTGCCATCAGTTGGAAGGTAGCTTTGTAATATGGTATTGCTCTCCACCACATAGATTGAGTATATGAAAATTACTAAGTAATGAAGGAGGCTATGTGGCTTCAATATTTGGAGAGAGGATAAAACATATGATAGTCAGATATTAATTTATCTGAGATATAATTATAAGAGACTAAATTTCATTCCTAAAAAATAGCAATCAAGAAAGAAAAATAGCGACAAAAAATGAAATATATTTCAATAATTTCTGTGAAGGTTACAATCTTTATCAAAACTAACCGAGAAAAAGTAATCCTCTGATTCTTCTCCTCGCGATCTTCAACTCAAGAATATTACCTATTATTGAATCAATGAAGTATTTGCGGCTTGCCACTTGTAGATGAAGACTTCTTTATATGCAGAAGACTTGTACGTCACTACTAAAGAGCAGAGCTTTTCTCCTTTGTATTTTTGTGTGTCTTTTTGTTCTTAAAAAAACTCATTTATATAGGTGTGAGCTAGGATTTTAGGGATATTTTGGTTCCTCAAATAATTTCAAAGATTTGGACCTTGAGCTCGAAGATTATGAGTTTGGCTCGTCTTGTCAACTTAATAAAGTGGCCCAAATATAATTTGGACTTTATTTAATTCATATAATTTTAACTTAAATATTAGTTCGACTTTATTAATCAATATTTGACTTAGTCAATATGTCATGAATTTAATATTTTATCTAAATTTTATATGGATTTATCCAAAAACTTTACTATCTATATATTTAACGGGATTGTTGTGTTAAGAAAGTGTCTACACATATTAATGCAGGAGATATAATGATCAAGACAGTCCTGACCAAAATAAGTTTAGGCATTATCTAGACTTGATTGGTGCGCACAGTACTTAGTAAGCCCTTTGAAGGGCTGAGGACATGACAGAGAGATGTTATTTCAATTGATCAAGGAAATTCAAGCTAATGAGATGATCTGTTAGCTATTTATTAATTATGTCTTGTAACTTTTTTCCTGTATATTTTAGAAAACTCATAATCCCTATTGGTTTAGGAAATCCTAGCTCTAATAGATTAGGGAAAGAAATATATTTTCTTAGGATTAGGAAAACGTTTTCCTTATAGATTTAGGACTATTGAGGATCTATACATAGGGGATATTATTGGGATTCTATAGGACATAGAAAATCCACAATGTAGTCCTTAAGGGCTTAAAAACATAGTGACCTTTTTTTTTTATAGTGAAAAACACTCTTTCCTTTTGCTTGAAGAATTAGAATTAGCCGAAACTCATTAAATTCTTGTGTTATTTTTCTTATATAGTTTCTTTGTTTGTGATTGTGTGCTAATTAATCCATAATATTTTTACAACAAAAATGAAAAAGTACTTGTCATTTTACCACTAGCTAATTGGTTAAAACTTTCACATGTTTGTCAACAAAAATAAATGAATACAGATTAATGTGAAAAATCTTTAAATACATTGAATTCAAAGCAGTACCAATCAATGGAGGTAATTAGGTCTTAGCTCGTTCTTTGAGCTCCCAGCGTTCCATAATTGTTACAATAATAACACTGTTGGCTGCAATGAACATCGAAGCCACCCTTTAACATTTAGTACTCTTCAGAAGTAATTTATTGTCATTTAGTCTGAAAATGTTTTGTAACACCAAAAAATAACTCATATTTAAAAAAAAAAATGATAATTTTCAAAACATAATTATTTGTGTCATCCCAAACCCAAACTTGTGAGAAAAAGTGGCATATGACGGTACCTAAAGTTGATAGAGCAACCACTTATTTTGCGTCAAAAGCACGTTGGAACTTCACATGGCAATCCCCAAAAACAGAATGTCATGAATTTCAGATCTGACTGAGACACCAAAAGGTTCTCGAATCTGCCCTCTCTTTAATTTGCTGCCCCCTCCTCTATGTTTATCTGTCTTTATTCTCCTCTTATCTTTCATATATTTTTCCTCATATTAATAAATAAATATAATTGCATGTTACCTACACCAGATTCATATGTATTTGACTTTATTATGTATAATAATTTGATTGAGGTATTTTATCTTGTATCACAAAACTAGAGAACATAATGATGTAAGTGATAATGTAAAACGTCATTGAATAAAAACTTGAAATATAGATAGATTTGTGTAGTAGATCCCTCTTGTTTTAAAAATATTCTAAGTTCAATGCACTGCATTTCTGTGGAGTATAAGAAAATACTTCTTCAAGAATCATGGTATATACTATTAAGAAATATAGCTAACAAGTAAAACCAAATAAGAAAGAATGGCAGACTATAACAGTTATTTCCATGTAACAAAAATCAGGTTAGTCCATGAAGAGAGAAGGATAAGTTTAGTAATGAAGTTACTCTAATTTTTATCTCATTTTAAATTAATTGATTTTCTTTTTTGTTTAAATATTTCCTAAAGAAGACAATATATTTTTATATTTTGCAACAATCTTCAAGTTTAAAATTTTTATTTTATATAAAGAAGGTATGTTTAGTTTATTATTTTTCATTTAATTTTATGTTTGATTTAAAATTTTATAAAAAGTTTCTTTTTAATTATGCCCTTGAATTATTAAGAGATTTTCTATTTCATGTAATTAGATCAAAGTAGATTATTTTTTTGTGACTTCTAACTAGTTAGGAAAATAATAATTTTGTCATTATATTTGTTATTTTCTCACTTGAATTATTTGAGAATAAATAATTGTAATCTTAATAAATTCATCACGAATAAAATGTCAATCTTTAATTTCATAAAGGTAGACCATTTATTATTAAAATAGAAAATATGGTAAACAATTGTAAAATAGACAATCTATATTTACACATAAAAATTTGGAAGTTGTAATTTTAATATAGTGTTTATATCTTACAAGGCCACTCAACTTTGAGTTTATATTTAACATCATTGGACTTTGTTTTGTATCAATAAAATCACTCAACTAAATTAATTCTAAAAAAAAATTGACATGGCAAAATATTTTTTGTCTATTATGTAAATATCAAACCACAAATAAATAAAATTTAAAAATTTGATATGGTAAAGTTATTTATTTTTATACTATGAAAATATGAACCCACAAATAAATAAATTTTGTAAAATAATTTATTTAAATAAATGTAGAAGTACAAAACTACAAATATAAAATATAAAATCAAGAAAATAAAAAAAATATAAAAGAATTTGAGAGACATTAAATGGGATGTATTAATTAATATCACGCAGGAGGTATTAACTAATACATGAATTAATTAATATATGAGTCCAATTTTTATCAAACATAATATTAATTAATATCATTTCCCTAATTCCTAAATTATTTCTCCAAACGCTCCTTAATTAATTAATTATGAGGAAACTATCATGATACTCCCTCATGGTAGTAGTGTTGTATATATGAAAAAGTGAATTTTGGCTAGGGTAAGAATAAAGAAATGTAACATGACCTCTTTTTTGTCCAACTCAATTACCTTGTATGGCACGCGTCTCCTTAGTGCAGCCCCCACACCTCAAACCGTAACTAACAATTTTCTCTTTCACCTACATATATATATATATATATAATGACCTTAAGTTTAAAGCACATCTCTGCCCATTTCACTTTCCCCAATTTCCCAATTGGATCATGTCTAGAGATCTCCAATCCAGGCGAGCTCTTTCAGAAATCCAGTTACCCAATCTTATCTCACAAAATGAAAACATATCAAGAGATCATGAGGCGGAAAGATGTACTACTACTAATAAGGAACAAGCAGCAGAAATTCGAACCCCTGGAACTCCTCAGAATTTGATCCCCAAAGTTCTCAGCTGTCCACCGGCCCCTAAGAAACCTAAAAGGGCCATCTCATGTAAGAGGAAATTACTAGGAGATTTGGAGTTCTACGATGTGGCGGCAAGAGAGGAAGTAGATTCCTTCTTCAGCTCTGTTGATGAGAATTCAAAATCATGTGGGGTTAACAGGAAGAGAAGGTGTCTTCTGTAAATTCAATATGAATTTAACGCTACCTACTCTCAGTCCTGATCGGCCGGCCGAAAAATAAAACAAGTTCTGAAATATTCCACGATCGATCGATCGATCGATACTCCCGAGTCCGTCCGGATGTATGTATCTATTACACATATATTCTTTTCTTTTCCTTCCCTTTTCAATATCATGTGAATTAATTACTCCATATTATTATTCGATCTGAATTTTGAATTTGTTCTGAGATCAATTATCTGTACTATTTTTGAGAATCTCAAATTTTGACTTATCATCATTGCTAATTTCCGGTTTGTGCTGATCTGGGTATTCAATTTGGTTCGGCATAATTAATATGGGGCAATGAATAATCTTGAGGCTGCAGTGATTAATCCTGTAGGAAAGGGGTTGGAGTGATCGACACGGCTTTAATTTGGGATTGATTTTCCATTTTCTTAAAGTGAATAATGGACAGAGGGATTTGTTGTATTCATTGATGTGAACAAAACTAGACAATGTGCTGTCTCAACGTGGATACCATTATATTTGTCCCCATTCGCTTTTCCCTCTTTATCATTTCCAAGGCTTTTCTCTTTCACTCCTATTTTATTTCCTCCTACTTTCTTACCTTTACACAAAAATTTAATTCCCTAAAAAATGCTTAAGTGTTTTTTCGTACAAAAGTTATGCTCAATTTAAAATAGGATGGCACTTCTAGTTTTCTCCTTTTAAGTTTGCATTTAAATTACTCTAATACAAAATTTGGCCACAATGTCAAAATAATACGTTCAGGGAAATGCTATTTGATCACAAAATTTGGCTCAAATTTTGGCCATGATCGGGAAAAGACCTATTCTACTATAAACTAGTTTTCTTTTTGACATTTTTGCCTTTCCCTCTCAAATCTAAAATTTTCTTATTTAATTTATTTATCTATTACTTTTCATACCTTGAAAACATTTTCAGGGCATGGGAAATAGACACATTTATTGCAATATTTAAGTAGTGATAGCAAATGCACATGCAAGATATTTCAATGTTTTTTCCCAAATATTTTTGTTGCAACAATTGAGGTTGTGTCATAAACCACTTTGTTTTAAGAAAGATTATTATGAATATAATTTTTACTTTTAGCTAAGTAATTCAATTGACTATTATATTTAAATAAATTTTAATTGATGTTTAAATAATTTTGAAGATATAATTTGAAATACTTCAATAACGAAAATCAAAACTCCAAATACTTTAGACGTTATAAATGTTGACAAATTATTGTATCGGCCCTAGCTAATAGCAATTCAAAAACTACAAAATATTGTAGTCTACACTGCTTTAATTTTTTAATCTACATAAATGTGAGATGTTACAAATAAATAAAATCAAATCAATATTATAAGTCTAAAAATTCCAATTATTGAAGTTTATAATTTTTTAATGTATCACTAAAAATATTAACATCATCGTCAAACTTTATTTACTTTAACTATATCAATATATAATTTTAGTAAAACATTTATATATAAAATACATACATACATATACATAAAAAATTTATTTTTATTTTCTACTTTGCAATATCTTCTTAATTAATATAATTGAAGTAACTACTCATGTATTCATGGTTTAAATGGTGAAATGTCACGCCCCGGGAGGGTACTCTTGGTGTGGCCAGCACCTAGAGACTATTGCTAGTCCCCAAGCGAACCACTTCGCCTCATCACATTCATTCAGTCAAATAACTCTACTGAACAGCGAAAATAAAAGTAAGTAAATGGGCACATCTCATCTAAAGTCTCAAGATAAATAGATAACAATAAAGGCTAGTAGAAAGAACTAGCTCATAATCTCAACATCAACGTTCAACCATCGTCTATGAAGCCTCTATCACTAATCATGTGGTGCTAATGACAAACCCATCGCTACCCAAATCAAAATAGAAGAATAGTCAAAAATCTAACTCTAACGCAAGATGAAATAACTCATAGTGGATCCTCCGGAGTAGGGGAGCCTCACCAAATCAGCTGTAAATCTCATATCTTCAACAGAGCTCCGGTTGACGATCTCTATTACCTGCCTCTGCATCATAAAACGATGTAATCCAAAAGGGACATCAGTACTTGGAATGTACTGTTATGTAAAATAGCTCAGTGAAATAGAAACAGATATAATAATATGGAAACAACATCAACTCAAAATAAACATCAAATCTCATCAAATCGCCAAATGTCTATCTATGCAAGAATAAAGAGTAGACAAGTGACACATTAATCAATCAACTCAAACTCATCTCAAAGGAACTCACCTCATCTCATCTCATCTCAGGGGAACTCACCTCCTCTCATCTCATCTCAACTCAACTCAGAGTACTCAGGATAGGAAATTTATGGGAGTTTCTCTTATCCGACAACAAGCACTAATGAACTAGTGAATGTACAACAATCTCGCTGATGTTGCCACAATCGTTCCAAACTTGCCAGGTAGAGAACGAATCGAAACTATATCAGCTCACCCAATATGGAGTCAGTCATCAACAAGTCCGCTATTGCTTTTAGGGACTTCTAATCAAGAGGAAACCACAGTGTATGTGATGGTTCTAAGCCTCACCTACGTTTGGCGACGTAGTTTAACGAGTTTAAGTTGGACTAACTCTCACTCTTTCGATGCTCGATACTCCTCCCAGGACTCAATGCTCATAAAACCTCCATCTCAACCAATCTCATATGGACTCGAACAATGTCATTGATTAGTATTTGATAGGGACTCAAACCCCATCATCATTCAACTCATAGGGACTCTAACCCTTTCATCAATCAACTCATAGGGACTCTAACCCTTTCATCAATCAACTCATAGGGACTCTAGCTCTTTCATCAATCAACTCATTAATGACTCAAGATTTAGAACAGTCATTAGGAAACAATCAAATAGACACTTCGATAGAGTTCAATAATAGAGACTCGTAAGGCAATCAAATTCTATCAACTCATCATCATTCTCTCATCACAATCAACAATCTCAACTCAAGGCTTTAGACTCAATTCTCAAGTTAATTATGCATGCTTTTCAAATTAATCATGTAGGATTATGCAAATTCTTATGAAAATGTTTAATTCAAAGAAAACAAATAGTATGATGATTATCAACATAGGAAAACATGTAAATTCAAATAAAATTTTAAGAAAAACCATCAAGTGTTCATGTATGTAGATTCTTGAACCATCAACTCATCTATGACCATCTATGGGGCACATGAGAGAACAATCTCATGCTTTTAGTTTCGCCTTACATACATGAGATGCAGCTATCAATCAGTCACGTCAAAGATTTCTTCTCAAATCTCTCAAACTCAAGCTCTTCTCTTTCTTCCTCAAGCCCCAGCCTTGTTAAATTATGGAATAGGACTTAGAATGGGGTTTTAGACCCTTTTTATGTCAAAACGGCCTT
The DNA here is from genome assembly GCA_029948455.1 of Solanum rostratum. Lineage (NCBI taxonomy): Eukaryota > Viridiplantae > Streptophyta > Magnoliopsida > Solanales > Solanaceae > Solanum > Solanum rostratum. The sequence goes on from CM057054.1 coordinate 28,463,743, forward strand.
ATTAGATCGTGTATAGAGTTTAGAAGGGGTGGGAAATTAACCGGAATGCCCTTCGTAAAAATTAGAAATTTTCAACTCGAAAAAGACCCAATCCTTGATGTGGACTAGTCGCGCACAGTGTATTTTTAGAAAAAGTTTCTGAACAGGTTTTATTAACCCTGTCAAAAAATTTTAAAAAATATAAGTGCTGATCCGCGATGGGTGTGCGACGCGCTCCTGTCGCGCACCAACACTGTTTTGTGCTTCGGATCCAAAAATTATCTTTCGATCGAGTCGCTCTAACAATTGACCTAGACCATTTTCCCGCTCAATTTTTTGTGCTGATCACAAATCCGGCCTGAGGTTTGTCATTCAAGCATTGGAAGATGTGTTACGCGCATACTCTCACTCTAGGAGTATTTTGATAATTTTACCGAGCGTTACATCATCCCCCCTTGCGATCATTCGTTTGCGAATGAATGAGTAAAGGTTGATATCAAGGCACGAATAGACTCAAGACTCATCTCAACACTTAACTCAATCAATCAAACTCTCAATCTTCTTTGACCTTAATCAATACTACTTAGACATACGAATAGAAATTCACATCAAGAATAGATCAATTAATTTAGTGAAGGGTAAGGATTTTTAGCTTCAACACTCTAATCATCTGGCACGAATAGGTGCGGATATTTTGCCTTCATCTCTTCCTTAGCTTCCCATGTGGCTTTCTCAATGAATTGATTTCTCCATAGGACTTTGACTGAGGCTATCTCTTTGTTCCTCAACTTACAAATCTGACGATCAAGGATTTGAACCAGAATCTCTTCGTAAGATAGGCTATCTTTCACTTCAATGCTATCAATAGGGATCACCAAGGCAGGATCTCCCAAGCATTTCTTCAACATCGACATATGGAATACCGGATAGACTCCATCTAACTCGGAAGGCAACTCTAACTCATAAGAAACCTTCCCAATCCTCTTTACAATGTGATATGGTCCAACATAGCATGGACTCAACTTCCCTTTCTTCCCAAATCTTAGGACATCCTTCATAGGTGACACTTTCAAATATGCCCAATCATCTACCTCGAACTCCAAGTTTCTTCTCTTCATGTCAGTGTAAGATTTTTTGCGGCTCTGGGAAGTCTATAATATCTCTCTAATGACCTTGACCTTCTCCATCGATTGGTGGACAAGATCAGACCCAATCAACTCCGCTTCTCCAACCTCAAAAACCCAATTGGTTATCTACATCTCCTCCCATACAAGGCTTCGTAGGGAGCCATTTGAATGCTTGGATGATAAATATTGTTATATGCAAATTCAATCAATGGTAGGTGATCATCCCAATTCCCCTCGAATTCAAGAACACAAGCTCTCAACATATCCTCTAGTGTTTGGATCGTGAACTCTGTCTGACCATCTGTCTGTGGATGAAAGATTGTGCTAAGGTTCACCTTAGTACCTAATCCTTTTTGGAACAATCTCCAAACTAGGAGGTAAATTGAGCTCCTCTGTCCGAGATGATGGACAAGGGAACCCCATGCAACCTCAAAATCTCTTGGATGTACAACTTGGTGTACTCCTCCGCAGTGTTTGTTGTCTTAACTACCAAGAAGTGAGCCAATTTAGTCATCCTATCTACAGTCACCCATATTGAATCATGTTGCTTTCGAGACCTTGGTAGACCATTGATAAAGTCCATATTAATCATCTCCCACTTTCATTCCGGAATCTCAAAGTTCTGAGCCAATCCACACGGCCTTTGATGCTCAACCTTCACTTGTTGGCAATTTGGGCATTTTAACACGAACTCAGCAATATCCCTCTTCATCCCACTCCACCAATAGACATCTCTCAATTCGTGGTACATCTTGGTAGAGCCAGGATGAAAGGAATATCTAGTGCTATTGGCTTCCTCCATAATTCTTTCTCGAATGCCATAAACATCTGGAACACACAATCTACTTTGGTACCTCAACATTCCATCTCCCCCTTGGGAGAAAATCGTCACTTTTTGTTTGTGGACAACCTCCTTTAATTGGAGTATGACAGGATCTTAGTCTAGCTTTTCCTTCACCTCTACAACTAAGGATGAAGCAGACCCATTCTGAATGTTAACTCCTTCATCGTTCTCCTCAAGTTCAACTCCCAATCGAGCCAGTCGATCCACCTCTTTCGCTAGCTCCTTCTTTCCTTCCTATACATGGGTTATGCTACCCATTGACAACCTGCTAAGAGCGTCAGCAACAACATTAAATTTACCATGGTGGTAGTGAATGCTCATGTCATAATCCTTGAGCAATTCCAACCATCTCTTCTATCGCAGGTTGAGCTTTTTCTGACTGAAGACATACTGCAAGCTCTTGTGGTCAATGAACACATCCACATGCATTCCATATAAGTAGCGGCGCTAGATTTTAAGTGCAAACACCACTGCTTCCAACTCGAGATCATGGGTTGGATAGTTCCTCTCATGAACCTTGAGTTGTCTGGAAGCATAGGCTATTACCTTCCCTCTCTGCATCAATACACATCATAATCCAACCCTTAAAGCATCACAGTAAATTACAAAGTCCTCTGTCCCATCAGGTAGGATTAGGACTAGTGCAGTAGTCAACCTTGTCTTCAACTCTTGTAAACTCTTCTCACATTCCTTGGACCTCTAAAACTTGACCTTTTTCTGAGTCAATGTAGTCAATGGTGCGGGTAAGGAAGAAAATTTCTCAACAAATCTGCGGTAGTAGCCTGCCAACCCCAAGAAACTTCTTATGTTGATCGGAGTGGTCTGTCGGGGCCAGTTCTTAGCCGCTTCAATCTTTTGGGAATCCACTAGAATACCCCCACCAGAAACAACATGGCCTAGGAAAGCCGCTGACTTAAGCTAGAAGTCACACTTTGAAAACTTTGCATACAACTCGTGGTCCTTAAGTGTTTGGAGGACAACTCTGAGGTGGTTAGCATGCTCCTCATCACTTCTCGAATACACCAAAATGTCATCGATGAAAACAATGACAAACATATCGAGATATTGTCTGAATACTCTATTCATCAAGTCCATAAAGGTTGCAGGTGTATTCGTCAACCCAAAGGACATGACCAAGAACTCAAAATGGCCATACTACTCCTAAAGGCTATCTTTGGAATGTCACATTCGCTCACTTTCAACTGATAGTAGTCAGATCTAAGGTCTATCTTGGAGAAATAAGAGGCGCCCTGAAGTTGGTCAACCAAATCATCTATTATTGGGAGAGGATATTTATTCTTTATCCTGACCTTGTTCAGTTGCCCATAGTCAATACACATTCTGAGGGACCCATCTTTCTTATGCACGAATAGGATAGGAACACCCCAAGGTGAAACACTTAGCCTAATGAAGCCCTTCTCTAGCAAATCTTTCAATTGCTCTTTCAACTCTTTCAACTCAGTAAGGGTCATCCTATAAGGTGGGATCGAAATAGGTTGGGTATCGAAAAAAATATCAATCCCAAAGTCAATCTCCCTATCAGGAGAGACTCCAGGCAGATCATCAGGAAACACTTCTGAAAACTCATTAACAATCGGGACTGACTCAAGAGTAAGATACTCAACATCATAAGATTTAATTCGCACGAAGTGATAGATACAACCTTTGATTAACTTTGTGGCTCTAAGATATGAGATAAAATTTCCTCTAGTTGCAACAGAATCACCCTTCCACTCAAGAACCGGTTCATTCGGAAATTGGAACTTAACGATTCAGGATCTACAACCAAAAGAGCCATAACAGGCGTGAAGCCAATCCATGCCAAGAATCGAATCAAAATCAACCATCTACAACTCAACCAAATCAACAAGAGTATCCCTATGATGGATGGACACTACAACAGCTCTTAGATTCTCTCAGCTCGGGTAGACTCACCCACTGGAGTATAAACATCAAAGGGTTCAAGAAGACTCTCAGGGAATCTATCAAATCTACCGGCCACATAAGTAGATACAAATGACAATGTGGCACCATGATCCATTAAAACATAACAATAAAAAGTAAAGACTTGAATCATACCCGTCACAACATCTGGGGAGTTCTCCTGATCTTGGCGACTACCCATGGCATACAAGCGGTTTGTTGCTCCGCCTGTGCCTGGCGTAGTGGCCCTCTAGTTTCCTCTAACTGGCAAGGATGGTGTAGTAGATTGAGCCTGGTCAGCGCACTTCGAAAAATTTCTCTGGTAGTGACTCGCTTGGCCACATCTATAACACACATCATTCTCATCACGACATCTCACCAAGTGTATCTTGCCACACTTATCACACGGTGGCCTACCCTGCAAACCTTGAGCCACACTAGCTTGTGACTGAGGTCCATGATTTCCCACATTTTGAGATCTCTGATCATACCTGCCTCTAGGCGCAGGCGCACTAGCAGATGATGGTGCTGGAAATCGGTTGCCATTACCCTTCCTCCCAACCTCATGGCTGGATGTCTTAACTTTCTTACGCTTGAACTCTTCCTTGTCATGATGTCTCTCCTCATCATCTTGTTGCACAAATGTAATTAGTCGCCCGATATCCATATCACTCACAAACATGGATCCTCTCCCATCTCTCTTAGGTCCTCTATTCAACCCATCAACATACATTCCCATCCTTCCCCTCATGTCAGCAACTATGTCCGAAGCATAGCGAGATAGTTGCGTGAACTTCAAACCATACTCTTGCATGGTCATAGAGCCTTATTTCAGATTCAGAAACTCTCTCACCTTAGCTTCTCTTTTCTCTCTAGGGAAAAGCGTCCCTAGAAGGCTTCCTCGAACACTGCCCAAGTCAAACATGGAGCATCATCCCTTCTACTTTTCTTCCACTGGTCAAACCACAGTCTAGCCACTTCCTTGAGTTGGTAAGCAACCGGTTCAACCCTGTCAGCATCAGCCACATGCATCACTTGGAACACCTTCTCAAGCTCCTCCACATAGTTCTTAGGATCTTCAGTGGATGCAGATCTCGTGAATTCAGGCAGATTCATCTTAAAAAATTCTAGGACTCTAGAGGTGTCATGAGAATCGGGTCTACCTGCTCCTTGTCTCACAACAGGTGCTGCGACAGCCTGGGCTAGAGCTTGAATAGATCGGCATAGCTCAGCATTAGAGACCTTATCTTGAGGGGGTTTTCAACAAGGACAGCTTGATCCACAGGCTCCTCGGGTACTTGAGGCTTAAGTGGATTAACAGCATGCCTGGCAGGACGTCCCCTTCCTCTGACGGCTCTTCTGGGAGGCATATTATCAATTCTGCATGCGTAGAGCACGAATTAGAAAAGAGCTTTCACAGAGTTTAACTCCATCGCACAAATTGGAATGACAAGAAAAGTGTAACAATTCCTAATGTCCTATAGCCTCGTGCTTATGTAATGTGGTCGAAAACACACCCATAAACAAGCAAGTAAATGGGAACATCTCATCTAAAGTCTCAAGATAAATAGATAACAATACATGCTAGTAGAAAGAACTATCTCACAATCTCAATATCAACGTTCAACCATCATTTATGAAGCCCCTATCACTAATCATGTGGTGTCAGTGACAGACCCATGGCTATCCAAATCAAAATAAAAGAACAGTAAAAAATCTAACTCTAGCGAAGATGAAATAACTCATAGTGGATCCTCCGGAGCAAGGGAGGCTCACCAAATCAACTGCGAATCTCATATCTTCAAAGGAGTGCTCGTTGACGATCTCTAGTACCTTCCTCTACATCATAAAACGATGCAGTCCAAAGGGACATCAGTACTTGGTATGTACTGGTATGTAAAATAGTTGAGTAAAATAGAAACAGGTAGAATAATATGAAAACAACATCAACTCAAAATAAATATCAAATCTCATGAAATTGTCAAATGTCTATCTATGGAAAAATAAAGAGTAGACAAGTGACCCACCAATCAATCAACTCAGTCTTATCTCAAAGGAGCTCACCTCCTCTCATCTCATCTCATCTTAGAGGAGCTCACCTCCTCTCATCTCATCTCATCTCAACTCAACTCAACTCAGAGTACTCAAGCTAGGAAATTTGTGGGAGTTTCTCTTATCCGATAACAATCACGTATGAGCTAGTGAATGTATAACAATCTTGTTGATGTTGCCACTGCTGTTCCAAACTTGCCAGGTAGGGAACAAATCAAAACCATATCATCTCACCCAATATGGAGTCAGTCGTCAACAAGTCCGTTATTGCTTTCAGGGACTTCTAATCAAGAGGGAACCACAATATATGTGATGGTTCTAAGCCTCACCTACATTTGGCAACGTAGTTTGATGAGTTCAAGTTGGACTAACTCTCACTCTTTTGGTGCTCGATACTCCTCCCAGGACTCAATGCTCATACAACTTCCATCTCAACCAATCTCATAGGGACTTGAACCCCATCATCGATCGGTATCTGATAGGGACTCGAACCCCATCATCATTCAACTTATAAGGACTCTAACCCTTTCATCAATCAACTCATAGGGACTTTAACCCTTTCATCAATCAACTCATCAATGACTCAAGATTTAGAACAGTCATTAGGAAACAATCGAAAGAAACATTGGTAGAGTTCAATTATAGAGACTTGTAAGACAATCAAATTCTATCCATCATCATTCTCTCATCACAATCAACAATCTCAACTCAAGGCTCTAGACTCAATTCTCAAGTTCATTATGCATATTTTTCAAATTAATCATGTAGGGTTATGCAAATTCTCATGAAAATGTTTAATTCAAAGAAAATAAATTGTATGATGATCATCAACATAGGAAAACATGTAAATTCTAATAAAATTTTAAGAAAAAACATCAAGTGTTCATGTATGTAGATTCTTGAACCATCAATTCATCTATGACCATCTATGGAGCACATGAGAGAACAATCTCATGCTTTTAGTTTAGCCTTACATACCTGAGATGCAGCTATCAATCAGTTATGTCAAAGATTTCTTCTCAAATCTCTCAAACTCAAGCTCTTCTCCTCCTTCCTAAAGCCCTAGCCTTGTTAGATTATGGTATAGGACTTAGAATTGGGGTTTTAGACCCGCTTTACATCAAAACGACCTTATTAGATTGTGTATAGAGTTTAGGAGGGGTAAAAAATTGACCGGAATGCCCCTCGTAAAAATTAAAAAATTTTAGCTTGGAAAAGACCTAGTCCGCGACACGGACTAGTTGAGCGCAATGTATTTTTAGAAAAAGTTTCTGAACGAGTTTTCTCAACAGCCATCGAAAATTTTCAAAAAAATAGAAGTGCTGGTCCGCGATGGGTGTTCGACGCGCTCCTGTCGCGCACCAACACTATTTTGTGCTTCGAATCAAAAAATTATCTTTCGATTGGGTCGCTCTAAAAATCGGGTGAGACCATTTTCCCACTCAATTTTTCGTGCTGATCACAAATTTGGCCTCAGATTTTCCATACGAGCATTGGAAGATGGGTTACGCGCATATCCTTACTCTAAGAGTATTTTGGTAATTTTAACAGGCGTTACATAAAATCATTTTATTCTATGTATTATAAATATATTTTGTTTATAACAATTATAATATAAGAAATTTAATGTGTTATTCAAGGTACAGGTATAAATGTCTTCTAATTATTTTTCTTATTCAAAATACATAATTCTCAAAACTATATTCTTATTTTTTCTTTGAAAAAATCACATATTGAGTTAATGGTCCATTAATCATTGTAGAACTGCATATAAAGTTTTTTGATGATTATACTTAGATAAAAATCAATTATAAATCTGGAAACCCACGCATAATTCAATTTACTAAATTGTATATTACCAAGTAATTAGTATAAATTTTAGTTAGAGAAACTATTTATTTATAACTATTATTAACATGAAATTTAATTGTTTCTTCCACTAGATAAAAATAAAATTTTAAAGTATATATCCTAATTTATTTTACCGTGTTTTACATATGTTAAAATTACTAATTTAGTGTATATGTGTTGCACGTGTGTGTCACGTCAATATTATCAAACTGGATGCTACAAAAATTTGAAAATTCTTAATATTGTCATAAAAGTATCCTTTATATTGTCATAAAATAAAATATAATCCTATTCAACTTCTTATTTATTTGTTTATAAAGGTCCATCATTATTGGAACTCATGGTAAATTAGAATTTTCCTTAAAAGCTACAAGGTTTCTTGATTCAAATATGGAAGAAGTAGAAGTCTATCAAATAAGAAAGATTTAAGAGTTTTTCCATGGTTAGAATTCTTTATTTTATCACTTCTTTCTATATATTTTAGAAGTCAATATTATAAATATAATTAAATAATATTTTTTTAAACATGGTGAAAAGACGATTTTATCTAAAGCATAATCTTTTAATAAAGGGTAAAAAGTTTAATTAACACTTCTAAAGGTCTTCATACGTTTAATTAGTATGGAAATAGATAGATGGATTCTATTTAATACAATATCCTACATAAAATACATCCTTTTTTAAAATATTATAATTGATAATTAGGTATTGAGTGTCTTTTATTTATTCATTTTGAAACATTCTCTTGATTAGTATTATCGGAGTAACTAAATTTTTTATTCATGATTAAAATTGTTGAAATAACTTTATCAGTCACTATATATATTAATTCTTATTTGAAATAATTATAATATAGGAAAATCTATCCCTATATTACACTAATTTAATAGCTTATGAATCACTAATTATATTTGTTATTAGTATAAACTCTATTAAAGTAATTTTATTACTTGTTATGCCTAAATAAATGTAAATCACATATTTAAATAATTTTTAAAATACTTAAATATTAACAATCAAAATTCAAAACTTTAGATGTTGTAGAAATCGACACATCGTAGAAATCACAAAAATCATATAGTTTATAAATATTAACTCTATTTAATAAATTAAGAAAATCACACATTCATATTGCAGTCACACTTTAATCATTAATTAATAATCTTATCGTGAAACTTTAAGTTTTCATGAGTGATAAACTTACCAACATTGAGGTGGGGGAGTAACAATAATCACACTACTCCAATTTAGTAGTTGGACTAATGAATATAGTATAATTATATTATTGTATTTAATTATAAATTTTATATTGTATATGTTGATTTTTGTAAATCTATATAAATGCAGAATATTGTGAATAAATGAAGTCAAATCAATGTTATGAATAAAACAGAGGCAATTTACTGAATTTATTATTTTCTCAATGCATCTAAAAAATGTTATTGTCAAATCTTTCTTAATAATAATAATAATAATAATAATAATAATAATAATAATAATAATAATAATAATAATAATAATAATAATTATTATTATTATTATTATTATTATTATTTGTTACTTAATTAATTTGATGAGTATTCTATTTCCAAAATTATATTCTTATTTTTTTTCTTTTAGAAAAACACACACACATTATATGAATTTATCAGTCATTGAACACTTTATTCAAAGAGTATTCAATTACAAATTTTGAAATCTATACTTACTTCAATGAACTAAATTTCATGTTACTGAGTAATTATTATAACATTAATAGAGAAATATTTATTTTTATTTGTTATGAATTTTAATTATATTCTTCAATAGAAAACTCTATGTTAAATGAAATATATATATTTAAAATGTATATTGTAATTGTGTATTACTTTGTTTTACATACATCAAAAATGATGTAATTTAATGTAGTATGCTACATAAAATATATATGTTTTTAATATTATAACTGATAATTAGGTATTAAGTGATCTTCTATTTTTTTGCAACTTTCACTTAATTAGTATTATTAGAGTAATTGAATATTTTTTTCAGGATAAAATTGGTGAAATAATTTTCAATTACTTTAACTATTAATTTTAGTATAATATTAAAAAAAGTTAAAATTTTATTCAAGAGATAGCTATAAATATCTAATTTTAATTATTTTTATTTAAATCTAACTTTCAAAATTATATTCTTATTTTTTGTCCTGAAAACATTCATTGTATAAATGGTACACTAATTATTGAAGAATTGACTATAATTTTATTTACTTGGTTATATTTGAAGGAAAAATGCAATTATAAAATTTTAAATCTACACTTACATACCATATTTTACTAAAATGGTGTTATTGAATAATTAATTATAACTTTTAATAGATAAAATATTTATTTATAGTTATTTTTAAAGTGAAGTCTAATTGTCTCTTTCAATAGAGAGATTTATTTGGAGGGATAAAATAATTTTATTAAAGGTATATGCTAATTATATGTTACTCCCTCTGTTCCTTTTTATTGTTATATTATACTTTAGACTCAATTTGAGTAATTTTTAAAGCTAAATAAGTTTGCATAATTTGATATTTTAAAATAAAAATTTAGATATTCAAAAATTATATGAAAAATATTATAAATTAAATTTTTTATCATATATATATATATGATGAAAAACTACATCTTAAAAATGCTAGTCAAAATTAATATTGTTTACTCTTAAGAAGAAAATTGTCACAACTAATAAGGAATAGAAAAGTACTATATAAAATTTAATATTTATTCAAGACATATTATAAATATATGAGTTAAGTCTATTAGTTATGACATATTCTTTTTGGTGGCGTGTGATGTAGGAGGGGTGGAGGGATGTATATGATCCAAACGTAATTTGGAATATAATAAATATTATGTAAAAAGAATTTTTTTTGAAAAAACCAAAGCATATAATTTTTTTTAATCAACTGAAAATTGCTTGTTTTTTAAAAAATTAATCGTATATATTTTTTATATAAAAAAAAAAGTTAAATAAACTGTATACTATGTATACACACACGTAAGGGGAAAAAAAATGCATAGAGATTTTTAATCTTTCTTCTTTAATACTTCTCAGAGTTTGGGCTTATAGGAAAGGATGAACTTTTTTGATATGCTCCTCAACTTTTTATTAAGGAAAAAAAAGGGGGTAATTTACATAAATACACGACTTATTTTATTAAAATTTACAATATTTTTTGCCATTTAATTTAATTACGAAAATTTCTTTTTTCTAGGTTTTTCCATTTTTTTTATACCTAAACAAATAAGAATTACACTTCCCTTTTTTATGCATTTTTTTGGGTAACCCAATCAAAGTCAATTACTTAATTACTTATTTCCCTTTCCCAGTTTATTTGCATGTCAATTACCATTTTGAACTTGCATTGGGAAGCCAAAACTCTATTTCCCCTTTTCATGTCACTTTTTCACTCTTCTTCAATTTTCCGCCTCTTTCACTGTCTCTTCTCTATTTTCGTCAGTTGCACCTTCTCCATTCTCCATTTTTCCGCTCCTTCTTTTAGTATTGATTTAACTCAATCCCCTGGTGATAACCAAGATCCCCCATCGTCTTCTCCGATTTCAATGAAACAAATTGATACTAAAAACATGGATGATGCGATTGATGAAGAAAGTGAAGAAGAGATCAGTGTGCCGAAGGATACGGGTTCAACTACAACTAATGTGTGACATTGTCTGATACCAATGAGTATGAGACATGGTGTGAGTGGGACATGTGTGTGTGTATGACATAGACTGTACCAACCTGCAGGTATCAATTAAACATGATATGATAGAGAAAATTTGCAGGTATCACAAAGTGCAGGAATCATTAGATTGGAAACATAATAGTGATACTTAACATATCTTTGCAAGTATTAAAGTGTCAGATAAAATGCAGGTATCACTACAACTAATGTGTTACATTGTCTGATACCAATGAGTGTGAGACATGATGTGAGTAGGACATGTGTGTGTGTGTGTGATATGGACTGATACCAACTTGCAAGTATCAATTAAACATGGTATGATAGAGAAAACTTGCAGGTATCACAAAGTGCAGGAATTATTAGACTGGAAACATAATAGTGATACTTAACATATCTTTGCAAATATTAAAGTGCCATAAAAAATGCAAGTATCGCTACAACTAATGTGTGACATTGTCTGATACCAATGCGTGTGATACATGGTGTGAGTGGGACATGTGTGTGTGTGTGACATGGACTGATACCAACCTGCAGGTATCAATTAAACATGGTATGATAGAGAAAACTTGCAGGTATCACAAAGTGCAGGAAATATCACACTGGAAACATAATAGTGATACTTGATTTCGACATAAAACTTCCCACCCATGTCATTACGAATCGTTATTGGTGATGAATTGACATCAACAACGTATTGAATCACAATTTCCTTCCTCTGCTCATCAATACCCAACTCCGCAACAATGGCCGAACGCAGGTTACTATAAAAAATTTTATCGCCAACTATGACGCCATCACTTTTGTATCCAGTGTACATCACATCAGATTCCCATCTTCCCGAATGACGAATCAAAATCGAAATATTCATATCTGTTGAAAAGCTTCTGAACAATGGCATAAATCCGTTTTTTTTTTTTGTGTTTGATTTTTTTTTTCTAAAAATAACGATTTTGTTTTAGTGATTTTGTTTGAGATTTTTTTGGAAATGCATCTTATTCAAAAGTGCAATCTGCGTCAATTAAGGAACCAAATCACAGGATCTGTTACAATTCCTTAATAAATGTAACTGTTTCCATATTTGACAATAATTTTTAGGTATCATCCGAAATTTTCTAGGTATCGTCGTTCTATGCTTGTGTATCAAAGTTCACAAAAAAGTTGGTATTATTAGTAATTTTGATAAAAATCGATATTTTTGGGTATTTCTTTCAATCAGTTTGATATTTATCAAATTTATACAAAAAAAGAAAAACAGTCTCACTCTCAGCTGACGGAAGTGAAAAATGATTTGAAATTATTTTTTAATTTTTTTACAAAATAAAATTACACTTATGGGTATATTTGACCTTTTCAAACAAAGCTTCAATATACATTTGATCATTTTCACGTATGAAATTTTTTGTCCTCTTTAATTCGATGATTAATTTGAATTTATTATCTTGATGATTATATTTATTTTTCCCTCATATTCTTGTAAAGTCTACCTTAGATGCATCGATACTTTTCACGCAATGAAATAATCTTATCCTTTTTCTTTCTTTTTCCTCTTTTATTCTATTCTTACTTTTTAAAAAAAAATATTTTTTAGATATTTTCACACTTAAAAAATTAAATAAAAACGAGAAAAACTCATATAATGATAAGCGAATAGATTTACAAGGGAGATATTAAGACTGAAATTACGTGTGAAAAATATTAAACATTCCTCTTAACTTTACGATATAATCAAACATATCATTATATGAATTTTATTTTAGTAAAATATTAAAATAAATAAATTGAACCATGTATGTATTGACCTTAGTTAATAGCGATCCAAAAGAATCATGTATTTAATGTTGTAGTTTCATGTCCATGTTATGCCTATTTGATAACTTGTGAATCATATAACCTATATTTATTATTAATAAATAAACCTATAATTAAATAATTTTATTAATTGTCATATTTAAATAAATTTAAACTACATCTTTGAATAATTTTAAATATAATTAAAAAATTTCAATAACAATATAAATATGGTAAACATTAACACATTATGGAAAAAGAATCTAAAATAAAATTCTTACTTGAGTAAAGCAATTATTGAAATTGCCAACACAAAAATTTAACCATTTTTGTTACGATTTTAGTTATAAAGTTTTATTTATAATATAATTTTTTTATAATAATTTGAATGATTTTTCATTTTTAAATTTTTTTAATCTATCTTTAAAAGTAGGACAAGAGAAAGTCTATGTATTATTTGAAAATTTTGCAAAAAAATATTTTCTTAGTTGAACAATATCAAAACTCAAAACATGTCAGATATGGTAGACATTGACACACTGCAGAAACCATATAAATCATATGGTTTATAAGTGTAAATCTCATTTAACAACAACCGTACAGATCTGGATAGTGACGTTGAATTTTTTCATATTTATTAATTATTATATTTTAGAAAGATTAAATTAAATATTTAAATAGTAAGTAACGATTTTATTTAACAATAATCCAAGAGAGTACTCACTCGTTGATGTTGTAATCTTGTACTTCTATATTATAACGATTTAAAAACTTGCGAATCAACTTATATTTGTTATTAATATGATATCTAATTAAGTAATTTTATAAATTATTATGCTTAAATAAATTTAAACTACATAAATACTTTTTTAAAATATAATTTAAAAGTATTTCAATAATAATAGTCAGAACTCAAAATACTTTAAAGTATTGAAACTTATTAATTACATCAAATATTTCTATAACGTACCTCAATTATATTAATGATAAATTCTTTATAATTTATGAAATTATACTTACATTTTTTTTATATTATGAAAATCTCATAGTTACATTCTCCAATAGCAATGTTCCCATTTTTCTAAAATCATTTAGACCTAATCTATAGAAATCCTAAATAAATTAACTTTCTAAACTAATTATATATGAAATAATTTCAGCATGAAAAAATAAATAAAATTTTCAAAAATAGATTTTATATAATAAAATATCTCTGGTAAATAAAATTATATTTAACATACATATTTGAAGTGAAAGAAATTTATTATTATTGTTTTTATCTTATTTTAATAATTTTATCATTTAATATTTTCTGAACAATCGTAATTCTTCTTTTACTCAAATGCATGAATAATATTTTTATTTTTGTTTAAAAATTTCGTAAGAATAACTTAAAAAAATTATTCTATTTATGGTTTTGATTTGTCATTTAATACTTATATTTTAATACATTTAATTATAAATAAATTTTATAATAGGTAAAAGTATAAAATTTTCACAGTTAATGAAATGTAATTATTTGATTTTAACATAGAGAGAGTGTATTTGAATCTGAGTTATACTATAGAAGTATTTAATGTATTAATTATTTACGTACGAAGTATCTGAAAATAAATCCATACATAATTTATTTTTTGTGATTTAAAAACTATTTTACATTAATGAAGCTTCACGAAAATATAAAGTAAATAATTTTCTTTTTTTGTTTCAATTTTTAAGGTAATTTGATCAATTTGAATGATTAAGATATAATTACTTATTTTTATTATTTTGATTTTAAAGAGACAACGAAATAAATACTTATATATAAGAAATAGTTTGACAAGCTTCTCATCAGCGTACCTGGTTCATCAGTAAAGGGCAATTTGGCTATTTTCAATGTTTTTCTTTTAATTTATCTTTTAATTATATATTTAAAATTTACATATAAAGTATTATAAATTACAATAATTAACAATTTAAAATATTTAACAATTATGTAGAAAATTTTGACTCTCGAAATTTTACCAACGGCATATAAATTATTACTTATATATAAGCGGTAGTTTGACGAGCTTTTTATCAACGTGTATGCTTCATCAATAAGGGGAAATTTGTTCCTTTTTTTTGTATTCTTCTTATAATTTATTTTTGAATTATATATTAAAAAAATCTGTAAAAGAATATTATAAATTACAATAATTAACAATATAAAATATTTAAAATCATGTAAAAAAAAAAAGGCTCTCGAAATTTTACTTGTGTCACATAATTTATGTAATGTAACATAAAAGGTATTGTAAATCACAATAATTAACAATTTATGTATTTGAAAGACATAAACAATTTCTAGAGCATTTAGCATAAATTATGATAGAGGATGTAACATAGATTATTTGAAAATTATGTAAAAATATTATAAATCATACTAATAATTATCAACTTAAAATATATACATGACATATTTAGAATTTGATTGACTCTCGATATTTTATACATGTCACATAAATTGACAGGGCAATAACATATGTTATTTGAAAATGACTTAAAAAGTACTATAAATCACAATAATTAAGAGTTTAAAAATTTAAAAGTCATATAAATTTTTATTGTCTGTCAATATTCCACCGGTGCTACATATATTGAGACAACAAAAATAAAATATATTATTTAAAAATTACGTAAGAGGCACTATAAATTACAATAACTAATAAATTTTAAAACATCTAAAAATCAATTAAAAATTTAGTTGACACTCCAAATTCTTTTTGAGATACATAAATTGACATAAAAATAATATAGATTGATGTCGTGCTAGCGCATGCCCTTATATCTAGTATTAAGAACATTAATAAGTGCCACCAAGGGTGTACGACGAAGGGTATTTTCGTAAATAGGTGGTCCTGTAGGGGTTTTAGGTCAGTGGCGCTATCGTAATTAAAGGGCCATACGAGGGTGTTTACCCGCTGCCCAGCCTGCCCAGTGAGCTCCCTTCTTCTCCACTACCGTCCCCCTCCTTTCCAAGCAGATATTAAAGCCTTTATCGCCATCCCATCGCCTTCGCCGCTTGTTTGTTCTGCAGAGTTGCATCTTACAGGCGTCGCTAGGTTGGTTGTTGTTGCTCAACGGCGACGAACTACGTCTGCGGCTTACAGGTACGCCATTTTCTCACTTTTGTAGGCTTTCGTTGTGTCTTGTTGGAAAAATGGAACCTCAGGGACGTTGGTAATTCGTTTGTTCTTGGTCAACGGAGAAGCACGATCTACCCCACTTCCAGGCATCCCTTCATTTATTTGGACTTCGCAAGTTGGGATATTTCATTTCTTAGGAGAATTTGTAAAAAATTCTCCCACATTCAATGATGCCCTGCTCCAAATATGCTTCCGACTCAGCATTTTTGGGGTTGCATGTTTTACCTTTCTACTCTGTTGGCTGTTGTAAGTATGATTTCACTGTGTTTGTGTGTTAACTTTATCGACCGAACCTGTGCATACACGATGTTTGGTACGCTGTGTCTTAGTAATATGATTTGGGGTTTTTTGGGCCCCTCCTAATGTTTTACTACGGCTCTCTAACCTCTTCAATTTCGCTTTCAAAGTGCAAGTTGCCGCATTTCTCAGAAATTCATCTGGGTGTAGTAATTTTTGACTCCTTGGCTTTCTACTCTGTTGAATTTGGATGTTGCGGTTTCCGCATGCATGTTGCTGACTGTCTATGGCTTAAATTTTTACACTTGAATTCTGCATGTAAGGTGTTCGATAATATGTCTCGGCACAATAGTGTTCACCACTATAAAATGAAGGTAACCAAATCACACGTACAATTGGGAAATTACATTTGTTTGGTGTATACACTGGGTGTGGGTAAGTTTTTACCATAGATGCATATCCCTTGAATAATAATGTTTGTTTTCAGAACTTCAAATTCCTCATGTGACTAACAATGTTTGTTTTCAGAGCTTCAAATTCTTCATGTGACTAACTATCACAAACACGTCTGTGCTGAGAAGCTTTCTGAACATGATGTTCATAATTTGTAGGTCTATTCATACTTGGCACACCAAAAGCACTTCATTCTTTTATAGCTATTGCGCTTTTTAAGAATTTGAGAGGAGACAGTTGTTTTCCTAGGTTATGCAATATGAGGGGCACTGGTAACATCTCTCAGTACCGAGATAAATTGGATCAGACATTGTCGTCTCATGATCTTGTAAATACTGATTTACTTAAGAACATTGTCAAGAATCAAATGCTACGTTCGTCAGATATGATCTTCAAGGTTTGTTCTATGTCATTTCGAATCTAGATTTTAATACAATAAGTAGTCACCTAATTCTAAAACCTATACCATCTAATAAATACTAAGCAATGATGCATTCCACAAACTCCCTCCCCCATCCTTTTTTTTCCGCAGAATGCAGTGACAACTTGGTAGAGCGCAGAACCAAGGAAGTGTCAAACTTTCTGAGCATGTTAAGGAGTACATCTGAAACTGATAGTGAGAAGGCAAAATCTTCTGAAGCAGCACATGGTATTTGGAAAGTAGGCTATCTATTACATTCGTAGATGATCTTTTTCTAATTCTTCAAACTCTCTGCTTATCAATGTCATTGTGTCTCTAAAACTTAGTTGAAGCATCACATGGTGGTTGTCTTTGAAGGGGAAACTTGGCGTGACTGGTAAAGTTGCTTCTATGTGACCAAGAGATCGTGGGTTTGAGCTCTGGAAGAAGCCTCTTGCAGAAATGCAAGGAAAGGCTTCGTACAATAGACCCTTGTGGTTGCGGTCCTTCCTCCGACACACTAGGGTGCCTTTTTTTTCATGTGTTGGTTGTCTTTAGTGGCATTCAAGTCTGGTGCTTCACTTTCTTTGAATGCCAATATTTTAGTCTTACCATGCAAGTATTGCGACAGTACTTTCCCGTATTTGTTATTTACTATGAGAGTAATGCCTGTTCTTCTCCTTTTGCAGGTAAAACAAGATACTGAAGAATACTGTGTTATGTATCGAGAGGGACCAGAAGCCACTCCCTTCCATACCCTCCTTGTCGAAGGCTATGTAGATGGTCCATCAGATGTTTGTAAGATAGATTAAAATCTCTACTATTTCGCCTTATATTCACTGCAGGGGTGGTTATTAATCAAAATCACCTCCAGAAAGTTCATGTTTCTTTACTATTGGACAACTTTTGTGATAAAAACTGGCTGTTTCAGGTTTATGCATCTCATGGGGGGCAGAGTTCTATAAGAAATGGTGAGGACCCCGTCTTCTAAAGACTCTTACATTAACTTGGTTGCCCGTCATGTATAGCATGTAACAAAAATCATTTACGGAGCTGTTTGCTACACTGCTTCTAAATCTTCACAAGCAAGGAGCAAAAACTACAACAACATACCCAGTGTAATCCCATACATAGTAATTTGAGAGGGAAAGTGTAACCTGACTTTACCCCTATTCGTGCAGGTAGAGATACCTGTTTCCAAAATATCCTATGATCAAGTAAAGAGAAAAATAAGGATATAAAAGTCTGAGGCTTTGTTCTCCTAAAAAGTAATATTATCTGGATAAATACTTAGTATAGATGTTCGCATCGTCTGCCGGACAAGTGACAGAAATAGGTAGAGAGCATTTGAACTACAAAACTTTTAGTGGTAGTGGTGGTATTGTATTTGTGTCAGCAATATACTATGAAATTGTATCACAGCATCCTCCCTGAGATACTTTTTATTACCATAAGCTAAGTAGTTAATAAAACAAACAGTAAAATTTATAATAAGAGCGCATGTATATTTCAGAGTCAATGGGGGTAAAACACACATCTAAACTATCATTTTTTCGCGAGTTTCATAACTCAACTATCCATTATTCTATTTACCTACCTAAACTATCATCTTTAATGATTTCATACCTCAAGAATCACTCTTTGTAGTAGAACATGCCTCGCTGCTGAGTTGGTCTACACGTGCCTGTTGTCAATTGGAATAAATATTTGGTCAACTCATTATTCAGGTGTGTTTTAATACAAAGAGAGCGATAGTTTAGGTAGGTAAAAAGGACAATGGGTACTTGAGGTTTGTAGCTCACGAAAAAATGATTGTTTAGGTATGTTTTTTTATCATTAATTCTATATTTTAAGAAAAGTACTACATAGAAATACTTGTTTATTTGTAGTACAACCAAAATTTCTTGGTTTTGCCTCTATTGTGGGAGTGATTGCTCTCATATTCTAAGTTGATTGGGCTCTCCAAAAATGTTGCCGCACCGGTGTCGTATCCTTAAAAAATACACTATTTTTGGAGGATCCAACACACGCCCATCGACATTTTTGAAGAATCCGATCAACATAGCTCATATTTTATCTAGGTGGTGATGTACATTAAAATGGCTGATAGACTTGATGCAGTAAATATGAATGTAAAAGCTTTAGAGTTGATGTGCTAGAAGAAACTAAATTTTCCTTGAATACTGGTTCAAGGGATATTCCCAACAACTTGTGTTAATACGCTTCGTTTTGACATCAGGTGGCCGCAAACCACAATTCCAACATTTAAGGTTGCAGCATCCGAGTGCGTGCAGAAGGTCAGAGAGGGTGAACAAATATGTTTAGTAGGGTCTGTCATCTTAGACTCCCTCCGTTTAAGTTTGTTTGTCTTACTTCAGTTTTAAAAAGAGTCTCTTTCCTTTTTTCGCAACTCTCTGTTTCTAACTTTTCAATGTTTGAAACCACAAGATTAAAGGACATTTTGATACATTTTACATATCTTTAGTTTTAGACCATAAGATTCAAAAGTCGTTCTTTATTTTCTTAAACTCCGTGCAAAGTCAAAATCAGACAAACAAATTGAGAGACGGAGTGAGTAGTAGTTCTTAGATGTTTATTTTGTTCTCATTATATCTGTAATATGCTGATATATGTGTAACAACTTGGAAGAAAGGATAAAGCTTTCATGGCCGTTGTCAACGAGGGAGGCCCTTGTACATTTCTTTGTATTTGAATGCATTCACGATGGTCTAATAGTAGTTCTTCTAAATTCGGTAAGCTCGTGATATTCCACGACATTTTTCCATTAACATATTTGTTTTCATCGACATCAAAGTAGTTGATAGTTTTGTGAATGTCCCCAGATCTCTGACGTAGATACTGTTGATAGAAGTACTCATGGAAATAGTACGAATTGACGTGGTGGGAGGTTTTGCTATCTAGAAAGTTACTAATAACCGTAGCTACTTCAGGTAACTTCAGATTCCTTACGTTATAAAAGCTATTGTAGCAAATAGACATGCAGGCATAGCAAATCCTAACATATGCAGTATTATCAGCTTCGATCGCTTCCTGTTGCATTTCCATGTAAGCCTTTTCCATGTAAATTTCCTAACTTTTTATGCTTTTCATACAGGACTATAGCAAACATGGATATCAAACTAAAACTTTATTCCTCCTTCATTCATCAATTTCGTTTCAAGGCAGCTCGTACGTGCTGGTTTCAAGCTTTATAAAAAGGTTAATGTCAATCCAATTACCACTTCCGTTTCTGATTGTTTACTTTTTAGAAATGATGCTGATCAAACCGATAATCAAATTCTCTGTATAGTAATATACTTTTTCTTTCCTTGCAGGAAGTAGCTTCAGTGACCAAAGGTGACGATGATTTTAGCAATGCTCTTAAAGATCAGCTATATGCGCGAATACGAAAACCTTAAAGGGTTAGCCTGCTGAACTTCACTCAAAATGTCTTCTGTTTCTATTATGTACATGATGTTGTCACTCTTCATCTTTCAGTATCATCATTTTGTGATATTCCGTGTATGGTAAAATATTTTGGTACATTCGCGTTATTCTCTTATACTTATTTAGCTATGTTACATGCATTCTTCGCTTTTTCAACTGCATTGTACGTATAGGCCATTCTATGACAAAGAACTTACAAAACTATTCCATCAATAAAATGCACAACCTAACAACAACACTCCACCACAAAGGTATGCCTTCCCTTTATTACAAAACAGTGATGTGAAAAGTGCTCAAAACAACACCTACGCCGAGAGGCAACCCACATCAAGCTCCGACTCTACTCTTCACTTTATCCTCCAGTTCTTCAGGTAAGTCACCTCTCTCTTCTTCCTTTGTTCTTTCTTCCTCTTCTTCCCTTCTTTAATTCTTCCTTCTTTCTTTCTTTTTCCCTTACCTTTCTCTGTTTCTACCAGATTCGAACCTCTAATTCTTCTTCTCGCTATTAAAATTACTGCACGTCTTACTAAGGATTCAATGTCTTGAATCAACACTAGAAAGAAATGTATCTAAGGTACACACTTCTGATTTACTATTTATCTTTCAACTAGCATGACGACTTTATCTTCAGAGAATGTGAGAGAACGCGGTTGCTTCCTCCATTAAAACTGATGCTGAGGCACTCTTGATGTTCAAGAACATGATACAAAAAGGGCCTTCTGGTGTTTTATGAGGATGGTAGCTTAAAAATAATCCATGTTCATGGAATGCTGTAACTTGCAATAGACTTGGAAGAGTTACAAGTGTTGATCTTCAACAATCTGAACTTGTTGGAGAGATTTCTTTTTCACCTTCCAATTCTCTAGATATGTTAACTGTCCTTAATCTGTCATCAAATTCGTTTCATGTAAATGCCTCGATGTCTTTGAGTCAGCTACCTTATAGTTTGAAGTAACTTGACCTTTCATTCACTGGCTTAACAGGCTTTGTACCTGAGAATTTTTTTGCAAAATGTCTAAATCTTGAATATGTTGGTCTTTGTTTCAATAACATAACAGGTTCTTTGCCTCAGAATTTCTTGTTGCATACCGATAAGTTGCAGCATCTTGCAATGGACTATAATAATCTCAAACGCTCAATTTCTGATCTCAAGATTGAGACTTGTAATTAGTTGTTACGTCTCGATTTGTCAGGGAATCAGATAATGGATTCAATTCCTTCTGCTTTATCTAATTGTACAACTCTTCAAGAATTAGTTTTGGCTGAGAATTATTTCTCTGGTTCAATTCCAAATTCTTGGGTGACCTTAAAAGCTTGCAAAGATTGGGTCTTTCCAAGAATCATTTATCTGGTTGGATCCCATCTGAGTTAGGAAAGTCATGTAGTTCACTTGTGGAATTCAAGTTCTCTAATAACAACATTACTAGTGCAATTCTAAATTCCTTCTTAGAATCTTGATTTGTCGAACAATAATCTAAGCGGTCCATTTCCTGATTTCATCCTATAGAATTTAGCTTCTTTAGAGACTTTGCAAATGAGTAGTAACAAGATTTCTGGTTTATTTCATGCTTCCCTTTCATTCTGCAAGAAACTCCGCGTTGTAGACTTCAGCTCCAACATGATCAATGGGATGATTCGACTAGATTTATGCCCTGAAGCTTCTTCATTGGAAGAGCTGAGGAAAGAAAGTGCACCTTTGTTAACCTCACAAACAGCGACAACATGTAGCACGAAGCCGTTGGTCCCTCTGATCTGGCGGGAGCTAGACCACGCTTCTGTGTGATGTATTATTTTATCACTTCACTCCCCCAAGGATTGTAGAAGTTGTGTCCTAAAATAAGGTTGCCCTCTAACTTCCTTGGACATAGCGGAATAAGGGCAAACTATGCGAACAAATTG
This sequence comes from Solanum rostratum, assembly GCA_029948455.1. NCBI lineage: Eukaryota > Viridiplantae > Streptophyta > Magnoliopsida > Solanales > Solanaceae > Solanum > Solanum rostratum. The sequence continues at coordinate 28,486,634 of CM057054.1, forward strand.
TTGCTAATTCAGCAGGGAATCTGAATGTTTGTCATTTTCTCATACCAGATATTCTAAAGTCAGGCTTGTTGTTTCTTTCGTTGCTTCTCCCATGTTACAGAGTAAAATATAGAGCACGAATCGGCAAGTTCGCGGATTTTGGTTTGCAAAACATCACTGTTTCTTGAAGTGAGCAAGGTACGCCTTCTTTTTCTTTGTTAAATCTGTGCATTTCTCTTAATCGACCGTCGTCTCCTTGTCGGCGATGTCTAAGCACAAGGAGCAGACTCTAAATGACTTATACAAGGTGACTTTTACTCTTTCCAAACTGAAGGCATGTTCATTTTCTATGGTTTAATCTCTAAAATTCAATTAAGGTTTTTTTGTTTTTCCTTTATTTTGTGGCATTTTGTATCTCATCAATTCGTCAGTAGTTCAGACATGTCTTATGATATAATAGAACTTTTAAGACGCTCTTTTTTTCAACGTTCATACTCAAATAAAGTCAAATTTCTGTCTTTCTTGGACTACAATGTTACTTTAGAGTTCTACTGGAACCCATTTCTTGTCCAGTTCGACTCATAAAATTCTCCTAAAATTGTGAGGCTGGAGACACTCGATTTATCGTCTCTGCATTGGCAAGGAGCTGACATGATGGTATTCAATACAGGACATTGTTTGATGCATCTTGGGAAGTTCAAGGCGTAAGTTCACTGATGAACTTCCTTAAAAGTTTATGAATATAACATCTCTATGATAATGGAAGCTAATGTTACAATGTTTCAGGTGCCATACAATCTTGCTGAGCTAATAGAAAAAATTGCAGAAGATGAGAGGATAAAAGTACTTAAAGCTTCACAGGTCAAGTTAAAGGTAAAATTGTTGTGAGCTGATAACATGTGATTACATTTATGTTTTTTGCCAAACAGTAAGGATTAATGTTGAAGTAGATCTTGGCTTTACAATTTCGGCAATCTCTCTAGGAATTCATGTCATTCTATGAGACAATGGGGCTTATTCCTGAAGAGGAGATGGAGACATCTAAACAAGGCGGAGCTAATACTTCTGCAGATCGTAGAGCTAAGTAGGTAGGTGGGAGTTGACATTCAGTTGGAATTCTGTCTGTGAATGTAACAATTAGGTTTCTTTCATTTCACTCTCTTTCGTGGATGGATAATTGAGTTATTAAATGCATTATACATGTAAACCTCCGTGGGTGCAATAGATAGGCTGGCATTTTTAATCTTCGATAATACACATGTTGCTGAAAATTACTACGACACCATTTCGTCCTACTGATTGCCTGGGCATGCACAATATACAACACAGTGCAGTGCGATCGTTACTGTCACGACCCAAAATTCGGGCGTGATGGCACTCACCTAATAATCCAAACATAACAATAATAGCGGAAGAGAAAATATTCTAATATGACAAATAATCATAGGAATACCAAACTACAACCATCCCAGAACTGGTGTCACATGTACAAGCCTCTAAATACATAGTACTCGAATAAAATAAATGTCTCAAATGTCTAGTTCTCAAATAAACGTAACATAATAATGGATTCCTTGAAGGTCCACCGATGAAATAAGCAGCTACCTTAAGGATAATCCGGAAGCTCGATCCTGAAATGAGAAAATTCTAACTAAAGGGACCGGGCTCGCAACCTACAAAAATGTAGCAAGGGGTGAGTACCAAAAACAACACGGTACTCAGAAAATGGAACTAACCTAGAGTAAAATAATGAAGAACCAAGTAACTCCTTCACACTCAACCACATACCGCCGAACTACAAACCTGCACTCAGAAAAGTCCCAGCCCAGCAACACATAATACACAATAAAGATAGGTTTTTAGTATATCACAATTACCAAATCACAAGTCATAACTCCCAAGTGATAACATAATCAATCATATGAATAACACCATGCCACATAATAGTATGCAAGGATGAGATGCAATGCTTATGCAATATTTGTCGGCAATGACCTCGACATCAAAACATCAATATGCAAGGATGAGATGCAATGCTTATGCAATAATTGCCGGCAATGACCTTGGCATCACAATATCAATAGCAAAGATCTCAGTATCACAATATCGTCGGCAAAGACTTCGGCATCACAATATCGCCGGCAAAGACCTGGCATCACAATATCGCCGGCAAAGACCTCGGCATCACAATGTCGCCGGCAAAGACCTCGGCATCACAATATTTTCGGCAAAGACCTCGGCATCACAATATCGCCGGCAAAGACCTCGGCATCACATCTCGACCGGTAAAGACCTCGGCCCCAATTTCCTTTTTTTTCTTTACCATCTCACTCATATAAATATCCAGAATCAATGCAAATTATGTGTGACATAGAACGAATGAACATGAGATGAAGTTCACAAACAAATCAACTCATAATCACCGACCATAACAATATATCTCAAAAAAATAGAATTCTCATCACTTAGCCACATTTTCAATTCAAGTGTCACAACACCACACCAACTCACGTTTATATTTAATTGCCTCATATTTTTTTTTATAATATTAGAATATTCCATGAATCACACATAGAAGAAATTACAAGAATATGGGTATTACTCAATACCATAAATATTGCAATATCCTTAATATCTCAATACCATCACAGCCTCAACAACAGTCACATCTCAAAACAAGTACCAATTCGATATCAATATCGAATAATTCATTATTTCCCCTAAAATACACTTCCACAATTAATTCATAAGTCAAATATCACCATAAAAATAATTATTCAATTCAAAATATTTTGATCAAAGCCTACATTAATCCGTTTCTATCCCAAAATACTCAATTCTATATAAATGAGAGCATACAAGGTTCAACATATTTAACAAAAGATTAGAAACCTACTTGCCTTATATAAAGTCTCGAATCATGTCAATTCCGAAGCTTTTCCCTCTCTACGATACTCCAAATCACCAAAATCTATTCAAGTATAACATCACAATCACATAACGAATCTAATGACACTAAAATCAATTAATTCGGTGAAAGGGCAAAATGGTCCAAAAATTTCGTCATAAAAAAAATTCATCGGAAATCTGAAATCTATACATGAAAATGTTCTTCCGGTAATAAGGAATTCAATGGCGAAAACCGTTTAAAAAACGGAGCTAAAATGAGATAGAAATCTCATATTTAAAGATTCCAAAAAAAACTAAAGCAGCGAAAAACAGCAAATTTTACCTCGAACGGCGCGCTAAAATTATTTTTTGAAACTCCCATGGTGTTTCTCTCGGAAAAATACACAATTTAGTCTATTGAATCGCCCAAATGGGACCAAAATCGAGGGAGAAATCGTTTATGGAAGTTTGTGAGAAACCCAGAAAATTTTGAGAAGAAATCTGCATTTTTTTTAATATATTGCGTCTGCGACGTGGCAGCGCCTAATTGGGCCACGTCATCCCCGCTTCAGCAGTTTCAGCAAACTCTCAAACTTAAATTCAATGCTCCGGCCTCATCCGGAGTCGGAAAAATACATTCCATATATGAAATCTGATCGGAAACAATATTTCGAACTCAACGATGTAGTCGAAATTCCCACCGGAGGTCGTTTTATTCCAATGTGGGTCCCATTTTCCAGTATAAAAAATAATCAAAAGGGCCAAAACACACCCGGAAGCTTCGGGAATTGAACGAAGGGTCCTTTTAGAACAAAATTGATATTTCAGATCCAACGGAATCATCAGAATTTGAATTTGAGATCTCCTTGGCCAAAACCCGAGAAAACTCATTTAAACTAGTTTCGGGCTCAAAAACTCAAAGTATTCTCAGAAGCTCTAAAAATTGCAATGAAGTCATTTCTAGCATTAGTTTCACCATTTGGAATAATGGGAACAGACGGAATTTCGGTCCGAGCCTCCAAATTTTGTCAAAATTAAAAAAAATGACCTTCAGGGTCATTACATTATTCACCACTAAAAATCATGTTCGTCCTCGAACATAAGGCAAAGAGAGGAGCCTCACTAGAAGTAACTAAGAGTCTGACATACCCTTCTCAAGTCATTAATTGCTTCTAAGTGACCTTATTCTCAAGAGCCATAACATCAAAACATACCAGCAAGAATAATACTTATAAGCCAACATAAAATTCTGCCCTCTAAGAGCAGCTAACAAGTCGGAGACTAGCTAATGAACCAAACTTGAACCAATAATAGTCAATTGCAATCTACCAACCATCGGAAACCTCGTCCAAGTCTCATTCCCATAACATAATCTTTCCTGAACTTAAGCTGCACAATTTCACTACTTCAACAATACATATTCGTAAGAGAGAACCCAATAAAATTTGACAACTAGTGAATGACACTCCCAAGACTATAAAACCTCCAATAATACTGCTCGGATGCTGGAGCAATAGCTAAATCAAGTATGGTTCCCTTTCCACGAGCTACAACTATTTAATTAGAAATTAACATCAACTACGTATAACCCTTCGAAGCGAAAAATGCCTCAACGTCCATTCCAACAATCATTCCCTCATGTCAAACTTAAGAAATTCTTTATCGCCCTAGGAAATCTGCATACCATGAGCACATAACCTCCATTTACCACTAAGTACCAACATAATCCATCATGATAGTTTATGTTAACCTCCATCAATGAAGTAGTATCTATCTGATCCAAAGTCATCAGTGACACATATCAAATCATGAGTCCTTTCTATATTGCTTCCATGAGTCACCTATTATGATTAAGCAATCCAACCTAACATGAACTGCATAATTTCTCACAGATCATTGTTTGTCATTCCAACCCAAACCAAACTTTCTAAAAAGAAGTTCATAGTCTCTCATACTCTGTTGATGAGTCAACCCCTCTTACATTATCACACGAATTCAAAGTGAAATCCATACAATTTCCAACTCTAAACCATGGACCCATATATGATCTCTACTTTCCTTTACTTTTCTTGACTTGTATCTGTCATAAATGTTGCGAGGATGTTTGAATGCTAAACCCATATTCATGGCCTAATCCTAGGTGCTCAAACTCTTTGATGCCCAAGGCTTATGTACTCGCTCCTAACCCATTTATTGTTGTACTTTCTTAGAAAAACTTCCACAATAGATTGTCTTTTACTTTACACCAAACTACTCAAATGAAACTTCATTTAGTCCATTCACCGTCAAAAGTAACAGAATCCATAATTGAAGACAAGCTCAAAACCCTTAAAAAATGCTCAGTAACCAACATAACTGATTATCTCATTAGACTAATCCATACATTGACAAAATCAATTATCATGAATGCAACGTACCATGAAACCCTGGATCCCAATTCACACTATGTAATTGATTTCCTTCTCAATCATGGTTAATATATATCTTGAAGATCTTTAGAGATTGCATACCCTACTTTTTCATCAATTGCTTTCTCATATACCTTGTTGTACTCATTACTCGCACCCCAAGTCATACTAGTCACTGAATTGAATACCATAAAGAAATCCATTCTCACACTCAAGCCAACCCATGTAGACTTCTCTCTCATACCTTACCAAACAATCTCTTAACCTTATTGATACCAGTGTAACTATCTTACCATAGTTGAATCAGGCAACTAAGGTCATGGCATATAATAAAACTGTTGTTATGATTGATATGGTCACCCAATCCCAAGTCATACCAGCAAAATTTACTGACTCAACCAATTATCCATATGTACTTTCTCGCTATCATTTCCATTTCCATTTATACAAGTGAACTCGTCGAAACCTTATTAGTCTATATGCTTGTTATCTCGATATCAAAGCACTCCTATTAGCTTACAATGAGGTCACCAATCCCCATATATATCTATGGAATAAAATCACACTTAAACATATTAATACTCATTCTAAGATTCACCACTACAACTTTCCTTATAACTGATTCCAAACCCAAGCATCCATAGTAACAACCAATTGATTCTCCCCAAATATAATGGTAATGCCAAACTCCACTACCTGAGGAAGTGCAACAATTAATAACTCCTTAGTAACTAGTGTCTGCACTCAATGATCAATGCCTCTGTCCTTGTATATTATCCGTACCACAGCAAAAGTCCCACCATGTTCACCACTAGATTGCACCATACTCTCCGAGAAGTTTGTGCTCGAATGGTCCACACTTTTGTCTCCTTGAATTCATCTCTCATCAAACAATATACCTTCTTCCACAGACAAAATGGGTAGCAGAAGCAGCACAACCCATAGCCCTATCCAAATAGGCATAGACACCACCATAGCAGTTGTATCATAGTCATTCGTGCAACATATCCATTCCATGAAGACTTAGTAGAGGTCCTGATTTTAATGAACACAATGTCATCCTCTGTCCATACCAATCAACCCTCATTTGAAAACTTAACAACTGGAATCCCATAATTATTACATCGATAACATAGTCATTACATTAATGACGCTATGCCATTTATGAATCACCCGGACATCTAGTAGACTAGGAAAGCACCACCCTCGACGCTGAAGTCTACACTCTTACTAATCTATTGGCCAATTTTTAGATATATCTAGCTAATGGTCACTCCTTTACCTGAATAGCTACAAGACCCCCCAAGCTTGAGGCCTTCCTACTCAAAGCATTATCCACCCCATTGGCCTTCCCAGGTGATATAAGATACAACAACAACAACATACCCAGAAATGCCACCGAACTCAGCTGAACTCACATTTGGAAAAACTTGCCATATAACTTCTCCTCTCTAATCTATTGATGTACAATCCTCAAATGTCGCTCATAATCCTCTTTGGCATTGAAGTGGTCCAATATATCATTAATTAAAACAAAAAAACAAGGAACCCAAATCTATTTCTTTCTGTATTCTTTCTAGATTCAAAGACTAACTACAAAATCACAAAGAAAATAGATTCATAAGTTCGATACCTTGTATAAAACTCATGTGTGTAAGAAATATTCGATCACATAGAGTGTACGAATGGGTTGATTAACAATTCACAGACGAAAAAATAGCAAAAAAGAAAGCATTCACTTATAGTTGAAATACATCATTCATCAACTCTCCAAAAGCGGCAAGGGCATTGGTTATCCCGAAGGACATCATAAGGAACTTATAGTGCCCACACCTCGTTCGAAATGCTGGCTTAGGAATGTTAGAATCCTTGATCCTTAGCAGATGATATTCGGATCTCAAATCAATCTTGGAAAACATGGTTTCACCCTGAAGTTGGTCAAAAGATCATCAATTATAGGGAGATGATACTTCTTCTTAACGATCACTTTTTCAACTATCTGTAATCAATACACATTCTTATAGAACCATCATTTTTCTTTACAAACAGAACAGGGCACCCTATGGAGACACGCTAGGTCATATGAACTCTTAACTCAAGAGAACTTAAAGTTGCTCATTCAATTCAACTTCTCCGTTCGATACTAACCTTTGACATACCTCATCGGACCTCATCCACACCCAAATCGTTTCAAATCAAAGGACAATTCAAGGCTGACTACACATTCATCCCTTAAATCCATTACCTCTAAGCTGGATCAAATTTCAAACCACGGAATGTATAGAGACCTACAATAACCACGCACGACAGGAATCGAAAGAATAAGAGGAAATTTCCTAACAATCTCTGTAGCCTCTCAAGGATAAGTAACAAACGTCTCTGCACCGATCCTTAAGACTGTACTCGATTGGGCTTGTACACATGTGAGATATATGAACCTGGGGCTCTGATACCAACTATCACGACCTGAAATTCGGGCGTGATGGCACTCACCTAACCCACCAAGGCGAGTCAACCCAATACCTACTAATCCAAACATAACAATAATAGCGGAAGAGAAAATAGTCTAATATGACAAATAATCATAGGAATACCAAACTACAACCATCCCAGAACTGGTGTCACATGTACAAGCCTCTAAATACATAGTAGTCGAATAAAATAAATGTTTCAAATGTCTAGTTCTCAAATAGAACGTAACATAATAATGGATTCCTTAAAGGTCCACCAATGAGATAAGCAGCTACCTTAAGGATAATCCGGAAGCTCGGTCCTGAAATGAGAAAATTCTAACTAAAGGGACCGGGCTCGCAACCTACAAAAATGTAACAAGGGGTGAGTATAAAAAATAACACGGTTGTCAAAAAGTGGAACTAACCTAGAGTAAAATAATGAAGAACCAAGTAACTACTTCACACTCAACCACATATCGCCGAACTACAAACCTGCACTCAGAAAAGTCCCAGCCCAGCAACACATAATACACAATAAAGATAGTTTTTCAGTTTATCACAATTATCAAATCACAAGCCATAACTCCCAAGTGATAACATAATCAATCACATGAATAACACCATGCCACATAATAATATCCAAGGATGAGATGCAGTGCTTATGCAATAATTGTCAGCAATGACCTCGACATCACAACATCAATATGCAAGGATGAGATGCAATGCTTATGCAATAATTGCCGGCAATGACCTCGGCATCACAATATCAATAGCAAAGATCTCAGTATCACAATATCACCGGCAAAGACTTCGGCATCACAATATCGCCGGCAAAGACCTCGACATCATAATATCGCCGGCAAAGACCTCGACATCACAACATCGCCGGCAAAGACCTCGGCATCACAATATCGCCGGAAAAGACCTCGACATCACATCTCGACCGGTAAAGACGGCCCCAATTTATTTTTTCTTTACCATCTCACTCATATAAATATCCAGAATCAATGCAAATTATGTGTGACATAGAATGAATGAACATGAGATGAAGTTCACAAACAAATCAACTCATAATCACCAACCACAACAATATATCTCAAAAATAGAATTCTCATCTCTTAGCCACATTTTCAATTCAAGTGTCACAACACCACACCAACTCACGTTTATATTTAATTGCCTCATATTTTTTATAATGTTAAAATATTTCATGAATCACACATAGAAGAAATTACAAGAATATGGGTATTACTCAATACCATAAATGTTGCAATATCCTTAATATCTCAATACCATCACAATCTCAACAACAGTCACATCTCAAAACAAGTACCAATTCGATATCAATATCGAATAATTCATTATTTCCCCTAAAATACACTTCCACAATTATTTCACAAGTCAAATATCACCATAAAAATAATTATTCAATTCAAAATATTTTGATCAAAGCCTACATTAATCCATTTCTATCCCAAAATACTCAATTCTATATAAATGAGAGCATACAAGGTTCAACATATTTAACAAAAGATTAGAAACCCACTTGTCTTATGTAAAGTTTCGAATCATGTCAATTCTGAAGCTTTTCCCTCTCTACGATACTCCAAATCACCAAAATCTATTCAAGTATAACATCACAATCACATAACGAATCTAATGACATTAAAATCAATTAATTCGGTGAAAAGGGCAAAATGGTCCAAAAATTTCATCATCAAAAAAATTCATCGAAAATCTGAAAATTTATACATGAAAATGTTCTCCCGGTAATAAGGAATTTGATGGCGAAAATCGTTTAAAAATGGAGCTAAAACGAGGAAGAAATGTCATATTTAAAGTTTCCAAAAACAAATCCGAAGCAGCGAAAAACAGCATATTTTACCTCGAACGGCACGCCAAAATTAATTTTTGAAACTCCCATGGTGTTCCTCTTGGAAAAATACACAATTTAGTCTTTTGAATCGCCCAAATCGGACCAAAATCGAGGGAGAAATCATTGATGGATGTTTGTGAGAAACTCTAAAACTTTTGAGAAGAAATCTGCATTTTTTTTAATATATTGCGTCTGCCACGTGGCAGCGCCTAATTGGGCCACGTCATCCCCGCTTCAGCAGTTTCAGCAAACTCTCAAACTTAAATTCAATGCTCCGGCCTCATCCGGAGTCGGAAAAATACATTCCATATATGAAATCTGATTGGAAACAATATTTCGAACTCAACGATGTAGTCGAAATGCCCACCGGAGGTCGTTTTATTCCAATGTGGGTCCATTTCCCAGTATCAAAAATTATCGAAAGGGCCAAAACGCACCCGGAAGCTTCGGGAACTGAACGAAGGGTCCTTCTAGACTAAAATTGATATTCTGGATCCAACGAAATCATCAGAATTTGAATTTGAGGTCTCCTTGGCAAAAACCCGAGAAAACTCATTTAAACTAGTTTCGGGCTCAAAAACTCAATATTCTCAGAAGCTCTAAAAATTGCAATGAAGTCATTTCTAGCATTAGTTTCACCATTTGGAATAATTGGAACTGACGGAATTTTGATCCGAGCCTACGAATTTTGTCAAAAATAAATAAAAGACCTTCAGGGTCATTACAGTTACAATCACCTTGCACTAATGAACTCCCTAATGATTGCTGCACTTTCCTTTGCCATTGCAGCATAGAAGAGCATGGAATACAGGAAATCATGGACAATATGCAATGACATTAGCATCTGCTTTCTGTTGCGGGGTATTTCCAAAATCCTCCACTTGTGCCCTATACTGTCGCGGTTGTATCTTGCATGCAGATAGATAACAGGAAAACAAAGGTAATTAAATAAACTTCTTCACCATTACATATACAGGTAGGCTGCACTTTCAACAATAACTGCACGCCTTCTCTAACCCTCAAAAATTCAACCCTTCTGTCACAGGTACATCGAGGAAGAAATCCAGCAGCTGAGGTTATTGCCGCCCATCATCGTAACAATGAAAATTCACGCTACCGTAGCCCCCGCGAATCTTCACCATTCCCCTGGAATTTTAGGGATGTACTCATGTAACATGTTATATTGTATGAATTATGCATTAAGTTCTGCCATCCCCCTATTCCTCCGACATTCCCCCAGAGCCTTAACAGAGCCTTAACAATGTACTCATGTAATATGTTTGTTGGTATGAATTATGCCTGCCGTTCTTGCATCTCCCTTCACGGATTACTTCCGCATTTAACTCCTCTATAATGCAGCGCCCGTGCAGCGCACGGGCACCAACTATCTAGTTATTATATAAGTAAGGAAATTAATAACCACCCACCACTTTGTCAATGTGTATGCTTTCTTGTAATTAATATTGAATTGAGGGTTTACTGATTTTTATTTGATTATTTATTTATTTTAATGAAAAAGGTAATAAACATATCCATTTCCGTCAATGTGTGCGCTTTCTCATAATTAATGTTGCATTGAGAATTGTTATTGTCATTTAATAATTTTTACTTTATTATTTTATTTATTTATTTTAATCAATCAAGACAAGTTTATTATTTTCATTCAATACAACTTTTATTATTAAATAACTATACAAAATAATAGTAGTCCGTATTACAATTTTAAAATATAATGGACAAATATAATTCAAAAAAAAAAAATCCTAATATAAAAAATGGCCCAAAAATTTTGGCCCAAATATGGCCTAAAAGATTAAAAAGACCATAATAACCTTTTCTTCCAAGTTAAAGTTAAGCTATTTGTATTCCCTAAATTCTAAGTGTAACGGAACTTTATTTGCTAAGTAAGTTAGAACTGACCATTAATTGTGGGGAAGAATTATTACCCTTATTTAATTGACATGATTGGATCCATCGTATAATTTCACTTCACCTTCTTTTAATTTTCCTAATTCATTTTTTTCTTCCCTTATCTTTTAGTTTTTATTTTTCATCAAATTTAAAACTAATTCTATTAAATATATAACATAATTCTTTAAGATAATTTTGAATAAATTTTAGGGGGTTCATCTATTTTTGAATTTATCACATTATATTTTAAATATATTATATTAAAGTAATCTTATTTTAAATTTATCACACAAAAAGTCATTCAATTTTGACTTTAAAAAATAATATTTTGATGAACTTTAATATAATGTACCGAAAATATGATATTATACTCCAAAATAAGCTAACTGTTTCATCTTTTTTCATATTAATAAACTATATTAACTTGACACATTCTTTAAAAAAAAAGGTAGATACACATTTTACTATACGAATTTTATTAGTAATGTTTTGAAACTTTAAATTTGATCACTACTAATTTATGTACTTATTTAAAAGTAAAGGTAGTATGAAAAATAAGTACCGATAAAATTATTTTGATTTATGAAAATAGATGAGTAAATTAATATTTTTATTTTAAATTTATAGGTCAAGTAAAATATAGTGCATAGAGTACATTTAGAATAATTTTAGAAATATCTCCTAATATTTTGCTTCGTAACATAAATACCGTTGGTGTATACAATATTATATTTGCTTTCTTTATATAATTTTTACGCATTATAATTACTATCAAAAAATGATGTGACTAACTTTTTCTTATTAATATGCTCATTTAAGTGGTAAGTTTCATAAACACCTTTAGAAAATATATTTTTTTATGTGATAAACTTTAAAAATAGACCACATTTATGTAATAAAAATATAATTTATTTTGTGGAGTAAATTTTAAAGCTAGATGACTTTTAGGTAACAAAGTGATAAGAAGAAAATATATTCGAAATAATTTTTTTTAGGAGAATTCTTAATATTTTATTTTATAGTACATTAATGGTGTATACAACATCATATTTGCTTTTATTAATTTGATTTTTTATGTAATTTTAAGCACTATAAATAATATTAAAGAAACATGATGTGGCTATTTTTTTTTCCTTATCAACAGCTCATTAATATTGTAAATTTGATAAACACCTTTTGAAAATAAATAATTTTTTTTAATGGGATAAACATATTAAAGATAAAATATTTTTATGTGATAAAAGATAAAATTTGTTTTACGTAATAAACTTTAAAGTGAAGTGACTTTTTCATATAATTAAAAAAATAATAAAATAATTTTATGTGTAATAAATTCAAAAATTGATGATGATTGATAAAATTTATGCATTTTTCTTTTGTTTCACTATCCAATTTTTCAATTTTCATCTACCTTAGTTTTTTTTTTCAAATTATAAAATAAAAAATAAATTTAAATAAGAATTGATCAATCATAAAAAATATTAGCTCAATTTCATAGTAATTTTATTTTTCAAGAAAATAAAGGTATATGAGGAACAAAGTTAGCAAGGAAAAACTAAGAACATGAATTTTTTAATTACTTGAACATTGAGATGTATTTGAATCAATAAAGAATGTCTTAATGTACGAATGGCTTATTATAACCACAATAAATCGTTCAAAATAAAAATATTATATTAAAATAAATATTTTTACTTCATTTATTTAGGACCACCGTTCTATTGAACAACAACAACATCATTGGAGGAACAACATTATTGGAGGATGTATAAATACCACCATTCTATTAGGTACAAATTGTCATGCCTTGGGAGGGTACCGTTGGTGTGGTCGGCACTCATAGACTATTGCTAGTCCCCAAACGAATCACTTGGACTCATCGTCACGTCATACTCGACAACGGAAGAAAAATGCTCAAGAAAAGACGATAAAGTAAGCAAACCAAATCTTTAATAAAAAGGGGGAATCCCAATAAACAAGAGTTTTGGAAAATAATACTCAACATTCTCTACTCGATGTCTATGAAGCCTCTACCTAATATCTAGATGGTACCATGACAAGCCATGGCTACCCAACTCAAAGAAAACAGAAGTAACTAATCAAATAAAATAAAGGCTCCTCCGGCCAGCAAGGAGGGCTCACCAGCTTTGGAACTCGGGAACTCTAAACTTCAAAGGTGCACCTGCTGAAGTCCTCTATCACCTGTATCTGCATCATAAAACAATGCAGCGCCGAGTGGCATTATCACGAGCCCGGGGTCGGTCCTAGATGTGACACGACGAATGGGGACCCAAAAGCCCCCAAACAAGCCTCAAAATTTCAAAATTTAAAGACAAGCATAAAAAGGGAGATTCTAAATCCAAAGGAAGAGCATATTTTATAGATGGATCAAAATGACAAAGTCTTTACAAATACCCAACACATGCCTCTAAGTAAGGGACGGGGACCAGGACAAATTTCGGGCTCACCCTTAACAAAAATAAATATACATGGGGAACACAAGGAATAAAGCTCGCCTCGGAAGACGGGGCTCACCACAAAATAGTTGCAAGGGGGACTATTCGTCCTGCGGATGATACTCAAACTGCTCGGTCCCTGCATGGTAAAATCATGCAGGCATAGAGTATGCATTAGTCCGTTTGAATGTACTATGTATGCGGGTATGCAATGCACGTGACTTATCAAATCTGCATGACCATGTTAGATGGCAAGGGCACATAATATACAAGAACATATAAGCAATATGATTTAATATACAAGATGCCATGGGATGCGTGATGCATGCAAATGCGATAATGCTCCTATATACATATAGCGGAGATGGACTATAACCGACAAACCAAATCCATGCGAGCTATTACATGAATTGGACCGATTGGGACCTCCCGCCGATAGGGAGAAGATTACTTGCCAAGGGTAATCTACATCACACCTTACGGGACCCCCATTTTGGTGGATGGTCACCTTCCTTACGGGACCCCCATTTCGGAAGGATTTACAAGTATCAAATCAAGACATGTCATATCATAAATAAGTAGACGAATAATATCCGTCCCTATGCTGGCACATAATTCAAGGAAAAGGGGAGGACCCCTAATCCATCGGTGCTAAGTCTTACACATTCCACAAGAATACTCATATACGTATACATATGCTTTCAAGAGAGTCAAGTGCATGTTTCAAAATGTTCTAGGCACATTTAGGCTCAACGCCAAATTTCAAGATCATATGCAAGATGCCAATGCAAGGAATAGCTCATCTACAAGTACAAGGTGGTGCAAGCACCCAAGATGCTCCAAGAGCCAAGATACAAGATGGTGTAAACACCCAAGATGCTCCAAGAGCCAAATTCATAGACATACCGGTGATCACCTTCTTGTAATATCTCATGTCTTACCAAAAATCATATCAAAATTCCTTTTTAGGACAAATTGGCCTTAACCCATGTTTCCACAATTTTCATGTACCAATGTTAAGAGTATGATCCAATGCACAATGTAGGGATGACATGGGTAATGTAGAGTATATTCAAACATAGCAATAAATGGTAAAAACTAGAAAATTCATAATAAAATTAGTAAAAATAGTAGTAACATCACCCATGCATAAAACATCTTTAAAGCGACATGCATGATCATAGGTTCATAATCCAAATAGTTCATTACCGTAAAACCAACATAATCCAAAATTTGGAGTCTTAATTAGCACATGCATGGTTCAAGTTACCAAGAACAGGTAGAAAATTCATATTTCAAGTGAACAAGTTCATAAAGTAGTTTAAGAAAGATTTTGGGTCTTCTTAGTTGGAAGAGACCAAGAATCAACCCCACATACCTGGTAGAAGACAACACTTGAAGAGGAAATGGATTCAAATGTGAACCTTAGCTTGATGAATCCTAGTGAGAAGGTGGGAGTCTTGAGAGAACAATTTCTAGAGAGATGAGTGAATTGAGAGGAAAATGGACTGAAATGGTGAAGTCCCATTTATATAAGGAGCTTAGGAAGGGTGGAAAATGACAAAATTTTCGTTGGAATAAACCAATATTTCAAAATTGCCATTAACGAAATGGACCAGAAAAAATTTGTCCGTCTGGGGCATACGGTCCAGTATACGGTCCGTGGAGTGTCACACGCACCGTATATTGTGCCGTGGTCCCATACTTAAAATTTTTGGAGGCAAGATTTTTTGGACTAAGTATCACAACACGGACCGATAAACAGACCACCTGGGGTCACACGGATCGTGACCCCATCCGTATAAAGGCAACTTCCCACACTGAGGTTTAGACGGAGGGCCACACGGTCCGTCTAGTGTCACACGAGCTGTGACTTGGTCCGTGTGGATGTGGCCTTTAGCAGTTCACTAGATGAGAAGCCACACGGACCGTCTAGCCTTACACGGACCGTATGGAGGACCGTCTACCCTCCACTTTCTCAGGCGTCACTCCACGGGAGCTCACACGGACCGTGTGACTTCACACGGGCCGTGTAGGCCCTCCGTGGGGTGATGCCTGGCAAATTTCTGGGCAGGTTTCTTGGACCTCAAAGTGACATCCAGGATCCGGGGTCTTTCAGGTATCAGTACGTGGAATGTACGGTATGTAAGATGGCTCAAGAGACAAGTAAGGCTCAGACTGAATCAACTGACTCGACTCAAGACTCAACTCCTCATCTCATGTCTCATCTCAAATAAATAATGAAAGTTCAAAGTTTAGAATCATGTTTTTCCTCATCTCATATCTCAACTCAAATAAACGATGCAGGTTTAAAGTTTAAAATCATGCTTTAAAATTTGACTCAGTGTTTAATGTAACTCAGTTTTAATAATCATGATAGGCCCAACTCAAGTGTTGCTTGGAAGTTTCTCTAAACGACAATTCCCCACCACCGAGGGCTTGGGTGGAGTACAATAAAAAGACGTCGTTGCTACGCTCGTCCTACACTTTCCAAGGAATAGGACGTCAACCTCTACCTCTACCTCTCTCTTGGATCCAAAGATAATGTCCATCTATTGGGACATGGGCCACCAGAATCATCCTGTGCGACCAACCTACGCTGGCAACGTAGTTCCGGGGTGACCCTCAATCACCCACTCGGTGCTCAATACTCCTTCCAAGACTAAAATGTGCTCATAGAAATCAACTCAACTCATCTCTTTGGTTCTTCTCAAACAAGTCAACTCAATTCTCAATAACTCGACTCAATGTCTCAATAACTCAATGTCTTAGGGCCATCATTTATGCAATGCAACTCATAACTCTTACTCATGTCATGCGAGACTCCCAGTGATTTCAGTCAAGAACATCATATTATTCAGCCTCAACTCATAAGATAAAATAGGTATTCTCTATATACGTATATGAAGCAAGAAAATATATTTTTCGAGTTCAATTCATGGGTTTAGAAGATTTAAATTCATACTTCCAATTCAGTACATAAGTAAGAAAATGATAAATTTAGGGATAGAATATCTAACATTCGAATAACATTCATATTTCATGATAATGACAATGCAACTCATAAATTGACTCAAGTATATTCATGAAAATTCCCACATGTACAAAACTTTGGGAACTCAAGGACCACAGGATTTAAAACATGCAATTTATACTCATGATCTTGACTCAAGAAGACGAAGGGGCGCGTGGATGAACATAGTCCAATGTTTTAAGTAGCCTTACATACCTGGTATAATGCTAACAACAATCTCCCTCGAGAATCTTCTCTTGAACTCTTCAATCTCAAGCTCTCCTCTACCTTTCTCAAGCACTAGTCTTTATGATTTGCTAGAAAAGGACTTAGAATGGGGTTTTAAACCCTTTTTCATGTTAAAGCGACTTATATTGGTCATGCACTGAGTTTAAGAGGTGTTAGGAATATATTGGAATGCCCCTAAAAAATTTAGAAATTTTTCAGACTCGAAGTTACCCAGTTCGCGATGCGGACTAGTCGCGAGCAGTACATTTTCTGCAAAAAAATTTTGAACGAGTTTTCCCAATTCCATCGAATTTTTTTGAAAAAACATAAGTCCCTTTCCGCGATAGGTCCGTGATGCGGCTCTGTCGCAAAGCTTCACTGTCTTTCGTTCGGAACTAAAAATTATCTTGACTCAGTCGCTCTAAAAATTGATCGAGACCCTTTCCCCACTCAATATTTTGTGTTAATCCCAAATCTGGCCTCGAATTTTCCATCCGAGCATCGAAAGACATGTTATGCGCAGATCTCTCCTCTAGGGGGATTTTGATAATTTTACCGAGTGTTACATAAACATTTTTAGAAAAAATATGAACAATATTATCGGAGGGTGTAATTGTAGGATTTTTATAATTATTATTTTAAAATATAAAGGACCTATCATTAACTGAGTCATAGTATAAAAATATTCAGTGTAATTAATTAAGATCAATACTTTTAAAGCATTTTGAGTTTTGACCTTTTTAGTGAAATATTTTTAAATTGTATTTCAAATAATATTCAAATACTTAGTTTAAATTTATTTAAACACAATAATTCATAAAATTACTTAATTAGAGATCATATTAATAACAAATATAAGTTGATTTGCAAGTTATCAAATCATAATAACATAAGAGTGCATGATGGCAACATCAATAGTGAATATTCTTTTGGATTGTTTTTAACTAGGGTCGTAATTCAATTATTAAAAAATTTAATTTAATTTTTTAGAATATGGAAATTAATAAATGTGCAAACTTCAATATTAATATGTCACTATCTTGGGTTGTTGTTAACTGGTGTCAGCATTTATGAACTATATGATTATTATGATTTCTAGAATGTATTGATATCTACTACATCTAACATGTTTTGAGTTTTAACTGCCATTATTAAAATATTTTCATATTATATTTAAAAAATTATTTAAAAATGTAACATTTTATATTTAAAACTCTTAAATATTTGAATTTTTTTTATTTATTTTTTTATCATTTATACGTAATTAAAAGTAAAATGTATGCAAGGTAAGATTTTATTGGTATTGAAGTTTTAAATATTAGTAATTTTAATATTTTTCAACTAAAATATATTTATGCCAAATTCTCAAATAGTGTGTTGACTTTCTCTTGTCGAATTTCGAAAGATACACAGAAAAAAAATATTTGAAATGAAAAATTATTTAAATTATCATCAAAAAATTATATTACTAATAAAATCACATAACTAAATCATAACAAAAATGGTTAAACTTTCTTGTTGGCAGTTTTAATAATTGCTTATTACATGAAATACTTACATAAGACTTATATATATCGGATTTTTCAATCATAATGTTTCGATGTTTACCATATCTAAAGTATTTTAGGTTTTAACTGTCATCATTGAGATAATTTTTTAATTACATTCAAAATTATTTAAACATATTTAAATATAATAATTAATAAAATTATTTAATTAGAGGTTATATTAATAATTAATATAAGTAATGATCTACACATTATCAAATAGGCAAAACATATGGACATAAACTACAATATTAATAGATGATTCTTGTGGGTTGCTATTAAATAAGGTCAATACATGATTTAATGTATTTATTTTAATTTTTTATAAAAACAAAATCTGTACAGTAGTAATCTAATCATCTCATAAAGTTTAGGGTATATTTGATACTTCTCACATAGGATTTCGATAGTTAATTTCGATCTTAAATATTTCTATTAGGATCTATTTTCTTATGACTATATGAATTTCTCGTTCTTGTTTAATTCTTCAATTTGAAAATATGATAAATGAAAAGCAAGAATGAGAATAGAATGAAAGAGAAAAAGAAAGAAAAAAAAATTAAAATTATATTTCTTGCTTTCATATTGTATTTAAGCCAAAAATAGTAGTACATAGTAATTAATCATATCATATTAATATTCATATCTTGCTTACACAACTAATGCTCTTATTTATGTGAAGGTGTTCTTTATCAAAATTTTAAGTTAACTACTTTTTTAAATTCAATTTTTATAGTCAATTTATGTCTTAACTCATGTGTTATTTAATAATATATCCAACCTCATCTATATCATATTCCTTGAAAAATATTATATTAATTTTAAATTATCCTCTAATTATTTTTTAATATTAAATATTTTAATTATTTTATTTTTTATTAAATAAAACATAACTATACTCAATTTTGATAAATTTTTAAAAAGTCAACTTTTGAAATTATTTTCAAAAAATGAAAACACTCAACTAAAACAATCAACTACATTTCATGTCATAGCATTGTTTATTAATATCGTTCAAAAATATTTTGTTACTATTAATAATTTATCACTTGACTTAAATTCCATTGTTAATCATACTTTTTATCGTCACTCTATTTCTATTTTCTCTTTGAAGATTTAAAATAACGTTTATATGATTCTTAAAAAAAATAATCAAACATGATCAATTAATGTGAAATTAAATGAGGAAAATTATGATTCACAAAAATAAGAACACATTCTAATCAAATGATCATATAATAAGAAATGTAATTTTTTAAATTTAATAGTAAAAAAAAGCGTTACATTTCAATTTTTATCCTTGAACTTTGTAAGAATGGTCAAATGTACTTCTACATGAATTTTATTTTAATAATGATAATTAAAAAGTCAAAGCAAATATTCACGTTAGCTAAAAAAATATATCTAAGCTGTTTATATTCTTTTTTCCTGTAATACACAAATAAATATAATTGACATTGATAAAAATGACACATTTATTTTAAGAAAATTGCACTACATATTTACGATTTCACAAAGGGCATAGTGGAAAGTATGATGTAAATTTTATGTTTGAATACTTTTTTTAATATGTGTGCATTACCTCACAAATTCAATTAATAAGGGACAAAGAGTATAGTGGAACTTTAATTTGTGGTTCATTTCCCATGTTAGACTATGGAAATATTAATAATTAATTTCAGTAATTACTGGATGTATTGGAAACATAAGTGAGAAATACACTTAATTTTTAAGATAAAAAGCAAATATGTCCAAGAAAAAAACATTTTATCATTTTGGCCAAATTTTTGGGTCAAAAGGATTTTTCCTATTCCAACATATAACTCTCGCTATTGTCTCCATCTTACTATCTATTCTCCTAATTTAAATGACAATATTGATCTTAATATGGTTGATTCCTTAATTCATAGTTGACTTATAGGGTTAATTTTATTTTGTGTTTTCTTAATCTTAATTCGGTTGATTTGTCAACTGTTTAGTTTGTGTTTGCGTGTGAATATATACATATTTATCAAATTCGTTTGTTATCGGGTCCAAGAAATCACGGCGTGACCAGTGTTTTAATATTACTAGCCACTTCAATTATTGGTTTGGTATATGTTCTAACTCAACGAGGATAAATTTGAATGTGGCTTTCAACTTTTTTTTTTTTTTAAAAGAAACTTGTCCTATTGAATTGTGGATAAGATTCAAGTCCATGACTGGAGTAGATGTCTGGATGATTTCTGTTCGGCAAATTAAGGTTTCTAGAATAAAACAATCAACTACAGCCACCAACTTCTCATTTAATTTTTCAATTGAATATTATTGAGCTCACTAAGCAAATTAGTTTTATTCGTTGAATCTCCTCATTTTATACGAGGGAAAATTACCAAATTATACCAACATTCCTATCATATTTACTAATGCTTCCTATAATTTTAAACAATTGCATATTATTTCACTAATTATTAGTTTCATATTAGGTTTTAAGTCGGATACATCATGATGAATGTATTTTTGCTACCAAATACGCTCTAAAACACAAATATATAAGAGAGAGGCGAGGTGTATCTCAGATACATGCAAATTACACTAGTTACATGTATCTGAGACATCAGATACATTCCAAATATATTTTGAAAATATGGAGAGTCAATCAATAGAGGGAGAGAGACAAGCAAGATAGGAGAGACACGAGCGTTCAAGTCCATATATCTCAAATACATGTGAATCCATTATATCTGGAATAAATTACACTTAGTTTTGACCTCATGTATTCGAAATACATATGTCTAGATGCAAAGACCAAAATTTGGCATGAAGATAATTCCAAAACTTCATGGAAAGGCACATAATTAGATTGTAAACTAGTGAAATTTGTGTACGTTCCCTTTATATAATGAATACTTCGTGGGAGACATCGTTGATTGTGCTCCATCATTTGTACCTTAACTTGGATAGGGATGAAATGAGAGTAAGTTACATGTTAGGCTGATAGATCAAAATAAAGACCAATAGATGACGGATATACAATGTAAATTTTCATCCTTTATATGATACAGTTAATCAGATGATTTTAGTACAAAAAGTATCCAATAACTAATTTGATGAACCAATATATGAAAACATATGTTTACTGGTGGATAGACATACATGTAAAAATTCCGTGAAAATATCCTTTCCAAATGTATTGTGAATGAGAGAATAAAAACCCATTTTATTTGCTAGCCAAGAGATATAAGACTCGCAAAATAAAAAAGAAAAAGACATTAATGAACAAGGGAGCTATAAGACAACACAGATAAAATGATTAATGTGATCTAAGTTACTACTAATAAATATTTACTGGTCCTTTGCACAGATTTGCAAAAATTAATATGCCATGTGCCAACAATAATAATAAATACATCTACTGGGCCGTATATTTGATTTTGTTTAAATATATAGCGGAACGGAGAATTGGGTGACAATGAACATAAAGGGATATTTATGGAAAAAAAAAATAGCAACATTCAAGTGGTCCCAAAAGCCTACACAAGAATCGTTATCAATCTAAAATTGACTTGAAACACATTGAGGACCATCGTGATGCTTATTTATTGCCTAAGATATGCTCATTAAGGTGTAAAATTTCATGCTTACGTCTTTTATCTCCAAATGTTATTTAAAAAGAAAAAGAAGAAAGTAGATTACTGATTACCTACCCCCTTGATTAACATATAGCCGCATCAACAGTCATCAATGTTAATTAGGAACAATCATTACATCAGTCATTCAATTTTATCGTTTCAGTCTTAACCATAAGCCAAATGGAATAAATCAAAGAGGAAACCACAAAAAGAGAGCAAGAGTTTGTATCTCAAGGTATATCGGTTTAATTCGGCATACTTTAAAAAGTATTTTGAACATTTTTTCTCTAATAATCTAATTAGGTTAATAGGTGAGTTCATTTAAAAATAAGACCACATATTAAACAACATATTTGTCTAAAATATTAAAGAAAAGGCAGCAAGTTGATTGAGTTTGGGGAGGACAAGATTACAAGAATCTATTGTATGCAATTTTTATTGACACAAAATCATCATCTTCCTCGTAAGTGAAGCAATCCTATTCAGATGAGGAGAGATTGGTAGATGGTAGAGAAGAAGCAGCAAAGAAAACTTCAGATTTCAGACAAGAGAAATGCTTCTTTGATGAAGTCTAAGTATTTGTCTAAAGATAACATGGGAGAATCAAGGCCTTTGATTAAAGATAAAGAAATGAAGTTATGGCCATCTGATCAGAGGCCAGCTGTACAGAGAAAGGAAGCTTCCAGGAAGCTCAGCTCACGTGACAAACATGTGGGGCAATAAGTTTGTTATTTTCAGCATGCAATGTACAAATGAAAGAATGACAAGTGTATAGTTTTTTTTGATTTTATCATTTTATTTTGATATAATAAATCCTGGTACAAATACCAAGTTTTGGATTGAATACATCATCAAAAGAAATTTCAATATTTTTTCTTCAATCCTTTCATGGTATCAAAGCAGTAGCTCGATCCAATCTACCAATCTTCACCCTATCATCAAATTGATTCAAAATGGTTCAAACCACTGATCCACAGGTTGTTCCTATTGGAACAACAATCCCTGTTCCTGTTCCACCTCCAATCAACAACAATCATCTTTACTATCTTGCTTTTTAAGATACACCTGAAATGATTATTGTTAACTGCATCTTTGATGGGAGAGGATTTCCAGGAAGGAGAAGAGGAGTCCTCATAGCTTTATTTGCAAAAAAGAAACTTGGATTCATTAATGGAACATGTAAGGCACCAAATCTAACAACAACTAAGTATGATCAATGGAGTTATTACAATGACATGGTGATACCATGGTTGCTCAATTATCTATCAAGGGATATTGGGGATAGTGTAATTTATTCTAAGATAGCAATGAGTTATGGGATAGCTTGGAGAATAGGTTTGGTATATCCAATGGTGCTAAGCTATATCACTTGCAAAAAGATATCTCAGGTCTGGTGCAGGCAAATAATGACATAGCAGGGTCTTTTACCAAGCTAAAGAGACTCCGTGATGAACTGGATTCTCTTGCTCATACTATCTGTGTACTTGTGTATGTACATGTAAAGGAAAAACAAAGTTGGAGAAATCCTTACAAGATCAGAAGCTAATCAGGTTTTTGATGGATCTTAATGATGCATATGCACATGCAAGGGGAAACATCTTGATGATGATCCCCTTGTCAAGTATTGATCATGCATATTCCGTACTACTTCAAGATAAGAATCAAAGAGAAGTGTATGTAAACTCATCCTTCCCAACTGAATCTGGTGCTTTTATGGCAGCAACTTAAGGGAAGTTCAATAAAAAATATGGGAATCAGATTATATGAGGGATAACACAAACACAAAAATTTGCAGGAAACAACAATCAAAGAAATGGGAAAATTCTGCTTAAAGAAAAGCCAAGAAGGGTAAAGTATAACCCTAATATGTCTTGTACCTACTATGGCAAGGTGGGGTTCTTGAGATTGATTGTTATAGACTTCATAGTTTTCCACATGATTTTGAATTCACAAAAACAAAGGGTTATCCAGGATCAACAAAGCCAAATGGTATGACAATAGGAGAGGAAATAGAAAAAGGAAATACTGAGCAAGAAGAAGCAGTAAATAACAACTACATCCCATACATGAACATGAACAAAAATCAATATGCAAATTTAATTCAGCAGGTGGCCAAGGATATTAAAGCATGAACCTTAAATGCAGGCTTTAAGACAACTGCCATAACTGGTACTATTATGAAATATCATGGAAAATATTTTTCTGTGTTCAATACAAGAACCTGGATTATTGATTCAGGGGCTTCAGAGAATATATGTTATGATTCTAGATTTTTTATTTCCTTGAAAACCCTTCTGTACCTTTGAGTTTAACCCCACTTAATTCTTTCAAAATCATTTTCTCTCACATAATAAGTGTTTTCATCCTTCCAAATTTGATTTTGAAAAATGTCTTCATGTTCCTCCCTTCATATACAACCTTATTTCTGTGTATAGGTTATGTTGTCAATATAAATGTAATATGTTATTCACTCCTAGTGGTTGCATCTTCCAGAACCTTTTGATGAAGAACACTCAATCTTTTGGTGAAGTACATGAGGGATTATACTTATTACAACTAAGTAATTCTAAATATCTTGAAGATGTGGTTTCTTTTCAAAAAGGAAGCAATTTCAAGTCTAGTCCTAGTTCAATTTCAGTTTCTTTTCCAATTGTCGCAAATGTTGCTCCGAATGATGAATTGTGGCATGTAAGGTTGGGACATTTGCTTTATACAACAATGACAAAGTTGAGTTTTATTCGTTTTGCTTCCAAATCTTCTTTTGTTTGTGAGGTCTGTCCTAAAGCTAGGTAAACGAGGTTGCCTTTCCCTGTCAGCAAAATTCAGTTTCTGAGAGTATTTGATTTAATTCACATTGACACATGGGGTCCTTATAAATGTACTACCTACAATGGCTATAGATATTTTCTAACCATTGTTGATGACCTCAGCAGGCAACCTGGACATTTTTGTTGAGTTTTAAAAGTAATGCTTTTGCTACTATAAATAATTTTTTGAGTATGACCAAATGGAAGTTCAACCTTAAAGTGAGGTGTATCAGGAAGTAAGTGATTCGATGAGGATAACTAAGTTGACACACCGACAATGCTCTAGAGTCGGGAAAAGGATCCCAAGAGAGTTTCTTTCCGTAATCACAAGGGATCCTGCACCAGACTTCATGCATAACCACTCCACAACAAAATGGAGTGGTGGAGAGAAAGCACAGGAATCTTTTAGAGACTGCTAGAGGCCTGATATTTCAATCTAAACTGCCTATTACTTATTGGGGTGAGTACATCCTTACTGCTACATTTCTGATCAATAGGTTTCCTTCTACTGTTCTTCAAGGGAAGACACCTTATCAAGTCCTTTTTGACAAAACACCCAATTATGAAAAACTCAGGAGTTTTGGTTGCTTATGCTACTCTAATACTTTATCTCAACATAGGACAAAGTTTGATCCAAGAGCAATAACTTGTGTTTTTCTTGGATATCCCCAGGTGCAGAAAAGATATAAGCTTTTGGATGTTGATTCTAATAAAGTTCTTGTCTCTAGAAACGTTCATTTTCATAACATATCTTACATTTTGCCTCCAAACAACACTCTCACACCAATCCTTTCCCCACTCACACAACACTCTCTTTTACCAGCCCTCGATTTCATGATGATGATACTTGTGCACAACCTCTATCACACACTTCTTTCTCAACTAATATCGATCCTCAATCATCGACAATTCCAATTTCAATTCCTACAGAACCAACTTCATCGAATCCCTCTATTTCACCCACCAATTCTAATTCTTTACCAACTACTCCAACAAGGAAACCGGGAAGGGTACCTCAGAGACCTGTATATCTTGCTGATTGCATATGTAATTCTGTTGTCCTTACTGATGTCACTACCTCTTGCTTCATTCATCTTACTAAAGCATCATCATGTTCCTTTGGTTCCCTATCTCTTTCTAATCAACAAGTGTTTCACTCTATATGTAACATTATAGAGCCTAATAGTTATGCACAGGCTTCTCAACATTCAGGTTGGAATGATGCAATGAAATAGGAATGTGATATTGAAGTTGAATCACACCTGGGATGTAGTTCAACTTCCTCCCAAAAAGAAAGCTTTACCTTTTAAATGGGTGTACAAAGTAAAACAAAGGTCAGATGGATCAATTGAACGGCTAAAAACTAGACTAATGGTGAGATGGGACATCCAACATATAGGTGTCGATTACACTGAAACATTTTCTCCGGTGGTCAAGATGACCACCATCAAATATTTACTTACAATTGCTACAAAAAAGGTTGGTTAGTCAATTAGTTCGATGTGTCTAATGCCTTTCTACATGGGGATTTACAGGAGAAAGTTTACATGAAGTTTCCTGCAGGTATGACATCTCCTAATCCCCAATCAGTTTGTTTGTTGAGGAAATCCCTTTATGGACTTAAATAGGCCTCCAGAAAATGGTATGCCAGATTAGCTGGAGCATTATGTTACAAAGGTTACACGAGTTCTTTAAATGATTATTCCTTATTTTATAAGAACTCAGGAGAACTAGTTTCTATCATCACAGTTTACGTGGATGACATTCTAATTATTGGGAATGATAATGAGGAAATCACACCAAATTCAATTTTTTCTTCACACTAAGTTCAAAGTAAAGAATATAGGAGAGATCAATTATTTTCTAGGTGTGGAGATTCTTCGAAAAAAATATAGGTTCATTATAAATCAATGCAACTTCACCTTAGATCTTTTGCAAGAATTTGACTGTTCTGGCGTAGAAGTCCTCTCCCCACTTGATCCATATTCCAAATTGCTTGCTGATGACGGACTTTTTCTTTCCAATCCTACCATTTACAGGCATCTAGTGGGTAAGCTTAATTACTTAACCCACACCAGGACTGATTTATGCTTTGCAGTATTGACTCTTAGTCAATTTATGCAACAACCTCAAGAATCTCATTTTTCTGCCGCACTTCGAGTTCTACGGTTGATACGCCCAAATTTACACTCCGAATAGAAGAGTAAAGCGGTCGTTAGCCAAATATAGAACTCAACCAGAGTTGAGGTTGATCCCACTGGGAACACGTAAGAATGGATCTATTAGTATCGTCTTTCAGATGTAAATGCTATTCCCAAGATAAAAATGCATAAGAAAATGGGGGGTTGTGTTGTTCAATTTAAATCCCTATGTAATGTAACTAATAGAAAAGTTGATATGGTTTTCAAACAGATAGAGAGAAGCTATGGTTGTGTTCCCCATGACATCTAATACGATAACTAAACTGGCTTGGTAAACTCGTTCTTAATGGTGCATGCAAGATCCAACAACTTACCTAATACCTAGTTCACCTTTCGGTCCTTCCTAGTTATATTTCACTCATCTCCTTTCGGTCTCAGAGACTATGCAATTCTAAACTTTGTTTTTGATCTCAGAGTACCCTCACCTTTCGGTCTCAGGCACTTAGACTAGGTTGATAACCCCGAACATCTGTTGTTAAACTCTTTTCCCAATCACTACATCCCTCTCGGGCATGTAGCGAATAAAGGCTTACCCTAATGCGTCGACTCATTAAGGAGAAGTTAGAACTAAGAATTTGACAATACATGCAATAATCATTCTCACGAATTTACCCCAGTTTACGTTATCTTATTGAATCGTCATGGTTCCCACAACCCTAGCTGTGGGTTTAGCCTATCATATTCGTGATAATTTGCCCAGAACAATAGGATGAAAGCATAATGATTGACTTACAATTGAAGGAACAAAGAATATGTGTTACAATCTTCGAACGATGATCACAATCACGAATCAAACATAATACAAAGTCAAAATATTGTTTTTGCTATTACTCTCTCGTTTCTGCCATCAACCAGAACGTCTAATGAAATAAAATAACATACTATTTATACCAGGTAAAACTAATCCGATACAAATTAGGAAAAATAACTTTTGGCACGGACACGGTCCATTGCACGGACCGTCTGAGGCCAAACGGCCCGTCAAACGGCCCGTTTGCCTCTGTCTACAGCATCTTCACGAGTCATGACACGGCCCGTGTTGTGTTCAACGGGCCGTTTGTCCGTCCGTGCGGCTCCACTTGCAAAATTTCTTTGATTTTCAACGAGGCCCCTTCGATTTCACGTCACTTACACGGCGCATGACACAGCCCGTCTGAAGGTAGATGGTCCGTTTACCCGTCCATGCGACTTTGTGTGTCCTTCCATTTTTTTCACTCCATTTCACCAAGTGTGGTGCCACGGTTGGTCACACGGACCGTGTAGCGTGAAACGGCCCGTGTAGACCTTTCATGGTCCTTCACTTGGCCTTATTTTCCACTCACTCCTCGCTGGGTCCTCACACGTGCCATCACATGGTCCGTGTGATGCTACACGACTCGTGTGATGGTCCGTGTACTGTCACTTCACTGCGATTTGGACGATTTTCCCATGCAATTCCTTCAGCAGTCCATGCCTTCGTTATTTTCCTGCACAGTATCAAAACACACCTATTAAACTAACAAAAACGCTTAAGAATGCAAAATAAATCTATGTATTAAGCATCATTAAAGTCGTATTTTCATGACTCATCAACACCCTCAACTTAGAACCATTGTTTGTCCTCAAGCGATGACCAAAAACAACACATAACGACACGCAAAGACAAGCGCTTAACAAGAAGTAAATAGCGACCCCTTAATCATCAAACTCATGCTCAAAAAGTATACTTGCAATGTGTTCACACCCCAACAGACTCTCATCAGATCAAACTAAGCACTACACCATATCTCGTTGGTCCGAAATAAGTCTGAGAATAAAGATGAACCAGTTAGTATAGCAACCAAATAGCGCGGTGATAGTGCCCCTCACTACAAAGAAGTCTCACACATAGTGTATAAATGTAGTACAGAGACTGGAATGTAGACACTCACACTCAAAAGGATTTTCAACCGACACACAAGTATAGACCATATGCTTGCCTTTATTTTCACCACCTTGACTCTTGAATGACCTTTTTAGGACCGCTTTAGGGCTTTTGCGGCTTGTAACGTGGGCTTGGGCTTGGGTGAGGTACATTTAGGATCAAAGTGACTAACTTTTCGTTCCAAGACCCTGCTTTGACTCAACCTCTATTTTCGGCCTCCAAACTCTTTATTTCTCCCATTTTACCAATTTTCTTTGCGGATGGGAGTGGTTACCTTTTTCGTTCATTCATTCACACGCCCCAAACTCCCCCTTTTTTTATACGATCACAATCCAGCTTTTCTTCTCATTACTCGACTCCTTTCCATCCTTATTATTCTGCTTCTCTTACAATAGCCACCCTCAAATTAGGATTTCGGCCTGAGTTAAGGTTCACAATGTCTTTTCAAGGACCAGGGCCAGTATAAGCCACCCTCAACTTAGGCCTTTGGCCTGGGTTGAGGTTCACGATTCCTTAAAGGGACTAGGGCCTGAGTACAGCTCTGCAGATAGATTGGGAATGTGAATTGGGTAATAAGAAAGAAAAGGTCTATTAAGGTTCAATCATTTGGTCCAAAGGGAGAAACTTCATTTGGTTGATTCGTTTTAGGATCAGTGACTTCTTAACAAAAATGGCCTAAGATCCTATCCTAATCCACTCATTCAATCGTTTTAGGGGGGCTAACCAGGAAAGTTCTAGCTTACAAGTGCATCAATCGAATTTAAGCAAGTAAACATCCAGACACATGACACATATCCCCCACTATTCAGCACTAACCAACACAGTCATGCTTAATTATTCAAGATGCCAACTAGATAATGTACACTGTGCTTTAAAAGGATCACAAAATCAGTCAGTATGGGTGCATGCACATACAAGCTTCTTGGATTATTTTTCTTTAAAAATGGGGTTACTATAGACTCTTATAAATACTTATCTTTACACAAACAAAACAAACCTAAACATGCCAGTTCTACTAGATACTACACCTTCAGAAAAAAGAAACATGGCAAGAAAAACTCGTCAGGGTAGGATCCCCCACCCCTAGCAAAATACAGTGCAATGTCCTCATTGCACCATGACAAATACTAAAGCAAAAATGGGAGTAGAACATACCTGGGACGCCCTAGGCGTCAGGCGGGTCGTCCTGGACCGATCCGGCTGGTGGGTCCGTGTCGGGAACATCAGCATCAGGTCCGACGGCACTCCCAGAAGCACCTGTCCGTGCAGCCTCATAAGCTATTCGCTCCTGCTCCTCCTGGGCTGCAGCTTCTCGACGCTGGGCTCTCAATGCCTTTCGTAGTCTCCGTGCTTCCTCATACTGCGAGTCTTCCAGAGGGCTATTGCGTTGGCTGTGGTGCTTACCTTTATCCTTAGTACCGGAAGCCTCTGGAGGAGGTACCTGGGCAACAGCTGGGACGAGTGGCACGCCCCAACCCTCGGTTAGGCTCGGCTCCACCGGGGCAGTGAACAGTGACAATAATGAACCTGGCGGTGGAGCCGGAGCTGGTACCGTGCTGTTATACTGGGCTGTCAGCTCTGCAATTTTCTCTTTCATGTCCTGCATAGTCTGCAACAAATGCGCCATCTCATCACCAGACATACTTCCAAACATGCTATGGAAGTAGCCCTCCAAAGTGTTGATGTATTCCTGCAAACTGTGTATTTGGCCCAATAGGTCTGCGCAGAGGCGGTCTTCAGCCTGCTGAACATGAGCCTGCACCACTTGAGGCACTCGGACCACCATTTGGTCGACAATCGCCCGTGTCTGCCGCAGTTCTGTCTCCATTCGGGCTAGAAAATCATAGGGGATATAAGTGTACCCCTGATGCATCTGGGGTGCTGTGCCACTACCCCCGGGCTGCTCAGAAGCCGTGTCGGGCTGTGGGGCCGTAGTGTGCTCCTCAAATGACAAGGGTTGTTGAGGAGAAGCCCGAGGAAGCTGTGCAGGCAGCCCAAGCCGGCGTGCTTTACTGTATTACAACGGGTTATCTATGTCCTTGATCATAGCAATGTTCACCACGCCCGTTGGAGCCATCTTTCGATTAAGGAAATGGGTGGTGGGGACACGGGCCTGCCCACAAAGTGCCCGAATCAGGCATGGGAATGACATACCTGCTCTTTCCGATAGGGCGCGGTCCTTGATCTCCATGGCGATGATACGACCCACATTAATACCATATCGGGCTACCAAGCACGTTACCAACGAAGCATGAGAGAGTTGGAGCGTGTTGTCATTCACCGTGGGTTATAGTCGGGCCCGTACCACTGACCACCAGAACTTGGCGAGAAACGTGAGTCAGGCCTTGGTAATGGGAATTTTGGGGTTCGTCACCCAAGCTGCCTCAGCTCCTAGGAGCGCAATCTGCTCCGCAACCCACTTCAACTCAGTGGACCGTTCAGATGGGTCAGACATTCGGACCTCATCAGTGATGCTCGCATACCTGGCAATGAATAACCCATCTGGTGGGGCACGGTAGTCCGAGCCAAATAAGAACTTGTTGATAGTGTCTGCCAAAATATCCACCTGAGTCTCCCGAATGGTAACATAGTCCCGGTGGGACAACTTAGCTGCTAGCCGCTTCTGTACTCTTCTGGACAGGTTACCTTCGATGGAGGCAAGCAGGCCAGCAGCGTAACTGGAGTAGAATTCTGCAATCATATCTGGCCCATAATATCCGGGAGGGCTGGCCATCCACCCGAACTGGTATGCCTCAAATGCATTACATATTTCTGGGATGGCATCCAGTTTGTCGATGAGGACTCCCATCTCCGGAATGATCGGCCTCCCCTGATACCCCCCGGAGCCTTTAGTAATACCATTCACATAGATTTCCTTCGCCCTAGGGACTGTCCACCGTCTGCGCAAGAAGACAAGAAGCCACTTGGCGGTTTCCGGGTTAGACGTCCGAGCAATCCCCTGGCGAGTAGCCTCGTCGTTATTGTCACGGAGGATCAGGATGTCATCCTCACCCCCAGCATTGTGCTCCGCGATGTCTGGAGTGCCAACCTCATCCTCCTGTTCCAAGGTTGCATCTTCCCCCTCCACTCTTACCTCCGTTACTCCCTTCTCAGACTGGGGAGCTATATGGCGTCTCACTGGACGTGATCGGGTAGTACGAGGGGAGTGGGGGGAGACATTCCCGGTGATCTGCACAGCTGACCCGCCTAAGGAGTCATCACCTGAGTCACTCCCCTGGTGCTGACTCGAGGATTCAGTGATAGAATCCCAGAGACGTGACTCATGCTCGTCCCTAGGCTGGCGGGATGTTAGACGGGGGCCTATGTTAACCTGCGAACACCATAAGGAATAAACAGTTAGGCACGTCACAATGCGTAGGACGACACACAAACGGGTACTCAGACTTCCCCTGTGTTAGTAAAGTGACAAAAACCCTTAAGAGTGGCGTCACCTGGTCTATATAGGGAATTTTGCACTAGAATGCATGTCGGAATCAATGAGGATTAATACAGTCAAGCACGTAAGAGTACAGTAGTCTGACACAGGGGCCTCACACGGGTCGTGTAACAGTACACGGTCCGTGAAAAGGGCCGTGTGATGGCCCATGGCCTTGGTAGCGGACAAGGGGTTTGGGATGGACCGCCACACGGCCCGTGTAGGGTTAGACGGTCCGTGTAGACGGTCCGTGGGAGGTAACTTAGCGTGGGTACAAGAAGCAGTCATAGACGGACCACCACACGGCCTGTGTATTGACACACGGATCGTGTAAGGAACTTTGACATGGCTTTTCGTCCCCAGGAAGCCCCAACGTCCTAGAACCCATATTTGTACATGAAATAGTGCATCCAAAACCCAAGATGGGCCATTCTACTATGCGTACCACACATCATACATCATTCATCCAATTCTAGGACCCTAAAATCACAAAAGCCCTATGTACAAGAGTCCAAGATGTCAACGATGGTGATTTGGGGTAACCTAGCACCAATTCTTCAAGAACCCGTACCCCATAGTATTAGACTTCGCAATCAACCAAATACACGCATAAAATCACACATTGGACCCAAAATTAGAAGAATAATTTAAACTATAACCAAAGAACAAACTAAACCAAAACAAAAACTCACTTGAGAGAGGAAAGTAGAACTTTGACTCAAAAATTGCCTAAGGGAAGTGTTACGGATCGTGAGCGGGTTGCACAAATCGTGTAAGGAGAGATGAAAATTTTGTGTTGTGAAGAAGAGAGGGGGAGGCGTATGAGGGAACATAGAGAGAGAGAATGATTGTGAAAATAAAAGTGGGAAAGAGGGTATAAATACCCAATCACACGCGGCCCAAGACGTCCTGAAAAACGGGCCATGCCACGTGGCACGGTCCGTGTCGCATACCGTGTATCGGCATGCGTGACTCTTCCTGAGGCGCACGCTCAAATGGTCCGTTCGAGCGTATACGGACCGTGTAGATGGACCGTGTGATCTGCTTTGGCGGCTGGGGTACACTTACCTGGGGGACACGCCGAACGGACCAGTACACGGTCCGTCTGAGTGTACACGGGCCGTGTACACGCCCGTGTGACGCCCCTTTGGGCGAATTTGGTCAATGTTGTCACTACCTTCGCCTGCACGCCTGATCATGCCTCCCTTCGCCATGTTCATCCTTCCCTGAGACAAAAATATAAGCCAATGTAATGCATAAGACGAACATATATGGATTTTTTTCGATGGGTTGCCTCTCATTAAGCGCTTGGTTTAACGTCACGGCTCGACGTGGTTGTTTTGACTACTCAGACTTCGTCAAGATGGAGAACCTCAATCACAGAAGTTTCATATGCAGCTCCCAAGTACTTTTTCATGCGCTGCCCATTGACCTTGAAGCGGTGCCCG
This sequence comes from Solanum rostratum, assembly GCA_029948455.1. NCBI lineage: Eukaryota > Viridiplantae > Streptophyta > Magnoliopsida > Solanales > Solanaceae > Solanum > Solanum rostratum. The sequence continues at coordinate 28,520,800 of CM057054.1, forward strand.
TCATCCGTCTCCAGCTCAACTGCTCCATGATTAAACACTTGTGCAATCTTGTATGGGCCAGACCACCTTGATTTTAACTTTCCTGGAAACAGCCTCAACCTGGAGTTGTAGAGCAGTACTCTGTCACCAACCTCAAAGCTCCTTGGTGCAATAAGCTTGTCATGATAGGACTTCATTTTGTCCTTGTATAGGGTAGCACTCTCGTAGGCCTGGAGACGAAATTCGTCCAGTTCATTTAGCTGGTCCATCCTCATGTTGGCTGCCTCCTTCCAATTCATATTCAGAGCCTTAAGAGCCCAGAGCGCCTTGTGCTCCAATTCAATCGGCAGATGACAGGCCTTCCCAAACACCAACTGATATGGGGACATACCAATGGGCATTTTGTAAGCTGTCCTGTAGGCCCATATTGCATCATCTAGCTTCTGCGCCAGTCCGTTCTTGTGGCGTTCACGGACTTGGTCAGGATCTCCTTGATTTTCCTGTTGGACACTTCAACCTGCCCACTTGTCTGCGAATAGTAGGGCGTGGCAACCTTATGTTGGCACACCCCGTACTTAGCAAGTACAACCCGAAAGGATTTGTTGCAGAAGTGGGAGCCCCCATCACTAATGCTAGTTCTGGGTGTCCCAAACCTGGCAAAAATGTTTTGCCTCAGGAACTGTACCACGCTTTTCCTCTCATTGTTCGGCAAAGCTGTAGCCTCTACCCATTTGGAGACGTAGTCCACTGCCACCAAGATATACTTCATCCCAAAAGAGCTCACAAATGGTCCCATGAAATCAATGCCCCATACATCAAATAATTCAATTTCAAGAATAGGGGTCATTGGCAGCTCTTGTCGCCTCGAAATATTGCCTTGGTGCTGACACTAGTCACACCCTTGCACCAAATCATGGGCATCTTTATAGATAGTGGGCCAGTAGTATCCACACTGCAGGATCTTTTTGGCAGTCCTGGCACCACCATGATGCCCCCCACTGGGGAGGAGTGGTAGGCTTCAAGGATGCTCAACATTTCTGCCTCCGGGATGCATCTTCGGATGACCCCATCTGCGCATATTTTGAACAAGTATGGGTCATCCCAAAAGTACCTGCTTACATCATGAAAAAACTTTTTTCTCTTGTGAGGGTTAAGGCCTTCCAGCATAATGCCGCTCACCAAAAAGTTAGCAAAATCAGCATACCAAGGGATCAAGTCCGCAGAAGCGGCTAATACCTGCTCATCGGGAAATGAATCATCGATGCTCAACCACTCATTGTCTTGGGCCGCATCTTCCAGCCTTGACAGGTGGTATGCCACTTCTTTCTCCATGCCTTTACGATCTTGGACCTCAAAATTGAATTCTTGTAGCAAAAGCACCCATCTGATTAATCTAGGCTTAGCATCCTTCTTAGCCATGAGGTACCGGAGCGCTGCGTGGTCAGTGTGCACAATCACCTTAGAGCCCAGTAGATATGCTCGAAACTTATCAAAGGCATACACCACAGCTAGCAACTCCTGCTCAGTCACAGTGTAATTCCTTTGAGCCTCGTTTAATGTCTTGCTGGCGTAGTAAATGGGATGGAAGATCTTGTTGCGCTTATGCCCCAGCACAATACCCACAACAACTATGCTTCTATCACACATCACCTCAAACGGGGCACCCCAGTCTGGTGTAACCATTACGGGCGCAGAGATCAACTTTTGCTTCAAGGTCTCGAAGGCATGCTGGCACGCATCATCAAACTGGAATTTTACATCCTTCTCCAACAGTTTGCACAATGGGTGTGCAATCTTGGAGAAGTCCTTAATAAACCTGCGATAGAATCCAGCATGCCCAAGAAAACTCCGGACCCCCTTTACTGAGATAGGAGGTGGCAACCTCTCAATGACTTCAATCTTTGCCTTGTCCACCTCAATCCCCTTATCTGACACCTTATGGCAAAGGACTATGCCCTTCTTGACCATGAAATGGCATTTCTCCTAATTTAAGACCAACTGGGCCTCTTCACAGCGCTGCAGTGCCCTGCTTAGATTCTGCAGACAATCATCAAAGGAATCACCCACTACCGAAAAATCATCCATAAATACCTTGAGGGTGTCTTCGACCATGTCTGAAAAGATGGACATCATGCAACGCTGGAAAGTGGCTGGGCATTGGAGAGTCCAAATGGCATCCGCCTGAAGGCAAATGTCCTATAGGGGCAAGTGAAGGTAGTCTTCTCCTGATCCTCTGGGGCGATAGATATCTGATTGTAGCCCGAATATCCGTCGAGGAAGCATTACCACCCTTGTCCAGCTAGCCTGTCTAACATCTGATCCATGAAGGGCATGGGGAAGTGATCCTTTAGAGTCCATCTGTTCAACTTCCAGTAGTCCATGCACACTCACCATCCGGTGACAGGTCTCAGTGGGACAAGCTCATTCTTGTCATTGGCCACCACTATCATGCCCCCTTTTTTTGGGACACACTGTACTGGGCTTACCCATTTGCTGTCCGAGATGGGGTACACCACCCCAGCATCTAGCCACTTGATGATCTCCTTTTTCACCACCTCTTGCATGGGTGGATTCATCCTTCTCTGATGCTTGATGGGGGCACGTAGTCATCCTCCAATTTGATTTTGTGAGTGTAGATGCCTGGAGGAATGCCAATTATGTGTGCAATAGTCCACCCAATAGCTTGCTTAAACTTTTAGAGGACCCCCAATAGCGCCTTCACTTGGTTTTCTTGAAGATCTGCAGCCACAATCATAGGAAGAGTGTTATTTGTACCAAAAAATGCATACCTGAGGTGTTGAGGCAACTCCTTGAGCTCTAAAGCAAGCGGCTCCTCGATAGAGGGTTTCGCCGGTGGTGTTGGCCTATTTTTCAACTCCAAGTCCAACTTCCGAAGGACAAATGGTCTGGTACCCATGCCCTGTAATGCATAGATGGTGTCTTTGTACCCATCAACACCATCTCCTGGGAAGTTCATAAGCACTGCCGCCAGTGTGTCTACAGTCATCTTTTCCTCCAACGAGACTTTAGAGGAACCCTCATCATCAATATCCATGACAGACATCACAACCAACTCCTTAGGCCTCTTCATGGCAGTGCACGCACTGAATTTCACCTCCTCGGTGTTTAATAGGAAGGTGAGTTCTCCGCGCTCTACGTCCACTAGTGCCCTACCAGTTGCCAAAAATGGCCTTTCGAGGATGATTGGTACCTCGAAATCCACTTTACAATCAAGGATCACAAAATCGGCAGGGAAGATGAACCTGCCAACCCGGACTAAAACATCACACAGGATTCCCACGGGCCTCTTCACTGATCTATCTGCCATCAGTAGCTGCATAGTCGTGGGTGTGGGGGCTCCTAAGCCTAACTGCTGATATACTGCCAACAACATTAGGTTAATGCTGGCACCCAGGTCACAAAGGGCCCGTGCAAAGTCATATGCTCCAATAGTGCACAGGATGGTGAAGGCTCCTGGATCTCCCTTCTTTTCGACCAAGGATCTTGTAGCGATGGCGCTACAGTGGTGTAAATTATCAGCTGGCTTAATCGTGGTTGTCCTCTTCTTAGTAACTAAGTCCTTCATGAATTTAGCATAGCCAGGCATATGTTCAAGTGCCTCCACCAAGGGTATGTTCACAGACATCTCCTTCAACATGGACAAAAACTTTTGGAACTTGCCATCCTCCGCCTTCTTTTTCAACCTTTGGGGGAATGGCGGTTTCAGTTTCGGGATGGCTGGCAGACTCGGGCTTTTGGAGGTGTCCATCTCTATTGCCTGCTTGGCTGACTCTGACTCTGCTGGTGCTGTCTCAGGTTCATCACCCTCATCGTCCACACGACCCTCCATGGGGCTAAGTACCTTGTCACCTGCTTTATCCTGACCTGCATCATTAGCAACAACAGGGTTAGAAAGTACCTTACCACTTCTCGTGGTGATCACCATGCAGTGGCCATCATTTTTCGGGTTTTGCACCGTATCACTCGGAAGTGACCCAGCTTTCCTCTGATTCAATGAAGCTGAAAGTTGCCCTAGCTGCTGCTCTAGCTGCTTGATCGAGGTGGAGTGCGAGTCTACTAGCTGCCTAACATTGGACATTTTGCCCTTTACATCTCGCACCCCTGCCTTAGTGGCCTCCACTTTGCTAAGAACTTTTGTCATCATATCCTCTATCCTAGAGTTGCCGCCACCTTTATTTTGGCGGTCTCGGTTTCTATAGCCATCTCTGTTCTGCCAGTTCCCTTGATAATTGTCATGACCATAGTTCCGACCTTGGTTACCAGAGTTGAAACCCTGGTAACCCCTTGACTACCCAAAAACTGAGCTTCCTCATCATAGTCGCTGCCTTGATCATCATACATGGGGAGTGCTTCCATTGCTTTTACCTTCTCAGTGCCCGTACCAAGGAACCTCTTTGACACCAAATCTATTTGTGTCCACATATGGGCCATATCCTGGTCCCGTTCTTCCTCCTTCTTGCGCTGCTCCTCACTCATCTCAAAAACCATTCCAGAGCATTCTGCCTCTCTGGTGTACCATGCCTTGTTGTTCTTTGCCACCTGATCTAAGATGACCACTATGTCCGGGAAAGTCCTAGACATATATGACCCTCCACAAGCTGCATCTATGATTGGCTTGGTAACAAAATTATAGGACCTGTAGAAGACTGCCTTCAAGTGTTCGTTAGTGAGATGATGGTTTAGGCACTATTTGAGCTTTTGTCGGAATCTCTCCCAAGACTGATACAGTGCTTCATTCGGCATTTGTTTATGAGACCCGATCTCATCTTTGAGCTTCAGTTACCGTGAAGCAGGGAAGAATCTTTCTAGAAAAGCTTCCTTTAGTTCTCCCCATGTACAGATGGAGTCGTGGGGGAGCTCATTCAGCCACCTTATTGCCTCCCCAGACAGAGACAGTGGAAATAGTCTCAACCTCAGTGCTTGTTGACTAACTCCTAGAATTTTGGACGACTGACAAGTTGCCAAGAAATTCGTCAAGTGTTGATTCGCATCCTCGGTGGCATCTCCAGTCAACAACCCCTTTAACTGCAACATCTGCAGCATCGTGCTAGTGATAGTGAACTTGACACCAGCAGGCAGAGGTGGCAGCACGATTGTCCCAGTGGTCCCAGCACCATCATCATCATCATGTACTGCTGGAGGGTACTGAGGTCCTTAGGGTCTCAACGGGGGTTGGTGTTGTTGTGGTGGTACGAGTGGTACCTGGCGAAGTGGTGCCACTGGTGGTACCACATTACCAGTGAGATCATCCATACCCAACCCATCCTATCCTCTGTCAGCAGGGTTCACTGCCAACTCCCTCTGCCTTGCTGCTTCGCGGTCCTGGGCGTTCATTCTACAAATCGATTTAGTAAGCATGGGATCGTAAGGAATAAGTGCTTCACCCTTACTTCGGGTGCTTGGCATGCAATACTGATTCCCTACAAAGACAAAAACAAGAAATAAAGTAAAATTAGGTACTAGACTTACAAACTGAAAGTAGCAACTAATAGACTAGTTCTTTGCCGCGTTCCCCGGCAACGGTGCCAAAATTTGATGCGCCCAAATTTACACTCCGAATAGAAGAGTAAAGCGGTCATTAGTCAAATATAGAACTCAACCAGAGTTGAGGTCGATCCCACAGGGAACACATAGGAATGGATCTATTAGTACCGGCTTTCAAATGTAAATGCTATTCCCAAGATAAAAATGCATAAAGTAAATGGGGGGTTGCGTTGTTTAATTTAAATCCCTACGTAATGTAACTAATAGAAAAGTTGATATGGTTTTCAAACAGATAGAGAGAAGCTAGGGTTGTGTTCCCCATGACATCTAATACGACAACTAAACTGGCTTGGTAAACTCGTTCTTAATGGTGCATGTAAGATCCAATAACTTAGCTATTCCCTAGTTCACCTTTCGGTCCTTCCTAGTTATATTTCACTCATCTCCTTTCGGTCTCAGAGTGTATGCAATTCTAAACTTTGTTTTTGATCTCAGAGTACCCTCACCTTTCGGTCTCAGGAACTTAGACTAGGTTGATAACCCCGAATTTCTGTTGTTAAACTCTTTTCCCAATCACTACATCCCTCTCGGGCATGTAGCGAATGCAGGCTTACCCTAATGCGTCGACTCATTAAGGAGAAGTTAGAACGAAGAATTTGACAATACATGCAATAATCATTCTCACGAATTTACCCCAGTTTGCGTTATCTTATTGAATCGTCATGGTTCCCACAACCCTAGCTGTGGGTTTAGCCTAGCATATTCATGATAATTTGCCCACAATAATAGGATGAAAGCATAATGATTGACTTACAATTGAAGGAACAAAGAATCCGTGTTACAATCTTCGAACGATGATCACAATCATGAATCAAACGTAATACAAAGTCAAAATATTATTTTTGCTATTACTCTCTCGTTTCTGCCGTCAACCAGAACGTCTAATGAAATAAAATAACATACTATTTATACTAGGTAAAACTAATCCGATACAAATTAGGATAAATAACTTTCGGCCTATCTGCCTCTATCTGCAGCATCTTCACGAGTCGTGACACGGCCCGTGTTGTGTTCAACGGGCCGTTTGTCCGTCCGTGCGGCTCCAGTTGCACAATTTCTTTGATTTTTGACGAGGCCCCTTCAATTTCACGTCACTTACACGGCGCGTGACACGGCCCGTCTGAAGGTAGACGGACCCGTCCGTGTGACTTTGTGTGTCCTTCCATTTTTTTCACTCCATTTTCACCAAGTGTGGTGCCACTGTTGGTCACACGGACCGTGTAGCGTGACACGGCCCATGTAGACCTTCCGTGGTCCTTCACTTGGCCTTATTTTCCACTCACTCCTCGTTGGGTCCTCACACGTGCCATCACACGGTCCGTGTGATGCTATACGGCTCGTGTGATGGTCCGTGTACTGTCATTTCACCGCGATTTGGACGTTTTTCCCATGCAATTCCTTCAGCAGTCCATGCCTTCGTTATTTTCCTGCACAGTATCAAAACACACCTATTAAACTAACAAAAGCGCTTAAGAACGCACAATAATTCTATGTCTTAAGCGTCGTAAAAGTCGTATTTTCATGACTCATCAACGGTATCTTCGCATTGATCCTGGACAAGGAATTCTTCTTTCATCAGATCCCTCATTTGAGTTGCTAGCTTTCTGCGATGCTGATTGGGCTTCCTGTCAGGATTGTCGTCGTTCCATTAGTAGATATTGTATTATCCTTGGTGGTGCTCCCGTTTCCTAGAAATCAAAGAAACAAGTATCCATATTATTATCTTCTGTTGAGGAAGAATACAGATCTATGTGGAGGGTAACTGCTGAAATTACCTTGCTAGTTCGTCTTCTTGAAGATCTATGGACTCCACCAGGCTTGCCCATCCCTATCCACTCAGACAGCCATGCGGCTACTATTCATATTGCAAAGAACCCGTCCTTTCATGAAAGAACAAAACATGTTGAATTGGACTGCCACTTTGTGAGACAACAGTTTGTTTCTAGTTTAATAATCTCACTCTCTTTTGTTCCCTCCAAACAATAGCTTGCTGATAATTTCATGAAACCTTTATCCGATGATTCCTATTGTTTTTTTCTGAACAAATTAGGGGTATCATCATCAACCTCCAATTTGAGGGGGATATTGACACAAAATCATCATCTTCCTCATATGTGAAGCAATCTTATTCAGATGAGGAGAGATTGGAAAATGGTAGAGAAGAAACAACAAAGAGAAAACTTCAAATTTCAGACAAGAGAAATGCTTCTTTGATGAAGTCTAAGTATCTGGCTAAAAATAACGTGGAAGAATCAAGGTCTTTGATCAAAGATAAAGAAATGAAATCATGAACATATGATCAAAGGCCTGTATAGAGAAAGGAAGCTTCCAAGAAGCTCAACTCACGTGACAAACATATGGGGGAATAAGTTTGTTATTTTCAGCATACAATGTACAAATAAAAGAATGACAAGTGTATAGTGTTTTTTTTTTTTAATTTTACCATTTTATTTGATGTAGTAAATCCTGGTACAAATACCAAGTTTTGGATTGAATATATCATCAGAAAATTTTCCAATATTTTTCTTGAATCCTTTCAATCTTATTACATTTTTGCAAGAAATTATTTGTAGAGAATATACATAAGTTCACCTAATTTCGCTTTATTTAATAATATATCTTACTCTTTTTCTATCACCTATTTAATGAGAATAAAAAAATAAGCAATCGAAGAGGTAGATGACGGGATCAACTTTATGATAGAATGAGAAAACAAAAAAGTAGAATAGCCAAAGCGTCTACCTGAAGTATTGTCTATTTATTGGCAAAGGAAATTTAAAGAGTATAAATTAATTTCAGAAGGAAAACTGGGAAAGAAAATAGAAATCTTTAGATGAAAAAGTAGAAATGGCCAGACAGGAAAACTGGGGAAGGAACAGAAAACCCCTATAGGAAAAAGTTAAGAGGAAACTCAAGCATCTTGTACTTATTGTGACTAAAATATTATGGCTCTCTTCTTGTGTGAGGAAGAAACTTTGTTGGATACTCCATATATATAACAGTGGCTTTTTCACACCTGAAAAGAGTTATCATTTTACTTATTCACTACTAGTAGATTGGAGTCTTATCCTGCAAAGGATAAAATTTAAAAAATTAATACGGGGTGTCACAATCAACAAAAAATTGTGTGAGGCTCCAACTGTTTTAGTATCACTTTATCAACACAATCTCTCCCTTCCATTTTATCAAATTTTCCCCTTCTCCTCATTAGTATTTAGCTCCCCTAGTTTTTAATAGGTCTTAGATTTTTATTTGTCAAACGTCAACTACACATAAATAAATCAATATCAATTCAAATTTTAGCCCTTTTCTCCATGTTTGCTAATATTATTAAAAGATTGAACTCTATAAATTCTTTCCTTGATTGATGTTTTTTTTTTTTTTGCTGTTGTTGATTTTTTAGACATTTAACTTAGAAAATTAATGATAAGTGCACACCAAGTACAAAATTCAAAAAGAATTATTTCTATTTTTTTTAAGGACAAGTAATTTTAGAATTTCACTTGTAGGTGTGCTCTCACTTACTCGTTTTGTCAGTTATTTTCTGGATTCAAGATTATCAAAATAAAATCACAAATCAAATTAGAAAATAAAAAAAATAGAATTAAAGTCATATAAAGGTAACACTTAATTACAAACAAAAATGAGTTTGGTCTGATTTTTTGATTTATCTTTACTTAAAATCAAAACTAATTATGCCAATTTTTCAAAAATAAAAATATAAAACAAAATCCTGTAAAAGAAATAATTAATTCAACAAAGATTTTTATTTAGTTCGATTTTGGTTATTAAATGAACACCTCTTATTGTATTTTTGTGGATTTCTCATTCAAAATTTATGTTTTTGAAGTCCCTTTTGAGATATAAAATAAAAAATTTCAAAAATATATTTCAGAACTATATGGTATAATTCTGTTTTATTTGAGGGGCAGAAATGATTAGTGTGGAAAGGAAGAGCTAACCAGGTATACTAATGAGTAAGAAGCACAAGGAATAAAGAAGAAAAAGAACTGTCAAAAAGAAGGAATATAGAACGGAGGAAAATTGAGAAAAGGCTCAACTCATAGATATTTAAATTTGTCCTCATTTTTCACTTAGACACCTAAATTAAGACAAGTTCCTAATAGACACCTCAACTGCTAAGATTTGATCTCATTAAACACTATTATCCTACTTGGCACTCTCCGCAGTCCTTTTTCATGTTAATTGTACTGTTTTTTTATTTTTCAGCCAAAAATAAATAGTTTTGGTCCAAATTTTTTTTCCCATAAAAGTAGTTTCTCAAATAAAATATAGTAGTTACCTTTTTTTAGTTTTTCAGCAAAAAATAAATAGTTGCGGTCCAAAAAATATTTTTTTTCATAAAAGTAGGTTCTCAAAATTCTCAGTTAATCATGTGCAAAAAAGTTTTATTTAAAATTGCAAAAATATTTTTTCGCACATGGTTAACGGAGAATTTTGAGAACCTACTTTTATAAAAAAATTTTTTTTGGACCGCAACTATTTTTTTTGGCTGAAAAATTAAAAAAAGTACAATTAACATAAAAAAGAACTATGGAGAGTGCCAAGTAGGATAAAAGTGTTTAGTGAGATCAAATCTTAGCAGTTGAGGTGTCTATCAGGAACTTGTCTTAGTTTAGGTGTCTAAGTGAAAAATGATGACAAGTTTAGGTGTCTGTTTATGAGTTAAGCCTTGAGAAAACGAAGGTGAGAGAGTGGTGTGATGATAAATTGGGAGACATTAAACACTTGTCACATGTTAAAAATCTCACACAATTATTGTTGATTATGTCTTTTGTTGTTTAACCTGTATTTAGAATATCTAGAATAATTTTTTTTTCGTATATAATTTTTATAGCACAAAAAATAACTTATATAAAATAAATTTTTTATAGAACAAAACTTTGTGAAAATAATACACCAAAGATTCTTAGAACTTGTTTGTATGGTAATTTTTAGTGGTATGATATAGTTAGTTAGAGAATCGTGTTTGTTTTGATTGTTTCATTAATTATATAGTATGGTATGATTTGGTTCAATGGTTGTGTAACTATGAAAACCCTCATTTTTTTAAAACACCAATTTGGTGGTATCTCATGTTTTCCCCCCCAATAATACTCTTACTTAAATTAAATAATTCTAATTTATATCCTTTATTTTTATTAAACTTTACCCCAATATATTTACTGCTTTTGTATTACTTATTTCCCTTTGTATCATCTTTTAAAACTCCTTTTCCAGCTCCCGTCTTTTCTTTCAAGCTTTAGTCTATTTTTTGAGGTTCAATTTTTTAAAAGTTCTTTCTTTTTTATTTTCTTGTGTTATTTTTATGGATTAGAGATATATTAGCTTGTACATTCTCTACTTGATTCTATGTATTTTTTTTAAAAAAAATTATTTAAAAAAATTGATAAATTTAATATTTATGACAATTAAGGACATTTTTATAAATTTATAATTTACAATAGAGTACCATACAATCAAATCAAACAACAAATTATCATTAAAGAATAGCAACCCATACAGTGCATCCAAACATTATATTGTACCATACTGTACCATACCATACATTATGAAACCATGGTAAACCACCATCCAAACAGATGGTAACAAGTTTTGAATACTAGAAATTAAAACTAATAATGAAAATAACATCTGTAAAGAAAAAACAGAAACACAATTGATAAGAAGGAAATCGAGCCAACTAAATGCACAATGTTTCTTTGGGGAAATTATTCCCCTCAAGAACTCGAGGTTAATGAAATATATCCTCCCAGGATAGAACGATCTTACTCACCTATGTATTGGTACCTAAGACCATAGTGGTAGTGAACCACACAATGATAGTAAAATACACTAGAATTGATTATATAGAAGAAAAAGTCAAAAAAGTCGTTAGAAATGAGAAGAAAATCCTCTATTTATAGATAACGAAAGGTGCTTATTGTGCCTTGTCGGATAGGTCACAATCATTCGAAAAAGTTGCAACTCTTCACAAAAGTCACAACCTTTATGAAAAGTTGCAACTCTTCATTCAGAAAAGTCACAACCCTTCGCAAAAGTCATAATCTCTAAGAAAAGTAACAACTCTTCATTTGTCATTCAACACGTTTCAAACTCAACAATCCCCCACATGAATGGAAATGACTCTAAAAAAATGGACAAATGTGTACTTTGCAAGCAAGGATTAATTGCATCTGGAAAAGTAAGTTTTCCTTTCAACTTTTCATAATAAACATAAGTTGGTTATACTTGGTCAATTATTAAATTTGATATCTTTAAACCGTCGAGATATAGTGTATACCTAGACAACCATATGTCACACAATTAACCTTTTACCGTCTATGATTCTTACAGCTGTGTTTATTTTAGTCATGAACACCTCCTGGATTCATGAATGTAGTGTCCCACCCTATTTTTTGAAAAATGGGGTATAACGTCTGGATAACTTGTTTTCTGAATTTTAAAAGAAAAAGAAAAATTGAAGAGTCGCTACCTAACAAATTAAGGCGCGTTAGGGCACCATTCCGTTCTAAAAAAATTAATTTTAAAATAGGTCACATACAACTAGAGATTGGATAAGGGTTCAAATTATCACTAAAGGAAGATGTTAGACACCTTTCGAGGTCCACAAAATGTAAGTATTGACCGTATCTCGTATTTTATGTGAGGGTCAAAAGAATTTGCAATAAGGTATCTATTTTTCTCAAATGATTCTAAATAAATTTAAGTGATTTAAAGACACAATTTAAAACAATAATTATGAAAAGAAAATAAATCAAATAAATGATTGACTAAACTACCCCAAATAAGTTGAACAAGAAAAAATATACTAGAAATATTTCTGAATGAATTTTAAATTCCACTGAGATTATTACTCGACTTTATTGACTGGGAGATAAAATTAGAGTTTTGTCATTTTACTGATTGCTCGGCTTATTGGCCGAAAGACAAAATCCAAATTTTTGTCATTTTTTATGGCTTGAGTCATGTTACATAGCTCGAGTCATGTTACATAATATCTGAGGGTCCTATCTACCCATATGTTAATTTATTTTTAACCTAAAGGTGATATAAAAAAAATAAGAAAATCTAATGCTCCTAAAAGTGCCTATCGTCCCATCATAAGGTCCAAGAGGTATTGGACTTCTACTTCGAATAAGTTCTAGAATAAAGTTTGTGTTTTTTTTATGATTGAACTATTTCACTAAATTTGATTAGGATGAGCTAGGGCTTGTCCTATGAGCTTCATCTATAATACTAGAGGTATGTTAGATAAAGAAAATGTGTAATCCCATTTATTCGGGCATAATCATTTTCTTTTCACTAGATATTATTTGAGACTTACCTTTCAGTTTGCTTCCTATCATTAGTTTATTTACCTTATGTATACTTGATATGATAAGAGGCTTGGTTGAACTTTCTTTGGGAATCCTAATTGTCATGTGATACCTAGGTTCTAGCTTGGGTTATGACATATACAAACTATTATGATTAGTTACATAACTACACTTATGATATACAAAATTTATGAGGTGATCAAGGGGTCTCTCTAAGATTTTCTATGATTATGTGATTGTTCGAATGACTGTTGAGGCATGGAATATGAGGGATTATATGTGTTGATATTGGCTTCTGATTCAATGATTGTATCTCTAGGGTAAAGCACTATCAGATTTTGAATAAGTGCTATCATCCATGAGTAGGATCAATTCCAACATGAAATACTTAGAGTAAGCTTAAGGTTGATAGTAATTTATTTTTTCAAAAAAAGTGAAATCATATTGTAGAGTTACTACGAGTGGCAGTGTAATTTTTAAGGAATTTTGATACTATTAATCTTTTTTGAACATGAGTAAAGGATGAGTAAGGTCATGATATTTCATTGGCATCAAATTTTTGATTTTAATTACCATATTATGATAAGTATATTGGGTTTTGGTGAGTTCAACATGTTTCAAGCTAGTTTGGTGACCAAATCAGATATCATATACAAAGAGACGTCAAATGGGTGGAAATAAGATAGCTCGAGGACTTTTAACTATGAATACTAGTGATTCTAGTTGAGGCAAAGAAAAATATTGGCGATTAGGCTATACTAGTACACTACAAGTGCAAACCTTGTAGAGTCTACTTGTATGAGGCTTATCATGGAGGATCGTTGTTTCTCAATAGTCTTGGTGTTTATCTTGTTATTAAGGACATGTTTCAGCTATATGTGATTGACTTTGTGGGCCGTTGGATCTAGTTCTTCTATTTAAGGAGTTGTCTACATTCATAACTACTTATTTAGCATCTCTATAGTGTTAATAGAGGTTTTGTATGCTTGGTATATCGTTCACTAGATGATTATTCAACCATATCCTTCTTAGGGTTAGACAAGTTGGATCTTCTCTGAGTACACGTTGTCTAAAGAATAAGCTTTCGCAGTTTGAGCTCGTACGAGGGCTATGTTAAGAGAATGGAGCTAGACTAAGATTTGTGATGGTTTGTGCATTATGAGTTCAGGATAACTCCTGGCTTAAGTATTAGTTCAGAATTGTCTTGTGGTTATATATTATGTAGGTTTGACCATTTGGTTATGCGGTGGTTTAAAGGATTTTTGTCCAGATTTGGTTCATGGGTTAGTTATAGCATGATAATCACTCTTGATTCATAGAATTTTTAATTTTAATTCAAAAGTTCAATATGAGTAGTTGAACCTTATGATATGGTATAAGAATTAGTTCACTTAGGGAAACAAATATCTATCCTAGAAATTATGACTCGGGCTCTTGTCAATGTTGAGTATTCTTCTTTAGTTCTTCTTTATGTTTGAGTACGAACATGATTTTTTGTGGTTGATAATATAATGATCTTGAAGGTCATTTTTGATTTTTTTTAGAATATGACTATTCTACCCTTTTTGATAGATGCCCCTAGTCATGTTTGATTAGTTTGCTAAGTTGGTTGTGAAGTTATATTGAAAATTTGAGATTTTTGGAGGCTTTAAGTTATCAAAAGTAATTTTTGGTAACAATCAAAGCTACGAATTTCAAAATAGAATTTTGTCAATTTCATTAGATCTAGCATATGGTTTTCGTTCTATATGGGCTGTTGATTTGCGTATCAAAGCTATTGATTTAATTTTTGAGCCATTAGACTAGACACAAAAAAAGTGAAGGACAAAGTTTGAGTTTAGCAAACATTTTACGTTAGAAAGATCATTATTGAGTTTTGATGATTTAACTATGTCTGAAAGGTAGTATCAGTCTAGCTAAATGTTAGGTTCAATTCCCAAACTAGTTGGAGGAGTTTCATGTCTTCATTTGAAAACTTGGAGATTTTCAAGTTAAACTTGATTTGGGTAAATATAGGAACCGGAGCACCTTTCCATTCTCCTCCTCCATGTGACTAGACATTTCGGTTGAAGATTGCTTAATGAGTGATCCACATCCGGGAACGAAATCCACTTACTTCTATGCTTTTTTCAGAAACACTTATTTTTGGATACTCTTTTGAGGGTGAGCCTGGGAGATGTCTTGGCCCCCTTTTTATTCATGATTTGGTGGTGATATTGGATATATTTATGTTATGTACTCTATGAGCTCGATTCTTATGTTTTATAATTATGGAAGAATACCTTAGTCCTTATTCCCTTGATGTGCTTGTTGTATGTTGACAATGAGATGAAAGTCCCAAGTCTCTAATTACCCCTATAGCGTGAGTCATACTTACCCGCAACTTAGAGAATATTTGCTGTGTGATTTATGCTAATCCTCTCACCCGTAACATCCCCATAGCGTGAGTCCAAAGCCCCATTTCCCTTAGAAATTATGGTTATATGTTTGTTCTCCTTTGCTAGCGAAACTGAGGATGTGCTATGTACACTTAATAGGCTTGTTCGGGATCCCCTTGGGTTCCCATTCATCGTGTCACTTCTTGGTCTTTGGCTTGGGGCATGATAAAGCTTGGTATCAGAGCACTAGGTTTATAAATAGTCCTCGAAAATCCAACACACCACATCGAGTAGAGTCTTTTTCATGGTTGTGAAGCGCGCCACAACTATGAATGAGAGGCTATGAGGCATTTTAGGAAATGGTTCACTTCTTTATATTTTTTGTCATGCCTTAGATTTGAAATAAGATTTCCAATCTCTAATGGGTAATCTTTTTCTTTTATATATCATGCCATTGAGACGAATGTCATAAAGAGCTCCCACCCCTGTGGTTGAACCGGCCCCTCCAGCCCCACAAGCTCCCCAAGCGGAAGGAGAAGGAGTCACCCACATCAAGTACCAAAATATGGTCACCGCTTTGGCAAAGGCCATGGCTAATAAAGGATTTCAAGCTCCTCATGCTCCCATCCTAGCCTCAAGGGTGAGGGATTTTACAAGGATGAATCTCTCGGAGTTCTATGGCTCAAAGGTAGCAGAAGACCCCCAAGAGTTTATCGATGAGGTGTACAAGGTCTTGGCTATAATGAGGGTATGTTCTGAAGAGAAAGCATAGTTAGAGGACTACCAACTCAAGGGCCTTTCTCAAATATGGTATAATCAATGGATGGTGGAGAGAGCCGATGACGAGCCCATCCCATTGGAGAGGTTCAAGGTTGCCTTTCTTGATCTCTTCTTCCCAGTTAAGTTAAGGGAAGCAAGGTTGACAAAGTTCATGAATCTTAGGCAAGGTTTAATGAGTGTGAGGCAGTATTCCCTTAAGTTCAGAAACATATCCAAGTTTGCTCCTCATTTGGTTTCCAACCCTCTGGCAAGGATGCACAAGTTTGTGTCGGGTGTATTCGACTTGATAAATGAAGAGTGTCATGCCGCCATGCTCATTAGATATATGAATATATCATAGCTTATGACATACGTCGAAAGACTTGAGGGGGTGAAGTTTAAACAGATAAGGATAGGGGAGCCTAAGAGGGCTCGACTTAATGGAGGTTTCTAAGGCACCAAAGGGTGTCATTTTCAACAAGGCCACAAATTTTAAGGCCAAGGGTCCTCCAATGCCCAAGGCCAAAGGTTTGGAAATGATAGGGTTCCCAACCTAAAGGCTCAAGGTGGTAATGGTGGCAAAATTTCTCCTAGACGTGGAAGGTGTGGTAAGAATCATGGAGGTAGATGTTACAAAGATATGGGTGCTTGCTTCGGGTGTGGCAAAATGGGCCAAAAGATTATCGATTGTCCAAACAAGGGTAGGCATGGTCATCCTGAAGGACAAGGTGCTCAAGGTATCAAAGGGCACAAGAAGGTCAACAAAGGTGCTCCACATCACAACCAATTTTATGCTCTTCAAGGAAGACATGAGGTTGATGAGGTGCCCGACGTTGTCACTGGTATGTTTAAGATCCACAATCTTGATGTATATGCTTCATTGGATCCGGGTGCCACTCTTTATTTCATTTCTCCATTTATTGCTAATCGACTTCATATGTGTCCTAAATTGTTATGTGAACCCTTTGAGGTGTCTACCCATGTCAGTGAGTCTATTCTTGCTAAAATAGTCTATAGGGGCTGTCTCGTGTCTACATTTCATAACGTTTTGCCTTGTGATGTTGTTGAGCTTGACATGGTAGATTTTGACATCATTCTTTGGATGGATTGCTTGGTTGCATATCATGCTGCTATTGATTGTAAGACTCGTAAGGTTAGGTTCCAATTCCCTAATGAACCTATCCTTGAGTAGGAAGGTCGTGATTCGTTGGATAAGGGTAGGTTCCTCTCTTAACTTAAGGCTCAAAGGTTGATTTTCAAAGGTTGCACTTACACTTTTGTGGGAATTAGGGATGGCGAGTCTAAAGTCCTTCCTATTGTATAGACCTCTGCCCCGTTACTTAAACTATTCCCATCCCTCCCAACCGAAAGGCCCTGGCGGAGTTGAAAGAGTTAAAAGAGCATTTGAGAGACTTATTGGAGAAAGGATTTATATGGCCTAGTAAGTGGCCTTGGGGTTCACCGGTGTTAATTGTAAGAAAGATGGATGGCTCACCTAAGATGTGTATCGACTACCAACAACTCAATAAGGTCACCGTGAAGAACAAGTATCGGTTACCAAGGATAGATGACCTATTTGATCAACTAGAAGGGGCTAGTCACTTCTCGAAAATTGACCTTCGGTCCGAGTATCATCAATTGAGGGTAAGAGAGCGTGATATTCCCAAAATGGCTTTCTGAACAAGATATGGGCATTTTGAATTTTTTGTAATGTCCTTCGGCCTAACTAATGCTCCAATAGTATTTATGGATCTCATGAATAGGGTCTTTAAACCCTACCTTGACATGTTTGTAGTGGTGTTCATTGATGATATCTTGATTTATTCTCGGAGTGAAGAGGATCATGCCTAGCATCTACGGGTAGTGTTGCAAACTTTGAGGGAAGAATGGCTATTTGCCAATTTCGATAAATATGAATTTTGAGGTGGCATTCTTAGGGCATGTGGTGTCAGGTGAAGGCATTAAAGCGGATTCGGAAAAGATGGAGATTAGAAGAAATTGGCCTAGACTCTTGACTCCGATGGACATTAGGAGCTTCTTGGGCTTGGCGGGTTACTATTGGAGGTTCGTGAATGGTTTCTCTTCGATTGCTTCTTCCTTGAGAAAGTTGACCCAAAAGAAGGCTAAATTTGTATGGACTAATGAATATGAAAGAAGCTTCCGAACTTTGAAAGATAAGCTTACGTACACTCCTATTTTGATTCTACCGGAAGAGGTAAGAAAGATTTATGGTGTATTGTGATTCTTCAAGAGTCAGAGTCATTGCCTATGCTTCTAGGAAAATAAAGGAGCATGAGTGCAATTACCCCACTCACGATCTTGAACTAGCGGCCGTGGTATTTTCCTTGAAGATATGCCATCATTATTTATATGGGGTCCATGTAGATGTATTCACTGACCATAAGAGACTTCAATATGTTTTCACCCAATGGGATCTTAACTTAAGGCAAAAAAGGTTATTAAAATTCCTTAAGAATTATGACATGAGTGTGCATTACAATCCAAGCAAGCCAATGTTATCGCCGACGCCCTAAGTATGGTGTCTGTAGAGAGTGTGGCTCATGTGGTGAATAGCAAGAAAGAACTGAAAAGGGAGGTCCATCGATTGGGTAGGTTAAGGGTTAGATTGAGTGAAGCCGAAAATTGTAGCATGGTGGGGATAGATAGTTTTAAGTCTTCCTTGATTGAAGATGTCAAATCGAAATAGGATCTTAACCCCACTTTGGTGGAGTTGAAATCATTGGTGAAAGATGACGAAGTGGAGGTTTTCTCCCAAGGGGGAGATGGCGTTCTTAGGTACCAAAGTAGGCTGTGTATGCCTAATGTCGATGACTTGAGAGATTTTATTTTGAAAGAGGCCCATTACTTCTCTTATTCTATTGACCCCGGTTCTACCAAGATATATAAAGATTTGAGAGAGGTGTGATAGTGGGGTGGTATGAAGAGGGATATTGCAAAATTTGTAGCTGGTTTCCATAATTTGCAAAAAGTTAAGGCTGAGCACCAAAGGCCAAGTGGTCTGACCCAAGACATAGAGATTCCTACTTGGATGTGGGAAGAGATCAATATGGACATTGTGATTAGGATTCAAAAGACTAGAAGGAATTTTGACTCTATTTGGGTTATTGTTGATAGAATGACGAAGTTGGCTCACTTCTTACCAGTTAAGACAACCTATAGTGCCGTAGATTACACCAAGTTGTATATTCATGAATTGGTGAGGATACAAGGGGTTCTATTAGCTATTATTTCGGACTGTGGTTCCCAATTCACATCACACTTTTGGAGGTCTTTCAATAAGGCCCTTGGCACTAAAGTCAAGCTTAGCATGACCTTTCACCCAAAACAGATGGCCATGCCGAGAGAACTATCCAAACTCTTGAGGATATGGTTAGGGCTTGTGTCTTATAGTTTAAGGGTAGTTAGGATGAGCATCTTCCACTTATAGATTTTTCTTACAACAATAACTACCACTCTAGTATTGGAATAACCCTCTTTGAAGCCCTTTATAGGAGGCATCGTAGATCCTCGATTGGTTGGTTTGAAGTGGGAGAACTGGCTTTGTTGGGTTCGAATCTAGTTATGGAAGCTTTAGAAAATATGAGGATGATAGGGGAGAGATTGAAGGCGGCTCAAAGTCGGCAAAAGTCCTATGTCAACACTAGAAGGAGAGACCTTGAGTTTTTTGTTGATGATTGGGTGTATTTGAAGATTTTGCTAATGAAGGGCGTGGTTCATTTTTGCAAGAAAGGGAATTAAACCCTAGGGATATAGGGCCTTACCGAATCTTGTGACGTGTTGGCAAAGTTGTATATGAATTAGAGTTGCCCATAGAAATGAGTATGGTTTATCTATTTTTTCATATCTCCATGTTGAGAAAATGTATTGGGGACACTAGTTCTATTGTTCCCATAGAAATGGTAAATGTTGAAGAGAACTTAACTTATGAGTAAGTCCTAGTGGAAAATTTGGATAGACAAGTCAAGTGGCTGAGGAAAAAAGACAAGGCATTGGCCAAAGTTCTTTGGAGGAACTATTATGTAGAAAGTGCCACTTGTGAAGCCAAAGCGAATATGAAAAAGTGATATCCCTATCTCTTCCATTCTAATCAAGCTTGAGGTAGTACAATCTTTCCTATTTTAGAACCTTCTTTCCTGGCCTGTCACTTTTCACATCATTTATACATGTTCATGTAATTTTGAGATTGCATTGTAAATGTTATTTGAAGCATGATTTAAGAATTTTCATGGTGCATATAAGACATTTGATATATGATGTATGTATTCCATTCTTAGAGCTTGCCTTAACAACATTCAGGGACGAAAGTTCCTAAGGGGGAGATATTGTATGACCCCTCCTGTGAGAAGTATGAAAAATACAAGAAAATAAGTTCTAAAAATTTCAGAATGTCAGGTATTATGAGGGGACTTACGAGCCGTAAAAATTTCAAGGGCTGTAAGTGGTGCTCGTGGATTGACGGCCAGACTTGGTGAAAGTGATAATTTCTGAAGTGGGATGTACGACTTGTTCAAAGGTCCCCTAGAATCTTTTATGTGCCGTAGATCATGTCATGGAATGTGAATCAATGAAGAGTTTATGAAAGTCTAAAATGTTATCAAATGAAGCCCTTATCTATGGCTTGTAGAATAGACCATGTCCCATAAACAGGGTCTCGTGGTGCTGTCTGGCCAGGTTTTAATAGGGGCAAATTCGACATTTCTTATTTATGAAAGCTTAAGGTACGTTGTTTTACCCCTAAAAAGTCCCAAACACTCTCAAGCCTCATCCAAGGTTTCAAGTAAGAAGGACAAGTTAGGGATTCAATTTCTTCATCACCAAGTCAGATTTTTATCCATTAAATTGCTAAGGTATGCGGGTTTTGATGTTGGGGAACCTTCCTCCCACAAGCTCAACCATCCCTCCCCTAAATCTATTTCAAGCTATAGGTATTTCTGAAGACTTTATGAACTCTTTTGCATGAAATGATTATGAAAAAACTTATGATGATATATGATGAGTATTATGCTATTTCTTTTTGTATAACAATGTGGAGCGATAAGTCATCGAGATATGTGATTTATGATGAGGATTTAATGATTCCCTAACTATGCTTTGCCATGTTATGGTGGGTCATCCTGCATAATTTGAAAAAGGATTTCGTTATTCTCCTCATGACCATAGATGTTGATTTTGCATGGATTTTGAGCATGAATGCATACCCACCATGTTTTACTAAATTATCTACCAAGCTTCATATCTTGGCAAAGGCCTCAAGGCAAGATGTATGATTTACGAATGATATGAATTGTGAAGGGCTATTATGTATGTTATGAATTATGAGAACGTTGTGAAAGCTATGAGAAGTTATGAAGCCCTATGTTTGATGTGATGAAGCTTTCTTTTTGAAGAATTACTCTATGATGATATTATGAAATGCGATACTCTGAATAATATGATAATAAGTTTGATTTGAAGTATTTCTTGGGATTTTGACCTAGCACCAAGGGGAACTTGGTGGATAACCTTTGTCCGATAACTGTATTGCCACTATAGATTTCTGAATTAGTTAAGGGATCCATACAGCTGAAGTTGCATGATTGACAAAAATTGGTGGTATTCCTGTACGACACATGTGAATCAATACGGAAATGGGTGGTGTTCCTCTATGGTTATATATCAAAATGGGTGGTGTTCCCATAAGATGATGATGAGGCACTTTCCAAAAAGTGTGGATTTCCCATAAGGTGAGTTTTTGGTTTACCCTGGTAAAGTAGACCACGCCTAGTCCAGTGCCGAGTGAACATCGGGATTCCAAGAGATTGCTTGCTAGGTCTTATATGTCAGTTATGGTCCCTTCCTATATATTTATGTAATGTTATATGACATGATGATTCATCACGTGTATTTGGCCATGACATTGAGCATGCATGACATATTGAGCTTACATTCATTCATTACGATTATGCACATTGTTTAATTTGTCTTATGTTCCTTGTTGCATTCGCACTCCACATACTTAGTACATTCCAAGTACTAACAATATCTTTTGCCTACATGATCTCACCATGTAGGAACCAGAGCTCCTTTCCATCCTCCTCCTCCACTTGGCTAGACATCTCGGTTGAAGATTTCTTGGTGAGTCCACCACATCTGGGGATGAAATCCACTTACCTTTAGGCTTTGTTGAGACTCATTAAATTTTGGATACTATTTTGAGGGTGAGCCTGAAAGATGTTATGGTCTACGTTCTATTCATGATTTAGAGGTGTTGTTGGATATAATTATGTTATGTACACTATGAGCTCAACTCTTATAGTTTTTAATAATGGAAGAATCCTTTAGTCCTTATTCCCTTCATGCGCTTGTTGTATGTTGATGATGAAATGACAGTCCCAAGTCACTAATTGCTCCCAAAGCGTGAATCATACTTACCCGCCTCATTGATATTTTTGGCTGTGTGATTTATGCCAATCGTCTCCACTGTAACATCACCATAGTGCGAGTCCAAAGCCCCGTTTTCCTTTGGAATTATGTGCTATGTGTTTTTATTCTCCTTTGCTTCTACGAAACCTAAGATGTGCTATGTATACTTAAGAGGTTTGTTTGGGATCCCCTTGGGGTTCCCATTCACCGTGTCATGTCTAGGCCCTTGGCTTGGAGCATGACAAAATGTTTGGCAGTAAAAATCATTTTAAAAGCATAAGTAACAAATTTCCATAATTGCACACGAAACTTCAATCAAAACCTACTCTTTCAATATGCATGCACAATAAACAAGACTATAATAAATGATGCATGAGGATTAACATGAAAACCACCGCTTTAACCCAAATATCACTACAACACCACAACCATGAAACCATCTACCACAAATCATTTCCTTATACAAGGAAACACATACTTACTAGGCCAAGCTTTCCGAGATCTTTCTCTTCCTCTTCTAGTGGCCACCGGGCAATCCCTCCTCTTGTGACCAAACTAACCACACTCAAAAAAACCTTCTAGTCCACCAAACACTTTCCTAAATGTATATTACTACACTTTTCACAAGCAAAATAGGGGTTTCTTTGTTTCTTACACCTAGCCTCCAGAGCCTTAGTAAATGACAATCCACCCTCTTTAAAACAGGCCCTCCAAAACTCTTTCATTCTTTTTCATATTCTCATCTTCAATTTGCTCTATATTACATCATAAGACTTGAAATATCCATTTTCTTTACAAGTATAGAGGTTTGGCACCCTTCGGCAAGCAAGTTAGATAATCTAGACATAAATTTGCTTATTCTAGCATGGGGATCGACAACAATTGATGGAGCATATTTGGAGAGTTAGGTAAACTTGAGGGAATACTCTCTCACATTCGTCTTCCCTTGCTTAAGGTTGATAAATTCTTGTATGTTGGACTCCATCAACTCCACGGGAAAAACCGATCTAGGAATGCATCTTTGAACTCTACCCACGAAATAAGACCTCAAGCCTAATTCCTCTCACTTTTCCTTTGAGTGTGTTATATTTTAGCCGTCCCTTTAAGGTGAAAGGCCAACAAATGTACCTTTTCCTCCGATGTTGCTCTCATAATAGCTAACATCATGTGCACTTCATCCACAAACTCTTGAGCATCTTCCTCCACTTTTGAGCCATGGAAGTCAGGAGGGTTCATCCTAGCAAAGTCCCTCACTCTAGAAGTCGGAGTGGAATCATTTAGAATATTTGCACCTCAATCGGCTTGATCAGTTATAGCTTGTGCCGACATAGTGAAAGCTGCTCAAAACTCTACATGAGTCACTCCCTCATCTAGAGGGGCTTGAGGTATTCTTCTTAGAGGCATTATCTAGGAAAGTGCAATGAATGATCCGTTGGATAAAGGATGTCTTTGGACAACCCTAAAGCACGACATAGATCATGAAAGAAGTAGGACAATTCCTAAATGCCTTATAGCCTCCTACTAATAGATGTTTAACACTTCACACCTATGAATAAGACTCTATTTAACGTGGTATGTTGGACTCCGAGGACCATTTAAAATCCTGGAGCTCTAATACAAACTTTGTCACGACCCAAACCTAAGGCCAAGTTGTAACATGACAAATGAGAAACCTGAAGGCACCTCACTCAAACCTCTCAGCATACATCAAACATTTCATAGGAATCGAACATAAAGAAAAATTATTTTTAAATAGGAAGCGAGGTTAAGGGAGAATCAATATAAAATCCGTAAAGGAAACTTAAAACATAGACTCTTAATACATTGTCCAACAATACCTCTAACTTAGAATTAATGGGGGCTAAGACATGTTCAAGCTCACTCTCAAGTAAAATGTAGAAAAAGAAATACAACTATATTATCCAAAGGTCTTAATACGTCAATCAAGAAATAAACTAGGATGTTGTCCCTAAACTAGAGGACTCACCAACTCACATCTTCTACAATCCAAAGCTAGCCATGTGGAGGAGGAGCACCATACCCTATATGGTTTAATCATGTAAGAAGAAGTATGCGTTAGTATTTTGAAGTTACTAGTATATGTGTATGAAATGCAACAAGGTACCTGTCATGACATAGCGAATGAACATAAGATTATACATATAGAAAGTATGGGACATGAATTCACTTGAATGCATGATAAATAACTTAAAGCTATAATAATGAGAAATATAGGTTTCTAGGCACAAGTAAAACAGTAATACCTTTAGTAAAACAATATATTGCCTTAAGGAAAGGGCTATATTGCCTTCAGTAATCATAATGAAGAACACCTTGCGTACTTGAAGAAAAATAGTATACCTTGATGAGAAATACTATTAATAGTAATAAGGGACTATGGAGATACGTGAGAAAAACATTGAACCAACATAAACCATATGAGATAGTGCATCGAGTCCTGATGTTTCCTCTACACCAGAAGATGGGGGAGATCACCTACCAAGGTTACCTCCTAAGATGCCTAAGTTGATCCACTAAAGCTAACTAGTGAGCAAGCCTCAACTAACGGGTTGTCTAGAAATCAACCTCTACTAGCGGTGACCCATATTTCCTACGGCGACAATTAGTTTTGGGTCAATGAGATTCTACTAGTGGTCTCATTCTTCTTCTAATGGGTAGCTTCTGCAATCATCCCAAGTTCTAGCTTGTACTAATTAAAACTCTCAACGAATAATCACAAGCATGAATCATAAAGTGATTTAATATGTAGAGATATTCTACGAACCCATCCCATAAACATTCAGAACATTAATTATAATCATAAGGATATCTCCCAAGTACTTTCTACGCCTATACTAATGGGTTATCATCATCTCATGATCATAGTTATGTGAGAGAACATACATTTCAATTATTCATTCATTCTTGACTTCAATACCATCCTTGGAGCATATCATGTCATGGGATATTTCATGATGCAATGCCATAGTACATGTAAATTAGCTTTAAGATCTTGAACTTGAAGGAATATGTATACTCATATATATAAAGGACTAACAACCTATACTTGAGGTAATGCATAAACATATTGACAAATCCTTTATTTGAAATGAATAAGATATATGAGCCAATACACCAATTCATGAAATTCATGTGATTTAGACTTGATCCATATACAAAAATAGTAAAGGAGGTATGAACTCAAGTAAAATAAAGCAACCCTATATCAACCTCATAACCGAAGATTCTATATGTATGGAAAAATCATAAATAGTCATGGAATCATGAAAATTAATAGCTATTCATATATAAGAGTAGTAGAATTCATCAATTTGAAAGATAATTTTATGAATCCATATCATTACTTCATTAGCCCCAAATTAGCTTGTAAAGAAACCTCAAATAAATTCATGACTTTCAAGTAAAACAACTTAGTTTATCATTTTTCATGCATATAGGTGGTAGAATCCATCAATTTAGAACCAAATTAGGAATCCCATAAACTATCTCTAAAACCCAAACTTCTATAACATGGGAATCGCTGACATAACATCCTTCCCATGAAATTAAACATTATTTCATAATAATATAGGCTAACTAACAACAATCGGATCGTAATATAAGCATTTGAAATTAAAATATGAGAACCCATGAAGAATTGCATAGCTAGAATTAAGGATTGAGTGGGAAATACATTTGGACTCCATGGGGAAATGAACCCATGGTTTAACCCCGTATACCTTGGTGGAAAATCTATGGAAGAACCCTGAATTTGAGAAGAGAAACTTGCAGCCCTAGGTTTAGTCTTCTCTTGAACTTGAGGAAGAGGGAACTTGAGAGAGTTAGAATAGTTTGGGGTGAATGATTTTGGAATTAGGGGGCAAAGGGTAGAGATAGATGGAATTTGTGTTGGGAAAGTTGGAATATATATATATATATATATATATATATATATATATATTAAATGTTAGACTATGGCAAGAATCCAAGTTTTAGGATTGGCCTGATCCCATTGGAGAATTCAAATGAGCACCTATGTTTGAGTCGCAACCTCAGTCACTAGGTTACTCTTAGTTCTTCACTTTTTAGGGATTCTTTGATATTAGATGGGATGTGAATCTCCATTTATCTGACTTACAGATTCCTTCATTCATAGCCATCATAGTCATTGCTATTTGTGTACTTGGTGAGCATGTAGAATTTCATCTAGGTTTCATTATAAATTGCACTCGAGTGTCCCGACTGGGCTTGTGGGGCCTCGATAAGGTGTAGTTATAGTAGCATTCTTTGAAAGTTTCTTGTTTTTCATTTTATAACTACCTTTCATGCCTTGGATGCTAATTTTGACTCATGTATCAATTTTTTCATTTTATTACTACCTTTCCTGCCTTGGATGCTATTTTTGGACTCATGTATCGATTTATTCCTCTATTTCATATTGTATTTACCTTTCATGATCAGATGGCATTTGTTGCCTATTAGGTATGTGTTATTTTGGTACTCATGTAACGATTTGTATCTACTTTTTGTGATGCATGTTTAGACACTAGTTATTGTCTTTGATTCATCATGCCTGCTGCAGTTAGTTTCAGAGATAAGGATGAGTACCTGCCATTTGGGATTATTTTTGTCTCCTTAAGTTGGGAGGACCTATCTTTTGCCTTCTAAGACTAGCTAATTATTGTTTATATTTTTGGTCCACTTTTGGAGCTTTACTTATCTTTATTTTGTAATATCTCTGCACTTGTGACATTCAGGTTCTAGGATGAATCATTTATGTATATATGTAATTTTTATTCGATTTTGCTTTATATCCATTACTTGTAGTTCTTGGTTATGGGCTATGGTAGGTGCCATCATGACTCAAGAAATCTTGGCATGATAAGTTGGTATTAGAGCCCAAGTTCAGTGGTCTCACTTGTATAGAGCTAACATCTCGTAGATTCTTGTGGATTGATGCAAAGACATCTGTAACCCATCCTCCAGAGGCTACAAGTTGTCTTTAGGAAAATTCTCTATGTTGTATTATTTCATGTAGTGTTTGCCTTATTGGTTTGTTGAAATATCATTTGTCTAACTCCTTAGCAGGGATGGGTTGTACAAGTGGTACAGTTGGTGGTGATGATCCGCCTATGATTGGGCAATCCCAAAGGCTAGTACCAAGGTAGGGGTAGGGATTTAGCACCAACCCTTGATGCATATTTTGATCCTAAGAATGTAGAGGAGCATTGAGATGCCCCTGTTCCTCGTCCATCGGAGGAGCCAATAAAAGAAGCACGGCCCCAGCCACACATTCTTGCTCTATCTCTACAAGTTGTTATTTATTGGTTACTTGTTGATATTGGGATTGTTCCTCATGCCCCATTACCAGCTCTCCGTATGCCAGCACCATGAAGATCAGCCTATGCAGCTAGTACCTGAGGTTTAGCCAACCTTCCCCAATCATTTAACCCCAACCAAATACCCTAGTAGGTGTTATGTCTTTAAAAGAACAAAAGATGTTTTTGGTATTTCAAAGGCTGTCTCCCTCGATATTTTTGGGAGGGATTTGAGGGTATGCCATGAAGTTTTTGACAACACTCCAGGAGAAACATGAATCTTTGGGTCTTTTGGAGTACAGGGGAGTCAACTTCACTAGTCATTAGTTTTATGGGTTAGCTAGGCAGTTGTTGGGCTACTACTTAAAGACCAGACCCACTGGATCACCTCCATTAACATAGGCATTGTTTTTAGAGAATTTCCTGGCCAAATACATACTCAAGAGTGCCAGAGTCCGGCTTCAAGATCAGTTTATGAGGCTAGAGCAGGGTCATGTCATGGTCTCAGCATAAAAGACTAATTTCCATTAGCTCTCCCAGTATGCCACTATTATTTTACCCACTAAGGAGGAGAGAGTGCAATATTTTGTGCGTGGGTTGAGATATCAGTTAAGGATGGAGACCAAGCACTTGGTTTCTTCGAGAAGTTTATTTCTTGATTTTTTATCATGCCCATACTATGAAGAACATTCTCCGTGAGGCCCAAGAGGGCCGCGACAAGAGAACCAAAACTAGGGTAGCTTCAGTGGGACCTAGACTAAAGATAAAGATAGTAATGATATGCCGTGTTAGTGGTTCTAATAAGGTCAGTCTAGATGGCATTTTAAGGTGGCTTTGCTAGCATTAGAAGGCAGCCAACCCTATTTAGCCGGTTCCAATACAGACCACAGTTTGATGGGATAAGGTCTACTCTTTTCCTACCATGGATGGGTTATCATAGGGTGCTCAACATTAGGGTGTTATTAGTGTGGCTAGCTTGATCACTGGTCCCGAGAGTATGTCATGACCCAAACTAGACCTTTGGTGTAATAAAACGAATGAGATCCCTAAAGTTACTCCAAACTAGCCTTCTTAGCACATCATAAGCACTCTAGGTAATAAGAGAAGATACTTAAAGCCGAAGTTTATACATAACCATAAATAGTATTATAAGAGTAATAAGGATCCATAAACCATATTAGTCTAAACCTCTAAGTCATAGACTAGACGAAGGATAAGACATGTCTCTAGGTCATGCTCAAACAAAAATAAAAGACAATATCAAACATAATTGAAAACTGAAGGATAAGAGGTTCTGTCCCTAAAGCATAAAGACTTATCTAATTGGGGTTCTGAAAGCAATCTGAATCTAGCCATGAGGATGAGATGGAAGATAGTCACGTGTCCCTACAATGTGATATAATGTAGGCATAGAGTATACATTAGCACATTTAAATGTTCTAGGTATGCAATCATGCAATACAATAATATACATTAA
This sequence comes from Solanum rostratum, assembly GCA_029948455.1. Classification (NCBI taxonomy): domain Eukaryota; kingdom Viridiplantae; phylum Streptophyta; class Magnoliopsida; order Solanales; family Solanaceae; genus Solanum; species Solanum rostratum. The sequence goes on from CM057054.1 coordinate 28,550,039, forward strand.
ACAATAACTGCATAATAATGACACATGAGCAACAGAACATGTAAATAGAGTCAAAGTAGAAAAGATAGACATAATACCAATATGCAATGAGTGTAATGATTCATGATATCATAGTACATTATTATATGTTGGAATGTCACCATAACTGACATAAGACTGTGCCAGCCAAAACATGAAATCCTTATGTTACCCCTACATAGGAAAAAGGAAAGTCTACTTTCCAAGGTACAACTCTACATGTCATATCATAAGCTATGTGGATCAACTAGTAACCCGTACTGGGAAACATCAACACTGAAAAGGTGAAACATAGTTGAGGGGCGGTGGAATTTACCTATAACAAGTCATGCCTCAACTAACGGGTAAGCCATAATCTCAAGGTGCTAAGTCAACATCCAATAGAATACATAACAAATATACATCAAAGCATATTTGTTATAAATCACCATAAGTAATTATAATTTGCAAAAGTTCATCATCATCATAAGCTTGATCATAATATTGTAGTTCATAACATCATGCATTGGAGTAGCTCATTTACTACTCAGGTCCTAGATTGTCTTTTGGAATCTTGAATATCCTTATAGGGACACCAGGCCACTTTTAAGGTCATGAATCTCCTATAAATGTCCTAGGCCACCTCTCAGGATCCTAAATCTTCCCGTAGGGACACTAGGTTACCTTCAGGGTCCTAAATCCTCATTATTTATTGTCACACCTCGGGAGGGTACCCTAGATGTGGCCGACACTCAAAGAGTATTTCTAGTCCCCAAGTGAATCACTTGGTCTCAAGACAATCATTCAATCATCAAATACAACTAAAACATTAGAATAGGAAGAATAAGGCAGTGGACACCTCAGTTACTCCTACATCAATGAATAAGGGCCGTAGGCCAATAAGAATCAATCTCGACATGTATGACATGACATAATAATTATTTTAAGAAACACAGTTCAAAGAGAAAAAGACCTCAACATCAAAACATCATCTTCTAGTCTATGAAGCCTCTACTTCTATAGTCCAAGATGGTACTATGACAAGCCATGGCTATCACAAACTCAAAAGACAGCTCAAAACAAATGAAAGATAATAAATGTTATCCTCCGAAAGCAGGGGAGGACTTACTAAATCTGTGGAACTAGGGAACTCTGAACCTTAATGGTGTGTCAGCTGAAGTCCTCTATCTCCTATATCTGCATCATGAAATGATGCAACACTGAGTGGCATCAATTTGTGGAATGTATGGTGTTTAGAATGGCTAAGTGAAACAATATAAGCATAACTAACATGGGATAACATTAACTCACAAGATGCTCACTCTGCATGAAAAACATCCATCTAAGATAAGGGTGAGGAGTAGAAACTCATCAACATCAATCAAGACCCATACCATCAACTCAATATCAGAGTATTACCTGTGTGGAACCTATCCGGGAGTTTCTCTAACCGACAACCATCACCTATGAGACGGTGCTGATACAACAAAATGATGTTGTTGCCGCATCCATCCAATACCTTGCCAGGGTAAAGGACATGGCATCAGTGGATCCACAATAAATAACATCAAGTCCTCTTTTGGGATAAAGGAAACATCCAGTTTTACGGTTCAATCCTCTCCTATGCTGGCCACATAGTTATTGAGTTTGAGTTGTTATCTACTCTTACTCAATTCGATGCTCAGTACTTCTCCTAGGACTCAACATGCTCATAAGACATCATTCATCTGGCTCACTCGTCTAATAGTCTCATTGGATATTGTTAACTCAACTCATTACATCAACCATCAACTCTTGGGTTATAATTATTATCTTAGGATTAATTTCATGATCTTTAAGACTCCAGGAATATCAATTTACTTAACATCATCATCAACATTCTCAGAATCAGGATCACAATCATAAACCACAAGCATATTCATACCATTAAGGCTCTAGACTCATTCCCTAAGTTCATCCTTACAATCTTTAGTAAAGTAACATATAGAGTTTCGTGAAATAATTCATGAGAGCCATTTATGCAGCAAATCAAGTTTGTGATGATCATCAACCTAAGAAAATACATAAAACAGGTATAATTTTCAATAGAATACTCAAGAATTTCACATATAGAATTCACTACATTCAACTATCAGCCTAATTCAATCAAGGGGGCACATGGAAGAATAATTCCATGCTTTAAGTTAGCCTTATATACCTAGGATGAAGAAAAGACTCAACCTTGTACTCAAAAACTCTCGCTCCTTCTTTTTCTCCTTTAAGAACTCTAACCTAGTTGTGCATTTGGAGGCTCTAGAATGATGCTTAGAAACCCTTCTTCGACTAAAATTGCTTTATTAAATCATGGTTTGAGTTTATGAGGGGTTGAGAAATGTCTAGAATTCCCCTCACAAATTAAAATAAAAATCTCAACCTGGAAATACCCAGAGTGCGTCTCGGACTAGGCGCACTGTAGTGCATTTTTTCAATTTTTTCCCAAACAAGTCTTTCCAATCTACATAAAAAAAAATTGAAAAAATTACAAGTATGGGTCCACGTCCAGGATGCGACACGACCCTAACACACACCGACACTGTTTTCGAGTTTTGCATAAAAAATTATTTTTTGATCCGGTCGCTGTAAAAATCGACGAAGACCATTTTCCCACTCAATATTTCATGCTGATCGTAAATGCTGTCTCAGATTTGCCATCCAAGCATGGGAAGACATGTTATGCACACATCTCTCCTCTACGGGTATTTTTGTGATTTCATCGGGCGTTACATTAATCAAACTTGAAGCCTTGAACATGTGAAAACATAATTACATATGGAAGTTAAGAGTAATAATATGGCTTCATATGTATAGGTTCCAAATCATGACAATGAAGCAATTTCATGCATTATCGTAGAGTTGAAGATCATTTGAATCAAAATTGTAGTAACCCATTAATAATTTATGTGTAACAAAAGCATACTTGAATCTCATGTAAGTCATGTAGATTGGAAGTAATTCATGCCTATTCTAGTATATGAATTTTCCTACGTCATAATAATATTTAAGAGTCCTGTGTAGAAGGGATCTTGCTTAATGGATCGATAGTACATTTGGGATAACAGTTTAAAGACTCCCAAGAGCTCTTATTGACAGAGTAATTTGCATTTGAAACAAAGTCATGAAAACCCTAATTTGATCATACTTGAAATTTATGAATTATTAGGAAAATAGATTAGGGTTTATGGGTGAAAGGTACCTATGGAGGAAAACCCACATACCTTGATGATAATTGAAGAATTGAAGATGAACTTGACTTAAAATTGGGAGTTCTTCAATGAATTCTTCACGTGAGCTTGAAAGGGGTCTTGAGAGTGTTTTGAAGGACTGATTTTGAGTCTTAAGTGTTTGAGGTGAGATTAAAATATCTTAAATATGTGATGTTGTTATTAGAGGGGTAATATAGCCCAAACTCCATCCTAAAATGAATTTAGGAACTTCGACAATGACACAAATTCCCCCACTTAAACTCCAAAAATTAATTGTATGATACCCGTCAAAAAACCCTCCATGAGCCGTATAAGGCACCATAGCCCGTGGTGTGGCTTGTGGAGTGTACTAGGTTCAAGGTCCTTGAGTGGTGCCCTACCATGGACCACTCCACGAGGCATAGTGTGAACCACAAGATATAAAGGTTCTTATAGAGTGCACCTTCATTTTCCTGCCTCCAAAATCACACTAAGGGGCCCTTTCACAAGACCCTTCACGGATGGTGGTGTGCATCACAAACCGTGAAAGGTGTCTTAGTGGGATCCCTGGGCCAAAATCTTTGGGAAACCTATTTTCAAGTCTTAGTTTAATCTTTTGATGCTTCGGACCTTACAATGTCTACCCCTTGGGATCATTCATCCTTTAATTAGGTAGGAACTAACTTGAGTAGACCAAAAAATGAGTATCAACATCCCAACATTAAAGCAAAAATGCAAGTTAAACATCAAAATCATAAAAACCTTCAAACCCTTGAATCTAATATCATTAAAAAGCAGTTTCATGAGCATGCAAGCATGTTGTAACATGAAAAGGCAACAATGAATGTATTCAAGAAATTTGATCATAAATGACCTATTACCTTAAACTTGAGCAGAATGGAAGAGATAAGGGTATCATTGCATCATGTCCAATTGCACTTCCTCTGAAACGCTCTCAACTTTTGGTTCCTCCAAAAGACTTTAACCGGTGCCATTTCATTGTGACATAGTCTCTTAACTTGATGATCCTAAATCTATACCAGGACTTCTTCATAGGTCAAATTCCCCTCAATGTCTACACTCTATAAAAGCATAATAGGGCTTGGATCACTTATCAATTTCCTCAACATGGACACATAAAGCATTAGATGAATAGTAATAATTTCTGATTGCAATTCAAACTTTTATTCTTCCTTACTAACTTGCTCCAAAACCTCATAAGTCCATACATACTAGGTACATAATTGCTTTTTTACCAAATCACATCACACCCTTCAAGGATGAAACCTTCACGTATACTAGTCTCCTATTTTGAACTCAAGATCTCTCTTTCTAACATCAATATATGACTTTTGGACTCCCATTCCATTCCATCAACAAATCAGGACTGATAAAATCCATTTAACTAATTTCAAACTAACTCACTGGGAATCTACATGTCTTCCCATACAAGGCTTCAAACGATGACATCTAAATGCTAGAATGATAATTATTGTTGTAAATATAATCTAAGAGTAGTAGGTGATCATCCTAGTTACCTTTGGATTCTAACACACAAGACCTCAATATATCCTCTAGGGTCTGAGTTATCCTGTCGATATGCCTATCGATTTGCGAATGTAAAGTGATTCCTAACGTCACTTTTGTTCCAAGTCCTTTTTGGAATGACATCTAAAAATTAAAAAAAATTGGGTACCATGGTCTGCTATGATGAACAAATGCAATCTCACAAATGCCCTGATGTACGATCTAGCATAATCCTCTGCACTGAAAGTAACTTTGACAGCTAGAAATGGGCTGACTTATTCATATATCAATAATCATCCAAATGGAGTGACATTGCTTCTAGGTATAGGGAAAACTTGTCACAAAGTCTATATTCACTTCTTCCCACTTCTAGGAAGGAATTTTTATGTCATAGGCTAGGCAGCGTTCTTTTGATGTTCCACTTTCACCTATTGGCAATTAGGGCACTCAATTGCAAACATAGCTATATCCGTCTTCATGCCATTTCATCAATACACTTCCTTCAGCTTTCAGAAATTTTTTTCGATCTAGGATGTATGGAATATGGAGAGTTATGGGTTTTTTTTTAAAAATTGCCTCCCTTAAACCATCTGCATTCGAAACACACAACAGGTATTGGTAGCAGATTACACCATCTCCCCCTTGGGAGAAAATCTCTACCTTCTTTCGGCAACCAACTTCTTCAACTTAACTAATGTCAGGACCAACTCCCTTTTTGCCTCATCCATATGAGCCATACTATCCATGGATAGCCTACTGAGTGCAGCAACTACAACATTTACCTTATCTGGGTGAAATTGCATACTCATGTCATAATCCTTGAGGAGTTCAAGCCATCTCCTGCCTCAAATTTAAGTCTCTTTAACTGATCTCATATTGCAAACTCTTGTGACCAGTAATCGTATCAACATGTACCCCATAAAGATAATGATGCCAAATCATTAAGGAAAAACCACATCCATGGTTTCAAGATCATGGTTCAGATAATTTTGTTCATGCACCTCTAGTTAGCTTGAAGCCTATGCTATGACCTTACAATTTTGCATCATAACACAACCTAAATTGACATGTGAAGCATCATAATATACCACATACCAATCCAAACCTTACGAAAGTATAAAATGGAAGCCGATGTCAGATGACCCTTTAATATTTACAAAATCTTATCACATTTATCTACTGGAGAATACTGGCATATATAGTATTTGGGAGGCTGACTGTCGGTCATACCCCTAGCTACACCTTATGCCTCTATGGTAGTGATTTTGCAGTGGTGATTTTTTTAATATACATTCTTCTAATGTTTTGCTCACTGGATTGTAAGATGGATGCTATGCTTGGAGGCTTAGTTGGAGTTTCTATTGTTGTATCAGATATTGTTGCATTATAAGCTTAGCTACCGACTACTCCGCCTTGGTAACTTGTTATTATTGTTAGCCGACTAAGACTGTGTTGTTCGGACTCTTGGCTATGCTTTTCAGTGGGAATGTTGATCATTTTTTCAGATTGCCTGGCACTTGGGTTATGGTTATTTATATATGTATACGATATGACCTCGTGTCTATTGTAGCTTTGTAAAATTGACTTCCAGGTTCTGAGTAGGTTTTGGCATATATATTATTGTATTATCGGTTTGGTTTGGACTAGAGAGCTAGGACATGTACCCTTGGGTTGGGAATTGGCTTGCCTGTAGATGGGACTAGTAGGCACCATCATGACTGGGATTGGGTCGTGACCATGGAATTATACCTTTTTCTAGGTCAAGTTTGTTAATGTGCGCAAAATTGATGAAAATACCTCACCAAACCTTCGATAATATCTTGCCAAACCAAAGAAGCTCTTAATATATGATGGAGGCAACGGTCTAGGCTAACTCCTTATTGCTTTAGTCTTCTTTAGATCAACGTTAATGCCATCACAAGATACTACAGAACCAAGGAATGCCAGCTCTTCAAACTAGAACTCATACTTGCTAAATTTGCCAAGCTATTGCTTATCCCTCAAGGTCTGAAGCACGAACCTCAAGTGATCCACATGCTCTTCCTCACCGCAGGTGTAGATCAGAATGCCATCTATTAGGACTATTATAAACGTATTAAGGTAGGACTTAAAGACTCTATTCATAAGATCCATAAACATCATTGAGCATTGGTCGACCAAAATGACACAACCACAAAGTCAAAGTGACCATACCTTGTCTGAAATGTTGTCTTGGGATTACCACACTCTCTTACCATAAACATATGATTTCCCAAATGATGGTCAATTTTGGAGATGTGAGTATCCACCTGCAACTACTCGAACAAATAATCTATCCTTGGTAGTGGATACTTTTTCTTTATAATTACCTTGTTCAATTGTGAGTAGTCTATATAGTCTATACACAGCAAAACGGTCCATTCTTCATTCTCACAAACAACACATGAGCACCTTACGGTGAAATGCTTGACTAAGTGAGACTCTTTCCAACAAATCTTTCAATTGATCCTTTATCTCTTTTAATTCGACAAGGAATATCCAGTAAGAAGCCGGTCAAATAGGTTAGGTATCAAGAAGGAGATCTATGTCGAATTCTACTTCCCTTTTGAGAGGAATGTTGGGTAAAATTTCTGGAAAGGCATCACAAAATTCATTCATAGTGGGAAAAAACTCAAAAAATCAGCTTTAGGGCCTTTCGATAAGAGGTGAATCAACCTTTGAATACTGAGTCATTACCTACCTGTTCGAGAATCAGCTCATTAGGAAATTAGAATTTGACTTTATGGGTCCTACAACCTATGAAGGCATAAAAAGCATACAACCAATCTTTTCCAAGAGTATAGAAAAAGGCATAAAAAGAAAGAGGGGTAAAATTCCTTTGATGCAAGGGAATCACTTAACATCAAAGTCAATCATATGAAGCTAAAAAAGATTGTAAGGGATAGCTTTATGCAATATAGACACCAGACAATGTTGGTAGACACTTTGAGCTATAACTGACTCACCCACGGAAGTATAGACTGAGAACAGCTCAAGTAGGATTTCTAGGCTCAAATAAAATTTACAGGCTAGCAAAGGAGTGACCAAAGATAAATTATCACCTGAACAAAGCATGTATAGACATCAAAGTTAAAGAACTTCAACATACCAACAACCACATTAGGAGTCTGATAACAACCCGACCCAGTGGCCTAGTCATCACACAACAAATGAGATACCCGAAGGCACCTCAACCAAGCCATCTCAAGCGTCTTAAGAATTCAAACATATTTAATGAAACAATTTGTGAAAAATTAAGGGAAAGGGACTAGGGGCCAATTTGAAAACGAAACAACATTGAAAACCACTGGGAATAATACGACTATTTCGCCCATAAGCATATTAATTACATCATTGGCAGAAGGGACCAATAATAGTCAATCTCCATTAAATAGAAACAAATCCAAAACAGTGCAACACATAAAGTAAATGCCTCAGAAGGGCTACAGATATAATGTCTCAAAATAAAACTAAGATACATGATAGAATGAAAATTGGAGAAGTCTTGAACAAAGAGCTCACCACAAATAACAAAGATAGTCTTAAACATTGGGTACTAGCCATGAGCCGGTGGAGGAGTGCCAATCCTAACAGGTTAAATCATATAGGCAAAATATGTGTTTGTAAGTTTCAATGTACTGTGAATGTGAGATGCAAAATGCATGGAAGAAATTATAATGCCATCATTCTTAAAAATAACAGATACTACATAAGGTAAGCTTAAGAATGCATAAGGAATAGAGATTCAAAATGAATATGAATAATGCATAAGAAAGCACATATAACAATTACATAATATAAAATCATAAAACATTTGGGGATAGACCATAACTGACAATAAGACCATGTGAGTTACGACATGGAATCTAATAAACTCCTTCCATTCGGAAAAGGCCAATGACTCCTTCCATTGGGAAAAAAGGAATCTATTTGCCATGGTAGATATAAAAAACTATTAACTTTGCAATTGCATCTTGCATAACTGTTGGGTCTATGTGGATCCACTAGCCTAGCTTAAAAAGGATCATATGGTGGCACATAGTTAAGGAAATTGAGATAGAGCTTCAAGGGGTCATGCCTTAACTAATGGAATGAGTCCTAATGTCTAGTGCTCTCGGTGCTAACTCATCCCACGGAATCTTTAAAGCAAATTCTTAGAATCATAAGTAGCAATCAATAAGAGAAGCTCAAAACTTAGGAACTACCAAGTAAGGATATTTCTTTCATCTTGGAGATCTATCTTAATATTTTTAGGGCAATTATCATCATGCTAATATCTTTGAAAAACTTAACTTTAAAGATCTTTGGTAATTTCTTATCCATGGTCATAAATCATTTGAAACTTTACTTAGAAACTAGGTAGGCTTAGCTTTTATTATGGAATAATCATAAATCACATAAGTCATAAGGGGATTTCTCTTTTTAAGGATCATCAAAAATACCCAACCATAGTCAACATCGAAATCCATCATGGAGTCGATCTTTATTTCAAACATGCATATATACTTAATAAAAGAGTTGTAAGATATCATGAATAGTATTTAATAATCATAAATATCATGAAACCATCATAAGCATGCATATTAACTTGAGGAACGTAAAGAAAAGGTAAAATATTTAATAAAGAACTTTATGGGTGGAAAGATACTCATAAATCAACTCACCTACCTTGGGGAAGCTAGAGAGAAATAAAATTGAAGCCTTTGGGGAAAAAATTGGAAACTCTAGTTCTTGCCTTGCCTTATTCTTGAGAGACATTTCTAGCCTTAGGAATCTAAAGAGTGAAGAATGAAAGAGTGAATGAGGAAATTAGCGATCAAAGGCTATTATAAGGCCCCTTTCCCATCCCCAAAATGACGTAGTTTAGGAATAGAGAGGATAAAAATGACAAAACTGCCCCTCATCAAATTTCCAGATTCAACCTACGAAACACCGATTATGGGCTATAAGTTCATCCACAGGCCATAAGTCACTCTTGTCTAATAACACACCTGAAATTTCTGAAAACAAACTTTGCAGGACGTAAAGCTATAAAGCTATTTTACGAGCCGTATAAGCTTTTATGGGCCGTGGTTGGACTCATAGAGTCCTTCCACAATAAGCCATTTCTTCACCTTATTCTTGGCCTCATCCCACGCAGTACATTACAAACTGTATTCTAGTTTACAGGCTGTCTAATAACACGTTGGTCACCTTTTAGTAAACTCCAAATTTCCGTCATGTCTGATAGTCTCATTCATGACCCTACCTATGGATCATATGACTTTTTATGGGCTGTCACTTGGTCTGTGGGTTACCCGATACCTAGAAACGTTTCCCCTTCCTGATGTACAATGTTTAAGAACAAAACTTACGGGCTATATGTCCACTTACAAGCCATAAGTCACCTCGTGAATCAGACTTTAGGCCAACATTTCATCACTCAAGGCTGTTAAACTAGGGGTCTTTACGAGTATCATCCACCTCTTTCCTAGAGTAGAAGGCATAGAATCTATTATTGCACTGAGAACTACCTTTTTGAACCTTCTGTTTCCCTTGACCACTTAGAGCAACCTTTCTATAGGGACAACCTTTTTGATGTTTAGAAACTTTGATAATTTGTGGCCCACTTTCCCACACTCATAGAAATCATCAAAACTTGCCAAACACCTACCCCTATGGTTCTTCCCGCAAGTAAGGCACCAAGGAAAGCTTTGTCCACCACCTTAAACCCTAGGGTATGGCACCCTATCTTTGCTGAACCTCTAACTTTGGGCTTGAAATGACCCTTGACCCCAGAACCTTTGGCTTTGTCGAGAATGACCACTTTCACCACTGGACCTAGCATTAGAGAACCCACTTTCAAATCAAGACCGTATGGACTCCCTTATCCTTCTCTCTTGAAGATTCTCATCTTCAATTTACTTGGCATATGTCATGAGACAAGAGATGTCTCCTTCACAAGTATAGCTGTCTGGAACTCTTTGTAAACCAAGTTGGATATCTCTAAATTGAGCTTGTTCATTATTGCATAGGGATCAGCAACCAAGGATGGAGTATATTTTGAGAGTTTGGTAAACACGAGGGCATGCTGACTAAGGCTCATGTTTCCTTGCTTGAGGATGATAAACTCAGTAATCTTTTCCTCCCAAAGCTTATGTTTTAAGAAACATTCAAGGAAAGCTAGCTTGAAATCCTCCCAAATAATCATACCTTCATCGAAACTTTCGGGCACCCATTGAATGAACCACACCTAGGCTACTCCTTTAAGTTGATATGCTACCAATTTTGCTTTCTCTTCTGAAGTCATCCCCATAACAACCAATACTATATGCACCTCATTGATAAACTCTTTAACATCCTTATCTACCATTGATCCATGGGATTTAAAAGGGTTAATTCGAGCAAATTCCCTCACCCTAGATGCCGGAGTAGGGACATGAGAAGGAGAAACCATACCTTGATTGGTCTGGTTTTCCATGGTCCTGGGAAACATAGCAATAGTAGTTTGGGATTTAGCATTGGTGACTTGTTTTATCAAAGGATCATGGGGAACTTGACCCTCGTCAGCATGCGTTTCCCTTGTCTTAGGTACTTGGAGATTTTCTATAAAGTGCTATAAACAATAGTTATAGATAGGAAGACTTAGGATAAATTCTACAATATGATGTGAACCATTCATGAAGTGAACATTTCCTAAAGCACCTCATAGCCTTCTATCTACAGATGTGTACATTTCACACCCATGAATAAGACTCTACTTGATCTGGCATGTAAGACTCCCTAGGACACTTCAAAACATTGGTCTCTTATACCAATTTTGTCATGACTCACACTAGACCCTAGGTATAAAATGGTGAATGAAATCCCCAAATGTACACCAAAGTAGACTTCTTAGTACATTATAAGCATCCAAGGTAAGAGAAGATACATAAGTGAAAGCTGAAACATAACCATAAATAGTAGCATATGAGTAATAAGGGTATATAAGTTATAGGAGTCATACATTATTTCTGAAAACCCTCTAAGTCATAGACTAGCAAGGGATAAGACATGTACATAGTTTACCCTCGAATAAAAAATAAAATAACATGAAATCCGATGGATAGAAGGTTTCATCCCTAAAGCACGAGGATTCACCCAATCGGTCTTTGAAAGCAATTCATATCTAACAACGAGGATGAGAAGGAAGATAGTTACATGTCCCTACATAGTGATATCATGTATACATAGAGAATGTAATAGTACATTTGAATATACTATGTATAATTGTATGCAATGCAATAATATACATTATAACAATAGTTTAATAATAATAACACATGAGAAAGGGCACATATAAATAAAAATAAAGAAGAGGTAAGAGTCATCAGACCAATATTCCATAAAAATAATCATGCATGATATCATAGTACATCAAAAAATGTGGGAATGCCATAATAACCAATAATAAGACCATGCAAGCTATAACATAAAATTCAGGTGTTGCCACTATATAAAAAATAGAGTCTACTTACCAAGGTAAAACTTTACGAGTCATATCATAAGCTATGTAGATCAACTAGCAACCCATATTAGAAAATTTAATCATTCCTACAGTTGCACATAGTTATGGGATAATGGGATTTACCTTTAAAGGGACATGCCTCAACTAATGGGTGAACCATAATCTCAAGGTCCTTTCAGTGCTAAGTCAACACCCCACCAAATATATAATGTATTTAAATGAAAGCATACTTGTCATAAATCACCATAAGTCATCATAATTCATGCTAGTACATCATCATCATAAGTTTGATCATAATATCAAAGTTCATAACATCATGCATAGGAGTGTCTCACTTCATGCTAGGGTTTTACATCGCCTTTTGGGATCTTGAATATCTCTATAGGGATCCCATGTCACCTTCAATGTCCTAAATCCCCTACTAGGGTGCAAGGCTGCCCCCCCAAGATCCTAAATCTCCCCATAGGGACCCCATGCCACCTTAAATGTCCTGAATCCCCTCTTTGTAATCATATTAGAAACCTCAAACATTCAATAACATAATTATGCAGGGAAATGAAGAGTAATAGCATAGTTTCATATCTAATAATTTCAAAATCATGATGTTAAAGCAATTTGTATAATTGTAGATTTGAAAATCATTTGTATCATAATTGAAGTAACACATCATATTTTCCATGTACATCATAGCATACTTGAGAAATCTTGGGTGAATCATGTAATTCATGTATATTGGAAGTAATTCGTGCCTATTATAGTATATAAATGTAGTCTATATCATGATAATTGCCTTTGAAATCAAGGTCATTAAAACCCTAATTTGATCATTCTTGAAATTAATAAATTAGTAGGAAAATAAGTTGGGCTCTATGGGTGAGAGTTACTCATGGATGAAGATGCATATACCTCCATGAGAATTCAAGGATTGTAAATGAAGATTGCTTGAAATTGAGAGATCTTCAATGAATTCTTCACTTGAGCTTGAAATAGGACTTAAGAGTACTTTGAAGAGGTGATTTTGAGTCAGTGTTTGAGGTGACATTGCAAGGTCTTAAATAAGTTAGGATGTTATTAGAGGGCAATATAGGCCAAAATCCATCCTAAAAGCAATTTAAGGCCTAGGAAATCACCCAAATACCCCCACTTAAAGTCCTAACAGTTCACTGTATGATACCCTTCAAGAAATAATTCACGAGACATGAAAGGCACAATGGCCCATTATGTCGCACATGGAGTGCACTGGGTTCAAGGGCTTTAAGGGGTTCCGTACCACAGACCACACCATGAGGTGTGGTATACACCATGACCTTTGGAGGGTCTTATGGAGAGCACCCTCACTTGGAAGCCTAAAACATTGCACTAAGAGGCCCTTTCATGAGCCCCTTCATGGATGGTGGTGAGCACTATGGTCTCTAAAAGGTGTCTTGGTGGGCACACTAGGAAACAATCTTTATAAACCTATTTTTGATCCTTGGTTTCATCTTCTGATGCATGAAACCTTTTAAAGTGCCCTCATCAAGCTAGACCATGATAAAAAAGACCACTTGTACCTACAGATGGAGACTAGTGTTCGGGTCCAGGAAGTAATGATAAGACATAGGGTTGTGGTGGTAGCTAATAGGGTAGGTAGGTCCCTAGGGTGATAGATAGGGTGGTTGGTTAGATTATCATGGTGGAAGATGACAGAGCCATTTCTATGTTACACCCACAAGGGTGGTGGTTGAGGCATTGAATGATGTTATTGTGGGTACTATCTTCATATGCCAATAGATTACTTTAGCTTTATTAGATCCAAGTTCCATATAATCTTATGTGTCTATATATTTCATTGCTCTGGTATTGCTTATGAGCCATTAGAGGTGTTGTTGCATGTTTCTATTCTGCTAGGGGATTCTTTAGTAGGGGATCATATATCATTTGTGGTGTCACTTTGGAGGTATGAAACCCATATCTTATTTTAGTTGATATGACAGATTTTATGTTATTTTAGGCATAGATTGACTCTCCCTTCATGATGTAATTCTGGATTTTTATGCAAAGACCATTACCTTAGCCATGACTTTCGTTCCCTTAATTTTGTGGAAGGATGCTAATAGACACTCACCAATAGGGATTATGTCCTTTATGTGAGTTCAGTAGTTAGTTATATTTGGATGCTTAACATATTTAGCTTATGTTATATATGGATGTATCTAGCGAAGCCTTCTCTATTAATTCTGTTCCTATGGTGTGAGAGTTTGCTGATGTTTTTCCTATCGACATACCTGGCGTACCTCGTAAGAGAAATATTAATTTTTCTATAGATTTAAAGATGCATATTAAGCCTATTTCTATCCCACCTTACTATATGGCCCTCACAGAGTTCTTGGAGCTTAGTATTTAGCTTGAAGAATTCCTAGGTAAGGGTTTCGTCCATTTGAATGTGCCACCGTGGGTTGATCCTATTCTGTTTGTTATGAAAAAGAATGGAATTTTGCAGATATGTGTAAATTCCAAGCAGCTGAACAAGGTGATAGTGAAGAACCATTACCACATGCCCTCTATTTATGACTTATTTGACTAGCTTTAGGGTGAAACCATGTTTTCTAAGATTGATTTGAGGTATGGCTATCACTAGTTGATGATTAGGGGTGCCAACATTCCTAAGAGTGCCTTCCAAACTCGCCATGGACACTACGAGTTTCTTTTGATGTCATTTAGGCTTACTAATGCTCTTTCTGCCTTTACAGATTTGATGACTAGAGTATTTCGACAATATCTTAACTATTTTGTGATTGTATTCATCGATGACATTTCAGTATACTTATGAAAAAAGGAGGTGACTACAGAGCACTTGAGAGTTGCATTCAAGATTTTGAGTGATCAACATCTTTATGCAATATTCTTTAAATGTGTGTTTTTGTTAGTCTCTTTGACATTTCTAGTGCATGTAGTGTCCAAAGAAATATTATGATAGATTTGGTAATGATAACAGGTATTCATAGTTAGGCTAGGCCCACATCTATTATAAAGGTCCAGAGGTTTTTTGTGTTAGCTAGTTATTACAGGCATATGTTTGAGGGTTTCTCCACCATTGTACCCCTATTGACTTGTTTGTCCCATCAGGATTGCCATTTGTATAATATGAGTAGTGTGAGATGAGATTGTGAAGTCTTAAGGAATGTTTTATGCTCATACCTATCTTGACTCTCCCAGTTAAGGGAAAGGGCTTTACAGTATATTATAGGGTCTACTAGTGTGGGTCATTGGTGTGTTTTGATACATCAGGGCCGAGTTATTGCAAACGCCTTTAGGCAATTGAGGGAACACAACCTCAACTATCCCACTCATGATCAAGAGTTGGCGACGGTAGTTTTTTCACTTTAGATATGGAGGCACAACTTGTATGGGTCTATTATGAGATATATACGGACAATCATTGCGTATAATACATCATGAGCCAGAGTGACCTTAACTCTAGGCAACAATGCTAGATTGCGCTTTTAGATGATTATGACTACTTTATTTTCTATGATCTAATCAAGGCATATGTAGAAGTAGACACTTTGAGCCAATTGACGGGGAGTATAGGTAGTTTTGCCTATTTGCCTTTTGTGGACTGACCCCTATCCTTGGATATTCAGATCTTTTCTAACAAGAGAATTAGACTAATATTATAGACTCCAGCTCGATATTGGCTTCTATGGGAGCTCGCTCGGTCTTTACTACTTGACCAGATTTGTCATAGAAAATTTGAGGATGTGTCATTAGTGGAGCTTAAAGAACTGGTATTGCGGGGTAAGGGTGGGTCAGTGTTTATTGATTTAGATGGAGTATTTCAGTTTGACGATTGCATATGCATTCCTAGAGAGGGAGGTTTCATTCAGTTGATCCTTTATGAGGCCCATGACTATAGATACTCTATTCATCCAAGCACAACAAAGATGAATTGGGAATTGAGGTAGCACTACTAGTGGTATGGTATGAGGAAGGATATATCCGACTATGTGTCCTATTATTTGAGTTGCAGTAGGTAAAGGCCAAACATTGAAGGTTTAATAAAGAGTTTCAAATATTACACATTTTTGAGACGAAATGAGAACGTATCACAATGGAATTCGCGATGGGATTTCCATGAATATCAAGTGATATTGATATCATCTAGGTCATTATTGATCTATTGACCAAGTTAGCTTTCTTTCTACCAGTTCGATCTACTTTTAGTGAAGAGCGATTATCTCGTGTTCATATTAAGGAGGCGGTTCATCTTCATGGGGTATGAATGTCTATTATTTCGATCGATGGTCTCAATTTACTTCTAGCGTATGGAGGGCCTTTCAACAAGAGTTAGGCATCCGAGTTGACCATAGGACGTCTTTCAATCCACCTACTAATGACAAGTTAGAGCAAGTAATTCAGGTTTTGAAGGATATGTTATGGACCTGGGTATCAGAGTTAGGAGGTCAGTAGGACCAGTTCACTCCTTTGATAGAGTTTGCGTACAACAAGAACTACCACTCCAACATTCACGTAGTCCCATTTGAGGCTTTATTTGGTAGGCGTTGTCGCTCTCCAGTCGGTTTGTTTGTGACTTCAAAACCTAGGTGACACAGTAGAGATTTACCCCAAGATACTCTATCTAAGTTTGGGTCATTCAACATAGGCTGAAGAAAGCCCAAAGTAGGCACCAGAGTTATACTAATCAAAGGTGTTCCCTCTATGCTTTGATGTTGGAGACCGAGTTTTCTCATAGATATCGCCCTTGAAGGGCGTGATGAGCTTCGGTAGGCGGGGAAAACTTAGGCCACTTGGGCCCTTAATGATTTTGGAGAGAGTTTGCAAGGTTTCTTGTGAGTTGGCTCTACCCCTGAAATTCTAAGCCATATATCTAGTTTTTCATGTATCGATGTTGCGTCTGTACATCCCAAATGTGTCCCACATGCTTTATCATGATTCTATTGAGTTGAATGATCATTTGACCTTTGTTCAGGAGCTGGTTGCTAAATTAGCTAGAGATGTTCGCCAGCTCCATTCTAGGTCCATCCATGTAGTTAAGGTGAAATGGTGGCACCGTCCGATTGAGAAGGCTACCTAAGAGATCGATTGGGAGATACGAGAGTAGTTTCTTGGCTTATTTGAGCCCTCAGGTATGTTCTTATCCTTACTTTTATGAATGAAATTTCTTTTAGTAGGAGATGTTCTAATGACCCTCCAAGTCATTTTCCTTATACTACTTTTGTTTCATTGTTTAATGTTTCCTTATAGCGACTTCACATCATCTAGGACCTACTAGCATTGGTAGCTCGGTTACCTAGTTATTTGTTTGGATTTGTACAACTTTTCAATTAACTTTGATAAAAAATATGGGAAAAGGGTCACACAATGGATTACGATAATTTTCTCAGCTTTAGAATGTCTAAATCAGGATAAAAGTATGGCTGGCTTGCATCTTGAGGCTTTTAGTTTGGGTTTTAACAATTTTTAGCATTTTAGCCTTGAAATCTGGCCAGAGATTGACTTTGGACAACATTATTTGTAATCATTCTTGAATGAAAATTTTAAAACATCGAGTATGATCAAGAATGGCCTTTTATTCAACACCAAAGGATTTTGGACTCATTTGGACCCCCTTGGTGGATTTTGGTTAAAAATAGCTTTGAAAATGGACTCACAATCAATTGTAACAACCTTATACTAAAAGTTTGACTACGCCATTGGGTTTAGAACATCATATTTTGTAGGGTAGCATAGTATATCTTCATGCATGGGGTTTCGAACATATCCCGAGCACCCCATAAAAGAATTTAACTTTGGCAAACTCAACTAGATAATGCAGGAAAATTGTTCTATGCCATCGCGAGCCCTAGGCTGCATTCATGGAGCTCTAGAAATTTGTCCTTCACGATCATGGTACCTTGGCTACTTCCACAAAAGTACATGTCATCTGTTCTTTGCATTCACAGAGGTCTTTTTCATGGTACTCTATGATCGCGGAGGTCATTTGTGCCCAGATTCTTTTTATATCTTAGTATGGTACTCTATGATCGCGGAGGTCATTTGTGCCCAGATTCTTTTTATATCTTAGTTGCTATCAGCTCGAGGTACTATTCCAAAAACATGTTTCTTTCTCATTTGACGGTCATATTTAGTGATTTAAAGGTCAATCTTGTGGAGTTTTCACAAGGAAGGTATTAATGAGCTTAGAAATTGATTTGGGATGTTCTTTGAGGTAAATATCCGACTTTAGCTACTGCCATTGATATTATGTTTGGTGAATTTTTTGAATATTTTAGGACTCAATTTCTTGAGAATTTTTGTCCGAATATAGAGATTCTTGGAGCTATCCTGGGTGTTTTTTGAAGAAAGTATTGTAGTGTATTAAGAAAGCACATTAGTTGCTTCGTTTATGATAAATTTCTTGTTTCTAACTATAGTTAATTTTCTAGTTCATGGGAAAAAATTCAGGTTTTGTTGTTGTGTGTTGACTTTATTGTGATGTTTCCATGCCCCAAATCATGTCCCGTTTTAGGAAATGAGCTCGGGGAAATGTTTATGACCTAATATTGGGGTTGATTCTGAAATATTTGAGGCGAGTCCAACCTTCTCTATTTTGACCCTGAAATTGGTTTATCCCTGTTTCGTGAAAATCTAATGTCTAAACAACCTCTAATGGTGATGTGGTTCTATTTTTTATGGTATGGAAGTGATCATAGATAATGTAGAAGGGAAAAGTTTTTGTGGAGTAGTTTGGAGCTTGCATAATTGGGCTATGGTAGGCTATGATTTTTCTTTCTTTAGATTGAGCTCGAATGTCTGAAATCATATTGAGATAAATGGATTTTTTGTTCGGGTAGTTTTCTTATGTATATTAAATGTTATAATCCATATTTTAGCCCTATTTTGGTAATTTTGGGTGATTAAAAGCATGTAACTCCATTTAGTGGTTGGTAGTGCTTAGTGTATTATCGAATTCATGTGTATGTCATTATGAAGTATATTTGCCTTTGCGTAAGATGATGAAAACCTGCTTTTGATGCTACAGTGTAATCATGGCTTGCTTAGATTCTTGTAAAATGGCATAGCAGACTAGAGACTCATAGTTGGGCCTTAATTGTGCTTTAACATTGCTCTTATGAATAATGTTATCCATAATTTCGTAAGCCTCACAGTCTTCAAGAAGCATTGGTGATTCTGAACTCCATGTTTGGTTTGTTTTTAATTTCGGGTGAAGCGCAGGGATTACCTTGAGTCATTACATTATGGAAGGCGATGAATCGACACCTATTAAAGTTCCAATTGAATAGGAGTATTTGGCACCTTCGATTAAGTCATATGCGAGCAACTGGGTACCAGACCTAATGACCATATTATAGCATGGTAAGCATCCAGGTACCAAGTTTCATGACCTGAACCTGGGGCCGAGCCATAATACGACAAATGTGACACCTGAAAGCGTCCCATCCAAGCCTCTTGTTCACATCATAAGCGTACATGAAGTAAAGTGAGAAAGTAGAATGTTTGAATATCAAGTCATAGTCTCCCTTAGGGGAATTACAACATTATACTCCAATACATGCCTTTACATCAAAGGATCTTCGCGAGGAATTAGACACGCTACTAGCTTACCCTCAAGATAGAATAACAATAAAATCATAAAGTCTTAACATAGGGAAAACATCATATGAAAGGGCATGTTCCCAAAGCATGGGAATTCACCAATAAAAGTTCAAAAGCTCAGTCCAAAAGATAGCCATGAAATAGAGAAGTAATGTCATCCTCCGTACCTATAGGGTTAAATCATGTAGGCAAAGAAGTATGCATTAGTACGTGAACGTACTCAGTATGTTAGTTTGCATGCATCAAGGAACATCATAACAAAATATCAATATGTATAATAATAATCAATATAAGAAGGACTCAATATGCATGAAAAATGCATGATTAGAACTTGTGATGACCAAAGCCTAGGGCCTAGTGGTGACACGACGAATGGTAATCTCGAAGGACACCCAGAAAAGCCTTTTAGCATATCTTTTTCATATCCTTGGTTGCAGAAGCATAATAAAACAACAAGTACGTAACAAATAATTCTAAGGAAAGTGGGACTTTGGACTCAAGCTATGGGGATGTTATAGGGAAGAGGATTTGCATGAATCACATAGCAAATAAAGTCTACGGGGAGGGTAAGTATGACTTACGCTATGGGGATGTTATAGGGACTTGGGACTTCCATAACATCCTCAACATACTACAACCATAGGAGGGGATAAAGGGAATAAGGGAGTTCATCCATAATTACATAAACATAATAAGAGTTGAGCTCAATACATAATTATCCATATCCAAGAACACCTCTAGTATGAATGGAACGGGGACCAAGACATCTCCCAGGCGCACCCTGAAAAGATAAATATCCACAATAGACAAGTCTTAACAAAAGTGTGAAAGTAAAGTGGATATTGTCCCTGGAGTATAGGACTCACCAATAGTAGTCTTCCAAAGACCCAGCTAGCCACGTAGAGGAGGAGGATGGATAGGAGCTCCGGTCCCTACGTAGTTAGATCATGTTGGAAAAGTGTATGCGTTAGTACTTGGAATGTACTGCTTATGCAGGGTGCAATACAACAAGGGAGCATAATCCACAATTAAACAATATTCATATTCAAAGTAAATGGATATAAGCTCAATATGACATGAATGATCAATGTTTTGGACAAAACGTGCATGAAGAATAGTTAATTCATGTGACATATCATACATAGGTGGGAAGGGACCATAACCGACAAATAAGACAAAGTGAGCTACTACTTGGAATAATGGTGTTCACTCCACACCAAAAAAGGAGTGGTATACTTTGCCAAGGTAAACCATCCACTCACCTTCTGATATAACCTTTTCAGAGAGTGTTTCCAAGTATCGCTACCTTGCAGTATGCCTTTTTTGTAGTGTGTCACAAGATATCCTTACCTTACAACACAACCGTTTTTGTAGGTGACACAAGATATGTTTAACTTATGGCATGGCCTTTTTGGTAGGCATTAAGATATGTCCTTACCTTACAATGCGATCTTTTTAGTATAAATTACAATGTAATCTACCTTACGGTATGACCTTTGGTAAACATCAGACAATACCCTATGGTGGCACATAGTTATGGGACAATGACTACCAACCAAGGTCCGCTCGGTGCTAGGTCGACAATCCCACGGAATACTTCATTCATATACCTATTCATAGGTTACATAATTTCATAACTCATGGTAACATCATAAGAGTAGCTCATCAAACCATCACATCAAAATATCACGAAAGGGCTTCATATCATTCATACATTTGTAACATTCTCATGAGCTCATAGCATGCATAATACCCCTTTAACATTTACAATATTCATAATTCACATGTCTTGATCTAAGGCCTTTATCAATTTAAGAGACTTGTCACATAACTTTCGTCAAATCATTGTGGGTATGTGTGAATATTCTTAAAATCATGAAATTAAAGAGTATAAGGCAAGAGAGGAGTAATATCAATCTATTTGGAAATTCTTCAATTCATCAAACCAACATTGTAGTAGAAACCCCAATTTGGGTGTCATGAAATCCATCTTAAAAGCTTAACATCTTTCATAGGACACATCATGCATAGCTTCAATATATATGAATCAACTCATGGAATAAGCCTTCAATAGATACTCATGCTTAATCAATCAATACTTGACGAATCCAAACTCAAATCATGTTTATAATGCATAATAATGTTTACCCATAAAGTATTCAACCTTAAAAATCATGAAATTTTTTAATGGAGAAGGATTGACTTCATGGCTGGAAGAATCCCCATGAATCAAACCCACATACCTTTAACTTGAGACTTTCTTGAAGTAAAACTTGTGAAAGTCTTAAGTCTTCACTTGGCTTTCTTAGAGTCAAAAGTAGTTCTTGAAATCTTGATATTGAAATGGAGGATTTAGAGAAGATTTTAAGGGGTTTACTTAGGGCTGAAAAATGGCTAAGGAATAAGGGTCTCTCGTCTATATAGGCATTGGATTATTACCTAATTGCCCTTAAGTGAAAATAGGAAATTAAGGAACTTTTTGAACTAGTGAGTGATAAGTCAGCAATGCGGACTTGTTACGGAGTAGTACATTTTCACGCAAAATTCAATTTTCCCTGTTTTGGCCCAGGAATGGGTTTAGCCAATTTTTTCACTAGTGGGAGACAAGTCCATGATGCGAGCTGGTCGCTTACTTTTCTAGTTAAGCACTGAATCACCCAAAAAATTATTTTTCGCCTACGAGACATCGAAAAAATCGAAGAATACCCCTTTCCTACACAATTTTGCATGCTAAAATTGAATATGAAGTCGGATTTGCGAAGTCATGCCTGAATATTAAGATATCCAAGAAATACACTGTAGGGCATTTTTTCCGAGGCACGTGAGAGGTGTTACATTATCTCCTCCTTGGGAACATTCGTCCCCGTATGTAAAGGAAATATACGTAAGAGGAGTGATTAGAAAACTTTCATCCCAACATGAATGCAATCCATGCACTTAAATATTATTCTCAAAATTTTCAAACATATACATAAAAAACTCACCTAAACTTGTTACCATGAACATGTATGCAGGCAAAAATGTCATAAGGGCTGAAGCGTAGGACTTGACATCATAGATAGGATTTAATTTGTTACCTTAGGCTTGAATAGAGTGAATGAGGTTTGGATATCACTTTTTCATTTCCGCTTCGGCTTCCCAAGTGGCTCTTTCAACTTATTGATTGCTCCAAAGGACTTTGATGGATGCCATATCTCTGTTTGTCAACCTCATCACTTGCTTGTCTAATATTTCCACCTGGACCTCCTCTTAGGTCAAACTATCTTCTACAATACCCACAACTTCCAAAGGCACTATAGAACTTGGGTTACTAACACACTTTCTCAACATAGATACATGGATGACCGGATGAACTATACACATCTCCGTAGTCAACTCCAATTCATAGGAAACCTTACCAATTCTCCACCAAATTCTATAAGGCCCTACACACATTGGGCTCAACTTTCTCTTCTTGCCAAACTACACCACGCCCTTTATGGGTGTGACCTTCGAATATACCCAATCATCAACATTAAACTCAAGATCTCTCCTCCTCAGATCGGAGTAGGAATTTTGTCTACTTTGAGACGTCATCAATCTCTCCCTTATCAATCTCACATTTTTCAAAGCCTCCATGACAAAATCCAGGCATAATAAGGCATTTTACCCCATATCAAACCACCCAATCAGGGATTTACATAGCCTACCATATAGAGCTTCAAAGGGAGCCATTCCAATGCTAGAGTGATAGCTATTGGTGTAAGAAAGTTCAATGAGTGGAAGATGTTCATCCCATCTACACTTGAACTCCAAAACACAAGCACTAAGCATATCCTCAAGAGTTTGAATTATCCTTTCGGCTTGACCATCTGTTTGAGGATAAAAGGCTATGCTAAGCCCGACTTTGGTACCAAGACCCTTCAGGAAGGATCTCCAAAAGTGAGAAGTGAATTAAGCACCATGATCTGAAATAATAGACAATGGCACCCCATGGATCCTAACCAACTCATTTATATATAGCTTGGCATAATCTTCAGCATCATAAGTTGTTTTAACCAGTAGGAAGTGAGTCGATTTTGTCATTCTATCAACAATAACCCAAATAGAATAAAAGTGCTTTCTAGTCTTTGGAAAACCAATAAAAAAACCATGTTGATCTCTTCCTACTTCCAAGTAGGAATTTCTATGTCTTGGGATAAGCTACTCGACCTTTGATGTTCGGCTTTGACTTGTTAGCAATTGTGGCAATCGCCTGCAAACTTTGCAATATCTCTCTTCATACCACCTTACTAATACATTTCCCTCAAGTCTCTATACATTTTAGTAGATGCAGGGTGAATAAAGTAGGATGAATTATGTGCCTCTTTCAAAATCAAATCCCTCAACCCATCAATATTAGGCACACACAACCTACCTTGGTATCTAAGAACACCATCTCCCTCTTGGGAGAAAACCTCAATTTTACCATCCTTCAAGGAAACTTTCAATTCTAGCAAGGCAGGGTCAAGGTCTTGTTTCGATTTGACCTCTTCAATCAAAGAACATTTGGAACCATCAATAACCACCACACCTTCATTTTCAACTTCATGCAACCTAACTCACAACCTACCTAACCAGTGAACTTCTAGCCAATTCCTTATTCCCATCATCAATATAAGCTACATTCTATGAAGATCAATATGAGCTCATTTGGTGTTATCCAAAGTAAAGATCAATCTTAGAAAAATGACTAGCCCCTTGTAGTTGATCAAATAGGTTATCTATCCTTGGCAATGGATACTTGTTCTTTATAGTGACCTTATTGAGTTGCTGGTAGTTGATGCACATTCTAAGTCAGCCTCCTTCTTTCTTATAAAAATCATCAGTGCACCCCAAGGTGACTTACTAGGCCTTATAAAACCCTTCTCTAATAAATATATTAATTGGTCCTTCATCTCCTTTAACTCTACCGGGCCTTAAGGTAAGGGGGAATGAAAATGGGTTGTGTATCGGGTAGGAGGTCTATACCAGAATCTATTTCCATTTTAGGAGGAACCCAAGAAGCTTATAGGGAAAGAGATCAAGGAACGCATTGACCACCAAAACTGACTCAATAGAAGGGACTTTAGACTCAACATCCCTAACCCTTACAAGAATGTAAATGAAACCCTTAGAAATCTATTTTCGAGGCTTAAGACAAGAAATAAACCTACCCTTAACCACCGGATTATGACCTTCCCAATCAAAGATGGGCTCATTAGGAATTTGGAACTTAACATTACGAGTTCTACAATCAATGGAAGCATGATATGCATGTAACCGATCCATCCTAAGAATAATGTTAAAATCTAGCATGCCGAGTTAAAAAAAATCACAAGGCAAGACTTTATGCAATATAGACACGGGACAACCCCTATAGACTCTTCTAGCAATAATGGATTCACCAATATGAGTAGACACCTCAAAGGGCTCACACAAAAATTCGGGACACACATGAACCTTATTAGCAACAAAAGGAGTAATAAAAAATAGTGGCTCCCGAATCCAATAAAGCATACACATCATAATAAAAAACCTTTAACAACATCAGGAATCTCATCAACTCCTTGTCTCCCTTTGAAGAGTATAAAACCAATTATGACGTGGAGCACCTACTTGTTGGCCTCCTTGTGCCTTTTGATCAATATGAGCACCTTGCCCTTGAGAACGACCATCTTTCCCCTTGTTTTGAGTATATGGATAATTAAAAATTTTGTGGCCCATCTTGCCACACCTAAAGCATGCATCTGTGTTCCTCCAACATGTGCTACCATGATTTATCCCACATTTTGGTCACCTAGGATGAGTGACTCTGCCATTTCCATCTTGAGCCTTAGGGTTAGGCACCTTATCTTTTGCAAATTTTTTGTTTTGAGCATTAGTGGATCCTTGGTCTTGGAATATGTGACCTTGTCATAATGGACACCCTTAGCACCTCGAAAACCACCATCATATTGAACCCTCTTAGTCTCCCTACTCCTTCTCTTCCTATGTTTCTCCCCTTCAAGTTGCTCAGCATAAGTCATGACCCGAGACAAGTCCATATCACCCACAAGTAAAATGGTGTGGCACTCTTCATTCACTAAGAGGGATAGCCCCGACACAAACTGGTTCACCCTTTCCCTAAAGTCGGCAACCACATGAGGATCATATTTTGAGAACTTGTTTAACCTAAGGGAATACTCCCTCCCACTCGTGGAGCCTTGTTTAAGATTCATGAACTCCATCATCTTTGCCTCTATCAATTCAATAGGGAAGAAACGATTGAGGAAAATGACCTGAAATTCCTCTCATGGGATGGGATCATTTTTCTCGCTCTCTAGTTTCATTAAGTAAACCAAATTTGTGCAAGGCCCTTTGGTTGATAGGACGCAAGTTCCGCCTTATCTTTCGAATTCACCCCCATAATAGCAAGTACTTTATATATCTCATCAATGAATTCTCGGGAGTCCTCTTCTATTTTGGAGTCATAAAACTCTGGAGGTTCATACTTGGAGCTTGGGCTCATTGGTTCAATTGGATGGTCATGACTTGTGCCAACATGGAAATGACATTCCGGTATTCGGCATGCGTGACCCCTTCTTCTTGGGGAGCTTGATGAGCCAGAGGCGCCAAACCCTCCTCGTGCGTGGGAGCTCTTCATGCCATTCTCATTGGTGGCATGTTCTGAAAGAGCAAATGACCACCCATTAGGAAAAAGAAACCTTGATTTAAATCTAAAGCACGACATAGATCATGAATAAGTAAACCATTTCCTAAGACGCCTCATAGCCTCCTATTCATAGTTGTGGCACACTTCACAACCATGAACAAGACTCTACTTGACGCGTTGTGTTGGATTTCATAGCACTAGGTTTATTAATGGTCCTCGGAAATCCTATCCTATAAATAGCACTAGGTGTGGGCTGTGCATACTTTTCGCCTCCCATTTTGGAAAGGAATTTCACAATTTTATCATTTCATATCAATGTTGTAAACGCACCTTACAGGCCTCCCATTTCGATGTAGGTTACCATATATATATACCTATGCTGACAAATAGTTCAAGGAAAGAAAGAGGACACTTGGGGATATCCCTAATTGCCCCCCGCCCCTCCCTCCCCAATCATCGGCGCTAATTCATCATCCCACAAGAATACATATACGTCTACATGATTTCAAAGTAGATGCAAGTCATTTCAAAACCTTTCAATGCATACTTGGGCTTAAAGACAAACAACAACAACAACAACAACAACATACCCAGTGAAATCCCACAAGTGGGGTCTGGGGAGGGTAAGATGTACGCAGACCTTACCACTACCACATAGGTAGAGAGGCTAAAAGACAAACAACATTCTTAATAATTCATACTTTGGCTCAAATCCTAAATCATGATTCATAGGATACTTTTCATGCATAGGAATAGCCCATTCATAATATCCGACTGAGGTATAAACACCCAATATGCTCAAAGAGCTAATATCATAGACATTTATGTATCATATTCTTGTCAAAACCAATATCATATCAAAATCATATATAAACATAATTGGGCTTAACCCACTTCATAATTTTTCATAAAATTAAATACTCATGAATGCATATACTATGAAAGAGATGAGAATAGCATGGGTAATAGAGATTCAAACTTAAATCAACAATACATTATGAAATTCAAGTAAAGACAAGTAAAATTCACATTTAAATCATAATATAGATCACCCATGCACAATTCAAGCTTTAAAGAGGACATGCATATTCATAACTTCATATTATCAACACAATTCATCATATTAGGGATTAAATCAACTTAAAATCTTCAAATAAGCATAGCAAATACTTCAATTGAATTTAATAAACAATAATACTGAAAACCTAAATTTAAAGTAGCTAAAATTTCATGAAATTGAGTGTAAAAGAGTTTAGGTCTTATTAGTTGAAAGGGACTACGAATCAATCTCATATACCTTAGCTAATGAAGAAGTTTCAAGAAGAGATTTGAAGAAGAATGAGCCTTCCCTTAATTCCCAAGCTTAGATTCACAAGAGTCCTTTGAGAAAGTATTTTTAAGAGTGACTTGAGAGAATTCTATATGTGAGTAATGAATTAGAATGAAAGAATAAAGTAAAGGTTATTTGAAAGTCCTTAGGTAGCATAGAAGGTCACAAAAGACCCTAAGGACAAACCATAATTACGAAAATGCCATAAGGGAAATGAGTAGAAAAACTGGAATTTTCATCTCATGGAGGACCATTCGGTCCATGATAGGTTATACAGACCGTATACATGTCCATGATCCGACACTTAGAAAATTTTCACTTGATGAATGTCCGAAACGATAATCCCATACTTAGAATTGTTTTCAATGAGGGTATCCAACGGAGGGTGGTACGGACCGTACCAAGCCACATGGTTCGTGAGCCTCATTCGTCCCACATCACATAGAAAAATTTTCCATGACGATGTTCCGAGACGGTGATACAATACATAGAATTTGTTTTAACCAAGAACTCAAACAAGAGGCCAAATGGACTGTACCACCTTGTACGAACTATATTGTCATGCCCCAAAAAGAGAGGAGGCGCGACTGGCACTCAATACCATTATTGGTTGGGTAAGCCACTAAATATGCTAGTTAACTTGACTAGGGACCTGAAATTGGGCAGCATAACGTCTAAAAAACTATGCCGGGACCATTTAAGTCATGACCTAGTCAACAACAAATCATGTACATCAAGATAGGAAAACCAAGTCACAGCTGAAGTGGGCTTCTAGTGGAGGGGTCGATCAGAGTCCCTACTTGAATCTGTACACACGAGATAAAATGTAACGTCCCCAGGCAACGGGACGTCCGTATGAATAAACGTGTACTGGTATATAAGGCAGAATGTAAAACCATAGATAACAATAGTAAAAAGGGTAATAGAAATACCACTTGTAACCAACACTCAAGTAACCTAAATAGCTAATAATTAACCTCCTAGTGATCAAATATGCATGGTATGCTCGAGTATCCCATGTTGTGAATACACACACACACACACACACATATATATAGATGCAAATGCATGAGATACCCAACCAAATG
Organism: Solanum rostratum; assembly: GCA_029948455.1. Classification (NCBI taxonomy): domain Eukaryota; kingdom Viridiplantae; phylum Streptophyta; class Magnoliopsida; order Solanales; family Solanaceae; genus Solanum; species Solanum rostratum. The sequence continues at coordinate 28,578,954 of CM057054.1, forward strand.
CTAGCAATGGTGGTCCTTCCCGGTAGCTAACAAACATCATATTTGCCAACCTGTGGCCATCTGTACCATATGCATATATATAATCATTTGGGCAAATAGGCTCCATGCCTCCGATTATAGCTCGAAGACCATGCATAACGTGCAATCTATGGTATGAATGTTGAATTCACATGTTAGGCCATAACATCAATTTAGCCAATCTTGGCTCATGTTACACTTAATTCTCATAGCATTATAATCAATGTCATAGCATATACACATGACTCATGGAATCTTACTTATCTTTCAAATAAGTCATAGCTTAACTCAACATTTAGAATGAGGCTTTAACTCTGAATATATTCATAAAGGTGATTTACATAATTATTATACTTGGTCCCACGTTATTTAGTAAAAAAAAGTATTTAAACAGAATCAAGTGCCTTAGTAGTTTAAAATAGGAGCATTACACTAGGGATTATTGGAAATCATTTGCGTTACTTGTTAAGTGTTTTAATTATTTTTTTGTATGGAAGAAGGACTTATTATGAATACTACATCTTCGTAATCTACATTTAATTTAATGAAACTACACCAGGAAGAGAAACACCTCGAATATATGGATAGGTAGCTAGGAAAACTGACAAAATGATACATAGATATTGAATCTCCAGTTTAAGCAAACGAATGAAATTTCAACCTAATACCATCATGAAAATAACTCAACTGCAATCCCAATGCTTTTCATAGAAGGTCTTTCTAGCAAATGAATTGTAAGATATGGTATTTGAAGTTTTGGGAAACTTCATGGATTTCATACTAAAAGAAGGGACGAAGCTTAGCCTTAACATACCTCTCCAACGAACGTCCAATTGCCAAAGGTTTCTTCACAAAAATTGTTCCTTACATCCTAAGCTTCACAACCACTATATATACACAATTTATAACCACCTATAAACACCCCATAGTTAAGTATTAATGGCTAGATTTTCCAAATAGCCTTAAGGCGATGAAACATCTGTAAAATTTCATAAAAATGATAGTAAAAGAGCCCGAAGATTATTACCTAAACACAACAACTGTAATTCTATAATTAACAGCAAGAACTCCCTTCTTTGACAGCCCAAAAATAGCCCCAAACACAACTAACAGGAGGGGAAGACAATTGCAAAACATAAGGCACACATTTCTAGGCATGGGAACGAATTTTAATGATCGAAACGCGAAAAACTTACCCAAATCACCTTGGTGCCTTGACAAAACTTTAACTTCAGTTTGTATGTTGTTTGGGATGCAGTAGAACTGATTTGAGCTTTAAAAATCTCAAATTAGCCGACATCTAGGTGGGTTGACCCGACCCAACCCATGATTCAATTTCCTGCTCAGGCAGTCACAGTAAAATTGTCATAACTTTTTATTTTGAGGTCGGTTTGATGCGTGGTTTTGTGAGTTGCAAACTAGACTCATAGATATTCAATTTGATAGGTTATAGGACTTCTAAATCTGTATATTTTAGGAGATACGGCCTGATATATTTGACCCAAATTTAAGAATGATTCCTTAAAGAAACTTACGGTAGCTTTAGCCAACCTTTATCTTGCAACTTTCTTGATTCCAAAACTTAATGTATGACGTTTTTGCAATTAAATAACCTTTTAAAAATCCATTATTAGCAAATTATACACTTTTAGTTCCATCCGGAATGTGAAACCTAATTTAAACCTTCCGAAAAGCGTGAGGTGCCATTCTACCATTTCTTTAATCCCGAATGTGTATTTAGGGTATTCTTTTGGCTTAAAACATTAGGTCCTTGACATTACTACTTATTAACAGCCTTACTATCCTTAGGTTCTACACAAAATCATATATGTCTTGTATGACACGCCACCCTATGTGTATATATATAGAAGATGGAAAACATGGGGTCTCACATTCTCCTTCCCTTAAGAATATTCGTCTGCGAATGTATCTAGACAACATCTTGGTTACACTACTATGTCTTATAATGTGATTTTTAAGGATATACCTCTTATCTCTCCAATCCATAAATCAACTTCGAAAAAGATTCTGATTACTAAGCTTTGTATAGATTATCCCATGATGACCCATATAAACTATATTCCCAACTCATTTAAAATTTAATTTACTATAGAAAGATGACTGTCAACTTTTAAAATATGACTCATCTTAATTTGTAAATAGCTGAGGGTGCTTCTTTATCATTTCCTCTTCCACTTCCCAAGTTATTTCTTCAATATTGTTGTTCCGCCACAATACTTTCAGGGAGGCCACTTCTTTATTTCGAAGCTTTCTCACTTGTCGATCTAAAATAGCCACTGGCACCTCATCATATGACAAGTCTTCAGCAATGTGGATATCCTCAATGTGAGTAATACACGAAGGATATCCAATGCACTTCCATAACATCAATACATGAAACACCGAATGGACTGCCCCCAATTCTGAAGGCAAATCAAGAACGTATGCGACCTTGCCAATCATTAGAATATCCTTATACGGTCCAACATATGTAGGATTGAGATTTTTTGTCTTCCTATACCGCAAGATTAGGTGATGCTCTCAAGAAGACCCAATCTTCTACATCAAACTCGAAGTCTCATTGTCAAACATCTGTATAAGACTTTTTCCTACTCTGGGCTATTTGAAATCTATCTATAATAAGTCTCACTTTGTCCATCGCTTGCTGAACTAGGTTAAGGCAGCAACTTTGCCTCCCCAACCCCAAACCAACCGATCGACGACCTATATCTTTGTCCGTATAGTGCTTCTTAAGGCGCCATTTGAATACTAGCTTGGAAGCTGGTGTTATAAGAAAACTTAAAAAGAGGTAGAAGATCATCCAAGTATCCTTCAAAGTCCAGCATACAAGCACGCAACATATCCTTAACGGTCTGGATGGTATGCTCTGCCTGCTTATCAGTTTGTGGATGAAAAACAGTGTTGAGATTTGCCTAAGTGCCCAGACCCTTCTGAAAAGACTTCAATAAATGTGTGGTAAATTAAGCCCTTGATTAGAGATAATAGAAAATGGAACTCCATGAAGGTAAACACTATCTTAAATGTAAAGTTTAGCATAATCTTCCGCTGAATATGTCATTCTTATTGGAAAGAAATGAGTAGACTATTTCGACCTATCAATGATTACCCAAATAGAATCATACCTGCATGGAGTGCAAGGTAAACCAGTAACGAAGTCCATATTTATCATGTCCCATTTCCATAGAGGAAGCTCAATATACTGAGTTAGGCCTCCAAGTCTTTGATGTTCTACTTTAACTTGCTGGCATTTGGGAAATTGGGTTACCATCTCAACAATATCCTTTTTCATGCCATTCCACCAATAGATTTGTCAAAGCTCTCGACACATTTTTGTCGCTCCAAGGTGGGCTGAATATCTGGAATAATTAACCTCAGGAAGAATCTTAACACAAAGTCCTCTGATATTTGGCATACATAAGCGACCTTAGTACGTAAGGAATCCATCTCCAATTAGCTCAAATAAAGGATGCAGCAGTTATGAAATGCTCTCCCTCAGTGTTCTATGATCAGGATCTTCGCGCTGTTGCTTTTTTACTTCAGTAACAATGGAAAGTTCTGCTGTATTTTGAAATCACACCTGCAAACTAGCCAGCTAACATAGGTCTTTTGTCATTTCAACCTTATCAGCAGCTCAATTGGTGAAAGGCGATTCTCCTTGAGAGAATATAAAGGGCCAGAGGTTCTGGGTTCGAATCCCACGAAGCGCTGCAGCGCGAAGGATGGATTGAACTGGTTGTACACATGGCTTAGACTTTCCATGGACTTTCGGTTAAGTGTATCAACAACAACATTAGCTTTACCGGGATGGTATAAAATGTCAACATCATAATCTTTTAGTAATTGTAGACACCTCTTTTGTCATAGGTTCAGCTCCATCTGCTTGTAAATATTGGAGGCTCTGGTGGTAGGTAAAAATATCAATATGAACTCCGTATAGATAATGCCACCAAATCTTTAGGAAAAAACAATTGGGTGAGCTTAAGATCATGGGTAGGATAGTTTTGTTCATGTTTTCGTAACTTTGTGGGAGCACATGCAATAACCCTACCATGCTATATAAGACCACAACCTAGGCCGATTCTCGAGGCATCACAATAACAATGTAGCCTTTGGTTCCATCTGGAAGAGCCAAAATAGGTGTGGTGGTAAGCCTTTTCTTTAGCTCTTGAAAAATTAGTTCACATGATTCAGTCCATTAAAACATAGCTGCTTTATGCATCAATCTCGTTAGTGGCGCAGAGATAGAGGAGAATATCTTAACAAACCTCCCATAATATCTTGCCAAGCGTAAAATGCTATGGACCGCGGTTGGATTCAATGGGCTTGGCAAGGCCATTATTGCTTCAATCTTCTTGCCATCGACCTTGATACCATCTCCTGTAATAACATGGTCAAGAAAAGCTACAAAAGTTAACTAAAACTCATATTTAGAGGATTCAGCATATAAGGTTTTATCCTGGAGAGTCTGTAATATAGCTTGCAAGTGATCTGCATGTTCAACTTCTAACTGTGATATATCAAGATGTCGTCAATAAACATGATCAGAAATTCATGCAAGAATAGTTTAAATACTTGATTCATTAGATCCATAAAATCTGTTGGGGCATTTGTAAGACTAAGAGACATGACAAGGAACTCAAAATGTCCATACTTCATCTTAAATGTTATCTTTGGAATATCAACATCTGTGACTCACAATTGGTGGTATCTAGATCATAAGTCGACCTTTGAAAAACATTGGGCGCCCCGTAAGGAGCCATATTTCTTTTGAACAAGAGCACTGGAGCACCCCATGTAGATGTACTTGGCCTAAAACCTTTATCAAGTAAGTTAGTCATTCGTTCTTCAAATTTCCTTAGCTCTGCAGGAGCCATTTTATAGGGAGGAATGGATATAGGTTGCATATCAAGAATAAAATCTATAGGAAAATTGATATCCCTTTCGGGGGACCCCTGGATGCTTATCGGGGAATATTATCCTGAATTCATTTATAGTAGGGACTGACTAAAGGGCCAGTTGCTAATAAAATGTCCTGTCTTCCCGTAATGGTAACATGCACTTGAACCCTTTCTAGACTGCCTAGTATGAAACATACCATGGGGGAGTAGGTTGTCTGGTTTGTGCATAATGCTCCTATTGATGGCTATCAGGCTGGTCATAATTCTACCTTGGTCTTGACTGAATATAATAATCAAATCTCTGGCCCTGCAGTTGTGGTGGGGAAACTACCTACTAAAGGAAGTGGGTATCGATGAAATGGGGACCTAAAATCACCCTGTGGCTCTCTATAAGACCTCATAGTACGAGCCCTCTTATTCTTATCCTTATCTCTATGGGTATCCCGAATCTAATGAGAAGGCTCCTTTGTAGTCTGAGCAAAAGCCTGTATATAGGAGATATTTACACCATCCTGTAAAGAGGCTATCCTGTTGTCTCTGATCAAATAATCCCCCAAACCATCCACGTAACGATGAACTCTAGCACTCATAGATGTACAATATCTGGTGCATATCTAGCCAAAGAAGTAAACCTAAGGCTGTACTCCCTCATGCTCATGTCCCTCCCGTCTCAAACTGATAAACTGGTAAAGACAAGCCTCCTAAACCTCCCGAGGTAAGTAATGGGCTAAAAATGCTTTAGAGAAGTCCTCCCACTCTGCTGGTGGAGCATCAGGCCCTCCAGATCTCTCCCACGCCTTGTACCACAAGATGGTGACATCACGTAGTCGAAAAGAAGCCAACTCCACTGCCTTGGTGCTAGAGGCATGCATCACCCTCAATACTCTATATATATGGTCAATAAAGTCCTGTGGATCCTCAATGGGACTTGACCTTGTAAATACTAAAGAAGCCAAGTGAAGAAACTCTCGTACCTTTGAACTTTCTATTTGATCCCTTCTGGCGTTTGCTCTCGACTTTCGTTGTCTTTCACGAATAGAAACCATCCTAGTTAGTAGCTGAACAACCTCTCACATACTCTTCTCCCCAGTCTCTGGCAGGGTTGGGGGCAGTGGAACTCCTTGGCCCTCAACAGGTGCTGGTGAATCTGGTACTATGGATACTAGAGGCTCTTTACATGCCTCATGGGGAATGTATCTGCTTAACCCGACAAAGAAAAATTAGTACCTTCTCTTGGATCCATATCTATCTCATGTTGTGTCATCTCCTGAATATAGACAGCCTGACAAGTAAAACAAACCACAAATCATGATTAAGATTTCATATGTTCCTATGACTTTGCTCTATAGCACGATCTATTAAGTGAAAGAAAGGTAACCATCCCTAAACTCCTCGCAACCTCCTGATTATAAGTGTGGAGCACAACACACCTATAAGCAAGACTCTACCCGACACAACATTGTTGATTCCCTGGGACACAACTGGCTCTGATACCATGTTTGTAAGGACCCGAATTTTTCGAGCGACTTTATTGGAACTCTTGGTCTTTTCCCGAGAAAAGCTGCTAGGCATCGCTTCACGAAAAGGCCCACACGGGCCGTGTGAAGCGACACTACCCGTGTGGCCTCCCGTGGAGCGATGCCTTATAGTTTTGCTTAGGATGGTACCAAGATGTCTTGTAAAGTCACTCGAAAAATCTGGCCATGGACCGTGTGGCCTCCCGTAGAGGGACACTTGGTCCTATTAATGATAGGGAAAATGAGACGGGGGAAACTTCAGACCAAGTTTGGGCACACGACCACTCACACGGTCCATGTGATGTTCAACGGGCCGTGTGGCCCTCTGTGTAACTCACTATATAAAATTTTTCTAAGTATGGAAGTACCGTCTCATATCTTTATCGTGCAAAAATTATTTCAAGTACTATCACACGATCTATGTCATGACTCGTGTAGCGTCACACGGGCCGTGTAGTTGACTGTGTGGTACCCCTTAGCCTCGAATTAATTCCCAGCGTTGGCTCTGCGAAATCATCTAAGTGATGGTTTACAGTCGCATTTCATGGCTCGTGTGATGTCTCACTGATTGTGTAGACAATCATATAGACCTGTTGCTTCCAATTTGCCTATTTCATTAATAGCATTTATGTAAATTTGGTTTATTCTTATTATGAATTATGACCTTTTATCTATCCTAAACCCCTAAATCAACTGATATCCCTCCCCTCTTAATTCATTCTCCTAAAACCTTCTACCCTCATAAGATCACCTCCCAAATAGTCTCTACTCTCCCCTCTTAAAGTTCAAGGCTAGGGCTTAATTGAAGTTCAATTCAAGCTAAATCCTTCCCCAAATTCAGCTTATCAATCAAGGTATATGGGATTGATTCTTGGTCCCTTTCAACCAAGAAGGCCCAAAAATCTTTTCAATTGATTTCATGAGTTTTAGTTACATTAAATGTGAGTTTTCATTATTTGATCTTATTAAATCCAACTGTTATGTGGGATATACTTTACCTATGAATTCAATCTACTTTGATCACTATTATGATGATTTACATTGAGATATGAAGTTATGAACATACATGTCCCCTTTTTAAAGATGATTTATGCATGGGCGATTTATATTATGATTTAGATGTTGATTTAAATTATGGATTTATTCAATTTTATATTATGATGATGATTTTTAACTTGAACCTACGTTACCCATGCTATCCGCACATCATGCATTGCATTTGCATTCATGGAAATTTGTTTATATGGAAACTATGAAGTGGGTTAAGCCCAATTATGTTTTATGAAACGATTATGATATGATTTTGATAAAATATTGGTTATGACAAGAATATAATCACAAATATGCCTTATGATTATGGCTCTTGGAGCATCTGGGGTGCTGGCATCATTTTGTATATGTGAATGAGCTATTCCTCGTATTAGTATCATGATTATGACTTATGATTTGGCATTTGATCTTAAGTGTACATTGAATGGTTAAGAAATGAATTATGGTTTGAAATGAATATTGTATCTCTTGTAAGCACATATATGTATAAGTATTCTCGTGGATGTCAACTTAGCACCGATGGATTGGAGGTGTTAAGGCTATCCCTAAGGCCCCTCTCCCTTTCCTCGAACTATGTGCCTAGCATAGGTTGTAAGAATCCTATCCCAAATAGGACGGGATCCCGTAAGGAAGGTGGCTTCATTCAAATGGGATGGGTTCGTGTAAGTTGAAGTGTTATGTGATATGATATGCTATATGAGAAATCCTTACCGAAATGTAATGAGTTCCTGTAAGGCGGTTGCTTCATACGAAATAGGATGGGTTCCCGTAAGTTAAAATATGTTTTACCTTTGGCAAATAGACCACCTCTGTACCGGTGAGGGGTTTTCATCGAGATTCCAAGTAATAGTTTTCTTGGTCTTACGCATGTCGCTTGACATCACATCCCCACTATATATGAGCATTTTTGCATTTCATACATTATAAATTTCATGGCATCTTGTATATATTTCCATTGGATATATGATTCTTTCTATGTTATGTGCCCTTGTGATCTAACATTAAAATGTAGGTGTGGTAAGTCATATTCATTGCATACCCGCATACTTAGTACATTCAAATGTACTAACATATTTTCTATGCCTATATGATTTTACCATGTAGGGGCCGAGCACTTCGAGTATCAACCATTTGACGAGTAGTCTAATCTAGAAGAGTACTTGTGGTGAGTCCCATTTTCTGAGGACAAGCCATCTTCCTTTACCTTTACTATCTTCAAGGTCCTTTTTCATTTGAGGGTGAGTGCAGAACATGTCCTGACCCCCGTTTCATCTTGACTAGAGGCATTCGGTTGACAATATGCAGACTCTTTTAAAAGCCTTATGTTATGTGTGGTATCTGGCTTATGTATTTGTTGGATCAATTTATGGGTTAGATATATGCATATCTTGGTGTAGGAATGTGGAAAGTCCCTAGCCCCGTATTGCCCCATAGCATGAGTCCTATTCTTTCGCCCCTTAGAACTATGTGTTACTATTTGAATGCTCTTCCCGAACCGATGATGTGGATTTAGATACTTGAGGCTTCTTTGGGGGCTTTTGGGTTCCCATTCACTGTGTCACATCTAGGCCCTAGTCCTAGGTCATGACAAAAGATGGTATTAGAGCCATAAGTTTATAAATGGTCCTCGAAGTCCAACAAGCCGCTTCAAGTAGAGTCCTATATATGGGTGTGAAGTGCACCATGGCTATGAGTGAGAGGCTACGAAGGCGTTCTATGAATTGCCTTACTACTTCATGCCTTATGTCGTACTATGACTCATATATTTGATTCCCTTATCTTGACGGTGTCGTTGCTCCATTTTAGAAGATGCCTCGAGGAAGACCCCTTCCACCAAGGTTGGCTCCGGCTAATGAGGACTAGGCACCCCAAGTGCCTATGGATGAACCCATCTCAAATGGTGAATTCCATGCAACGTTTGCCATAGTTTCCCAGGTGGTGACCTCGCAGACCAAGTAGGCTAATCTCCCATGGGATCCTACACCAGCTTCTAGGGTAAGGGATTTCACCCAGATGAACCCTCCAGAGTTCTATCGGTCAAAGAATGATGAGGATGCCCAGGAGTTCATTGATGAGCTCACTAAGGTATTGAACGTTATAGATGTCACTTCTGAGGAGAAGGCAGAGTTGGCTGCCTATCAATTGAAAGATATGGCTTAGGTGTGGTACACTCAATGGTCTATGGAGAGGGTTTGCGGTGGTGCTGTCAATTGGGAAGAGTTCAAATTTGCTTTTTTGGATCGTTTCTTTCCACTTGAGCTCAAGGAGGCCAAGATGACTGAATTTATCAACCTCAAGCAGGGAGGTATGAGTGTGAGGGATTATGCCCTCAAATTCACAAAGCTCTCCAAGTATGCTCCATCACTTGTGGCTGACCCCCATACAAGGATGCACAAGTTTATTTCTGGTATCTCTGACGTTTTTGTGATATAGATATCTCTACACACACGGTGTATGTTGAACAGATTGTAAGGGAAAAACTCAGGGAGAGGAGGATGCACAACCCTAAGAGAGCCCATTTTGATGGTGGAGTTTCAGTCTCTCGGGGTGGCGATTTTGGTCTTTACCAGCTGGGCCAAGGTTCTAGTACTCGGGTTGCTAGTGTTCGGGTACCCCCTCCTGGGGCATTTGTACGTAGTGGGCAAGGACATCCTATGTGTGACAAGTATAGAAAACCCCACACGGGTGCTTGTTGGAGGGATCTGGTGCTTGCTTTGGGTGTGGAGACAAGAACTACAAGGTTGCTGATTGTCCTAGATATGCACATCGAGGTCAAGGTCAAGTGGCTCAAGGTGGCCAGGGTCAGCAAAGAGCTCCCCAAGGTGTTTCCCCAAGGAACAATTGGTTCTATGCACTCCACGCCCGCCAGGATGTCGAGGAAGCTCTAGATGTCGTGACTGGTATGTTAAAAGTCTTTGATTTTGATGCTTATGTTTTGCTTGATCCGGATGAAATGTCATTTATGACTCCTCTGTTGGTTGTTAAGTTTGGTTTGAGTCCCAAGATTTTGAGGGATCCCTTTTCAGTTTATACTCCCATTGGTGAATCTGTTATTGCACATAGAGTCTATCAAGGTTACCCTGCGTCTGTGTTGCACAATGTTTTTCTATGTGATCTCATGGAACTTGAGATGTTCGACTTTGACATGATTCTTAGGATGGATCGGTTGCATGCATCATATGCCTCTATAGATTGTAGAACCCGGAAGGTCAAGTTCCAACCTCCCGGTGAGTCCGTGCTTGAATGGAAAGGTAGTGACTCCTTTGTCAAAGGTCGGTTTATTTCCTACCTCAAGTCATGAAAGATGATTTCCAAAGGGTACATTTATCATATTGTGAGAGTCAAGGATGTGGAGTCCGAATTACCTACTCTCGAGTCGGTTCCTGTGGTGAATGTGTTTCCGGATGTGTTCCTCGAAGACCTGCTGAGCATTATTCCTAAAAGGGAGGTAGACCTCGACATAGATCTTCTTCCATATATTCAGCCTATCTCTATTCCTCCTTATCCTATAGCGCCGGTGGAGTTGAAAGAATTAAAAGAGAAGTTTTGCTGGAGAAGGGTTTCATTCGGCCCAGTATATCGTTGTGGGGTGCTCTAGTGTTGTTTGTAAGAAAGAAGGACGTATCTCTTCGGATGTGTATTGATTATAGGCAACTGAATAAGGTGACCGTTAAGAATAAATATCCGTTGCCAGGATTGATAACTTGTTTGACCATCTTTAAGGGGCTTCTCATTTCTCATAGATTGATCTTTGTTTCAGGTATCATCAGTTTAAGGTTGGGGAGTGTGACATTCCCAAAATAGCTTTTTGGACAAGGTATGGGCACTTTGAGTTTGTAGTGATGTCATTTGGCCTAACCAATGCTCCGGTCATGTTCATAGATCTAATGAATCCAATGTTTAAGCCATTCCTTGACAGTTTTGTGGTGGAATCCGTGTTCAAAGCGGGGCAGAATCTTCCGTGGTGAATGATGTAAAAGCTAAGCAAGATTTAGACCCGTCGTTACTTGAATTGAAGAAGTTGGTTGCCGAAAAGGAGATCAAGGTGTTCTCCCAAGAGGGAGATGGTGGGCTTCGGTACCAAGACCGGCTTTGTATTCCAGATGTGGATGATCTTAGAAGGGTGATCATGAGTGAGGCTCAAAATTCTCATTATTCTATTCACCCGGGGTCTATTAAAATGTATCGGGATTTGAAAAAAGTATATTGATGGCATGGTATGAAGAAGGACATTGCTTAATTCGTATCCGAATGTTCGAGTTGTCACAAAGTGAAGGTAGAGCACCAAAGGCTCGGTGGCTTAGCCCAGGACATTGAAATTCCCACATGGAAATGGGAAGATGTGAACATGGATTTTGTGGTTGGTTTGCCTCGGACCCAAAAACAATTCGATTCCATTTGGGTTGTTGTCGATTGAATGATAAAGTTGGCTCATTTTCTACCAGTTAAGACTACCTTCAGCACCGAGGATTACACAAAGTTGTATATCCAAGAGTTGGTGAGGTTGCATGGTGTGCCTAGGTCCATTGTATCAGATCGTGGTACCCAATTCACTTCCCACTTTTGGAGATCATTTTTGAAGGGACTTGGAACTAAATTTAAGTTGAGCACCCTTTTTCATTCTCAAATCGATGGGCAAGCTGGGAGGACTATTTAGACCTTGGAGGATATGTTAAGGGCTTGTGTGTTGGAGTTTAAGGGCAACTGGGATGACCACCTTCCACTCATTGAGTTTGCTTATAATAATAGCTTCCATGCTAGCATTGGTAAGGCAACATTTGAGGCCTTATATGAGAGAAGGTGTAGGTCACCATCGGGGTGGTCTGAGTTAGGAGAAATGACACTAGTTGGCCTGAATCTAGTGGTGGAGGCCATGGCAAAGGTGAAAGTGATTCGGGAAAGGTTGCAAACGGCCCAAAGTCACCAAAAGTCTTATTCGGATGTTAGGAGGAGGGATCTTGAGTTTCGTGTTGGTAATTGGGTATATATGAAGGTTTCGCCTATGAAGGGCGTGATGAATTTTGGTAAAAAGGGAAAGCTAAGCCCTCAGTATGCTGGCCCTTATGAGATCGTTGAACGGGTTTGGGGTGTGGCTTATAGGTTGGAGTTTCCTCAGGACTTGAGTTCCATTCACCCAGTCTTTCATGTGTCTATGTTGAGGAAGCTAATTGGTGATCCTTGAACCATTGTACCCTTGGAAGGGATTGAGGTTGAGGAAAACGTGTCTTATAAGGAAATCCTGGTATGTAAGGTACCTGAACTTGCACGCATGAGATAAAATACAGCGTCCCCAGGCAACGAGATGTCAGTACGAATAAACATGTACTGGTATGTAAGGCAAAATGTAAAACCATAGATAATGGTAGTAAAAAGGGTAATAGAAATATCACCTGTAGCCGACACTCAAGTAACCTTAATGGCCAATAATCAACCTCCTAGCGATCAAATATGCATGGTATGCTCGAGTATCACATGCTGTGAATACATATATATAGATGCAAATGCGTGACATACCCAACCAAATGCTAGTAATGGCAGTCCTTTTCGGTAGCTGACCGACATCATATTCGCCAACCTGTGGCCATCTGTACCATATACATATATATAATTATTTGGGCAAATAAGCCCTATACCTCCGATTATAGCTTGAAGTCCATGCATAACTTACAATGTATGGTCTGAATGTTGAATGCACATGTTAGGCCATAACATGAATTTAAACAATCTTGGCATATGGTTACACTTATTCATACTCTTTGACTATATGATTTTACCATGTAGGGGCCGAGCAGTTTGATTACCAAAAGGTTGAAGAATAGTCCTATCTTAGAGTATACTGTGGTGAGTCCAATTATGCAAGGATGAGCCAACTGCCTTTCTTTTGTGTTGCTTCAGAACGTTCTTCCTTACTTGAGGGTGAGCCCAGAACTTGTCTCGGCCCCTGTTCCTTTGACTAGAGGCATTTGTTGGACATTATGTAGACTCTTTTGTGCTCTGTTTGTCATGACTAATATCTTGCTTAAGTATTGTTGGAATGATTTATGAGAAATTCCTACTTGACCATATGTATGTTTTGTGTGGAAATTTGGGAAGTCCCTGGCCCCTTATTGCCCCGTAACGTGAGTCCTATTTTTCCTGTCCCTTAAAACTATATGTTATTAATTGAATGCTATTTTTGAACCGATAATGTGGAAATTCATACTTGAGGCTTGTTTTGGGACTCTCAGGTTCCCATTTGTCGTGTCACATCTAGGCCCTAACCTCGGAGTCCAACATGTCGCGTCGAGTATAGTCCTATTCATGGGTATGAAGTGCATCATGCCTATGACTGGGAGGCTACAAAGATGTTTTAGGAATTGCATCACTTCTTCATGTCTTATGTCATCCTATGGCTAGTATATTGGTTCCCTTATCTTGATGGTGTCGTTGATCCATTTCAAAGGATGCCTCGAGGAAGACCCCTCCCACCAAGGTCTGCTCCGGGTGATGAGGATCTGGCTCCCCACGAGCCTATAGAGGAACCCATCTCAAAAGGTGAGTTTCCACACGGCCTTCGCCATGCTCACTCAGGTGGTGACTTCTCAAACAAGGCAGGCTAACTTGCCATGGGATCCTACGCCTGCCTCTAGGGTGAGAGATTTCACCTGGATAAATCATCCGGAGTTCCATGGGTCAAAGGCTGGGGAGAGTGCCCAAGAGTTTATTGATGAGCTTACCAAGATATTAAACATCTTCGGTGTCACTTCTGCTGAAAAGGCTGAATTGGCTGCCTATTAACTGAAGGATGTGTCTCAAGAGTGGTAGACTCAGTGATCCTTGGAGAGAGTTTGCGGTGGTGATGTTAATTGGGAGGAGTTCATATTTGTTTTCCTTGATCTGTTCTTTCTACTTGAGCTTAGAGAGGCCAAATTGACTGAGTTTATCAATCTCAAGCAAGGAAGTATGAGTGTGAGGGACTATTCCCTCAAATTCAAGAAGCTTTCCAAGTATGCTCTATCACTGGTGGCTGACCCCTGTGCGAGGATGCACAAGTTTGTTTCGAGTATCTCTGATTTACTTGTGAAGGAATGCCGTACTGCTATGCTTATACGGGATATTGATATTGCTAGACTCATGGTGTATGAAGAACATATCGAAGGGGAGAAACTCAAGGAGAGAAGGGTTCACGATCCTAAGAGGACCTGATTTGATGGTTGATTCTCTAGCTCTCATAGTGGTAGTTTCGCTCGCTTCCAATAGGGCCAAAGCTCGGGTACTTTCTCCCAGGGCACCGGTTGGTGGCGGTCAGGGGTATCCTGTGTGTGAGAAGTGCAGGAGGCCCCACCCGGAGGTGTGTTGGCGGGAGTTGGGTGTTTGCTACGGGTATGGTGATAAAAATCATAAGGTTGCTGATTGTCCTATGAATGCCCATAGAGGCAAAGGTTAAGTGGCCCAAGGTGGGCAAGGTCAACAAAGCGCTCCCCAAGGCGTTTCCCCAAAGAATGACTGATTCTATGCGCTCCATGACCGCCAGGATGTCGAGGAAGCTCCGGATATTGTAACCGGTATGTTAAAAGTCTTTGATTTTTATGCTTATCTTTTGCTTGATCTGGGTATAAATTTGTCTTTTGTGTCTCCTCTGTTGGCTGTTAAATTTGGTTGGAGTCCCAAGATTTTCAGGGACCCTTTCTCAGTTTACACTCTTATGGGTGAATCTGTTGTTGCTCATAGAGTCTATCATAGTTGCCCTATTTTTGTGGTGCACAAAATCTTTTCGAGTGATCTTGTAGAACTTGAGATGTTCGACTTTGATGTGATTCTTGGGATGGATTGGTTGCAAGGATCATATACCTCTATAGATTGTAGAACCCGAAAGGTCAAGTTCCAACCTCCTCGTGAGCTCATTCTTGAATGGAAGGGTGGTGACTTGTCTATTAAAAGTCGGTTTATTTTCTACCTCAAGGCGCGGAGAATGATTTCTAAGGGGTGCATCTATCATATTGTCAGGGTAAAGGATATGCATTCCGAAGTGCCTACTCTTGAGTCGTTCCCTGTGGTGAATGAGCTTTCGGATGTGTTCCTCGAAGACTTACTGTGCATCCCTCCTGAAAGAGAGGTAGACTTCGGCGTATCTCTATTCCTTCTTATCTTATGGCGCCGACAAAGTTGAAAGAATTAAAAGACCAATCAAAGGACTTTTTGGAGAAGGGTTTCATTCGGCCTAGTATACCACCGTGGGGTGCTCCAGTGTTGTTTGTAAGGAAGAAGGATGGGACTCTTCGGATGTGTATTAATTACAGGCAACTGAATAAGGTGACCGTTAAGAATAAGTACCTGTTGCCCAGGATTGGTGACTTGTTTGACCAGCTTCAAGGGGTTACTCATTTCTCAAAGATTTATCTTTGCTCCGGGTATCATTAGTTGAAGGTTAGGGAGCGTGACATTCCCAAAACAACTTTTCAGACAAGGTATGTGGACTTTGAGTTGGTGGTGATGTCATTTTGCCTAACCAATGCTCCAGGCTATGTTCATGGACCTAATGAATCGGGTGTTTAAGCCATTCCTTGACAATTTTGTGGCGGAGTTCATCAACGACTTCTAATTTACTCCCGAAGTGAGTAGGAGCATGGGAATCACTTGAGGATGGTCCTCCGAACTTTGAGAGAGAAGAAATTATATGCCCGGTTTAGCAAGTGTGAATTTTTGTTGGGCGAAGTGGCTTTCCTTGGTCATGTGGTGTCCGGTGATGGTATCAAGGTTGATCCGAAGATGACCAAGGCCGTGAAGAATTGACCAAGACCGTTGACTCCTTCAGATATTCGCAGTTTCTTTGGGTTGGATGGGTATTATAAAAGGTTTGTTGAAGGGTTCTCAACTATTGCATCTCCATTGACTAGGTTGACCGAGAATAAGGCTAAGTTTGTGTGGTCGGACGAATACGAGCGATGTTTCCATGCTTTACAAGATCGTCTTACATCGGCTCCCGCCTTTACTTTACCAAATGGTTTGGAGGGATTCGTGGTGTATTGTGATGCCTCGCGGATTGGATTGGGTTGTGTGCTTATGTAACATGGTATGGTAATAGCGTATGTATCAAGCCAGCTGAAGGTGCATGAACACCATTACCCTACGCATGACCTTGAGTTAGAAGAGGTTGTTTTTTCCTTGAAGATTTGGAGATATTATTTGTATGGGGTTCATGTTGATGTGTTCACTGATCACAAGAGTTTGCAATATGTATTCACTCAGAGGGACCTCAATTTAAGGCAAATGAGGTGGTTGGAGCTCCTAAAGGATTATGACATGAGTGTTTAGTATCATCCAGCAAGGCCAATGTGGTGGCCAATGCTCTCAGCAGGTTTTCTATGGGAAGTGTGGTACATGTTGGGGAAGAAAGGAAGGAGTTGGCAAGAGATGTTCACCGGTTAGCTAGGTTAGGTGTCAAGTTGGCTGATTCGAGCGATGGAGGTATTCGTGTTCAAAGCGGGGCAGCATCTTCCGTGGTAAGTAATGTAATGGCTAAGCAAGATTTAGACCCGTCATTACTTGAATTGAAGAAGTTGGTTGCTAAAAACAAGATTGAGGTGTTCTCCCGGGGGGAGATGGTGTACTCCGGTACCAAGACCGGCTTTATGTTCTGGATGTGGATGATCTTAGGAGAGTGATTATGAGTAAGGTTCATAACTCTCATTATTCTATTCACCTGGGGTCTACCAAAATGTATCGAGATTGGAAAGAAGTGTACTGGTTGTATGGTGTAGAGAAAGCCGTCTCTAAGTTCGTATATGAAATCCCGAGTTGCCAACAGGTGAAGGTAGAGCACCAAAGACTTGGTGGTTTGGCCCAAGATATTGAGATTCCCACATGGAAGTGGGAAGATGTGAACAGGGATTTTGTGATTGGTTTGCCTCGGACCCGAGGGCGATTTGTTTCCAATTGGGTTGTCATGGATCGGATGACGAAGTCGGCTTATTTTCTACCAGTCAAGACTACCTTCAACGCCGAGGATTACACAAGGTTGTATATCCAAGAGTTGGTAAGGTTGCACGGTGTGCCTGTTTATTGTATTAGATCATGGTACCCAATCCGATGGCCAAGCGGAGAGGACTATTCAAATTATGGAGGATATGTTGAGGGCTTGTGTGTTCGAGTTAAAGGCAATTGGGATGATCATCTTCCACTCATCCATTTTGCTTATAATAATAGCTTCCATGCTAGCATTGATATCACGCCATTTGAGGCTTTATATGAGAGAAGGTGTAGATCACTGGTGGGGTGGTTTGAGTTTGGAGAGATGGCACTAGTAGGCCCGGATTTAGTGATGGAGGCCATGGATAAGGTGAAGGTGATTAGGGAAAATTTAAAAATGGCCCAAAGTCGTCAAAAGTCTTATTCGGGTGTTAGGAGAAGGGATCTTGAATTTCGTGTTGGTGATTGGGTGTATGTGAAGGTTTCGCCTATGAAGAGAGTGATGCGTTTTGGTAAGTAGGGCAAGCTAAGCCCCCAGTATGTTGGGTCTTATGAGATTGTTGAGCGGGTTAGAGGTGTGGCTTATAGGTTGAAGTTGCCTCCGGATTTGGGTGCCATTCACCTGGTCTTCCATGTGTCTATGTTGAGGAAGCGAGTTGGTGATCCTATCACCATTGTGCCCTTGGAAGGGATTGAGATTGAAGATAATTTATCTTATGAGGATGTTCCAGTGGAAATCTTGGATAGGCAAGTAAAGCGGCTTCATAACAAGGACGTGTCTTTGGTGAAGGTGCTTTGGAGAAATCAACATGTGGAGAGTGCTACTTAGGAGGCAGAGCTTAACATGGTGAAGCGATAACCTCATCTTTTCCAATCTACTCAAGCCTAAGGTATTAGGATTCTTCCTTTTAGAAATGGTGCCATTTCTTGACCTCTTGAGTTTCATGACATGACATGCATACATATGCGCGATAAAGGATTTTTGTAATGTTTTTAGTGACTTGAATATGATAATTATAAGAGTTTAAAGGCTTTTTGATTTTCTTTCGATAATGAGCTGTGCATTGTATCTCATGTTGGGTGTTTGATGCTGTAAGTCAAGCCTTTCAAGCCTTGTTCTTGCACATTGAGGGGCAAATGTTCCCAAGGGGGAGATGATGTAAGGACGCAGATTTTCATGTGGCGTTTCCCAAACCTCTTGGAATTGTCCTAAGTGAACTGCAAGGCACCACTGCTCGGAAGGCCCACACGGGCCATGTGAAGCCACATGGACCGTGTGGCCTCCCATTAAGGGACACTAGGTCCAGTTCACGTTAGGGGCAACTTTGTGACGGAAGGGGTTTTTGACCGAGTGAGGGCGCACGACAACTCACACGGTCCGTGTGGTGCGTCATGGATCGTGTGGCCCTCCGTGTAGCTCACTACATAATATTTTTCTGAGTATAGAAGTACCATATCGTAACTTTATCGTGCAAAAATATATTACAAGTGCCATCACACGGTCGATGTCACGACCCATCTAGAGTCACACGGATCGTTTAGTCATCCGTGTGGTAACCCTTAGCTCCATGTGAATTCCCTCTGTGATGTTTGTAAGTATTGGATCACGACTACTGTTCATGGTCCATGTGACATTTCACGGACTGTGTAGTGGACCCTGTGGACCTGACGGTTCCAATTTCTGTCAATTTTATTAATGGCGTTTATGTAATTTTGATTTATTTTAATTATTAATTATGACCTTTTACCTATCCTAAATCCCTAATTCAGCTGATATCCCCTCCTCTCTTAATTCATTCTCCTAAAACCTTCTACATCTCATAAGATCACCTCCTTATTCCTCCCTACTCTCACCTCTGAAGGATCAAAGCTAGGGTACTATTGGAGTCCAATTCAAGCTAAGTTAAACTCTCAAATTCAGCTCCTCAATCAAGGTATGTGGGATTGATTCTTTGTCTCTTTCAACCAAGAAGACCCAAAAGTCTTTTCAATTGATTTCATGAATTTAGATTACTTTAAATATGAATATTTATTACTTGATTTACTTAAATCCAATTGATGTATGGATTGTAATCTACCTATGGTTTCAAATCAATTTGATCAGTATTATGGTGATTTACATTATGTTATGATATGAACATGCATGTCCCCTTTTAAAATTGATTTATGCATAGGTAATTTATATTATGTTTTAGATGTTGGTTTAACCATGGATTGGCTTAATTTAACATTATGACATTGATTTTTACTTGAATCTATTTTACCCATGCCAACCTCACATCATGCATTGCATTTACATTCAGGTACATTGGTTTATATGGAAATCATGAAGTGGGTTAAGCCCAATTATGTTTTATGGAACTATTATGATATGATTTTGGTAAGGCATTGATTATGACATGAATGTGATCACAATTCGTCTATTGTTATGGCTCTTTGAGTATTATGGGTGCTTGCCCCATTCCATATATATAGATGAGTTATTTCTTGCGTGAGCATTACGATTATGATTTATGATTTTGCATTTGAGCTAATATGCATTGAACGGTTTCGCAATGAATATGGTATCTCGTGAAAGAACGTATTTGCATAAGTATTCAAGTGGGATGGTGTTGACTTAGCACCAATGGATTAGGGGCGTCAAGGCTATCCCCAAGGGCCCTATCCCTTTCGTTGAACTATGTGCCAACATAGAAACGTTTGCCATTACCATAAAGTCCGGGCCGTAAAGAATGGTTATTCATTTATTATGTTTATGATATGATATGATTATGAAAAATCCTTCTGAAAAGCAGGTTATAAGGAAGGTGACCATCCACTGAAAAATATGGTCGTAAGGTGTGATGTAGATTCCTTTGGCAAGTAATCTTCTCCCTACCGATGGGAGGTCCCAATCGATCTAATTCTTGTAATAGCTCGCATGAGTTTGATTTGTCGGTTATAGTCCATCCCCACTATATATGAGCATTATTGCATTTCATGCATCATAAATTTCATGGCATCTTGTGTATATTTTCATTGGATATATGATTCTTTCTATGTTATGTGCCCTTGTCATCTAACATTGAAATGTAGGTTTGGTAAGTCATATGCATTGCATACCCACATACTTAGTACATTCAAACGTACTAATGCATACTCTATGCCTACACGATTTTACCATGTAGGGGCCGAGCACTTTGATTACCAACAGGTTGAAAATAGTCCTATCCCGAAGGATAGTGTGGTGAGTCCCGTCTTCCAAGGACAAGCCAACTACCTTTATTTTATGTTGCTTCAGAACGTTCTTCCTTACTTGAAGGTGAGCCTGAAATTTATCTGGCCCCCGTTCCTTTAACTAGAGGCATTTGTTGGACATTATGTAGATTCTTCTGTGCTCTGTTTGTCATGACTAGTATCTTGCTTATGTATTGTTGGAATGATTTATGAGAAACTCCTACTTGACCATATGTATGTTTGGTGTGGAAATGTGGGGAGTCCTGTCACGCCCTAAGTCCCATTAAAGCGGACTGGCACCCATTGCCGACAAGGCTTGGGAGAACCAACATATAACTATGCACCTGCTATGAACATTTAAGAGGTTCCCATATTCAATATGCTGTCAAAAGAAAGTAAATTGTATTAACAAGCCAAAAGTAAATGCATAATACTAGGCCTTTGGAGCCACGATATCTATAGTATGCTACTTGAGCACACTTTAATTTACATAATCTACAAAGCCTCTAGGTAAGGAGCAATATCCATATGGGTCGGGACAGGCCCCGCCTCATGACCAACTATACAATACAAAATAAAAGCTCTAGACACAAAAGCCTCGAAGCAACCTGAAGCTCAGTAACAGCAGCTGAAAGTCCTGTACTCTTACTGGGGAGATCTAGTAACTCCTGTACCTGCAGCATGAAATACAGGTCCCTCATAAGGGACGTCAGTACGAGATAATGTACTGAATATGTAAGGCAAGAAATATTGAATATGAAATAAGGACTCAAATGATATCACACACTAGTGTGTAAGGATGAAAAGACCACCTTTAGTTATACTGTGGAATCATGTACTTTATGTGTTTTTATTACTTTGCCATTCTTTACTGTATAATCTGTGCACAATATATCATGTAAATGACCAGCCGATCAGTGGTAAATCTATATCATGATTGACCCATGCTAGGCTTTCCTTTCACCCCTTGGATACCCCCCGTAATATGGGATCGACCCATGCTCGGTGATTCTTCCACCCATGGGATACCACTCATTAATAAGCAACTTTGAGTTATCTTTTATTTACTTTCCAGATGATTCTTTTGGTGATCATAACCTTTAGAACTGTAGGAATATAGACATGTGACATATAAACAACCATACAAGATAATACCACAATGAAAAGAGAGATACACAACTAATGAACCGTATAGGAGATTAAACAACACATGGACTTTGTTTGGTAAAAAGGAACTCATGTGTATTTGGTATCCAAGTAGGTATACAGGTTTGACAATGGCTATGTATGGGAACATATGAACATGGTAAAGATTAAAGACATAATTATTAGTGATGTCGTAGTTAGTAAGTGCCCTCCATGTACCAAGGATGGACGTAGATTTCATGCCAAGTTATAGGAAATCAAGTAGCCTTACATACCTCGCTGTACTATGTCGTTATTACCTCAGAGTAGTATCCCTTTCCTCGAAACACTTATCTACAATATAGTAGGTGATTAAACTAGTATTAGCAGCTAATAAACACATCTTGGTAATCCAATTTCACCCAAAAATAATATCCGGGCAGCAAGCTCGGAATTAGCAACCAAAGAGTATTCTTTCATCATTATCACTCCTAATCATATTTTATACTACACATTCCCATATACATGTCATATCCAGATATTTTCAGTCCCATAACAGCGTTACAACAGCTCATAAGGTACAACAGACAACAAATCTACACAACACGCAAGTAGGCAACACAACATTATATCCTTTCGCTACATTTCGGCGTCAACAATTCCGAATCTGTTTCAACCTCAACCAAACTGTCCTCAACATATTTACATACAAATACAGTCCTAAAACGGTACAAAAACAGTCCCCCAAGTGGATGGAAAACATGAGACAACCATTCCCAATATTCAGTCCACAAATTCCTACTAAGAGCGCAATTTAGATATCATATAAAAACTCATTTTCGCGGAAGATAAAAATGGTGCAGAAGCCTTCTTACACCACTACAGAATGAAACCTTGTTAAAAACATACATATTACTTCATAATCCAGCCAACAACAAGAGAAATTCTCTTAATTAACAAGAAAAGTGGACAACAATCTTTGGAACACATGCTGTCCCAAATTCCTGCACAAGTACAACCAGCATACCCTTCATGTTTTTCATGGAAAAATTGCACCAAACCATAGGTATTTTTACTTACCTTAGCCCTCAAGGATTATGTTCTCTTCAAGGACCATAGAGGTGAGCCTTGGCTGATTTACAAATTGAGGAAAGAGAAAGGAGAAACTTTAAGACAAATCTGATTTTTGGCTTTAAGAAATGACTAAAAGTTGCTGGATTTTACTCCCTTTTATAAGGCCACTTTTGGCCGACTTTCTTTTGGATTTCCAGCCTTACTTTATTAAGGTTATGATGCAGCAACTTGGACTTTTCACTTGGGCCTTATTGGGATTCAATTGCATGGGCTTTGTTGCAAATATTTCTCACTTGAACCCACTTAATTTGGCCCCTATTTATGAATTGGGTTGTGAATGTAATTTGGCACTTTTCCTATTCATCTTGGGCTGAAAATGTTGCCCCTTTATGATGCCGAACCATGGGCCCAAATGACATCCTTAACTCGAAGTTTATTCTTTATCGGAATCGAACAAATTCGGTGTTGGGCTTTGTCTCCGTCTACCTAGCCTATATAAGCTAAGCACGTAGGTGACTCACCTGCTAGCTTCCTAAGTCTCACAAACACCTCACTTATTTCACTTCATTTAAGGTCACAATCTCCTTAACATGACTTAAAAATTAAATACACTCGGTCATCTTAAGCGTTAGACGTACATATTTAATCTAAAATTTACGCACTTTAAAAATGCGTGCGGATTTGAACCCGCCATATCATGTTTCGTCTGTGTTGGACTAGTTCATGTAAGATGTGGGGTGTTACATCCCCCCCCCCTAGGAACATTCGTCCCAAAATGTAAGCATAATTGAATAGGTTAAATAAGTTTGAACTTTCGTGTAAACAAAGTTTTGAAAACATAATAAGAATTCATATTCACGTACCTACTACTCCCTCAACTCTGTATCTTGGACTTCCTCTTTGGTTTCAAATAAATAAGGGTATTTAGATGTCATTGCTTCCTCAGCCTCCCACGTTATCTCTTCTACATGCTGGTTCCGCCAAAGCACTTTTACTGAAGGTATTTCTTTATTCCTTAGCTTTCTAGTTTGACGATCTAGGATAGAAATAGGTACCTCTTCATAGGTGAGATCTTCCATAACCTACATATCTTCAATAAGAGTAATACGAGATGGGTCAGCTATGCATTTTCGAAGCATTGAGACATGAAAAACTGGACGAACCATTGAAAGCTCCTGGGGTAGCTCTAATTCATATGCAACCTATCCAAACCTTTTAATAATCTTATATGGACCTATGTAATGTGGGCTTAGTTTTCCTTTCTTACCAAATCTCATAACACCTTTCATTGGGGACACCTTTAAGAATACCCAATTTCCTACTGAGAATTCCAGTCCTCTTCTTCTAATATCTGCATATGATTTGTGACGACTTTGGCTATTTCTAGCCGTTGTCGTATTACCTTGACTTTTTCCATGGATTGTTGGACTAGATCTGGACCAAGTATGGTGGTTTCACCTACTTCAAACCATTTTATTGGTGATCTACACTTCCTTCCATACAAAGCTTCATACGGTGCCATCTTGATGCTTGAATGGTAGCTATTATTATAGGCAAAGTCAATAAGTGGAAAATGGTCCACCCAACTACTTTTGAAGTCCAATGCACAAGCCCGCAACATATCTTCAAGTGTTTGAATGGTGCGTTCTGCTTGACCATCTGTCTGCAGGTGGAAAGCTGTGCTTAGATTCACTTGTGACCCAAAGCTCCTTTGGAAGGATTTCCAAAACTTTGCGATGAATTGAGCTCCCCGATCAGATATAATAGATATTGGGACCCCATGTAGCCTAACTATCTCTTTGAGGTATAGCTTTGCATACTCTTCAACTGTAGAATCACTCCTAACCGGCAAGAAGTGTGCTGACTTTGTGAGTCTATCAACTATCACCCATATGGAGTCAAACTTCTGAAATGAGCGAGGCAACCCAGTAACAAAATCCATATTAATCATATCCCACTTCCATGCTGGAAGATCTATGGTGCTCTACCTTAACTTGTTGGCAATTTGGACAGTGAGCCACAAATTCTGCAAGGTCCTTTTTCATGCCTTCCCACCAAAACATTCCCTTCAGGTCATGATACATCTTAGTTGATCCTGGATGGATAGAATACCTTGAATGATGGGCTTCTTCCATTATCCTCCTTCTCAATCCATTTATATTAGGAACACATAATCTATTTTTACAATAAAGTACTCCATTTTGGGTAAGTTCAAAGCCCTTGATCGTGCTTTGACTCACCTTCTCCTTAAGTCGTCGTAGAACAGGATCTTTGAATTGTTTTTCTCTTACCTTTGTTACGAATGAAGACTCCGCCACATTATGCACAACAACCCCTTCTTTTGGAGTTTCAATGAGGCGAACTCTCAAATTAGCTAGTTGACATAGATCCTTAGCCACTCCTTGACGTACCACAGACTGCTCACCAATATTCATAATTGCCTTACGACTCCAAGGATCGGCTACCACATTTGCTTTCCCTGGATGGTATAGTATATCAACATCATAATTCTTTATTAGCTCTAGCCACCTCCACTGCCTTAAATTTAGGTCTTTTTGTTTAAAAATGTACTGTATGCTCTTATGATCAGTATATATGTCAACATGAACTCCATACAAATAATGGCGGCATATTTTCAAGGCAAACACAACAGCTGCTAGCTCAAGGTCATATGTTGGGTAGTTTTTCTCATGTGGTCGCAGTTGTCTTGAGGCATAAGCAATTACCCTACCATGTTGTGTCAGTACACACCCTAAGCAAACCCCCAAAGCATCACAATACACCGCATACCCCTCTATGCCTTTTGGAAGAACTAATACATGTGTAGACGTTAGCCTACTTTTCAACTCTTGAAAGCTCCTTTCACATGCATCATTCCATTGAAATTTGGTCGTCTTATGTGTCAACTTTGTTAGAGGTGCAGAAATAGAAGAAAAACCTTCAACAAATCTTCTGTAATAACCTACCAACCCTAAGAAGCTTCGAACTTCTGTGGGTGTTGTTGGCCTTGGCCAATCTTTCACTGCCTCTATCTTTTGTGAATCCACCTTATTCCTTCATCAGATACAGTATGACCCAAGAATTCCGTTGGTTTCAACCAAAATTCACATTTGGAAAACTTGGCATGCCATTGCCGATACGAAGAACTTCTAATACTTGTCGTAAGTGATTTGCATGGTCCTCTTATGATCTTGAATACACAAAATGTCATCTATAAATACTATCACAAAGATATCCAAGAACGGCTTGAATACCTTGTTCATTAAGTCCATAAAAACTGCTGGTGCATTTGTCAGCCCAAATGACATAACAGGAAATTCAAAATTACCATAGCGTGTCCTAAAGGCTGTCTTGGGTATATCTTTCTCCTTCACCCTCACTTGGTGATAACCTGACCTTAAATCAATTTTTGAAAAGCATTTGGCACTGTAACTGATCAAATAAATCATCAATCCTGGGGAGGGGGCATTTGTTTTTAATTGTCACCCTATTCAATTGCCGATAGTCAATACACATTCTCAAGGTTCCATCCTTTTTATGTACAAATAACACTGGTGCACCCCAAGGGGACACACTAGGTCTTATAAAACCCTTCTCTAGTAAATCTTTTAATTGGTCCTTTAATTCACGTATTCTGTCGGGGCCATTCTATATGGGGGAATAGAAATAGGTTGAGTGCCTAGAAGTAAGTCAATGCCAAAAACTATTTCTCGTTCTGGAGGTAAACATGGAAGCTCTTCGGGAAACACATCAACAAATTCATTCACTACGGGAACAGATTGAAGAGTTGGTGATTCTGCTTCCATATCCCTTACTCTAACTAGATGACATATCCCTTTGACATCATCTTCCTTGCCTTAAAATAGGAAAATAAACTTACCCTTTGGTGCCCCAACATTACCTTCCAATTCAAGGACCGCCTCATTTGGAAAGTACAGTAGAATAGCAAGAAGCTAACCAATCCATACCCATTATAACATCAAATTCTGCCAATGTGTCACGGTCACAAACAGTTACTACACAGTCATAATAGACCCTTCTAGCTATAATAGATTCACCGGTTGGTGTAGACACTTCAAATGGCTCGTTCAATAATTTAGGTGTTCTTGTAAGCTTCCTAGCCACAAGTGGAGTGATATATGGAATGATATATGATAATGTAGAACCAAGGTCAATTAACACATACACATTATGTGAAAAGATGGACAATGTACCTGTGGCCACATTGGGTGAAGCTTCTAAATTTTGCTGACTCCCCAGAGCATAAGTGCGATTCTGGGCTCCGCTGGAGCTAGCTGCCCCTCTACTACCTCTACCACGGCCTGTAGGTGTTTGCTAACCCCTACCTAATGGAGGAACATATGATGATGATACAACAACTGACACAGTAGGTTGTGCAATATCACCCATATGTCTTCTTAGGCAATCTCTCATCATATGCCCTGGTACACCACACCAATAACAAGCATTTGCCCCAACACGACATGTACCTAAATGACTCCTCCCACATTGTTTGCAAGGCTGCCTAGGAGGAATCTGCTCGCTGGCCGAATATCCTGTTGTCCGTACACCTTGTCCCTCACTTCTTTAATTAAACTGATTACCTCTAGGCCCTTGAAGTTGCGATGGAGCACTGACTGCAGAGTAGGAGGATGATGGTCTAGGTAGTTTATTAGGAAATCGGGGCCTAAACTCACCTTGGCACAGTACAAACTGCCCTGTAGATCTAGCCCTCTTGGACTGCCCTCTTTCTAACTCTTGTGTCCTTCTTCTTTGCCTCTGATCCTCTAGTTTTTGTGCAAATGCTTGCATCCTCGCTATATCTATCTCTTTATTCAAAGAAACAATAGTGCAGTCTCTAACCAGATACGAATCCAACCTATCCACATATCGATGAACTCTATCTGCCAAAGTAGCAACTACATTAGGAGCATACCTGGACAGGGAATTAAATTGAAGGATATACTCCCTTCACGCTCATATTCCCTTGGTGAAGATTCAGAAACTGAGCTGCCCGGGCCTCTCGGATCTCGTATGGCAAGTAATGGTCAAGAAATGCCTTTTTGAACTCCTTCTAGGTAGTTGGAGGTGCATCTATACCCTTAGATTGCTTCCAAGCTTCATACCACAATATAGCCATACCCTTCAATCTATATGTTGCCAGTTCCACAGCTTCTGTGCTACTTATGTGCATAACATCTAAAGTGCGTTGGATCTGATTGATAAAGTCTTGCGGATCTTCACTAGGATCTGACTCGGTAAAGGATGGAGGGTCCAAATTAAGGAAGTCACATATCCTCATGCTAGCTGCCCTATCTGCACCACCTGCACCTATAGCTGGACCTTCTTGTCTTTGACTATGGCCAGCGACTATCCGAGTCAATAATTTGACAACATTTCTCAGATCCTGCACGGTAGCATCGATAGGTGGTTCTGGGGAGTTTCACTACTTCCTGGTTCATCAGGAGCTAGAGGAGTTGGAGATGTTTGTGATAGAGACTCATCTTGGGCCTCATTTCGTCATCTCACCCAACTGGGTGCAGCAACTACTACTTCCACTTCCTTCCCTTTGCCTTTACATTTTCTTGTTTCAGGCATACTTGCTGTACAAAAAAAATTTAGAGGTTAGAAACAATCAACCTACAACACTTGGCTCTATGGCACGATCTAAAGAATGAAAAGAAAGTGACAACTCTCAAGTGCCACGTAGACTCCTGCTAATAAATGTGGTGCACAACACATCCATAAACAAGACTCTACATAGACACGGCTTTGTAGACTCCCTAGGACGACCCGCTCTGATACCACTTCTGTCACGCCCTAAGTCCTATTAAGGCGGAATGGCACCCGTTGCCGACAAGGCTTGGGAGAACCAACATATAACTATGCACCTACTATGAACATTTAAGAGGTTCCCATATTCAATATGCTGTCAAAAGAAAGTAAATGGAATTAACAAGCCAAAAGTAAATACATAAGACTAGGCCGTTGGAGCCACGATGTCTATAGTATGCTACTTGACCACACTTTAATTTACATAGTCTACAAAGCCTCTAGGTAAGGAGCAATATCCATATGGGTCGGGACAGGCCCCGCCTCATGACCAACTATACAATACAAAATAAAAGCTCTAGCCACAAAAGCCCCGAAGCAACCTGGAGCTCAGTAAAAGCAGCTGAAAGTCCTGTACTCTTACTGGGGAGATCTAGTAACTCCTGTACCTGCAACATGAAATGCAGGTCCCCCGTAAG
This sequence comes from Solanum rostratum, assembly GCA_029948455.1. NCBI lineage: Eukaryota > Viridiplantae > Streptophyta > Magnoliopsida > Solanales > Solanaceae > Solanum > Solanum rostratum. The sequence goes on from CM057054.1 coordinate 28,608,072, forward strand.
GGACATTAGTATGAGATAATGTACTGAATATGTAAGGCAGGAAATACTGTATATGAAATAAGAACTCAAATGATATCACACACTGGTGTGTAAGGATGAAAAGACAACCTTTAGTCATACTGTGGAATCATGTACTCTCTGTGTTTTTATTACTTTACCATTCTTTACTGTATAATCTATGCACAATATATCATGTTTATGACTAGCTGATCAGTGGTATATCAATATCAGGATCGACCCATGCTAGGCTTTCCTTTCACCCCTGGGATACCCCCGTAATATGGGATCGACCCATGCTAGGTGATTCTTCCACCCCTGGGATACCATCCATTGATAAGCAACTTTGAGTTATCTTTTATTTACTTTCCAGATGATTCTTTTGGTGGTCATAACATTTAGAACTGTAGGAATATAGACATGTGACATATAAACAACCACAAAAGATAATAACACAATGAAAAGAGAGATATACAATTAATGAACCATATAGGAGATTAAACAACACATGGACTTTGTTTGGTTAAAAGGAACTCATGTGTATTTGGTATCCAAGTACGTACACAGGTTTGACAATGGCTATGTATGGGAACATATGAACATGGTAAAGAGTGGAGACACAATTATTAGTGATCTTGTAGTTAGTAAGTGCCCTCTATGTACCAAGGACGGACGTAGATTTCATGCCAAGTAATAGGAAATCAAGTAGCCTCACATACCTCACTGTACTATGTCGTTATTACCTCGGAGTAGTATCCTTTTCCTCCAAACACTTATCTTCAATATGGTAGGTGATCGAACTAGTATTAGCAGCTAATAAACATATCTTGGTAATTCAATTTCACCCAAAAATAATATCCGGGCAACAAGCTCGGAATTAGCAACCAAAGAGTATTGTTTCAACATTTCCACTCCTAATCATATTTTCTACTACACATTCCCACATACATGTCATATCCAGCTATTTTTAGTCCCATAACAGCATTACAACAGCTCATAAAGTACAACAGACAACAAATCTACACAACACGCAAGTAGGCAACAAAACATTACATCCTTTCGCTACATTTCGGCGTCAACAATTCCAAATCTGTTTCAACCTCAACCAAACTGTCCTCAACAAATTTACACACAAATACAGTCCTAAAATAGTACAAAAATTGTCCCCCAAGTGGATGGAAAACACGAGACAACCATTCCCAATATTCACTCCACAAATTCCTACTAAGAGCGCAATTTAGATATCATATAAAAACTCATTTTCGCGGAAGATAAAAATGGTGCAGCAGCCTTCTTACACCACTACAGAATGAAACCTTGTTAAAAACATACATATTACTTCATAATCCAGCCAACCAACAAGAGAAAATCCTCTTAGTTAACAAGAAAAGTGGACAACAATCTTTGGAACACATGCTGTCCCAAATTCTTGCACAAGTACAACCAACATACTCTTCATGTTTTTCATGGAAATATTACACCAAACCATAGGTATTTTTACTTACCTTAGCCCTCAAGGATTAGGTTCTCTTCAAGAACCCTAGAGGTGAGCCTTGGCTGCTTTACAAAGTGAAGAAAGAGCAAGGAGAAACTTTAAGACAAATCTGATTTTTGGCTTTAAGAAATGACTAAAAGTTGTTGGATTTTGCTCCTTTTTATAAGGCCACTTTTGGCCGACTTTCCTTTGGATTTCCAGTCTTACTTTATTAAGGTTATGATGCAGCAACTTGGACTTTTCACTTGGGCCTTATTGTGCTTCAATTGGATGGGCTTTGTTGTAAATATTTCTCACATAAACCCACTTAATTTGGGCGCTATTTGTGAATTGGGTTGTGAATGTAATTTGACCCTTTTTCCTATTCATCTTGGGCTGAAAATGTTGCCCTTTTATAATGCTAAACCATGGGCCCAAATGACATCCTTAACTCGGGGTTTATTCTTTGTCGGACTTGAACAAATTCGGTGTTGGGCCTTGTCTCATTTTACCTAGCCTATTTAAGCTAAGCACGTAGGTGACTCACCTGCTAGCTTCCTAACTCTCACAAGGACCTCACTTATTTCACATCATTTAAGGTCACAATCTCCTTAACTTGACTTAAAAAATATACACACTTGATCATTTTAAGCGTTAGACGTACATATACCCCTTTAATCTAAAATTCATGCACTTTTAAAATGTGTGCGGATTTGACCCCGCCATATCATGTTTCATCTGTGTTGGACTAGTACATGTAAGATGTGGGGTGTTACAAGTCCCTAGCCCCGTATTGCCCAGTAGTGTGAGTCCTATTTTTCCCTGTCCCTTAAAACTATATGTTATTAATTGAATGCTATTCTTGAACTGGTGATGTGGAAATTGATACTTGAGGCTTGTTTGGGGAATCTCGGGTTCCCATTCATCGTGTCACATTCTGGCCCCAAGCCCAGCTCATGACACAATATAACTCTAGCGCCGACTCAGAACTATCCTCAAATAGTCCTAGATGACAAAAACATGAGATAAATCCACCTATTGCAAATTTCTACCATACGATCTGGGCTTTTTGGACTCGAACCACCCGATGGGAGTACGACAATGTCTACCATATAATGCCTCAAATAGGGGTATTTTAATGTTGGAATGGTAGCAATTATTATAGGAAACTTTGCTAGAGGCAAGAACTAGTCCCACAAACCACAAATTCCAATACACAAGCTTGTAATATGTCCTCAAGGACATGAATAGTATGATCTGATTTGTTATTGATCTGGACGTGAAATATAGTACTCAAACAAATAATTGTGCCAAACATTCTCTAAAAATCTCTCGGTATGCTGCAGGTAAACTATGATCCATGATCAGATATAACGAACACCAGCAGTACATGGAGATAGACTACCACTAATAAGTACATCTTGGCCAACCGCTTGACACTATAAGAAGACTGAACTAGAACAAATTAACCTACTTGGTACACCAATCAAGAAAAAACCAAATGCTATTAATATCCCTAGAAGTCCGAAGCATCCCCATCACAAAATCTATAGTAATCCACTGCCACCACTTCCACTCAGGAATGGGTAGTCTCTAAAGTTCACCTCGGGGTCTCCGATGTAGGCCTTTACCTACTGATAGCTAAGACAATGGGATACATAGTCATCTATATCTCTCCACATGCCATTCCACTAGTAATCCTTTTTCAAATGTCGATAATTCTTCCTTATGCGGGGTGAATAGAGTACATGAATCATGAGCCTCATATGAAATCAGCTGAATCAGATCGCCAACTCAAGGAACATAAAATCGTCCATCAAACTGGCCATTACAATGCCCTGGCCATTACTAATTCGTAACACTTGATCTCTAAGGTCCACTAATGCCTAGTCTTTATACTACCTAGCACAAAGCCAATCAAATAGGGAGGACTGAGACATAGCTTAAGCCAACACTGGCTCGAAACCTTAAATATCTAATCTTACTAGCTTGTTTGCGTAGGAATGGATGTCAAACGCCAAAGGTCGCTGCATGATAGACAAATAAGATAGGGTGCCATGTAGATCACTTTTCAACTTAAGGCATCCGCCACTACATTTGCCTTACATAAATGATGGAGGACAGAGAGATCATAATCATCTAGCAACTCAATCCACTGTCTTTGCCTTGAATTCAAGTCCCCCTGGATCATAATTTACTGTAGGCTGTGATGGTCTGTATAATTCCCATAGTTGACCCCATATAGATAATGTCGCCATATTTTGGGTGCAAACACTACCGCTGCAAACTCTAAATCATGAGTGGGATAGTTCCACTCCTGAGGGTGCATTTGTCTAGAGGCATTGGCTATAACTTGACTTTACTGCATCAACACACAACCAGGCTAATTCTAGAAGCATCATAGTAAACTGTAAACCCTTCTCCCTAACCTTGAAGTATAGGAATAGGACTCGTAGTGAATAAAAGCTTAAGTGTTTAGAAGGATGACTCACACTCCTTAGACCCCACAAACAAATCACCCTGGCTAGTCAATCAAGTTAGTGGTACAACAATAGTTGAGTACCCCTTGACAAACTGTCTGTTGTACCTAGTTAAGCCAATAAAACTTTTAACCTCCGTAATAAAATTAGGCTTGGACTAACCATAGATAGTCTCAATCTTTGTCAGATCCACCATCATACCATTTAGTCTCAATCTTTGTCAGATCCACCATCATACCATCCTTAGATACCACATGCCCCAAAAACGTCAAGGACTCTCACTAGAACACACATTTGGAGAAATCTCACATACAATCAGTGATCTCTCAGTATTTAAAATACGACCCTCAAGTGTTGGGCATGTTTCTCACGACACCAAAAATATACTAGGATATTATCAATAAAACCTATAACAAAAGATTCCAAATACGGCTTGAATATATGCATCATCGGTTCCATGAAGTTTGCAAGAGCATTAGTCTAACCAAATGTGATACCAAGGAACACATAGTTGTTAAAACACATTTGTAGGGCTGCCTTAGGAATATCTACCACCCTGATTATCAATTGATGATAGCCTAACCTGAAATCGATTTTACAAAACACTACAACTCTTTGTAACTTGTCAAACACATCATAAATGTGTGTCAAAGGGTAACGATTCTTTTCCATCACCTTATTCAATTGCCCATAATCAATACACATACATAGAATCCTCTTCTTTTTATTCACAAATTGAATAGGGGCACCTTACACAGACATACATGATTTAATAAGTCCTTAATCCAGAAGACCTTCTAGCTAAACACAAATTTGTTTAAGCTCATGCGGGTACATAAGATATGGAGGAATAGAGATGGGCTTATTGCCCAGCTTCATATCAATAGCAAAATCAACATCTCACTTAGGTGGAAATCATTGTAAATGATCACGCTCAAATTACATCTCCCAATTGATGTATAAGCGGTTGTTGTTTAAATATAGAAACTAACAATGGTTATGGTCGACCCCATAAGAGATATGGTCTAGACTTTGGGTAGTCAAAGAAACCTCAAAGAATCGATCATCTTATTTCAAAAAGGTGGTTTTATGGTGTATAATAATAAGTAAAACTTATTCTAGTATCAAACAAGATACAAGTATTATGAAATTAGTGAGAGAATATAACTGGTGTTCAACATGAATTCCTAACACAATACAACCTCATCATTATAACCTTTTCTAGTGTGTGACATGCAGAACTACTAAATTTAGTTTACCAAAGTCCTTAGTCTAGCAAATACATGAGTTTCACCATGCTACTTGGGCCGTCAATAGGTGTATGCATTACTAAACCTTACACTAGTCCTAGATTTTTTTATCTCTTGGGTTGTTCAAGCTACTTAGGTAAGTGTAATAATGTCAAATCCTTTTATTTATCCCTTTTTCCATTGGTTACCCCCTCGGACCGGCAAGGAAGAATAAGATAAGTTCTAACATTAGACACCGTTAAAAAGCATTTACAATAAAGAAATAAATAATAGATGCAGGTACACTTTCTAAGAATTACAAATTATTGAGTTTTACTTTGTTAGTTTGTCATAGTTCCCAGAACACTAGTTGTCGATTTAGCTAAACATATTTATTTTATTAGATGTGATCATGATAGATGTTTGCATAATTGTAAACTTACAATGAAGAATTGAAGAATGAAAATTCAAAATCTTCAATTGATTCGCAACACAAAAATCCAAAAATATGAACAAAGGTATTTTTGTCCCCAAACTCAATGAATAAATCTAATACCTAATAATAAGATGTATGGTATATCATATAATAAGTAAACCCTATTTATAAATATAAAAAACGAAATACTAAACAAATAAGGAAATGTTAACTTGGGACTTGCCACGAGCAAAAGTACGGTCTGTGAATAAGAATATGGCCCATGGTTGGGGGTCGTAGACTTCGTGTTCTAGAACTCAAGGCTGTTTTGTGAACAACAATCTATGACTCGTAATATGAATTATGGGTTGTGGTCTTCATTTTGCATTGGATCTTCTGACTTTTGACTTTTCTTTCCATGAGAAAGTCTACGGGTCATAGGATTGACTATGACCCATCTTGTTTATAGTACTTTCAACATCGAAAATTCCCTACTGCTGTGCATCTCAACCACGAGCACCATCTACTGCTCGTGGATCAAACCACTACCAATAGATGAACTCATATAAGGCCAATCCTCTGTAAACTCTGTAATATTAACAAAAACTCCTCAAATCCTGTAATGCTATGAAATTACAAAAATCCGCCAAAGAACACACAAAATTCCAATTATAAAGCATCAAAGGTTCTATATATTGCCGGTATATCAACACCCGTAATTTAAAATTATTGTTTGTCCTCATGTGATACATTAATCTAAATAAGTAGTAATAAAATACATACAAACGTCAATCTCATGGTATTCATCAAGTCTCAGTTAATAAATAGATACCCTAAAGTAACTTTTAGTGAATAAACAATGTATTTCTCAAATAATAACATATGGATTAATACATGAAGAAACAATTCAACAGACAATGGAATATAAATAATCAACAATTACCAAAATAATCCAGAATCAACAATATTATTCAAGAGCCCTCGCGAACAAAGAAGTCTCTTTACTGACACTTTCATTGTTCCTCATTCGATGCTAGGGAATAGAAACATACACTCGCATTCACAACAAAAATTTGAATATAGTATACAATACCATAGGCTTGCCCTTATATTATAGACTGTGAGATTTGACTAGTTAAATTGGGATCACTTTAGAACTTTCTTGGCTTGTAATGTAGGTTTGGGGGGGGGGGAGGTGTGCTATATATGGGACATAGTGAGTATTGTCCTCCATGAAACAATATCATTTAAATCTTAATATTTCCAACATTGACACTTTTATGACTTGATGGTCCTTTTTACACATTTCAAGCCTTTTCGGGTGTATTCTTATGCTTCAGACACATTTTTGGTACTTATTTTTCTTACTTCTTTCTCTTTTTGTCTCTCTTCTTGCGTTTATACATATTTCATCTCACACCCATTGTATGTTTTTCCTTCCTTATTGCACTACTTTGTCTTCCATCCCATTGTTTTTGTGTTTTTTTTTTCAAGCCACCCTACACTTAGGCCTTCAGCTTGAGTTGAGGTGCACAATGTCCTTTCAAATGAACGGGCCACCTATGTCAACCACCCTTAACTTGGGCTTTCAGCCTGAGTCAATTTACACAATGTTCAAGGAGGGACTAGGGCCAAATTAAAGGTTACATAGACTATGGACACTGAATTAGGTAATTTCAAAGAATAAGGTGCATGTAAGGCTCGAATATTCAGATCAAGGGATTAATCAATGCATTTGGTTTGCCTTTTTAGTCTAAGCACACTAAATTGAAACACAACCTATCATCCGTTCATAACTAACTAACCTACAGTCTCAATTTAGATTAACAAGGCAAGTTCTTGACTGACATATAATATAGGAACAAAGCAATTAGGTTCCCACTAACTTGGACTGATTAACACTTGTCAATTTGGACATCTAATTAATGCCTTTTAGTTTAAATCAGCCCCATCCTATAAATATTAATAAATTCATGCAAATATCCAACAAATTTACGATCAAATCATCTATTAGCACAACAATCAATAAAAATGGAGGGGCAACATTTTTCAATTCAAATTAGTATATGCCACAGATATCAGTATAGTATGCTGCTGCTGCTGCTACTACTACTACTACTTATATATCCTAAACATGCCAGTTCAAACGAAAATAAATTTCCTTAGGGAAAGAGCACTAGCAAGAAAGCCCCGCGGACTAAGAATATAAGTAGATATAGGCCTTGGTTACTAAGACTTTGCCAAGGCCTATAACAATCCTCACCTTGTCGAAAAAGATCATGCATTGTTATCAATGTACCAAAACTAAAGTAAAAGCATAGATAGGGGACAAAAGGTCAAACCGAGGGGCCTAACAGCCAATTTTAGTCTTAGATTGACCACCCTGAACCTCCTAGGTGGTCTCCTCAGTAACAGTTATGGATTAAGAGGGTCTAGCATCCCTTGCAAGCTCATGCTCCCTCTCTAGCCTCTTTTGTTCATCCATCATCGATGCATATCCAGCGGACTCAATCTGATAGTGCTCTCTGTTGTGAGTGTGTCACAATGCAGAATCTGATCCATGTCCCTAGAATGTTGCCTAAACCCAGAGGTAAGTGCAGGTGCCTTATTAGTAAAAAATCCAGCATCAGAGGAGTGATAGTAGGTAGATTGATAATCATTGGTGCTAGGGTAAATGCTGCTCTAATCTCCTAATGGAGTAGCTGGATCTCTACACAAATAGTGGAGAAGTCTAGAGTCTTTGAAGTACATAGGTGCACCTCTAAATACCTTTCAAATGCATCTACCTGACAATGTAATAATCTAATGTACTAGTCAAGGTGGCCTGGTAGCACTCAATCATGTCCCCTTCGGACTCCATAAGGCCTTGCATACGCAAAGCTTAAGATACTGCACTAACCGAGACAACTTTGACTTAGTCTTATCCTGGCACTGTAGCAGGGCTTAAATAGAGTCAGGCAAATATATTGACCAAACCTACACACTGTGGACGTATAAAAATAGCCTTAAGCACAGTGGAGAAAGTAGATGTAGGGCACGTCTTTGGCTTATGTCCAATTGGCGGGGCCTTCTCAGACTCTGCAGCAGGTAGGGCATCCTCAGGATGTGTGGCTTAGTAAACCTCTTGGGTAATCTCACATTGTTTTTGGTGCTCGCCTTTCCACTATGGGGCTCTCATTGACCTTTATGAGGTTGGTATCCTAGCTATGATATAAATCGATGATTAGGTTGATATTCGAGATAAACTTTTTTCGCTGCGTAAATACAAAGCCTGTGGATCAGGCAAGGAACGGGAATAGTGGTTGATCTCCTGAATACCCGCTCATAGATCTCCTCAACAATACATTGGGCAAAGTCAATATCATATCCATTTATGATGCTAGCTACGCATACTGCGTGATACGATGTAGGTGTATCATCTTCCTGCATCATCCCAATATGTGAACAAACCATGGCCCACTAGAATTTACCTGTAGAGCAGAGCGTGGCCTTGATGATTAGCATAGTGCTGGACACCCAGTCGGCATTTGAGCCTAGCATAGAAAAACACCTTTCTATCTAGCGGAGTAGATCAAATCTGTAGGCTGAGTCTCTCCTAATTACCCGATCTTGAGCCTTCCCCAACCAATAGTTTAACTCTGTTATGGAAAATGGGGGTTGGTACTCTAGCCCTAATAGAACCCTCAGATTGTGGTCTTTGAAAGATCAATAGAAACATCTCTAACCAAGGTTGGAGTAAGATGAAGTTGGGCAACTGACTTGGATTTTTTCAGAGTGCTCGGAGTGACTATGGAATCATACGACATGTAGAACTCTCAAACAAAGGTCGCAAAATACTTCCGCCATGGTACAACTATCTTGTCCAAACACTACCAAGAAAATAAATCTCGAATGATAGGTAAAATGTCATGTCCGGAAGTAAATATCTAAGGCTTCTTAAAAATGCTCTTGCATTCTATCCCTAGTCATCCTGCCTGATATCGTCATAGTAGATAACACACACACCCTCGACACACCAACATAGGGGCTGTCCTAAAACATGGACTGATATTATGACATACTTGTTTGAGCAAGCTAACTCTGACTCAAACCCCTTCTCGGATCCAGAATGTGAATGGTCGATGGAGCCTGACTGAGTCCCCTCGCTCAAACTCGAGAACTGGATGCTCTTGCCCCCAGAACATCCTTCCTAGTTAGACTAGGAAAGAGCTGTTGTAGAAACCAGGGTCTGGGCATGAACTATCTTATGGGGCAGATCTCGTGTCTTTCGTGGCTTGACACCATCACAAGGACATACAACAATCTCCTTAATAGATCCACTACACTTTGCTTTTGTAGGCTTATCTCGTAATCTTTATCTAAATACCCTAGCCTCTGCTCGTCTGGAAGCATTTACTTTTGGGGACATTGTATGAGTAATAATACATGTTAGTCACAGTTTATCAAAAATAAAACAATAAATTTACAAAAGATCTAGTTGTCAAAAAAAGTATGAATGGTTGTTTACAAGCTGTAGATTGAGCTATGGTCCATTGAAGCTAGTGGTAGAATAGGGAACAGTGAAAATGAGCTGTTGGAAATGCACTCACGACACCAATTTATAACTTGTAATTGAAACTATAGGTCGTGGTTGTATACCCTTCAGAGAACCTGCAGGAAACAAAACTACAAAACCTATTTACGATCCATAGACCAAACTATGAGTGATAAACGAGTTCGTCCTGTTAACTTTGGATTTTCAGTGTTCTAAAATGCCATCTACGAGGGGTAATTATGGTTCATAGTCTGAACTAGGGGCCCCAAAAGACCCCTGTTAATTTTGATATGCAGTGTCTAAAAATCCCGATTTTAACCAAATCTCAAATCGTGTTCTATCACGATATTATCCAGTAACTAACGTAGTCACATGTATGACAAATATTTTCAACAAATCAGTCCAACATATTTACACGTAATTTGACAAACATAGTCCAACTTTAAGCACAAAAGGCATCAAACAAAGGCCAAAAACACCAATATATGTTTTCAACAATTTAGTCCAACCCAATTCTAACCATTTTCGCATAAGCATATGCACATACACAGTTTTTCATATTAAATCCAATAAATTGACAAACACTATCAAAGCACATAGGACATATACATTCAAACTCAATTCCACAATTTTTATTCCAATTTTAACACAATTTGAATCTCACAATTTCCAATCCAACCCATTTTCTCAATACCCACTATATATACATGTTTTGCACAAATCAAATTTAAGACATATCTTCATTTCAACAGGTATTCATCAATGGGAATAACAAAATCGCAACCATTTTCAACAAGTTTCATCGATCATCTCTTACCTACTCTATTAATACAAATCAATTTTTTAAACAGTTCAAATCCACAGTAATGCATAGGAATGTTTGATATCAATACTCAATCCCGAATTTGGCAAGAAGGAGAACACAACTTCCAACCATATTTGTCTACTCTTATAAGGATTTAGAGTACATGTTCAAGAAAATATACCAAAAATCTTGAGTTGAATGAATTCAGAGAAGATAAAACTCTAGACTTTGAGGTGAATTCAAAGTAGCCAAAAAAATGTCATCAAAGCAATGATTTGTTGCCATTATTTATGCCAAAAAATTGGAGTAGGGATCGGGGAAGATGATCAAAAGAGAGGCCAGGTTTTTTCTTTGTGAAAAGTTCAAAGTAGGGTAATAATACTTTACCTCCTTTTGATTTCATTTTACCAAGTCATATAATTTAGGTAGTTTCGTTCTACGAAGGCCCGATTACGGGCCGTGGATACTTCTATAGCCCATAGTTCTGATTTCATAGAATGATCCTGGAACTTTTTGAGATCTAGAGTCTACAAAGCCTTTTCACAAGTCATTGTCTAAACAATGACTCATAGATGAGTTTCCTAGATTCCTCATAAGATAAGAAAAATTTACAAATCTAACCTGGTTTACAAGAACCCCGTTCACGGCCCTTAGATGGTTTCACAGGTCGTAAAGTTGGTTCATAGATTGACCAACATAAAATTTTGCTCACTAGAATTGGATTTATGATTAGTATTTACGAGTCGTGGTTTAAACCATAACCTATACAGTGGCTCACAAATCTTCACTTTTCCTAATATTTCGATTTTGACTGATTTTTAATCCTATTCATGCGGAGACTTTTAGAAATAAATTGTTACCCTATAACATGCCTAACTGTGAGAATAAAATTACTAAGAAATATTCAAAAACTAAGCTAACTACGAGTCCAAAACTGAAACTAAACATAATTACAAGAAAATGAAAGCTAATTGTTGGGCTGCTTCCAGAGTAGCGCCTGATTTAATGTCGCGGCAAAATGTGGTCCACTTTGGTTTGATTCTCTAGCCATTGACTTTAAATGGTGAACCATTGTTAGCCTCCAACTCAACGGGTCGGTGGTAGAATGTGTAACTTTGTAAGGGCTCAACTACTTTGACTTGAGTTTTCTAGGAAATAGCCTCAGTCTGGAATTTAACAATAGAACCAAGTATCCCAGTACGAAATTGTAGTGCCTAATTTTGTGCTTATGATAGAGCTTCATATTTTCCCAGTACAATGCTGAGCTCTCAAATTCCCTCTACCGAAACTCATAAATTTAATTGAGTTTGTTCAATCTCAAATTTGCAGTATTATTCCACTCCAAGTTCAGCTTCTTGAGCACACACATCACTTTGTGCTCAAGTTCTATAGGTGAAAGTTTGATAAAGAACAAACTAGTAAGGATACATATCTATTGGTGTTTTGAATGCGGTCCAATATGCCCATAGTGCATCGTTTTTTAAGATGTGATCATGATAGAAGTTTGCACAATTGAAAACTTACAACAAATAATTGAAGACCAAAAATATAAAAACATTATTAATGCACAACAAAAAAAATCCTAAAGTACAAACAAAGATGTTTTTGTCTCCAAACTCAAAGCATAAAACTAAAAACTGATAATGATATGTCTAGTAAATCATAAAATAACTAAAACCCAAACATAAAAAAACCAAAGCCTAAAAAAATAGGGGAAACAATATTTGGGACTGAGCACAAGACAAATTATAGTTTGTGAATGAAAATACGGCTCGTTCGTATCTTCTAAAAGTTAAGGCCTTTTTATGGAAAACAATCCATGACTCATAATTTGAAATATGGGTGTTAGTCTTTATGGTGCGTTGGAACTTTTCACTTTTTATTTTTCTTTCTGCTAGCAAGTTTACGGGTTGTAAAATGGAATACGACCAGTATTGTTCATCGTACTTTCAACATCTGAAATTTTCTATTCCTCTGCATCTCAACTACGAGGACAATCTATGGCTTATGGATTAAACCACAGTCTGTAGATGAACTCATATAAGGTCAATTCTCTTCAAACTCTTCAATATTAAAAAAAAAACTCTCCGAATCCTGTAAAAACTACACAAAACACAAATCAAATCTACTAAAAAGCTCCAGAGAACTCACAAAATTTGAAGTTCAAAGCATAAAAAATGTCTTATTTTTGCGGTATATCAGTAAACCAGATGCAAATACATACGAAAACGCACCACTAAAATCGAATAAATGCAAGGGGCCTTAGCTGAAACATCACGGGCATGAGAAAAATATGCTAAAAATTAGTAGAAATCAACCTCGAGGCTAAGATATAATAGATAAACAGAATTGGTGCATGGCTAATAAATCCCTGCCACACCATAAGAGGTACACTAGGCATAGCAAAACTCAGAATCTTACATAACAATTTAGAACTGCATGATAAGCTGCTTACCAATCCATATGTAGAATAATATCAAAAGCAAGCATATCAAGCAACAACAAATCCATATGGGTATCCTACCTCTGAATAGTAATAATGCATGACCTGCACACTTGATCCACTGTGACAGAATCTCATACTGCGGTCAAAACACGAAGTGGCCATAACAGAGGCTCAGAACTCATCCCAATCAGGAAGCAAAATAATATCTATGAATATGTAGACCTAGTGTCAAGTGAAATTGTTTTTGGCTGCTGATATAAGAGAATCATAGAAGTGATAACATCGTTAGATGCATCGGCCTCTGATCAAGCTAGAGTTACATAGATCTAACCTTGATAAGCCCCTCTAGAAGAACCTATACTATTTGGTTGCTCTTTAGGACTATGATGGTCATCTCCAGAGCCTCACTGGTCATCTTTTGTATCCCTAATACCAATCTTAGCTTCTAGTCGACAGTGGTGGGGCTAACATGCCTACCCGAGAAACCAAGTGCCTCTCTTTATACACGAGACACTCTTGCAACCAATGCTCTAAGCCCCTAAAATAATAACATCCGAAAGATAATATGTCACCTCCACTATTGGCTATCACAACCCATGGTATCTGTACTGAAGACTTGGGATGTCTTACTAGCTACTTAAGAAGAACTAGTCTGCTCTAGAGTCGCTGCACCTTAATCCCTAAGACTCCTCCTACTAAGACAAGAAGGACCACTATGTTTAGGGGCATCTTCGGACTAATAGCAATCCTTAAAATCTTTTAGTGCAACCTAGATGGACTGACTAGACTTACCCTATTAGAAACTTGACTGGGGCCTATCATTCTATCTCCTAAACCTATACCGTCCTTATTGTAATTGCCCTCACAATGAGCTAACTTGTCGGTGTCACCTTGGTCCTCACAACATATCTTCTCAATGGTACAAGCATGGTAAATAATATTTTGAAAGGATTGGCCTATTGTCACCATAGATTGAGTCTCTAACCATATTTGTGTCTGCAAAACCTTAACAAATCATCTGATCTGCTCCTTTTCTGTAGGTAATATGGTAGTGGCATACTTGGAAAGGTCATGGAATCTAGCCTCGTACTCTGGTACAGTCATCAATCCCTACTTAATCTTTTAGAACTGATCATGAAGGTACTCTTTGAAACTCTTGGAATAAATCTTGCCAAAAGGAATCAAAAAACTTGGTCCACGAGACTGGTGACGACTTAGCTGGTCTGGTGCCGAAATATGCATGTCGTTACTATCTTGAAACCCTATCTAACTAATAAGCAGTGAAATTTGTACCCCTGGAAACTAATGAGCTCAAGGTCTGGCAGCCTCTCCAGACAGATTATCAAGAACGCATATGTATCCTCTCTTATCACTCCTAAGAATCTCAAGTTCTCCAATCTAAGAAAGTAAACAAGTACCTGCTAATCTTCATAAGGTCTTACATCCTCTACAATGTCTGGCTTTGTGGAAGGAGCTGCATCCTGAACTAGAGCAAGACCCGGAGGCAGTAGGGACTACACTGGTGGTATTGGAGCTTACTCCGGGGTTGGTACTGGTTGTGCACCCTCTAAGGTTACCCAAAACTATGCAATGGACGCATAGAGTATCGATATCATATACAGGCGACTAGGGGCTATACTCCTATGGGTCCTTCAAGCTGCGGGAAAATAGGGGAATCTAGACGCTCCTTTATATTCTCTGGTGAAGAGTCCTAGCCCAAAGCTTATGCTGCCTCTCAATCTCCACCCGAAGGTCTACCTTTATAAGCAATATTTCAAAAGAATGAGCTCAATGGGAGTCTAGAAGATCACAACGCAAATGCATGAGGTGATGCTATCACGAGGACATTCCTAATACATCCTGTAGTATCCTGAAGATAAGTCACAAACATCTCCAAACCAATCCACAGGATTCTACTAGCTGGTAGCTCTATATAGGTGAGACCAGCAAACCTATGGCTCTTCCACTAAGTCTTCGCAACCTGACATTACAGGTCATAACGACATCTACTCTACCCCCAATAGGAAGCCTAACTTTGGTCCAGAACAACTATAAATGAGCATAAAAGAAGCAGTTTAACGAATAACCGACATGAAAGCAAATCAACACCAGATATATACACACAATAACAATGAAAAAACACCTCTCCTAGGACATGAAAGTCACATGTACAACACTTCTATAGACACGATACAGTACATTGAACTGTAATATAACTCTATATAGATATATGGAATTAAAATAATGTATAAGGCAAGTCTCGAGTAACAAAAGACACCCACTGATATGGAAGGAGAATGGAAAGAACCAAGGAAGTCCAAATGCTCATCACTAGTCTCTAGATACACATCTATCATAGAAAGTGTCAACATTGTTTGCTCATGCTATGAACTGCACCACGAAACAAATATGGAAAGTAGGGGTGACTACAAAATATATGGTACCCAATAGGCATCATAGGATGATTGAGTAAGAATAGTAAATAAAGTAGGAAAAAACCAAAATTTATCTCCATATGAGTTTTTGGAAGAGTATCAAACACCAAAAACTCAATTCTCATAAGACTCTATGCAATCAATACAAATCTAACCAATCACCAAGTCTCATATCGACTCTTATCAATTTATCAATTCTATCCGATCAACATGTATAATTGATCAAACTATCCAATCAATTTCAATCACATGTTCAAGAGTAGTTTAGACATATATTTGTAATAATAGTTAGTTAGGTTCACTCATTTAGGTCAAAGTTATGAAAATACAAAGGGACGTTCAAGTTTTGTTAAGGTTATATTCATACTCAATCCTATTCATATTCATAGCTTCCACAATTCGTGCTTTCAATTTCAATCAGTGCATATAAACATTCAAGTATAGTTAAAATATAGCTAGGATTTATGCAGTAGAAGATTCAAACTATTGATTGCAAGTGTTTAATTTGTAAGACTATTATTCATGAAAGGTTATGTAAGAACATACTAGCATTTAGGAAAATTTCAGGAATTCATGCATGGGCGACTCAAATCAATATGTCAATTAATCAACAATTTAGGGAAAAGTTAACAACATAATCCATAATTTAGTGATGGAACCTATATTACCCCCGATAGGCAAGCCAAATTCTAGCTCAAAACAACTTTTAAGGAGCACCACATCAATACTTTAAAAAATAACATCCATGAAAGGAAACTGACAATAGATATAAATACATAATAACAATATCGATATACCCTTCCCAGGACCTAGAAGTCACCTGTACAAAACAACTATATACACAATATAATACACCAAACCATAACATAACTTTATATACATATACAAAGCCAAAATAACATACAAGGCAAGTCTCAAGTCGCAAAAGACAACCACTTATATGAAAGGAAACTAGAAAGATCCAAGGACATTCAAATGCTCACCACTAGTCTCCATATATACAACTATCACAAGAAGAGTCAACACTGTTGGCTCGTGCAAGGACCTACACAATGAAACAGATTCAGAAAATAGTGTTGAGTACTAGAATTATGCTAGAGAATACGCTTCATAGGGTGACTGAATAAGAAAAGTAAATAAAGGAAGGATAAATGAAAATAAAACTCTACAAGTGTCTAATCATAAGATTTAGGTACATAAGCGAGGAATATGAAGTAACCAAATATTGGATTGTTGTGTAGTGATGTATGTGGGTGTATGTCCTTTCGGTCTATGCTTGTAAACCACTGAGTGCCCATAATCCCAGGAGGTACATGCACGCAAAATGACAGGGCATGTAGGTGTATGATTCAGGGTGTCAAGTTTTGATTGAGCTCGTAATTCAATCATGAACGCATAATCACAAGTATGACCAAACTACCTAACTAGACCGTTAATCTAAATTGTACACCTAGACTCAGCCTCTAACCTAGGCACTCGGACTTTACCCGAGAGCATTCAAATTTTAACCGAGATAACTTAGACTTTAACTGTTATAACCCATAATTTAATTAAAAAAATAGGGACTTTAATCAAGGCTATGCTCTTGTCTTTACATGGATAAGGTCACATGTGGCCAGTGGTCTTCCTTAGCCCTTAGGCACAGACAAGTCCAAAATGCACTCCATCAATACTGACTTTAATGGGAACCACGGGGACTTCCACCCATCATTTTGTAGCTATATAAACTTTAATAACAAAGTGCAATACATCCTCATCTACACATGGTCCTACTAGATATTCATTCAATCATATGAGGGAAAAGTTTGGGCTTTTAGCCATAAGAGGCTTTACTCTAAGTGTCAAGGTGACACTGTCAGTCCTCAAGTGTCCTAGTAAAATCTAATAAGCTTCGGGAAAAATTCAAAAGGCTATCTAGAAGAAAGAATAATCAGGTTCCTAGCTCATAAAAACCTATCTGAGGCCTAACTCTATAGACTTTGGTCTTCTAGTCTGGTCTAGAACAATCTATGCCTCTCAAATCACAATGTGCATTAATATAGCTTTCCATTAATCTTGACTGATGTGGGTCTATGACATCAGTAATTTACGTATAGAATAAGGCCTAAAATTAGAGCGAACATGCATAATTTCATTAGATAAATAATATGGGGCTTAAACCAAACAGACTTAACCAAATTCGAGGCTAAAAAGCGAGAAAGTAGGGCCCACACTCCTAATCCAATAACCAATCCTATATAATTATCTTTACAGCTACCTGAGACCATACCTCAAATTCAGGCTCAATCTGATACTCGAAACAATGTAAAACAACAGAACAAGTAATATTATTTCCTTTTGGAAGAACAGAAAAAAGGCAACAACTATTTTATCAAAATAATCCTAACTCTTCCATTGTCTCCCACACCTTAAAACAATAATAAAAAGCAACAATAGAAAGAACTAACCAAGAAAAGAAGATAACCACAACCACCATATCAAATACACCACAAATATAGCTCAAAAATCATTAAAGGTGACACTAGGGCATCGAATTATGAAGGAGAGTTATAAAAAGGATGTTATCTCCACCAAAATATTGGAAAAAGAAGGCTTAAAAATCTTCCTTCTTGCCGCAACAAAAGCTGAAGCATAAATCAATAAAAGATTATATCATGATGACGACCTCAGAACGTAAAGTGATTTCTGTTACATAGAATGATTTCTGTTAAGTTTCTGAGTTGAAATAATTAGGATCCATGGAGAAGATTTTAGAGACCTTGCTGATTTTTCCAAATTTATTAGGTTTTTTGTGAAGAAAAATGAGTTCAAGCAACTTACATTAAGCTAAACCACCATATAGGGTAGGGGCCAACCTTGATGTGTCATTTTGCGAAGTCTTACAAAAAAGTGCATATCTCTCTATTCGAAGGTTGTATGATTAAAACATTTGGTGGATTAGAAACTAGACTCGCTGACCTTTGATTTGGTGAGACATGGTCCTTCGAAATCTATATTATTTAGGAGAAAAGTACTATGATATTTAACATAGAATTTCATAAAACTCCTAAACAACATCCGCAATGATTTCCACAGACTTTTATTATGAAACTTCCTATACTCCTAACCATAACATATGAATGTCACATACTTAAAATAATTCATAAAACATCTTTCCTAAAGTGATAATAAGTATATAATGTATAAATAGGTAGAACTACACAACCTCTAAATGAACAACCAGATGACCAAACTATTAGTGCTGGCAAATCACGAGTGACTTGGAGTCACTACAGGGATGATCTAACCTATCAAAAAAAAAGCAGAAAGATAACAATAACTTGGAGAGACATTACATTGAGTTAGCCTTACTTGCTTGAAAATCAAAGGAAAGTCAAAAATCAAAAGATTACAGTCAAATACTTGGAACCCTAGCTTTCTCCTCTACAATTCTTGATCTCAATTAATCTAAGCGTAAATGGAAACAAATGGAACATGCGGCACTTTTAAGGGGTGTAAATTAACCCCAAAAAAGTATGGAGTTTCAATTAGAAAAGGATTGGAAAAGATAGAATTATTCTTCATAAAACTGCTAGGCTGGACCATGAAACATCGTATATGGGTCAAAGTCCATTCCTTTTGTAGTTTGGGGATTCAGTTTTAGGTTTTTTTTGATCTTAGGTATACTATCACCTTATATGAGTTGTACACCTATCTACGAGCTCATCTTATCAATTCGTGGTTCAAGGGTCAGAAGCCAAAATTTTAGACTTTAAACCACGAGGACCATTCTATAGGTTGTCATTCGAATTATGGGTCGTAAACCCCACTCATAACTCATCTAACAATTAGATAAATTATTAGTACTAGAACCCCATTCTAAAATACGTACTATCAATTACAGGTCATAAAGACCCTTCACGGAACTAGGTGTACATTTTAGTAGCTACTACAATGTGACATCCAATTCTATGAGTCAATCTACGTATGGCTATACATGAGCTTGTAATCAGGATTGTCAAAGACTCAAATTGCACTATGTGTCAAGGGCATTTATAAGGGCTATCTATGGGACATATAAACATTTAAAAGCCATGGAAACACATTTAAAGTTACTACTAGTGATACATTTCTTTGATTTATCCTTGGAATTTTGACACAACAAAAGGTAGAATAATTTAGGAGGTGTTACAATATCGCCCACGTGGGACCATTCATTCTACAATGAAGAGTAACTAAAGATGGCCTCGAGGCACAAGTATCATTTACAATAATTTTGTGTTTTCTGATCTTGGGTCTTTGATCACTTTCTATGAGTCATAGACCCATGTACGAATTTTTATAGTCAGTTCATGGTCCAGGGTTTAGAAGCTAAAATTTAGGAATCGTAGCCACCAAGACCATTTTATGGGTCATCATTCAAGTTATGGATCGTAAACCCCTGATATTTAGAAAAATTTTCAATGATAGGACCCCATTCTATGATTTATACTATCAATTTATGGTCATAAAGACACTTCGTGTAGCTAGGTTTACATTCTAGTAGCTATTGGAATGTGACATCCGATTCTACGAGTCGATCTACAAATTTCTCAAAATTTTCTTTTGGATTTTGAGAGCACATAAGGTAGAATAATTTTGTTAGTGTTACAGTATCTCCCTTGGGGCCATTTGTCCTTGAATAGAGATGGACTCTAGGCTTGAATAACACTTAGGACTCAATTAAGCAACAAATCAACCAACTAAACTCTGTAGACGAAAAACTATTCAAACTCAGTGATAGATAAATCAATTCAAGTGGAGAGTAAGAACATTACTTCCAACATTCTCATCATTGGGCCAAAATAAATATGGATAATTAGCTTTTATATCATCCTCAACCTCCCACATGGATTCCTCAACACGACCTGGACTGAGGCAATCCCTTTGGTCCTCAATATACGAACCTGTCAATCAAGAATTTGGACCACAACCTCTTTGTAAGACATATTATCCATTATTCCAATATTATCAATAGAAACTACAAATGAAGGATCTGCCAAGCACTTTTTCAACATTTAAACGGGAAATATCAGATGAATAACAACTAACTTTCTAGGTAACTCCAAGTTATAAGCCATATTCTCAACTCTCTTCACAATCTGGTAAGGGACAAAGTACCTAGAGCTCAACATCTCTTTTTTCCCAAACCTCATAATACCCTTCATAAGTTACATTTTCAACTATACAAAATCATTCACCTCAAACTCTAAGTCTCTTATCCTCATATCACCATAAGATTTCTGTCGACTTTGCGTAGTTTGCAATCTCTCTTGAATAACCTTTACCTTCTCCATAGATTGATGAACAAGATCAGGTCCGATCAGCTTAGTTTCACAAACATCAAACCACCCAATGGGTGATCTAAATCTCCTGCCATACAAAGCTTCATATAGAGCCATTTGAATGCTTTCATGATAGCTATTATTATACAAAAACTTAATAAGAGGTAAATAATAATCTCAATTACATTTGAAATCAAAGATACAAGTGTCATGGACAAAAATCTGCGTGTGCTGGCACTCATCTAAACCACTAAGGTGAGTCAGCCTAAGCCTGAACAACCTAATTATAATAACAATGAAAGTAGAAGATAAAACAGTCTAACATGATAGATAAGCATAAGGAATCACATCCCAGAACTAGTGTCACATGTACAAGCCTCAAATAACAACCCACAAACAAAAGTACAATTCTAAATTGTAATGACCTGGTTGGCCATTTTTGGCCTTATTTGTGAAAATTACTGTTTTACCATTTTATAAGTTGCTTTTGGCCTATTTTTGACTATTTGAATGGCTGGAACTTAAATCCTGAGTTTTAAAAGTTTAAAATACTAAGTTTTACCATTTTTAGAACCTTAAATAGTTGAAAAAGTGAGTTTTGAGTGTCGAATTAGAGATGCATCAATTCCATTAGATTCAGAATGTCAAACTAAACTATGAGAAGTTACAGAATTTAATTTTGAGTACTATGAGAAGTTACAGAACTTAATTTTGAGTTAAAATGACTTTTTTAGTCTAAAAGTTCTAGTTTTAGTCATATTAGGAACAAAAGTTTGACTTTGGCCAACTTTCAGAGTTCTAAAGCTCAGATCTGAATTCCGACAGTTCCAAATGGTTAAACTAACACCAAAAATAGTATCATGACAATTTTTAAAGTTTCCTAGGGTAGTTTAAGTTTTAAACTAGTTTAATCATGTTGCATTGGTAAATGTGGCGAGGAGGCCTTGAAATTGATTTCTGATGACCTCATTGAGTTCAAATCACAGTTTTTGGTGTGGATACATATTTGGTTTGTAATATTTTGAGTTCAAATGAGTATCAGAGGTCCATTTCAAGTAGAGAAATCGGAGTTGGGTTGCTTGTATATGCTGAAATCTGGTGCAGGTGAGTTTCTTCTACGCCTTCATTGAGACGTCTTTGTATTTGCGAGGATTTGGGTTTGCTATTCTCCGCGTTCACAAATCGTATGGCGTGTTCATGGAGTTGTGACCTGTTTAGTCTCCACATTCGCAGGATGGGCTCCGTGATTGTAGAGTAGGTTTTACACCTGGGTAGATTAAGATCGAGAAACACAATTTTTAACGAAAGGTTTTACACCTGTCATTCTATGTTCTTACAAGAATGGTTTTTGACGATATTTTTGGGTTAAGTATCTCTAACACTAAACATATCATATTCCATGAATTTTATTTTCATTTTATCTTTGATTTCATGAAATTGAACACCCAAAAATTGGGGATTTTGGGACTACGATTTTAAAACTTTGAATGCTTATTTGTCATTCTATTTGAGCTTGATTTTAGTGATATTTTCACCCATGAACTCCATTTTTGCATAGAACATTTTTTGAAGTTATTTTTCCAGATTCAGGTACTTTAGATTTTAGCCCTAAATTAGACCATTTTGCTCCTGAGCCTAATTCATGCCAATATGGGTATCCAACTTCATCTCTTGATTGGTAGTGCCTATTATTTATAGTTATTTACAGATCTGGAGATCATTTGGACATTTGAAATGATTAAAAATTTGTCCGAGTGTAGTTTTAGTATCGAGGTTCGTTCGCCTAAGCTTTTGGGACTAGATTTGAGTTTGTTGGTCACGTTTATGAGGTAATTGTGAGAACCAGATGGCGTTTTGTGTAACTAGATTGACATGTTTGACGATGATGGAAATGTGATCCTGATATAGCTGATTTGTGATGAAACCTTGATCCCGTCGATGAACTGAGAGGAAATCTTTTGTATTATAATGATTTTGGAAAAAAATATGACAATATGAGACATGTGAGATTATTTCGGTAAATATGTTGTAATTGATGGTTTTTGAGATATCCTTGAGATGTATATCTATAATTGGGACAAGCAAGGTCCTGTTTTACTGATATTCTTGTATAATTGGGGCGAGCAGGTTTGGCATTGTCACGACCCGACCTTTCACCTCATGATGGTGCCTTTTAGATCCCATCTAGAGGGGAAGCAACCCTATACTCATTCGACCTGTCTTACTAGCTAACCATAATGATAGCAACTAACATACAAACCAAGCCAACCACAACCTATCTCAAGACCTAGAAATCATCTATAGCACTACTATAGACTCAAAAATAAAAATATACATGACCATAACCATAACCAGAATAAGCTCCTACATTTTTAAGCCAAAACTATAACTTACAAGGGAAGGGTTTTAACACAAAAGACGGCCCAAGAGTAGGAGGAGACTATAGAAGATCTGAAAATCCTAATGCTCACAAAGGTATCGTGAAATGTCAATAGGCCCCTAAGTCAATGGCCAAGGCTCAAACCTAGACCTGCACCATGAGTAAATGCAGAAACGTAGGGGCGAGTACCGATAAAAGACACCCAATAGGCATTATTGGCCGACTGAGTGAAACACAATAAATACAAAACGCGAAAATATGGAGGGAGCTGCAGTAAAACTAGAAATCGGAATTTGGCGAACAATAAGTGTCACAACAATATTGGTATTTCCTAACAAACAGAATCAAGTAAAATATCACAACCCAACTGATAAAACATAGCGAAACACAAACTCTCACTATTACGTAGTCAAAGGGTCGGACTATACATAGGTGCAAGGTCATAATATCTACGCCTTCACTCCCCCTGAGCCCTTATAATCCCAAAGGGTACATCCATGCTTAATCAATGGTCAAATGGTTCTCGGGTGGAAGCCCTATAGAATAGTGTAATCCCTTTCCAGCTTATGGCAATATAACCTAGCGCTTTTGTCGTAACATTACATCCAATCTAGAGTATCATAGTATGCTAGGCCGTGACACCCAATCTGTAATGTATATAGTGCCAGTACATGACACCCAATCCAGAAATGCATATCATGTAGGTAGTTAACATTTGATCCAAAAATATATATCATGTCGGTATGTAAAACCCGATCCAAGAATGTATATCGTGTCGATACGTGACATTTGATCTAAAAATATACATTATGTCGGTATGTGACACCCTATCCAAGAATGTATATAATGTGGTTACATGACACACGATCCAGAAATATATATCGTGTCAATACGTCACACTCGATCTAGAAATATATGTCAAGTTGGTACATAACACCCGATCCAAAAATATATATCGTGTTGGTACATGACATCCAATTAAAAAATATATATCGTGTCAGACCATGACACCCGATCTAGAAATATCTATCATGCCAGTATATGACACCTGATCTAGGAATGTATATCATGTTGGTACGTGACACTCGATCCAAAAATATAACAATGTGGCTCCACATATAGCAACTCTGGGGTAGCATCGGTATAGCCTAAGCTTAGGCCCAAAAGGATAAACAAACAAAAATTGTGGCACCTACCCAAAATCACATCGCATCCCAACTGCTACCAGGGGTATCGCTAAGGAAACTATGTGTCGGCTCACCAATAATGTTCCCATCTCTAAATAGGGTGCTTGTCCTTGAGATTAATAAACATAGATAGTGTCTTAGTCACAGATATCCCCAGGAAGCCTATAGGATATAGCCTACATCTCGCTAACAAGGTCACACTCTCGTCTCTAACTAGGATAATAAGTACACAATAGATAACAACTTTATATAGAATCATATATGCCACAAGCAACACCGAATCATGTTTAATAAGCCCGTTGTGCCACAGTCCAGGAAATCACATGTACTCAAAGTGAGCAAAGACATTCACAGTTGTATCATAGATATCCAAAACAACTAGAACCATACAAATAGGGGCTAGAACCAGTGCATAACACAATATGTGATCATTTGTCACAAGCTAGTGTATTTAGAGGCACCAAGGCACACACCTACAAAGTCATGAATTAAGATCTTATACATACCTATTTTACTTTCTTAGCCCTAACTAGCTCTTATCAGGATATCTCATAGTCTAACAGTGTCAGAATCCAGTTAACATAGAAATTACAATGAACGCAGCTACCAATAAAGTAAACACCATTGACGATAACATATATCGTACACATACACGAGAATCAACCATATATACATCATTTAGTCATAATCATCCGCTCATGTACCATGATCTAAGTACCCACAACAGAATAAACATGAACATTTACAAGCATACAATAATTATCCAAAATAGTTAAGCCCAGCAGAATTATATATATAAAAGAACTAGTCTATAGTATGACATACATTTAGTAAAACAACTTCACAATCAACATATTCCATAGCACCAGGCTACACATCCACATATATAAGAGTTAAGCTAGAATATGTGCCTATCACAGGGCATTATCCCATATCCCGCAGCTGCTAGGCCCTTCAACGGTATAATAGTGTAAGGATTCATCTAATATCATTGTTACAACTAATATCATACTCATTGTAGTACATAGTACTTCATGTCATTATATACAGTCCATACATCTTATATCATTACATACCGCAAATACATCTTATTGGGTTTAGTCCAAATACAACAACAACATCCATTTCACCTCAATAAAAGGGATAAAGAAGCCTAGCCTACCTGAAAGGCGGTCCCTTGTGCTCCTAATCAGTCTGCTCTATTTTCCCCTACCTAATAGCTTACATATGTAGTACAACTGTCAAATCATGAATCACATGGTCATTATAGCTGATTTGGCCATAAAACCTAAAGAAATGAGTGAAATTACATCAATTATAAATAAAATAGGGAACACATATGGCCCATATCCAAATTAAAAACCCATCACCCTAAAAAGATTGTTACGTCACCCTTAGTCAATAGCAAAAAATTAAACTCAAAATAAGGCCCAAAACACCAAGAAATGGCCCAAAAATTGCGTGACATTTCTTATAAAAAGATACTATAGTAAATTCTCTACAAAACGTCTCATACATATAATAATTTATAGATCTGGAGATTATTTGGAAATTTGAATTGATTGAAAACTTGTCCAAGTGTAGTTTCTGTATCGAGGTTGGTTCGCCTAAACTTTTGGAACTGGATTTGAGTTGTTACTCATGTTTATGAGGTAAATGTGAGAACCAGATGGCTTTTTGTGTAACAATATTGACATGTTTGACGATGATGGAAATATGATCCTGATATAGCCGATTTGTGATGAAACCTTGATCCTGTCGATGAACTGAGAGGAAATCTTTTGTATTATGATGATTTTTTATAAAATAGGACAATATGAGACATGTGAGACTATTTCGGTAAATATGTGGTAATTGATGATGTTTGAGACATCCTTGAGATGTATATCTATAATTGGGACAAGTAAGGTCCGGTTTTTTTGATATTCTTGTATAATTGGGGAGAGTAAGGTTTGGTATTGTCACAACCTGGCCTTTCACCTCATGATGGTGCCTTTTAGATCCCATATATAGGCGAAGCAACCAAGTACTTGTTCGACCTGTCTTACTAGCTAAGCATAATGATAGCAACCAACATACAAACCAAGCTAACCACAACCTATCTCAGGACCTGGAAATCATCTGTATAGCGCTACTATAGACTCAAAAATAAAAATATACATGACCATACCCATAATCAGAATAAGATCCTACATTTTTAAGCCAAAACTATAACCTACAAGCGTCTGAACACAAAAGACGGCCCAAGAGTAGGAGGACACTATAGAAGATCTGAAATTCCTAATGCTCACAAAGGTATCGTGAAGCGTCAATAGGGACCTAAGTCAATGGACAAGGCTCAAACCTGGACCTACACTATGAGTATATGCAGAAACTTAGGGGCGAGTACCAGTAAAAGACACATAGTAGGTATTATTGGCCGACTGAGTAAAACACAATAAATACAAAATGCGAAAATATGGAGGGAACTGCAGTAAAATTAGCAATCGAAATTTGGCAAACAGTAAGTGTCACAGTAATATTGGCATGTCCTAATAGACGGAATCAAGTAAAATATCACAACCCAATTGACAAAACATATCGAAACACAAACTCTCACTATTACGTAGTCTAGGGGTCGGACTATACATAGGTGCAATGTCATATTATCTACGCCTTCACTCCCCTCGAGCCCTTATAAGCTCAAAGGATACACCCATACATAATCAATGGTCAAATGGTTCTCGGGTGGAACCCTTATAGAATAGTGTAATCCCTTGCCAGCTTATGGCAGTAGAACCTAGTCCTTTTGTCGGAACATTACACCCGATCTAGAGTATCATAGTATGTTAGTCGGTGACACCCAATCCTATAATGATATAGTGTCAGTACGTGACACCCATTCCAGAAATGTATATCGTGTAGGTACATAACATTTGATCCAAAAATATATATCGTGTCGGTATGTGAAACCCAATTCAAGAATGTATATCGTGTCGATACGTGATAGACGATCTAAAAATATATATCATGTCGGTAAGTGACACCCGATCCAAGAATGTATATCATGTGGTTACGTGACACCCGATCAAGAAATATATATTGTGTCGGCACGTCACACTCGATCTAGAAGTATATGTCAAATTGGTATGTGACACCCGATCCAAAAATATATATCTTGTTGGTAAATGACACCCGATCAAAAAATATATATCATGTCAGAACGTGACACCCGATCTAGAAATATCTATCATGCCAGTGTATGACACCTAATCTAGGAATGTATATCATGTCGGTACGTGACACTCGATCAAGAAATATAACAATGTGGCTCCACATATAGCAACTCTGGGATAGCATCAGTATAGCCTAAGCTTGGGCCCAAAAGGATAGGCAAACCAAAATTGTGGCACCTGCCAAAAATCACAACGCAGCCCAACTAGTACTAGGGGTATTGCCTAAGGAAACTATGTGCCGGCTCATCGATAATGTACCCATCTCTAACTAGGGTGCTTGTCCTTGAGATTAATTGACATAGATAGTGTCTCAAGCACAAATATCCCCAGGAAGCCCATAGGATATAGAGCATATCTGGCTAACAAGGTCACACTCTCATCTCTAACTAGGATAATAAGTACACAATGGATAACAACTTTGTATAGAATCATATATCCCACAAGAAATACTGAATCATGTTTAATAAGCCCATTGTGCCACAATCTAGGAAATCACATGTACTCAAAGTGAGCATAGACATTCATAGTTGTATCATAGATATCCGAAAAAACTAAAGCCATCCAACTCACATATAGGGCTAGAACCAATACAATAAACGCCATTTGAGGATAACATATATCGTACACATATAGGAGAACCAACCATATTCACACCATTTACTCATAATTATCCGCCCATGTACCATGATCTAGGTAGCCACAACAGAATAAATATGAACATTTACAAGCATACGATAATTATCTAAAATAGCTAAGCCCAGCAGAATCATATCTATACAAGAACCAGTCTATAGTATGGGATACAATTAATAAAACAGCGTCACAGTCAGCATATTCCGTAGCACCAGGCTACACATCCACATACACAAAAGTTAAGCCAGAATATGTACCTATCACAAGGCATTATCCCATATCCCGCAGCTACTAGGCCATTCCACGGTTTAATAGTGTCAGGATTCATCTAATATTATAGTTACAACTTATATCATACTCATTATAGTACCTAATACTTCATATCATTATATATAGTCCATACATCTCATATCATTACATACTGCAAATACATCTTATTGGGTTTAGTCCACATACAACAACAACATCCATTTCACCTCAATAAAAGGGACAAAGAAGCCTAGCCTACGTGAAAGGTGGTCCCTTGTGCTCCTAATCAGCCTGCTCATTTTTTCCCCTACCTAATAGCTTACATATGTTGTTCAGTTGTCAAATCATGAATCACATGGTCATTACGGCTTATTTGGCCGTAAACCCTAAAGAAATGAGTGAAATTACATCAATTATAACTAAAATGGAAAAAAATATGGCCCGCATCCAAATTAAAAAACTAATCACCGTAAAAAGATCATTACGTACCCTCAGTCAATAGCCAAAAGTTAAGATCAATACAAGGCCCAAGACACCAAGAAATGGCCAAAACATTGGGTGACATTTCGTATAAAAAGATACTACAGTAACTTCTCGACAAAACGTCTCATACATATAGTCAAATTAATTGAATCCGTATATACTATGACATAGGTCTCAAAGAATAGTACATTTTAGACCTAAATTTTACTTAATTCTGATAGTTGTTTTTTAAGATATCACAACTCAAAGTTTCTGACAATTTACGGTAATACAAACACGTGACAAAGTATATTTCTGTGGTACCAACAACTTTTCTCATGGAATTTCATACAACTTAGCCTTTTGAATCGCTAGAATCTGATAAAATTTGCAAAAGATTTACTTTTTTTGATGTTTCTGTTTGCTGACCTTGCGAAATGGAGCTTTATATGCTACCAACGACACACGTGGCAGCCTTTGGCCGGGCCACGTCGGTGCCACCTCTCTCTTTTAAGCAAATCTTAAAGCTTAATTTCAATGCTCTGGCGTCATCCAGAGTCGAAAAACTATAACACATATATGAAATCTTATCAGAAATGGCATTCTGGACACAATGGTGTGCTCGAAAGTTCCATATGAGGTTGTTTTATTTCAATTTGGGTCCCATTTCCCAATATCAAAATCTACCAAAGGAACCAAAACACACTAGAAGCCCTAAAAATGCAAAGGAAGGTCCTCTTAGACCAAATTCAACATTTCAGATCCAACGGTATGATCAAATTTCCATTTTTAGCATATTTTGCAAGGACGTTGACTAAAGTCAACTATTGACCTGCTCCAGCAGCTAAATTAGCAGAACTCAATATAATTGTACTTAACATGCTCCTATCCTAATTTGGTTGTTCTGGAGTTTATCGAACCGTCAAAATTCAATTCTGAGGTCATTTACTAGGATTTTACCTAAAAATTCATTTTACGATCAAAATCTCTAGTTTAACTCGAAAAGATGCATAAATGTCAAATGATTCACCCAACGATCGAAAAATTAGTATCAATAAGCTACAATTAACCCGCGGTCACTATGCAAATGCTTAAACTGATAAAATAATCACGTTACCATAGAAATGACTGGGTGATTCGTTACAGGCAACATTGATATTCTAACATAATTGGGACGAGTAAGGTCTAGTATTGTTGATATTCTAGACTAATAATATACTTATGATGATTTAAGACATGAGGATAGTTTGGGCATTAATTTTGACATTTTAACATCATCCTCAATGTGCATTTGATTATGTGAGATTTATATATCAATATTCTTATTTTAATACCATTCTTTATGTTAAATGAATTTCTTGATTGCCTAATTGATTTACATATGTTCCATGTGGTTTGTGACATCCCTTGACCTGAGTAGAAGGCAAGGGCATTATAGGGCATTATACTTCACATTGGCACCACCCCCTTTACTTGGGCAAGAAGCAAGGTGGTATTTCTAATCTTATATTCTCATGACCATGGGAAGGTGGGAAGGACATGGCATTGTGCTACTCCTTGACCACGAGCAGATGGAATGGTTGAAGCTTTTTGATCATACCTTGACCATGGGCAGGTTTTAAAGTTGTGAAACACTTGGCATATGTATTGATGAGTTATGCATAACTTTCACGCTATTGATGAATGGTATTATGGGTTGTGGAGGATACCATAGATCATTACTGTGTATATATATTTGAATTTGTACCATCCTTTTTGGATGCAAGGGTAGGATTCTTCATTATTGCACACTTGTTTAATTTTTTTATCCTTTCAGTTGAACCTACTAGGTATAATTAAGTGTACTCACCCCTACTATATTTCATCCTTGAAGATAGAGCATAGGGACCAACACAGTGCATGTGATTCACTCTTTTAGACTTTCTCCTTCTATCCAGATCTTTTCGGTGAGGCTCAAACTTCAACTTGTCGTGGATCTTTGGGACTTTCTTCATTAATTCTTTCAGACTATGCATGAAATATTATTCTATAAGACAACATGTATCTTATGATGAGATAGTTATATTTACTCTTTAGTACTATATTATATGCTCTTGTATTCATGACTCCATGTTTTGGAGAATTTTATGCTATATGTGTTATTTCCACTTTATTTTATCATCCTTTAGTTGCAACCCAATTTTGGGTCATTACAAGTTGGTATTAGATGTCTAGGTTCATTGGGCTCATTAATCAAAAGAAGGGCATCTAGTAGAGACTCATGGTTTGGTGTGTAGATCTCCACACCCATCATCGAGAGGCTACATGGAACTTGATAGTAAAAGACTTTCACATCTTGCTTTTATTCATATGTTTCATTTAAGTTACAAACTTTGAATGTATCTAATCTACTCCTTCTACATAGATACCAATTACTAAAGCACGTTGATCAGTAGGAGAGCCCAAGGTAGCTTATGCGGCTCCCACTCGATGTTGATGCAGTGTTTGGGACAGTGCTAGGTTCGAAGCATTGCTAGAGTTGCAGCTCCACCTTATTGGTAGAATAGATTGGCTACCCTAAAGATTAGCTATGAGCTGGTAGCGCCTAAAGATCCTATTTAACTTCCCTTAATCCCAAAGACTACGCCCTCAGTTCACAAGTAACCCTTGAGGGTATTGGCTAGATAGGAAGGAGCACCTTCCGCCCTAGATACTTTTGATGTATTGGTTTCTACAAAACTAGTGGCCCTTCCATAGCTCCATCTGAGCCAACTTGGATTCATGTTTGTTCTTTTTTAGTTCATGAAAATACCCTTATGATAACTATGGTTCCGCCCTGGAGATCGAGGTTTAGTTCGGGTTCTCAGTTCAAGAATCTGGGTGTTGCTCCATCTTTTGCATTGCGCTTATTTATAGTGCCAGTATCTTTAACTAGCAAAACCATGTCAAGAGCAGAGCAGAAGAGCTTCGAGAGGTTTTGCCGTTGGTTCCTCCGCGATTTGATCACACCCTTGGCAATAGAGCTTATAATATTTTTTCGGAGTAGCAGGACTAGTTGTGTAACTTGGCTATCCTTGAGTTGCATGTGGTTGCCTACAATTTATACTAGTCACCAGCCTTGCCAAGGGAAGGTGGAGATCAGTTGTATCTCCTAGACCTGTTGGATCTCCCGCCATGAGCTAGGGGAAGTTCATAGATATATCATTTGAGAGGTTCATGCTATACAACCTCTAAGACAACCCCTGAGATGAGTTTGATAGGCTACAATAGGGTTCTACAACCATTTCTGACAACTAAGATAGATTTCATACATTGTCCAGGTATGCCTTATCCAGTATTCCTACTTAGTTAAGAGGATTCTACGGTTTACTAAGGGAATGGTAGGGTATCTTCAGGAGGCTGCAACTTCTTTGGTATTTGCTGGAGGTACCTTTCAAAGAGTTATTGATCATGCTCGTATGATAGAGCACATCAGATATGATAGACAAGTTACTAGGTAGAGATTCCATCAGCATGGTCAAATTAGTACACCTCCACCTCATGATCGAGGATTTTAGAGATAGTGCTATCTAGGCAAGGTAGCAGATCTTTCCACATCCGACAGTGGTGAAAGGTCTCGGCATACTTAGATAAGTTGTGATAGCTCCCTTAGTTCAACTATTTTTTCTCCTAGTCATCTTCGGAGGGAGACCCCAAGGCTTGTAAAATTTAAGATGAGGTTAGGAACATCACTAACTGTTATTAAAATCAGGTGTTTCGTACTCAGACTTCAAGATCACATACAACAACTAGAGACACCTCTTAGGGCACGTGGGGTGGTGTAAGATATGGCCATGGTACAGGGAGAGGTGGAGCCCGTAGAGGCCCATAGGCTCGTAGTAGTCATAGAGGTTGCTATGTGATCTGAGATAAAGCTGAGGTAGAGGCTTCTGATGTAGGCATCATAGGTATGGTTCTAGCATGCTATCATTTAGCTTTAGTTTATTCGATCCAAGCTCTACTTATTCCTATGTGTCTGCATATTTTGCTTCTCATATACAAATTATGTGTGAGCGGCTTGGTGAGCTTGTATGTGTATCTACCCTAGTAGGTGAATCTTTAGTAGTTAATCAGGTATATCAGGGTTGTGTTGTGGCTTTTATGGGGGAAGATAATGTTGCTGATTTGATATTGTTAGATATGGTAGACTTTGATGTGATATTATGTATGGACCGGTTAACGCCTTATAAGGCTATTCTTGAATATTATGTGAAGATTGTGGACTTATCTTCCCCCGACTTGCCTTAGTTCATGTGGACTAGAGCACCTATTTCCTATACTAAA
Organism: Solanum rostratum; assembly: GCA_029948455.1. Lineage (NCBI taxonomy): Eukaryota > Viridiplantae > Streptophyta > Magnoliopsida > Solanales > Solanaceae > Solanum > Solanum rostratum. The sequence goes on from CM057054.1 coordinate 28,641,618, forward strand.
TGTGTTATTTCCTACATGCATTCTTGTCGGCTGATCAGGAAGGGGTGTTTTGCATATTTAGCTCATGTTCGGGCTGTTTCTCAAGGGTCCTTATTATTGGAGACTACTAGGGTTGCTATATTGCTTGTGGATGTATTTTTGACTAATTTGCCTGGTGTTCCTTTGGATTGTGATATTGACTTTGCTATTGATGTGAGTTGGGCACCAAGCCCATTTCTATTACCCCTTATCGGATGGCTCCAACTGAGTTAAAGGAGTTTAAGGAACAATTGGAAGACTTGTTGAAGAAAGGTTTTATTTGTCCGCATTTATCTCTCAAGGGTTCTCCTTTATTATTTGTGAACAAGAAGGATAACACTGTACGTATGTGTATTGACTATTGTCAGCTGAACAAAGTGACTATCAAGAACAAATATCCTTGACCTTATATTGATGATCATTTTGACCAGTTGGAGCGTGCCTCGACATTCTCCAAGATTAACTTGAGTTCCAGGTATAATTAGTTAAGAGTTCGGGAATCTGACATCCCGAAGACAACTTTTAGGACCCGTTACGGTCATTATGAGTTTGTGGTTATGTCATTCAAGTTCACGAATGCCTCAACCTCTTCTATGGAGTTGATGAGCTGAGTGTTCAAGCCCTAATAAGACATCTTTATGATTGTGTTCATGGATGATATCTTCATTTATTCCAAGAGCGAGGCAGATCATTTTCATCACTTAAGGATCGTACTTCTGAGATTGAGGAAAGAGAAGTTGTATGCAAATTTTTCAAAGTGCATGTTTTGGCTTGAGTCTGTTGCATTTCTTGGCCATGTTGTATCAAAAGAGGGGATTATGGTCGATCTAGCCAAGGTAGCAGCTATTTGTGAGTAGGCTATTGAGATTCATAGTTTCCTTTATTTAGTGAGTTATTATAAGCATTTTGTTTAGGATTTCTCATCTATGGCAACAACGTTGACTAGATTGACTCAGAAGGTTATGGTATTTCAGTGGTTGGATGGTTGTCATTGACTCAAAAGGCTATGGTATTTCAGTGGTCAGATGATTGTGACGTGAGCTTCCAAAAGCTTAAGGATTTGTTGGCTTCAGCAACTATTCTTGCCTTACTGAGGAGGGAGTTCCATTTGTGGTATATTGTTATGCTTATGGCATGGGTTTAGGTGGTGTATCGATGTAGAGGGTAAAGGGGACAACCCTATGCTTCTAAATTGCTAAAGGTGCATGAGAGAAACTACCTTGCCCGTGACTTAGAGTTGGATACAGTTGTGTTCCTATTGAAGTCGTGGCAACATTTTCTTTACAGGTGCATTATGAGACCTTTACCGATCACCAGAGTACAAATACATCTTTTCTTAGCCTAATATGAACATGAGACAACGTAGGTTGTTGGAGATACTTAAGGACTACGATATATGTATTCTATATCACCCCCGAAGGGCCAGTGTTGTCGTAGATGCTTTAAGCCAAAAGTCTACTTGTATGGGGAGTATGATATTCTTGATGGCACGGGAGAGGCCCTTAGCCATTGAAGTTTAGTCGCTTGATAGACAGAAGGTTCGTTTGGATATTTCTCCACCTCAGAGAAATTTGGCCTTTGTTGAGGCTAGATCTTCTTTGTTTTAGCAGATAAGTGCTCATCAGTTTGAGAATATCAGGTTATGCATGATTCATGAGAAAGTGTTGAGAGGTGAAGCAAAGTCGGCTATTATTGATTCTGATGGTGTTCTGAGGATAAATGGTAAAGTTTGTGTCCCTAAAGTAGGAAACTAGGTGAGATTGATATTAGAGGAGTCCCATTGTGCTAGATATTCCATCCATCATAGTATGGCTTAGATGTATCATGATCTCAAACAACATTATTGGTTGTTTAACATGATGAGAAACATAGCTGAGTTTGTGGGCTAGTGTTTGAATTGTTAACAAGTGATGAATGAGCATCAAAAGCCCGATGGGTTGATGCAATGGATTCCCATTCCCGAGTGGAAGTGGGAGAGAGTGACTATGGATTTTGTTACAGGTTTTCCCTTGGCCTTGGGCAAGTTTGATTTAGTTTGGGTAGTTGTTTACCAATTGACCAAGTCAGCACACTTCCTATTGGTTACCACTAGCTATAGTGCGGAGCAACTTACTAGTTTATACATCCAAAACCTTATCAAATTACAGGGTGTGTTAGTGTCTATAATATCAAACGGAGGGTTTATGTTCACTTCTCTCTTTTGGCGGGCTCTAAGCGTTGTTTAGATGCTAGAGTGGATTTGAGTACAATTTTTCACACTTAGACTGATAGTTAGTGTAAGGATCCGGATTATTTTTGAATGGCATTAGCATCGCTCCACGGAAGGCCCACATAGGCCATGTAAAGCCACACGGTCCGTATGGCCTCCGTGGAGGGACACTTGGTCTAGCTCACGATAGGGAAACTTGAGATGGAGGAAATTTTGGACCAAGTGAGGGCACACAGCCACTCACATAGTCCATGTGATGTATCACAGACTGTGTTGTCCTCTCTGTGACTCGCTACGTAAAATTTTTCTATGTATGGAAGTACCGTCTCATAACTTTGTCGTGCAGAATTTTTTTAAGTACTATCACACGGTCGATGTCACGGCCCATATGGAGTCACACGGACTGTGATGTCATCCGTGTGGTACCCCATAGCCTCGAATAAATTCCCAGTGTTGGCTTTGCAAAATAATCTAAGTGACGGTTCATGGTTCCTGTCACATCTCACGCATCAGACGTGTTACACCGTGTAAAGGATCGTGTGTACCAGACGATTCCTATTTTTTCCTGTTTCATTAATGGGGTTTATGTAATTTCGGTTTATTTTAGTTATGAATTATGACTTTTTACCTATCCTAAACCCCTAATTCAGCTGATATCCCTCACCCCTAAATTCATTCTCCTAAAACTTTCTACCCTTCATAAGATCACCTCACAAATGCTCTCTACTTTCCCATCTTAAGGTTCAAGGCTAGGGTTTAATGGAAGTTCAATTCAAGCTAAGTCCTTTCCCAAATTCAGCTCATCAATCAAGGTATGTGGGTTTGATTCTTGGACCCTTTCAACCAAGAAGAGCCTAAAATCTTTCAATTGATTTTATCAATTTAGTTTACTTTAAATACGAGTTTTCATTACTTGATTTATTTAAAGCCAATTGATGCATGGGTTTTATTCTACCAATGATTTTAATTCACTTTGATCACTATTATTACCATTTACTTTGAGTTATGAAGTTATGAATATCCATGTCCCCTTTAAAGTTGATTTATGCATGGGTGATATATACTATACTTTACATATGGATTTAATTATGGATTTCCTCAATTTCATTTTTATATGGCAAATGTTAACTTGAATCTATATTACCCATGCTATCCTCACATCATGCATTGCATTGCATTCATGAACATTGTTATATGGAAATTATGAAGTGAGTTAAGCCCAATTATGTTTTATGAAATGATTATCATATGATTTTGGTAGGGCGTTGGTTATGACTAGGATGTGATCACATTCATGTCTTATGATTATGTCTCTTTGAGCATATTGGGCGCTTGCACAATTGTGTATATTTGGATGAGTTATTCCTTGCATGAGCATTATGATTATGATTCATGATTTGGCATTTGAGCCTAAATGTGCATAGATAGGTTTGAAGTGAGCATTGTATTTCTTGAAAGCACGTATATGTATAAGTATTCATGTGGGAAGCGTATTAAAATAGTAGAAGTATAGTTCTAAGGGACTTAAACTTTCCCGATGATAGATTGGGTGATGTCATTCATAAGGGCATATTGTTGTTTGATTGAGTTTGTAGTCATGGTGATTGTGTGAGGGTAGCTATAGACCTTTGAGCATGCATTTGTATTTAAATGGTTGGGTAATGTGTGATGTTTCCCTCGTTTTTTCTGTACTTTGATCAAATTTTTACTAAGGGGATGTTGGCCTTGCCATTTAATTTTGGCGACGGTCATTTTGACCATAAAAATGACTTGAGAATGCGCCCGAATCGTCACACACTTCACTTTTTCTAACTAATTTTCAATGCTGAGTTCTGTAACATTTTTGCGATGGTATTTTATATCACCGAATGAATTAAGTAGATCACCATATTTTCACAGCCATCACTGAAAGAGATAGTTTTTTTAAGCCAAAAATTTTTGAAAAAGGTGATGGTTCAGTGGGCAAATTGACCTGTCCACCCTGAATGTTTTTCTAATGCTAGGTTTTGAATCTTTCTTTCATACAATTGATTCTCTCACACAGGTTTGAGTTTGTATTTCAAGATGACCAAATGGAAATATATTACATCTAAGTCTTCTACACATGAGCCTCCATCTTCAGAGGCAAGTCCCAAATGGTACCCAAGTGAGGCCAGGTCCAAAGCTCTTTATGAACCTCTCCTCAAGACATCCTAAATAATCTAGGAGATCATAGCCCTAAGGAACTTGAATAGACTAAAATTAGTAGGGCTGGGGACAATTCTAGAGGAGAGGTGGTTGTCAACTGATGGGGTTGCCGATTAGTACCTCGAGGTGTGGGGCACTCTAAAGTTTCATAATTTCTAATATTTTACTAAAGTTTCATAATTTCTAACATACCAAGATAGGTTAGAGCATTCTATGAGGCCTATGCCAAGGCCATTACTATGAGCAAAAGTCAGGTGAGGATTATTCTCAAGTCTCTTAATGTTGTAGAGATTCATGGTGTGCAAATCCTATTATGTGAAATCAATAACAATAAGGTTTTGGGACCCACATAACAGCACTGACATGACCTAGATGATGTGATGCAGTTTAAAATTTTTGATGATATCAAAGCTTGGTTGGCCCCAATGTTCAGAATCACAACTCTTTCGTGGTTGGAGGATTGAGCTATCATTAAAAAGGAGATAAATATTTCAGCAAGGTTCTGGTTTGGATTTCCTAGTAGCAACCTTATACCATCCCAAAATGAGTGTATTCTTCAACATCCAAAGGAGACATTGGTTGGATGCGTTATGGATCGCTATAAATTTAATATTTGTTCTATCACTGCCCTAGAGATCCTCACTAGAGCAATGAAGGTGTAGAACTCACTTGAATTCTGTAGCCTCATCACTGCACTATGTAGGCGAGCTAGAGTTCCCTTCAAAAGAAAGTTTGATATAGAGATCACAACATCGACCTCCACTGGTATTTGTCAAAAAGAGGTTAAATTTCAAAGGGATTAAGAGAACCAAGTCAAGAAGAATCTGGTTAATGAAACACCGATGATTGATGGTGAGGCCCTCAAGTCCGACATTGCAGAGACAGCACCCAAGATAAGTATATTTCTTTCTCTCCCTCATTTCCTTTTTCTTCTACTTTAGTCCATTTTGTTGATGCACAGGCTAAGCCATAGGCTACGGAAGACCAACCCCTTATCACCAAAGCCACTACTATTAGTATTGCCTAGTTAGCTCAATCGGCTAATATCCGTGCTAGTAAGGTTGAGTCTTCCTTGCTTAAGTCTAATGAGATAGACATATCCACTGCATTTTCCCCATTCATTGAGGCAAAAAATAAGCGAAATAAGTTCATTAAGGCCCATGAAATGAGAGAGGATAGACTGGAGGCAGTACTGGAGGATCATGGGAAAGCGTTGGCAAGGTTTGCTTAAATGGTAAGTGTTGAGGAGAAGAAAAAAGGTGTTAGTGTTAGCTCTTGGGCTGTAAAAGTCAACATTTATTGGTTGAAGAAGGATGTGGCATCACCAAAGTCGACATACATTAATTCTTTTGGGATGGATTTGACCTACCACCTAGAGTTGATATCAATGTAGTTTCTAAAGCACGATAGGGGTTGATGTGCTAGGTGGAGAAAGTAACAAAAAAGATGATATACCTCCCATATTGGAGATAGATGAGGATGCCTTAGGAGATGAGCCAAGCCACGTGGAGCATGATGAGTTGAGGTGGTTAGAGGATGAGATTTTAGCCACGATCACTGAAGAGCCCATCCAGGACATATCCATGATTCGCGCTTTCGTACATGAGCTAGAACTCATGAGGTAGATATAGGCATTGATAGCCCCATTACCACTTTTTCAGCTCCACCAACCCCACCACAATAGGATCATGTTAAGGGGGATTCAATTTCTCACTCCTTCCTTATTATGCTTAAATTGATGTTGTTCTTGCACATTGAGCACAATGTTCTCTTTTAGAAGGGGGGTGACTTGTTGGAGTCTCAATATTTCTTGATGTTGATGATGACTAACTATTTCTCTTTTGATTTTGATGGGTTCGATGAGAAAATGATCACTTTGATTTTTGTTTATGGAAATTTGAGACAATTTATAATTTTGGTTTATAAATATTCTTTTATTTTGGGTTTTAACAGATAAGTAGTTCTTTTAATTTTCTTGCTTTTGGATTTTGATGGATGAATGATTGTAAATGATGTCCTTTATATTTGTGGCAAACCCTGTGCATATGTGAAAAGTTGTTCAGATGTGTTTATCTTGTGTTTAGTCTTTAGCAATCTTAGTATAGTCCGTATCTTTGATTCAGATAGTGTCATGGATGAGGATCATGTACTACCCATTAGTCTTTCTCTCGAAGGATCAATACAGGAATGGATTTCATGCATCTTGAGTTGACTATGTAAGTATTGAGCTTGGATATGCGATGATTGTAAAAATTATAAGTGTATTTTGCCACTATTTGAATCCACATCAATTTTGCCAATGTGAGTTAGGAATTTGTTGAAAGGTTTGTTTTACAACACCTAGAACTTGCTCGGTTTGTTTTGTTGAGTGATTTGGTTGATTCTAGATTAGGAAAGGACCTTAGGCCTCATTTGGTTTTCTTTGAGTCCACTTTACCATATAAGCCTCCCATGACATTGAATTGATCCCCTATTGAGCCCGTGTTCTGTCTTGATTCTTTATTTGGCAGCCATGTAGCCTTGACCTATATTTTGAAAGACAATCCCTTCTTGTTCCTCACCATTTCCTCCTTGAACTTAAGTAAACAAAGTAGTGTCCAAAGGCTAAAGTTTTGGTGTTGGTAAAATAGATGTGTCTCCCATGTAAAAGTTAAGGAAGGAACAAAAAAGAAAAAGAAAGAAAGGAGAGAAGTCCTTGCATGATGAGAAAAAAAAAAGTAAAAAGCTCCAAAAAGTTGAAAAATGACGTAAAGAAAGAGAATTTGCTTGAAAAAGAGAACCCTAAAAAATTGTTGAAGAATTGTTTACAAATGGGATACCTAGGATTGAAATCAAAAGAAAAAAAAGATAACAATTGGAGAAGAAAAAGGATGAGGATCAAAGGAATCATGAGAGTGAGAACTATGTGTAGTGTTCAAGGAGGGATGAGCCTCTATTATTCATATTCTATCTTACCCATCCTTAACCCTATGTTATATCCGGAATAAAGACCTTTTGGATCCTAAGTCGAACGAAATCAAGTGAACTGCAATTGAGAATAAGGTCAAGCCTCTGGGTTGAACCATATATACCATTTCTAATTTGGGAGAGTAATTGTTAATGAGATCCTTGAAAATTGTGTCCTAATAATGTGTATAGGATCTTCTTTGGCGTGACAGAAAATGGCCATGCTTTTGGGCAGTCATTAGCAACCACGTGATCAATTGTAAGCATAGTCATGTCTTGAGCACTCTTTCGTCACCTCTTGAGGTTTCAAAATTGCGCAAGTGGTTTGTGGAAGCTTTGAGGATGGATAACAAAGGTGGAATTGTACATGTTACATCTTATGACCTTATTTGCAAGCATTGAGTTGGAATAATTTGTATTTGATTACTTGAGAGCAAGCAAAAGTATAAGTTGGGGGTGTGGATTAGTCCTTATCTTGGACTCATTTATGGCTTAGAATGTAAAGAAATGTTGTCCAAGATGTGCTATTGCGCTTTATAAGTTGATTAATATGAGTTTTTATGACAAAAATGAGGATAAAAGTACATAGATGGAAAAAAGTCAAAAACAAAACAAGGAAAAGGAGCCAAAATGCCCAAAGGCGATCAGAAGTGATGTCACTAATTCATTCAATAGATCATAGAAGAGTATCTGAGACCGCCTAATATTGCAGTGTACAAGCCCCCAAGTTCATGACAGAAGGGCGATACAGGTGGAGATTCGATGGATCGCCAAACATGATTAGCGATGGTCAATGGCATCACCGATAATTGCAAAGACTTGAGACTTTAGGTGATGAAAGAGAAGGCAGTCAGGTGCACATTCAGCGCATCGCCAAAGTGCTCGACGATGGTCGAACATGACTACAAAATGGTGAAATGGTGCACAAACACTAAATAAAATGTGCAAACTATAAATGTATTTTAGAAAGGACGTTGTACATAGCATTCCATATCAGATTTATACCATATAGAGATAGAAAGATAGGGAGTACATAGAAGCCTCTTGCTGAGAAAGTATAAGGGTTTAGTGGTTTTCAAGCATTGAGAGGAGAGATTTAAGAGATTAGTTGAAGAAATTCATCTTTTTTCTTGTAATTCGTCTTACCCACATCCATTGCTACTCATTATGGTATTATTTTCTTGATTTTGAACATGAGTAGCTAAAACCCCAGTGTTGTGAGTGTTTATAGGATATACGTTCTTGAATTATTATTTGGTTCTATGATATTTTTATTGTTTTGATATTAATCTGAGTGAGTTTACACTTGTTACCATGTTTAATTTATAATTACGAGGTTGCAAACTTGGGTTTTACTTTAGATCTCTAATTATTACATTAACTTGAGTAATAGGAGTGGAAAATAAATGTACTAGGTAAAAAGCTTTTGAGATTTTAGTTGAATGCCCCAAAATCAGATTTAATTGCGAAGGTATTAGGAGATTTGCTTATAATTGCTCATGACAAGTGTGTCTTTGCGTGATTCGCATGTCAAGTCATGATCGGTTCTTGTGAAACACCATGATTGTCATAAATGAAGTGGTGGTTACCAGCAACCTAGCTTACTCACTAATTTATAACTCAAACAATAAAAAATTTAGACCCGGTTAATAAGCTCTTTCCCTATAACGACCTCGAGTTTAGGAGCGTAAGAGTGCAGAATGTGTTGGAAAGAAAATGACCTGGAGTCAATATACGAGGATGAATTGCGGCACGTAGATGGACTTAAAACTCGTAGTTTGGTCCTTAAACATGAACTTCAAGGCTGGGAAAAAGTTTTCAAGTGTGGAATAGCGCACACACCTAATGACGGCCCGTAAAAAGGCGACAGTCCATAGATAGGGTCGTAGATAAGAGTATCCTACATGATGAAAATTGGAGTTTGCTGGAAAGTGACCTATGAATTAACAGTATGGCCGATAGATCAACTTAAGGCTTGTAGAACCCCTTCATAGAAGAGGTCCATGAAAATGAGAAAAATGACTAAGTGTGGAAGGAGTCTACAAGTCCAACCATGACCCGTAAATTAATGCACGACCTGTGAGAGATTGTTTCATAGTTTTAGTCAAGATAATAGTTTCAGGAATTTTGGAAAAAATAACCGAACGAAGAGGACCTAAGGCCTGTGGTTTAAACCACAACCTTTAAATGGGTTGTTATGACCTAGACCTAGGGTCTAGGAGTTATAGGGAAAATGGGAACCCGAGAGTCCTCAAACAAGCCTCAAAGTATCCATATTCACATTATCGGGTTTGAAGCTTATAAGGAGATAGAAAACACATAGTTCTAAGGGACGGGAAAGTATAACTCACGCTATGGGGACGTCATAGGGATAGGGATTTTCATGGATTCACATAGCACATAGCATATAAGGACTTGGGTAAGTATGACTCACTTTATGGGGACAAAACGGGACTTAGGATCTCCCATATTTATTTATTTACATCATAGCATAACCAATGTCATAATAACCATAATCAATAGATATCCACAACCATAATCCTCAAATAGCATAACATAACACATATCCATACAAGAGCCTACAAGTTGTGCAACAATGCCTCTAGTCATAAAATATGGCAAGCGGAAAGACATGTCCCGGGCTCACCCTAAAAGTGAATAGCATAAATGGAAGCAAAATAGGATAGATAGATGGTGGCATGTCCTTGGAAGATAGGATTCACCACAATACTTTCTCAAATCCGATCTAGCCATCAAACGGTGAATGAAGGTAGTCTTCGATCCCAACATAGTTAGATCATGTGGGCAAAAAGGTATGTGTTAGTACATTTTAATGTATAAAGTATGCAACAATACAATGCATATGAACTTATAAAAGCTACATTTCAATGTTAGGTGGCAAGGGCACATATTTATAGAAAGAAATATATAACCAAGAAGAGTAATATAACAATATGCCATAAAATCCATGATTCATGAAATGCCATGATACTTATATAAAGAGGGGATGAGACCTTAATAGGAACATAAGTCCAAGATAGCTATTACTTTGAACCCTGATGTTATTCCAACATAAGAAAAAAGGTGGTCCACTTGGCAAAGTAAACCATGCATCTCCTAACGGGCCTCCAATTTCGGAAAAGTAACCTTCCTTACGGGCCTCCCATTATGGATTGGATTTTCATATTATATCATATAATATCGTATCATAATTTGTGTAACCGCACCTTACTGGCCCCCCATTTTGAGGAGGGTTACAATATCAAATACCTATGCTGGCACATAGTTCAAGAGAGAAGAAGAGGATCCTTGGGGATAACCCTAACACCTCCAATCCCATCGGTGCTAATTCATCATCCAACAAGAATACATATACATATACATGCTTTCAAAGAGGTAAAAGTTGTTTCAAATTATTTCAATGCATGCTTGGTCTTAAAAGCAAAACATTTTTCATAATCATTTATTCTTGGGCTAAAAAGTCAAATCATAGTTCATATCGTACATTCCATGCGTAGGAAGAGCTCATTCACAATATCAATATGGTGTAAACACCTAATATATTCAAAGAGATAATATCATAGACGTTTATGTGATCAAATTCTTGATATAACCATATATGTGAGCTTAACTCACCGAATAATCTTCATAAACATATGTAGGCTTAACCCACCGGATCATTTTGATCAAAATCCAATGCTCATGTATGCATATGACATGAATTATATGAGAATAGCTTGGGAAATAGAGATTCAATCTTACATCAACAATACAATATGAAATTCAAGTAAATCCATATATAAAATCCACAATCAAATCACAATTTAGATACCCCAATGCTTAAATTAAACTTTAAAGGGACAATGCATATTCAAATCTTCATAATATTCATGTAATTCAACATATTAGGGCTTAAATCACTTTAAACACAGTGCTTAAACCTAGCCCATATCTCAATTGAATCAAATAAACAATAATAAAAAAAATTCATAATTAAAATAAGCTGAATTTCATAAAATCAAGTGTAAAAGAGTTTGGGGTCTTCATAGTTCAAAAGGACCATGAATCAACGCCACATACCATAGTTAACCAAGAAGAAACAAGAAAAATTTGATGAAGATGAGAGCCTTTCCTAATCCCTAAGCTAAGCTTTCACTTATCCACTTGAGAGGAGTTCTCAAGAGAGAGCTTGAATAAATCCTATGTGTTCAATGAATTTGAATGAGAGAAGATGAGTATAGGTCATTTAAGGGGTTCAGGATGGGTTAGAAACTCATAAATATCCCTTAGAAGTAGCTAAAATTATGGGTAATCCATTAATGGAATCAGCTTCAAAATGTTTCAAGGTGTCCGGTGAATAAGCTCCATGGTCCATGTAAAGAACCATGGATCCTGTAGAGCTCCAGTGGAGGTTTTCTTAGCATAAACAGAGGAAACACAACACAAACGGGCTTTCTAAAAATGGGCATAACTTCTTGATCAAAATTTGGAATTTGGTGAGATTTGATAAGTTAGAAAGAAAATGCAAAGAGCTTCAGTTTCGTTGCTCATAGGCCACCTAGTTCTTTTTGTGCAAGGAGATATGAGGATTTAAAGTTGACCCTTTTCTAATTTCTTGTGAAAAGCATAGCCAATGGAATTCCCATGAACTTGCCTTGATTAAGGAGGCCCGTTATTGACCTCAAAACCATAAATAAGTTTAGGTTAACGGCTTGAAAATGAATTTAGCTTGAGCTTGAAGGTTCCATGTGAATCGTCCGAATAGAACTCGAAAAGAGGATTCAGAAAGAGTTTGAGTCAGTGAATGGAAAGCAAAGTGTTTTAATAAGAAACAATAGTAATGAAGGAGTATAAATTGATTTAGGGGTCCCGTATAGGGGTCACACAGACCGTGTGGTCTTCCGTGGTGCTTCAATTAGCTAAAATCTTCACTGATGATACTCCGAGACGGTGATTCCACACTTACAAAAATTAACACCTATGCCCATACGGACCATCTCACGACCTTTGTAGGGGTTACACGGACCATCAGAGGTTTATGTAGGAATGCCTTGGAAAATGTGGTTTTCAAGGCTAAGACTACATCAAAGAATCCACCACAAAGGCAGTGAACTGCCAAATGGACCGTGTGGGGTTTATGTGGTGTATGCCTTGGTCTCAAACTCCAACATAGGGCCAACACTCCACACACAAGGCCAACGACCAACTCAAGACTCCTCCACATTGCCCATGGTGAGTCACACAGCCTGTGGAGGTGCCTATGGGTCGTCACTTTGGTCAAACACTTTCTGGAACAAAATTCCAAGAACTATTAAGGCCATACAAAATTTGTGTCCTTACATCATCTCCCCATTAGGAACATTCATCCACGAATTCGCTAGAATAAGGCTTGACATGATCATGAAACATACAAACATCCTCAAATTCGCTAGAAAAAGGCTTGACATGATCATGAAACATACAAACACAAGATACAATGCACATTTCATCATTTGAAAAATCATAAAGTCATTAAAACTCATATCAAAACATCTTTAAATCATTCAAAACATGTTTAAATAATTCTCGTGCACATATATTCATGTGATGTCATGAAACTCAAGAATGAAAGAATTAGGACAGTTGGAATAGGAAGGTCCTAATACCATAGGCTTGAGTAGATTTGAACAGATAGGGTATCATTTCATCATGTCCAACTCCACCTCCTGTATAGCACTCTCCACATGTTGATTTCTCCAAAGGACCTTAACCAAAGCCACATCCTTGTTGCAAAGCCACTTCACTTGCCTATCCGTGATCTCAACTGAAACATCCTCATAGGAAAACATCTCCTTAACTTCAACACCCTCCAAAGGGAAAATGAAACTAGGATCACAAATAAATTTCCTCAACATAGACATATGTAGAACCGACTTAATAGAACTCAAACACGGAGGCAAATCCAATTTTTAAGCCACATTCCTCATCCGCTCTACAATCTCATAAGGGCCTACATATCGTGGACTTAACATTCCCTTCTTACCAAAATGCATTACACCCTTCATGGGTTAGACCTTCACATACACCGAATAACCAACATGAAACTCAAGATCCCTCTTTCTAACATCCAAATAAGTCTTTTGGTGACTTTAATCTATCTTCAATTCCCTAATCAACTTCACCTTCTCCATGGGCTCCAACACCAAATATGGGCTGATCAAAATGATCTCTCCCAACTGAAACCATCTCTCTAGATATCTACACCTTCTGCAATATGAAGCCTTAAATGATACCATACCAATGCAAGCATGAATTCTATTGTTGTAAGAAAACTCGATAAGTGGTAGATGATCACTCCAATTCCCGTTGAATTATAACACACAAGCTCTCTATATGTCCTCCAAGGTTTGAGTTGTCCTTTTGGCTTGTGCAATGGATTGATGATGAAAAGAGGTACTTAACTTCACTTTAGTTCAAATCCCTCTTTGAGATGATTTGTGATAGTGAGATGTAAATTGGGTGCCACGGTCTGATATGATATTCATAGGCACACCATGCATCCTTACCAACTCATGTTTATACAACCATGCATAATCTTCAGCATTGAAGGTAGCCTTGATGGTAGAAAATGAGTCGACTTAGTAATCCTATCAACAATAACACAAATAAAATCAAATTGCTTTCGACATCAGGGCAAACCAACTACAAAATCCATATTCACATCTTCTCACTTCCAAGTAGGAGTCTTAGTATCTTCTGCCAAACAACTGAGCCTTTAATTTTCTACCTTCGCTTGTCGATAATTAGAGCATTCAAATACAAATCTAGCTATGTCATTCTTAATATAATGCCACCAATATATTTCCCTCAAATCCCGATACATCCCGGATGTACAGAATAATAAGAGTTGTGGGCTTCACTCATAATCACCTCTTTAAGACCATCAACATCTGGAACACAGAATCGACTTTGGTACTAGATTCCATAATCTCACCTTTGTGAGGAAACCACTACTTTTTTTCGGCAACCAACCTCTTCAATATAACCGATGACCGTTCTAAGTCTTACTTTTCCTTGACGTCAGCAACCACAGAAGATGAAGCCTTATTCTGATCATGAACAAAACCATCATTAGACTCACTCAACCCAATTCCCCAATCTTGTCAAACTATGTACATCCTTCACCAACTCCCTTTTGACCTAATTTGTTAGCTTGGCTATAACATCTTCTTCACTTGGATTGCATTATAGGCCCAAAGTAAATATCCCTATTTGGTAGGGAGGAATAGATGTAGCATGCTTCACAGCCATAAGTAAGACCCTAATTCACACGACATATTAGACTTCGAGGACCATTTATAAACCTATATCTCTGATACCAAGCTTGTCATGACCCAGACCTCGAAACTTGGAGTGACATGGTGAATGGGAACCCAAGAGTCCCAAAACAAGCCTCAAAGTATCCATATTCATATCATCGATTTGGAAGAGTATAAAGAGATAGAAAACACATAGTTCTAAGGGACGAGAAAGAATGACTAACGCTATGGAGACATCATATCGATAGGAATTTGCATGGATTTACATGGCAGATAGCATATACGGACGAATGGGCAGGTATGTATAACTCACTTTATGGGGAAAAATGGGACTTAGGATCTTCTACATTACCACATCATATCATAACCAATATCATAATATCCATAATCAATAGATAGCCATAACCATAATCTCCAATAGCATAACATAACATATTCCGTACAAGAGTCTACAAGATGTGTAACAATGCCTCTAGTCATAGAATAGGAGGGCCCCCAAGACATGTCCCGGCTCACCCAAAAAGTAAATAGCATAAGCGGAAGCTACATAAGGTAGATAGAGGGTGGCTTGTCCTTAGAAGATAGGACTCACCACAACAGTTTGTCAAATCTGATCTAGCCGTCAAATGGTGGATGAAGGTAGTCTTCGGTCCCTACATGGTTAGATTATGTAGGAAAAAAGTATGTGTTAGTTCATTTGAATGTACTAAGTATGCGGAGATGCAATGCATATGAACTTATTAAACCTCCATTTCAATGTTAGATGTCAAGGGCACATATATATATAGAAAGAAATATATAACCAAGAAGAGTAATATAACAATTTGTCCTGAAATCTATGATGCATGAAACACCATGATGCTTAAATAAATAAGGGATGAGACCTCAATCGACATATAGGACCAAGCGAGCTATTCCTTAGTATCCCAATGTTATCCACACACTGAAAAAGAGGTGGTCTACTTGTCAAAGGTAAACCATACTTCTCCATATGGGCCTACTATTTCGGAGAAGTAACCTTCCTTACAGGCCTCCTATTTCGGATAGAATTATCATATCATATCATATCATATTGTATCAAAATTTATCTAATTGCACCTTACGGTCCTCTCATTTTGGTAAGGGTTACCATGTCAAATACCTATACTGGCACATAGTTCAAGACAGAGGAAAAGGACTCTTTGGGATAGCCCTGATGCCTCTAATCTCATCGGTGCTAATTCATCATCCAACAAGAATACATATACATATACATGATTTCAAAGAGGTAAAAGTTATTTCAAATCATTTCATTACATAAATGGGCTTAAAAGAAAAACATTATTCAAAATCATTCATTCTTAGGCAAAAAAGCCAAATCATAGTTCAAATCATACTTTTCAGGTGTTGGAATAGCTCATTCACAATATCAATATGGTATAAACACCAAATAGGCTCAAAGAGCCTAGATAATTGATATTTATGTGACCATATTGTTTTCATAATCATATATGTGAGCTCAAGTCACTGAATTATTTTCATAAACATATGTGGGCTTAACCCACCGAATCATTTTCATTAAAAACCAATGCTCATGTATGCATATGCAATAACAATATGAGAATAACATGAGAAATAAATATTCAATCATAAATCAACAATACAATATGAAATTAACGTAAATCCATAAGTAAAATCTACATTCGAATCACAATTTTGATTACCCATGCTTAAATTAAACCTTAAAGGGACAATGCAAATTAAATCGTCATAATATTCATGCAATTCAACATATTAGGGCTTAAATCACTTGAAAAATAACAATTAAACATAGTCCATATCTCAATTGAATAAAATAAACAATAATCATTAAAAACCATGATTAAAGTAAGCTCAATTTCATAAAATCAAGTGTAAAAGAGTTTGGGGTCTTCATAGTTGAAAGGAATCATGACTCAATCCAACATACGTTAGTTAACAAAGAAGATATAAGAAGAATTTTATGAAAATGAGAGCAACTCCTTAAGAACCAAGCTAAGGCTTCTCTTGTCCACTTAAGAGGAGCTCTTAAAAGAGAGCTTGAATAAATGAATCTGAATAAGAGAATAGTATAGGTTATTTCAAGGGTTTAGGATCGGTTAAAAAGTCGTAAACGAGTAGCCAAAATTATGAGAAAGCCCTTAATGAAATGAACTTTAAAATGTTTCTAGGTGTCCCGTGTAGAAGCTCCATGGTCAATGTAAAGAACTATGCAACATGTAGAGCTCTCGTGGAGGTTTCTTTATTAACAAAGAGGGAATAGAACATGGACGAACTTTATTAAAATGGGCATAACGTCTTGATACAAACTCACAATTAGGTGATATTATGATGCGTTCGAAGGAAATTTAATGAGCAATTTTGTAGGTCATAGCCTACCCATTTCATTTCTGAAAGAAGATATGACAATTTAATATTGACCCTTCTATCGGTTCTTGTGAAAAACATAGCCAATGGAATTCCTTTAAACTATGCTTGATGAAGGAGGCCCATTATGGCCCTCAAAAACATATATAAGCTTGGGTTGATGGCTTGAAAGTGAATTTATCTTGAGCTTGAAGGTTCCATGGTAATCATCTTATTAGAGCTCAAGAATAGGATTCGAAAAGCGTTTAAGCAAGTGAATGAGAAGCTAAGTTTTAGAATAAGAATGAATAGTAACGAAGGAGTATAAACTGATTTAGGGGTCATACAGACAGTCTTTCCTTGCAGGGTGCATCACTTAGCCAAAATCATCACTCACGAAGTTCCAAGATGTGATTTCATACTTAGAAAAATTTCATAGAAATGCCTATTCGGATAACCTCACACCCGTATAGGGGTCACACGGTCCGTGAGAGGTTCATGTGTAAAGTTCCTTGGTCAAAATGTGGTTTTGAAGGCCAAGTCTACATCACACAAGCCACCAAACGGTCAGTGAAGTGCCATACGGACCGTGTGGGGTTCATGTACTGCGTGCCTTGGTCTCAAACTCTAACATGGGGCCAACACTATACACACAAGGCCAAGGGCCACCTCAAGGCTCATAAACATAACCTGTGGTGAGTCACACGACCCATGGGGGTGGCCATGGGGCATCACCTTGTAAAAACTTTTCGAAACAAAATTCCAAGCACCATTAAGGACATAAAAAATCTGCGTCCTTAGACAAGATTTCATAGACTTCATACTGTAGTTTTAATGAAGGGTAGTTTTGTCATTTTAGCAATTCTTAGTCCTATACTATGTTATTTCTGGTATCAAAAGGCCCCAAGCCATACCTTAAAGCATTAGGACCTTAGTAAATCCCTCATTCTTCCATTCGTAATTTCCCTAAGGAAAATACTCTCTCTAAAAAAGGTCAAGGTTAAGGCTAGGGTTTCAAGGTTCTTCTTAAAGGATTCAATTTTGTTTTTCCTAAAGTTAAAAAGGTGTGTGAGTTTCATTTGTGGGTCTCCTTTCACCCACAAAGTCCAGCATATTGAATTTTACCTTTTCCTTAAGTTCCTTCATGACAATATGCGTACTTGTGATGATTTCATGATGTTTTTTGCTACTAGTTGATATTTACGATATCCTATAATGTTTTTACTAAGTATACGCATATATTTAAGTAATTGATGATGAGCCCAATAATGAGTTTTCTTATTGATGACGTCTGGGCTACTTTTCATGTTTTAAATAAGTATGTTTTTACCACTTAAGCATGAATATCTGGTTTATGATGTTTTCAATATTAAATCTTAGCATGCCTAGATTTTAAGTAAAGTCTTGCATGATTTATGAAGATATTAGGGCATTAAAGAAGAGTTTAAAAGTCATGTTTTGTCAAAGGTATAAGCAAGCTGACAATTGCCTTACAAAGATATTTAATAAGGTCCCCGAGGTGAAAGGACAATTCTCATTTAGTGGTTCCTAAGTTTGAGCTACTCTTATGATTGTTACTTATGATTCTCAATTTCATAATTTGACTAAGTTATGTTTTAAAGATTCCGTGGGATGACTTAGCACCAAACGGACTTGAGATTGGGATTTGTTTCATTAGTTGAGGCATGACCCATTAAAGATAAATCTCATTTTCTTAACTATGTTCCATCATAGAAGCCTTGTAGGCTAGGCTAGTAGATTCACGTAGTCTATTCTTGTAAATTAAGATGCATGCAAAGTGATACAATTTCAACTGACTATTGGTGTCTCCGTGCCAACGTAGTGGGTTATGTTGCATTCCATGTAGTAGGACACATGGTCTTATATGTTGGTTAAGGTCTTCTCCTATAATTTAATGACTCTATGGAATGATTACTTATGTGTGTTCTTTCATGCATTGACTCTTTTTCATATTAAGAAATATTCCTTGTGCATGCTTAAGCTCATACACATGTACCTTAATACCTCATGTATACTTAAATGCTTTAACTTATGAATGATAGCATTCAAATTTTATGCTTGCACTGTATCTTACATACTTAGTATATTCTAATGTACTAACACATATTTTGCCTGCATGATTTAACCATGTAGGGATAGGTACTCCTCCACTAGCTCGTGCCTAGTTTATTGTTTTCAAGACTAGTGCCTTTGTTTTGTTGAGCCCTTAGTTTGGGACTCTACCATTTTCTCTATTTTCTTTTTAGATGATGTATATGTTTCCCTTTTGTGGTTTTTACTTCCTAAGTTGCTAAATATTAAAGTCTTTTCTATTTATGGAAACCATCTATTATCAGTTCCGTCCATCTATGTATCATTTCGTATACTTTATTGACAGAGATATGTTCGTCTTACATAATTTTTAATATTCTTTCATTGTCATAAAATGCCCATAGACCTCTTTTTCCCATTTTAACTTCCGCAAAGTTTTACTTCAATTCCTATGATTGTTTAAGATATTAAAGATGGCTTTGGTGAGGTGTCTTCTGGTATCTCATTCACCATGTGAGAACTAGGCCCTCAGTTTGGTTCATACAAACCTGGTATTAGAGAATGAGGTTTTAAAATGTTCATTAGATATCCATGCATACCTCATTGAGTAATGTCTTATTCAAGGTTATGAAGCACGCCACTATCATGGGTGAGAGGCTATGAGATGGTTTAGGAAAGTCTTTCCTTCTTTCTTATTCATGTCATGCCTTTAGAGTCGGCTAAGGTTAACTTATCACTAGTGATGATCTTCTTCTTATTTTGAGATTGTGCCACCAAGAAGAGAACAATACCAAAGAGGCACTCCCACATAATAAGTTCCTTTACTCCAATAAGATGATGAAGCATTTAATGCTGATTTTTGAGCTGCCTTCACAATATTGGCCTAAGCGTTAGCCAACCAAGCCAACCGAGAGATAGTTGTTCCTTTAAAGTACCTACTCTGGACACTTGAGTGAGAGACTTTATGGGGATAAACCCTCTAGAGTTTCATGTTTCTAAGATAGAGAAGGACCCCATTAATTTCTGTGAGAGGCCTACCGGGTTGTAACGGTCATGGATATCCTTTGGGAAGAGAAGATTGATTTAGTGGCCTACAAACATAAAGAGGCAGCCAACATATGGCACGAGCAATGGGTAGATGAGAGGAGTCATGAAGTGGGTCCCATCGAATGGCTGGAGTTCAAGTGTGCCATCTTCGATTGGTTCTTCCCAGATGAGCTAAGGGAGGCCAAGGTCCAAGAGTTCATCAATCTCAAGCAAGGGTCCATGAAGGTGAAGGATATGCATTCCAATTCATGAAGTTCTCTATGTATGCTCCCTTCATGGTTGCGGATCCTAGGGCTCGTATGTAACGACCCCCAGTTTAGGAGCCTTGAGAGCAGAAGAGTTGGCAAGAAACATAACTTAGAACCTGGTTTACGAGACCACTTAAAGCTCGTAAGTTGTTCTACAACCCATAGGATAAATTTTTAATAATATAACTTCAGGAAGGGGAAAAGTTTTCATATGTGGGGTAACCCGCAGACTGAGTTATGGCCCGTAGGGTAACTTACAACTCATTGAAAGGTTTGTAAATGGGACCCCGGACATGAAGGAAATTTGGAATTTTTAGGACGGTGACATACAAGTTATCAGACAGCACATAAAATGGGATATGCCCATATACAGTTTCATGAAATGAGGTCAAGAATAAAGTGAAAATTTTTCTAAGTTAATCAAAGTATGGAAGGACTCCACGAGTCAAACCACATAAGTAATTCCATGGCTCGTACTGTTTGTCATGGATTTAAATTCAGGGAAAGTCAAATTTCAGGATTCTCTAGTGTGACATTAGACAAGGAGACCTATTCTCTCATAGCCGAGTCCCACAGTTTTAAATGAGGAACAATTTGATCATTTCCCATAAATCATTCCCAAACCATGTCGTCTTAGGGATGGGATAGGAACCTATAACAACCTTCAAGCCCTAATTCCCATCGTTCTGCACTATAAATTCTTTAAGGAAAAATAGCTCTCAACAATAGGAAAAAACAAAGCTAGGGTTTCCAAGCTTCTTCACCAAAGGCTTCAATTCTGATTCTCTCTAGTTCCCTAGGCATGTGAGTTCATTTATGGGTATCCTTTTACCCATAGAATTCCCTACTATGCATTTTACCTTTTCATTAAGTTCCTCAATAGTAATGCATGCTTATAATGATTTAATGAATCATAAGTTATTAGATGGTATTCATAATGTTCAATGACTACTTTACTAAGTAAAAATGCATATATATTGGAAGTATGATGTTGATTCCATCATGGGTGTTGATATGATGAAGGTTGGGTGATTTCAAATTTTCTTTTTGATGAAATTTCATAAGACTTGTGTGATTTAGGATTGTTCCATGCATGAATTAAGCCCACCTTAGTTTCAATGCAAGTTTCCATGAATTATGACTATGATTAGGGAATTTATGAAGAGAATCAAAGTTAAAGTTAACCAAAGATACTTGCATCATAATTATTGCGCTAAAAGATATTTAGAAAGATTCTTAAGTTTGAGATACTCCTAGAATTGCTACTTATGATTCGAAGAGTATGTTTGAAAGAATTCTATGGGATGACTGAGCACAGAGAGGGCTACAAATTAGGACTTATCCCGTTAGTTGAGGTATGATCCCCTGAAGCAAAATCTCGATGTCCCTAACTAGATGGGGGGAAATATTTTCACCAAAGGATTAATGGCTACGAATCTCAAGGTGGCACAAGGAAAGGATACACCAACACTCCTCTTCCCTGGAAGGATAAAGGGGTTACCTTAAAGCCCGAAAGTCCTAATTGCTTTAAGTGTGGAAGACACTAGAAGGGGGATTGCTTAGCAAGATCTAATGCTTGCTTTACTTGAGGGGAGCCCGACAACCATGCAAGTATTATTGAAGTGAAGGCACAAGACCTAGGGCCAGAGGGGTCAAGATTCAGGTGCCCCTAGGGCCAACCAATTTTATGCCCTTCACGGTCATTAAGAGGTTGAGGAAGCCCTAGATGTGGTCACTAGTATGTTACAAGTTTATGATTCTAATATATATGCACTTTTATATATCTGTGAGCAAATTTATCTTTCGTAACCCCATTCTTTGCATGTAATTTTCATGCATGTCCCAAAGTCCTCTATTGGACCTATGAGGTAAGTAACCCTTTTGGTGACTTTATCATAGCCCAAAGAGTCAATAGGGGTTGTCCCATTTCTGTTTTGCATAATATGATCCCATGTGATTTAGTTTAGCTCTCCATGATAGACTTCAATGTAATTTTAGAGATGGATTGGTTGCATATATCCTGTGCCCCCATTGATTGTAGAACCCATAGGGTTAAATTCCAATTCCTTAATAAGCTAGTTCTTAAATAAGAGGGTAGCAACTCTTCATGTAGGGGTCGATTTATTTTTTTATTAAGGCCCACAAGATGATTTCCAAAGGGGTGTATCTACCACTAGATGAGGGTCAAAGATGTCTCTTCCAAAGTTCCTTCTCTTGAGTTTGTTACTATTGTAAGTGAGTTCCCCGATGTCTTCCAAGATGTGTCACTGAGTGTCCCTTCCGAAAGGGAGATAGACCTTAATATAGATCTTTTGCTCAATACTTATCCTATGTCAATCCCTCCTTATAGAATGGCTCCCGTGGAATTAAAATAGTTGAAGAAGCAACTGAAGGATGCCTCGATGTTATTTGTTGAAAAAAGTTTCATAAGACCTGTTAGTCTCCATTGGGTGTGTCGGTGTTATTTGTAAAAAAGGAGGATGTGTCGCTCCATATGTGCATTGATTATCGATATCTCAATAAGGTCATGAAAAATGTGTATCCTCTCTCAAGGATAGATGATTTGTTTGATAAACTACATAGGATCACTCATTTCTCCAAGATTGACTTGAGATCCGAATATCACCAATTGAGGGTGAGAGAAAGTTACATCCCTAAGACGACATCCCAGACTAGGTATCATCATTTTGAATTTATGGTGATGTCCTTTAGCCTCACTAATGCACCGATGATATTTATAGACCTTATGAATAGGGTGTTCAAACCTTATCTTGAAATGTTCATTGTGGTGTTTATTGATGATATTCTTATCTATTCTCGAAGTGAGCAAGGCCACATGAAGCACTTGAGGGTAGTATTCAGATCTTGAGGGAATAGAAGTTTTATGTAAAATTTGATAGTTACATGTTTTTACTAGAGGAGGTTTCTTCCCTGGGAATATGGTATCTAAAGAGGTCTTCATCATTGATCCTAAAAAGACAGAGGCGGTAAGAAACTCGCAAAGGCCATTGACTCCCACTTACATAAGGTGTTTCCTAGGTTTATCCGGGTACTATAAATGGTTTGGTGCAAGACTTCTGTACAATTTCATTTCCACTCACCAAGTTAACTCTAAAGAAGGCTAAGTTTGTGTGGAAGGATGAATGCGAGAGGAGTTTTCACACCTTGAAGGATCAATTAATTTCAACTCTATATTGACATTGTCAGAAGGGAATGATAGTTCATCGTGTATTATGATGCATCAAAGATTGGTTTGAGTTGTGTGCTAACGCAAAATGGTAAAGTGATTGCCTATGCTTCAAAGCAGTTGGAAATGCATAAGAAGAATTACCTGACTTATGAATTTGAGCTCACGGTGGTAGTTTCTTCCTTAATGATTAGGTGACATAACTTATATGGAGTCCATGTGGATATTTTCACCGACCACAAGAGCCTCTTACATGTGTTCACCCCAAAGAATCTCAACTTGAGACAAAAGAGGTGGTTAGAGCTACTCAAGGATTATTATATGAGTAAGAAGTACCTTTCCTGAAGAGCCAACGTCACCTTTAGTAGTATCTCCATGGGTAGTGTGTCCCATATAGAAGATGGTGTAAAAAGGAAGTTTGTAAATATGTTCATAGGTTGTTGAGACTTGGAGTAAGATTGAGTGTGTCTTGAAGTGGAGGTGCAATGGTTCTTCATGGATCAACATCTTCTTTGATTGATGATGTTAAGCCAAGCAAGATCTGGATCCCACTTTGGTTGAGTTAAAAGCTTTGGTGAAAGATTGGAAGGTAAAGGTCTTCTAACAAGGGGGAGATGGTGAACTCTGATATCAATGGAGGTTATGCTTACCCAATTATGACGAGTTGAAGAAGTTTATTGATGTGTTGTCAAAATACAACACTTTTGATGCTTAAAACATGGAATTTTATGTGTTCTCAATGTGATGTTAGTAGGTTTTATATGTTTTTCTGTTTGTTTGCAGGATTTCAAGGTTGGCATTGATTTTGGGAAAAATATGTAGAAGTTGTTGATTTTGAGGATTCAACCCTTTACGGGCCGTAGAGTATTCTATGGGCTGTGAAGAAGGTTTTCTGTAAATTCCATTGAAGGGTGGATTTCTAAAGTATGGTCTACAAACATGCAGACGAGTAGTAAAACACTTTACGAGTCTTAGATCAAGTCTCATACCCTAAGGATCAGAGAAGGAGGAGTTTCTGAAGTTTCATCACATGAAACCCCCTATGGACCATGAAACCTACTATGGGCCATAGAGAGGTATCATAGAGGCCAAGTCGAGAAGTGAAGCAACAAAGTATGAAAGCTTGATTACGGGCAGTAAATGACAATACAGCCTGTAGTGCATCTCCTGAAGCGTGCCGACATAGTTATCCTATTTTATTTTTCATTTCTATTTTAAACATTAAAAATAGGTTTTTAGGTTATTTTTCTTGGAGAGAAGCGTGAGAAAGTGAGTGAAGAAAAGAATAACAAGACTTAGTAGAGAAAAACATAAGAGAGTATCAAAAACACTTGTAAACATTAATTTCATCTTTTAATATTGTGATTCTCATTGAAGATTTGTTTTTTCTTGTGCTTAGTTAAATTGCGTAAGCGCTCTATTATGATATTCAAATTCACAAGTCTTGAATCTATACAAATCACGAGTAGCTAAATCCAAAACTAGGATTGTGAGAACCATGAAGAACTAATAAGGTAAAACCGGATAATTCATAATTCTTGAAAAGTGTGTATACATGTTTAAATTAATTCTCTTCATTAATGCTTTCGAATGGTGGAAAATATTAGAACCGCCTAGTGTTACATACTAGACCAAGGTAGTAATACATAGGAAAAGAAATTAATTAATAGAATTCGATCGATGTTTCTCGTTTAATCAACTGAACTGGGCCAATGGGAGGTGGTACTGGGACAATAGGTAACAGTTAGTAATGTCACAGTCTGGAGATGGACCAAGCACATAGTGAAATTTTTGTCTTGCTTAGAGTCCAAAGGGTTTTGTGAACTTAACGTACCATTCTGTGTGCTACACACTTGAAAAGAATTTGGTTATCCGGTGATACTTAGGGAAACATAGGGAACACAATACCCTAATTTCTCTCCATATTGGTTACACACTTATTTTAGTTTAGCATTACATTCATTAAATATTATCAAACCTCTCCCCTTTGGGAAGTAAGTTGGTTAATAAACTCAAATTGCAACATTGAATTCTTCTAAATCTATAGTATTCCCTTGTCTTCGACCCTAACCTTTGTTAGTTTCTATTTCTTGACAATGGCCGCTTTAGCCTCAGAAAGGCAGCTAGCTTGGGCGACATAAAATTTTTCACGCCATTGCCAGGGAATATGGCTAGAATTGTCTAATTCAAGTAATTTGGGAATTAACCATTATTTCCCTTATTTTATGTTTCTTTTTCTTCTTTTTCTTACAGGGTATAGGTGTAGTGTATGCCCAATACACGAAGTTGAGGTATTCCCTTTACTCCATTTGACCCAGAGACCTAGAGAAGACTGAGTAGAATGGACCAAGATAATGCCAATAACATGGCAAATGTAGCTATGAAAAAAAATGAGAATGAGAATGTCAATAATAATAACCCACATCCTCTTGAGAACATTTCTCCACATCCACAGGGCTTCAATGCCGAAGCTTATCAGTGGAACCAATATCAGTTGAACCCTATGGCTTTGGAGGTTACTGGAGCCATTGTGTTACCGCCACTACTAGCTGACATAACGTTCGTGGTTTCGAGTGGGTTTCTTTAGATGCTGCAGAACCGTGGGTTGTTCGCGGGGCTACCATCAGAGGATTTGCATAGCTATCTACACAATGTTGCATTTGTCTGCAAGAGTGTAATGGGAAAACATAATTTGTCTATGTATGTTATGGGATTTGGTGTCTTCCTATTATCTCTAACAGACAACGCAGTACTATGGCTATCTGAGCTCTTGCAGAGTTCGATCACCAGTTAGATTGAGTTGTAAAGGGCCTTTTTGGAGATGTACATCACGAGATCGAAAAATCTCAAGTTGAAGGACAAAATCAAAAACTTTGAGCAACTTCCTAGTGACTCGATTAGTACTTCATGGGAGCGATTCACTAAATGCTTGAGGAGTGTCCCATAACAGAAAATTGTTGATGCCCTTGTGGAGATCTTTTACCATGCCCTTGATCAGAATAGTCAAGCCTTTTCTGATATATTTATGGAGGGCATGTTCTTAGATCAACCATTCGCATGGATCGCGGAAAGGATGGAGAGAGTTTTCAAGAACAATCGTGCATTGGGGAAGAAAAATAGATCATCAACAAAAAGTTCATGCGCTATCAATATTAGTTCGGATCTAGCCAAAATAAATAAAGAGATTATGCAAGAACTTGCCCAAATCTGTACAGGTATCGAGGTGATGATGAAGCAGAATGATGAACGAGTCAATTTAATTGACCATCAGCCTTCGCGAGTACCCATATATAATGATCCCTATTATAAGGACACTTGTTTTTTTACTGATCAGACGGGGGATTTCCAAATCACTGCCCCAAGGGTCCAATCAGGATTATTGGCGCCAAGGTCAAGGAAACTAAGGTTGAAACTTCAATCGAGATGGAGCTTTCATAGACAATCGTGGAGGGTATTATGACATAAATCAGGGCCATGACAGAGATGCAGATTAGGGCTGTAGAGATGGTTATAGAAATAGTCATTATGTGCCACCACATAACTGTGACAAAGGTGATAGTAGTTCCTCAGTTGAGGAGATGTTTGACCACATCTTAAAGAAAGGTGAGACACAGGATGAGACTCTGAGGGGGTGGAATAGAATATTCTAGTATAAATAAGGAAATTGAGTCTCATTTTTGTTACTATCAAACAATTTGAGCAATATTTTAGTCAAATGGCGACTCAACTTAATCAGTGTTAGAGGGGTACACTGCCTAGCAACACAGTTCAAAATTCAAAGAATGAAGGGCGATTTATGGCGGTTTGTACTTGTGGTCGCAAGAGCATTATTGATCATCACATGTAAGTTTATGAGGGTGATATCTGAGAGGCTACAGTTGAGGTCAAGGATGGGGTAGGGTACACTACCTAGCAACATAGTTCAAAATCCAAAGAATGAAGGGCGATTCATGGCAATTTGTACTTGTGGTCGCAAGAGCATCATTAATCATCTCATGCAAGTTTATGAGGATACAGTTGAGGTCAAGGATGGGGTGAGTGATGTTGCATATGTGCTACAGAAGCTAAAACCCATTCCCAAGCCTCCTCATCTCTTCCCTCATAGAATAAAAAAGGGGAAGGAGGAAGGCAACTTCAAGCACTTCCTCTCTATGCGGAAACAACTTTGTATCAAAATCCCACTTATTGAGGCATAAGACAAGATACTAGGGTATAAAAAGTACAAAAAGGACCTCGTAACAATAAAGCACACTATGAGTCAGAAGCTCTCCCAAGAGCTTCAACATTGCAATGCATTTTCTACGAGGTCCTTGGTTCAAAAGCGAGAAGATCTTTGCGCTTTTACCATACCCTGCACCCTTGGAGATGTAAAGTTCGCAAGTGCTTTGTGTGATCTAAGTTCCAGTATTAATCTAATGCCCCTTGTGATCTTCAAGAAGCTATAATTGGGAACCCTACTGCGATGAGCATGCGGTTGTTGATGGCTAAACGTACGGTGAAAAGACCTGTGGGGATACTTTATGATGTGCTTATTAAAGTTGAAAAGTTCATATTCTCCACAGACTTTGGTATACTAGATTGTGGACGTCCCAACCATCTTTGAAAGGCCATTTCTAGCCACTACTCGAGCACTAGTGCATATGGAAACTGGTGAAGAAGTTGTCGTTAATACCTGTTATTCTATGAAGAGGCCAGATGATCTGAAGAACGAGGTCAGGGCACTTGGTGAAGTCTGAGTAACTACTTTCTCCAAGTCGTGTCGCGACAATAAATCAGGGGCTTCTTGGGAGACAACCCAAGGTTTTTAATGTATTTGTTGTAGTTGTAGCTTTATTTTTGAGTTTTTGGACTTAGGTAGTTTGAGTTTTCGCATTTTGGTTGTAATTTTGGACATTGGGATGGTCGCATAGAGGGTAACATTGTCTTCCATGTCGAATGTGTAGGTACATGGCTAAGTCAGCCACCATTGGCTGAAGAGACATCAGAAAGTGCCTTTATGATCAGTTTTTCTGGCTGTCCATCAGTCTACGACCTATAAACCATCTTATAGACACTTCTAGTAAGCAAAACGTTAAGAACTTTAGTCCATGAGCCAGCTTTGCAGCCTATAGAAATAACTACGGGTTGTGAATAGTGATTGTGGACCCCAAGTAAGTTTTCTGAGTTTTTGACTATGTGTACGACCAACTTTACCAGTTTTACTTCACTTTAAGACTCGTAGACTACCATGAAACCAAGTCCTTAAACCTTGGGTTTTGATATTCTATGAAACTAAGACTTAAGGGCCCGTCAAACATTCTACGACATATAATTGGATTTTTGTAGAGTCTAGGCCCATCAGTTTTGACTGACCCAGTCAAACAATAAATATTGAGATCAAACTATTTTGGCCCCATTTCTTGCACTAGTCAGTCTTCTTCGAGTGCTCCAGTGTTGTTTGTTATAAAGAAAGATGGGTCACTATGTATGTGTATAGGTCATCGATAAACCAACAAAGTCACCATTAAGACCAAGTATCAACTTTTGATAATAGACGACTTATTTCATCGGTTGCAAGGGGCTACACACTTCTCCATAGTTGATTTGAGATCTGGGTATAATCAATCGAGGGTAAGGGAAAGTGACATTCCTAAGACGACATTTCAGACTAGATATTGTCACTTAGAGCTTGTACTGATGTCCTTTGGTCTCACTAATGCCCCAGCTATATTTATAACCACATGAATAGGGTGTTCAAGCTCTACCTTGACATGTTTGTAGTTGGGTTCATTGACGACATTCTTATCTACTCCCGAAATGAGGAAGAGATTCTGGAATACTTGAGGGTTGTGTTGAAAACTCTAAGGGAGCAAAGGATTTATGCAAAATTTAATAAGTATGATTTTCTCTAGATGAGGTTGCCTTCCTTGAACATGTGGTATCACGTGAGGGCACCAAGGTTTGTTCTAAGAAAATGAAGCGGTAAGAAATTGGACAACGCCATTTACTCCAACTGGCATAAGGAGTTTCTTGGACCTAGAGGGGTATTATAGAAGGTTTGTGCAAGATTTATCTTCTATTCCATCTCTACTCACCAAGTGAATCAAAAGAAAGCAAGGTTTGTGTGGACGAATGAGTGTGAGAAGAGCTTCCAAACTTTTAAGGATCTACTAACTTTGGTTCCAATATTGACATTGCCAAAGGGAAATGATAGGTTCGTCGTGTATTCTGCTGTATCAAGGACTGGGCTGTGATGTGTACTAATGAAACATGGTAAGGTGATTACTTATTATTCGAGACAATTGAAAATACATGAGAAGAATCACCCAACTCATGATCTTGTGCATGCGGCGGTGGTGTTTTCCTTGATAATTTGGTGACATTACTTTTATGGGGTTCACGTGGATGTTTTCACAGATCAAAAGAGCCTCCAACATGTATTTACGAAAAATGAACTTAATTTAAACATTCAAAATGTATTCAAACTCAAGGACTACAACATGAGTGTGAAGTATCACTCGGGAAAGGGCAATGTGGTAGACAACGCCCTTAGTAGAGTCTCCATGGGCAGTGTGTCTCACTTGAAACTGATGGAAAAAGAAAGTTTGACATTGATATTCATAGGTTGGTTGGACCAGTGGTTGATCAATGCTCGATCTTACTACTAAAAGGAAGCAGGGACAATCATTATTAGCATATTACCCAACAAACGAGTCAGGGTCGAATCCCACATGGAATGGTTGTTTGATTGGTGAAGTAGTTCATTAAATTAACAAATTGTAGGATCAAATTGGGGGTTTACGATAAATAAGACCAAGATTCAGCAGACAACAACTAATTTAGCAAACTAATCAATAGATTTACAGAGGTGTTGGGGATGTGCAAATATGAGAGTAAATCTACTATGTCAGGTCTAAATAATTGACTAATCGAGCTAAAGATGGGTGAATAGGCTACGATTCTGGGAACCTAAGCTTCGACAATGACAATGAAGGTGTTTCATATGGCTAAACTATGACATCATATGCAAATCACTCGAGGACACCCTTGGCCCGAGAAATCATAGAAAACCACCTAGTACCCTAACCATTAAATCTATGGTTGTGGTATACAACGGAAACCCTGAAGAGGTTCCAACTATTATAGCCATTCCACACTCTAACAACTACGATTAAAGAAATAATTAGTGATTTGAAGTAAACCCCAAGTTTGCAACCTTAGGATTATAGATAAAACATAGCAATGGATATAAATTCACTCAAATTAAAAATAATATAGTCAAAATATCAAAGACTCAGAATAGAAATCAAGACCTATATTATTTACACACACCCAACAAAGGGGTTTTAGTCACTCATGCTTGAAAATAAAGATTTAATACCAAATTCAGCAGTTGAGTACATAGGTAAGAAGAATTATAAGAGAAAAGTTGATTTAAACAAGTAAATCTCCATAATTTGTGTCTCCACAAGCTTGAAACCCTCTAACCCTTGTGTTATTGAGCAAGAATGTTCTAAGTGCCCTAATTTCACTCTATCTCTATCAGTAAAATTTTTTGTAATATAAATGATATGTATAATGTCCTTTCAAAAAGGATTAAATAGTCCATGCAAAATAAGTGGGAATTCGTGCATTGATAGCCATTCAACGGTCAAGGTCGGCCATCATTGAGCACTCTGATGATATGTCGAATGTGCACTTGACCGCTTTTCTATGCATCTCCTTGAATTCTTAGGTCTCTGCAAGATTAGGCATTCGTTCATTACTCCGTTGATCATGTTCAGTGGTTCGTTGAAGTTCAGTCTATGTCATCCTTCTATCATGAGCTTTGGGTCCTGAGTTCAGAAATAATAGGCAGTCTCCCTGGCCTTTCGATGCACCGAATATGTTTGGCGACTCCTATTCAGACCACCTTTCTGGCATGAAATTGATACTTAGTTGCTGAAAGATTAGAACAGCTCACTAAGCCTTCGGTGGTACGCCATATATGTCGGCGAGGCTACCTTTGTCCACCATTTTTGGCACTTTTTGCTCCTTTTCCATGATATTTTGTGTATTACCACTTGTGCATTTTAAGATCCATTCCAGACATATCATATGTATATTAGTTAGTATTTGCGACATAATAGAACACCGTAGACAACATTTCTTCATATTCTAAGCCCAAAATGAGTCCGAGAGATATACTCATCAACACCTCCAACATAAGACTTTGCCTTCCCTCAAGCAAATCAAACATCAATAAAGTTTAGAGTTTGCAAACAGGGCCACAGGGATCAACACATATAATTCTGCCTTTGTCATCTACCCTCGAACTTCCACAAATCATGTATGTGATTTTGAAGCCTCAATAGGTGACTAAGGAGTAATAAAAACATGGCTATGCTCACAGTTGCTCATGTAGCTTCTAATCACTGCCTAAAAGAATCATCATTTTTCCTCAC
Source organism: Solanum rostratum (assembly GCA_029948455.1). Classification (NCBI taxonomy): domain Eukaryota; kingdom Viridiplantae; phylum Streptophyta; class Magnoliopsida; order Solanales; family Solanaceae; genus Solanum; species Solanum rostratum. The sequence continues at coordinate 28,673,597 of CM057054.1, forward strand.
ACCAAAGAAGACCCTTGACACACAAGATTAGAACAATATTTTCAAAGTATCTCTTCAACACTCACATTCTCAATTAAGAAATGGCATGAAAGCTTCAACCCATAGGATTGCATTTATTCTCAATCAGAGCTCATTTGATTCCCTTATGGACTAAGATCGCAAAGGACTTTGTTCAGGCTGTAACTTAGGGTCAAGGATTGCAAGGATAGCATATGAATTTTAGTGAATCATCCCTCCTTGAACTCTACACATTCTTTTCATGCTTATGGATCATTTTGTCCTCATTCCTATTTCTATCCTATTGACACCTCTTTTCTTTTGATCTTTCATCCTAGGTGTCTCCCCTTTTTGCTCTATCTTTCAACAATTTTTGGAGGGTCCTCTTTTCCAAGAAATTCTTTTTCAGTTCATCATTATCAACTTTTTCAAATATTTTTCTTGTTTTCGTGATTTCAAGGACTCCTCTACTTCCTTTCTTTTCCTTTTTCTTTCCTCAACTCTTTCAACGAGATACAATCTCTCTTTCACTAACACCCCCAACTTTAGCCATTGGCCATCACTTTGCTCATTTTAAGCTTAAGGAGGGATTGTTAAGGAAAAAGAAGGAATTGTCTTTCATGAATACAAATCAAGGCTACGTGGTTCCCAAAAAAATAATTGAGGTTCAAAGGGGTATCGCCAAGGAATCAATCCATTGTCACTGGAGGTCAATTATGGTCAATGTGGACAAAAAAGAAACAAAAAAAGATCTAATGTCCTTTCCTAATCAAGAATCAACCAAATCACTTTTCAAAACAAATATGGCAAGTTTTAGATACTTCAAAACATGCCTTTCAATAAAATTTCTAATTTCATAATCGCAAAATAGATTTACATTCATATAATGGCAACTCTCTCACAACTTACGATCATAGCATATCCAAGCTCAATCACACACATAGTCAACTCAAGATGCATCAAATCCATTCATGGGTTGATTTCTCAAAAATGGACTAATTGGTGAGTTAGTACATGCTCCTCATCCATGGCTCCATCTGAATCAAAGATATGGAATACCGATAATCGTATTACTAAGGATTAGAGACATGATATTTGCACTTGAATGACTTTTCATATTTGCACGGGGTTTCCCATAAATTAGAGTCATCATTTGCAATCATTCATCCATTCAACTAAAAAAGAAGTAAATTAAAAGAACAAAACTAATCTATTCTGACCCAAATTAAAATTATTTAAAAACCAACAATTCAAATTTCCTGAAACATCCATCAAGAAAAATTAAAGTAAACATTGTCTCGTCGAATCATGAAAAAAATAGGGGGTAATAATCATCAAACGTTATTAGGGACATCCAATTGCTCACCCCCTCCGAACAAGAAAACATTGCCCTCAATGTGCAAACACAATATTAAGAAAGCATAAAAAAGGAAGGAATGAGTATTAGAATACCCCTGAACATAATTAATCTAGTTGTGGTTGTGGTGGTGGAGCTGGAGAAGCGCTCATGGGGGCATCAATGCCCTCATCCTGTGGTGCACTTTCTAGATCAATCATTGGCTTCTCGGACTTGGGTTCACATACACTAAATGTGCCTATAAAATGTGTCTTGGAGAAATGCATTTTTCACGGTGTCCAAAATCTATCCTTCTAACTATGCTAACTCTTGACGCTCCTTCTCGCTAGGCTCAACAACCAATTCCTCCTTATCTGTCTCCGAGGTGCCTACTAGATTGACTTTCTTATCGCTTTCACTCGGGGCATCCGTATCCATCACATCATCAAGAGTTGCATTTACATTGACTCTAGATGGCTCCTCTTGTCCCTCCAAAAAAGAAATATAGTCCGTAGACTTTAGGTATGTGGTCTCCTTCTTCAAATAGTCAATATCAGCTTTTATGGCCGTCATGCCTTCACTGCTACCACCTCCTTTCTCCACAGCAATCACCCTGTCTTTTAATCTGGCCAATTCTTTCCCTTAATCCTTAATAATTACCTCAAGCCTATCCATCCTCAGCTTATATTTCTCCACAAACTCTCGTTACTTGGTTGCGGCCTCAATATGCGGGCTCAATATTTTGGTAATGACACCTCAATCAACTTGGCCATAGATGACTCAACCCTAATAGAATGAACATCGACCACTTTGGCCAACCGTCCGATGCCCAACATAGTTGCCTTAGTGATTAGGGGTTGGTCATCCATAGCTCGAGGCTCATCTTGTACCTCAGCAAAAGGGAGTGGAGTAGAAGAGGAAGGTAATAAGGGAGAGGAATACTTTCTTTAGGGGCCAACTCTGCAGTGCCAGACTCGAGGGCCTTAACATCAACTACTATTGTTTTGTCGATCAGCTTCTTTTTCGCCCGATCCTCCTCGCCCCTTTGGAACTCAGCCTCGATTCTTAGGATATTTATGGATGCCATTGGAGTAGCCACCACATCATTTTTTTTGTTGTTAGCCACACTAGCTTTCTTGCACAAGGTTATGACGAGGCCAGGGAATGGTAGTGAGGTCTAAACTTGCTTCACCCTAGTGAGGATCCTTGGGGCGATGATTGCACCAAGGTTCAACTTCAGGCGATCTATGATATGCCCAACAAACGTTGCTTTGGAATGTCGAAGTATAGACTCATTTTGCGATGGCATTAGGTTGTTGCTGATAAATCCAAACCAATACCTTCCTGGGATATCCATTTCCTTATTTTAAATAATTCCTCCTCCATCAACCACGAGGGAGATCGGTTCCCAACCATAGGATTCAATCGTGGTTTGATGTCATCAAATGTCTTGACCTTCCTTATCTCATCAATGCATTTGGTATCCGCATGTGCATCCCAGAATTTCATTTATCTTGGTCTCACCACATTGGACTTGCATGCCCTGAACCTCCGCAGCATCAAGAGGTTTGAGCTCAATCTTTACTCAACATTTAGTCATTGGAATGGCACTACCATAGGCCACATCAAATTCTAAGACCATGCTTGGAATATATGGATCCTGAGGTTTGATGAATATATGAAAATTGTGAAACTTAAGAGTATCTCATACCTCGAGGTACCTATCAATGATCCTATCCTTTAATAGTCGCCTCTCCTCTATGATTTTTTGTGCCTTTCTACACTGAGTATGTTTAAATGTCTTTAGGTTATTATCTTCTGGATCCTCTAAGATTTTTGAAGGAGAGGATTTTTGAGGACATTGGACCTAGCTTCAGTGCGTTGTCTCTTGGGACTAGTTTAAGCAGGCAAAGGCATGGGCCTAGTGGACTTGCCCAAACTATGCTTCCATTTTGTTATTCTAATAAAACAAACTCCGAACAATGTGTGAGCATTAATCATTGGAAAAATAAGTCAAAATTATTGAAGGGAAAATAATTCTTGGTGGATAGGTCTATTTTACCGCCCAACATGTTCGACGATCCACAGAACTTATTTGGATATCAAATAGACCATCTCAGTTTTGCATAATTTTTAACTTTCAATCACAGCTACTTTCAAAGATGGTGGTGCGAATTCGGTAATCTGCTGAATTGATTTGATGATAAAAATATCGTCACAGAAAGTTACCAAACTCAACATCAATCATGAGTCAAAAAAAGAGGTATCTATGACACTTCGGCTCATCATCGAGTCCACTTCGATGGTCAAAATGACCATCACCAAAATTGACTGGCAAGGCCAACTCCCATGCATTTCGAATTCAATTAATTCGCAAAAGAACAATGTGGATAATCATACACTTACCTACTATCAATCATCAATACATGGTCATTCATCTATTACTACGGCCACATCATTACCATGGCTACAAGCTCAATTAGACAACGACTAACCCTTAAGAATGACGTCACCCAACATATCATAGGGCAAGTTCACTTTGCTCAAACTAGTTTGGGTTTTACTCAGGCTTCAACCATAGCCCACAACAAGCAGCAACATAACAAGCATGTTTAATTAATCAGCGTATTCACATGATCATTACATTATCTTAACTTAAAGCTATCCATTAAGAGATCAAGGTCAAAATTAAGACAACAAACAATCACATTTAATCTTTGGGCAACATATTTAGCAAATCTAGCCCTAGCCACATCACATATACATTCAATTTCATTATTTTTATAAAGGAATCGAAGACCCAAATAACTAAGCATACATGAAACATAGGGTCCTACAATCATAAAAGCAGATCACCCACATGATTTTCAATAACATTTCAATTACAAAATATGATTCATAGGTACACAAAACCTTGATCAAGCTATCATATCAATATCATTCTTCTACAAGATAGCAAAGCAAAGGGCAATGAATATACCTCTACAATGATGCAATAACAATGAGAATTTTACTAGATATTTTGTTGATGAAACTTCATCACACCAAAGAAAATTTCAAATAAAAGACTAGAGGAAAAGTTGGCTTGTAAGGGAACTTAAATGGAGGGAATATGAAGAGTTAAAAGCCACGGCATTTCAAAAAGCCTTTAATAGGTTGGTTAGTTGCGAGGAGTCGTCGATGCTAAGTCACCCTGCTAAACACATTCGATGATGGGCCGATTGTGTTATTGACCACCTTTTTGGACACCAACTCAAACATTTTGGTCAACTCAAAGGGAGGTGAAATTAACCATCGCTCGGTGATTGCCAATCATACCTTTTGGCATTTCACATCAATCTCTCCCTTTTAATATACCTGTATAAAACAACACCTATTATTCAAAAAGTAAGACTTACTAATAACCCTGGGTTGCCTCCCAAGAAGTGTTGTAGTTAACATCATGGCGACGTATTTCCTCCTATTCTTAAGTCACCCACTATCGATCTGTCACCAATACCATATGGATGTCTTTCGCCAGCTTCAAAGTTCTAAAATGTTCAACACAAACTCATTTTCATTCACTCTAAACCTCAAGTCCCCTCTCACAACATCCACCAGGGCCCTTCTGATGGCTACAAATGGTGTAGCTAAGATGATGGACACATCCACATCTACCTTTCAATCCAATATCACAAAGTCGGCTGGTAGTGTTAACTTTTCTACCTTCACTAAAACATCATGTATAATTCTAACCATACTTTTGATTGATCGGTTGGCCTGCATCGTCATTGGTGAAGGTGTATCCAGACCCAATTCTAAAAATAAGGCTAAGGACATAATATTTATGCTTGCACTAGAATCACTTAGCAGATTTTCTAAATTTGCAAGCTCTAATTGTGCAGGGAATTGTGAATACACCAGGGTCCACTTTATTAAAAACTAAGAATTTCGTCAAGATAGCACTACAATTATGAGATACCTCGATTGTCTTACACCACAAGGTTCTTTATGTGGTCACCTACTCCTTTATGAATTTAGCATACCCTGGCATTTCAATTATGACCTAAACTAATGGGACATTTATGACTAGAGAATTGAATACATAAAGGAATTTTTGAAACATTCCATCATCCTCTTTCGTCTCTTTGAGGGATGGAGGATCTATCTTAACTTTAGAAGCTTTCAACATCACAACTGAACTTACATTCTTGTTGGATGCTCTTTTCGCATTCACAAATTCACCCCCAACTTTCTCTTTTTCACTACTCTTTTGATTTCCAAGAGTCTCGTCACTTTCATTCACAGCTAAATCATCATCATCATTGGCACTCAAAGTGCCTTCTTCTTAATCTTAATCACTTTGTTCAGACACAATGTGGGTTGACTACCGTCTATAACTTTTCTGCTGCGGGTCATAATAGCCAAACACTACTAGTCTACACTCTTTGGGTTGGCCACTGTGTAACTTGGCAATCCTCCTTTTAGCCTTTGGTTGAGATGGGCTGAAATATTACCAAGTTAAGTCTCCAAGTGCTTAATAGAAGCTGAGTGTGAAGTCGTAGTTTGACTCAGCTGTGAAAAATTGAACTTTATCTCTTTTAAAACTTTGTTGGAGGCTTCAACATTATTAGAGATCCAAGTTAACATATCCTCGATAAGGATAGTTTTTGGGTACACTGCTAGGTCAGTAACGTCACCCTAACATGTGGTGGATCATACCAATCTCTTGCTCCATCACAATCTCTCTAACCTCCAACTAGCAGTTATTCTAGCCAAACTCTATCTTGCCATCTAGCACTATTGTTCCAACCTTGATTTTTCGGTGGCCTTCAAATAGCTAGCCGGGAACCCATCACATGATTACCTATATAATATACCTCCTCACTATATCCTCCTCCATACGTTACATTATCATACACCACATAACCAGCAACAACTATGACATTGACATTTTTTTTATTTTCTCCCATTACATTACATGCTTCATCAAGAGATACGGCTAAGTCAACATTTTAGCCATATTTTCATCTCTATCTTGATCTTTGGAAAGTTGTTCTTTAGACGGACCCCTGTGAATTAGATGATCGATACAAGGCATCCCTTATATACCAAGCCCAATTAATCTTGTCATGTCATCCAAAACCTCACAACGGGCAGCAAATGTTTTGCTTCATGATTCCTCCTCGTACCAATTGGTTAGCCAAACCTTTGTAAAATGTATCAAGATTTACGTAGAAGTATTGCAACAGTAGGTGGTCCGGCACTCTATGGTTTGGGCATTAAAGTAAAAGTTTCCAAACCACTACCATGTCTCATGCAATGGCTCACCTTCACTTCTTTAAATGTCCTCAGTACTTCTTCTCAGCTTAAGCATCTTGAAAGAGGGAAAAACCATTCAACGAATTCTTTGTTGAGTTTCTCCCACAAAGTGATTGAGTCTCGAGAAAGCTCAGCTAGCTATCTCACAGCTTCTCCAGTGATAGAAAACAAGAGGAGCCTCCTACTGATGGCCTCTTAAGTGACTCCACAAAAATTTAAAGGTAAACACACGTCGACAATATTCCTAAGATGCTCATGGGGATCCTTTTGGGAGAGCCCTCCAAACAACCCTTTAACCTGAAGTAGTTGGAACATCGTGCTAGAGATGTGAAATATAGTTCCTCTAGCTAATGCGGTAACTGGATGGCTCTAGTACTCCCAACTAAGTCCTAGTGGACATTTTGGAAATCATTTATTTCTTTGACGTTATCACCATGAACACTACCTTCTTCCCCCATCTTAACACATATTTTCACAACGACAAAAATAAAATAAAAAGTAATAAAAAAACTCTAACTAAAAAACTAAATTCAATAAACACTTGAGTCAAGAATTAGCACCATTCCCCAACAATGATGCCATTTTTTATGAACGCTCAATCCTACTACGCAAAGGAAGAAAGGAAAATTGTAATTAGCATATTACCCAACAAAAGAGTTGGGGTCAAATCCCACAGGGAAAGTAGTTCATTAAATTAGGCAATTGTTTATTTAAATTGGGGGTTACAATAAATAAAATTGAAATTCAGTAAACAACAAGTAATTTACCAATCTAATCAAAAGATTTAGAGGAGTGTTGGAGATGTGAAAATATAGGAGTAGATCTACTAAGTTGGGTCTAAATATTTGACTAATCGAGTTAAAGATGAGTGAAATAAACTAGGATGCTAGTAACCTAAGCTTAAAGTACGACAACAAAGGTGTTTCATAAGATTCAACTACGACATCATATGCTGATCGCTTGAGGAAATGGCCTAGCCTGAGAAATCACAAAAAACCACCTAATACATTAGCCATTGAATCTATTGTGGTGGCATTCAACTGAAACCCTGAAGAGCTTCTAGCTATTACATCCATTCAACTCTCTAATTACTCCAATTAAGGCAATTATTAGAGATCTGAAGTAAATTCCAAGTTTGCAACTTTAGGATTATAAATGAAAAATAGCAATGAATAGAAATTCACTCAAATTGACCATAATATAGTAAAAATATCAAAGACCCAACAAAGAAATCAGGACCTATATTATTTACACACCCTCAACATGGGGTTTTTAATCACTCATGCTTTAAAATAAAGATTCAATACCAAATTCAACAGTTGAGTACATGAGTAACAAGGATTATAAGAGAAAATTCTATTTAAACCATCAAATCTTGACAATTTGTGCTTTCATAAGCTTGAAACCCTCTAACCCTTGTACTATTGAGCAAGAATATTCTAAATGTCCTAATCTCACTCTCTCTCTCTATAAAACCTAAAATGAATGATACGTACAATTTCCTTTCCAAAAGGATTTAATAGTCCATGCAAAATAAGTGAGAATTTGTGCATCGATAGCCATTTGGTAGTCATGGTCGGCCATCGTTGAGAACTCCAGTGATGCGCCGAATATACACTTAATCGCTTTCTTTTGCATCTCCCTGAAGGCTTGGTCTCTGCAAGATCAAATGATGGTTCTTACTCTGTCGATCATGTTCAGAGATTCTATGAAGTTCCTTCTATGCGCCCTTCTTTCATGAGCTTGGGGTCCTGTGTTTTGCAATAATAGGCGGTCTCCCTAGCTATTATACGATGCACCAAATATGTTTGGTGACTTCGATTCTTAATGCCTTTCTGGCATGAACTTGAGACATGGTTGATGAAATATGAAGCGGTCTCACTGAGCTTTTGGCAGTACGCCAAATATGTCGGTGAAGCCACTTTTGTCTACCTTTTTTTGTAGTTTTTGCTCCTTTTCCAAGATTTATTGAGTATTATCCACTTATGCATTTTTAGATCTATTCTTGACATATCACATGCATATTAGTTAGTATTTAGAACATTATAACACATTGAGGATGTAAGGATGCAGACTTTGTATAACCTTAATGATGCTTGGAATTTGGTTCTGCAAAGTTTTTGACCAAGATAACACCTTATGGACACCTCCATGGGCCTTGTTACTCACCACGGGCCATGTGGAGGACCTTTGAGGTGGCCCTTAGCCTTTTGTGTAGAGTGTTAGCCTTATATTAGAGTTTGAGACAAAGGCACACACCACATGAACCCCACATCGTCCATCTTCCACTTCATGGGTCGTGTGGTAGCTTGTGTGATGTATCCTTGTCCTTAAAAACCACATTATTTCCTAAGGCTTGTCACATATGAACCTCATATTATCTGTAAAACAATTCACGGTCTGTATCGCCCTCCGTATGGATATTACAGTGAAAATTTTCCAAGTATGAAATCACCATCTCAGAACTTCATCAGTGAAGATATTTGGCTAATTGACGCACCATGAAAGGCCACACGGTCCGTTGACCCCTACACAGTCTGTGCTACTCCTATATGGAGCCCCTAAATCAACTTATACTCCTTCATTACTATTCGCTCTTATTCTAACACTTAGCTTCTCATTCACTTGCTCAAATGCCTTTTGGATCCTTTTTTTGAGCTCTAATTGGAGGATTCCGTAGAACCTTCAAGCTTAACCAAAATTCACTTTCAAGCCTTCATCCAAGATCATCCATGTGGTTGAGGGTCATCATGGGTCTCCTTCATCAAGACAAGTCCAAAGGAATTCCATTCACTAAGATTTTCATATGAATCATTAGAAGAGTAAATTTTAAATAGTCATATCTCGTAGCAAAAAAAGAACTCGGTGGCCTAAGACCTACTGAATTGAATCTCTTCGAATCCTCTTTCCAACACATCAAGTTTCACCTAATTCCGAGTTTGTATAAAATACTTATACTTGTTTTTATAAATCCCATATGTGTTGTGTTCCCTTTGTATTTGATAGAGATGTCCTTTGGGGAGCTCTGCATGATCCGTGGTTCTTTTCATGGACTATGGAGCTTCTTCAGGGGAACCTGGTAGCATTTTAAAGCTCTTTTCATTAATGGCTTTCCTATAATTTTTTCTACTTCTAAGGGATGTTTATGACTTTCTAACACATCATAAACCCTTGAAAAGACCTATACTCATTTATTCTTATTCATATTCATTCCTTACATTTTGAATTTACAAATTCTCTCATCTAAAGAACTCCCCTCAATTAAACTTTGATGGGTTGGCTTGGAGCATAAGGAAAGGTCTTTTTCTTCACCATTTTTTTCTTATTTCTTCTTGGTTAGCTAAGGTATGTGGGATTGATTTATGGTCCCTTTCATATATGAAGATCCAAACTCTTTTGGACTTGATTTTACGCAATTGAGCTTACTCTAACTATGTGATTCTAAGATTATTGTTTATTTGAAACAATTGATGTATGGGCTATGTTTTATTATTGATTTTAAAATGATTTCAGCCCTAATATGTAAATTGCATGGATATATTGAAGATTTTTAATATGCATTGTCCCTGTAATATTTGATCTAAGCATGGGTAATCTAAATTATGATTTGAATTTGATTTTAATTAAGGATTTACTTGAATTTCATTTTTAATTATTAATTTAAGATTGAATCTCTATTGCCTATTTCTATTTTCACATCATTAATGGCATATGTATTCATGAGCATTGGATTTGATGAAAATTATTTGTGGGTTAAGCTCTAATATGGTTTTATGAAAATGATTTAGTGAGTTGAGGTCACATATATTGTTTGACAAGAATGTGATCAAATAAATGTCTATTGTTATTGGCTCTTTGAGCATATTGGGTATTTACACCATATTGTTATAAGTGAATGATCTATTCCTATGCATGAAAAGTATAGATTGAATTATGATTTGACTTTTTAGCCCAAGTATGAATGATTATGAAGAATGTTTGGTTTTTAAGCCCAAGTATGCATTGAAATTATTTGAAATGACTTTTGCCTCTTTTATAAGTGTGTATATGTAAAAATATTCTTGTGGGATGACAACTTGCACAAAACGGATTGGGGTCATTAGGTGATCCCCAAGGTTCCTCTTCCTTTCCTTAAACTTTATGCCAACATAGGTATATGGTAGTTATTATCAAAATGACTGGGTCATAAAGAATAGTTAAATATTTGATATCGTATGATATAGAATTCCTTCTAAAATGACAAGTCATAAGGAAGGTGGCCAGGACACTAAAATGACCAAGTCATAAGGTATGGTGTATGTTGCCTTTGGCAAATAATCTTCTCTCACCCGATGGGAGGTCTAAATCGGGTAAATTCATGTAACAACTTGCATGAGTTTGATATAACGTTTATAGTCACATCCCTACTATATATGATTATCATAAAATTTCTTTATTATATATCTCTTATATATTATGTGCCTGTATCATCTATCTTGAATGCATGTTTGATAAGTTATATGCATTGTATACCTGCATACTTAGTACATTAATACGTACTAATGCATATGTTTTGCCTAATCTAACTATGTAGGGACCAGAGCCAACCTTCACCAACTATTTGACAACTATGTTAGATTTGAGAAAATATAGTAGTGACTCCTATTATCAAAGGACAAGCCACTATCTATCAACCTTATGTTGCTTCTATTTATGATATTTACATTGAGGGTGATCCCAGGACATTTCTTGGTGCCCGTCTTATTCTATGACTAGAGGCATTGTTGGATATCATGTAGACTCTTGTATGTATACTTGCGATATGTTGTACTCAGAGATTATATTTATGGATACCTATTGGATATGCTTATTATGAAGTTTGTATGAGTATTCTGATATGGATTTATGTTATGATGTGCAAGATCCTAAGTCCCATTTTCCCTCCATAGAGTGAGTCGTACTTACCCGCCCCTTAGTTATTATCTACTATGTGCTATGTGGATCCTTGCAAACCCCTATTCCTATGACATCCCCATAGCTTGAGTACAAAGCCTTGTTCTCTTAGAATTATGTTCTTATTGATTAATTATGCGCTTCAGATGTGATGATGTGTAAATGGATGCTTTGAGGCTTGTTTGGGGACTCAGGTTCCCATTCACCATGTCACTCCTAGACCTTCGGTCCTGGTTGTGACAGATATGGTATCAAAGTGCTTGGTTTATAAATGATCCTTGCAGTTCAACATGTCATGTCAATTAGAGTCTTACTTATGGGTGTTAAGCGAGCCACATCTATGGGTAGGAGGCTACAAGGTGTTTTAGGAAGTGTTTCACTTTTTCATGATTCATATCATGCCATGGAACGTGTCTTAAGATTTCCTATCTCGATCCCTCCCTACCAAACAGGGAGAGTTACTTGGGGACTGTAATGCAATCCAGGAAAGGAAGATGGTGTAGCTTATCTTATAGATAAGGCCAAAAGGAAGTTGATGACGAATGTGCACCGTTTGACAAGGTTAGGGAATTGGGTCGAGTGAATCTAATGAGGGTTTTGTTCATGTCCAAAATGGGGCTGCATCTTCTATGGTTGTTGATGTTTGGGAAAAACAAGACTTAGACCCGTCATTGGTTCTATTGAAGAGGTTGGCTGCTGAAAAGAAGATAGAGGTCTTCTCCAAGGGGAAGATGGTGCCATTCGGTACCATGATTGACTGTATGTTTCGAATGTTGATGGTCTTAGGGAGGTGATTGTGAGTGAAGCCCATAACTCTCTTTGTTCTATATATTTAGGATCCATCGAGATGTATCGAGATTTGAGGGAAATGTATTTGTGGCATGGTGTTAAGAAGGGCATAGCTATATTTGTATCCAAACACTATTATTGCCAACAAGTGAAGGTAGAACATCAAAGGGCCGGTGTTTTGACTCAAGATATTGTGACTCAACTTGGAAGCGAGAAGATGTGCACATGGATTTTGTCTTTGGTTTACCTCGGACCCAAAAGCGATTTAATTCAATTTGGGTCATTATCGACCGAATGACTAAATTGACTCATTTCCTACCTGTTAAGACTACCTTCAATGTCGAAGACTATGCAAGGTTGTACATCTAAGAGTTGATGAAGTTGCATGGTGTGCTTAAGTCTATCATATCAGATTGTGGCCCAATTTACTTCTAACCTTTGTACATCATTCCAAAGAGGACATTGCACCAAAGTTAAGTTAAGTACTGCTTTACATCCTAAAACTGATGCATAAGCTGAAAGGACAATTCAAACTTTGGAGGACATGTTGAGGGTTTGTGCATTGGAATTCAAGGGTAAATGGGGTGATCATCTACCACTTATTGAGTTTTTTTACAATAACAGCTTTCATGCTAGCATTAGTATAGCACTATTTTGGGCTTTATATTGTAGAAGGGGTAAGTCTTTGGTGTGGTGGTTTGAGTAATATGAAATGGCCTCTATAGGCCCGGATTTAGTGTTGGAGGCTATGGAAAGAGTGAAATTGATAAAGGAAAGATTGAAGATGACTCAAAGTCATCAAAAATCTTATTTGGATGTTAGAAAGAAGGATCTTGAGTTTCTTGTTGGTGATAGGGTGTATGTGAAGATTTCTCCTACGAAAGGTATAGTGAGTTATGGCAAGAAGAGCAAGTTAAGTCCCTAGTATCTAGGTCCTTATTACATTGTTGTGCGGATTGGGAATGTGGCTTATAGATTAGATTTGCCTCCGGATTTTAGTTCTATTCACCTGGTTTTCCATGTGTTTATGCTGAGAAATTTGATTGGTGATCCTAATACAATTGTGCATTAGAAAGTGTTCAAGTAGAGGAGAACTCTTCGTACGAGGAAGTCCAAGTTGATATCTTTGATACGTAAGTGGAGCGGGTTCACAACAAGGATCAACATGTTGAATGTGCTACATGGGAAGTGGAATCAAGTATGATGCGACGATACCTCTATCCTTTCCAATCTATTCAAGCTTACGGTATTATGTTCTTCCTATTCTCAAGGGTCCTAATTCTTTCACTTTTGAGTTTCATGACATGACATGCATACACGTGCATGAAAGTGATTTAAATATGTCTTTCATGATTTAAAGATGTTTTAATAAGAATTTTAACCACTTTATGACTTTCAAGTGATAAAATATGCAATGTGTCATTGTGTTTGATATTAATGTTCAAGTAAAGCCTTTCAAGCCTTGTTCTAGCACATTCAAGGATGAATGTTCCTAAGGTGGAGATGATGTAAGGACTTAGACTTTATATGACCATAATAGTACTTGGAATTTGGTTCCGGAAAGTTTTTGACCAAGGTGACACAATATGGACACCTCCACGGGCCTTGTGACTCACCATGGGCCATGTGGAGAAGCGTTGAGGTGGCCATTCGCATTGTGTGTAGAGTGTTAGCCTTACGTTGGAGTTTGAAACCAAGGCACATACCACATGAACCACACATGGTCCGTGTGGCACTTTTTGGGCCATGTGGTGGCTTGTGCGATGTAGGCTTGGGCTTAAAACTATAGTTTTTGCTAAGGCTTGTCACACATGAACCTCATAGGGTTTGTATAACCCTTTAGGGTCCCGTATGGCCCTCCATGTGGGCATTGGAGTGAAAATTTTCTAAGTATGGAATCTGATGTACTGTAAAAATATAGCAATTTTGATGCTTAAAACTTGGAATTTATTGTGTTCTCAAGTGATGTTAGTTGATTTTATGTGTTCTGTGTTTTATTTGCAGGATTCTACGGTTGGCCTTTATTTTTGGAAGAAAATATAGAAGTTGGTGCTTTTGATGAACTACGAGACCCTTTAAGATCGTAGTGCACTCTAGGGGCCATGAAGGAGGTTTTTTGAAAAATTCAGTGCGGAGCTAATTTTCAAAAGTTTGTCCTACGAATATGCAGACAGGTCGTGGATTAGTTTACGAGTCGTAGATCACGTTTCGTACCCTGAGGATCATAGAAGAAGGACTTTGTGAAGTTTCATCACACGAAACACCCTTACGGGTAATAGAACACTTTACAAGCCGTGGACGAGCGTCGTTAATCTCTAGTCCTATTTTGCAGCAACATTGTACAAGACCCCCATTATGGTCCGTGGAATGCAATACAACTTGTAAAGTTGTTCGTAAGGCGTGCCGACCCGGCTATCATATTTTTTAGGACTTATATTTTAAATATTGTAAATAGGTTTTTAGGTTATTTTTTAAAATAATTTACAGAGAGTTCGACTAGTAGAGAGAAAAAATAGTGAGATAGAGGTGAAAAAACATTAGAGAGTTTTGAGAAACACTTGTACTTTGATTTGATATTATAATCTTGTGATTCTCATTGAAGCTTGGATTTTCTAATTCATAATCCAATTGTGTAAGTGCTCTATTATGTTATTCCAATCCATAACTCTTGCATCTACACAAATGATGAGTAGTCAAATCCACAACTATGGTTGTGGCAACCATGAAGAACTAACAAGGTAAAACCAGATAAATCATAATTCTTAGAAAGTGTGGATGCATGTATTAATTAACTCTCTTCATTTTGCATGTTTTCTTATGGTGGCTAATATTAGAACCCACCTAGTATTACTGACATGACCATGATAGTAATGAATAGGAAAACATATTAATTAACAGGATTCGATTTATGTGTTCTCATCTAATCAACAGAATTGGGCCAAGGAGAGATTGTATTGGGACTAATAGGTAAGGGTTAGTAATGCATACTACGGAGATGGGCCAAGTCACATAGTGAAATTTGCCTCTTACCTGGACAAAAGGCTTTGGTGAACTTAACTTACCGTCCTGCATACCATACACTAGAAAAGAATTAGGTTATCTGGTGATACTGATTCAGGATATCATGGGAAACATAATACCCTAGTTGCTCTCCATAATGATTAAACTCTTGTGTTAGTTAGGTTTACTTTATCAGTTATTATTAAAAAAACCTTTGGGGAAATAAGTTGGTTAATCACTTGAATTGCATTACTTGAATTCTCTTAAGTCTATGTATTCCTAGTGGGTTCGACCCTAACCTTGGTTACATTCTATTTCTTGACAACAACTGCTTTATCCTCAAAAAGGAGGTGTAACTTGGATGACATTAAGATTTTGGAGCCATTGCCGATAATACAACTAGACTTGGTTAATTCAAGTGATTTGGGTATTAATTCTTATTTCCCTCATAGTTTTTCTCTTTTTTTTTCTTTTTCTCTTTTACAATTGACACCCTCTGTTGAAGAAATATTGTATCATTGGAGTATTTATATGAGAAGGGTTGTAGATAAGTTTTTGAATGACAATGTGTACTTATTGAAAATAATAGAAAATCTTGACCTAGACAGTGCTTTTATCAGATGTTCATCAGTTTGGCTTGGATGTCCACAATTTGATTGTTGAGTTGAGTTTTAAGGTCGATAGATCTGATGCTCAACAAGCTAGTTATAAATCGTGTGAAGAAGAAAAATGCTTATAGGCCAACTTGAAGAGCTAAAATTGGAAGGTCAACTACTTGACCAAACTATTATTGATGTTGTCACTATTGAGAAAAATACATGAGAGTTACGCGAAGAAGTAGATAATATTATCCTTAAAAACTCTAGTATGTGTACAGGTGAGGATGTAAATAATAATATTATTTATGAATTAGGACGCATTAGACTTCATTCGAATCGTTTTTCTATATCATGTTTGGATGATGAGATATTTATCGAATCATCTAATAACATGGAAGAATGTAAGGAGGAGGAAAATCTGTTTATATTGAATTTGTTGGGCTTAAAAGAAAAAAATAGATTCCTAATTTAACGGCCAAAAAGTACAACGTGCAATCTCTATTGTTTGTTCTTATTTTTGTACCACCACCCTGTGAGCATAGTAGAATATTAGAAAATAAATTGGGGTTATGATTCATAAGTTCAAGATGGAAGAAAAAGTGGAAGCATAACACTTGGTGAAGTCTAAGTAATGAAGTTGTCTAAGTCATGCCACGACAATAATTCAGGCGCTCCTTGGGAGGCAACCCAAGGTACACAATGACGCTTAAGTGCCCAGGTATGATTTTTGACCCCTATATTTCATTTTGCTTTGATTGTGTGCATTGCGGATAATGCACCACTTTTTTGATTGGGTGTTGGTAGTAATGAGCCTTAGTGAAGTCTGAGTAGCTTCGGTCCATAACTACCCGAATCTATTATCCTAGGGTTTTCTTGCATATGTTCTCTTTCCTCGTGGACATTTATTTCTGTTGAACTGACATACTTAGGATGTTTTAGGTAGTATTTGTAGCATGTAATACTAATACCTGTGGCATATGAATGTTTTTGTATTTTTTTTTAGAAAAATAATACCCTCAAAATTTTGATTAGCTAGTCTAGATAGCAACCATGCATGTTTAGGTGTGTTGACTATGTTCTAATAAGTGAGGTTAAGTTTTTATAAAAAGAATGATCATAGAGTCTTTTGTTGATGATGTAAGAAGTGTCATGTGAGTGTGAGCTCAATTTGCTAAATTCATGTGTTTTGTACTAATTCAGAACTTGCCCTGTTACTCTGTAGATTAGTTGGATTAGGAAAGAATCTTAGGACATTGTACTTAAAAGTCCACTTAGAGTAAATAGCCAACCAAATTTGCAAAATATCCCTTGATCCCAATGTTTAAGCCTCACATGTACCTATTCTTTGCAAACACCTATTTGACCTAGCCTTGTTAGTTGAGATACCCTGAAATTGGCCCTGGTCTTTCCTTGAAAATTGTGCACCTTGACTGATGCAAAAATCCTAAGTTAAGGATGGCTAGCAAAAGTGGCCCTATTTTTGAGGATAAATAATGTGCACCTCAACTCAAGCCCAAAACCTAAGTGGAGGGTGAAACAAAAAAAATGAGGGGGAAAGTTAGCGATACAGAGAAATGGAGAATAATCATATAATGGGTGCAAGAAAAATATGTGATGCCTTAGTTATGAGCTAAAAAGAAAAATTAAAGTGTTAAAGCAAAGAAAAAAGCTGAAAAATGAAAAAGAAAGCACCCAGTAATGATTGAAATAGGAGAAAAAGGGGATAACAGAGTTGAATGTAAAGAAAACGTGTTTGTAGGGATAAAGTGTAGGAAAACGTTTTTTCAAGGAGGGTCGTTGGTCTCTATGTTCCAAGAATATCATACCAAAGCCCCATGAGCCTGTGTTACAGGCCCATAAAATCCTAAAGTACTTGAAGTAGTCAAAGATCTTTGTCATGAGCATAGGGGCAAGCCTATGGTATTAGGCATGACACATGTTTCTTGTGAGTGAGTAATTTTGCATAATCTCGAGATTATAAATGAAAACATCATTGAGAGAGAAATATGGGACTATTTTTTGTGAGGGCACTTGCATTCCATTGTTAGCACTAGACTGATTCAATGATTATGGCTTGTTGATAGTATCTCACTTGTCATAGTTGTGTTGTCATATTCATGAGTTTTTATTGGTTTGCTAGATGTCAATCTGATTCTGTTTTGAAAAGTGGTGTGGGTGTCTATGCTTAAGTTTAAAGTGATATATGCCATTAGGTTGAGGTCTTTGTGTTACTGTTTCACTTATATAGATTGAGTCTGTCGCTTGAGGACAGTAACAATTTTAAGTTGAGTGAGTTGATGTGCTGACAAAAAACAATGCTTTTGATGCTTAAAACTTTGAATTTTGTGTGTTCTCAATGCGATGTTAGTTGGTTTTTATGTGTTTTTGTGTTCAATTTGAAGGATTCCAGGGTTGGCCTTGATTTGGAGAAGAATGCAAAAGTTGTTGTTTTTGATGAAGTATGAGACCCTTTACGGGCTGTAGTGCACTCTACGGGCCGTGAAGGGGGTGCTGTAAACAATTCTAGTGAGGGTCTAATTTTTTTGAGCTTTTTTTATGAACATGCAGAAGGGTCATGGATTAGTTAATAGGTCGTATTTTGTGCCTTGAGGATCAGATAAAAAGGACTTTCTGAAGTTCATCAAATGAAACCCCCCTTGCGGATCATAGAACACTTGATGAGTAGTAGAGGGGTGTCATAAAAATGCAGTCCAATTTTGCAGCAATACTGTATGAGACCCTGATAACTGGTGATGGAATACAATATTGCCCGTAAAGCTATTCGTAAGGCATGCTGACCTAGCTATTCTATTTTATTTAAGAATTGTATTTCAAATATTATAAATTGGTCTTTAGGTTATGTTTTCAAAAGATTTACAGAGAGTTCGACAAGAAGAGAGAAAAAATAGTGATATAGAGTAGAGAAAACATTGGAGAGTTTTGAGAAACACTTGAATTTTGATTTGATCTTATAATCTTGTGATCCTCAGTGAAGCTTGGATTGGCTTGTTCTTACATCAATTGTGTAAGTGCTCTATTATGTTATTCTAATTCATAAGTGTTGCATCTACACAAATCATGAGTAGCTAAGTCCACAACTAAGGTTGTGGGAACCTTGAAGAATTAATAAGGAAAACTCAGATAAATCATAATTCTTGGAAAGTGTGAATCCATGTATTAATTAACTCTCTTTGTTTTGCATGTTTTCTGATGGTAGCTAACATTAGAACTCGCCTATTGTTACGGACTTGACCATGGTTGTAATGAATAGGAAAAGAGATTAATTAACAGGATTTGATTGATGTGTTCTCATCTAATCAACCGAGTTGGGCCAAGGGGAGGTTGTAATGGGACTAATAGGTAAGGGTTAGTAATGCACACTAACCTATGCTCAAACTATTTTGTTTTTCGATCATAGGATGCGGAGATGGGACAAGTCACATAGGAAAATTTGCCTTTCGCCTGGATCAAAGGGTTTGGTGAACTTAACTTACCGTCCTGCATACCACATACTAGAAAGGAATTAGGTTATCCAGTGATACTAAGTCAAGGAATCATGGAGAACACAATACCCTAGTTTCTCTCCATATTGATTAAACTCTTTTGTTAGTTAGATTTACTTTATTACTTGTTATTGTAACCCCCCCTTTGGAGAAGTAAGTTGGTTAATCACTTGAATTGCATTATTTGAATTCTCTTAAGTCTATATATTCCCTGTGGGTTCGACCCTAACCTTAGTTAGGTTCTATTTCTTGACGATGACCATTTTATCCTAAAAAGGGGGTGTAACTTGGGAGACATTTGAATCACCCTCTCGGAACTTCATTAGTGAAGATATTTATCTAAGTAAAGCACCACGGATGACGACACAGTCTGTGTTTTCTCCACACGGTTTGTGCGACCCCTATATGGGACCCCTAAATCAATGTATACTCCTTTATTACTATTCGTTCTTATTCAAACACTTAGCTCCTCATTCACTCGCTCAAATGCTTTCTGAATCCTCTTTTCAAGCTCTAATCAGAGGATAACCATGGAACATTTAAGCTCAAGCAAAACTCACTTTCAAGCCTTCAATCCAAGAATATTTATGTGGTTTAGGGCAATCGTGGGTCTTCTTCATCTAGCCAAGTTCAAAGGAATTCCATTGGCTAAGCTTTTCACATGAACCGATAGAATGGTCAACTTTAAATGGTCATATATCTTATCACAAAAGCAACTGGGTGGCCTACGACCTATCGAATTGAAGCTCTTTGAATTAGATTTTCAAAGTATCTAGTTTCACCTAATTCTGAGTTTGTGTCAACAAAGTATGCTCATTTTTGTAAATTCCATCCACGTTTTTTTCCCTCTATTGGGCTAAGGAGGTCTTAACAGGAGCTCTGCACGATTCATAGTTCTTTACATAGACTGTGGAACCTTTTCATGGGACACCTGGTAGCATTTTGAAGCTCGTTTCATTAATGGGTTTCCCATAATTTTGGCTACTTCTAAGGGGTGTTTCTGACTTTCTAACTAGTCCAAAACCCCTAGTAAAACCTATACTCCTCCATTTATATTCAGATTCAATTCTCACTTTTTGAATATTCAAATTCTCTCATCTAAAGAACTCCCCTCAAGTGAACTTTGAAGGGTTGGCTTGGAGCATAAGGAAAGATCTTCTTTTTCATCAAATTTCTTCCTATTTCTTCTTAGTTAACTAAGGTATGTGGGATTGATTCATGGTCCCTTTCAATCATGAAGATCAAAACTCTTTTACACTTGATTGTATGAAATTGAACTTACTTTAATTTTGGGTTTTTAGAATTATTGTTTATTTGATTCAATTGAGTATGGTCTATATTTTATTGTTGATTTTAAAGTGATTTAAGCCTAATATGTTGAATAGCATGTATATATTAAATATTTTGAATATGCATCCTCCCTCTAAAGCTGGATCTAAGCATGATTAATCTGAATTATGATTTGAATTTGTATTTTAATTATTGATTTACTTGAATTTCATATTTAATAGTTGATTTAAGATTGAATCTCCATTGCCCATTTCTATTCTCATATCATTAATGGCATATGCATTCACAAACATTGGATTTGATGAAAATTTTCAGCAGGTTAAGCTCACATATGATTTTATGAAAATGATTCGATGAGTTGAGCTCACGTATATGGTTATGACTAGAATGTGATCCAAAAATACTATTGATATTGGCTCTTTGAGCATATTGGGTGTTTAAACCATATTGTTATAAGTGAATGAGTCATTCTTATGAAAGAAAAGTGTGGAATGAATTACGATTTAGCTTTTTAGCTCAAGTATGAATGATTATGAAGAATGATTGGCTTTTAAGCCCAAGTATGCATTGAAATAATTTGAATTGGCTTATGCCTCTTCTGAAAGCATGTACATGTATAAGTGTTCTTATGGATTGAGGGTGTCAAGGTTATCCCCTATAGTCCTCTCCCTCTCCTTGAACTATGTACCATCATAGGTATATGGTTGCCATTAACGAAATGACTAGGTTGTAAGGAATGGATTCACATTTGATATAATAATAGTGAGCTAAAGATGTTGATTTTGCAAGAAGCTCATAACATTTCAAATGCTATTCATCTGGGTACTACAAATATGTATAGAGACTTAAGAGAGATCTATTGGTGTAATGGAATGAATAAGGACATTTCTGAATTCATGTCGAGTATCCCAATTGCCAACAAGTCAAAGTAGAGCATCAAAGCCTAGGTAGCCTATCCCAAGACATTGACATTCCTACATAGAAGTTGGACGACATCAACATGGACTTTGTAGTAGGGTTGCCAATGACCAAAAAGCATTTTGGCTCTGTATGGATGATAGTTTACCACATGACAAAGTTGTCTCTCTTCTTACCAATCAAGGCTACATTTAGTGACAAATATATGCTCGTGTGTATATCTGAGAATCGGTGAGGTTGCAAGGGATACCTATGACCGTTATATCAAATTTCATTATGCTTCGGCAAAAATTTACTACCGAAGATTATGCTCAGGAGAAAATGTTTCCTCGTAATCAATTCCTTCTTTTTGAATAAACCATTTCGCAACAACCCTAGTCTTAAATGTTTTCACTTTTCTATCAACACCTCTAATGTTTCTTGAAGAACCACTTAGAACCAATAGGCTTAATGTCCACAGGTGGTTCTATAAGATCCCAGACTATATTGGAGTACATAGACACCATTTCAGATTTAATGGCTACAATCCACTTTTAATGTCACAACCCAAACCTAGGATCTAGGAGTAATATAACGAATGGGAACCCAAGAGTCCCCAAACAAGCCTTAAAGTATCCAAATTCACATAATTGGTCGGAAGCGCATAACGGAATAATAAACACATAGCTTTAAGAGATGGAAAAGTATGACTCACACTAAATGGATATACTAGGGGTAGGGAGTTGCATGGATACACCACATAGCACATAACACATAGAAACTAAGAAACGGGTAAGTATGACTCACTCTATGTGGGCAAAATGGACTTAGGATCTTCCACATTTCCAAATTATAGCATAAACACACTCTATATCATAACCAATATCATAATAACCATATACAATAGTTAGCCATAACCATAATTCTCAAATAACAACACAACACATATATTGGTATAAGAGTTCAGATGTTATCCAACAATGTCTCTAAGTCATAGAATAAACAGGGGCTAAGGCATGTCCTGGGCTCACCCTCAAAGTAAATATAATATAAGTGAAAGCATCAAAATGGGTAGATAAATGGTGTCTTGTCCTTTAACGATAGGAATCACCATAATAATTTTCACGAATTCGAAGTACCCGTCAAAAGGTGGATGGACATAGTCTCTAGTCCCTACATGGTTATATCATATAGGCAAAAAGTATGTGTTAGTACATTTGAATGTACTAAGTATGTGGGCACACAATGCATATGAACTTATTAAACCTACATTGATGTTAGATAACAAGGGCACATAATATAGAAAGATGTATATAAGCAAAGGAGTATAATATATCAATATGCCATGAATCCATGATGCATACAACTCATAATACTTCAATATAGAGGGGATAAGACCTCAACTAACATATAAGACCAAGCGAGCTATTACTTTGAATTTTGATGTTATCCCCACACTTGATAAGAGGTTGTCTACTTGCCAAATGTAAACCATACTTCTCCTTCCGAGCCTCCCATTTTAGAGAAATGACGGGCCTCCCCATTTTGGATAGGATTTTCATATCATATCAAAGTTATAAATGCACCTTACCAGCCTCCAATTTTTGTTAAGGTTACCATATCAAACACCTATGCTCACACATAATTCAAGAGAGAGGAAGAGGACCCTTTGGGATAACCCTGACGCCTCCAATCTCATTTGTGCCGAATAATTTTTATCAATATTCGATGCTCATGTATGCATATTCCATATATGATATGAGAATAGCATGGGAAATATAGATTAAAAATCCAAATCAACAATACATCATGAAATTCAATTAAATCCATAAGTAAATCCACATTTAAATCACAATTTAGAAATATCCATGCTTAAATCAAACTTTAAAGGTTCAATGCATTTTCAAATCTTCATAATATTTATGCAATTCACCATGTTAGGGCTTAAATCACTTCAAAATCAATTATAAAACATAGCCCATATCTCAATTGTATCAAATAAACACTAATCTTAAAAACCCATAATTAAAGTAAGCTCAATTTCATAAATCAAAGAGTAAAAAGAGTTTAGGTCTTCATGGTTGAAAGGGACCATGAATCAATCTCCTATACCTTAGTGAACCTAGAAGAAACAAGAACAATTTGATGAAGAAGAAGACCCTTCCTTAAGCTTAAAGCTAAGCCTTCAGTACTTCACTTGAGGGGAATTCTTAAGATGATAGTGTTTGAATAATTCTAATTGTTGAATTGAATTTGAATGAGAATAGAACAGTATCAGTATTTTGAGAGGTTTAGGATAGATTATAAAGTAACAAATGACCCTTAGGAATAGCCAAAATTACAAGAAAGCCATTAATGAAATGGAAATTAAAATGTTGTGAAGGGTCTCGTACAAGGGTCACACGGACCATGTAGGGGTCACACGTACCATGTGGCTTTCCATGGTGCTTCACTTAGCCAAAATCATCACATACGAAGTTTTGAGACAGTGATTCCATACTTAGAAAGTTTTCACACCAATAACCATACATAGGACCATACGTTCGGTGAAGATTCACACGGACCATGTGAGGTTCATGTGTGAAGTGCCTTTGCCAAAATGTGGTTTACAAGGCTGAGACTACTCACACGAGCCACAACACCGCTCGTGAAGCCTCATACGAGTTGTGTTGTGTGGTTCCAGCTTTGGTCTTGAATTCAAACTTAAGGCTAAAAATCTACATACAAAGCTAAGGGCTATCTCAAGGCTCCTTCACACGGCCCGTGGCGAGTCACACGGCCCGTGGAGGTGCCAATGAGGTTTCACCTTAGTCAAAAACTTTTTGAAATAAAATTCCAAGTAGCATCTAAGTCATCCAAGTTTGGGCCCTTATATTTCAATATCTGTGTTATGTAGTGCTTCATTGTAACTTAATGATTCTATGTTATGCTCTTCGGGGATTCTATCATATGATTCTCCCAACACGTAAACTATCAGGTTTTTTTAATTACTCTCCTACTATGAGAATTAGAAATTCTAGGATTTCCTACTTCTGTATTGAAATTCAGAGTGTCATGATCATTCTAAACATTTTTGTCCAAAAGCACAGGTTGTTGGAGATTACTTCTACTACTTTGTGATAGCGGGATGCTTGGAGTTTGCTAAAATACATCCTCTTATGCAACGTCAGATTCAATGGTTGTCAGAGTGACATGTCCCCCACAACTTTGTGGTAGCAGGATGGTTGGAGTTTTCTCCAAAATATCCTCCTGCACAACCTCAGGTGATATGGTTGCCCGAGAGACATGTCTCCCACTATATTTTCGTAATGGTATGTCAATAATTGTTTGTTGAACTCGTAGTCTTAAGTCAGGAGGAGTTATTCTATAGGAAATTTCCCGTAACACAAGTTTACTTCTAGGAACATGGTTCATTAAAAAGTCCCATTCCAAAAATGTGGCATTTGTTGAGATAATGACCTTTCGTTCCTTTGGACAATAAAATAAATCCCCTTTTGTGCATTTTGGATATCTAATAAAAATGCGCACTTTTGTTCTTGATTCCAACTTATCTAATGTTCCTTTCAGCACATGAGTTCGACAACCCCTAATGCAAATATGCCTTAGACTAGGCCTGCGCCCATTCCACAATTCGAACGAGAACTACAGGGCATTTGACTTTTAAAGACCAACTCTTAATGAAGGGATAGAAAATCGGTCATTAAAGGTGTAATTATAGTGACACAATTTTTTTCCATCGCTAAAAGGCAATTTTAAGTTTAATATTAACAAGGGAACAAAATCTAAATGTTAAAAAAAATACATGATCACCTTTTATTAAAGATTAGAATAATTAATTAATATATACTTCACTGAACAATAACATGTGGGTCCAGTATTATACGCAAAAATAGGTATTTCCCTCACAAATCTATATATGTCTCTTTTACCTAGCAATATGCGCACCCACGCTAACTCTATACGAAACCAAATCCATGAGATTTTAGGAGCTCTTCATCAGCAACTAATTGCATGTTTCTTTTAGTTTGCTAGGAATATCAGCAGTTCTTTGCATCAGATTCATGCTATCTAATCAGCAACAATTCCAATCAGCAATGCAGGTTAGGTATATCAACACTTCATCATGTTTGTTAGGAATATCAACAATTTTAATCAGCGACTGATGACTCCATATTTTGGACTCATTTTGTGGCTAGCTTGCAAAAAACATTATCTTTCATGTGTTATTATTTCCAATCTCTAACAAATATGCATATGTTATGTCAGAAAATGGAACTAAAAGTGCAAAAATGGAAAATACTCAATAAATCGTGGAAACGGAGCAAAAGTATTAAAAAGGCAGAGAAAAGCGGTTTTATCACCTACATATTCAGCGATTCACCAAACAGTCTGATAAAACGCCTACCATTGCAACAATCAATGTTCCCAAGTAAGCAAAGTAATCTGAATCAGTGTTGCCAAACATATTTGCCTCACCGCTGAATGGTTTAAGAGATCGTCTAAAGTTCAAGTACTCAAAGCCCCAAAACCATAACAAGAAGGTGATGACATATGAACTTCGGTGAATCACCGAATTTTATTGGTAAAGATAAGAACCATCACACAATGTTGCAGAGGAACAAATCTTAAGAGGATGTAGAGTAATGTAGACGAGTGCACCTTTGGCGCATCACGAAGTGCTCGACGATGGCTGACCTTGACCGCCAAATGGAAATCATTGCAAAAACCCTCACACTTTTGCATGGCCTATTTAAGAAAGTTAGAAAGGACATTGTACATATCATATTAGTCTTCGTAACTTTATAGAGAGAGTAGTACATAGAACATTTCTTCTTTAGGGTACAAGGGTTGATTGGGTTTTTCAAGCATTAGGGAACCAAAACTTGAGTAGATGGGATGCTGATAATCAACTATTCTCTATTAAATCTTGTTAACCATGACTTCTTTTGCTATTTTTGGTATTAAATCTCCAATTTCTAGCATGTGTGACTATAATCCTCATGTTGGGGGTGTGTTATTGATATGGGTTCTTGATTTGCTAATAGGTTCTTTGGTATTTTGACTTATTTGTGTTGATTTGAGTGAATTTACATCAATTCCTATGTTTAATATATAATTTCAAGGTTTCAAATTTGGGGTTTAATTTAGATCTCATATTATTGCTCTGAGTGGAATGATTAGAGTGTGGAATGGTTTTAATTATTGAAAACCTTCTGGTGTTTCAGTTGAAATCCATAACCATGGATTCAATGACCAAGGTATTGGGGTTTTTGATAAGACATCTTAGGCTAAGTGTGTCCTCGGTGGTCCGCGTATGATATTGTAATTGAATCATATGAAACACTCATGTGTCATAAATGAATATGGATTACAAGAAACATAGCCTATTCACTCATTATCAAATCAATTAGTCAAAGAATTAGACCTAGCTGGTAGATCGATTCCCATATTTGCACATCCCCAACATATTTCCCAATCTATTTATGAATTTGTTCAATCTATATTGCGTAGTTGAATCTTGATTCTCATTATTGCAAACCCCCTCCTCCCCAAGATCATACAATTGTTTAGTCCAATAAACCACTTCTATTTGTGAAAAATGATTCCCTATGGGATTTGACCCAATCTCTAAGTTAGGTTATTATGCTGATGATGACTGCCCCTTCTTCCTATAAGTAGTTGGGTTGAGTGACATTACCAATGGTGTCATTGCCGGGGAATTGACAAGTTATTGAATGAAGTGTTTGTTAGACTTTGTTTTTGTGGTTAGAATTATTTTTATTGTTTTCTTGTTGTTTCTTTAATGAAAACAAGTGTTAAGATAGAGGAAAATAGAAGTGTCCATGGTGAATGTGCGAGACGCTAATGATATACAAGGTATTACTTAGGACTATTTGTGAAGCACGGGTGCTATCCTACTTCCCCCGTTGGCCGAAGGAGTTAATTTTCATGTGACAACCACTATGTTGCAACTCCTCCATCTGAAGGGATTGTTCGGCGGACATGATTGCGAGGATCCTCAAGAACTTCGTTGATGTCTTTCTCTCATTCAATTTCAGTGGAGTGAGCCATGATGACATTAGACTTAGGCTATTTTCGTTCTCTATATCTGGAGAGGCTTTGAGGTGGCTAGTTGATTTTCCTTGTAATTCTATTACTTCATGAGAGGAGATGCAAAATGAGTTCCTCAAAGAATTTTTCCTTCCTTGAAGATGATAAATCTTAAAAGGAGTATTGAGAACTCCCAATAGATTGAAGGTTAGCCATTGTATGAGACACGACTTTGATTTCAAAAATTCTTACTTCAATACCATAATCATGAAATTTCGGAACATTTGCTATTGTAATACTTCTATGTATGACGATGAAGTTAACAAAAGGGTAGGTGACTAGCTGGTAAGAGGAGGACTTATGACACAAACATTTACTAAGTCTTGTGACCTCCTAAATGGTATGACAAAAATAAACCAAGCATGGTACATAAGGGATGACCTCGTACCTTCAAGTCACAGGGGTCCATCTAAGGAGCATCTTACTAAAGAACAAGAGAGGGAAAAAACATTGCTAAGATGCTAACTTAGGTTAACCTAGTCAAGAGGTTAAATGTTGTAGGAGCGACTAGCGATGTGATGTTTGATAGTGCACCATTTGACGGTTGTTACAATGAGAAAGTACGTTATATTGGCAACCAAATGGTGGGTTCTCAACCAGCTTTCCCAAGGCCACTCATGAATGAAGGTTAGAATAATAATACTGGATGGAGAGATCATGCATGGTCTGACAAACCTCAAGTTGGGGTTGGAGAAATCATGATGGGGTTGGAGATAGGTATGTTCAACCCCACAATAGGGTGAAAGCTGATAACCTTGTGGTGAATCTAGAGAATTTTTGGGCTGAAGATATGCTAACCATAATCTTGAACAAGGTGGAAGCCTCTAACAAAGTCTTGAAGGAGATGAAGTTTTCTTTACACAGTTGAGTCAAATAGTAACATCATATTCAGCTTCTATGAAGCACTTGGAACTCAACTTAGAAGCATATCGGCTGATCTCAATCAGTGACCAAAAGTTGGTTTGCCCAATAACAAAGTTGTCAATCCTAAGGACACTGACCAGCAATATTTAGCTATTACTACTCGTAGTGAGTGGTAGAAAGAATAAAACCATCGCTCGTTGTTGAAAAAGGTTTGAATGAAGTGTGAAAAGATAAGGGTGTAATGAATGATGAAATTGATGATAGTGTTTCTAAAGAGAGAATTGGTGATGCTCTTGGTGATCCCAAGAGTGCAGAATAAAAGAAGGAGGGATAGTGTTGTGAACCTCAAGAAAATATTCCCTAAAAGTTCAAGTTTAGCTGTGAGGTTGAAAGAACCTCAAGTCAAGATTGATCAACCACTCCCTTAACAACATAAGAAGAAAAAGGAGGACACCAAATTTTAAAATTTCTTTCTATGTTTAATTCTCTGTCCATAAATATGCCCTTGGTTGAGGCACTAAGTAAAATGCCAGTATATGCTAAATTTGTGAAAGAATTGATGTCAAAGAAATGAACCCTTGAGTGTGAGAAGATCGAGGTGTCTCACAATTACAGTGCTATCTTGATAAATGCTCTAGTTTTAAAGAAAGAGGACACTGGTGCATTTACAATAACTTGCACCATTGGAGCTTACAAGTTCAACAAGGCATTATGTGATTGAGGCACAAGCATAAATCTTATGCCCTTGTCTATATTCGAGGAATTAGGGTTAGCAACTGATGTGGTGCTAAAATAAAGCACTTTTGATGCTTAAAACATGGAATTTTGTGTGTTCTCAATGCGATGTTAGTTGGTTTTATGTGTTTTTGTGTTATATTTATAGGATTTAAGGGTTTTCCTTGATTTTGGGAAGAAAGCACAGAAGTTGCTAGTTGATGCAGTGCGAGACCCTTTACGGGTCATAGGTCACTCTACGAGCTGTAAAGTGGGTTTCGTGGACGATTCTAGTGAAGGCATACTTTTCTAAAGTTGATTCTACAAACATTCAGATAGGTCGTGGATTTAATTATGAGTCATAGAACATGGTTTTTGCCTTGAGGATCAGAAATAAGGAACTTTTTGAAGATCACCAAATGAAACCCCATTAAGTGCCATAACCAATTTACGGGTCGTAGAGGGGTATCGTAGACCTGAAGTCCTATTTTCTAGTAGCAATGTATGAAACCCTGACTACGGGCCATGGAATTCAATATGGTCCGTAAACCTGTTCGTGAGGCGTGCCGACCCAGCTATTCTATTTTGTTTAAGACTTGTATTTTATACATTATAAATAGATTATTAGGTTATTTTTCATGTGAGAGACGCATAGTACATAGAGAGCTCGAGTGTTAGAGAGGAAAAATAGTGAGATTGAGTCGACGTAACATTGGAGAGTTTTGAGAACACTTGTACTTTGATTTGATCTTTAACTTGTGATTCTCTTTGAAGTTTGGATTTGCTTGTTCTTAATTCAATCATGTAATTGCTCTATTATGTTATTCTAATTCATAATTCTTGCATCTACACAAATCAGGATTAGTTAAATCCATAACTAGGGTTGTGGGAACCATGAAGAGATAACAAGGTAAAACCGGATAATTCATAATTCTTGGAAATAGCGTATGCATATATTAATTAATTCTCTTCATTTTCCATTTTTTCAGATGGTGGCCAACATTAGAACCCGCCTACTGTTACTGACTGGGCCAAGGTAGTAATGAATAGGAAAAAAAGATTCATTAACATGATTTGATTGATGCGTTCTCGTCTAATTAATCGAACTGGGCCAAGGAGAGGTTGTATTGGAACTAATAGTTAAAGGTTAGTAATGAACACTATGGAGATGGGTCAACTCACATAGTGAAATTTTCCTCTCACTTGCACCAAAGGGTCTGGTGAACTCAACTTACCGTTCTGCATGCTACACTAGAAGAGAATTAGGTTATACGTGATAATAAGTTAGTTACTCATGCGAAACACAATACCCTAGTTTCTCTTCATATTCATTTAACTCTAGTGTTAGTTAGGTTTACTTTTTTACTGATTATTGTAGACCCCCCTCCCCTTTGGAGAAGTAATTTGGTTAACTACTCAAATTACATTATTAGAAAACTCTTGAGTCTACGTATTCCCTTGGGTTTGACCCTAACCTTAGTTAGGTTCTATTTGTTAACAACAACTGCTTTATCCTCATAAAGAAGGTGTAATTTGGGCGATATTAAGATTTTTGCACCATCGTCGGGGAATATAGCTAGACTTGGTTGATTCAAAAGTGATTTGGGTGTTAACCCTTATTTCCTTTGTTTTACGTTTCTTGTTGTTTTTGTTTTTTTCTCTTATAATAATTGTAGTTTATGCCCAACACGTGAAGTCGACGAATTCCCTTGACTCCATTTTACTTAGAGATCCAAAAAAGTTTTATAAGAATGGCCAAAGATAATGCCAAAAACGTGGCTAATGCAGCTCTAAACAAGAACGAGAATGAGATTGTTGATCATGAGAACCCACCTCCTCTTGAGGACATTGCTCCATAGCCACAGGATTTTTATGCCAATGCTTATAGAGCAGACGGGAGCTATTGTGTTGCCACCACTACTAGCTGACACAAAGTTAGTGGTTTCGAGTGGGTAGATTCAAATGTTATAGAACCATGGGCTATTTGCAGACTTACCACCGGAGAATCCTCATAGCCATCTACACAACGTTGCATTTGTCTGCAAGACTATGATAGGA
Organism: Solanum rostratum; assembly: GCA_029948455.1. NCBI lineage: Eukaryota > Viridiplantae > Streptophyta > Magnoliopsida > Solanales > Solanaceae > Solanum > Solanum rostratum. The sequence continues at coordinate 28,704,988 of CM057054.1, forward strand.
ACACAGAATTTGTCTAGGGATAATCCGGGACTTCATGTTTTCCCATTGTCTCTTATAAGCAATGCAGCCCTGTGGGTATTTGTGCTCCCATAGAGTTTGATCACTAGTTGGGCTGAATTGTACAAGGCCTTTTTAGAGATATACTTCCCGACATCGAAGAAGCTCAAGTTGAAAGATCAGATCAACAACTTTGAGCAACTTTTTGGTGACTCAATAAGTACTACATGGATCGGTTCAACAAGTTTTTAAGCATCTAGGAAGGTTACCACATCAGGCAGAGATGATAAGAAAGATTTGTAGAAGAGGACCGTAGGGACAGCCAAAGAAGTGGTCGTTACGTGCCCCTCCACAATTGTGATATGGTTACTAGTAATTCCACGGTTAAGGAGATGGTTATCCAACTGTTGAGAAACGTCGACAAAAAGGATGAGATCTTAAGAGGGATTAATTCTAACATCGTCAGCATAAATTAAAAAAATTGAGCAGCATCTTATCACGGTCAAATGGCTCGACAATATGTTTGGACAAGTATCAACTCAACTCAGTTAGTTCCAGAGGGGCATAGTGGCAACACCATAGTGCAAGACCTAAAGGATACTGAACAGTGCAAGATGGGCACGACTAGTAGAGTGGGGAGCACCCCTGATATCTTTACGACAGTTGAATAGGAAGAACAAAAGCTTGAGGAAGTTTGAGTACTCAAGCCATCTATATCATGCCGTGACAATAAATCAGGCGTTGCTTGGGAGGCAAACCAAGGTGGACACTGGTGCTTAGCCGCCCAAGTATGAATTTTGACCCCTTATATTCTAGTTTTACTTTGATTATGTGCATTGGGGACAATGCACCTCTTTTTCGATGGGGTGTAGGTAGTTATGGGCCTTAGTGAAGTATTAGTAGGTTGGTTTCATAACTACCCCAATTTTCTACTATAGGTTTTCTTGCTTGTGTTCTTTTTCCCCATGGATATTTACTTTCTTTTGAACCAACACATTTAGGATATTTAGGAAGTATTTGTAGCATATAGTACTAATATATGTGGCATACAACATGTTCTACGTTTGTTTTGGAAAATGATACCCACCAAAATTTCTATTAGTCAGTTTAGATAGCAACCATGCATATGTTAAGTGAGGATAAATTGAGATAAAAAGCATGATTTGAGAGTCTTTTGTTCATGATGTAGTTAGTACAATGAGAGGGTGAGCTTAAATTGTTAAATTCATATGTTGTGTGCTAACTCAGTACTTGCCCTATTACTCTAAGTTGGACTGTAGATTAAATGGATTAGTAAAGGATCTTAGGCCATTGTTCTTAAAAAGTCCACTTAGCCTAAATGACCAACAAAATTTGTAGAATATCCCTTGATCCTAATGTTTGAGCCCAACATATACCCATTCTTTGCAAACACCTAATTAACCTAGCCTTATTAGTTGTAAAATCCTAAAATTGGTCCTGGTCCTTCCTTGAACATTTTGCACCTTGTCTGAGGCAAAAAGCCTAAGTTGAGGGTGGCTACCAAAAGTGACCTGGTTCTGAGGATGAATATTATGTACCTCAACTCAGGCCAAAAGCCTATGTTGAGGGTGGCTTGTGTAAGGGTGAAACACAAAAATAAGAGGGATGTTACTGATATAGAGAAAAAGGAAAACAATCATGTACTGGATGCAAAAAAATAAGTGATATCTTAGTTGTGGGTTAAAAAGAAAAATGAATTGTAAAGGCAAGGCAAAGCTTGAAAATTTTTTTTTAAAAAAAGCACCCATAAAAGCTTGAAAGAGGAAAAAGGGAAGATAAGATAGAAAATAACAGAGTTGGTAGGGCAAAAGTGTAGGAAAACGTAGTGTCATGGAGGGCCTTTAGTCACTATATTCCAAAAATACAATACAAAAGCCTCAAGAGCCTACGTTACAAGCCTAGAAAGTCCAAAAGTGATCCTAGTCCAAGTAGTTGAAGGTCTTAGTCATGAGTATAGGGGAAAGCCTATGGTATTGGACATGATGTATAAATATCTTTTATACGAGTGAGTGATTTTGCATAGTCCCAAGGTTATACATGAAAACATCATTGAGAGATACATGTGAGACTTCATTCTGAGAGGGCACTTACATTGCATTGTTTGTATTAGACTTATTTAGTGATTGTGGATTGTTGATAGTGTGTCACTTGACATAGTTGTGTTGTCACATGCACTACTCTAGATGGCTTTGCTAGATAGATATCTGATTCGGGTTTGAAAAAAAGTAGTGTGGGTATCTAAGTTTCACAATGATGTGATGTATGCCATTGTGCTGAGGTCTGTGTGTTACTATATTACTCATATAGATTGAGTTTGTCTCTTGAGGACAAGCAAAAATTTTAAGTTGAGGGTGTTGATGTGTTGTCAAAATACAACATTTTTTATGCTTAAAACTTGGAATTTTCTGTGTTCTCAATGCAATGTTAGATGATTTTTTGTGTTTTATTTGCAGGATTCCAGGGTTGGCCTTGATATTGGGAAGAGAGTACAGAAGTTGCTGATTTTGATGCAGTACGAGACCATTCACAGGTCGTAGGTCACTCTATGGGCCGTGAAGTGCATTTCGTGGACAATTTCAATGAGGGGTTGATTTCCTGAAGTTGATTCTACGAACATGCAGATGGTTCATGGATTTATTTACGAGTCGTAGAAAATAGTTCGTGCCTTGAGGATTAGAGATAAGGATCTTTCACAAAATTCATCAAATGAAACCTTACTAAAGGTCGTAAACCATTATAGGGTTGTATAGAGGTATTGTAGACTTGTAGTCTAGTTTTCTAGAAGCACTGTACGAGACCCCGATTACGAGCTGTGGGATTCAATACGGCCTGTAAACCTGTTCGTGACGCATGCTGACCCGGTTATCCTATTTTCTTTAGATATTATATTTTAAATATTATATATAGGTTTTAGGTTATCTTTCTTCTCAGAGATGCATAGAACATAGACTGCTCGAGAGTTAGAGAGGGAAAATAGTGAGACTGAGTATAGGTCATGTTGGAAAATTTTTAGAACACTTATCTTTGATTTTATCTTTAATCTTGTGATTCACTTTGATGTTTGGATTTTCTTGTTCTTAATTTAGTTGTGTAAGTGCTCTATTACGTTATTCTAATTCATAAGCCTTTTATCTACAAAAATCATGAGTACCTAAATCCACAACTAAGGTTGTGGGAACCATGAAGAACTAACAAGGTAACACCGGATGATTCATAATTCTTTTAAAGAGTGTATGCATGCATTAGCTAATTCTTTTCGTTCTGCATTTTTTCTGATCATGGCCAGCATTAGAACCTGCCTTTTGTTACTGACTGGACCAAGGTAGTAATGAATAGGAAAAAAGATTCATTAACAGGATTCGATTGATGTGTTCTCGTCTAATCAACTGAACTAGGCCAAGGGGAGGTTATACTTGGACTAATAGGTAAGGGTTAGTAATGCCCACTACAGAGATAGACCAAGTCACATAGTGAAATTCACCTCTCGCTTGGACCAAAGGGTTTGGTGAACTTAACTTACCGTTCTGCATGCTACACGCTAGAAAAGAATTAGGTTATCCGATGATAGTAAGTTAGGGACTCATGGGGATCATAATACCCTAGTTTCTCTCCATATTGATTTAACTTTTGTGTTAGTTGGGTTTTCTTTTCTACTGAATATTGCAAACACCCCCCCCCCCTTTTGGGGAAGTAAGTTTGTTAACTACTCATATTGCATTAATTGAATTCCCTTTAGTCTATGTATTCTCTTGGGTTCAACCCTAACCTTGGTTACGTGCTATTTCTTGACAACTTCTATTTTATCCTCAAAAAAGAGGTGTAACTTGGGAGACATTAGAAACTCCTTCACCAACCACTATGCGTTTGTTTATTGTTGATGGGTCCATTAAAAGAACAGTAGGGATTCTTCATTATGTGCTGGTGAAGGTAGACAAGTTCATTCTTCCAGATGGTTTGTGATCTTAGATTGTGAGATGGACAAAGATGTGTCAATTATCTTAGGAAGGTCGTTCTTAGCCACTGGAAAGGCAGTTGTGGATGTAGAAAGAGGATATTGATGTTCTCAACATCTGCAAAATTTTGAACAAGGAGAAAGAACTCCAAGTGATATCAGTGATCCACCATTTATGGGTGACTTGAGGAGATAGAAGGACTAGGTCTTGACACAATATTAACTACGGCTCTGCTTAGGAGGCAACCTAAAGTAGTTATGTAAACTTTTAATTTAAATAATGGGTGTTGAATTGTGTAGGTTTAAAAGGGGAGAATTTGAAGTGAAGGATAAAAGAGGTGACTTGATGGGTCTGTTTGGTGAATTGTCCAAGTGAGAAGGAAATCGTTAATTTAACCACCTTTGGAGTAAGTCAAAGAACCCTAAGGTACAGTCAAATTTGGCGATCTTCCTTGCAATTCGGTAGATCACCGCACGAGTTGAGCGATGGTCAAAAAAACCACCCGTTGTGACTAAAGCTTAGGTTTGATTTCTATTAAAAATGGAGGTCTTAGCATAATCAGTGTACCACCAAATGTGTTTGGCGAGGAGAGTCGACGTCGCCGACTATTCGCACTTGGCCAACCTATTAAAGGATTTTCAAATGACTTATTATTTTCTCTTTCATATTCCCTCCTTTTGACTTCCTTCATAACCCAACACTTCCTATAAGCCTTTTGCTTGAAAACCCTCTATAGGAGTGAAGAGACTTCATCAACAAAAGCTAATACGAGGTTCTCATTTATCTATTCATCATCAAAGAGGTATATTTTTTGTCCCTTAGCTTTAATTTCTTTTGTGAATGTGAAGCCCTTGCATTGAAAAAGGTGATCAGAGTTTTTTTGAGTTCATAATCATGTTTTGTGACCAAAAAATGATAGAAATCATGTGGGCGATACATTGTGATGACTTTAAAATCCTGTGTGATATGTATGTGTGATTTGATTGGGTTTTGATTCATTTAGAATGGCTTGAAATTAGTGGTAAGTATGTTGTGGGCTATGGCTAAATGCGAGTGATTTGCTACCCAAATGTTGAATGTTAGCTGGTATTATCTCAATTTTGCCTTTGATACCCTATTGAATGCTTTAATAATCATGAGATTACTTGAATTAATATCCATACTTGTTGTATTGATTGATCTTTTGGGCTATGGGTGAAGTCTGAGTAACCCCAAAACCTTTTGAGGAAAGTGAACTTGCCCTATGATGGATTGGGTGACGTTATTCTTAAAAGTAAGTCATCGCTTGAATGTGTTTATAGCCATTTTGATCATATGAATATAGAATGCATGAATGAGCATATATTGGCTATTGTATGTGAGTTAGTGTGTGATTATCACCATTGTATTCATGAAAAGTGATCAAATTTTGAATATGTAGGCGTTGGCCTTGCCAGTCATCTTCTATAACGGTCATTTTGACCATCATATTGGATTCGGCGATGTGCCAAAAGGTCACATGCTATGCCTTGTTTGACTATTGGTTATTATTGAGCTCTGCGACTTTTGGCAATGATCTTTTCTATTGCCGAATCCATTCGGCATAGCGCTAGAGTTGCTCCATCATCACTGAAAGTAGGAGAGATATAAATTCTAAAAATTATGCAAAAAGGCGAAGATCTACTTGACTGCCAACTAATTTTGGCGAATCACTGAACATGATTTGCAGTCAATAGACCTAGCAACCAAAAATGATTCTATTGTGCATAATTAATTTAACCTAATTGCCTTATAATTGGTACTCACACCATGTTTGGATCCTCTTATGCAGAAATGGCAAAGCCAAGGAAACATTTACTTGAGGTGGAGCTAAGGCGGCTCGGGTAGTTGTTAGAGGACCTGACTAGGAAGAACAAAGATCGTAGATATCATGCCCAAAAAAGAGGGGAGGCACGACTGACACTTGATACCATTATTGGTCGGGTAAGCCACTAAACATGCTAGTTACCTAGAGTAAGGACCAGAAGAAAATTGGGCAGCATAACGTTTAAAAAAAGTAAGCCGAGACTGTTTAGGTCATGACCTGGTCAACAACAAATCATGTAGATCAAGATAAGTAAACCAAAATGATAAAGTACTAGCTAGCCAAAAAGGCTGCAACAACAGAGGTACAGACATACACTATATACACATGCAAATCTTATGACTAGAAATTGAAAGGCATTAAATAACCAACATACAATGACATGCCCATAATAGCTTCTAAGAAAACCACTGATACTGCCGAGACAGAGTCCCGACTATACCTAACTATACCACAAAAATTAAGCATCCTGTGAAAGCTCCAGAAAGAAGTGGAGCTTACCAACTCACAGTTAAACTTGGCTACTAGTGGAGGGGTCGATTAGAGTCCCTACCTGAACATGCATGCCCGAGATAAAATGTAGCATCCCCATGCAACAAAACGTCAGTACGAATAAATATGTACTGGTATGTAAGGCAAAATGTAAAACCATAGATAATAGTAGTAAAAAGGGAAATAGAAATACCACTTCTAACCAACACTCAAGTAACCTTAATGGCAAATAATCAACCTTTTAGTGATCAAATATGCATGGCATGCTCGAGTATCGCATGTCGTGAATACATATACATAGATGCAAATGCATGACATACCCAACCAAATGCTAGCAATAGTGGTCCTTTTCGGTAGCTTACTGGCATCATATTTGCCAACCTATGGCCATCTGTACCATTTACATATACATATAATCATTTGGGAAAATAGGCTTTATACCTCTGATTATAGCTCAAAGTCCATGCATAGCGTGCCATGTATTATATGAATATTGAATGCATATACTAGGCCATAGCATAAATTTAGTCAATCTTGGCTCATTGGTACACTTATCCTCATAACATCATAATCATTGTCATAGCATATACACATGACTTGTGGGATCTTACATGTCTTTTGAATAAGTTTGACAACTTAACTCAACATTTAGGATAAGACCTTAACTCTGAAAGTGTTCATAAAGGTGTCTTACATAATGTTTATACTTGGTCTCATGTCAATTAGTAAAAGAAAGTATTTAAACAGAATCAAGCACCTTAGTAGTTTAAATAGGGGCATTACGCTAAACATTATTGGAAACCAATGTGTTACTTGTTAAATGCTTCAATTACACTTTTGTATGGAAGAAAGACTGATTATGAATACTACATTCCCTTAACATACCTTCCAAATGGACATCCTATTACACAAAGTTTCTTCCTGAGATTTGTTCCTTATATCCTAAGCTTCAAAATCAAATATTTATATATGCAGCTTAAAGACACTTATAAACAGTCCAGAGTATAGCATTACTGACTAGATTCGGCAAATAGTATTTACGCGAGGAAATGTCCATAAAACTTCGTAAAAATGACCATAAAGGAGCCCAAGATTATTACCTGAATACACCAGCTGCAAACCAAGAATAACCGGTAGGAACACCGCTCTTTTACAACCCAAAAACAGCCCCAAACATAGCTAATAGGAGGGGGAAAATGCAAAGCGTAAGGCACACAATTCTAGGCACGGGGAGAAATTTTAATGATAGAAACGTGAAAAACTTATCCAAATCACCTTGGTACTTTGGGGGAACTTTATGTTCGATTTATATGTTTTTTGGGATGAAATAAAATGGATTTGAGCTTTAAAAAATTCAAAAATTAGCTGACATCTAGGTTGGCTGACCCGACCCTACCCATGACCTGATTTTCCGCTCGGGCAGTCATAGTAAAACTGTCATAACTTTTATTCTGAGGTCGGCTTGATGCGCGGTTTTGTGTGTTGCAAACTACACTCATAGGTCTTCAATTTGATTGGTCGTGAAACTTCTAACTTCTTATATTTTGGGAGATGACCTGATACATTTGACCCAATTTTAAGAAAGATTTCTTAAAGAAACTTACGGTAGCTTTGGCCAACCTTTATCTTGCAACTTTCTTGATTCCAAAACATAATATATGACCTTTGTGTTATTAAAATAACCTTTAAAAAACATTATTAGACAATTATACACTTTTAGTCCCATCAGGAATGTGAAACCTAATTTAAACATTCCGAAAAGAGCGAGGTATCACTCGAGCCATTTCTTTAATCCTGAATATGTATTTAGGGTATTCCTTTGGCTTAAAACTTTGGGTCCTTGAAATTACCACTTATTGGTTGTCTTACTATCCTTATATTCTACCCAAAATCATATATGTCTTATATGACACGCCACCCAATGTATATATATGGAAGACGAGAATCACGGGGTGTCACAGTCTCCCCCTCCCCTTAAGAACATCCGTCCACAAATGTATATAGACAACATCTTGATTGCTCTACTATGTCTTAAAATGTGCTTTTTGAGGATATACCTTTTATCCCTCCAATCCATAAATCAACATCGAAAGAAATTCTAATTACTAAGCTTTGTGTAGCTATCCCGTGATGACCCATATAAACTATATTCCCAACTCAATTAAAATTTAAGTTACTATGGAAAGATGACTACCAACTCTTAAAATATGACTCGCCTTAATTAGTAAATAGTGAGGGGTGCTTCTTCATCATTTCCTCTTCCGCTTCGAAGTCATTTCCTCAATATTGTTGTTCACCCACAATGCTTTCACGGAGGCTACTTCTTTATTCCAAAGCTTTCTCACTTGTCGATCTAAAAAAGCCACTGGCACCTTATCATAAGACAAGTCTTGAGCAATGTGGATACCATTGTGGGGAATCCCTGGAAGCTCATCATGGAATACCATCGGGAATTCATTCACAATAGGGACTGACTAAAGGGTCACTGGCTCCTTATCAATATCCCTAGTATGAACCAAATGGTATATAAAACCTTTAGCGATCATCTTTCGATCCCTAAGGTATGACATAAACATACCCTTGGGCGAGGCAACATTACCTTTCCATTCAATGTTTGGATCACCTGGAAAATAGAAGTGAACTAGCTTTCCTCGACAATCAATATTAGCATAAAAAGTTGCCAACTAATCCATACCCATAACAACATCAAAATCTAGTATAATCAATTCAATTAAATTAGCAGAGTTTGGACGCTCATTAATGAACACCGTACAACTTCGATAGAAATAACTAGCTATAATTGAGTCACCAACTGGCATAGATACCCTAACTGACCTTGGCAATAACTCAGGTCTCATATCAAGCTTACTAGTAATGAATGAGGTAAAATATGAAAATGTACATCCAAGATCTATCAGTGCATAAACAGCATGAGAATGTATCATCAGTATACCTGTGATCACATCTGGAGATGCCTCTGAATTTTGTCAGCCTGTGAGTGCCTAAAAGGGATTCTGGCCGCCAGCAGAACATAAATTCTCTCCTCTACTTCTCCCCTTACCATGACCCTGAGTAGGCTGTGGATCTAGTTGGGGAGCACGTACTAGGGATTAAGAGGCTGCAATGTATCCTAAAGGGTGAGTTGTGGCTACTCTACCTAACCCTGGGCACTGAATAATATGATGTTATTTATGCCCACAATGGTAACATACACCTGAACCCTTTCTACACTGCAAGTATGAAGCTTACCGCATTTTGCACATGGAGGTCTAGGTTGTCTCATTTGTATAGAGTGCTCCTGTCGGTGGCTCTCAGGTTTGCGTGAACTCTGCCCTGTCCCTGACTGAATATAATGATCAAATTGCTGGTCCCATATCTGTGGAGAGGAACTACCCGCTGACGGAGGTGGAGATCATTGAATGGAGGCCTAAAATCGTTGTGTGGCTCCCTATAAGTCCCTATAACATGAGCCCTCTTATTCTTCTCCCTATCTCTATGGGTATCGTGAATCCAACGAGAAAGGTCCTTTGTAGTTTGAGAAAAAGCCTGAATACGAGAAAGGTCTACACCATCCTATAAAGAGGCTATCCTAAAATCTATGATCAAATGATCCCCCAAACTATCCACATAACAATGAAGTCTAGCACTCATGATACATACAATATTTGGTGCATACCTAGCAAAAGAATTAAACCTATCGTATACTCCCTTACAATTGGATCCCCCTCCCTCAAACTGATAAAATTGTCAAGAAGGACCTCCCACACCTCTCGTGGTAAGTAATGGGATAAAAATGCCTCAGAGAATTCCTCCCACTCTATTGGTGGAGTGTTAGGCCCTTTAGATCTCTCCCACGCCTCATACCACAAGATGGTGACATCACGTAGTCGAAAAGAAGCCAACTCCACTGCATTAGTGAGAGAGGCATGCATCACTATCAATATTCTATAGATATGGTCTATAAAGTCCTATGGATCCTCAGTGGAACTGGACCATGTAAATACTAGAGGGGCCAAGTGAAGGAACTCTCGTACCTTTGAGCTTTCCATTTGATCCCCTCTGGTATCTTCTATCACCTCTAGTTGTCTCTCATGAATAGAAACCATCCTAATCAGTAGCTAAACAACCTTTCTCATACCCCCGCTCCCAGTCTCGAGTAGGGTTGGGGGTACTGGACCCCCTTGGCCCTCAACACGTGCTGGTGAATCTGGTACTATAGATACTGGAGGCCCTCTGCATGCCTCAATAGGGAGTGTATCTGCCTAACCCGGCAAAGAATAATGGGTACCTTCTCTCGGATCCATATCTACCTCATGTTGTGCTTCCTCCTGAATATAGAAAGCTTGACAAATAAAACAAACCGCAAACATAATTAAGAATTCATATGTTCCTATAACTTTGCTCTATAGCATGATCTATTAAGTGAAAGAAAGGTAACCATCCTTAAATGCCTCATAGCCTCCTCATTATAAGTGTGGTGCACAACACACCCATAATCAAGACTCTACTCAACAAGGCATTGTGGACTCCACAGGACGCGACCTCCTTTGATACCATGTTTTTCATGCCCCAAAAAGAGAGGAGGCGCGACTGACACTCAATACTATTATTTGTCGGGTAAGCCACTAAACATACTAGTTAACTAGACTAGGGAACAGAAGAAAATCGGGCAGCATAACGTTTAAAAAAACTACGATGGGGCCGTTTAGGTCATGACTTGGTCCAAAGCAAATCATGTACATCAAGATAAGTATACCAAAATGATAAAGTACTAGCTAGCCGATAAGGCTACGACAATAGAGGTACAGGCACGCACTATAAATACATGTCAATCTTATGAATGGAGACTGAAAGGCACATTATAACCTACCCATAATAACATGTCCATAAATATCCACTAAGAGAACCATTGATACTGCTCGGATAGGGCCCCGACTATACCCAACTGTATAACAAAAAGTAAACATCCTGTGAAAGCTCCAAGAAGAATTAAAGCTTACCAACTCACAGCTGAACTGGGTTCCTAGTAGAGAGGTTGATCAGAGTCTCTACCTGAACCTACATGCACAAGATGAAATATAGCGTCCCAAGGTAACGAGACGTCTGTATGAGTAAGCATGTACTGGGACGTAAGCCAGAATGTAAAACCCTAGATAACAATAGTATAAAGGATAATAGAAATACCACCTATAACTAACACTCAAGTAACCTTAATGGCCAATAATCAACCTCCTAATAATCAAATATGCATGGTATGCTACAGTACCGCATATCGTGAATACATATACATAGATGCAAATGCATGGCATACCCAACCAAATGCTAGCAATGGTGGTCCTTTCCGGTAACTGACTGGCATCATATTTGCCAACCTGTTGCAATTTGTACCATTTACATATACATATAATCATTTGGGAAAATAGGCCTCATACCTCTAATTATAGCTCGAAGTCCATGGATAACATACCATGTATGATATGAATATTGAATGTATATAGTAGGCCCTAGCATAAATTTAGCCAATGTTGGCTCATTGGTACACTTATCCTCATAACGTCACAATCATTATCATAGTATATACACATGACTCGTGGGATCTTTCATGTCTTTCGAATAAGTTTGACAACTTAACTCAACATTTAGGCCTTAACTCTGAAGGTGTTCATAAAGGTGTTTTACATAATGCTTATACTTGGTCCCATGTCAATTAGTAAAAGAAAGTATTTAAATAGAATCAAGCGCCTTAGTAGTTTAAATCATGGAATTACGCTAAACTTTATTGGAAATCAACTCGTTACTTGTTAAATGCTTCAATTATACATTTGTATAGGAGAAGGACTAATTATTAATACTACATTCCTTTTGTAATAAACATTTATTTTGATGGCACTACACCAAAAATAGAAACACCGTGAACATATAGATAGGTAGCCAGGAAAATCGACAAAATGATATACCGATATTGAATGCCCAGTATAAGCGAATGAATAGAATTTCAACCTAATACCATTAAGAAGATAACTCAGTTGTAATCAAATGCCTTTCACAGAAGGTCTCTCTAGCAACAGAATAGTAAGATATCGCATTTGACATTTTGGGAAACTTTCCAAATTTCATGCCAAAAGGAGGGACGAAGCTTAGCCTTAACATACCTTCCCAACGGACGTCCTATTGTCCAAAGTTTCTTCCTGAGAGTTGTTCCTTACGTCCTAAGATTCACAATAAATATATATATATATATATATGTAGCTTAAAAACACCTACAAATAGTCTGGAATTTAGCATTAATGACCAGATTCGGCAAATAGTATTTACGCGAGGAAATATTCGTAAAACTTCGTAAAAATGACCTTAAAGGAGCCCAAAGATTATTACCTTAATAAATAATCTGCAAAATAAGAATAACCCGAAGGAACATCACTCTTTTACATCCCAAAATGAGCCCCAAACACAGCTCATAGGAGGGAAAAATAATTGCAAAGCATAAGGCAAACATTTCTAGGCATGGGGATAAATTTTAATGGTAGAAACGCGGAAAACTTACACAAATCACCTTGGTAACTTAAGGGAACTTTATCTTCAGTTTATATGTTGTTTGGGATGAAATAGAACTGATTTGAGCTTTTAAAAGTTCAAATTAGCCGACATCTAGGTGGGTTGACCTGACCCGACCCATGACGCCATTTTCTGCACGAATTGTCACAGTAAAACTGCCATAATATTTTATTCTGAGTTTGGCTTGATGCACGGTTTGGTGCGTTGAAAACTCGGCTCATAGATCTTCAATTTAATAATTCATGAACCTTATAACTCCTTATATTTTGGGAGATACGGCCTGATACATTTGACCCAAATTTAAGAAGGATTTCTTAAAGAAACTTATGGTAGCTTTATCCAACCTTTATCTTGCAACTTTCTTGAGTCCAACACATAATGTATGACATTTGTGTTATTATAATGACCTTTGAAAGATCCATTATTAGAAAATTATTGACTTTTAGTCCATCCGGAACGTTAAACCAAATTTAAACCTTCCGAAAAGGGCGAGGTGTCACTCGGGCCATTTCTTTAATCTCGAATGTGCATTTAAGCTATTCTTTTGGCTTAAAACTTTAGGTACATGACATTACCACTTATTTGTAGCCTTACTATCCCTAGGTTCTTCCCAAAATCATATATGTCTTATGAGACATGCCACCCTATGTATATATATATGGAAGACGAGAAACACGAGGTTTCACAGTAGAGACCTCATAGGGATGTGCAAGGAAAAGGTCAAACAAAGTTGGTTGATTTCCCAAACTCTGACAGTGATAAGGAAGGATCCCTCTATGTGACTTGTACAAGCTCAAAAGAAGAGGAGGTGGGGTCCAAAACTTCAACAAAGAAGCCTACTTCATAGCCAAGCCCTAAAAGGCATCTAAGGGAGGCCAGATCCGAAGCCCTTCATGATCCTTTGCTCCAAACATCACTGAAAATTCAAGAGACAATAGCCCCTAGACATCTAAACAGGCTCGGGGCAGAGGGGCACAAAACTATTCTTGAAGAAAAGCAGTTGTCGATAAATAGGATGATTAATCGATACCTAAACATTTGGGAAGTCCTTAAATTCCATAACTTCAAGACTTTTACTAAACCTGGGACTTGTATATGCCCAGCCTAGTCTATGAGTTCTATGAAGCCTATGGTAAATCCATCCCTAAAGGAAAAAGCAGGGTGAAGTCAACACTAAAACCTCTTGATGTTGTAAAGGTTAGGGGTTTGTGTGTCCCATGTTATGAAGCCGAAATCAATGATGTTCTGGATTTGATATTCCAGAGCTGGAGCTACTTGAAATATTTAATGTGACTAAAGACATTTTAGAATATCAAAGCATGGTTAGTCCCATTGATTGGAATTCCAGCTCTCTCATGGTTAGAGGAGGGAGCAATCATTGAGAAGAATGAGATGAACATACAAACACAGTTTTGGTTTTGATTCATTAGCAGCAATCTGATGCCTTCTCTGAATGAATCGTACTTTAATATGCCAAAGTTGCATTAGTTGGTTGCATCATCGATACAAAAGAGTTGAATCATGGGTCAATCATCACTCCAAAAATCCTCACTAGGGAAAAATAGGAGAAAACCTCATTGTCATTCCCAAGCCTCATCACAACCCTATGTAAGCAAGTTGGGGTGCCTTGAAACAAGAAGATTGATGTAGAGGTAACTCCATCAGCATCTACTAACATCTGGAGGATTGAAGCTGAATTTCTGAGGGACAAGGAAGATAGGGAAAGGAAGATCTTGGCTGACAAAACACCAGTGGTTGGTGTTGAGGCCCTTGTGTCCGGCACTGTAGAGTTGGACAACAAGGTAGGTATAACTTCTTCTTCCCATAATTTACATTCATCTCCTACCCCTATTCCCACCGGTGAGGCAGAAGCAGAGGAACAGGTTAAAGATTACCAACCCCTACTCACTATGTCCACTATGTTTCCTTTTTGATGACAAGCCAAAGTAGTCGATCTATATGCTACTAGGGTTGAGTCATCTGTACCTAAGTTTGTAAGGGAGGCCATAACCAAATCTTTGAAGCCATATATTGAGGCTGAGGCCAAGCGAGTGGAGTTGATGGAGGCAGATAAACTAAGGATGGATAGTATTGAGGCAATGATTGATAACCATGTAAAAGAGTTGGCCTACTTGAAGGATATGGTGGCAGCTATGGAGAAAGTAGGTGGTGGAAGTGATTACACGATAACTTTAAAAGCCTATTTTAATTTATTAAAGAAAGAGGTGGCCAAGCGTATTAGGGGTTTTTCTAAGACTTCATAGGCCAAGCATGTCCTTGGTGGTTCGCGTATGATATCGTAATTGAATTGTATGAAATACTCGTGTGTCGTAATTGAATATAGATTACAAGCAACCTAGCCTATTCACTCATTATCAACTCAATTAGTCAAATATTTAGACCCAGCCGGTAGATCAATTCCCATATTTGCACATCTTTAACATCTTCCCTAATTTATTGATGAATTATTTTAATTAGATATTGTGTAGTTAAATCTTGATTCTCATTATTGCAAACCCCCTCCTCCCCAAGATCCTACAATTGCTTAGTCCAATGAACCACTTCTATTTGTGAACTATGATTCCCTATGGGATTTGACCCAATCTCTATGTTAGGTTATTATATTGATAATGACCGCCCAGCTTCCTTTGAGTAGCCCGGATGAGCGACATTAACAATGGTGCCGTTGCTGGGGAAGTGTTTGTTAAACTTTGTTATTGTAGTTAGAATTCTTTTTGTTGTCTTCTTGTTGTTTTTATTGTTGGAAAATAGGTGTTAAGATGGAGGACAACAGAAGTGTCCATGGAGATAATGTTGGAGACGCTAATGATATACAGGGTATTATTTGGGACCATGTGTGAAGCACGGGTGTTATCCTACTACCCCCATTGGTCGGAGGAGTTAATTTTCATGTGACAACAACTATGTTGCAAAACTCCTTCATTTGAAGGGATTGTTCGGAGGACTTGGCCATGAGGATACTCAGGAACTTTGTTGAGGTCTTTCTCTCATTCAAATTTAGTAGAGTGAGCCAAGAAGCCATTAGACTAAGGAAGTTTCTGTTCTCTATCACTGGAGAATCTTTTAGGTGGCTAGTTGATTTGCTGCGTGATTCTATTACTTCGTGGGTAGAGTTATGAAATGAGTTCCTCAAAAGATTATTTCCTTCCTCGAAAATGATAACTTAAAAGGAGTATTGAGAATTCCTAATAGATTGAAGGTGAGTCATTGTATGAGACACAACGTCAATTTTAGAAAGTCTTACTTTAATTCCATAATCATGGAGTTTTGGACCATTTGCTATTGTAATACTTCTATGTAGGACTCGATGCAATTAACCAAAGGGTAGGTGACCAGCTGGTAAGAGGAGGACTTATGACACAAACATTCACTGAGGCTTGTGACCTCCTAAATGGCATGACAAACATAAGTCGAGCATGGTACATAGGGGATGACCTCATACCTTCAAGTCACAGGGGTCCATCCAAGGAGCATCTTATTAAAGATCAAGAGAGGGACAAAAACATGGCTAAGATGCTAACTCAGCTAACTTCTTAACTAAGCATGTTATGAAAGTAAATCATAAAAGTGTAAATGTTGTAGGACTGGCTAGCAATGTGATGTTTGATAATGCACCAATTGAAGGTGGTGACAATGAGGAGGTGCATTATATGGGAAACTAAATGGTGGGTTCTCAGCTGGCTTTTCCAAGGCCACTGGGAATGAAGATTGGAACAATAATGTTGGATGGAGAGATCATGCATGGTCTGACAAACCTCAAGTTAGGGGTTGGAGAAATCGTGATGGGGTTGTAGATAGGTGTTTTCCACCCCACAATAGGGTGAAAGTTGTTGACCTTGTGGTGAATCCAGAGAATTATTTGGATGAAGATATGCTAACCTAATCTTGAACAAGGTGGAAGCCTCTGACGAAGTCTTGAAGGAGATGAAGTCCGACTTTTCACAATTGAGTCAAATAGTTACATCATATTCAACTTCTATCAAGCACTTCGAACTCAACTTAGAAACATATCAGCTCATCTCAATCAGTGACCAAACGATGGTTTGCCCAATGAAACGGTTGTCCATCCTAAGGACACTTATAAGGAATACTTAGTTATCACTACTCATAGTAAATAAGTGGTAGAAGGCACAAAGCCATTGCATGTTGTTGAAGATGGTTTGAATAAAGTGGGAGAAGATGAGGGTGTAGTGAATGTTGAAATTGTTAATAGTGTAGCTAAACATTGAAGTTGTGATGCCCTTGGCATGTGAGTGATGAATAAGAGAAGGTTAAGGATGATGTTGTTAACCTCAAGAAAAAAATTCCATAAAGATTTAAGTCCAGCTGTGGGTTGAAAGCACCTCAACTCAAGATTGATCCTCCATTCCCTCAACAATTGAAGAAGAAAGATGAGGATGCCAAATTTTAAAATTTCTTTCTATGTTTAATTCTCTATCCATAAATGTGCCCTTGGTTGAGGCACTAAGTAAAATGAAAGGATATGCTAAATTTGTTACAGAGTTGATGTCAAAGAAACGAACCCTTGAGTGTGAGATGATCAAGGTGTCTCACAATTGCAGCCTATCTTCATAAAAGCTCTAGTTTTGAAGAAAGCAGACCCAAATACATTCAAAATAACTTGCACCATTGGAGTTTACAAGTTCAACAAGGCATTATGTGATTTAGGCACAAGCATGAATCTTATGCCTTTGTCAAAATAAAGGCAATTGGAGTTAGCAACCTATATGATGTCAAAATAAAGAACTTTTGATGCTTAAAACTCAGAATTTTGTGTGTTCACAATGCGATTTTAGTTAGTTCTATGTGTTTTTGTGTTATATTTAAAGGATTCTAGGGTTTGCCTTTATTTTGGGAAGAAAGTACAAAAGTTGCTGATTTTGATATAGTACGAGAACCTTTACGAGTTATAGAACAAGGTTTGTGCCCTGAGGATCAAAAATAAGGATCTTTTTGAAGATTCACTAGACGAAACCCCACTACATGCCATAAAGCATTTTAGGTGTCATAGAGGAGTATCATAGACTTGAAGTCCTATTTTCCAGCAGCAGTGTATGAAACCCCCACTATGGGCCATGGAATTCAATATGGTCCGTAAACCTGTTCGTGAGGCGTGCCGACAGCTATCTTATTTTGTTTAGGACTTGTAATTTAAATATTACAAATAGGTTTTAGGTTATTTTACATGTGAGAGACGCATAGTACACAGAGAGATCTAGACTTAGAGAGGAAAAATAGTGAGATTTAGTAGATGTAACATTGGAGAGTATTGAGAACACTTGTACTTTGGTTAGATCTTTAACTTGTGATTCTCTTCGAAGTCTGGATTTGCTTGTTCTTAATTAAATTTTGTAAGTGCTCTATTGTGTTATTCCAGTTCATAAGTCTTGCATCTACACAAATCATGAGAAGCTAAATCCACAACTAGGGTTTTGGGAACCATGAAGAACTAACAAGGTAAAATTGGATAATTCATAATTCGTGGAAATAGTGTATGCATATATTAATTAATTCTCTTCATTTTGCATATTTTCAGATAGTGCCCGACATTAGAAATTGCCTACTATTACATACTGGACCAAGGTAATAATGAATAGGAAAAAAGATTCATTAACAGGATTCAATTGATGTGTTCTCGTCTAATCAACAGAATTGGGCCAAGGAGAGGTTGTACTGGGGTAATAGGTAAGGGTTAGTAATTCACACTACGGAGATGGGACAAGTCACGTAGTGAAATTTACCTCTCACCTGGACCAAAGGGTTTGGTGAACTCAACTTACCGTTCTGCATGCTATACACTAGAAAAGAATTAGGTTATCCAGTAATACTAAGTTAGGGACTCACGGGTAACACAATACCCTAGTTTCTCTTCATATTGATTTAACTCTTGTGTTAGTTAGGTTTACTTTTCTACTGATTATTGCACCCTTCCCCCCCCTTTTGGGAAGTAAGTTGGTTAACTATTCAAATTACATTAATTGAATTCTCTTGAGTCTACGTATTCCCTTAGGTCTGACCCTAACCTTAGGTTTTATTTCATGACAATGACCGCTTTATCCTCAAAATGAAGGTGTAAAATGGCGATATCAAGATTTTTGTGCCGTTGCGGAGGAATACGACAAGACTTGGTTAATTCAAAAGTGATTTGGGTGTTAACCCTTATTTCCTTCATTTTTCTTATTTTGTTGTTTTTTGTTTTTTTCAGGGTATAAGTGTAGTTATGCCCAACATGCGAAGTTGAGGAATTCCCTTGACTACATTTGACACAGAGATCTAGAAAATATTGAGAAGAATGGCCCAAGATAACGCCAAAAATGTGGCAAATGCAGCTTTGAACAGAAACGAGAATGAGAATGTTGATCATGAAAACCCACCTCATCTTGAGGACATTGCTCCACGGCCACAGGATTTTAATGCTAATGCTTATCAGTAGAATTAATATAAGCTATGTTTTATGGCTATAGAGGTGATGGGAGCTACTGTGTTGCCACCACTACTGGCTGACACAATGTTTGTGGTTTTGAGTGGGTTGCTTCAAATGCTACAGCACCATGGGCTATTTGCGGGCTTACCATCAGAGATCCTCACAGTCATCTACATAACGTTGTAGTTATCTGCAAGAGTCTGATAGGAACATAGAACCTGTCTATGAATATTGTAGGACTTCGTGTCTTTCCTTTGTCTCTTACAAGAAATGCAGCCCTGTGGCTGTCTGAGCTCCCGCAGAGTTCAATTACCAGTTCGGCTGAATTGCAGAAGGCCTTTTTGGAGAGGTATTTCCAAACATTGAAGAAGCTCAAGTTGAAAGATCAAATCAACATCATTGAGCAACTTTTTTGTGACTCGATCAGTACTAAATGGGAGCGGTTCACCAAGTCTAGAAGTATATAGGAAGGTTACCATAGCAGAGAGAGGGGACAAGAAATATTTGTAGAAGAGGACTGTAGGAATGGCCAGAGGAGCGGCCGTTACGTGCCCCTCCACAATCATGATATGGCTACTGGTAATTCCATGGTTGAGGAGATGCTTAGCCAGCTATGGAGAAAGGCTGACACACAAGATAAGACCTTGAGGGGGATCAAGTCTAATATCATCAGCAAAAATAAAAAAATCGAACAACATTCTATCATGATCAAATGGCTCGACCATCAATTTGGACAAGTATCAACTCAACTCAATCTGTTCTAGAGGGGCATAGTACCTAACACCATACTGAAAGACCTAAAGGATACTGAACGGTGCAAGATGGGGATGACTAGTTGAGAGGGGAGCACCCTCGATACCTTTATAGCAGTTGACACGGAAGCACAAAAGCTTGAGGAAGTCTAAGTACTCATGCCATCTAGGTCGTGTCGTTACAATGAATCAGGCATTGCTTCGGAGGCAACCGAAGCTGGACATTGGCGCTTAGCCGCCCAGGTAAAATTTCTAACCCTTTATATTCTAGTTTTGCTTTGATTGTGTGCATTGGCGACAATGTACCTCTTTTTCGATGTGATGTAGGTAGTTATGGGCCTCGGTAAAGTATTAGTAGATTAGGTTCATAACTACCATAATGTTTTATCCTGGGGTTTTCATGCCTATGTTCTTTTTCCCCACGTATGTTTACATTTTGTTGAACCAACATGTTTAGGATATTTAGGTAGTATTTGTAGCCTATAGTACTAATACATGTGGCATACAACATGTTCTATGTTTTGTTTGTAAAATGATACCCACAAAAATTTTGATTAGTTAGTTTAGATAGCAACCATGCATGTTTAGGTGTGATAAGTGAGGATAAATTGAGATAAAAGCATGATTTGAGAGTCTTTTGTTGATGATGTAGTCAGTGCCATGAGAGGGTGAGATTAAATTGTTGAATTTATGTGTTGCGTGCTAACTCAGAACTTTCCTTGTTACTCTAAGTTCTGTAGATTTAATGGAGTAGGAAAGGATCTTATGCCATTGTTCTTAAAAAGTCCACTTAGCCTAAATGACCAACAGAATTTATAGAATATCCCTTGATCCTAATGTTTGAGCCTAACATGTACCTATTCTTTGTAAACACCTAATTAACCTAGCTTTGTTAGTTGTAAAATCCTAATATTGGCCCTGGTCCTTCCTTGTAAACTGTGCACCTTGACTAAGGCAAAAAGCCTAAGCTGAGGGTGGCTACCAAAGGTGGCCTTGGTTCTAAGGATGGATATTATGCACAACTTAGGCCAAAATTCTAAGTTGAGGGTGGCTGGTGTAAGGGTGAAACATCAAAATAAGGAGGAAATTAGTGATATAGAGAAAAAGGAGAACAATCATGTACTGGATGCAAGAAAAGAAAATTGAATTGTAAAGGAAAGGCAAAAAGCTGAAAATGAAAAGAAAGCACCCAAAAAAGCTTGAAAGAGGAAAAAGGGGAGATGAGACAGAAAATAACAGAGTTGGGGGAAATTAGTGATACAGAAAAAGTAGAAAAATCATGTACTGGGTGCAAGAAAAACAAGTGATGCCTTAATTGTGAGTTAATAAGAAAATGAATTGTAAAGGCAAGGGAAAAGGCTGAAAAATGAAAAGAAAGCACCCAAAAAAGCTTGAAAGACGAAAAAAAGGAAGATGAGATGGAAAATAATAGAGTTGGTAGGAAAAAAGTGTGGGAAAACGTAGTGTCAAGGAGGGTCTTTAGTCACTATGTTCCCAATATACCATACCAAAGCCTCATGTGCCCACGTTACAAGCCTAAAAAGTCTTACAGTGATCCTATTCCAAGTAGTTGAATGTATTAGTCATGAGTGTAGAGGCAACCGTATGGTATTGGACATGATATATGAGTATTTTTTATGTGAGTAAGTGATTTTGCATAGTCCCAAGGTTATACATGAAAAGATCATTGAGAGATAGATAAGGGACTTCTTTCTGAGAGGGCACTTGCATTGCATTGTGTGTTTTAGACTTTTTCAGTGATTGTGGATTGCTAATAGTACCTTACTTGACATAGTTGTGTTGTCACATGCACTAGTCTAGATTGCTTTGCTATTTGATTCAGGTTTGAAAAAAAGTGGTGTGGGTATCTGTGTTTAAGATTGATGTGATATATTCCATTTGGTTGAGGTCTGTAGGTTATAGTATTACTTATATAGATTGAGTCTGTCGCTTGAGGGCAAGCAATAATTTTAAGTTGAGGATGTTGATATGCTATCGAAATACAACACTTTTGATTCTTAAAACTTTGAATTTTGTGTGTTCTAAATGCAATGTTAGATGATTTTATGTGTTTTTGTGTTTTATTTGAAGGATTCCAGGGTTGGCCTTTATTTTGGGAAGAAGGTACAGAAGTTGCTGATTTTGATGCAGTACGAGACTCTTTATGAGTCGTAGAACATGGTTTGTGCCCTGAGGATTAGAGATGAGGAACTTTCACAGGATTCATGAAAGGACCCGGATTCTGGACGTCATTTTGGGTCCAAGAAAAACTACCTAGAAAATGTTGCCAGGAATCACCTCACAGAAGGGCCTACACGGCCCGTGTGAAGGCACACGGACCGTGTGGCCATCCGTGAGATGGCACCTGGGAAAATGGAAGGAAAACGGGCCACCACACGGTCTGTGTGAAGCCACACGATCTGTATGGCAGGTAAACGGGCAGGGTCACGGTCCGTGTGACCCCAGACGGTCCATTTACCGGACCGTATCTTGGTACTTGGTCCGGAAACTTTTCAGGAAGAAAAGTGTAAGTCCTGGGCCACGGCACCGCAGATGGTCCATGTAGCCCTAGACGGACCGTTTACCGGTCCGTATGCCTCAGACGGACCAATTTCAGCTCCATTTCATTAATGGCATTTTTGTAATATTAGCTCATTCCAATGAAAATTTAGTCTTTTCCCACCCATCCTAAGCTCCCTATATAAGCCTTTCACCCTCATTTTCAGCTATTTCCCTCATTGCACTTCTCTCTCTTAAATCCACTCCTTCAAGACTTGCCAAAATTCTCTCTAGGATCATTCAAGCTAAGGCCTTCACATTAGAGTCCATTTCTCCTCAAGTTTGTCCTCAAATCAGGTATGTGGGTTTTGATTCTTGGTTCCTTTCAACAAAGGAGACCCAAAATCCCCTTTTAAATTTGTTTATGAACTTTACCTACTTTAAACATTTGAATTTATGTTGTTTAAGACTTTAAATCTTGGATTATGCTAGTCTTGTTGTGATAAACTATTTGGATTATGAAAATATGAGCATGCAAGTCCCTTTTAAGCTTTTACCATGCATGGGTGATCTATACTATATTTTATATGAATTTTATCATGGATTTTCGGTCTTTTCATTATATTGCTATTTTGATATGCTCTAAATTACCCATGTCATTCCTACACTATGCATTGCATCACATTCATGCTATTTTTATATAAAAATTTCGAAAATGTGGGGTTAAGCCCGATTTGGTCCTAAAAAGGGATTATAATGTGAATTTTGGTAAGACATGGGATATGAAAAGGAGGTGATCACTGGTATGTCTATGATTATGGCTCTTTGAGCAATATGGGTACTTGCACCATTTTGGTGTAAGTGTAGATGAGTTATTCTTGCATAAGAATTATGATCATAAATTTTGTAATTCGGCCTTTAAGCCTACTCGTATAATTATGTTTTGAAATGGATATTTGATCCTATTGAAAACATACGTATATGTATAAGTATTCTAGTGGGATGTGTACTTAGCACCGATGGATTGGGGGCATTAAGGATATCCCCAAGGTCCCTCTCCCTTTCCTTGAACTATGTGCCAGCATAGGAGCCCTTCCGAAATAGGGGTTGCCCATAAAGAAGGAGGTCATTACCGAAATAGGGGTTGCCCGTAAGGAATGGCTATTCGTTATGTATGTTATGATGTCATTATGCAAACCCTTCTGAAATAGGGGTTGCCCATAAGGAAGGTGGCCATCCACCGAAATAGGGGTTGCCCATAAGGTGTGATGTAGATTACCTTTGGCAAGTAATCTTCTCCCTGTCGATGGGAGGTCCAAATCGGTCCGGTTCATATAATAGCTCGCATGGATTGGGTTTGTCGGTTATAGTCCATCCCCGTTATCTATATATAGGAGTATTATCGCACCATACACATCACGCATCCCATGGCATCTTGTATATTAAAGTTTCTATTGTTTATATATTTCCTTGTATATTATATGCCCCTGCCACTTAACATGATTATATAGGTTCGGTAAGTCACGTGCATTGCATACCCGCATACTTAGTACATTCAACGTACTAATGCATACTCTATGCCTGCATGATTTTACCATGCAAGGACCGAGCAGTTTGAGCAATATCCGTCGGGCGAGTAGTTTCCCCTTTTCAGCTATTTTGTGGTGAGCCCCGTCTTTCGAGGGCATGCTTTTGTTCTTGTACTCTTTATCTATGTATGTATTTTTGTTGAGGGTGAGCCCGGAATTCGTCCCGGCCCCCGTTCCTTGATTAATGGCACATGTTGGACATTATATAAACTCCTCTCATTCTGTTAACCATAAAATATGTTCTCCCGTTAGGTTTTAGAATGTTCTCTTTTTACTTGAATATAAGTTCTGAAAATTTTGAGGCTTGTTTGGGGGTATTCGGGTCCCCATTCACCGTGTCACATCTAGGCCTCGACCCCGGGTCGTGACAAAAGGTGGTATCACAGCCTTCGGTTTTCAATGGTCCTCGGAACCCAACGTGCCGCGTTGAGTAGAGTCCTATTCATGGGTGTGAAGTGCACCACACCTATGAGTGGAAGGCTATGAAGACGTCTTAGGAAATTCTTCCCTTCTTTGTGTCTTGTATCGTGTTGCGACTAGTATCTGAAATTTCCTTACTTATTGGTGTCATTAATCTATTTCAGTAAATGCCTCGAGGAAGACCTCCACTACCTAGGCCGGCTCCGACCGCTGAAGATTGGGCCCCTCCCGAGCCTATGGAAGAGCCTATTTCAACGGTGAATTTCGTACTGCTTTCGCCATACTTGCACAGGTGGTGACTGCTCAGGCAAGGCAAGCTAGTTTGCCATGGGACCCTACACCCTCTTCTATTGTAAGGGATTTCACCCGGATGAATCTTTCGGAGTTCTACGGGTCAAGGGCTGACGAAGATGCTCAGGAGTTCATTGATGAGCTCTCAGAAATACTGAATATTATGGGCGTCTCTTCTGAGGAAAAAGCGGGGTTGGCTTCCTACCAGTTAAAAGACGTGGCCCAGGTATGGTATACGCAGTGGGCTATGGAACGGGATGATGATGGTGATGTTAAATGGGGAGAGTTCAAAACTTCCTTCCTTGACCGCTTCTTTCCACTTGAGCTGAGGGAGGCCAAGATGCCAAGTTTATTAACCTCAAGCAGGGGAGTATGAGTATGAGGGATTATGCCCTCAAATTTACCAAGCTTTCTAAATATGCTCCGTCCCTGGTGGCCGATCCCCTTGCAAGAATGCACAAATTTGTTTCAGGTATTTCTGACTTGTTGATGAAAGAATGCTGGACTGCTATGCTGATTGGGGATATGGATATTGCCTGACTCATGGTGTATGCTGAGCAGATTGAGGGGGAGAAACTCAAGGAGAAGAGGGCATTTGATCTCAAGAGAGTCCGCATTGATGGTAGGTTCTCGGGTGCTAGAAATGTCGATTTTGGTCGCTTCCAGCAGGGCCAAAGCTCGGGAGCTCGAGTGGCTAATGCTCGGGCACCCTCTCCCGGGGTTAATATGGGTGGCGGACCCGGATATTTGATGTGTGACAAGTGTGGGAAGCCCTACACAGGTGCCTATTGGAGAGATAGGGGACTTTTCTTCGGATGTGGGAGTAAGGACCACAAGGTTGCTAATTGCCCTAGAAGTGTACGTGGAGGCATAGGTCAGATAGCCCAAGGTGAGCAGGGTCGGCCGAGGGGTCCTTCAGGTGCTGCCCCAAGAAACAATAGGTTTTATGCACTCCATGCTCGCCAGGATGTCGAGGAGGCTCCAGATGTTGTGACTGGTATGTTAAAAGTTTTTGATTTTGATGCTTATGTGTTGCTTGACCTAGGTGCAAACTTGTCCTTTGTGACCCCGCTGTTGGCTATTAAGTTCAGTTTGGAACCCCAGATTCTAAGAGAGCCTTTCTCGGTGTACACCCCCGTGGGTGAATCTATTGTTGCACATAGGGTCTATTATGGGTGTCCTATTGTTGTGTTGCATAAAATCATTCCATGTGATCATGTGGAACTTGAAATGTTTGATTTTGACGTGATTCTTGGAATGGATCGGTTGCATGCATCTTATGCTTCCATAGATTGTAGAACCCGGAAAGTCCAGTTCCAACCTCCCGGTGAGCTAGTTCTTGAATGGAAGGGTAGTGATTCCCCTATTAAGGGTAGGTTTATTTCCTACCTCAAGGCGCAGAAAATGATTTCTAAGGGGTGTGTCTACCATATGGTAATGGTCCGAAATGCAGATTCTGAGGTGCCTACTTTCGAGTCAGTCCCTGTGGTGAATGAATTTTTGAATTTGTTCCCCGAGGACTTACCGGGCATTCCTTCGTATAGGGAAATAGTTTTCGGCATAGATCTTCTTCTAGATATTCAGCCTATTTCTACCCCTCCGTATCGGATGGCCCCGGCAGAATTGAAAGAGTTGAAGGAGCAGTTAAGGGACTTATTAGAGAAGGGCTTTATTCTACCTAGTACATCACCGTGGGGTGCTCCCGTGTTGTTTTTAAGGAAGAAGAACTGGTCTCTCCGTATGTGTATTGATTACAGGCAGCTGAATAAAGTGACAATTAAGAACAAGTACCCGTTGCGGAGGATTGATGATTTGTTTGATTAGCTACAAGGTGCCACTCACTTCTCAAAAATTGATCTCCGTTCCGGATACCATCAGATGAAGGTTAGAGAGTGTGATATCCCCAAAACAGCTCTTTGGACAAGGTATGGGCATTTCGAATTTATGGTGATGTCGTTTGGTCTAACTAATGCTCCGGCCGCCTTTATGGATTTGATGAACAGGGTGTTTAAACCTTTCCTGGACAGCTTTGTGGTGGTATTTATCGATGATATCCTCGTTTACTCCCGAAGTGAACAAGAGCACGGGAATCATTTGAGGATGGCCCTCCAAACTCTTAGGGAAAAGAAATTATATGCCAAATTTTTAGCAAGTATGAGTTCTGGTTGGGCGAGGTATCTTTCCCCGGGCATGTGGTGTCCGGGATGGAATCAAGATAGATCCGAGGAAGACAGAGGCTGTGAAGAATTGGCCTAGGCCGTTGACTCCTTCGGATATCCGCAGTTTTCTTTGGATGGCCGGGTACTATAGAAGGTTTGCAGAAGGTTTCTCCTCTATTGTATCTCCATTGACCAAGTTGACCCAGAAGCAGGCTAAGTTTGTATGGTCGGATGAATGTGAGAGGAGTTTCCAAACTTTTGAGGATCGGCTTACATCAGCTCCCATCTTGACCTTACCGAGTGGTTCAGAAGGGTTCATGGTATATTATGATGCCTCGCGGGTCGGATTGGGTTGTGTGCTTATGCAGAATGGTAAGGTGATAGCGTAAGCATCAAGACACTTGAAGGTGCATGAACTAAACTATCCCACTCACGACCTTGAGTTGGCAGCGGTGGTGTTTGCCTTGAAAATTTGGAGGCATTATTTGTACGGGGTCCATGTTGATGTATTCATCGATCACAAAATTTTGCAATATGTTTTCACCCAGAGGGATCTCAATCTCAAGCAAAGGAGGTGGTTGGAGTTTTTAAAAGATTATGACATGAGTGTGTTGTATCATCCAGGCAAGGTCAATGTCGTAGCCGACGCTCTTAGCAGGTTGTCTATGGGGAGTGTGGCGCATGTTGAAAATGAGAAAAAGGAGTTGGCAAGGGATATTCTCCGGTTGGCTAGGTTGGGTATCAGGTTGGCTGATTCTAGGACTGGCGGTATTTGGGTTCAGAACGGGTTAGAATCTTCGATGGTGAATGAGGTGAAAGCTAAGAAAGATCTAGATCTGTCGTTATGTGAGTTGAAGAAGTTGGTTGCTGCAAAAGAGATCGAGGCTTTCTCCCAAGGGGGAGATGGGGTACTTCGATACCAAAATTGGCTTTGTGTTCTCGACGTGGATGACCTTAGGAAGGTGATTATGAGTGAGGCCCACAACTCTCACTACTCTATTCACCCGGGGTTTACTAAGATGTACTGGGATCTGAGAGAGATTTATTGGTGACATGGTATGAAGAGGGATATTGCCATGTTCGTGTTCGAATGCCCGGGTTGTCAGCAGGTCAAGGTTGAACACCAGAGGCCCGGTGGTTAGGCCCAGGATATTGAAATTCCCACATGGAAGTGGGAGGATGTGAATATGGACTTTGTGGTTGGATTGCCTCGGATGCGAAGGCAATTTGACTCCATTTGGGTTGTTGTTGATAGGATGATGAAATCCACACACTTTCTACCAGTCAGGACTACATACAGTGCCGAGGATTATGCAAGGTTGTATATTCAAGAGTTGGTGAGGTTGCATGGCGTACCTGTCTATCATATCGGATCGTGGTACTCAATTCACTTTCCACTTTTGGAAATCTTTTATGAAGGGCCTTGGGACCAATTTAAGTTGAGTTTCACTTTCATCCTCAAACCGATGGCCAAGCGGAGCGGACCATTCAAACTTTGGAGGACATGTTGAGAGCATGTGTGTTGGAGTTTAAGGGGAATTGGGAGTATCATCTTCCACTCATCGAATTTGCTTATAATAATAGCTTCCATGCTAGTATTGGCATGGCGCCAATTGAAGCCTTGTATGGAAGAAGATGTAGATCCCCGGTGGGGTGGTTTGAAGTGGGGGATATGGCCTTGGTTGGCCCGGATTTAGTGATGGATGTTATGGAGAAGGTAAGGGTGATTAGGGAGAGGTTGAAAGCGGCCCAAAGTCACCAAAAGTCCTATGCGGATAGTAGGAGGAGGGACCTCAAATTTCATGTCGGAGATTGGGTTTATGTGAAAGTCTCTCCTATGAAGGGCGTTATGCATTTCGGCAAGAAGGGAAAGTTGAGCCCCCGGTATGTTGGCCCTTACGAAATTGTTGAGCGGATTGGAGATGTGGCCTATAAGTTAGAGTTACCTCCGAATTTGGGTTCCATCCATCCGGTCTTTCATGTAGCTATGTTAAGAAAGTTTGTTGGCGATCCTAGCTCCATTGTGCCTTTGGAAGGGATTGAGGTTGAGGAAAATTTGACTTATGAGGAGGTGCCAGTGGCAATTTCGGATAGGCAAGTAAAATGGCTTCGCAACAAGGATGTGGCTTTGGCTAAGGTACTTTGGAGGAATCAACTAATGGAGAGTGCTACTTGGGAGGCGGAGTTGGACATGATGAAACGATACCCCCATATTTTCCAATCTACTGAAGCCTAAGGTACTAGGAATCTTTCCCTATCGATTGTGTCATTTCCTTGCCCTCTTGAGTCTCATAATAGGACATGCATATGTGTACATTAAAGGATTTTCTTTTCTTGGCAAATGGGTTGAATACAATTTTGACATGAATTGGTTTTGAACTATAATTTGAATTGTGACAAAAGCTTTTATGTGCAAACCTTGTAAGTTGAGTTGAGTTGTGCATTGCTTCTTGTATTGGGTGTATCTTGTCTTGACTCTAGCTTTCTGAGCCTTGCTCCCGCACATTCGAGGATGAATGTTCCCAAGGGGAAGATGATAAAAGGACCCGAATTCTGGACGTCATTTTGGGTCCAAGAAAAAACTGACCAGAAAATGTTGCCAGGCATCACCTCACGGAAGGGCCTACACGGCCCGTGTGAAGGCACACGGACCATGTGTCCATCCGTGAGATGGCACCTGGGAAAATGGAAGGAAAACGGGCCACCACACGGTCCGTGTGAAGCCACACAATCCGAGTGGCAGGTAAACGGGCGGGGTCACGGTCTTTGTGACCCCAGACGGTCCGTTTACTGGACCGTGTCTTGGTACTTGGTCCGGAAAATTTTCAGGAGGAAAAATTTAAGTCTAGGGCCATGGCACGGTAGACGGTCCGTGTGGCCCCAGACAGACCGTTTACCGGTCCATATGCCTCAGATGAACCAATTTCTGCTCCGTTTCATTAATGGCATTTTCGTAATAGTAGCTCATTCCAATGAAAATTTAGTCTTTTCCCACCCCCTCCTAAGCTCCCTATATAAGCCTTTCACCCTCATTTTCAAATATTTCCCTCATTTCACTTCTATCTCTTAAATCTACTCCTTCAAGACTTGCCAACATTCTCTCTAGGATCATTCAAGCTAAGGCCTTCACATTTGAGTCCATTTCTCCTCAAGTTTGTCCCCAAATCAGGTATGTGGATTTTGATTTTTGGTTCCTTTCAACCAAAGAGACCCAAAATCCCTTTTAAATTAGTTTATGAACTTTACCTACTTTAAACATGTGAATTTTACTACTTGTTCTTGGTAGCTTGAGCCATGCATGTGTTGTTTAAGACTTTAAATCTTGGGTTATGCTAGTCTTGTTGTGATACACTATTTGGATTATGAAAATATGAGCATGCAAGTCCCTTTTAAGCTTTTACCATGCATGGGTGATCTATACTACATTTTATATGAATTTTATTATGGATTTTTGGTCTTTTCATTATATTGCTATTTTGATATGCTCTACATTACCCATGCCATTCCTACACCATGCATTGCATCACATTCATGCTAGTTATCCATGGAAATTTTGGAAATGTGGTGTTAAGCCCTATTTGGTCCTAAAAACGGATTATAATGTGAATTTTGGTAAGACATGGGATATGACAAGGAGGTGCTCACCGGTATGTCTATGATTATGGCTCTTTGAGCAATATGGGTGCTTGCACCATTTTGGTATAAGTGTAGATGAGCTATTCTTGCATAAGAATAATGATCATAAATTTTGTAATTCGGCCTTTGAGCCTACTCATATAATTATGTTTTGAAATGGATATTTGATCCTCTTGAAAGCATATGTATATGTATAAGTATTCTAGTGGGATGTGTACTTAGCACTGATGGATTTTGGGGGGGGGGGGGATTAGGGATATCCCCAAGGTCCCTCTCCCTTCCCTTGAACTATGTGCCAGCATAAGAGCCCTTCCGAAATGAGGGTTGCCCGTAAGGAAGGAGGTCATTACCGAAATAGGGGTTGTCCGTAAGGAATGGCTATTTGTTATGTATGTTATGATGTGATTATGCAAACCCTTCCGAAATTGGGGTTGCCCGTAAGGAAGGTGGCCATCCATCGAAATAGGGGTTGCCCGTAAGTTGTGATGTAGATTACCTTTGGCAAGTAATCTTCTCCCTGCCGATGGGAGGTCCAAATCGGTCTGGTTCATGTAATAGCTCTCTTGGATTGGGTTTGTCAGTTATAGTCTATCCCCGTTATCTATATATAGGAGCATTATCGCACCGCACACGTCACGCATCCCATGGCATCTTGTATATTAAAATTTCTATTGCTTATATATTTCCTTGTATATTATGTGCCCCTGCCACTTAACATGATTATACGGGTTCGGTAAGTCACGTGCATTGCATACCCGCATACTTAGTACATTCAACGTACTAATGCATACTCTATGCCTGCATGATTTTACCATGCAAGGACCGAGCAGTTTGAGCAATATCCGTCGGGCGAGTAGTTTCCCCTTTTCAGCTATTTTTTGGTGAGCCCCGTCTTTCGATGGCATTCTTTTGTTCTTGTACTCTTTATCTATGTATGTATTTTTGTTGAGGGTGAGCCCGGAATTTTTCCCGGCCCTCGTTCCTTAATTAGTGGCACATGTTGGACATTGTATAAACTCCTCTCATTCTGTTATCTATAAAATATGTTCTCCTTTTTGATTTTAGAATGTTCTCTTTTTACTTGAATTTTTGTTCTAAAAATTTTGAGGCTTGTTTAGGGGCTTTTGGGTCCCCATTAGCCGTGTCACATCTAGGTCCCGACCCCTTCGTGACAATTCATCAGACGAAACCGCACTACAATCCGTAAACCATTTTACGAGTCATAGAGGGGTATTGTACACTTAAAATCCAGTTTTCCAAAAGCACTGTAGAGACCCAACTATGGGCCGTGGGATTCAATACGGCCCCGTAAACCTATTCGTAAGGCATGCCGACCTAGTTATCCTATTTTCTTTAGGACTTGTACTTTAAATATTATAAATAGGTTTTTAGGTTATGGATGTAAAAAGAGAAGAGCTGAAGTTCAGGGTAAGTGATTAAGAGGTAGTATTCAACATCTGTAAAACTCTGAACAAGGCAAAACAACTCCAAGTGATATCAGTGATCCACTGTTCATGGGTGACTTGAAGAGACAGAAGGACTACGTTGTCCCACGATTTTAACTACAGCTCTACTTAGGAGGCAACCCAAAGTAGTTAGGTAAACTTTTATTTTAAATAATGGGGTGTTGAATTGTGCAGGTTTGAAAAGGGAGAATTTGAATTGAAAGATAAAAGAGGCAACCTGATAGGTCTGGTCGGTAAATTGTCAAACTAAGACGGCGACCGTAAATTTGACCCCCTTTGGAGTTAGTCAAAGAACCCTGAGGTACTTTCAAATTTGGTGATCTTCATTGCAATTTGGTAGATCGCTGCACCAATTGAGCGATGGTCAAAATCACCTCCCTTTGTGATAGAAGCTAAGGTTTGATTTCTATTAAAACTGGAGGTCTTAGTATAATCGGTGTACCACCGAATGTGTTTGGCAGGGAGAGTCTACATCGCCCACTACTCGCGCTTGAACGTCCTATTAAAGGCTTTTCAAATGCCTTGTCCTTGTCACATTTCATATTCCCTCCTTTTCACTTCCTTCACAAGCCATCACTTCCCATAAGTCTTTCTCTTAAAAAAATTCTATTAGAGTGAAGAAAATTCATCAGCAAAAGCTAATACAAGGTTCCAATTGATCTATTCATCATCAAAGAGATATGTTTTTGGCCCTTAACTTTAATTTCTTTTGTGTGTATGAATCCCTTGCATTGAAGAAGGTGATCGGGTTTTTTGTGAGTTGATAATCATGTTTTGTGACCAACAAATGATAGAAATCATGTGGGTGATATATTATGATGACTTTGAAATCCTATGCAATATGTATCTGTGATTTGATTGGGTTTTTGATTCATTTATAATGGATTGAAATTATTGGTAAGTATGTTGTGGGCTAGGGATAAATGTGAGTGATTTGCTACCCAAATGTTGAATGTTAGTTGGTAATATCTTAATTTTGCCTTTGATACCTTATTGAATGCTTTGATAATCATGAGATTGCTTGAATGAATATTCATGCTTGTTGTATTGATTGATCTTTTGGGCTCTGGGTGAAGTCTGAGTAACGCCAAAACCTTTTGAGCAAAGTGAACGTGCCCTATGATGGATTGGGGGACGTCATTATTAAGGGTAAGTCATCACTTGAATGCGTTTATAGCCATGTTGATCATGTGAATGTAGGAATGAATGAATGAGAATGTATTGGTTATTGGATGTTTCTTAGTGTGTGATTATCCCTATTGTTTTCATGAAAAGTAAATAGGTGTTGCCCTTGCAAGTCATCTTCTCCAACAGCCATTCTGTCCATCGTATTAGATTCGGTGATGTGCCAAAAGGTCACACACAATGCCTTGTCTGATTTTTGGTTGTTATTGAGATATACAACTTTTGGCAAAGGTCTTTTGTCACGCCCCAAAGAGAGGGGAGGCGTGACTGGCACCCGATACCGTTATTGGCCAGATAAGCCACTAAACATGCTAGTTAACTAAACTAGGGACCAGAAGAAAATCAGGCAGCATAAGTTTAGAAAACAACTATACCGAGACCGTTTAGGTCACCTGGTTAATAGCAAATCAGGTACATCAACATAAGTAAACAAGAACGATAAAGTACTAGCTAGCCGACAAAGCTGCCACCATAGAGGTATATCCACACACCATATAAACATGCCAATCTTATGACTGGAGACTGAAAGACACAAAAGGACCAACCCACCTTAACATGTCCACAATAGCCTCTATGAGAATCACTAACACTACCGGGACAGGGCCCCGACTATACCCAAGTGTACAACAAAAAGTAAACATCCTGTGAAAGCTCCAGGAAGAGATGGAGCTTACCAACTCATAGCTATATGGGGCTCCTAGTGGAGGGGTAAATCAGAACCCCAACCTAAACCTGCATGCACGAATTAAAATACAGTGTCCCCAGGCAAAGGGACGTCAGTACGATTAAAGATGTACTGATATGCAAGGAAAGAAGTTAAATCATAGATAACTGTAGTAAAAAGGTTAATAGAAATACCACATGTAACCAAAACTCAAGTAGCCATGGTATGCTCGAGTATCGCATGTCGTGAATACATATATAGATGCAGATGCATGACATACCCAACCAAACGCTAGCAATTATGGTCCTTTCAGGTAACTAACCGACATCATATCTGCCAATCTGTGGCCATCTGTACCATATACATACATATATATATATATAGGCCCCATACCTTCGATTATAGCTCGAAGTCCATGCATAATGTGCAATGTATGATATGGATGTTGAATGGACATAGTAGAACATAGCAAGAACTTAGCCAATCTTGGCTCATTGGTACACTTATTCTTATAACATCATAATCATTGTCATTTAGCCAATCTTGGCTCATTGGTACACTTATTCTCGTAACATCATAATCGTCGTCATAGCATATACACATGACTCATAGAATC
Organism: Solanum rostratum; assembly: GCA_029948455.1. Taxonomy (NCBI): domain Eukaryota; kingdom Viridiplantae; phylum Streptophyta; class Magnoliopsida; order Solanales; family Solanaceae; genus Solanum; species Solanum rostratum. The sequence goes on from CM057054.1 coordinate 28,739,571, forward strand.
TTATATGTCTTTTTAACAAGTTTGGGAACTTAACTAAACATTTAGAGTGAATCCTTAACTTTTCAAATGTCCATATAGGTGCTTTACATAATGCTTATACTTGGTCCCATGTTAATTAGTAAAGGAAAGTATTTAAACAGTATCAAGCGCTTTAGTAGTTTAAATAGGAACATTTCACTGGAGAATATTGGAAACCAATGTGTTACTTGCTAAAAACTTCAATTATATTTTTGTATGGAAGAATGACTGTTTATGCATACTACATTTTATTTTAATCTCACTGCACCAAGAAAAGAAATACCTCGAACACATGAATACGTAGCGAGTAAAACCGACAAAATGATATGTACATATTGAATGTCTAGTTTAAGCGAACGAATGGAATTTCAACCTAATACCATCATGAAAATGACTCAGCTATAATTCCAATGCCTTTCACAGAAGGTCTTTCTAGAAACAGAATAGTAAGATATTGCATCTGACGTATTGGGAAACTTCCCGCATTTCGTGCTAAAAGGAGTGACAGAGCTTAGCCTAAACATACCTTCCCAACGATTGCCCAATCGCTCAAAGTTTCTTCACGAAAGTTGTTCCTTAAATCCTAAGCTTCACAACAACTATATATACGCAGCTTAAAGACACCTATAAATAGTCAAAAATTTAACATTAATGACCAGGTCCGGCAAGGAGCATTTATGTTAGGAAATGTCCGTAAAATATTGTAAAAATGACCGTAAAAGAGCCCCAAAATTATTAACTAAACACACCAGCTACAAACCAACAATACCAGCAAGAACAACACTTTTGTACAGCCTAAAAACAGCTCCAAACACAGCTAATACAAGGGGATAACAATTGAAAAGCGTAAGGCACGCATTTCTAGGCACACGGACAAATTTAAATAGTAAAAATGTGAAAAACTTACTCAAATCCCTTTGGAACCTTAAGGAAACTCTTCCTTCAGTTTACAAGCTGTTTGGGGACGAAATGGCACTGATTTGAGATTTAAAAAGCTCAAATTAGCCGACATTAAGTTGGGTCAACCCGACCCGACCCATGACCCGGTTTCCCGCTCGTGCAGTCTTGGTAAAATGGTCATAACCTTTTATTCTGAGGTCGGCTTGATGCGCAGTTTTGTGTGTTGCGAACTAGACTCATAGATCTTCAATTTAATAGGTCATGGACCTTCTAAATCTTTATAATTCGGGAGATATGGCCTGTTACATTTGACCCAAATTTAAGAAGCATTTCTTAATGAAACTTACGGTAACCTTGGCCAACCTTTATCTTGCAACTTTCTTGATTCCAAAACTTAATGTATGACCTTTGTGCAATTAGAATAACTTTTAAAAATCCATTATTAGAAAATTATACACTTTTAGTCCCATCTGAAAAGTGGTACCTAATTTAAACCTTCTAAAAAGGGCGAGGTACCACTCATGTCATTTCTTTAACCCCAAATGTGTATTTGGGGATTCCTTTGAATTGAAACATTAAGTCCTTGATATTAACTCTTATTGAAGTCTTATTATCTCTAGGTGCTAGCAAAATCACATGTTCTTTATATAACGCCACACTATTTAAAAAATGAAAGACGAGAAACATGGGGTCTCACAGTCTCCCCCCCCCTTAAGAACATTCGTCTGCGAATGTGTCAAGACAGCCCCTTGGTTGCATTACCATCTACTAAAATGTTATGTTTTTTCATACATCTATTACCCTTGCAAACCATGAATCAACTTCCAAAAACTCCAATTACTAAGCTTTGTATAGCTATCCCGTGACAAAACATACAAGTTACACCTCCAAATCCTTTAAAACTTAAGTTACTAAAAAAAAGATAATTGTCAGTTTTGGAACGCGATCCACCTTAAGTTATAAATATATGGGGGTGATTCCTCATCATTTCTTATTTGGATTCCCTATTTATTTCCTCAATATTTTGTTCCGCCACAACACTTTCACGAAGGCCACTTTTCATTTCGAGGCTTTCTTATTTATCGATCTAAAACAGCCACTAGTACCTCATCATAAGTTAAATCTTCAGCAATGGGGGTATCTTTAATACGAGTAATACACGAAGGATCTCTAATGTACTTCTGAACATAGTTACATGAAACATTGGATGCACTGCTCTCAATTCTAAAGGAAAATTAAGCTCGTATATTACCTTGCTAATTTCTCCAATAATCTTATACGGTCCAACATATCTAGGACTGAGCTTTCCTGTCTTTCCAAACCGCATGATTCCCTTCATAGGTGATACCTTTAAGAAGACCCAATCTTCTACATCAAACTCTAAGTCTCATCGTCGAACATCTGCATAAGACTTCTGCTGAATCTGGGCCATTCACGGTAAGTCTCTAATAAGTTTCATTGTTTTCCATTGCTTGTCAAACTAGATTAGGGTCTAGCGACCTTTCGTCCCCAACTGCAAACTAATCAATCGGTGACCTACATCTTCGCCCGTATAGTGCTCCCTAAGGATCCATTGGAATACTAACCTGGAAGCTATTATTATAAGCAATCTCAATAAGAGGTAGATGATCATTCTAGTTTCTTTTAAAGTCCAACATATAGGTACGTAACATATACTCAACAGTCTGGATGGTACGCTCTGCCTACTAATCAGTTTGTGGATGAAAAGCGGTGTTGAGATTCGCCTAAGTGCCCTGACACTTTTGAAAAGACTTCCAAAATTGTACGGTAAATTGAGCTCGTCGATTGGAGATAAAAGATAATGAAACTCCATAAAGGCAAATAATCTCTTGAATGTAATGCTTAGCATAATCCTCCACTGAATATGTTGTTCTTACTGGCACTAAATGAGTAGATTTTAGCAACCTATCAATGATTACCCAAATAGAGTCATACCTGCACAAAGTATGAGACAATCTAGTGATGAAGCCCATATTTATCAAGTCCCAATTTCCAGAATGGAAAATCAGTATACTTAACTAGGCCTCTAATGTTTTGTTTTAACATGCTAGTAGTTGGGGCATTGGCCACCATCTTTTGGAATATCCTTTTCATATCATTCCACCAATAAATCTATCGTAGGTCTCAACACCCCCTTTTTTTGTTTCCCCAGGTTGAGCCGAATATCTAGGACAATGAGCCCTAAAATGAATCTTGGCATGGAGCCCTTCGATGTTTGGCACACATAAGTGGCCTCGATACTGAAGGACACCATCTCAAGTGAGCTCAATTAGAGGATGCTGCTGTTGTAGAACACTTTCCCTCCGTATCATAAGCTTAGGATCCTTACGTTGTTGCTCTTTTACCTCTGTAACAATAAAAGATTCTGTTGTATTTTGAACAATCACACCTCCACCTTTTGCATCTGCTAATCGCACCCGCATACTAGTTAGCTGATGTAAATCTTTTGTCATTTCAATCTTATCAGCTTCAACATGACTTAGACTTCCCATGGACTTTCGGCTAAGTGCATCAGCAACAACATTAACTTTATCGGGATGGTATAAAATGTCAATATCGTAGTCTTTTAGTAATTCTAGCCACCTCTTTTGTCATAAGTTCAACTCCTTCTTTTTAAATAAATATTGAAGGCTTTGGTGGTCGGTAAAAACATCGATATGAACTCCGAATAGATAATGCCATCAAATCTATAGGGCAATAACAATTGTGGCAAACTCAGGATCATGGGTAGGATAGTTCTGTTCATGTTTTAGTAACTCTCTAGAAGCATATGATATAACCCTATCATGCTGCATAAGATCACAACCTAGGCCGATTCTCGAGGCATCATAATATACAACGTAGCCTTCGGTTCCATCCGAAAGAGCCAGACTAGGTGCGGTGGTAAGCCTTTTCTTTAGCTCTTGAAAACTCTGTTCACATGATTCAGTCTACTGAAACATAGTTGCTTTATACGTCAACCTCGTTAGTGGTGTAGAGGTAGTGGAGAATCACACAACAAACCTCCTATAATATCCTGCAAAGCCCAAAAAGCTATGGACCTCTGTCAGATTCAAGGGTCTCGGCCAGGCCACTACTGCTTTAATTTTCTAGCCATCGACCCTCATACTATCACTTGTAATAACATGGCCACGTAAAGCTATAGAAGTTAACTAAAATTCATATTTGGAGAATTCAACATATAACTTGTTGTCTTGGAGAGTGTAATATAACTCGCAAGTCGTCTGCGTGCTCAGCTTCTGACTCATCCTTAACATTTCCTTTGGAATATCAACATCCCTGACTCGTAGCCGGTGGTACCTGGGTCACAAGTCAACCTTTGAAAAAACATCAATCCACAGAAAAGGATAATTATTCTTGATAGTGACTTTATTTAGCTATCTATAATCGCTACACAACCGTAAGGAGCCATCTTTCTTTCAAGCAAAGAGTACAGGAGCACCCCATGGAGATATGCTTGGCCTAATAAAGTTTTTATCAAGCAAGCCCGTCAGTTGTTCCTTCAAGTCTCTTAGCTCTACAGCAGCCATTTTATAAGGAAGAATGGGTATATGTTGCATATGAGAAAGAAAAAATCTATAACAAAATTAATATTCCTTTCTGGGAGATCCCTGGAAGCTTATGGGGGAATATTATCATGAATTCATTCACAGTAGGGACTGACTAAAGGGCCAGTTGCTAATAAAATATCTTGTCTTCCCATAATGGTAACATGCACTTGAACCCTTTCTACACTGCCTAGTATGAAGCTTACCACATTGTGCACATGGGGGAGTAGGTTATCTCATTTGTGCATAACGCTCTTGTTGTCAGCTATCAAGCTGATCGCAGCCTTGACTGAATATAATAATCAAATCCTAGCCCTTGCCCTGCATTTGTGGTAAGAAACTACCTACTGGCGGAGGTGGATATCAGTGAAATGGGGGCCTAAAATCACCTTGTGGCTCCCTATAAGACCTCATAGTATGAGCCCTCTTATTCTTATCCCTATCTCTACGGGTATCCCGAATTTGATGAGAAAGGTCCTCCGTAATCTGAGCAAAATCCTGAATACAAGAAATATCTACACCATCTTGTAAAGAGGCTATCCTACGGTCTCTGATCAAATGATCCCCCAAACCATCCACATAACAATGAACTCTAGCACTCATGGTACGTGCAAAATCTGGTGCATACCTAGTCAAAGAATTAAACCTAAGGCTATTCCCCCTTACTCTCATATCCCCCTACCTCAAATTGATAAATTGTTCAACACGGGCCTCCCGCACCTCCCGTGGTAAGTAATGGGCTAAAAATGCCTTAGAGAAGTCCTCCAACTTTGTTGGCGGATCATCAGGCCCTCCGGATCTCTCCCACGCCTCGTACCACAAGATGGCGACATCCCGTAGTAAAAAAGAATCCAACTCAACTGCCTCAGTGATAGAGGTATGCATCGCCATCAATGCTCTATACATATGGCCTATAAAGTCCTGTGGATCCTCAGTGGGATTAGACCCTGTAAATACTGGAAGGGCCAAGTGTAGAAACTCTCATACCTTTGAGCTTTCTGTTTGATCCCTTCTTGTGTCTGCTCTCACCTTTAGTTGTCTCTCATGAGTAGAAACCATCCTAGTTAGTAGCTGAATAGCCTCCTTCATCCCTTGCTCCGCAGTCTCTAATGGGGTTGGGTTACTAGATCTCCTTGTGCCCCAAATAAGTGCTGATGAATCTGGTATAGTGGGCATTGGAGACTCCTTATGTGCCTTAATGAAGAATATATTCTCCTCACTAGGCAAGACACAATTGGTACCTTCTCTGGAATCCATACTTATCTCATGTTGTGCCATCTCCTGAGCGTAGGCATCCTATTAAATAAGAACAACATAACACGATATAGATTTCATACATCCCCATAACTTTGCTCTATAGCACGATCTATTAAGTGAAAGAAATATAACCATCCCTAAATGCCTCGTCGCCTCCTGATTATAAGTGTGGTGCACAACACACCCATAAGCAAGACTCTACTAGACACGACATTGTGGACTCCCTGGGACATGACCTGCTTTGATACCATGTTTGTCACGCCCCAAAGAGAGGGGAGGCGCAACTGGCATCCGATACCGTTAATGGCTAGATAAGTCACTAAACATGCTAGTTAACTTAACTAGGGACCAGAAGAAAATCAGGCAGCATAATGTTTAAAAAAACTAAACTGGGACAGTTTAGGTCATGACCTAGTCAATAGCAAATCAGGTACATCAAGATAAGTAAACCAGAACGATAAAGTACTAGCTAGCCAACAAGGCTGCCACCACAGAGGTACAGGCACACACCATATATACATGCCAATCTTATGACTGGAGACTGAAAGACACAAAAGGACCAACCCACAATAACATGTCCACAATAGCCTCTATGAGAATCACTAACACTGTCGGGACAGGGCCCCGACTATACCCAACTGTACAACAAAAAGTAAACATCCTGTGTAAGCTCCAGGAAGAGATGGATCTTACCAACTCATAGCTGTATTAGGATCCTAGTGGAGGGGTAAACCTGAACCTACAAGCACGAAATAAAATGCAGCAGCCCTAGGCAAAGGGATGCCAGTACGAATAAACATGTACGGGTATGTAAGGTAGGATGTAAAATCATAGATTACCGTAGTAAAAAGGTTAATAGAAATACAACCTGTAACAAAAATTCAAGTAGCCTTAATGGCAAATAAGCAACTTCCTAGTGATCAAATATGCATGGTATGCTCGAGTATTGCATGTCGTGAATATATATATATAGATGCAAATACATGACATACCCAAACAAATGCTAGCAGTTGTGGTCCTTTCTGGTAGCTAACCAACATTATATCTGCCAACCTGTGGCCATCTGTACCATATACATATATATATTTAGGCAAATAGGCCCCATACCTTCGATTATAGCTCGAAGTCCATGCATAACGTGCAATGTATGATATGAATGTTGAATGCACATAGTAGACCATAGCAAGAACTTAACCAATCTTGGCTCATTGGTACACTTATTCCCATAGCATCATAATCATTGTCATTTAGCCAATCTTGGCTCATTGGTACACTTATTCTCGTAACATCATAATCGTCATCATAGCATATACACATGACTCGTGGAATCTTATATGTCTTTTAACAAGTTTGGGAACTTAACCAAACATTTAGAGTGAAGCCTTAACTATTAAAATGTTCCTATAGGTGCTTTACATAATGCTTATACTTAATCCCATGTCAATTAGTAATGGAAAGTATTTAAACAGTATCAAGCGCTTTAGTAGTTTAAATAGGAACATTTCACCGGAGAATATTGGAAACCAACGCATTACTTGCTAAAAGTTTCAATTATATTTTTGTATGGAAGAAGGATTGTTTATGCATACTACATTCCCTTCGCATTCTACATTTATTATAATCGCACTACACCAAGAAAAGAAATATCTCGAACACATGAATAGGCAGTCGGGAAAAATGGCAAAATGATATGTAGATATTGAATGTCCAATTTAAGCGAACGAATGGAATTTCAACCTAATACCATCATGAAAATAACTCAGCTATAATCCTAGTGCCTTTCACAGAAGGTCTTTCTAGCAACAGAATAGTAAGATATCGCATTCGACATTTTGGGAAACTTCTCGAATTTCGTGCTAAAAGGAGGGACGGAGCTTAGCCCTAACATACCTTCCCAACGATTGCCCAATTGCTCAAACTTTCTTCACAAAAGTTGTTCCTTACATCCTAAGCTTCGCAACAACTATATATACGCAACTTAAAGACACCTATAAACAGTCAAAAATTGAACATTAATGACCAGATTCGGCAAGGAACATTTACGCCAGTAAATGTCCGTAAACCATTGTAAAAATGACTGTAAAAGAGCCCCAAAATTATTACCTGAACACACCAGCTGCAAACAAACAATATCAGCAAGAACACCACTTTTTACAGCCCAAAAATAGCTCCAAACACTGGTAATACGACGGGAAAACAATTGCAAAGTTTAAGGCACACATTTCTAGGCACAGAGAAATATTTTAACGGTAAAAATGAGAAACAATTACTCAAATCCCTTTGGCACCTAGAGGGAACTCTTACTTCAGTTTACAAGCTGTTTGGGGACGAAATGGCACTGATTTGGGCTTTAAAAAGCTCAAATTAGCCGACATTAAGTTGGGTCAACCCGACCCGACCCATGACCCCGGTTTCCAGCTCAGACGGTCTCGGTAAAACGATCATAACTTTTTATTCTGAGGTCGGTTTGATGCGTGGTTTTGTGCATTGCGAACTAGACTCATAGAGATTCAATTTGATATGTCATGGACCTTCTAACTCTTTATAATTTGGGAGATGTGTCCTGTTACAATTTACCCAAATTTAAGAAGCATTTCTTAATGAAACTTACGGTAACCTTGGCCAACCTTTATCTTGCAACTTTCTTGATTCCAAAACTTAATGTATAACCTTTGTGCTATTAGAATAACTTTTAAAAATCCATTATTAGTAAATTATACACTTTTAGTCCCATCTGAAAAGTGGAACCTAATTTAAACCTTCCAAAAAGGACGAGGCGCCACTCGTGTCATTTCTTTAACCTAAATGTGTCTATTGGGATTCCTTTGACTTGAAACATTAAGTCCTTGATATTACCTCTTATTTTCAGTCTTATTATCCCTAGGTCCTAGAAAAAATCACATGTGCTATATATAACGCCACACTTTTTTAGTAAACGGAAGATGAGAAACACGGGGTCTCACATCTTTTCTAGCGCCGAATCCATTCGGCATAGCACTGAAGTTGCACCGTCATCACCAAAAGTAGCAGTGATCTGATATCTAAAAATTTTGCAAAAAGGCGATGATCCATTTGACTACCGAACCATTTTGGTGAATTACCAAACATGATTTGCGGTCAATAGTCCTAACAATCCAAAATAATTCTATTGTGCATAATTGATTTAACCTAATTTCCTTATAATTGATACTCACGCCATGTTTGGAGCAAGTTATGCAGAAATGGGCAAAGCCAAGGAAACCTTTACTTGAGGTGGAGCTAGGGCGGCTCGAGTAGTTTTTAGAGCCCCCAGACTTGGCAAAACAAAGATCGTAGATGTCACAACCCAGGCACTCGGTACCATTATTGGTCGTGTAAACCACTACACATGCTACTAGTTAACTAGACTAGGGACCAAAACAAAATCGGGCAGCATAACGTTTATAGAAAACTAAGCCGGGAACGTTTAGGTCATGACCTGGTAAATAACAAATCATGTTCATCAAGATAAGTAAACCAAAATGATGAAGTACTAGCTAGCCGAGAAGGTGGAAACAACATAGGTAAAGGCACACACAATATATACATGTGAATCTTATGACTGGACACTGAAAGGCACAATAAGTCCACAATAGTCTCTAAGAGAGCCACTGATACTGTCGGGACAGGGCTCCGACTATACCTAACTATACAACAAAAAGTAAGCATCTTGTGAAAGCTCCAGGAAGAAGTGGAGCTTAACAACTTATTACTGAATGATGCTCCTAGTAGAGGGGCCGATCAGAGTCCCTGCCTGAACCTCCACGTACGAGATAAAATACGGTATCCCCAGGCAACGGGACGTTAGTATGAATAAATGTGTACTGGTATGAAAAGCAGAATGTAAAACCATTGATAATAGTAGTAAAAAAGGTAATAGAAATACCACCTGTAACTAACACTCAAGTAACCTTAATGGCCAATAATCAACCTCTTAGTGATCAAATATTCATGGTATGCTCGAGTATTACATGTCGTGAATATAAATACATAGATGCAAATGCATGACACACCCAACCAAATGCTAGCAATGGTGGTCCTTTCCAGTAGCTGACCGACATTATATTTGCCAACATGTGGCCATTTGTACCATATACATATCTATATAATCATTTGGACAAATAGGCCCCATACCTATGATTATAGCTCGAGGTCCATGCATAACGTGCATGTATGATATGAATATTAAAGGAATATAGTAGGCCATAGCATAACTTTAGCCAATATTGGCTCATTGGTACACTTATCCTCATAAAATAACAATCATTGTCATACAATATACACATGACTCGTGGGAGCTTACATGTCTTTTGATAAATTTTACAACATAACTCAACATTTAGGATGAGGCCTTAACTATGAAAGTGTTCATAAAGGTGCTTTACATAAGGCTTATACTCGGTGCCATGTCAATTAGTAAAAGAAAGTATTTAAACAGAATCAAGCGCCTTAGTAGTTTAAATAGGGGCATTACGCTAAACATTATTGGAAACCAACGCGTTACTTGTTAAATGCTTCAATTATACTTTTATATGGAAGAAGGATAAATACTACATTCCCTTTGTAACCAATATTTTTTTATGGCACTACACCAAAACGAGAAACACCGCGAACATATGGATAGGTAGCAAAGAAAATTGACAAAATGATATATAGATATTGAATGTCCAATTTAAGCGAACGAATGGAATTTCAACCTAATACCATCATGAAGATAACTCAGCTGTAATCCCAATGCCTTTCACAAAAGGTCTTTCTAGCAACAAAATAGTAAGATATTGTATTTGACGTTTTGGGAAACATCCCAAATTTCATGCTTAAATAAGGGACGGAGCTTAGCCTTAACGTACCTTCCCAACAGATTTCCTATTGCCAAAAGTTTCTTCATGAGAGATGTTCCTTACGTCCTAAGCTTCACAAAAAATATATATACGCAACTTAAAGACACATATAAACAGTGTAGAAATTTGCATTAATGACTAGATTTGGCAAATAGTATTTACGCGAGGAAATGTCCGTAAAACTTCATAAAAAAGACCGTAAAGGATCCCCAAGATTATTACCTGAACACACCAGCTGCAAACCAAGAATAACCAATAGAAACACCACGAGGACATGCATTTCTAGGCACAGGGACAAATTTTAACGATAGAAATGCGAAAAACTTACCCAAATCACCTTGGTACCTTGAGGGAACTTTATCTTCAGTTTATATGTTGTTTGGGCTGAAATAGAACTGATTTGATCTTTAAAAATCTCAAATTAGCCAAAATCTAGGTGGGTTGACCAGACCCGACCCATGACCCGATATCCTGCTCGGGCGGTCACAGTAAAATTGTCATAACTTTTAATTCTAAGGTTGGCTTGATGCACAGTTTTGTGAGTTTAAGACCTAACTCGTAGATATTCAATTTTATAGGACATTCTAACTCCTTATATTTTGGGAGATACGTCCAGATACATTTGACCCAAATTTAAGAAGGATTTCTTAAAGAAACTTACGGTAGCTTTGGCCAACCTTTATCTAGCAACTTTCTCGATTCCAAAACTTAATGTATGACCTTTGTTCTATTGAAATAACCTTTAAAAAATCCATTATTAGCAAATTATACACTTTTAGTCTCATCCATACTGTGAAACCTGATTTAAACCCTGTGAAAAGGGCGAGGTGCCACTCGGGTCATTTATTTAATCCCCAATGTGCATTTAGGGTATTCCTTTGGCTTAAAAATTTATTTCCTTGACATTACCACTTATTGGCAGTCTTACTATCCGTAGGTTCTACCCAAAATCATATGTCTTATATGGCACGCCACCCTATGTATATATGAAAGATGAGAAACACGAGGTCTCACAGTCTCCCCCCATTAAGAATATTTATCCGCGAATGTATCTAGACATCATCTTGGTTGTACTATTATGTCTTAAAATGTGATTTTTGAGGATATACCTTTTCTCCTTCCAATCTATAAATCAACATAGAAAAATATTCTAATTACTAAGCTTTGTATAGCTATCCCGTGATGATCCATATAAACTATATTCCCAACTCATTTAAAGTTTAAGTTACTATAGAAAGATGACTGCCAACATTTAAAATACGAGTCACCCTAATTTGTGAATAGCTAGGGGTGTTTTTTCATCATTTCCTCTTCTGCTTCCCAAGTCAGTTCCTTAATATTGTTGTTCCACCATAATACTTACACGGAGGCCACTTTTTTATTCTGAAGCTTTTCTTACTTGTCGGTCTAAAATAGCTACTGGCACCTCATCATAAGACAAGTCTTCAGCAATGTGGATATCCTCAATGTGAGTAACATGCAAAGGATCTCCAATGCACTTCCATAACATTGATACATGAAACACCGGATGGACTACCCCAATTCTGGAGGCAATTCAAGCTCATATGCTACCTTGCCAATCTTTCGAATAATCTTATATGGTCTAACATATCTAGGACTGAGCTTTTCTATCTTCCCGAACCGGATGATTCCCTTCATAGGTGATGCTTTCAAGAAGACCCAATCTTCTATATAAAAATCTAAGTCACGTCGGCGAACATCTGTATAAGACTTCTGCCGAATCTGGGCTGTTTGTAATCGGTCTCTAATAAATCTCACTTTTTCCATCGCTTGCTAATCTAGATTAGGGCCTAGAAACTTTGCCTCCCCAACCTCAAACCAACCGATCGAAGACCTACATCTTTGCATATATAGTGTTTCATAAGGCGCCATTTGAATACTAGCTTGGAAGCTATTGTTATAAGCAAACTCTACAAGAGGTAGATGATCACCCCAGCTTCGTTTAAAGTCCAGCACATAGGCATGCAACGTATCCTCAACATCTAGATGGTACGCTCTGCCTGCCCATCAATTTGTGGATGAAAAGTGGTGCTAAGATTTACGTGAGTGACCAGACAATTCTAAGGAGACTTCCAAAAATTTGCGGTAAATTGAGCCCCTCAATCAGAGATGATAGACAGTGGAACTCCATGACGAGAATAATACCTTGAATGTAATGTTTAGCATAATTCTTTGCTGAATATGTCATTTTTACTCGCAAGAAATAAGAAGATTTTGTCAACCTATAAATGATTACCCAAATTGAACCATATCTGTGTGTAGTGCGAGACAAACCATTAATGAAGTCCATATATATTATGTCCCATTTCTATAGCGGAAGCTTAATATACTGAGCTAGGTCTCTAGGTCTCTAACATTCTGCTTTAACTTGCTAGCAATTGGGACATTGGACTACCATCTCTGCAATATCCTTTTTCATGCCATTCCACCAATAGATTTGTTGAAGGTCCCAATACATTTTGTTGCTCCAAGGTGGGTTGAATATCTAGAATAATGGGCCTCAGAAAGAATCATAGCATGGAGTCCTCCGATATCTGACACACATAAGCGGCCCTGGTACCTAAGGACTCCATCTCCAGTTAGCTCAAATGAAGGATATTGTTGTTGTGGAATGCTCTCCCTCAGTGTTCTTAGCTCACGATCCTCGCGCTGTTAATCTTTTGCTTTTGTAACAATAGAAGATTCGGATCTATTTTGAACAATTACACCTCCATCCTCTGTATCTACCAATCGCACCTGCAAACTAGCTAGCTGACATAGGTCTTTTGTCATTTCAACTTTATTAGCTCCAACATGTCTTAGACTTCCCATGGACTTTCGGCTAGGTGCATCATCAACAACATTTGCTTTACCGGGATAGTATAAAATGTCAACATCATAATATTTAGTAATTCTAGCCACCTCCTTTATTGTAGGTTCAACTCCTACTACTTAAATAAATATTGAAGGCTCTGGTGGTTGGTAAAACATCAACATGAACTCCGTATAGATAATGTCGCCAAAACTTTATGGCAAATACAACTGCAGTGAGCTCAAGATCATAGGTAGGATAGTTTTGTTCATGCTTTCACAACTGTATGGAAGCATATGCAATAACTCTACCATGCTGCATAAGAACACAACCTAGGCCAATTCTCGAGGCATCACAATATACAACATAGCCTTCGGTTCCATCCGGAAAAGCCAAGATAGGTGTCGTGGTAAGCCTTTTCTTTAACTATTGAAAACTCTAGTTGCATGTTTCAATCCACTGAAACTTAGTTGCTTTTTGTGTTGATCTCATTAGTGGCACAAAGATAGAGGAGAATCTCTCAACAAACCTCCTATAATATCCTTCCAGGCCTAAAAACCTACGGACCTCAGTCGGATTCAATGGTCTTGGCCAGGCCATTATTGCTTCAACGTTCTGGCCATCGACCTTGATACCATCACACGTAATAACATAGCCAAGAAAAGCTACAAAAGTTAACCAAAACTCACATTTAGAGAATTTAGCATATAACCTGTTGTCCTGGAGAGTTTATAATATAGTTCGTAAGTGATCTGTGTGCTCAGCTTTTGACCGTGAATATATCAAGATGTCATCAACAAATATGCGTCCAAGAATGGTCAAGGACTCGATTCATCAGGTTCATAAAAGTTGTTGGGGCATTCGTAAGCCCGAAATTCATGACAAGGAACTCAAAATGTCCATACCTCATCCTAAATGTTGTTTTTGGATATCAGCATCCCCGACTCGCAACTGGTGGTACCCGGATCTCAAATTAATCTTTGAAAAGCATTTGGCACCCTGCAACTGATCGAATAAGTCATCAATCCGTAGAAAAGGATACTAATTCTTGGTAGTGACTTTATTTAGCTGTTTATGATCAATACACATCTGTAAGGAGCCATCTTTCTTTTGAACAAAGAGCACTGGAGCACCCTATGGAGATGTACTTGACATAATAAAGCCTTTATCAAGTAAGTCCTTCATTTTTTCATTCAATTCCCTTAGCTTTGCAGGAGCCATTCTATAGACCATCTACAGTCTCAAATAGCTTTCAGCTTCTGTTTGTCAGGCCAATTGGAACTTTCCGTAGTACTTGAAATCATAGCTGGAACTGATAAAGCTTATTCTTGAGTCATTATATCTATGAACAATTCTCTCTAAGGATTGTTGTGATTTTTGGCTTGTTTGGACCATGCAAATCCCATTTGGACCTCATCGTCATTAGTTGAGAAAGAGTCTCAGAACCAAGGGACTTGCTTTGAAAATCTAGAACTTTTTGATAAAGCTCTGTCTTCAACTTGATCATGACAGCATCGTTCGACTTCTTCTGTACAAAATATATCTGTTGTTCTCCTCCTATTTCATCGATCACCAAACCACCTCTGAGTGAAGAACATGACCACATAATTCTCACCTTTCACAAATAAACATAGAGATGGATAAAATTTCCCCATTTTTGTAAATTTCAATATCTGTTCTTTCTTAATTCTTCTGAACTTATCATTTTCCATTCAAAATGACTTTTTATACGAGACTGAAGTTACTCTTGTGTCTGAATGAAGCATCTTATTAACAGTTCTATTTCATACTTAAAAAGAAGTAGAACTTGGAGGAGCTGGGGAACTGAGGGACTTCAACATTCTCTTGCTTATGTGTGTCGTATAATTCTTTTTTAATCTCACCAGGTACATTGTTCCAATCATGGGGCTAAATCATGTAAAAGACACCATCTTAGTGACCCAAAATTTAATTCTAATGCGACAACCATGGTATATTTGCGTCAGATAGTTCACTAGTTCATTGAATGTCGTGCTGACTTTATTTAGTATAGGTACTCCTCCTAAGCACTTTTGAATAAGGTACAATATGAGATGGGTAGACACCAATGTATCCTATGTGTCATCTGAATGCTCTGCTTATATAAAATTTCTAGGCTAACTTAATTTACATTGTAAGGGGCAAAGTGCTTGCCAGTTAACAACGAGATGATTAGAAATGAAGTTATATGGGATATTTGGAAATGGTATCCATGGCAAACAAGATGAGAGAAGCGATATTGAGATACTTCAGGAATGTGAAGAGAAGGTGGGGGGGGATGTGTAAATTAGGTGTGAGAGGTTGGCTATAGCAGGAGTTAGGAGAGGTAGAGGTGGGCCAAACAAGAAACGATAGGTGATAATTAGATAGAACATGGCACGACTTCTGCTATCTTACTAAGGACATAGCGTTACATAGGAAGGTATGGAGGTCGAAAACTAGGATAGAAGGTTGGTAGATTGTCACACTTTAGGTGGAAAAGGCAGGGCATAGCCCATCTCCTCCTCCTATTAGTAATATTATTTAGTAATCATGTAGTATCTTATTCTTCTATGTGTTTTACTATCTATTGCTTGATGTGCTTTTTATCTGGATACTTTGTTGTCATTTGTCCTTCTTGCAACCTCCGATTAACTTTTCTTTTGAATCAGGGTCTATGGAAAACAACTTATCTACCCTACAAAGGTAGGGAGAAGGTATGCATACATCTTGCCCTCTCCATATCCCACTTATGACATTACACATTTGACACTAGGTATGTTGTTGTACAATAGGCAGATAAATGTAAAATGGATTTCATTCAGATATTTTCCCTTTTTTGGGTTGGGGTTGGGGGTGGTTTCAGAGCTTCATTTCTAGGTATGTTGTTGTTGCTTAATTCTTCTCATTCAGCTTGTTCATTTTTCGAGTTTATTCATTTTCTTGATCTTTTGCTTCTGTCTAAAAGGCAAAATCCTACCAATGCTACCCAAAACAGAATTCTTGTACTTGTCTGTTGCTGCAACATGTGCTAAACATTTATAGCATCTTTTTCCCCGAGATCATGTCATCATCGATGATGTATATAAGGTCAGCTTCTGTTTATAAGGCCAATTGGAACCTTCCATAGTAGTTGAAATCATAGCTTGAACTGATAAAGCTTATTCTCTAGTCATTATATCTATGAACAATTCTCTTTAAGGATTTCATTCATTTGGACTTCCAAATGAGAGTATCCAAACATGATGAAATGGGAGGGTCTGGCCAAGCGAAGACTCAAGACGAGCACAAAGTGTTTTCCTCTTGCAATGAATCAAAATCACTGTGATTTTTTCTCTGACAAGAAGCCAAGAAAATTCTATTGAGTTACATATAGAAGCTTTCTCCTGCTTAGCTGACAGACTGATTAGTCCGGAACCAAGGGACTTGCTTTGAAAATCTAGCACTTCTTGATAAAGCTCTGTCTTCAACTTGATCATGACAGCATCATTTGACTTCTTCTATATAAAATCAATCTTCTCATGCTCACCAACTACAGAGGGACTACTTGGTTTTCTTTCATCTCTAACTACTGAATTAGCTTCTTGATTATAATGACTAATGACATGAGGAGGGATTATAAATTGCTTCCATTGATGAGTACTTCTTGTAGTCCAACTGAAGTCTGGTTTAGATCTTAAATCTATAGAGGGACTCATGCAATAGAAAAGAAATATAGCATAAACAACAAATATGAATTGTAAGCAAGTCAACATAGTAACAAACCTTGAAAAACCAATTTAAGTGATTCAAGTGAACCCCCATTGAATGTAATCAGATTCTTGAATTCAATATCCAGTTCTCTGGACAGGGGCTTCAGCTATAACAGCAATGTCCCTCTTCATCTTCTTCTTTTCTTGATTGTTGAAACTAAGTAGAGGGTCGTCGGCTGATCTTTTTCAGATTATTGCATAATAGACATAGACTCAACAACAATACCCCATGTACTAAGCCTTTCTCTAGTAGCTAGCTGCCTGCCATGGAGAGCCAACCTTGGTAATAAAAGTCCTCTTTGTTGTACCCTTGTATTTAATTTTAAACCTCTAGTGGGGATATCATCCATTTAACAACAATTATCTTCATGTGAGTTTAAACTTTCGAACCAATATTCTACCTTTCTTGTTCTTCAATCCATAAAACAATGAGATAACATGAAAACATGCACTCACTGGACAATCTGGTGACTCATTATGCAGCACCATATGGAAACAAGAACATTCAGTTGGTTTACTGCCTAATGTAATAATCTTTTCATTTGTAGGCAACTTGACTCTCAAAGATCTCTAAAGGAAAAAAGGTACTTCTTAAAGGAATATTTTTATGCCAAATGAGATTGTTGGACATAGTGGTATTCTTTTTCTGTCCGATCATCTCCCAAGCAGAAGCACAAGAGAAATTAAATTGATTATTTATAAGTTTCCAAAAAGATTAATTAGGAACATCATCAAGAAACTGAAATTGAGTGTTGAGAATCTTGTGAGTGAGTTGAGGAGGTGCATTCTGAATATGCATATCTTCGTTCCAATTTCATTAATCAAAAATTGTGAAACCAACATGTTGTTGACCCTAGGTGTGATGTCTTAGTGATAAGAAAGAGGAGAAATATCTAACCAATGCATCCAATAAAAAATATATTAGTTATTGTTCACATATCTTTTTAGAAGCGTTAATTTTTTGTTGCATCTTTTCTGGTAAATATTTTGAGGTCCTATATGTGTTTCTTCTTTTAACTCTTAATTCTTTGTTATTAAACTAACATGTACTTGTTTTTTTTACGGCTCAAGAACATGAAAACGAAGAATTTATTATTCAAGAAAGTAAGGAGCAAGTTGAAGTTTGCAAGGATCTTCTTAGGAGTGGTTTAAAGACTATATCTTATGTACATATGTTGCAAATTTCTTCTTTTTTTAATTAAAAGTTGATGACATATATGATATGAAATATTTATCTTCTTTATTCCGCAATTCCCCCCCCCCCCCTCTTTTGGTATCAGAGCTAGTACATAAAATAAAATAAACTACCCCAGAAAATATTAAGCAATGGAGAAAATTAGCAATGGTGCAGATCTACAGAATGAGGTATACAATTTCATGAATATGAATAGCTAAACTTTTATATTCCTTATAATCTCTTGAGTATTATGTGATATTATCATTTTATTATACCGTTATAATGAATAAATCTTGAGTAAGTTTGCTATGTACGAGGCCAGTAAGCTGAGAGTAAGTAAGCCCAGACTATGCCATCCTAAGGTGGAAACCGGTGAGGCCAGGAGAGCCATTTTAGGGGAGTACACGAAGTTGAGGCGTTGTTAGGGTAACCGATCGAAGCTGAAAACGCATAGTAGTGACCAAAAAGGATTTATTCAAAATAACGTTATAATAACTGGATAATTTCTAATAATGCCTAAAGAGATTAGAGGGAATATTATGTTTAGAAAATATTCAAAAATGAATTCATACCTACTAGATGGAAATCATGACTATAAAATACTCATCGTATATATACTCAGAACCCTTGATTTCGATATTAGAAGAAAAATTTATGACATATTAATCATAGAAGAAATAATGGAATTAAACTCAATAATGGACTTAATAGAACAAGACTGGACAGAAATGACTATAGCAGATATTATAGATCCATATAAACTAGATATATATTCTGACTAAATAATGATAAACTATGAATATATGGAATATTGGTTAAAAACTATGGAAAATATAAGACTATTAGTAATTTTGTTAGAAACTAATATAAGTAATTACGTGAGAGAAAGAAATCTAGAACATTTAGAATATGCACTAGAAAATATAAAAGAAATACAAAGGTTAGAGCCACTAAAAAATGAATATTATAATAAAATGTTTACACAAGACCTCAATAACAAATAATGGATAACAAAAAATTACATAAACCAAAGAAAGAACATATTCACAAAAAGATCAGAAAATTGAAAAAAAAAAACACCTAAAAATACTATATTCCGAATATAAGCAATTAAGCGCAAATAAAACAAATAATATTAGACTTGAATACTTAATAGATCTAATTTCAAAAACAGAATATAATTATATAAAATATCTAAAAAAGAAAACATGAAAGACAATATCAATAATAATGAGGTATACAGACAACATCTACTTGATAAAATAAATGAAGTAATAAACGAAATCAAATTTAGAAAAGAAAGATTAAACTATAACATAGTTGTAGGAGTATGTATAATATCAATTAAAGCACAAAGAAAACAAATATTTCATTTAGAAAGACAACTACAAAGCCTAGAATATAAATTACAACACGGATTACCATGAATAAAGAAGAATACTCCCTAGAAGAAGAAAAATATATGAGTCAAAAAGGACAAGAAATAAAAATTATACACTCAAGTTTAGGAAGAAGATTTAAAAAAATAGGAGACCAATTATATTTAATGTTAGAAAAAGAATCGGCAAAACTAGAAGATAGCTTAACAGCAATGGTAAGAATTAATAAAGAAAATGAAGAGATAGATAGGAAAAAAGAAATAGAAAAAATTAAAAAACAAGCTCAAATAGAAGTATAACAAATTAAAGAAGAAAAAAATACGAGAATTCAAGAATTAGAAAAAGAATTGGAAAAACTTAAACAATTGTATGAAGAAAAATTAAAAGCTAGAGAAGAACAAAAAAAACAACGTGAAGAATTAAAACTCACAGAAGAAATAGAAAAATTTAAAACATTACTAGAAGAAACAAGTACACTAGAAGACCAACCTAGAATAGGAATAGATGAAATAAATGAACAAAATAATGAAAATTCAGAAACAGATCTAGATCCATATTCAGAAACTTCAGAAACATATACTAACCTAATAGAAAAAGAAAATAATATAGAAATTAATGTGGAAGATGTAGATGAAAAACCAGTACGTCAGGAACTAAAAGCCCAAAAAGATTAGATACTAGCCCAATTTATTATGCTTACGAAAGGGAAAATAAAAGTAAAACGTCATGGGATAAAAGATTGAATAGGAACTGGACACCTAGACAAAACATAGAACAATATAACTTCTTAGATCTAGATTGTGTAGCAGATACGAATAAAACAATCCAATTATGGATAGGATATATATTTAAAACAACTAATAGATAATAAAATATCAATAGCAGATTCCCCTGGATATATTGAAAGAACACTTATAGGAACAACAAAAATATGGTTACAAAACTTATCAGCAGAAAGTTTAGAAACACTAAGAAATAATAAGAAACCCAATAATGAAGCGGCAGTAACATCTATAGATATATTAAACAAATATGAAATGGCAATAAGAAACGAATTTAGTAGCATGACGACTGAAATTGATGAACGACAAAAAGATAAGGCATTAAATAGGAACCTAATAAATAAATTGAGTATATGTAAAATGAGTTATATAGATGAATATACATGTGCATTTAAAGAATATTACTATAAAGGATTATATACGAATGAAGAAAGCAAAGAAATAAGAAAATTATATTATACAAAATTACCAGAACCATTTAGTTCGAAAATAACTAAAGAATGGCAAGAATCTGGATTAATAGATACACTAGGAGCTAGAATAAAATTCTTACAAAAATGGTATACAGAATTATGTGAAAAACATAAGGAAGATATGAAAATGGAAAAAATTTTGATAAAAAACTTAGCATGTTGTACCACAAAAACAGCACCACAATTTGGATGTACAAACAAATATAAGTACAAGAAAAGAATCAAAAAATATAAAGATAGACCATTTAGAACAAAGTACAAATATAAGAAACCAAGAAAAAGATACTATATAAAAAATTACAAACAAAAAAGACCTCATAGGACTAAGAAAAATATAACAGAATGTAAATGCTACAACTGTGGCAAAATAGGACATTTAGCTAGAGATTGTAAAATACCTAGAAATTTAATTTAAAAACAAATATCAGAAGTAATGATAGAAAATGAAAAATACAAACAAATAGAATAC
The DNA here is from genome assembly GCA_029948455.1 of Solanum rostratum. NCBI lineage: Eukaryota > Viridiplantae > Streptophyta > Magnoliopsida > Solanales > Solanaceae > Solanum > Solanum rostratum. Next base: position 28,761,015 of record CM057054.1, read on the forward strand.
ATAGACTACGAATTAAACGATGACGATAGCATATATGAATTAACAGAAAGTGAAAGTGAGATAGAAGAATATGAAACAGATAATGACTGAAAAATATATAAAAATAATAAGTAAGGAAGAATACCAAGACAGTGAATGTACAGAACAAAAAATAATATTTGACAACAATATGTTTGAACAAATAAAAGGAAAAGAATTAGACTTAAGCATATATAAGATACTAGAAGTACCCAAATTAAGAAATTTCTTTAAGATAAAACAAGAAGAATACTATGTAGTAAGCCAAAAAGAACACATAATAGACTGCAAATATACCCAAGGAAAAGCTAAAATACCCATAATAAATAAAAAGATAATAAATAAAGAAATTCAAGAAATAAAGGCTAAGAATCCAATAAAATACGTACACCTAGGAGGAACAGAAATACTAATAAAAGCATGTTTTAGAGAAGGAATAGATACACCAATAGAAATATATTTAGCAGATGATAGAATAATTCATCCTATAGAGAAAAGTGTATTGAGTGCAGTTAAAGGAAATCTAATATACCAAAAATTTAAATTTATAATAAGTGCAAATTACTCAGTAGCTATAGATGACAGAAATATAGATAAATCATTAGTATTATACTGGAAAATGTCAGGAATAGAATTAACACCAGGCAGTAAAGTATTTACAGCTAGATGTAAAAATTTATATGTACTAACGACGAAACATAAAATAATGGCTAGAAATAAGATTCAAAAAATTAAGATAGAAAATTCTTTTGACAAGATAGTTACTATCATTGATAATAATGATTATAGTTACAAAGAAATAGATATTGAAGAAGATCTAGAAATAGTAAAAGAAAGACTAAGTACATCAAAAAGAACAAATCAGGATTCACCAGCATCATCAAGAAGTAGTACGTCAAGGAGAATAGACTATGAATTACAACCAAAATTATTAGAACATAAAATAAACGAAATACAACCTTACCAATATTATATAACAGGAATACTAGATCAAAGAAAGTATTTAATAACAATAGACACAGGACAATTTGAAAACTACATTACAAGAGAATTAGTAAAAGAAGAAGAAATCAATAAAAATGAAAATATAAATGCAGAATTACCTAGAATACTGACAAACATAGAACATAGTACAGAACAAGAATTAATTATTGGAGGAGTACCAATAAAAATAAAATTCAAAATATATCAAGGAAAAGATAACATTACTTTAGGAATAAGATGGCTAGAAACAGTAAAACCTTATAATTTAGATGAAAAACAACTAATAATACATTATAATAATAGGAAGATAATTATTAAAAGAACTTTAATATAAAATAATGCCAAAAATCCATATATTAATAAAAATTATAGTAGAAGGATATTATAATAGATATTATACACCTATGATAGATACAGGAGCAGAGGCAAATATGTGTAAATATAACTGTTTACCAGACAGTAAATGGGAAAAATTAAAAACACCATTAATAGTTACCGGCTTTAATAATGAAGGAAGTATGATAACACATAAGGCTAAAAACATAAAAATACAAATATGGGATAAAATATTAACAATAGAAGAAATGTATAGTTATGAATTTACTAATAAGGATATACTATTAGGAATGCCCTTTTTGGAAAAATTATACCCACATACCATAACAAAAACACATTGGTGGTTTACTACCCCATGTAATAAGAAAGTAGGAGCAAAAAGAGTTAGTAACAAAGTGAGAAAAAATACACCATGGATAAAAGGAAGTGAAAAAATTACCCAGAAATTAGAAAATATAACGCCAAATGATTACAAAATAGAAATTATAATATTCACAATAGATAAGATACAAGCCTTACAAAATAAGTTAAATTCATTATATAATGAAAATCCGTTACAAGGATGGAAAAAACATAAAATAAAAATAAAAATCGAATTAATAGATGAAAATAGCATAATAACACCGAAACCACTGAGATATAATTTTGAAGATCAAAAAGAATTTCAAATGCATATAAAAGAATTACTAGAAAACAATTATATACAAGAAAGTAATAGTAAACATAATAGTCCAGCATTTATAGTAAATAAACATAATGAACAAAAAAGAGAAAAAAGCAGAATGGTTATAGATTATAGAAATCTAAATGCAAAAACTAAAACATATAACTACCCAATACCAAACAAAATATTAAAAGTAAAACAGATACAAAGATACAATTATTTTAGTAAATTTGACTGCAAGTCAGGATTTTACCATCTAAAGCTAGAAGAACAATCAAAACAATTAACATCATTTACCGTACCACAAGGATTTTATGAATGGAATGTATTACCATTTGGATATAAAAACGCACCAGGTAGATATCAACATTTTATGGATACCTACTTTAATCAGTTAGAAAATTGCATAGTATATATAGACGACATTTTATTATATTCAAAGACAAAAGAAGAACATATAATGCTATTAGAAAAATTCATACATATAATAGAAATATCAGGAATAAGTCTAAGTAAAAAGAAGGCTGGAATACTAAAAAATCAAATAGAATTTTTAGGAATACAGATAGATAAGAATGGAATAAAGATGCAAACACATATAGTACAAAAAATAATTAATTCTACGAATTATTGGACACTAAGAAAAAATTACAATCCTTTTTAGGATTAGTCAACCAAGTACGAGAATATGTACCAAAATTAGCAGAAAGCTTAAGACCATTACAGAAAAAATTAAAGAAAGACATAGAATACTACTTCGATGACATAGATAAAACCCATATTAAGAAAATTAAAAATATGTGTAAGAATCTACCAAAGTTATACTTTTCAGATGAAAATAAAAATTTTACATACATAGTAGAAACAGATTCAAGTGAACATAGCTATGGAGGAGTTTTAAAATACATGTATGAAAATGAAAAAATAGAACATCATTGTAGATATTGTTCAGGAACATATACAGAACCACAATTAAGATGGGAAATAAATAGAAAAGAACTATTTGCTTTATATAAATGTTTATTAGCATTTGAACCATATATTGTATATAATAAATTTATTATTAGAACAGATAACACACAAATTAAATGGTGGCTAACACGGAAGGTACAAGACTCAGTTACTACAAAAGAAATAAGAAGATTAGTATTAAATATTTTAAATTTCTTATTTATTACTGAAGTGATTAAAACTGACAAGAATGTGATTGCAGACTACTTATCAAGACAAAGTCGTACAAACGGACTTTGAGGAAGAAATTACAAACACAATACTTATGAAAGAACTACTGGAACAAATTAAGATGCTCAACAATAAAGTATCAATTATGGAAACAAAATATGTGGAGGCGGACCATGGTAAAAAACCAGAGCTAGTAGTGCAGTCGGAGCACTCTAAAAAACCAGATCTAGAAGGTGACGTTGGGAAACACCTAAAAACCCAAGCTACTAACAGTTCAAATATTATTGCAGGTACATCAGAAGAATTTACACCGATTATGAAAAAGAAAAATTACAATTTGAATAAGGTATTTGAAAAACCTTATGCCCCATCTCACATACCAAAAAATGAATTATTCATACCACCTCAAATACATACATATGCCACATCACTAAGACAAGAAAAGAAAATACATAACCATATAACCCGTACCTACATCAACAATATAGAAAAAATCCAAAACCTCTTAAATACCAAACCTATTGAAATTCCCGAAAAACTAAAAAATCACCAAGGATATATCACCAATAAACTACAAAATTATAATAAATTAATTGCTTTACCAGGAACCAAACCAAACTTAGTAGCAACTTGCTATGCTTATGGACTTATTTCAACAGCATACACAGCTACGGGAGACGAAATTAGCCAAATACCGGAATTATACCAAGCATTTATGAATTACAAAAGAGTTACTAAAGGACAATTATTTTACATCAGATTTTATTCAGCACCAGCGGAGATACTATTTGACGAAATTAAACCAGTTGTTACAGTTATAAAAATAGGAATGACAAAAGATTATATTATTCCAGAAGAAATTACGGAGCAACCAATTATTCCAAAACAGGAATTACCAGACTTTTATGCCAACAAGAGAATTATCGGACTCAGCACAATATTAGCAGAACTAGCCAACGTATATGATGAAACAAATTACATATGGAAGTATTATTCGAGGAATCACTTATTAATTTATTCAACAGCAAAATAGTATAGGCCCATGGACAAGTTAGAAGTAAAAAATTGGGCATTATCACTACTTAAACCGGAAAAAGACCCAATAACCAATGCTATCAGAAAAGGATTTATTTCAGAAGACAGCTCAAACCAATATTGCAAAATAATTGGGAAAAAATATACGGAACACATATGCAGCAGATGCAGTGGAGTAAACAATTACATACCAGATGTCAGATTAGAATAAGAAGACAAGTGGACGAACAAAATTAACCAAAAAATGACATATAGCAGAAAAGTGAAAGAAGAAAAGACGTAGCAGCCGCAAAAGACAAAAGAAGGAAAAGTTATCAGAATGTAAATAAGTAGGGACTTGTATTGTAAATTATTTTCTTATTTTCTTATAAATAGGTTAGTATTTCTAAAATGTTGTAAAAGTAAGTGTCGATTACTGTTTATGAATAGTGATACTGTTCATGGATAGTGACAAATAGTAGTAAGTGTCGGTTACTGTTCAGTTATATATTAAATTCAATTATTTAATATATTTTTGAATGTATGTGAACTCATCATTATTATTAGTTTTGGGTTTCAAAGGTTAACCGAAAATGACAGAGTGCATTTTGATCCACATTGGTCAGGCTAGTATTCAGGTCAGAAATGCTTCCTGGGAACTTTACTGCCTCGAGCACTGCATTCAGCTTGATGGCCAGATGCCAAGTGACAAGATTGTTGGAGGGGGTGATGATGCATTCAACACCTTCTTCAGTGAAACTGGAGCTAGAAAGCATATCCCTAGAGTTGTCTTTGTAGATCTTGAGTCCACTGTCATTGATAAAGTGAGGATAGGAACATACAGACAACTCTTTCACCCTAAAAGCTCATAAATGGCAAAGTAGATGCAGCCAACAACTTTTCCCGTGGCCACTATAACATTGGGAAAGAGATTGTTGATCTCTGCTTGGATCGTACTCGGAAGCTTGCAGATGCTGTACTGGTCTCCATCTGGTCTTCAATGTTGTTGGTGGTGGTACCGGTTCAGGTCTTGGGTCACTCCTGCTGGAGCATCTCTCAGTGGACTATGGAAAGAAGTCCAAGCTTGGCTTCACAATTTATCCAACTCCACAGGTAACTTCCGTTATTGAGCCATACAATAGTGTCCTGTCAACTCATTCCCGACTTGAGCACACTGATGTATCAATCCTTTTGGATAATGAAGCCATCTATGACATTTTCAGGTGCTCATTGGACATTGAGCGTCCTACCTACACCAACCTTAATCGCCTCATCTCACAGGTTATATCTTCTCTAACAGCTTCTTTGAGGTTTGATGGTGCTCTGAATGTTGACGTCAATGAATTCCAGACAAATCTTGTCCCCTATCCCAGGCGCCATTTTATGATTTCCTCTTATGCTCCTGTCATTGCTGCTGAGAGGGCCTACCATGAGCAACTTTAAGTTGCTGAGATCACTAACAGTGCATTTGAGCCATCTTCTATGATGGTTAAGTGTGACCCTCGCCATGGCACGTACATGGCTTGTTGTCTCATGTTTTGTGGTGATGTGGTGCCAAAGGATGTTAATGCTGTTATGGACACCATTAAGACTAAGCGCACCATCCAATTTGTTGACTGGTGCCCCACTGGATTCAAGCGTTGTATCAACTATCAGCCACCAACTGTAGTTCCTGGTGGTGATCTTGCTAAGGTGCAGAGGGTCTTCTTGCTAATGAACTGTTGTTCCTGGTGGTGATCATGCAGTATGCATGGTTTCCAACCTAACAAGTGTTGCTGAGGTCTTCTCACGCATTGACCACAAGTTTGATATGATGTACACCAAGCGTGCTTTCGGGCATTGGTATGTCGGTGAGGGTATGGAGGAAGGTGAATTCGGTGAAGCCCGTGAAGACCTTGCTGCTCTAGAGAAGGATTACGTTGAGGTTGGTATAATTGCTATAATTCCTACATTATTCTCCTTCATAAACAATTTAAGTTCTTTTTGTTAGTTGATTTATGTCGTGAGGGAGCATCATGATTTTCGTTATTTTGGGGAACCAAAATTTTGTTATGAAATTTTCGAATGATTGCCTCGGGAAAAAAGTAAAGTACACAATGAGAAATAAAATTAATGCATAATATTTCAATGCCATGCCCCATGGTACCTCATTACTGAAGTTAAATGTTGAAGAACAAAAATCCCACATTGGTGGTTAATGAGATGGGTGGATTCCTTATAAGGCTTAGGCAATCCTCCTTCCTTTGAGCTAGCTTTTGGGGTGTGAGTTAGGCCCAAGACCTAATTTTACATGGTATCAGAGCAGGACCCATCTCACCCAATGTTGGGCCCCCGAAAAAAAAAATTAAAATTGCCCACGCACCAGATGCTAAGCACTGGGCGTGAATTGGTGGTTAATGAGATGGGTGGACTCCTTATAAGGCTTAGACAATCCTCCTTCCTTTGAGCTAGCTTTTGGGGTGTTAGGCCCAAGACCTAATTTTACATTAAAGTGAACCTGATCAACAGATAATTCCTCTAGCTTAGCTATGAAGGCAAACGTGCATCTGATGTTTATTTTACATACTTACCATTGTGAAAAGTTGAATCTTTTGCATCTTTCTTCTTTGAATAATCAATAATGCTATAGTTTTGTCCACTTTACTGGGCTATTGTCTCAATATTATATTACTTGATTCATAGAACTCTTTTGCTGGGTTCAGTTTTTTAAATCTGGATATATTTTTGTAAAGATATTGTTAAGCTGCACAGATCCAAATTTTGTGTTAACAATTAACTAAGAAGATCTCTGCTAATTCTAGAGTCCTTGCACTTAGCCAAACTACAGCAACACCTCAAAAATAATTCAGCTTCTCAGCCCGTTGATGAGGTGCAAATCCCGCTTTCTGTTTGTTTAGAAAGGCCAGCTTCTTCCAGCATAAAATTGGACCATTAAGTTCAATATGGCTTCTGAATATTATGCTAAACATCATCTCTATGTTGATTCTAGGTCTACCTTTGATTATGTTGTGTTTTAGTGTCATCTGTTGCTGGAGCTTACCTTCGCATTCTTTGGAGCATTAGTAATCTCCTTATGACGCTAGCCTGCTCCTTTAATTTCATACACAATATATCCATTTTTTTCAACTAAGTAGATTTATCAATCATGTTGTCTGCAGACCCACTTGTGGAATTCCACGGGGTATGTTGTTGTTTCTTGTCTGCAGACAAGCATCAACACATCAACTGGCAAAATAAGGCCCCCAAAATACTAACTTTTTCCCCCTATTATCAAGAAAACAACAATACTGATGAAAATCCTTAGACTGCTAATTGTTGCCAATAATGTTCTAATAGGGAGTCAACATTCTTAAGACTACATGTGGAACTCCCAACTACGTTGCACTAGAAGTAAGTGAGACATCTTCTATTGTAGTAGTCTTCTTTGTTCCATGTTATTCTTTAAATGAGTAGTTTGATCATTTAGCTTTAATATGGATTAAGATGTCCCTTTCATCCTTGTTATTGGAACTATATTTAGGTTCTTAGTCACAAAGGTTATCATGCTGATGTGGCAAATATCTGGTCCTGTGGTCTCATCCTTTAATTTCTGATAGCAGGTTATCTCCCCTTTGATGAGCTTGATGTCGCTGCACTGTACGCAAAGGTAGAAGCTTTGCATTTTCATGGTGTTCCTGCTAAATCTAAGATTTTTAGACATGCCAACGCATTGATTGAATCTATTTAGAGAAAAGAACCTGGTGTTGATGAAAAGTTGTTTCGTGTACTTGATTCTTTAATGAGAAGTTATAAATTCTCTGATTCGTGCCCATTTGTGTTTGATTTGTTTGTGAAATTTTGCGCTAAGTTGAGAATGGTAGATAAGATTTTGGATGTTTGTAAATTGTTGGATCAAAAGGTTTATGCTTAATGTAATTAGTTATAATACTCTGCTGCATATCATGCAAAAGTTGGAAAAGCCTTGGCCTGCCATATGCTATGCTGCACTATCGATAAGAAATGTTCAGGCAAGTCTTCTGTGATTTTGAATGTCTCTTAGTCATGACTATAAGAACAATTGGCTTAGCTGAATGTCGTTTCTGATGATTTAAAAGCATTCTTCTATCATTTATTGGCCGACATATTATAAATGCTCTTGTCTCAGTTCATCCTACTCTAGCTTAGCCACTTACCGATAACAAGGTATAATCTAGCTAAAGTCAGTGACCTTTCAAAATATAATCACATGTTATATTCATTTTATTTTTCTTTACTAATATATATTGATCAGTATTACATAAATTAAAACGTAAAAAATATTTGATCATGATGAATTGTCAAAATCTAAGATATGCCATTTTAGTGGCATTTCAGATGAACTAATCTTTTATTTAATTATGGTCTCTACAGGTGGTTTATCTCAGTAAATGTTCGATTAACATTTCTACTTGGAGGAATCTTGGATGGTTAACTATGAAAATATTGAAACCAAACCACAATTGGAAGGCTTACGGACAAATTAAACGATTCTTTTCCAAATGTCAAGCCTGTCTATGTTGTCAAGTGCAACACTGAGCCTACACTTGTTACCAAATTAGTCAACTTAGGACATCAATTATTGAAAACATCGATAATACACCCAAATCCATTCGCACATCAATTTGTAAATGTTAAAAAGTCAATACCAATTCATTGGGACCCGTGCGTAGCACAGGCAACGACCCGCTAGTATATTAAGAAGTGTTTGTTTCTTATGTATAATCAACTCAAAAGGAAAGGTTGAATTGCTATCTGGCTGTGTAACATTGAATTTGCTATCAGATCAATGTTAATGTTTGGATATGTTTATTATGTCGCTTTTCCATTTCAATCATAAATTCTTTGAATTTTTCAAAGCATTCCGATTTATGAAGCAACAAATAAATATATCTATATTTCGAGTAATCATCTGTGAAAGTCACAAAATACTCAAAATCACTTCTTGCTTGTATATTCATAGGGTCACACAAATCAGAATGAATTAATTCTAACTTATTATTGGCTCTATTTCCTCCTGAAGGAAATAGTCTCTTTGTCATTTTACCTTCTAAACAGGATTCACAGGTTGGTAGTGTCCTCACTTTTAATAAACTCAATGGTCCTTCTAAAACCAACCTAGAAATCTTATTTATATTAATATAACATAGATGTAAGTGCCATAAATAAGTTGGACTCAATTCATAAATACGTTTCCTTTTATCCCAAATATCAATGTTATTTAGTTCATATTGTTGAAGCATGTTATGAGAAACTTCAAACACAAACAAATCTTCTAATTTGGGAGCACTAAGGATAAAACGATTATAATATTTAACAATAACATTATTATTAGCAAAATAAATATCATAACCATCATCTTAAACTTTAGAAATAGATAATAAATTCCTCCTTAAAGAAGGAACATATATAACGTTATTCAAAATTAAATGTCTGAAACTACTAAAATAAAATGAAATTATTCCAATAGCGTGAACTTGTGTTAGCTCCCCATTTGATTGAAAAATAGAAACTTTATCTTTACTTAGCCGCCACATCTCTCGAAACCTCTGTAAAGAAGTGCAGATATGATTAGTGGCTCTCGAATTTACAGCCCATAATTGGGTAGAAACAGCTGCTAAACAGGTTTCAACAACATTTAAATAAGAATTACTTTTGTTTTTCATCTTAGCCTGATAATCAGGGCATTTCTTTTTGCGGTGTCCAGGCTGCTTATAATGAAAGCACTTGCCTTTCTGCTTGGACACACCACCCATAGCACCTCCAAGTGTCTTAGCCTTGAGGGCATTTTTCTTCTTTTTCTAGGTTTTTGCTGGTTTTGAAGAGAAGGATCCATCCTTGTCAACCAAGTATACAGCAGGAACTTGCTGTTTAATTATAGTCTCCACCGGCTACAACTCATTCAAAAATTTCCCTAAGGAAAAGTCCATCTTGTTCATGATATAGTTTAAGTGAAACTGTTGAAAACTGTTAAGCAAAGTCTGAAGGATCATCTCAATCTGAGAGTCGTTATAATTCTCAGCACCAAGTATCTCCGGCTCATTCAAGAAACTCATCAACCTTAGCACATGTTCCCTGACAGGAGATCTTTCAGCCATCTTTGTGAACAAAAGGGCTTTCGTGATAGTCTACTTTGTAGCATGATTTTGCTCTCCAAACATCTCCTTAAGAGATGCTAGCATATCATATGTATAAGGCATGAACTGATATTGATGGTGCAAGACATTCGCCTTTGAGGCAAGAACGTAGCATCTTGCCATCTCATTAGTCTTTACCCATTTTTAATATGCTTAAATCTCTTCCCCAATAGGATCAACTAGTTTGATTGGACATTCTTTAACCAGCACAAATTCATAGCCCTCAAAAATCAAGACTATGTCAAAATTTCATTTATAGTCAACATAGTGCGATCCCTCTAGTTTATTTTGATTCAGTATAGAGGATAAAGAGTTGAAATGAGACATAGTTAATCTGAGAGAAAAGTTGTCACGCCCCGGGAGGGTACCCTTGGCGTGGCCGGCACCTAGAGACTATTGCTAGTCCCTAAGCGAACCACTTCGCATTATCACATCATTCAATCAATTGAACTCTACTGAACAGCGGAAAATATAAGTAACTAATGGACACATCTCATCAAAAGTCTCAAAAGAAAAGATTAAATAATGAAGGCTAGTAGAATGAACTAGCTCACAATCTCAACATCAACATTCAACCATCGTCTATGAAACCTCTATCACTGATCATGTGATGCCAATGATAGACCCATGACTACCCAAATTAAAATAAAAGAATTGTCCAAAGTTTTACTCTAAAACAAGATGAAATAATCATGTTGGGTCCTCCGGAGTAGGGGAGGCTCACCAACTTGGCTGCGAATCTCAGATCTTCAACTGAGCGCCTGTTGACGATCTCTAGTACCTACCTCTACATCATAAAACGATGCAGTCCAAAAGGAACATCAGTACTTGGAACGTACTGGTATGTAAAATAGCTGAGTGAAACAGAAACAGGTAGAATAGTATGCAAACAACATCAACTCAAAGTAATCATCAAATAATATCAAATCATCAAATATCTATCTATGCAAGAATAAAGAATTGTCTGATACTCTATTCATCAAGTCCATAAAGGCTACAGGTCATTCGTCAACCCAAAAGATATGACAAAGAACTAAAAATGGTCATATCCAGTACTAAAGGTTGTCTTTGGGCACTACAAGAAAATAGGTCTTTAACAAGGGGAAATTCGATCGTTAAAAGTATAAATCTGGTCGTTATTAGTCAATAACGACCAATAAAATTCCGTCGTTGCCGGTTGTTAGTAGCTCCATCATTAAAAGTTAATGACCGGATTAATCCGGTCGCTATACCTTTTTTTCAGCAACCAAATTTTTCCTTCACTAATTGATATTCTAGTTATTAAAAAAAAAAAGCAAGCTCGGTGCGCTTCAGGGGAAGAATTTAACCACAAGGATCTATTGTACAGTAGCCTTACCTTGCATTTCTGCCAGATGATGTTACCAAGGTTTGAACCTGTGACCTTCTGGTCACATTACAACATCTTTACCAGTTACTCCAAGGCTCCCTTCAGTTCTACTTAATAAAACCTTAATTATAGCCACAAATTAAATCAGGAGAAGTGCAAACTGCGCATGGATTTACACGCACAAACATACAAATACATGCACATATGAAAACATACAAATTTATTATATTCATATAAAATTTCATAGTTCACTACAAAGAATGATATTGCGTAAAGTTACAAAAATATAGACATACAAATTTATATAATATTATATTTTTTAACTCTTAATAAAATAAAAACTAGAATATCTTTAAACAATTTCTGAAATATGAAATGCATTCTTCCTGTACTTCAAATTTTTTTGTCGCTTATACTTCTTTATACATTTTCTGAGGATGAGTTCTTCAAACTACATGACATGTTAAAAGACAAGTATAAAAACTTCATGTACAGTTATTAATAATACTCCTAATAACTATTATCTTCCTTTTTTTTTCGCAAAATCAAAGATTAACCACAATGAAATATAAACTTTATTTCCGTTCTGACAACCATATAAAAAGAAAGTTGGGCTTCCTAGTTATAGACATAAAATTATTTGTTTTGTATTTTGCACCTTAAGTTATTGACTTTTTGCACATTGCTTCATGGATAAAACCCCCAACTTCTTTTAATTTCACTTTTTATACTAATGGTATTTACCTAATATAAATAATTCAATATCATTAAAATTATTATGAGATATAAATCAATTATATCATCTTAAATTTTAAATAATAAAAAAATCATGATTTCTTGATTAATTAGTTGTTGATTATATGTTATGTAAAGCTTTTAAATTTTCTTTTTGTAAGATTTCACGTTATACTTTTCTAACTCAATGATTTTCTTTGTATACACCTGTTGGTTTCACAACCAATAATGAAAAACATTTAGCATAATATATATCTATATATTTTTTTTATTAGAAGAAACATTATTACTGGATACTGATTCTTAAGTCTATTGATCGAATAATTTGCAAGTGTAGAAACATCTTTCCTCTTGAGAAAATTACTTACGACCAAATTTATATAACTTTTCTACCTTAAATAAATCTCATAAGCTCATAATTATATATTTAATATTACTACTTTTATTCTTAGTTTTTTGTTTCATTACAATTTTTTGTTTTGACCTACTTCACCTTGCATCTTTAAAAATGTCAAGTGAAGATGAATAAATTATCTCTCAAAATAAAAACATATAGAGAAACTATATCAAGAAAATATTTAAGTTGAAAAATATTATGTCAAAAAGATTGTAACTAAATACTTTTATAATATTTTAAAATTTTATATAGTTGACTATAATAAAAATGATGGATAGAGTTATTAGAAAATAATACATTACTATTTTTTTTCTTGTTATTAATTTTTTTCTTATAAAATAAGCAAAATAATAAAAGATGGAGGATTTTTATCAGAATCATTAATAAAACACCACTTGTTATACTTATAACATGATTTGGTCTGATCTCTTTACTCTCATATTAGTTAAACATATTTTTATACTAACTAATATGTTTTAACGATGTGATGTGATACTTTTTAACAATCAAATTTGTTCCCTCGTTAATGTTAGATTAAAATTTATCTTTAATGACCGGAAAAAGATTTGGTTGCTATAAGTGTATTTATAACAATCGGAAAAAGATTTGGTCACTATAAGAGTATTTATAACGACCGTAAAATAATTTGTCGCTATAAGTATATTTGTAACGATCGTAAAATAATTTGATCACTATAAGTATATTCATAATGATCGAAAAAAAATTTGGTCACTATAAGTATATTTATAAAGATCGAAAAAATATTTGGTCACTATAAGTATATTTATAACGACCGAAAAAAATTTGGTCACTATAAGTATATTTATAACGACCGGATTCATTTCTTTTCGTTAAGAAATGGTCGTTAAAAGTCTTTTTTCTTGTAGTGAGAATATCACATTCCCTTACCTTCAACTGGTGGTAGCCAGATCTAAGGTCTCTCTTGGAGAAACAAGAGGCGCCCTGAAGTTGGTCAAACAAATCATCTATCCTTGGTAGAGGATATTTATTCTTTAACGTGACCGTGTTCAGTTGCCTGTAGTCGATACGCATTCTGAAGGATCCATCTTTTTTCGCATGAATAGGACAGGAGCACCCCAAGGTGAAACACTTGGCCTAATGAAGTCCTTCTCTGGAAAATCTTTCAGTTGCTCTTTCAACTCAGCGGGGGCCATCATAAGGTGGAATGGGAATAGCTTGGGTGTCGGGAAGAACATCAATCCCAAAGTCATTCTCCCTATTAGGATGGACTCCAAGCAGATTATCAGGAAATACTTCCAGAAACTCATTAACAATCGAGACTGACTCAATAGTTGGGGACTTAACATCCTCAAATTAACTCACACAAGGTGATAGATACAACCTTTGAAAATCAACTTTCTGGCTCTAAGATATGGGATAAACATTCCTCTAGGTGCAACAGAATCACCCTTCCACTCAAGAACTGGTTCATTAGGAAATTGAAACTTAACGGTTCGGGATATACAATCAACAGTGCCATAATAGGCGTGAAGCCAGTCCATGCAAAGAATCACATCAAAATCAACCATCTCCAACTCAACCAAATCAACAAGAGTATCCCCATAATGGATGGACACTACACAAGCTCTGTGAGACCCCGAGACCTCATGTTTCTTGTCTTCCATTATATAAATAGTGTGGCGTTATATAAGGCATATGTGACTTTTGCTGGCCCCTAAGGATAATAAGATTTCCAATAAGTGGTAATATCAAAGGCCTAAAGTTTTAAGCCAAAGAAATACCCTAAATACACGTTCGGAATTAAAGAAATGATCCGAGTGGCACCTCGCCCTTTTTGGAAGGTTTATACTAGGTTCTACTTTTCGGATGGGACTAAAACTGTATAATTTGCTAATAATGGATTTTTAAAAGTTATTTTAATAGCATAAAGGTCATACATTAAGTTTTGGAATCAAGAAAGTTGCAAGATAAAGGTTGGTCAAAGTTACCGTAAGTTCTTTAAGAAGTCCTTCTTAAATTTGGCTCAACTGTAACTAGCCATATATCCCAAAATATAACGGGTTAGAAGGTCCATGACCTATCAAATTTAAGATCTATAAGTCTAGTTTGCAACGTACAAAACCGCATCCAACCGACCTCAGCATAAAGGATTATGACCATTTTACTGGGACTAACCAAGCAGGAAACCGGGTCATGGGCCGGGTCTGGTCAAGCCCAACTTTAAGTCAGTTATTTTGACATTTTAAAGCTCAAAGATGAACCATTTTCGTCCCAAAGCAATAAGAAACTGAAGAGGAAGCTCCCAAAAGTTCTCTAAGTGATTTAGGTAAGTTTTTTTGCATTTTTATTGTTAAAATTCGTCCCTGTGCCTAGAAATGCATGCCTTACGCTTTGCAATTATTTTCCCCTCTTATTAGCTGAGTTTGGGGCTGTTTTCGGGCTGTAAAAAAAGTGATGTTCTTGCTGGTATTGTTGGTTTGCAGCTGGTGTGTTCAGGCAATATTTTTGGGGCTCTTTTACGGTCATTTTTATGAAGTTTTACGGACATTTCCTCGCGTAAATGCTCCTTACTGAATCTGCTCATTAATGCTAAATTTTTTATTGTTTATAGGTGTCTTTAAGCTGCGTATATATAGTTGTTGTGAAGCTTAGGACGTAAGGAACAACTTTTGTGAAGGAACTTTGAGCAATTAGGCGATCGTTGGGAAGGTATGTTAAGGCAAAGCTCTGTCCCTCCTTTTAGCACGAAATCCGAGAAGTTTCCCAAAACGTCAAATGTGATATCTTATTATTCTATTACTAGAAAGACCTTCTGTGAAAGGCACTGTGATTACAACTGAGTTGTTTTCATGATGGTATTAGGTTGAAATTTCATTCGTTTGCTTAAACTGGATATTCAATATCTATATATCATTTTGTCAGTTTTTCCAGCTACCTATTCATATGTTCGAAGTGTTTTTCTTCTTGGTGTAGTGCAATTAAAGTAAATGTAGAAGTGAAGAGAATGTAGTATTCATAATCAGTCCTTCTTCCATACAAAAATATAATTGAAGCATTTAACAAGTACGTGTTGGTTTCCAATATCCTCTAGTGAAATGCTCCTATTTAAACTACTAAGGCACTTGATCCTGTTTAAATACTTTCTTTTACTAATTGACATGAGACGAAGTATAAGCATTATGTAAAGCACCTTTATGAACATTTTCAAAGTTAAGGCTTCACTCTAAATGGTTGGTGGGTTAAGTTCCCAAACTTGTTAATAAGACACATAAGATCCCATGATTATGTGTATATGCTATGACAATGATAATGATATTATGAGAATAAGTGTACCAATGAGCCATGATTGGCTAAATGACAATGATTATGATGCAATGAGAATAAGTGTACTAATGATCCAAGATTGGCTAAGTTCTTGCTATGGTCTACTATGTGCATTCAACATTCATATCATACATTGCACGTTATGCATGGACTTTGAGCTATAATCGAAGGTATGAGGCGTATTTTCCAAGTATATAAATACGTATATGGTACAGATGGCCATAGGTTGGAAGATATGATGCCGGTTAGCTACCAGAAAGGACCACTATTGCTAGCATTTAGTTGGGTATGTCATGCATTTGCATCTCTATATATGTATTCATGACATACAATACTCGAGCATATCATGCATTTTTTTATCACTAGGAGGTTGCTTATTGGCCATTAATGCTACTTGAGTTTTGGTTACAATTGGTATTTCTAATAACCTTTTTACAACGGTTATCTATGATTTTACTTCCTGCCTTACATACCAGTATATGTTTATTCGTACTGACGTCCCTTTGCCTGGGGACGCTGCAGTTTATTTCGTGCGTGCAGGTTCAGGTAAGGGTTCTGATATACCCCTCTACTAGGAGCCCTATTCAGCTGTGAGTTGGTTAGCTCCACCTCTTCCTAGAGCTTTCATAGAATGCTTACTTTTTGTTGTACAGTTGGGTATAGTCGGGGCCCTGTCCCGATAGTATTAGTGGTTCTCTTAGAGGCTATTGTGGACATATTATTGTGGGTTGGTTCTTTTGTGCCTTTCTGTCTTTAGTCATCAGATTGGCATGTATATATAGTATGTGCTCATACCTTCATTTTTGCAGCCTTGTCGGCTCACTAGTGCTCTATTGTTTGGGTTTACCTATCTTGATGTACGTAATTTACTGTTGACTAGGTCATGACCTAAAATTTCCAGGCTTAGTCTTTCAGACGTTATATTGTCCGATTTTCTTCTGGTCCCTAGTTTAGTTAACTAGCATGTTTAATGGCTTACCTGGCCAATAACGGTATCGGGTGCCAGTCGCGCCTCCCCTCACTTTGGGGCGTGACAATCATGGTATCAGAGCAGGTCGTGTCCCAGAGAGTCCATAATGTCGTATCTAATGGAGTCTTACTTATGGGTGTGTTTTGCACTACACTTATAATCAGGAGGCTACGAGGCATTTAGGGATGGTTACATTTCTTTCACTTAATAGATCGTTTTATAGATCAAAGCTACAGGAACATATGAAATCTATATCATGTTAAGTCGTTCTTATTTAATGGGTTATCTATGCACAGGAGATGGCACAACATAAGTTCAGTATGGATCTGAGAGAAGGTACCAATCATGTCTTGCTTGGTGAGGCAGATATATTCCCTATTGAGGCACATAAGGATTCTCCAATGCCCACAGTACCAAATTCACTAGCACCTATTGGGGCCCAAGGAGATCTAGTACCCCAAGCCCTATTAGAGAGTGGGGATCCGGGGATGAAGGAGGCTATTCAGCTACTAATTATGACGGTTTCTATTCATGAGAGACAACTAAAGGTGAGAGCAGACACCAGAAGGGATCAAACAGAAAGCTCAAAGGTACGAGAGTTTCTTCACTTGGCCCCTCCATTATTTACGGGGTCCAATCCCATTGAGGATCCACAGGACTTTATAGACCATATGTATAGAGTATTGAGGGTGATGCATGCCTTTGTCACCGAGGCAGTGGAGTTGGCTTCTTTTTGACTATGTGATGTTGCCATCTTGTGGTACGAGGCGTGGGAGAGATCCAGAGGGCCTGATGCTCCATGATAACGTTCAAACATACTCCTTTTTACAGAATATGGACGATCGTTAGCAGTATATTTACCCAACTAAGAGTCGGGGTCGATCCCACAGGGAATAGGTTGAAACAACTTTACTAGTTATCCTACTTTGATCGTTGGTTCTATTTCCAGAAAACAAACAATACGAAAAAGTAAAAAGGGGTTTTTTTTTATTTAATTTAAATGATTGTGCAAAGTAATTAATAAAAACGTTGTTCCGATTTCTAGACAGATAGAAAGAGGCTAGGGTTGTGTTCCCCATGACATACAATTACGACAACTAAACTGGATTTGTAAATTCGTTCTTAATGATGCATGCAAAATCTACAACTTAACTAATATCTAGGTCACCTTTCGGTCCTTCCTAAGTATATCTCACTCCTCTCCTTTCGGTCTCCGAGTGTATGCGATTCTAACCGTTGTTTCTGATCTCAGAATACCCTCACCTTTCGGTCTCAAGCACTTAGACTAGGTTCATGACCCCGAATCTCTGTTGTTAGACTCTTTTCCCAATCACTACATCCCTCTCGGGCATGTAACGAATACAGGCTTACCCTAATGCGTCGACTCTTTAAGGCGAAGTTAAAACGAAGAATTTAACAATACATGCGCTGTTTATTTGAACGAATTACCCCCAGTTTGCGTTATCGTAATTCGGTCGTCATGGTTCCCACAACCCTAGTTGTGGGTTTAGCCTAGCATACTATTGATAAGTTGTCCACAACAATTAGAAGAAAACATAAAGATTGACTTACAATTGAAGAACAAGAATCCGTGTTACAAGCTTCGAACAATAATCACAAACGCGATTCTCACGAATTACAAAAGCCAAACTAATGTTTTTCTCCTTGTTCTCTCTAGTTTCTGCCATAAAAATGAAGTAGTCTAATAAAATAAAACAATACCCTATTTATACAAAGTAAAACTAAGTCGATATAATTTAGGAAAAATAACTTCGGCTTGGGACACGATCCGTTACACGGACCGTCTGGAGTGAGATGGTCCTTGCGAATGGACCATCTGGGGACTGTCTGTGCCAACACGGTCCGTGACACGGCCTGTGTGGCGTGAGACGGGCCGTGTGCTCCTCCGTGTAGCTCCACTTGTACGAATTCTGATATTTTCGACGAAGGCCCTCCGAGCTACGTCAGTTACACGGCCCGTGACACGGTCCGTCTAGCGTCAGACGGGCCGTGTGGACTGACCGTGTGACACGACAGCGCGAATGGCACCAAGTGTCGTGCCACGGTCGGTCACACGGACCGTCTAGCGTGAGACAGCCCGTGAGGGCCTTCCGTGGTCCAACACTTGGCCTCGTTTTTCACTCGTTTCTTGTGCTTTCCTCAATTTCCCATGCCTTTGCTATTTTTCTGCACAATATCAAAAGATACCTATTAAACCAACAACAACGCTCAAGAACGCACAATAATTCTATGTCGTAAGCATCGTAAAAGTCGTATTTTCATGACTCATCAACACCCTCAACTTAGAACCATTGCTTGTCCTCAAGCGATGACCAAAAACACATACGACACACAAAGACATGCACTTCAACAAGAAGTAAATAGAGACCCCTTTATCATCAAATTCTTGTTCAAAAAGTACACTTGTGATGTGCTCACACCCAATGGACTCTTTTTAGATCAACCTAAGCACTATACTATATCCCGTTGGCCCTACTTAAGTCCGAGAATAAAGATGAGCTGGTTAGCATAGCCACAAAATAGTGTGGTGATAGTGCCCCTCACGACAAAGAAGTCTCACACACAATGTAACAATGTAGCACAGAGACTGGAATGTAGACACTCACACTCAAAAAGAATTTTCGACCGACACAAGTATAGACCATATGCTTGCCTTTATTTTCACCACTTTGACTCTTGAATGACCTTTTTAGGATCACTTTAGGACTTTTAAGGCTTGTAACGTAGGCTCGGGCTTGGGTGGGATATATTTAGGATCAAAGTGACTAGTTTTTCGTTCCAAGACCCTGCTTTGACTTAGCCACTACTTTCGGCCTCCCAAGATCTTTGTTTTCCCTATTTTACCACTTTGCTTTGCAGATGGGCGTGGTTACCTTCTTCGTTCATTTTTTTTCACACGCCCCCATTTTTTTTTTGGTTACCATTTTTTTTGTTTTCTTCTCATCACTCGACTCCTTTCCATCCATATTCTTCTGCTTCTCTTACAATAGCCACCCTCAACTTAGGATTTTAGCCTGAGTTGAGGTTCACAATGTCTTTTCAAGGACCAGGGCCAATATAAGCCACCCTCAACTTAGGCCTTTGGCCTGGGTTGAGGTTCACAATGTCCTTAAAGGGACGAGGGCCCGAGTACGGACCGCAGATAGATTGGAAACATGAATTGGGTAATAAGAAAGAAAAGGTCTATTAAGGCTCAATTATTTGGTTCAAAGGGAGAAACTTCATTTGGTTAATTCATTTCAGGCTTAGTGACTTCTCAACAACAATGGCCTAAGATTCTATCCTAATCCCCTCATTCAATCGTTTCAGTGGGATCAACCAGGCAAGTTCTAGTTTACAAGTGTGTCAATTGAATTCAAGCAAGTCCACTCCCACACATATGGCACATATCCCCCACTATTCAGCACTACACAATACAGTCAAGCTTTCATTATTCAAGGTACCAACTAGACAATGTACAACGTGCTTTAAGAGGATCACAAAATCAATCAGTATGGGATGCATGCTTACACAAGTTTCGTGGATTTCCATTTTGGGGTTACTATAAATTCTTATGAACACTTGTCTTTACACATACAAAACAAACAAAATAAACCTAAACATGCCAGTTCTACTAGATAATACACCTTTAGAGAAAAGAAACATGGCAAGAAAAACTCCTCAGGGTTCAGGATGCCCCACTCCCCACCAAGATTTATGCATTGTCCCCAATGCATGTCAAACCAATGTACAAAACAAGGGAAGTGATCATACCTGCGATGCCCTAGGCATCAGTAGTAATGTACCTGATTACTCAGACCATCAGGTATCCACATATGTTGCCTTCCACTTTTTCCTCCACTTTGAACTTATGAACTGCACCCCTAGCTTCTTTTCCAATTTTCTACTATGCTCCAAGGGTGGTGGTATAAAAATAAAGAGACCAAATAAAAGAGATCGTACCTTGTGATTTTTGGCCTTTAAATGAGGACTATAATTTTTCAACTTTGGCCCAACAGAGTCAAGAGTATCAACATATTGTTCCTCCTCATATTCTTTCGTATGCGCAGATGGTTCGATTAATATCTCATCATCTACAGCACAAGTCTCATGCAAATCTCCTAATAGAGTTATCAACTCCTTGCAAGAACCAATACTACTACAAAGCTTATTAAGGAGAGCACACTTTTCACCCCAGACTTCTTTGGATGTCATCATTAATCTCGAGGTACTTTGTCCCCTATAGTAATCAAAACAGAAACAAAAACAAAAAAAGAAATAGTATCACTGGAAAATAGAACTACAACCTAAATAGAAAACTAGTAGATTATCTCAAAACCTTATTCCCCGGCAACGGCGCCATTTTTGATAACGTTCAAACATACTCCTTTTTACAGAATATGGACGATCGTTAGCAGTATATTTACCCAACTAAGAGTCGGGGTCGATCCCACAGGGAATAGGTTGAAACAACTTTACTAGTTATCCTACTTTGATCGTTGGTTCTATTTCCAGAAAACAAACAATGCGAAAAAGTAAAAAGGGGGTTTTTTTTATTTGATTTAAATGATTGTGCAAAGTAATTAATAAAAACGTTGTTCCGATTTCTAGACAGATAGAAAAAGGCTAGGGTTGTGTTCCCCATGACATACAATTACGGCAACTAAACTGGATTTGTAAATTCGTTCTTAATGATGCATGCAAAATCTACAACTTAACTAATATCTAGGTCACCTTTCGGTCCTTCCTAGGTATATCTCACTCCTCTCCTTTCGGTCTCCGAGTGTATGCGATTCTAACCGTTGTTTCTGATCTCAGAATACCCTCACCTTTCGGTCTCAGGCACTTAGACTAGGTTCATGACCCCGAATCTCTGTTGTTAGACTCTTTTCCCAATCACTACATCCCTCTCGGGCATGTAACGAATACAGGCTTACCCTAATGCGTCGACTCATTAAGGCGAAGTTAAAACGAAGATTTAACAATACATGCGCTGTTTATTTGAACGAATTACCCCCAGTTTGCGTTATCGTAATTGGGTCGTCATGGTTCCCACAACCCTAGTTGTGGGTTTAGCCTAGCATACTATTGATAATTTGCCCACAACAATTAGAAGAAAACATAAAGATTGACTTACAATTGAAGAACAAGAATCCGTGTTACAAGCTTCGAACAATAATCACAAACGCGATTCTCACGAATTACAAAAGCCAAACTAATATTTTTCTCCTTGTTCTCTCTAGTTTCTGCCGTAAAAACGAAGTAGTCTAATAAAATAAAACAATACCATATTTATACAAAGTAAAACTAAGTCGATATAATTTAGGAAAAATAACTTCGGCTTGGGACACGGTCCGTTACACGGACCGTCTGGAGTGAGATGGTCCGTGCGAATGGACCGTCTGGGGACTGTCTGTGCCAACATGGTCCGTGACACGGCCCGTGTGGCGTGAGACGGGCCGTGTGCTCCTCCATGTAGCTCCACTTGTACGAATTCTGATATTTTCAACGAAGGCCCTCCGAGCTACGTCAGTTACACGGCCCGTGACACGGTCCGTCTGGCGTCAGACGGGCCGTGTGGACTGACCGTGTGACACGACAGCGCGAATGGCACCAAATGTCGTGCCACGGTCGGTCACACGGACCGTCTAGCATGAGACGGCCCGTGAGGGCCTTCCGTGGTCCAACACTTGGCCTCGTTTTTCACTCGTTTCTTGTGCTTTCCTCAATTTCCCATGCCTTTACTATTTTTCTGCACGATATCAAAAGATACCTAGTAAACCAACAACAACGCTCAAGAACGCACAATAATTCTATGTCGTAAGCGTCATAAAAGTCGTATTTTCATGACTCATCACTCCACCAGCAGAGTGGGAGGACTTCTATGAGGCATTTTTATCCCATTACTTACCACTGGAGGTGTGGGAGGCCCGTCTTGACCAGTTTATCAGCTTGAGGCAGAGTGATATGAGAGTAAGGGAGTATAGTCTCAGGTTTAATTCTTTGGCTAGGTATGCACTAGATATATATACCATGAGTGCTAAAGTTCATCATTACTTGGATGGTTTGGGGGATCATTTGATCAGAGACTGCCTCTTTACAAGATGGTAGATATTTCTTGTATTTAGGATTTTGCTTAGATTACAGAGGACCTTTCTTGTCAAATTCCGGATACCCATAGAGATAGGGATAAGAATAAGAGGGCTCGTACTATGGGGTCTTATAGGGAGCCACAGGGTGATTTTAGGCCCCCATTTCATTGATATCCACCTCTTCCAGTACGTAGTTTCACACCACAGATGCAGGGGCAGCGATTTAATTATTATATTCAGTCAAGACTAAGGCAGAATTTGGATCAGCCTGATAGTTGTCAACAGGAGCGTTATGCACAAATGAGACAACTACTCCCCCATGTACACAATGTGGTAAGCTACATACTAGGAAGTGTAGAAAGGGTTCAGGTGCATGTTACCATAACGGGAAGATAGGATGTTTTATTAGAAACTGGACCTTTAGTCAGTCCATACTGTGAATGAATTCTTGATAATATTTCCCGATAAGCTTCCAAGGATCCCCCGAAAGAGATCTCAATTTTTTTATAGATGTTCTTTGTGATATGCAGCCTATATCTATTCCTCCCTAAGAAATGGCTCTTGTAGAGCTTAGAAAATTGAAGGAACAACTAAATATTAGGCAAAGCATATCTCCATGGGGTGCTCTAGTGGTCTTTTCTTGAAAGAAAGATGGCTCCTTACGGATGCATATTGATTACAGACAACTAAATATAGTCACTATCAAGAATAAGTATCCTTTTCTGTGGATTAATAGATTTTCAAAGATTGACTTGTGACCCAGGTACCACCAGCTATGAGTCAGAAGCTGAGCATGCAGACCACCTGTGAGTTATATCACAGACTCTCCAAGACAACAAGTTACATGCTAAATTCTCCAAATGTGAATTTTGGTATACTTCTATAGATTTTCATGGCCATGTTATTACTAGTGATAGTATCAAGGTCGATGGCCAGAAAATTGAAGCAGTAATGGACTGGCCGAGACCCTTGAATCCGATAGAGTTCCATAGCTTTTTAGGCTTGGCAGGATATTATAGGAGGTTTATTAAGGGATTCTCCACTATCTCTACGCCACTAACGAGATTGACAAATAAATTTGATAAGTTTCAATGGACTAAAGCATAGGAACAAAGTTTTCAAGAGTTAAAGAAAAGGCTTACCAACGCACCTATATAATATCTTCTAGATGGAACCAAATGCTACGTTGTATATTGTTGTCACGCCCTAAGTCCCATTAAGGCAGACTGGCACCCATTCCCGGCAAGGCTCGGGAGAACCAATATATAACCATACACTTTCTATGAACATTATAAGAGGTTTCCATACTCAACATGCTTTAAAAAAATAAGCAATATTAACAAGTCAAAAGGGAATGCATAAGACTGGGCCGTTGGAGCCACGATGTCTAAAGTATGATACTTGACCACACTTCACTTTACATAGTCTACAAAGCCTCTAGGTAAGGAACAATGTCTATATGGGTCGGGACATGCCCCGCCTCATGACCAGCTATACAATACAAAATATAAGCTCTAGACACACAAAGCTCCAAAGCAACCTAGAGCTTAGTAACAGCAGCTGGAAGTCCTGTACTCCTACTGGGGAGATCTAGTAACTTCCGTACCTACAACATGAAATGCAGGTCCACCGTAAGGGAGATCAGTACGAAATAATGTACTAAATATGTATGGCAGGAAATACTGTATATGAAATAAGAACTCAAATGATATCACATGCTGGTGTGTAAGGATAAAAGACCACCTTTAGTCATACTGTGGAATCATGTACTTTATGTCTCTTTATTACTTTACCTTTCTTTACTGTATAATCTGTGCACAATATATCATGTATATGACCAGCTGATCAGTGGTAAATCGGTATCGGGATTGAACCAAGCTAGGCTTTCCTTCCACCTTTGGGATACCCCCCATAATATGGGATCGACCCATGCTAGGTGATTCTTCCATCCCTGGGATACCACCCATTAATAAGCAACTTTGAGTTATCTTTTATTTACTTTTGAGATGATTCTTTTGGTGGTCATAACATTTAGAGTTGTAGGAATATATACATGACATGTGAGATATAAACAACCATACAAGATCATACTACAATGAAAGGTGAGTTACACAACTAATGAAATGGGTAGGAGATTATACAACACATGGACTCTACTTAGTAAAAAGAAACTCATGTATCTTAGTATCCAAGTACGTATGCAGATTTGACGATGGCTATGTATGGGAACATATGAACATGGTAAAGAGTGGAGACACAGTTATTAGTTATGTCGGAGTTGGTAAGTGCCTTTATGTACCAAGGAAGAACCTAGATTTCATGCCAAGTAATAGGAAATCAAGTAGCCTTACATACCTCGTTGTACTATGTCGTTATTACCTTGGACTAGTATCCTTTTCCTACAAATACTTATCTATAATACAGTAGGTGATAAAACTAGTATTAGCATCTAATAAACACATCTTGGTAGTCCAATTCCACCCAAAAATAATATTCGGGCAGCAAGCTCGTATATTGGCAACCAAAGAGTATTCTTTCAACATTTCCACTCTCAATCATATTTTCTAATACACACTCTCATATACATATCATATCCAGCTTGTTTTAGTCCCATAACAGTGTTAAAACAACTCTTAAAGTACAACATACAATAATTCTACACTACACGCAAGTAGGCAACGTAACATTATGTCCTTTCGTTATATTTCGGCGTCAACCATTCCCAATCTGTTTCAATCCTCAACCAAACTGTCCTCAACATATGTACACACAAAAACAGTGCTAAAACGGTCTTAAAACAGTCCCCCAAGTAGATGGAAAACATGAGGCAACAATTCCCAATATTCAGTCCACAAATTCTTACTAAGCGTGCAATTAAGATATCATATAAGAACTCATTTTTGCAGAAAATAAAAATGGTCCAGCAGCCTTCTTACATCGCTACAGAACCAAGCCTTGTTAAAAAAATAAATATTACTTCATAATCTAGCCAACCAACAAGAGAAAAGGCTCTTAATAAACAAGGAAAGTGGACAACACTCTTTGGAACACATGCTGTCCCAAATTGCTGCACAAGTACAACCAGCATACTCTTCATGTTTTTCATGGAAAAATTATACCAAACTATAGGTATTTTTACTTAACTTATCCCTCAAGGATTAGGTGCTCTTTAGTTTATCAGTCAGGGCCAAATCCTTCTCCCTAAAAATTCCTTCTTCTTTTTTTCCATAGCATTAAATATATCCTTAAATTAAGGAAATTAAGGAGTTGGTATAGTTGGCCGTGATAGTGTAGTGATTCTATCCCTCCCCTACGTTTTCTTTTACCTTCCACCCCCAAAAAGCGAACCAAAAAGCTTTGCGTCGAACTTCAGCCCCTTCGAGTTGGCCACGGGGTAACAGCCTCTGACGCCCCACACTATTGCGACAAGAGGGGGCTTGCCCATCAGCCTACTTTGCCAAGAGGTGAAAGGAGCGCAACGACCTTAGCCCAAACCTACTTAAACAACCTAAAGGCTTGGCCCGGTCTGAAGAACCCTAAAGGTATGCCTTGGATTCTTTACAAAGTGAAGAGAGAGAAAGGAGAAACTTGGAAAGAAATCTAATTTTTGGCCTTGTATAAATGACTTGAAATTGCTGGCTTTTGATCCCGTTTATAAGGACACTTTTGGCCGACTTTATTTTGCATTTCAAGCCTTATTTTATTAAGGTGGTGATGCAGCAACTTAGCCCTTTCACTTGGGCGTTATTGGGCTTCAGTTGTTTGGGCTTTGCTGCAAATATTTCTCTTTTACACCCACTTAGTTTGGGCCCTATTTGTTAATTGGGTTGTGAATGTAATTTGGCACTTTTCCTATTCATCTTGGGCTGAAAATGTTGCCCCTTTATGATGCCAAACCATGGGCCCAGATGACATCCTTAACTCGGAGTTTATTCTTTATCGGAATTGAACAAATTTGGTGTTGGGCCTCGTCTCCGTCTACCTAGCCTATTTAAGCTAAGCACGTACGTGACTCACCGGTTAGCTTCCTAAATCTCACAAGCACCTCACTTTTTTTCACTTTTTTTAAGTCTGCGCTCTCCTCAGTTTGACTTAAAACTTATATACACCCGGTCATCTTAAGCGTTAGACGTACATATAGCCCGCTAATCTGAAATTCAAGCACTTTAAATAATGTGTGCTGATTTGACCCCATCGTATCATGCTTCATATGCATAGGACTAGTACATGTAAGATGTGGGGTGTTCCATCCTCCCCCCTTTAGGAACATTCGTCCTCGAAGGTTGGCATAAATCGGATAGGTCATATAAGTTTAAACTTTCATGTAAATTAACTTTTGACAACATAATAATAATTTAAATTCACGCACCTACAAATCCCTCAATCTGCATCTTGGAGTTTTTTTTTAGCTTCAAATAAAGGGTATTTAGATCTCACTGCTTCCTCAGCCTCCCATGTTATCTCTTCTACTTGCTGGTTCCTCCAAAGTACCTTTACTGAAGGTATTTCCTTATTCCTTAGCTTTCTAACTTGACGATCTAGGATAGCAATAGGTACCTCCTCATAGGTGAGATCTTCCGTAACCTGCATATCTTCAATTAGAGTGATACTAGATGGGTCACCTATGCATTTTCGAAGCATTGAGACATGAAAAACTGGATGAACCATTGAAAGCTCCTAGGGTAGCTCTAATTCATACGCAACCTGTCTAAACCTTTTAATAATATTATATGACCCTATGTAACGTGGGCTTAGTTTTCCTTTCTTACCAAATCTTATAACACCTTTCATTGGGGACACCTTTAAGAATACCCAATCTTCTACTGAGAATTCCATTCCTCTTCTTCTAGCATCTGCATATGATTTGTGATGACTTTGGGCCGTTTCTAGCCGTTGTCGTATTACCTTTACTTTTTCCATGGCTTGTTGGACTAGATCTGGACCAAGCAAGGTGGTTTCACTCACTTCAAACCATCCTATTGGTGATCTACATTTCCTTCCATACAAAGCTTCATACGGTGCCATCTTGATGCTTGAATGGTAGCTATTATTATAGGCAAATTCAATAAGTGGAAAATGGTCCACCTAACTACCTTTAAAGTCCAATGCACAAGCCCGCAACATATCTTCAAGTGTTTGAATGGTGTGTTCTGCTTGATCATCTATCTGAGGGTGGAAAGTTGTACTTAAATCACTTATGTCCCTATGCTCCTTTAGAAGGACTTCCAAAACTTTGCAGTGAATTGAGTTCCCCGATCAGATATAATGGACATTGGGACCCAATGTAGCCTAACTATCTCTTTGAGGTATAACTTTGCATACTCTTCAGTTGTATAATCACTCTTAACTGGCAAGAGGTGTGCTGACTTTGTGAGTCTATCAACTATCACCCATATGGAGTCAAACTTTTGAAATGAGCGAGGCACCCAGTAACAAAATCCATATTAATCATATCCCACTTCCACGTTGGAAGCTTGCATATAACCTCCTGGCTTCTGGTGCTCTACCTTAACTTGTTGGCAATTCGGACATTAAGCCACAAATTCTGCAAGGTCCTTTTTCGTGCCTTCCCATCAAAACATTCCCTTCAGGTCATGATACATCTTAGTTGATTAAGGATGGATAGAATATCTTGAATGATGGGCTTCTTCCATTATCCTCCTTCTTAGACCATTAATATTAGGAACATGTAATCTTTTTAACAATAAAGTACTCCATTTTGGGTAAGTTCAAAGCCCTTCATCGTGCCTTGACTCACCTTCTCCTTAAGTCATCGTAGAATAAGATCTTTGAACTGCTTTTCTCTTACCTCCGTTACCAATGAAGACTTTCCAGCATTATGCACAACAACCCCTTCTTTTGGAGTTTCAATAAGGTGAACTCCAAGATTGGCTAGTTGACGCAGATCCTTAGTGACTCCTTGACTTACCATGACCTGATCATCAATATTCACAATTGCCTTACGACTCAGAGCATCGACTACCACATTTGCTTTCCCTAGATGGTATAGTATATCAACATTGTAATCCTTTTTTAGCTCCAGCCACCTTCGTTGTCTTAAATGTAGGTCTTTCTACTTAAAGATATACTGTAGGCTCTTATGATCAGTATATATGTCAACATGAACTCCATAAAAATCGTGGCGCCATATTTTTAAGGCAAACACAACAGCTGCTAGCTCAAGGTCATATGTTAGGTAGTTTCTCTCGTGCGGTCGCAGTTGTCTCAAGGCATAAGCAATTACCTTACCATGTTGTGTCAGTACACACCCTAAGCCAACCCCTGAAGCGTCACAATACACTGCATACCCCTCTGTTCCTTAGGGAAGCACTAGCATAGGTGCATAGGTTAGCTTTCCTTTCTACTCTTGAAAGCTCCTTTCACATGCATCATTCCATTGAAATTTGGTCACCTTATGTGTCAACTTCATTAGAGGTGCAGAAATAGAAGAAAAACCCTCAACAAACCTTCTGTAATAACCTGTCAACCCTAGGAAGCTTCGAACTTTTGTGGGTGTTGTTGGCCTTGGCCAATCTTTCACCGCCTCTATCTTTTGTGAATCAACCCTTATTCCTTCATCAGATAAATATGACGCAAGAATGCCACTGATTTTAACCTAAATTCACATTTGGAAAACTTGGCGTACAATTGTCGATCACGAAGAAATTGTAATACCTGCGGTAAGTGATTTGCATGGTCCTCTTTTGATCTTGAATACACCAAAATGTCATCTATAAATACTATCACAAATACATCCAAAAATAGCTTGAATACCCTGTTCATTAAATCCATAAAAATTGCTGGTGCATTGGTCAGCCCAAATGACATAACAAGTAATTCAAAGTGACCATAGCGTGTCCTAAAGGCTGTCTTGGGTATATCTTTGTCCTTCACCCTCACTTGATGATAACCTGACCTCAAATCAATTTTGGAAAAACATTTGGCACCCCGTAAATGATCAAATAAATCATCAATGCTGGGGAGGGGGTATTTGTTCTTAAATGTCACCCTATTCAATTGCTGATAGTCGATACACATTCTCAAGGTGCCATCTTTTTTACATACAAATAATACTGGTGCACCCAATGGGACACACTAGGTCTTATAAAGCCCTTCTCTAACAAGTCTTTTAATTGCTCCTTTAATTTACGTAATTCTGCCGGGGCCATTCTCTATGGAAGGATAAAAATAGGTTGAGTAACTGGAAGTAAGTCAATACCTAAATCTACTTCTCGTTCTGGAGGTAAACCTGGAAGCTCTTCGGGAAACACATCAACAAATTCATTCACTATGGGAACAGATTGAAGAGTTGGTGACTCTGCCAGCATATCCCTCACTCTAACTAGATGACATATATATCCCTTTGACATCATCTTCCTCTCTTTAAAAAAAGGAAACAAACTTACCCTTTGGTGCCCAACATTGCATTTCCATTCAAGGACTGGCTCATTTTGAAAGTGGAAATACACTCTCTTAGTTCGGCAATCCACAGTGGCATAGCAAGAAGCTAACCAATCCATACCCATTATAAAATCAAATTCCACCATCTCTAACTCAACAAGGTCAGCCAATGTGTCACGGTCACATATAGTTACTACACAGTTATAATAGAGCCTTCTAGCTATAGTAGATTCACCGGTTGGTGTAGACATTTCAAATAGCTCGTTCAATAATTTAGGTGTTCTTTTATGCTTCCCAGCCACTAGTGGGGTGATATATGATAATGTAGAACCAGGGTCAATTAATGCATACACATTATGTGAAAAGATGGTCAATGTACCTGTGACCACATCGGGTGAAGCTTCTAAATTTTGCCGACTCACTAGAGCATAAGTGCGATTCTGGGATCCGCTGGAGCTATCTGCCCCTCTACCACCTCTACCACGACCTGCAAGTGTTTGCTGACCCCTACTTAATAGAGGAACTGACGATGATGCAACAACTGACCCAGTAGGTTGTGTTATATCACCTATACGTCTTTTTGGGCAATCTCTCATCATATGTCGTGGTACACCACACCAATAACAAGCATCTGTCCCAACACGACATGTACCTAAATGATTCCTCCCACATTGTTTGCAAGGCTGCCTAGGAGGAATTTGCTGGCTGGCGGAATATCCTGTTGTCTGTGCACCATGGCCCTCACTCCTTTGACTAAACTTATTACCTTTAGACCCTTGAAGTTGTAATGGAGCACTAACTGCAGAGTAGGAGGATGATGGCATAGGCGGCTTATTAGAAAACCAAGGCCTAAACTCACCTTGGGATGGTACAAACTGCCCAGTACATCTGGCCCTCTTGGACTGCCCCCTTTCTAACTCTTGTGTCCTTCTTCTTTGCCTCTGATCCTCCAGTTTTTGTGCAAATGCTTGCATCCTCGCCATATCCATGTCTTTATTCAAAGAAGCAATGGTACAGTCTCTGACCAGATACGAATCCAACCCATCCACATATCGATGAACTCTATCTGCCATAGTAGCAACAACATTAGGAGCATACCTGGCCAGGGAATTAAATTGAAGGCTATACTCCCTCACGCTCATATTCCATTTGGTGGAGATTCAGGAATTGATATGCCCGGGCCTCTCGGATCTGTAATGGCAAGTAGTGGTCAAGAAATGCCTCTTTAAACTCCTTTCAGGTAGTTGGAGTTGTATCTATACCCTTAGATTGCTTCCAAGCTTCATATCATAATATAGCCACACCCTTCAATCTATATGTTGCCAGCTCCACAGCTTATGTACCGCTTACATGCATAACATCCAAAGTGTGTTGGATCTGATCGATGAAGTCTTGGGGATCTTCATTAGGATCTGACCAGATAAAAGATGGAGGGTCCAAATTAAGGAAGTCACGTATCCTCGTGCTAGCTGCCCTATTCGCACCACCCGCACCTATAAGTGGGCCTCCTTGTCTTTGACTTTGGCCAGCAACTTTATGAGTCAATAATTGGACCGCATTTCTCAGATCCTACACGGTAGCATCGGTAGGTGGTTCTGGGGGAGTTTCACTACTTCGTGGGTCATGAGGAGTTGGAGGAGTTGGAGATGTTTGTGACAGAGACTCATCTTGGGCCATATTTCGTTGTCTCACCCGACTAGGTACACCAACTGCCACTTCTACTTCCTTCCCTTTGCCTTCGCTTTTCCTTGTTTCAGGCATACTTGTTGTACAAAACGATTTAGAGGTTAGAAACAATCAACATACAACACTTGGCTCTATGGCACGATCTAAAGAATGAAAAGAAGGGGACAACTCCTAAATGTCACATAGCATCCTGCTTATAAATGTGGTGCACAACACATCCATAAACAAGACTCTACATAGACATGGCTTTGTAGACTCCCTAGGACGACCCGCTTTGATACCACTTTTGATACCACTTCTGTCATGCCCTAAGTCCCATTAAGCGGAATAGCACCCATTGCCAGCAAGGCTCGGGAGAACCAACATATAACCATACACTTTCTATGAACATTATAAGAGGTTTCCAAATTCAACATGCTTTCAAAAAGAGTAAACAATATTAACAAGCCAAAAGGAAATGCATAAGACAAGGCCGTTGGAGCCACGATGTCTAAAGTACGATACTTGACCACACTTTACTTTACATAGTCTACAAAGCCTCTAAGTAAGGAACAATATCCATATGGGTCGGGACAAGCCCCGCCTCATGGCCAACTATACAATACAAAATATAAGTCTAGACACACAAAGCCCCGAAGCAACATGGAGCTCAATAACAACAGCTGGAAGTCCTGTACTCGTACTGGGGAGACCTAGTAGCTCTTGCACCTGCTGCATGAAATGCAGGTCTCCCGTAAGGGACATCAGTACTAGATAATGTACTGAATATGTAAGGAAGGAAATATTGTATATGAAATAAGAACTCAAATGATATCACACGTTGGTGTGTAAGGATAAAAAGACCACCTTTAGTCATACTATGGAATCATGTACTTTATGTCTCTTTATTACTTAATCTTTCTTTACTGTATAATCTATGATATATCATGTATATGACCAGCTGATCAATGGTAAATCAATATTGGGATCGACCCATGCTAGGTTTTCCTTTCACCCCTGGGATACCCCCGGTAATATGGGATCGACCCATGCTAGGTGATTCTTCCACCCCTGGGATACCACCCATTAATAAGCAACTTTGAGTTATCTTTTATTTAGTTTTGAGATGATTCTTTTGGTGGTCATAACATTTAGAGCTGTAGGAATATAGATATGACATATGACATATAAACAACCATACAAGATAATACCACAATGAAACGTGAGTTACACAACTAATGAAACGTGTAAAAGATTAAACAACACATGGACTCTACTTGGTAAAAAGAAACTCATGTATCTTTGGTATCCAAGTATGTATGCAGATTTGACAATGGCTATGTATGGGAACATATGAACATGGTAAGGAGTGGAGACATAGTTATTAGTTATGTCAGAGTTGGTAAGTGCCTTCATGTACCAAGGAAGAACCTAGATTTTATGCCAAGTAATAGGAAATCAAATAGCCGTACATACCTCGTTGCACTATGTCGTTATTACCTCGGAGTAGTATCCCTTTCCTCCAAATACTTATCTACAATACAGTAGGTGATAAAACTAGTATTAGTTGCTAATAAACACATCTTGGTAGTCCAATTCCACCCAAAAATAATATCTGGGCAGCAAGCTCGTAATTGGCAACCAAAGAGTATTCTTTCAACATTTCCACTCCCAGTCATTTTTTCTAATACACATTCTCATATACATATCATACCCAGCTTGGTTTAGTCCCATAACAGTGTTACAATAGCTCATAAAGTACAACATACAACAATTATACACAACACGCAAGTAGGCAACGTAACATTACATCCTTTCGTTACATTTGGGTGTCAACCGTTCCCAATCTATTGCAATCCTCAACCAATTCGTTACATTTGGGTGTCAACCATTCCCAATCTATTTCAATCCTCAACCAAACTATCCTCAACATATGTACACACAAAAGTAGTCCTAAAACAGACTTAAAATAGTCCCCAAGTAGATGAAAAACATGAGGCAACAATTCCCAATATCCAGTCCACAAATTCTTACTAACAGTGCAATTAAGATATCATATAATAATTCATTTTTACGGAAAATAAAAATGGTCCAGCAGCGTCTTACATCACTACAGAACCAAGCCTTGGTAAAAACATAAATATTACTTCATAATCCAGTCAACCAACAAGAGAACAACCTCTTAGTAAACAAGGAAAGTGGACAACACTCTTTGGAACACATGCTGTCCCCAAATTCCCGCATAAGTACAACCAGCATACTCTTCATGTTTTTCATGGAAAGATTATACCAAACCATAGGTATTTTTACTTCCCTTATCCCTCAAGGACTAGGTTCTCTTCAAGAACCCTAAAGGTGTGCCTGGCTGCTTTACAAAGTGAAGAGAGAGCAAGGGAAAACTTGGAAAGAAATCTGATTTTTGGCCTTGTATAAATGACTTGAAATTTCTGGCTTTTGATCTCTTTTATAGGGACACTTTTGGCTGACATTCTTTTGCATTCAAGCCTTATTTTATTAAGGTGGTGATGAAACAACTTGGCCCTTTCACTTGGGCCTTACTGGTCTTCAACTGGATGGGCTTTGCTGCAAATATTTCTCTTTTACACCCACTTAGTTTGGGACCTATTTGTGAATTGGGTTGTAATTGTAATTTGGCCCTTTTCCTATTCATCTTGGGCTGAAAATGTTGCCCCTTTATGATGCCAAACCATGGGCCCAAATGACATTCTTAACTCGAAGTTTATTCTTTATCGGAATCGAACAAATTCGGTGTTGGGCTTCATCTCCGTCTACCTAGCCTATTTAAGCTAAGCACGTAGGTGACTCACTTGTAGCTTCCTATGTCTCACAAGCACCTTGCTTCTTTTCACTTTGTTTAAGGCCACGCTCTCCTCAATTTGACTTAAAACTTATATACACTCGGTCATCTTAAGTGTTAGACGTATATATAGCCCTCTAATCTGAAATTCAAGCACTTTTAAAAATGTGTGCTGATTTGACCCCATCGTGTCATGCTTCATATGCATAGAACTAGTACATGTAAGATGTGAGGTGTTACAATTATGATGCCTCAAGAATTATCCTAGGTTGTGTTCTTATGCAGCATGGTAGAGTTATTGAAATATGCTTCCAAACAGTTGCGAAAGCATGAACAAAACTATCCTACCCTTGATCTTGAGTTTGCCGCAGTTGTTTTTGCCCTAAAGATTTGGTGGCATTATCTATACGGATTTCATATCGATGATTTTACCAACTACCAGAGCCTCCAATATTTATTCAAGCAGAAGGAGTTGAACATACGATAAAGGAGGTGGCTAGAACTACAAAAACAATTATGATTTTGATATTTTGTACTATCCCGGCAAAGCTAATGTTGTTGCTGATGCACTTAGCCGAAACTCCATGGGAAGTCTATGTCATGTTGAAGCTAATAAGATTGAAATGACAACATATTTACATCAGCTAAATAGTTTATAGGTGCGGTTAGCAGATGCAAAAGGTGGAGGTGTGATTGTTCAAAATACAACAGAATCTTTCATAGTTATGGAGGTAAAAGAGCAACAACGTGAGGATCCTAAGCTTATGATATGGAGGGAAAGTGTTCCACAACAACAACATCCTCTAATTGAGCTAACTTGAGATGGAGTCCTTCAGTACTGGGGCCTCTTATGTGTGCCAAACATCGGAGGGCCCTGTGCTAAGATTCATTTTGAGGCTCATCATCTTAGATATTCAGCTCAACCTGGGGCAAAAAAAAAGGGGGTGTTGAGACCTACGACAGATTTATTGGTGGAATGATATGAAAAGGATATTCCAAAAGATGGTGGACAATGCCCCAACTACTAGCATGTTAAAACAGAACATTAGAGACCTAGAGGCCTAGCTAAGTATACTGATTTTTCGTTCTGGAAATTGGGACTTGATAAATATGGGCTTCATCACTAGGTTGTCTCATACTTTGTGCAGGTATGACTCTATTTGGGTAATCATTGATAGGTTGCTAAAATCTACTCATTTATTGCCAGTAAAAATGACATATTTAGCGGAGGATTATGCTAAGCATTACATTCAAGAGATTATTTTCCTTTATGGAGTTCCATTATCTATTATCTCTGATCGAGGGGCTCAATTTACCGTACAATTTTGGAAGTCTTTTCAGAAGGGTCTGGGCACTCAGACGAATCTCAGCACCGCTTTTCATCCACAAACTGATGGGTAGGCAGAGCGTACCGTCCAGACCATTGAGTATATGTTACATGCCTATATGTTGGACTTTAAAGGAAACTAGGATGATCATCTACCTCTTATTGAGTTTGCTTATAATAATAACTTCCATGTTAGTACTCAAATAGATCTCAGGGAGCACTATACGGGCGAAGATGTAGGTCACCCGTTGAATTAGTTTACAGTTGGGGAGGAAAGGTTGCTAGACCCTAATTTAGTTCGACCAGCAATGGAAAAAAATGAAACTTATTAGAGACTTACCACAAATGGCCCAAAATCAGCAGAAGTCTTATGCAGATGTTCGACGATGAGACTTAGAGTTTGATGTAGAAGATTGAGTCTTCTTAAAGGTATCACCTATGAAGGGAATCATGTGGTTTAGAAAGACAAGAAAGCTCAGTCCTAGATATGTTGGACCGTATAAAATTATTGGAGAAATTAGCAAGGTAATATACGAGCTTAATTTTCCTTTAGAATTGAGAGCAGTGCATCCAGTGTCTCATGTATCTATGTTGCAGAAGTACATTAGAGATCCTTCATGTATTACTCGCATTAAGGATACCCCCATTGCTGAAGACTTAACTTATAATAAGGTACCAGTGGCTGTTTTAGATTGACAAATAAGAATGCTTCGAAATGAAAAGTGGCCTTCGTGAAAGTGTTGTGGCAGAACAAAAATATTAAGGAAATAACTTGGGACGCCAAAGAAGAAATGATGAGAAATCACACCCAGCTATTTATAATTTAAGTTGGATTGATTTCCAAACTGACGGTTATCGTTATTTTTAGTAACTTAAGTTTAAAAGGATTTGGAGGTGTAACATATATGTTTTGTCGCGGGATAGTATAGAAAGCTTAGTAATTAGAGATTTTGGAAATTGATTTATGGTTTGCAAGGGTACTAGATGTGTCAAAAAAATATTTTAGTAGATGGTGATTCAACCAAGGGGTCTGTCTTGACACATTCACGGACGAATGTTCTTAAGGGGGGAGACTGTGAGACCCAGTGTTTCTCATTTTCTATTATATAAATAGTGTGGCATTATATAAGGCATATGTGATTTTTGCTGGCCCCTAAGGATAATAAGGCTTCCAATAAGTATCAAGGGCCTAAAGTTTTAAGCCAAAGAAATACCCTAAATACACCTTCGAGATTAAAGAAATGACCTGAGTGTCACCTCGCCCTTTGTGGAAGGTTTAAACTATGTGTCACTTTTCGGATGGGACTCAAACTATATAATTTGCTAATAATGGATTTTTAAAAGTTATTTTTAATAGCAAAAAGTTCATACATTATGTTTTTGAATCAAGAAAGTTGCAAGATAAAGGTTGGCCAAAGTTACCGTAAGTTTCTTTAAGAAATCCTTCGTAAATTTGGGTCAAGTGTAACTGGACATATCACCCAAAATATGAGGGGTTAGAAGGTCCATGACCTATCAAATTTAAGGTCTATGAGTATAGTTTGCAATGCATAAAAACGCGCATCCAACCAACCTCAGAATAAAGAGTTATGACCATTTTACTGGGACTGCCCGAGCAGGAAACCGAGTCATGGGCTGGGTCTGGTCAAGCCCAACTTTAAGTCGGTTATTTTGACATTTTAAAGCTCAAAAATGAACCATTTTTGTCCCAAAGCAGTAACAAACTGAAGAGAAAGCTCCTAAAAGTTCTCTAAATGATTTAGGTAAGTTTTTTTGCATTTTTACAGTTAAAATTCGTCCTTGTGCCTAGAAATGCGTGCTAAATCTAAAAAAGTGGTGTTCTTTCTGGTATTGTTGGTTTGTAGTTGGTGTGTTCAGGTAATAATTTTGGGGCTCTTTTACGGTCATTTTTTACGAAGTTTTACGGATATTTCCTCGCGTAAATGCTCCTTGCCGAATCTGGTCATTAATGCTAAATTTTTTATTGTTATAGGTGTCTTTAAGCTGCATATATATAGTCGTTGCGAAGCTTAGCACGTAAGGAACAACTTCCATGAAGGAACATAGAGAAATTGGGCAATTGTTGGAAGGTATGTTAAGGCTAAGCTCCGTCCCTCCTTTTAACACGAAATCTGGGAAATTTCCCAAAACGTCAAATACGACATATTATTATTCAGTTGCTAGAAAGACCTTCTATAAAAGGCACTGGGATTACAGCTGAGTTATTTTCATGATGGTATTAGGTTGAAATTCCATTCGTTCTCTTAAACTGGACATTCAATATCTATATATCATTTTGTCGGTTTCCCGGCTACCTATCCATATGTTCGAGGTGTTTCTCTTCTTGGTGTAGTGCAATTAAAGTAAATGTAGATTGTGAAGGGAATGTAGAATTTATAATCAGTCCTTCTTCCATACAAAATTATAATTGAAGCATTTAACAAGTAACGCGTTGGTTTCTAATATTCTCCAGTGAAATGCTCCTATTTAAACTACTAAGGCACTTTATCCTATTTAAATGCTTTCTATTACTAATTGAAATGGGACCAAGTATAAGCATTATGTAAAGCACCTTTATGATCATTTTCAAAGTTAAGGCTTCACTCTAAATGTTGGGTTAAGTTCCTAAACTTGTTAATAAGACACATTAGATCCCATGAGTCATGTGTATATGCTATGACAATGATTATGACGTTATGAGAATAAGTGTACCAATGAGCCAAGATTGGCTAAATGACAATGATTATGATGCTATGAGAATACGTGTACTAATGAGCCAAGATTGGCTGAGTTCTTGCTGTGATCTACTATGTGCATTCAAGATTCATATCATACATTATACGTTATACATGGAGTTCGAGCTATTATCAAAGGTATTGGGCCTATTTTCCCATGTATATATATATATATATATATATATATATATATATGTATATGGTACAGATGGCCACAGGTTGGCAGATACTATGCTAGTTAGCTACCGGAAAGGACCATAATTGCTAGCATTTTGTTGGGTATGTCATGCATTTGCATCTCTATATATGTATTCACGACATGCGATACTCGAGCATACCATGCATCTTTTTATGACTAGGAGGTTGCTTATTGGCCATTAAGGTTACTTGAGTTTTGGTTACAGGTGGTATTTCTAATAACCTTTTTACAACGGTTATCTATGATTTTACTTCCAGCCTTACATACCAGTACATGTTTATTCGTACTGACATCCCTTTGCCTGGGGACGCTGCATTTTGTTTCGTGCATGCAAGTTCAGGTAAGGGTTCTAATTTACCCCTCTATTAGGAGTCCCATTCAGCTGTGAATTGGTAAGCTCCACCTCTTCCTAGAGCTTTCACAGAATGCTTACTTTTTGTTGTACAGTTGGGTATAGTCGGGGCCCTGTCCTGATAGTATTAGTGGTTCTCTTAGAGGCTATTGTGGACATGTTATTGTGGGTTGGTTCTTTTGTTCCTTTCTGTCTTTAGTCATCATATTGGCATGTATATATAGTATGTGCTCGTACCTCCATTGTTGCAGCCTTATCGGCTTACTAGTACTCTATCATTTGGGTTTACCTATCTTGATGTACGCGATTTTCTGTTGATGAGGTCATGAATTAAAATGTCCAGGCTTAGTCTTTCAGACATTATGTTGTCCGATTTTCTTCTGGTCCCTAGTTTAGTTAACTAGCATGTTTAATGGCTTACCCCGCCAATAACGATATCAGGCAATAGTCGCGCCTCCCTCACTTTGTGGCGTGATAAGCTCTATAGATTCTCTCAGCTCAAATAGACTCACCCACTGGAGTAGAAATATCAAATGGTTCAAGAAGACTCTCAGGGGTTCTATCAAATCTACTGTCCACATAAGGAGTTACAAATAACAATGTGGCAACTGGATCCATCGAAACATAAAAATCAAAAGTAAAGACTCGAATCATACCCGTCATAACCTCTGAGGAGTTCTCCTGATCTTGGCGACTACCAATGGCATACAAGCAGTTTGTCACTCTGCATGTGCCTGACGTATTGGCCCTCTAGTTTCCTCTAACTAGTGAGGCTGGTGTAGTAGATTGATCTCGGTCAGCCCACTTTGGACAATCTCTCTGGTAGTGACCCTCTTGGCCACATCTATAGCACACATCATTCCTGTCATAACATCTCCCCAAGTGCATTTTGCCACACTTATCACACGGCGGTTTACCCCGCAAGCCATATGTCACACTAGCTTGCGACTGAGGTGCATGATTTCCCACATTCTGAGACCTCTGATCATACCCGCCTCTAGGAACAGGTGCACTAGCAGATGATGGTGCTAGAATTCGGTTACCATTACCTTTCCTCCCAACCTCATGGCTGGATGTCTTAGCTTTCTTACGCTTGAACTCTTCCCTGTCATGTTGTCTCTCCTCATCAACTTGTTGCACAAATGTCATCAGTCGCCTGATGTCCATATTCCCATCCTTTCCATCATGTCAGCAACCATGTCTGGAGCATAGCGAGATAGTTGCATTAACTTCAACCCATACTCTTGCACAGTCATAGAGCCTTGTTTCAGATTCAGGAACTCTCTCACCTTAGCTTCTCGTTTCTCTCTTGGGAAGAAGCGTCCCAATAAGGCTTTCTCAAACACTGCCCAAGTCAAACACGGAGCATCATCATATCATTAAATCAATTAAACTCTACTGAATAGCGAAAAATGTAAGTAAGTAATGGACACATCTCATCTAAAGTCTCAAAAGAATAGATAAAAGAATGAAGGATAGTATAAAGAACTAGCTCACAATCTCAACATCAATGTTCAACTATCGTCTATGAAGCCTCCATTACTGATTATGTGGTGCCAATGACAGACCCATGGCTACCCAAATAAAAATAAAAGAATAGTCCAAATCTAACTCTAAAGCAAGATAAAATAATCATGGTGGATCCTTTGGAGTACGGGAGGCTCACCAACTCAGCTGCGAATCTCAGATCTTCAATGGAGCGCCTGTTGACGATCTCTAGTATCTGCCTCTGCATCATAAAATGATGCAGTCCAAAAGGGATATTAGTACTTGAAATGTACTGGTAGGTAAAATAGCTGAGTGAAACAGAAATAGGTAGAATAATATGGAAACAACATCAACTCAAAGTAATCATCAAATCATATCAAATCATCAAATGTCTATCTATGCAAGAATAAAAATTAGATAAGTGACCCGTCAACAACTCAAACTCATCAATCATCTCAGACTCATCTCAAAAGAGCTCACCTATTGTCGTCTCATCTCATCTCATCTCAACTCAGAGTACTCAAGGTAGGAAATGTATGGAAGTTTCTTTTATCCGACAACAATCACTTATGAGACAGTGAATGTACAATAATCTTGTTGATGTTTCCATAGCCGTTCCAAACTTGCAAGGTAGGGAACACTCTGAAACCTTATTAACTCACCCAATATGGAGTCAATCGTCAATAAGTCTGCTATTGTTTCAGGGACTGTTACTCACGAGGGAACTATAATATATGTGATGGTCCTAAGCCTCACCTACGTTTGGCGACGTAGTTTGACGAGTTCGAGTTGGACTAACTCTCACTCTTTCGGTGCTTAATACTCTTCCCATGATTCAATGCTCATAAAACCTCCATCTCAACCAACCTCATAGGGACTCAAACCCCGTCATTGATCGGTATATGATAGGAACTCTAACCCTGTCATCATTCAATTCATAAGGACTCTAACCCTTTCATCAATCAATCTCATTAGGGACTTTAACCCTTTTATCGATCAATTTCATAGGAACTCTAACCCTTTCATCAATCAACTCATAGGGACTCTAACCTTTTAATAAATCAATCTCATCAATGACTCAAGATTTAGGACAATCACTAGGAAGCAATCGAATAGACACATCAG
Source organism: Solanum rostratum (assembly GCA_029948455.1). Taxonomy (NCBI): domain Eukaryota; kingdom Viridiplantae; phylum Streptophyta; class Magnoliopsida; order Solanales; family Solanaceae; genus Solanum; species Solanum rostratum. The sequence goes on from CM057054.1 coordinate 28,803,323, forward strand.
TAGAGTTCATTTATAGAGACTCATAAGACATTAAAATTCTATCAACTCATCATCATTCTCTCATCACAAAAACAATCTCAACTCAAGGCTCTAGACTCAATTCTTAAGTTCATTATGCATTCCTTTCAATTAACCATGTATGGTTACGCAAATTCTCATGAAAATGTTCAATTTAACGAAACAAATCGTATGATGATCATTGACATAGAAAACATGTAATTTCAAATATGATTTTAAGAAAAACCAACAACGATGAATACATGTAGACTCTCCAAATCGTCAACTCATCCATGACCATCTATGGGGAACATGAGAGAATAATCTCATGCTTTTAGTTTAGCCTTACATACCTGGGATGTAGCTATCAATTTGTCACGTCAAAAATTTCTCCTCAATTCTCTCAACCTAAGCTCTTCTCCTCTTTTTCCAAGCCCTAGACTTGTTAGATTATGGAACAGGACTTAAAATGGAGGTTTTAGACCCTTTTCATGTCAAAACAACCTTATTAGATCGTGTATAGAGTTTAGGAGGGGTGAGGAATTGACCAGAGCATCCCTCGTAATAATTTAGAAATTTTCAACTCGAAAAAGACCCAGTACGTGACGCGGACTTGTCGTGCACAGTGTATTTTTAGAAAACGTTTCTGAACGAGTTTTCTCAATCCCATCAAAAAAATTTAGAAAAATAAAAGTGTTGGCACGCAATGGAGGTGCGACGCGCTCTTGTCATTTACCAACTCTGTTTTGCAATTTGGATCGAAAAATTATCTTTTGATCGGGTCGCTCTAAAAATCAACCGAGACCATTTTTCCACTCATTTTTTTGTGTTGATCAGAAATCCTGCCTCGGATATGCCATACGAGAATTGAAAGATGCGTTACTCGCATACCCTCCCACTAGGGGTATTTTGGTAATTTGATTGGGAATTACATAAACAAAAGCTCCATTAAATATACATGAATTATGTGAAAAACAACAATATATATATATGCATGCTTATAAACAGTTAGTGCAATGATCCCTAGTTTAGGAGCGTCGGGGTTAGAAAAGTTGCCCTAAAATGACCTGAAGTTAAGTTCACGAGGGTAACTTACTACCCATAGTTGTACATACGGCCCGTAAGATTGGTTCTTAAATATCAGACTTTAGGAATGGGAATGGTTTCCAAGTGTAGGGTAATTCAAGAACCATGTAACAGCCCATAATTATACATTATGGTTTGTAGGTCGGGTCGTGAGTGAGACTAACATACATGAAAAAAAATTGGATTTTAACGAAAGGTGACCTACGTGTTACCAAATGGGTCATAGGATGATGCGCGACTCATAAAATCCCTTCGTGGAATGAGACCGAGAAAATAAGATAAATGACCAAGTGTGGAAGTACTCTACGAGTCCAACCACGACCCATGAGAAGTTACACGGCCCGTAATGAAGTTTCATAGTTTTGGATCCAGCAAATTCAATTTTAGGGATTTCAAATCTGTTACTAGATGAACGGGACTTATGACCCGTGTATTGACCTAAGGCCCATAAATGGGCTCTTGTAAAAGAATCCGACAGTTTTTAATGAGGGGTAGTTTGGTCAATTCCATCATTTCTATTCCTAAATTCATTCGTTTTGGGATGCAAAAGGGGTCTTAAATCGGGTCCTACACCCTAAGAAGCCTTCATATTCTCCATTCTCCCAACTCTCAAAATTTCCCTAAGGCGAAATCTCTTAAGAAAAAGGAAAGGCAAGAGCTAGGGTTTCTAGGAATCTTCTCAAGACTTCAAGGTCCGATTCTCCCAAGTTTCACCAAGGTATGTGAGTTGATTTATGAGTACCCTTCCGCTCATAAAGTTTCCTTTCAAGTATTTTACCTTTTCTTTGAATTCCTTTAAGATATTATGCATGCTTATGTTGATTTCATGATGTTGCATGTTATTACATGTTATTCATGATGCCTTATGATATTTTAAGTATATGCATGTTTTGAGCTATTGATGATAACCCCAATGATGAATTTTGATAATGATGAATTTGGGGCTTTTTGATTGTCCTTAAAAAGAGAAATTTCTCCATGCTTTATGTGATTTATGATTGTTCCATTTTAAAAGTCTAGCCCACCTAGTTTTCAAGTAAAGCTTTATACTATATGATGATGATTAGGGCATTAAAGTTAAGTTTTAGGTGATGATTTGTCAAAGACATAATCATGTTGACAATTGCCCTAAAAGATGTTTAAGAAAGGTCCCCAAGATGAAATGACAATTCTCACTTAGTGGTCCCTATGTTTGAACTACTCCTATGATTGCTACTTATGATTCTCAGTTATATTTTTAAAAGATTTCGTGGGATGAGGCATTAAAGTTAAATATCAAAGTCCCTAACTATGTGCCACCATAGGAGTCTTTGTAGGCTAGGCTAGTGAATCTACGTAGGCCGTTTATGTTAGAGATAAGTATCAAAAACACACCTAACCTATCCCCTTTTTTTCTTTTCATACCTAAACTATTGGGGTGTGAATTTCATACCTAAACTATCACATATTATTTTTAGATTCACACCTCAGTGGCGCGTGTAATATATTCTTTCTTTTATTGGAGAAAACATTGTCCCATGACATGCCACATTCACAAAAATTAAATATAATATTAATATTAGTTAAATGTAAAAGATTAAAGTATAAATATTTTTTAAAAAAATATATTTTTTAAAATAAAATTTAAAATATTTTTCTCACCTACTCCACTGCCCACACCCCGGGTACCCCCCCCCCCCCACCCCTTAACAATCCCCGTCCTTTTATTTTTTTGAATCTCTTTTATAAAATATTTTTAAAAAGTTCAAACTTCAGCCCCTACTCCATTCTTACCTAAAAAATTGATATTTTTTAAAATAAATAAAATTCTACCCCACCTACATCTAATCCTCCACTCCTAATTCATTTTTATATTTTTTATTTTTTATAGATATGTACATATATTTTTAGAAAAATATTTTTTTCTACTTGTTTATCAAATATAACATAAATAAAAAATTTATTTTAAGAAAAGATCTAGAGACAAATAAAAAATAATTAAAAAAAACAAAAGCGGAAGATTAAGTGGGTAGCATAGAATTATTTTTGCTGAAAAAAATTAAAATAATATCTAGATTATTATTTTAAAAGGGAGATGAAGTAAGAAGTTTTTATAAAACTTTACAATTTTTGTTTGGGGGGTAGGGGTGGGGGGTACGGTGAGAGGAAGTGGTGGGGTGGGGTAAGAATTTTTTTATATTTTATTGGAGGAATGACCTAATAGGCCCTTATACTTGGTCATGTTTGTCACCTAGGACCTTATACTTAGAACTTTGCCAAGTAAACCCTCGTACCCACTCAAAAGCTACATTTTAAATCCCTCCAACTTATCGTGTCTCTCAATCGCGCTGATGTCACACTCCATGTCAGATCAGATTTGCCACATCATTTTTAATTTTTCAAAACAATTTTTTTTGTCAAAAAGTCAAAATCCTCATAATTTTCAACATTTTCCCCTTCAAACACAAGTACACCACCCCCTTCTTCAACCCCCCACCTCCAATTCAACTCAAGAAACAAAACTCACCAATACTCCAACTCCAAATTACCAAAAAAGTTGTCTTTTTCAGGTCAGATCAAACCCAAATCAAGAAAAAAAAGACCATTTATGTAAAAATCTGTAGGAATTAGCTAAAATAGAATGGGTAGGAAGAGATTTTTGCCCTTTCGAATAGATCTATATATTCAGTGTTTGAACTTGTTCCCTGTGTTTTGGCTGCAAACCAGTTCTCAATTTTTCTTAGATGTGGGTTTTGATCCAATTGCTTTCAATTGTTTAAATCATCAAATTTTGGTTTTCCTAAAAAAAAACATCTCTTTTCCAAAACTTTCTTCCCTATTTTTTTCAGACAAACACTCATAAAAAAAATTGTTTGTGAACTTAGATTCTTGAAAACAAAATTTGCTTGCAGTGTTCTCGGTCAGATTATAGGTTTTTTTCCCATATAATCACCTTACGAATAAGTATAAAATTGTCAATTGTGCTGGATTTTGTTCTTGTTAGTGGTCCAATTGAATTATTATATAGTTTTTTGTTGTGAAGAAGAAGAAACTTTAATGAATAAAAAAGAATTCAAGTACAAAATCAACGGGGCTTGAATAATTATGGCAAACAAGAAGAAATTTCAAGAGAAAAAATTTGGAGAGACAAAAATGAGAAGAAAATTAAGAATTTTGAGAAGAAGAAATGGGGAGCAATAATATTTGGGAATTTGTTGCAGAACATGACCATTAAAGGGCTTTTTAGAAACCCTTCACGCTCCTAAAGGGAGTGAATCACACGCACTTAACCTGGTATGCCACTTAGGATGTCAGGTCATAAAATGTGTTTGAAATGTAGCTTTTGAGTGGGTACGAGGGTTTACTTGGCAAAGTTCTAAGTATAAGGTCCTAGGTGATAAACGGGACCAAGTATAAAGGCCTATTAGGTCATTCCGCCTATTTTATTTTATAATATTTTTTTAAAATATATTACTTTAATATTTATTTTAACTAATACTATAATTTATTCATTTATTGCCAAGGTGGAATGTTTTGTCCATGTAGAGTGTGATGTGGCATTTTTAAAAAAATAAAAAAGAGAGTGTAGTACACATACCATGGTGAGAATAGAATAAAAATTAGAGGTGTATTTCTCAAACTAATAAGTGATGGTTTAGTTATGAAACTCACACTTCCAATAGTTTAGCTATGAAACTCAAAAAACGAGGATAGTACACGGGTGTTTTTGACACTTATCTCTTTATGTTATTAAGATGCATACGAAATTGACAGAGTTCCAATTAGCAAATGGTCTCCTCGTGTAGGGATTTATGTTGAATTCCTAGTAGTAGTGCACATAGTCCTATATATCGGTTAAGATCTTCTCCCACAAGCTTATGATCCTATGATATGTTTTCCATTACATGTGCTTTCCCATGCATTGACTCTTATTCATATTGAGTTATATTCCTTGTGTATTCTTAAGCTTACTTTATGTATCTTTCATCCCATACGTACATAAATGTTATATTTATAAATGATGGTATTATAATTTCAAATATGCATTGCATCTCACATACTTAGTAAATTCCAATGTACTAACGTATATTTTGCCTGCATAATTTAACCATGTAGGGAAAAGTACTCCTCCACCAGCTCATGGCTAATATTCAATGTTCAAGACTAGCATTGTTATTTATGGTCATCCCTTAGTTTGATATTCTACCATTATTCCACTCTATCTTGTATTTATTTTTGAGATAATGTATTTGCTGCCCTTTTGTGGCATTTACTTTCTATGTTGCGCAATTATGGATTCTTTTTTATTTGATGAAAACCGACGGTTACCGATTCCGTCCATCGATGTAGTAATTAGTATGCTTATGCACAATGAATGTTAGTTATCATATTACTTTTTAAGGTTGCTTCATTTCTTTAAAAGGCCCATAGTCCTTTTCCCCTTGTTCTTTCACAAATATTTTCAGTAAATTCCTATAAATGCTTAAGATCCTTGAGATGGCTTGAGTGAGGACCTTCGGGTATCTCATTCACTGTGTGGCGACTAGTCCCCTAGGTCAGGTTGTTACAAACTTTGTATCAGATCACGAGGTTTTAAAACGTTCCTTGGATTTCCATGCATACCCAGTAGCATAGAGTCTCATTCAAGGTTGTGACGCGTGCCACTATCTTGAGTGAGAGGCTATGAGACAGTTTAGGAAAGTCTTCCCTTCTTTCTTATTCATGTTGTGCCTTAAAGTTGAATAAAGTCTTCCATCAATTAACAATGACCTTTTGCTTGTTTCTAGATCATGCCACCACAAAGAGCTTCCTATTAACGGGGCACTCCAGAACAATAAGTTCCTCCACTCCAACAAGATGATGGAGTGTCTCATGCGGAGTTCTGAGCCACTTTTACCTTTTTGGACCAAACATTGGCCAACCAAGCGAACCGGGAGAGTCCCTCCCCAAGTACCTACTCTAGCCACTAGGGTACGTGACTTCATGCGGATGAACCAACTTGAATTTCATGGGCCTAATACGAAGGAGGACCCTATTGACTTCATTGAGGAGGCTCACTAGGTAGTTGTGGTGATGGAATTCCATTTAAAGAGAAAGCCGAGTTGGTGACCTACCAATTCAAAGTAGTCGCCAAGATTTGGTATGTACAATGGGAAGACCAGAGGGGCCAAGAGGCAGGTCCTATTATTTGGCAAGAGTTCAAGTGTGCTTTCTTAGACCGGTTCTTCCCAATTTAGCTTAGGGAGGTAAAGGTCAAAGATTTAATCAACCTAAATCAAGGGACCATGAGCATGAGGGTGTCACGACCCAGTCCTAGGGCCTAGAAGTGTCATGGCGAATGGAAACTTAAGAGTCCCCACACAAGCCTTATAGCATTCATATACACATCATTGGTTCAGAAGTGCATAGTGAAACAACAAGCACATTTTTCTAAGGGGAATGGGGCTTTGGATTCAACCTATGGGGATGAAATAGGGGTAGGAATTCGCATGGATTCACATAGAACATAACACATAAGAACTAAGGGGCGAGTAAGTATGACTCACATGATAGGGATAGAAGGGTCTTAGGACTTTCCATATTCCCATATCTCATAATAAACATAACATCATAGCACCAACAACATGAGTTAGACATAAGCATAGTCTCCATAAGCAATAAGCATAACACATAACAAGCCCATACATAGAGTTTACATGTTGTCGAACAATGTCTCTAGGTCATAGAATAGGATGGGGGCCAAATATGTCCCCAGCTCACCCTCAAAGTAAAGACATAAAGTAACATAGAATCATAGGTAGATAAAAGGTGGGTCTTGTCCTTGGAGTAAAGGAGTCACCACTAGAAAGCTCAAAATCTAATCTAACCATCAAGAGGTGGATGAAGATAGTCTCTGGTCCGTACGTGATTAGATCCTGTAGGCAAAAGTATGTGTTAGTATATTTGAGTATACTAAGTATGTGGGCATACAAACTCTTATGAACATGTTAACCTTCAACCAATGTTAGATGACAAGGGCATATGTATAGAAAGAAGTATAGATAAGAAAGAGTAATATATCAATATGCCATGAAACCTATGATGCATGAATTCCATAATACTTCAGATGTATGGGGATGTAATTTCAACCGACATAAGACCAAGAGAGCTATTACTTGGAACTCTCTGCCCCACACCAAATAAAGGGGTAATCTTGCCAAAGGTAGATCCATGACATAATCATCTATTAAAGGGGCATAAACATGAACCTATGTTTGACACATAGTTATGAGAAAATGAGATTTTACATAAGGACCCTTTGGGTCGAGCCCTCACCTCCAATTTCATTCGGTGCTAAGTCAACATCCCACGAGAATATATATACATAAATATGCTTAAAAAGGGAAATACGTCTTTCCAAAACATAACAATGCACACTTAGGGTTAAAGGCCAAATCACATTTCATGATTATACATACTTGGGCTAAAAAGCCAAATCGTACTTGAATTTGTCCTTGCATGCATTGGAATAGCTCATTCATAATTTTACATGATGGTGTAAACACCCATAATTGCTTAAAAGGCATATCGTAGATATTATGTGATCACATGTCATGTCATAACCATACTTGCTTGAAAACATAGTCATAATCATAATTGGATCTTAGCCAACATCATAAATCTCATGAAAATCAATGTTCATGCATGCATATGCCATAAGGAATGAGAGAATAGCATGGGCAATAGAGATTCATATTTAAAATAGCATAATAAGATGAATCCATACTTAAATCATAAGGAAATCAACAATTAAAAACATAAGTGAGACTACCTATACTTAAGTTCATAAACCAAAGGAACATGCATATTCAAACCTTCATGAATCAATGTAATCCAACATAATAGGGCTTAAATCATAGTAAAAACATCAAACCTTCATAAATCAATGTAATCCAACATAATAGGGCTTAAATCATAGTAAAAACATCAATTAAAGATAGCCCATAACTCAATTTGATCAAATCAACACTAATTTAAAAGACCCATATTCAAAGTAAGCTTAAAATTCATTAATTAAGAAGTGAGGAATTTTTGGGGTCTTTATGATTGAAAGAAATCATGAATCAATCCCTTATACCTTAAATAACTAGAATAATTAGGATGGAATTGATTTGTATTATAAGCCCACTTGAAATCCTAGCTTGAATCTCCACACTAGACTTTGAAGAGAGAACATAGGAGTTGAATTATAGAGCTTGACTGTAATGAGAGTGAATGAGTGTAAAGAGTGAATATAATCTGATTTAGGGCCTTAAGATAGGTCCAAGGTATGATATGTTATCAAAATACAACATTTTTTATTCTTAAAACTTGGAATCTTGTGTTCTCAAAGTGATGTTAGTGGGTTTGATGTGTTTTTATGTTTGTTTTTCAGGGTTATAGGATTTGGCATAAATTTGGGCAAAGTGCTGCAGATGCTAAGTTTTTGAGGAACTAAGAGGCACTCTATGGGCTGTGGATACTTCCATGAGCCATAGAGAGATTTGGTGGTTGACATTCAATAAAGGGCCTATTTTCTAAAGTTGCATCCATGAACTGTCAGATGAGTCGTAGAAAATTGTACGACTCACAGATGGGTTTCGTGCCTTGAGGATTAGAATTTGAGAAGTTTCTAAAGAGTTGTGAGACAAAAACTTATACTAGTTGTAAGTTTGAAAACGACCCGTAGAAAAGGTCTCATAGAAGTGAAGGCAAATTTTGAAGACTACATAGTATGAAGCCCAAGTATGGGTCGTGGAACTTTGTATGGCCTGTAACCCAGTCCGTAGAACCCGCTGAATCCAGTTCTCCTATTTTATTTTGAACTTGTATTTTTATTATTATAAATAGGGTTTTTAGGTCTTTTTGATAGAGAGATGCTTGAGAAGCACCATTGTGACTTCATACTTTGTGATTTTTACATTGAAAATATTACTTTGTGATTTCTAGTAGAGAATTGGGAATTCTTGTTCTTAACTTTATCATTATAAGTGTTTAATCATGTTATTCTATATCATAATTTTTTCATCTATAATGATTAAGCATAGCTAAATTCACAACTACAGTTGTGGGAACCATGAAGAACTAACAACAAATCAATTGGATAATTCGTAATTTTTGGAAAGTGTGCATGTATTACTTAATTCTCTTTATTTTGATTGATTTTTAACGGTAGCCAATGTTAGAACCCACCTAATTCTTACTAACTGAATCAAGGTAGTAATGAATAGAAAAATAGATTAATTAATAGGATTTGATGTGATCCCTTTTGTCTAATCAACTGAACTCGATTAAGGAGAGGTTGTACTGGAGCAATAGGTAAGGGTTAGTAGTGTCACACTCGCAAACTTAACTTATCATTCAGTATGCTACACACTATATAATATTACGATTACTGGCAATACTAAGTTAGGAATTAATGGGGAACACAATATCCTTATTACTTCTCCGATTGGTTTCACAAAACTTGCTTCTAGCTTAGATTTACTTTCTTGCAATTACTCCAAGGCTAATCATATTTCTTATGGGATTGACCCTAACGTTGGTTAGATTACATATCTTGACAACGACCGCTTAAACCTTTAAAAAGAAGGTATAGCTTTGGCAACATCAAGATTTTGGCACCATTGCCGAGGGATACAACTTTAGACTGATTTAATTTGAGTAGTCCGACAATTAATCCTTATTTCCCTCATTTTACACTTTTTGTTGTTCTTGTTTTGTTTTAGTATGCAGGTGTAGTGTATGAACAACACTCCTAGTTGAGGTAGACCCTTGACTCCGTTTGACCCTGGGATCCAGAAGACATTGGGAAGAATGACCCAGAACAATGCGAATAACATTGAAAACGAAGCAGTAAATGCAACACTAAACCAGAATAATAACAATAATAATAACCCACCACCACTTGGGGATGCTAATTCACCACCACAGTATCTTCAAGCCACGGCTAACACATGGAATCAAAACCGGTTTGATCCTATGGCGATAGATATCACTGGAGCTATTGTGTTACCTACTGGATGACACAAAGTTCATTGATTCAAGTGGGTTACTTCATATGCTGCAAACTTACGAGTTATTGGTGGGCCTACCATCAGAGGATCCGCATAACCATATACACAATGTTGTCTTCATCTGCAGGAGTACGATGGGAGGTTAGAATATGTCTATTTATGTCGTTGGGCTCCATTTCTTCCCATTGTCACTAATGAATGAAGCAACATTATGGTTATACAAGCTCCCATAGAGTTCAATCACCAACTGGGCAAAAATGCAGAAGGCTTTTTTTGAGAGGCTCTTTCCTAGGTCAAAGAAGCTGAAGTTGAAGGACCAGATCAATAACTTCAAGTACTTGCCAAGTCATTCAATCAGCACTACGTGGGAGAGGTTCACAAAGTTCCTGAGGAGTGTCCCTGACAACAAGATTGTTGATGATGCCTTGGTGAAAATCTTCTATCCCCTAGATGAAAATAACCAAGTTGTTGCTGACACTATCATGGGAGCCTCATTTTTAGATTGTCCCTTTTCGGCGATTACTGAAAGGTTAGAGAGAGTGGTCAAGATAAATCGTGACGCTCAGGGGACAAGAGACAAGTCAACAACTAAAAGCTCATTCTCAGCCAGCACTAATTTGGCGTAGGAAAAGACAAATGAGAAGATGATGCAAGAGTTTGCGCAGACTAGTACTAATATGGGATTGTTGATAAAATAGAGCTAGGAATGTGTGTATACAGTAGCTCATCAGCCCCAGTGAGCACCCATGTACGAGGAGCCTTACTATGGGGATACTTGCCTTGTCACTGATCAGATGGTAGGTTTCCAGGCCAACGCCCAAGGGTCCAATCAGGACTATTAGCGCCAAGGACAAGGAAACCAAGGTCAGAACTGTAATAGCGATGGCGTTTTCAGAGACAACAATCGAGAAGGCTACTATGATAGGAGCAGGGGAAACGATATAGATAATGATTGGGGATGCAGAGATGGTTACAGGAATGGTCTGTATATGCCACCACATAATCGAGACCCTGGTGCTAGTATCTCTCGAATTGAAAAGATGTTTGATCGATTGTTGAAGAAGATTGACACTAAGAATGAGACCTTAAAGGGGATGAAAGCTAATATCTCTAGCATTAATCAGAAAATTGAGTCTTATTCTATTGCTATTAAGAAGCTGGAACAATAGTTTGGTCTGATTTTGACTCAATTGAATAAGGATAAGAATGGTACATTATCGAGCAACACAGTGCAGAATCTGAAGAATGAGGGGTAGTGTATGGAAGTGATGACACATGGCAGTAAGCCAACCTTTGACCCACCGATGTTGGTTGATGATGATGAGGTTCCTGAGGAGATGGTTGAAAGCAAGATGTAGAGACCGGAGATGCCAGTGCCAAGGATGGGGTGAGTAATGCAACAGTAAATCCACAGAAGTTGTGTAACACCCCACATATTAGGTGTATTAGTCCTATGCATACGGAACATGATATGATTTTGTAGAGGGAGCACCAACTTTAAAAGTGCCTAACTTTTAGATTGAAGGGCTATATGTACGTCTAATGCTTAAGACGAGTGAGTGTATATACGTTTTAAGCCAAATTGAGGAGATCATAACCTTAAACGAAGTGAAAAAAATTGAGGTGCTTGTAGGACTTAGGAAGTAACAGGTGAGTCACCTACGTGCTTAGCTTAAATAGGTTTGGTAGACGAAGACAAGGCCCAACACAGAATCTGTTCAAGTCCGATAATGAGTAAAGCCCAAGTTAAAGGTGTAATTTTTAGCCCATTTTTTAGCATTATAAAGGGGAAACATTTTCAGCCATGATAAATAGGAAAAAGGCCCAAGCACATTCACAACCCACTTGACGATTTGGGCCCAAACTAAGTGAAGGTAAAAGAGAAAAATGGGCAGCCAAGGCCCATCAAATTGGAGCCTAATAAGGCCGAAGTGAAAGGGACAAGCAGGTGCATCACCACCTATTTAAAATGTGGTTTAAAACACAAGAGAAAGTCGGCCAAGAGTGGCCCTTTAAAAGGGATTAAAAACCAGCAACTTCAAGTCATTTAACATAGACCAAAAATCAAATTTGTCAGTGTTCTTCTCCTTGCTCTCTCTTGAATGTGCAAAGCAGCCAAAGCACACATTTAGGATTCTTGAAGAGGACCTGATCCTTGAAGGCTAAATTAAGTAGAAATACCTATGGTTTAGTATAAGTTTTCCATGAAAAACATGAGGAGTATGCTGATTATAAGATTGTTGTACACTTTTCTTGTTTATTATGAGACTTTTCTCACTTGGTTGGCTAGATTATGAAGTAAGGTTTATGTTTTTAACAAGGTTTAGTTCTGTAGTGTTGTAGAAAGGCTGCTGCACCATTTTTATCTTCCGCGAAAATGAGTTCTTGTATGATATCTTAATTGCGCTCTTAGTGGGAACTTGTTAACTGGTATTTGGGAATTGTTGTTGCACGTCCTCCATCTACTTTGGGACTATTTTTGGACTGCTTTTATGTGTAAAAATGTTGGAGATAGTTGTGTTGAAGTTGAAATAGGTTTGGGATTATTGACTTCGAAATGTAGCGAGAAGACGTAATGTTATGCTGCCTACTTGTGTATTATGTAGAATTTTTATGTGTTATGCTTTGTGAGCTATTGTAACACTGTTATGGGACTAAAACAAGCTGTATATGACATTTACATGAGAATGTTTACTAGAAAATACAATTAGAAGTGGAAAGGTTGAAAGAATACTCTTGGGTTAATAATTACAAGCTTACCGCTCGAGTGTTGTTTTTTTATGAGATTGGACTGCCAAGACGTGTTTATTAGCTGCTAATACTATTTTTATTACCTACCCTACTGTAGATAAATATTTGGGGGAAAAGAAGGTTACTTCGAGGTAATAACGACGTAGTACAATGAGGTATGTAAGGCTACTCGTTTTCATCTTATTTGGCATGAAATCTAGGTTCTTCCTTGGAACCTAAAGGCACTTACAAACTCCGACATAACTAATAACCATGCCTCCACTGTTTAACATGTTCATATATTTCCATACATCGCCATTGTCGAATCTGCATACCACTTTGGGTACCATGATACATGAGTTCCTTTTTGCTAAATAAAGTCCACATGTTTTTCATCCCCTATGCATTTCATTAGTTGTGTAACCTACTCTTTTCATTATGGTATTGTCTTGCCTGTTTGTTTACATGTCACATGTTATGTATATAGACCTACAACTCTAAATTTTATGACCACCAAAACTATCATCTCAAAAGTAAATAAAAGATAAATCGAAGTTGCTTACTACTGGGTAGTATCCCAGAAGTGGAAGAATCACCTAGCATGGGTCGATCCCATATTACGCGAGGGGGGGGGGGGTATCCTAGGGGAGAAAGAAAATCCTAGCATGGGTTGATCTCGATATTGATTTACCACTGATCAGCTGGTCATTTATATTATATATTGTGCTGAAATATACAATAAAGAATGGTAAAGTAATAAAAAGGACATAACGTACATGATTCCACAGTATGACTAAAGGTGGTCTCTTATCCTTACACACTGGTGTATGATTTCATTTGAGTTCTTATTTCATATACAGTACTTCCTGCCTTATATATTCAGTACATTATCTCATACTGACGTCCCTCACGGGGAACCTGCATTTCATGTTGCAGGTACAGGAGCTAGTAGATCTCCGCAGTAGGAGTACGGGATATCCAACTGTTGTTATTGAACTGCAGGTTGCTTCGGGGCTTTATGTGTCTAGAGCTAATATTTTTATATTGTATTGTTGATCCTGAGGCGGGGCCAGTCTTGATCCTTAATATATATTGTTCCTTATCTAGAGGCTTTGTAGACTATGTAAAGTAAAGTGTGGTCATGTATCGTACTTTAGATATCGTGGCTCCAACGACCTAGTCATATGTATTTCCTTTTGGCTTTTTATCACTGTCTACTTTCTTAAATGCATGTTAAATATGGAAACCCATTATAATGTTCATAGAAAGTGCATGGTTATATGTTGGTTCTCCCGAGCCTCATCCGCAACGGGTGGCAGTCTGCCTCAATGGGACTTTGGGCGTAAAAAGTTGAAACCTATTCCTAGACCTCCCCCTCTTTTCCTTCAGAGACTCAAAAGAAGGAAGAGGAAGGTAAATTCCAACACTCATCTCCATGTTGAAGTATCTCTCCATCAACATCCCTCTCATTGAGGCTTGGAGAAGATGCTTGGGTATGCAAAGTTCATGAAGGACTTAGTGACAAAGAATCAGATATGAGCCAAGAGATCTCTCAATAGCTTCAGCATTGCAATGCAATAGAAACAAGATCCTTAGTGCAGAAGCGAGAAGATCTCAGAGCATTTACATACCCTTCACCATTGGAGATGTTAAATTTGTGAAGGCATTGTGCGATCTTGGCACCAACATCAATCTAATGCCTCTTTCAATGTTCAAGAAGTTAGGCTTGGGAGGCCCTACTCCAACCAATATGCGATTGTTGATGGCTAACAGGACAGTGAAGAAGCCTATGGGGATATTATATGACGTCTTCGTCAAAGAAGAAAAATCCATATTCCCTGTAGACTTTGTGATCCTAGATTGCAAAGTTGACTTCGAAGTCTCAATCATCTTAGGAAGGCCCTTCCTAGCGAATGGGTAAGCACTGGTGGATATGGAATCGGGCCAGATCAAGTTTCTATTGAATGATGAAGAAGTCGTCTTCAACATTTGTCAGTCTATGAAGAGGCCCGATGATTTGAAGATGGAAGTTTCGGCACTTGGTAAAGTCTGAGTAACCATATTGTTCAAGTTTTGCCGCAATGATAATACCGAATATGATATTGAAACTGAATTATTTTATACCGTGGTATGGTAATTATGGTATTTGGTATGGTATTTGGCATGACTTATAATTTGTTTTGGTATTCGGAAAGGTATTTGGTATTTAAAAGATAAATACCAAAATATTGTATACCATATCAAAATATTATATACGTACATACATACATATATATATATATATATATATATATATATATATATATATATATATATATATATATATATATATATATATATATACATACATATATGTTAAATTTTAAATTATTTTAAATATATGTAGAGCTTCTGGAAGAACCCTGACAGTCCAGTTGGCACTCCCATTACTAACCATGTTGAAGAAAATTTTGAGAAAAACAAATTTGAAAACATTGATTAAATTCTGTATTATTCATTATGCACAACTTGAAAATGCATATAGTGTTTGATCACTTAATTGATTTTCTTGAGAAGTTTTTAATATTATTAAAGTTATACTTCTTTATAATATGAATATATTAATCAAAGTCAAATTAATTATGGTTATCAAATAACCATACCGTAAAATACCGAAACTAAAATTAGGAAACCCAACCATACCGAGCTAATTTGGTATGGTAATGGTGTCGTATTTTTGGATACAGAAAACCAAAATTACCATACCGAAGTTTTAAATACCATACCATACCGCACCATGCCCACCCCTCTCAGGCGCTACTTAGGGGGCAACCCAAGATTTCTAATGTAACAGTAGTGTTTTTGTTTTATTTTTAACTTTTTAGACTTATAGGTAGTTTAATTTTAGTGTTTTAGTTGTAATTTTCGGACTTTGAGGACCGGTTGCATATAGGGTAACAATTTGTTCTGTGAAGGATATGCAGGAACAAGGCTATGTCAGCATACCAATGCTGAAAGGAAACAAAAAGTGGTTATACGACTAGTTCTATGAGCTGTGGTTCTCACCACGACTCGTACACTGGCTCATAGAATACTTCCCGTGAGCAAATTGTTATGCACTCCAGTCCATAAGTCAACTTTACTACCCCTAGATGAGACTACGGATCGTGAATGAGGCTCGTGGACCCGAGGTAAGATTCCTAAAATTGTCTAAGTGTTGGGGGCTTCTACGACCATGTCTATGAGTCGTATGTCCATGTACGACTCGTATATGGGTCTGTGAAGCCAATCACCCAAATTAGGGTTCAAGCATACTAGGAAACCAAGTTCTATGGACCGTAGAATTTTCTACAGCCCATAGTCAAGGTTTCGTAGGGCCTGAACCCAATTTTCACCCGACCCAATCAACATTATAGTAAATTAATTTACACCTCATTCTTGCCTAAGTTTCAAAAAATACCCCACTACCTTCACCTCTCCCACGTCTATGACCATCGTCCGACCAGTATCCATACGTTTCGGCAAATTTCTGGCGAGCTCCGTCCACCTAGGGTACCATTACTCTTGGCCTCCTCCTTCAATTTCTCAACTTGTTGATCAAAATCTAGTATGTTTGTCATGACCTAAAATGGATCACAACTAGAGAAAGATAAATAAAGCGAAAACAAACTCAAAAAATATAAAAAATCTCCATAATCTGGAGTCATGAGTACAGGAGCATCAAAAACAGTACTGAAGAATACATACAATTGCCTCAAAAGAAAACACGATGCTATCTCATAATATCTAATACGTAGCCTGAGAGAAAAGAAATAAATAGAGGACCCAAAAATCCACAGAGACTCGAAGTCTAAGGCTCATCGATGAGATCTATCAATAACACATAGACGGAATGATCAACTACTCTGTCCTGTGCACGATCTGCAGGGAGAAAATAAAGTAGGGGTGACTACGCTGAAATGTGCCTAGTAGGTTCAACTTACTGGGCAAGAAAAATTGAACAAATATGTAATAACGAAGAATCCTATCACTTGCATCAAAAGGGTTAGTACATAATACAATAAAGTCATGAATAATGGCAATTATAGTTGATAAACCAATGCAATGATGCAATGAAATGCTATGCATGAATGCACTAGCGTCACAGGCCATGTATAGGGTGAAATCGACAGTCATGGGGCCAATGTACATGTCTATCAAACCGAAGCATGTCCATAACCAGAAGTATCTCGAGGCATCGCGGGCCATAACCATTGTCTCAGCACGAATCATAATGTCTCAAATGATGCAAATGTAATGAGAAATATGTATATCAACGCATCCAATCGTATATAATATGTTAGTATACCAATGCAATCTATCATATATAACATGTGTGCATATCAATGCAACCCAATTAGAAAGGAGATCCATGCATACCAATGCACCCAGTCTAGTATAAGATACGTACATAACTATACCACTAGTCACATAAGATATGTGCATACCAATGCAGCAATGGAGTATAAGATCTGTGCATACCAATGGACTTAGTCAGTATAGATATGTGCATACCAATATAACAATGGAGCATAAGATCTACGCATACCAATGCAACTAGTCAATATAAGATATGTTCATACCAATGCAACAACAGAGTACAAAATTATACAGTCATACCTTGTATATCAATTAATACCACTAGGCAAGCAATATCTCATATCATCATTATCTCATCAATGATCAAGCTACTTATGAATCAAAATCCACAAGAACCTCCAATTAGGCTCATGACTCTTAGGTTCACCGCAATTATCATCAACTAGTCACAGACTATCCAGAAATTATCTCATGTCTCATATTATCATAATGATATCCCGATTATCTCAAATCACATTATTTCATCTCAATTAATCAATAGGATTTTCATCTACTCAATATTTGACATAACCAATGTCATATTCCTATCAAATTCAATCATATCATGCTATTGTCTCATAATTCAATCTACATCTCACAATTATCACATAAGCATGCTCAAAAACTTAAATCCTGTCCCAAAAAGGTTAGCCGAACCTACCTCGATGCTGAAATCGCACTCGGACAAGCTTTCAATCTACTCAAGCCTCAAAATGATTCACGGATTGATCAACCACTATCAAAAATGGATACTACGCATGAAGAGGTGTATTTTGATACCCATATTGGCATAATTTAGGCTTAGGGGCAAAATGCTCAAAACTAAGGCTAGATTTGAAAGTCTTAAATCTGAAAATTAATTTCGAAATCAAGTTTTACTCAAAAATTAGAGTTCATGGGTTAACATATCATTAAAATTGAGCTTAAATTAAAGTAGAAATCAATGGTTAATGTTTGGGAAACATAGTCTAAATATCCCTAATTTTGGGTGTTTAATTTCATGAAATCAAAGATAAAATTCATAGAAAATGATTAGTGTAGTTTAGAAACACTTACCACACATACCCAACAAAAATCTTGGAAAATCTTCCTTTAAAATTTCCCCAAAAGGCTTAGAAGTTCGAAAATAGATTAAAATTGTGTTTTACGAATTTAAACTACTGTGCGATCGAGGAGTCCATCACGTAGACGTGGAGACTAAGAGGCCTCAACTCTATAAATGTGTGATCCATTCCACGAATGTGGAGCTCAACAATCCCACTCCTCTGCGAACGCGGAGAAGAAGGATTCCTACACCAGATATCAGCAACTAGCAATGCCAAGTCTAATTTCCCTACTCAGAATGGACCCCCGAAACTCATCTGAACTCAAAACTTCACAAAGAAAATATCTATACTAGAAACAGTGATCCAAACTAAATAGAATCATCAGAATTCAATTCTGAGGTCTCCATGACATATTTATCAATGCAAGTCAAAAAAATTAGTTTAAAACACAAAACACCAAAACTACCTTCAACAATTCCAAAAATTATGATGAGACTATTTTTAGTAGTAGTTTCACCATCTAGAACTACTGGAACTATCAGAATTTCAATCTGAGCTTTTGACTCCGAATGTTGACCAAAGTCAAACTTTGGTTTCGAAAACAACTAAAATCACAACTTTGGGCCTAAAAACCCTATTTTAACTCCAAATTCATTTCTGTAACTTCCTATAGTTCAGTTTTGATGTTTCATATCTAATGGAATTGACAAACCTCCTATCCGACCTCTGAAACTCAAAATGACACAAAAACTCACTTTTTAAATAACTTAAGCCTCCAAGAATGCCAAAGCTCATATTTTCAACTTTTAAAACTCAGGATTTCAGTTCCAACCATTCCAATAGTTCAAAGTAGGCCCAAATAAACTTACAAAAGGGTAAAACAATAATTTTCACAGATAAGGCCAAAAATGACCAACTAGGTCATTACATCATTCACCATCAAAAATAATGTTTGTCCTTGAACATAAAGGAAAAAGAAGTACCTGAAGCCTCAAAAAGACTGGGATATCTGGCCCACATGTTAGACTCTAACTCCCAAGTAGCCTCATCAATAGAATGGTACCGCCGCTGAACCTTCACAAAAGGTATATCTTTGGATCTCAATCTCCGGACCTACCTATTGGAAATTGCTATAGGCTCCTCTTCGAAGGACAAATCTGGACCCAACTCAACAAAGTTATAAGAAATCACATGGGACGTATCTGGAATGTACCAGCAGAGCTAAGAAACATGAAAATTAGATGAACAAAAGATAATATGAGTGATAGAGCTAACTGACTCATAGGCTACCTCACTAACTCTCCTCAAAATCTCAAATGGGATAATTCATCTGGTGTAAGCTTGCCTCTCTTCCCAAATCTCATCACACCCTTTATGGGTGAGAATGTTAGCCAAACACTGTCACCGACAGAGAACTCAAGGGTCCTAACTCTTTTATCAGCATAACTCTTCTAGTGACTCTAGGTTGTCAAGAGTCTACTCTAAATCAGTCGGAACCGGTTCACAGCCTCCTGAATCAAATCTACACCCAACACCTCGGCTGGACCCAAATGAAACTATCTAATGGGTGATCTACACCTCCAGCCATACAAGGCCTCAAATAGTGCTATCTGGATGCTGGAATTGTAACGAATGTTATGTGCTAACTTTACCAATGGTAAGTGTTGGTCCTACCAGGCCCCAAAATCAATAACATAGGCCCTAAGCATATCCTCTAACACTTGAATAGTGCTCTGACTGACCATCAGTCTGAGGGTGAAAAGGTGAACTCAAATCCACTCGAATACCCAAACCACACTGTAGAGCCCACAAAAAGTGAGAAGTAAACACAAAACCTCTGTCTGATACTATAGACACTAGCACACCATGCAATATGACAATATCCTATATAACCTAGACAACTGATCCGCATTATAGCTAGTCTTCATTGATGAAATATGCTGATTTGGTCAATTGATCAATGACCACCCAAATTTAATCAAACTTTCCCCAGGCTATGGGCAAACCTGTAACAAAG
The DNA here is from genome assembly GCA_029948455.1 of Solanum rostratum. Classification (NCBI taxonomy): domain Eukaryota; kingdom Viridiplantae; phylum Streptophyta; class Magnoliopsida; order Solanales; family Solanaceae; genus Solanum; species Solanum rostratum. The sequence goes on from CM057054.1 coordinate 28,823,590, forward strand.
TCATAGTCACTCTCTCTCATTTCCACTCGGAAATAGGCATCCTTTGCATTGATCACCGGGCTTTTGATGCTCATACGTCACCTGTTGCAATTCAAACACTTGGCCACAAACTCAGTTATATCTCTCATCATGCCAAACCACCAATAATGTTGTTTAAGATCATGGTACATCTTAGCCACTCCCGAATGAATGCAATATCTAGTACAATGGACCTCCTCTAATATCAATCTCACCCAATCCCAAACCTTAAGCACACAAACTCTACCATTAACCCTCAAAACACCATTAGAATGAATAATAGCCACCTTGGTTTCGCCTCTTAACACTTTGCCACTAATCATGCATAATCAGAGGTCCGCAAACTGGTTAGCCATATCTGACCAAACAAGGAAAATCTAGCCTTACCAAAGGCCAAAACACTCCGAGGAGGAGAAATCTCCAAATGAACCATTGGTCTCGCAAGCGACTGAACCTCTAAGGCTAAGGGCCTCTTCTCAGTCCTCAGAATGCCAAATTCCCCATACTAGTAGCCTTTTTGCTCAAAGCATCTGCCATCATATTGGCTTTCCTGGGGTGATATATAATAGAGGTATCATAGTCCTTAAGCAATTCAAACTACCTACACTGTCTCATGTTCATATTAGGCTGAGATAAGATGTATTTGAGACTCAGGTGATTGGTAAAGATTTCACAATGCACCCTATAAAGATAATAACGCCACAACTTCAACACAAATACAACTGCAACCAACTCCAAGTCATGGGTAGGGTAGTTTTTCTCATGCACCTTCAGATGTCTAGAAGCATAAGTTATCACCTTCCCCCTTTTCATTAATACACCACCTAAACCCACACTGGAAGCATCATAATATACCATATATGGGACTCCTTCCTCGATAAACCAAGAATAGGTACTGAAGTCAACAAATCCTTGAGCTTTTGGAAGCTCAATTTACAATTATCCAACCATTGGAATACTACAGCCTTTTGAGTTAATCTAGTCAATGGGGATGCTATAGATGAGAAACCCTGAACAAAACACCAATAATACCCCACTAAACCAAGGAAACTCTGAATCTTAGTCACAGAAGTAGGCCTAGCTCAATCACGAACAATTGTTGTCTTTGCTGGATCGACCATAACATGGCTAAGAAATACAACAAACTCAAGACAAAACTTGCACTTTGAGAATTTTGCATACAACTTCTCTTCCCTCAATGTCTGGAGTACAGTCCTCAATTATTGAACATTAATTGCCTTACTCTTAGAATAAACAAAGATATCATCTATGAACACAATCACAAAGATGTCTAAATAGGGCTTGAACACTTGGTTTATCAACTTCATAAAGGCAGCCGGGGCATTAGTCAACTCGAATGACATAACCATTAACTCATAATGCCCATAACAGGTCCTAAAAGTTGGTTTCGAGATATTATATTCACAATCTCTTAACTGATAATAACCAGACGTCAAGTCAATCTTGGGGAATACGGATGCACCCTGCAACTGTCAAATAGATCATCAATACAAAGAAAAGGATATTTGTTCTTGATGGTCACTTTGTTAAGCTAGCGATAGTCAATACACATAGACATAGTGCCATCCTTCTTCTTCACAAATAACACAGGAGCACCCTAGGGACATATACTCGAATGAATAAAGTCTTTCTTCAACAAATCTTCCAACTGTTCCTTCAACTACTTCAATTTAGTCGGAGCCATCTGATAAGAAGCAATAGATATGGGCTTAGTGCCCTGCTCCATAGTAATAACAAAGTCAATATCGCGAGAGGAACACCAGGCAAATAAGTCAGAAATACATCCATAAGCTCCCTAGCCACCCTAGTAGTCTCCAATGATGGAGACTCCTAAAAAACAACCCGAACATGAGCTAAGTATGCCAAACTCCCTTTCCCCATCAATTGACAAGCATGCATATAAGAAATAACTCCCTTAGGATATGAGCTAGGTGCTCCAGTCCACATCAATTGAGGCAAGCCAGGGTAAGATAGGGTCATTGTCTTTGCATGAAAATCAAGAATAACATGATAAGGCGACAACTAATCCATACCTAAAATCACATCGAAATCAACCATATCCAACAACATCAGATCAACAACAATATCTCTCCTCATAAAGTAACAACACAATCGAAATACATGTAATTCACCACTACAGATTCACCTACCAAGGTGGAAACACAAATAAGCTTGGCAAGCAGCTCACACATAATATCAATATCGAAAGCAATATAAGCCGACACATATGACTGAGTAGAGCTTGGATCAAATAAAACTAAAGTCGAGTGGTGTCACGCTGGGATCATACCTATGATAACTGCATCAAAGGCCTTTGCCTCAGTTCTATTTGGAGCAACATAGCAAACTCTACGCCTACCACTAGCATGTGGACCACCACAAGCACCACCTATCACAACAACAACAACAACAACATACCCAGTAGGATCCCACAAGTGGAGTCTTGGGAGGGTAGAATGTACGCAGACCTTACCACTACCTCATAAAAGTAGAGAGGTTGTTTCCAGGGAACCTTCGTCTCAACAACCCAAAAGCAGAATAAACTAGATATGACCAGTAGGAAAGGAAAGAAAAGAATAGGAAGAGCGACTACTAATGGAAACACAGATACGAATAAACTTAACACATATAATACAGATAAAGAAAACACATTATATATGGAATCGACAAAACCTACTAACCTATAATACCCCATGACTAGACATCAACCTAACCCTGCTAACCTATTAACCTTCTACTCTAATTCGCGACCTCCACTACTTCCTATCTAAGGTCATGTCCTCGGTGAGATCAAGTTTGACCATATCCTGTCTAATCACCTCCCCCCCAGTACTTCTTCGGTTTACCTCTACTTCTCCTAGTGACTCCTAAATCCAACCTCTTGCAACTCCTTATAGGAGCATCGGTACCTCTTCTCTGCACATGTCCAAACTATCACAGTCTCACTTCCCTCATCTTATCAGTCACTAGGGCCACCTCTAGCTTCTCCCGAATAGTCTCATTTCTAATCTTATCCCTCCTTATGTGCCCACACATCCATCTCAGCATCCTCATCTCTGCGACATGTATCTTCTGAACATGTGCATTTTTTATTGGCCAACTCTCTACCCTATATAGCAAAGATGGTCTAACTACCATTCTGTAAAACTTACCTTTGAGTTTAGGTTGTATCTTCTTGTCACACAATACTCTAGAGGCAAGCCTCCATTTAGACCAAGCTGCCCCAATACGATGTGTGACATCATCGTCGATATCGCTACTACTCTGGATGATGGAACCCAGATACCTAAAGTTTTCCCTCTTGGGGATAGGTTGAGTGGCAAGCCTCACATCAATGTCTGATTCATCCCTCGCAACACTGAATTTGCACTGCAAGTATTCTTTTTTGATCCTGCTTAGTTTGAATCCTTTGGACTCCAAGGCGTGTCTCCACGCCTCCAACCTATCATTAACTCTATTTTGAGTCTCATCTATCAATACTATGTCATCTGCAAAAAGCATACACCATGGAACCTCCTCCTGGATAGATCGCGCCAGCTCATCCATCATCAGGGCAAACAGGAAAGGGCTCAACACAGATCCTTGATGGAGTCCCATCTCAACAGGAAAATATTCTGAGTCTCCTCCTACCATTCTAACCCGAGTTTTATCTCTGTCGTACATGTCCTTAATCACCCTGATATATGCCATTGGGACACCTTTTGCCTCTAGGCACCTCCATAAGACATCCCTTGGCACTTTGTCATAGGACTTCTCAAAATCAATGAACCCCATACGAAGGTCCTTCTTTCTTTCCCTATATTTCTCCACTAATCTCCAAACAAGATGAATTGCTTCCGTAGTCAACAACCCCGACATGAATCTAAACTGATTCTCCAAAATAGACAATACCCTTCTCACCCTTATCTCCTCCATTCTCTCCTAGACCTTCATAGTGTGACTTAACAACTTGATACTCCTGTAATTGTTACAGTTTTGAATATCCTTTGTTCTTGTACTCCTCCTCCATTCATCAGGAATCTTGGCAGTCTTCATAATATCATTGAACAGTCTAGTCAACCACTCTATGCCATCCTTGACCATGTTCTTCTAAAAATCAATTGGAATCTCATCGGGTCTGACTTCCCTCCCTCTCTTCATCCTATTGATAGCCCTTCTAACCTCCTCAACTCTGAACTGCCTACAATAACCAAAATCACGATGACATTCGGAATGTCAACTCACCCAACACAATGATTCTATCTCCTTTTTATTTAAGAGTTTATGAAAGTAAGTTTGCCACCTTAGTTTAATGGAAGTGTCATCCACCAACACCACACCCTCCTCGTCCTTGATGCACTTCACTTGGTCCAGGTCGCGAGCTTTCCTTTCTCTCTCTTTAGCGAGCCTATACAATCTCTTGTCCCCGCCTTTATCACTTAGCTAATCATATAAGCGCTCAAAAGCCATTGTCTTAGCACTCATCACCGCTATCTTTGCTTCTGACTTAGCCGTCTTATATGTCTTCTTAAGCATTCGTCTTTCATCTTCATCCCTACACTCCTGCCACTTTGTGTAAGCAACCTTCCTATCTTACACTTTAGCCTGAACTTCCTCATTCCACCAACAGTCGCCCTGACATCCACACAAGGCCCCTCTCGAAACCCCTAGAACCTCTGCAGCTACCTTTCTAATGCAACCAGCAGTAGTGTCCCACATATTGTCCACATTTCCGCCACTACTCCACGCCTCTAATCCTCTCAACTTGTCTTCCACCTCTCGGGAAAGGGCAGGAGTAAGACATCCCCATCAAATCCTCGGTTGGGTATAAATAACCTTTTTCTTCTGTTCTCTCTTGATCTCTAAATCCATCACTAGAAATCTATGTTGAGTGGAAATATTTTCACTCGGAATAACCTTGCAAATCTTACATAGACTTCTATCACCCTTCTGTAGAAGTAGGTAATCTATCTGACTCTTAACTACCGTACTACGGAAGGTAATCAAGTGGTTTTCCCTCTTCGGGAAACATGAGTTAGTAATAACTAACTCAAAGGCTTTGGCAAAATCCAAGAGAGACGTCCCCCCTCCATTCCTTTTCCCAAACCAAAGCCTCCATATACATCCTCAAACCAGCTACTGGTTGCCCTGATATGCCCATTAAAGTCGCCCCCATGAAGACTTTTCCTGTTTCTGGTATGCCTCGCACAACCTCATCTAGATATTCTCAAAAGAGCCTTTTGACTTCCTTATCTAGGCCTACTTGGGGCACATAAGCACTAATAACGTTTACTATGTGCCTACCAACCACGAGTTTGATAAGCATCATCCTATCGTTAACCCTCCTAACCTCAACCACATAATCCCTAAGGTCCTCGGCTACTAGGATACCTACACCATTTCTATTCCTAGAACCACCCGAGTACCATAACATAAACCCATCCACCTCCCGAGCTTTGTTACCTACCGACCTGGTCTCCTGAAAATATGATATATTAATCTGCCTCCTCTTAAGACATTTTACTAGCTCTATGGATTTTCCAGTTAAAGATCCTATATTTCACGATGCTATCCTTAACCTACAAAAGCATGTGACCCTCTCCCCATCCCTGCCTCTTACCCCCCCCCCCCCCCCGCCAAACCCAACCAACGACATGACCCTAGTCTATCATTCGAATCTGACGCCACTAAACTTAAGGAGTAATAAACTATGCAACCCAACACAGTATGAAAAACAAGTAAAAGGTACCAACTATACTATAAAACAACAGATAAAGGTATATTGATCGGATAACCAAAGGTATGTAGAACAATCAAAGTAAACAATGAGCACCTAAAATACTCCCTAGAAATAATTTCTACACCAAATAGGCAACAGAAAGCACAAACAGTATATAAAACAGAACAATGAGCAAAAAATAGAACCTTAAATATCAAAACAGGAAAGCAGAGAATCTGGCCGAAACAAGAAATTGAAAACCAAAAAAAGAAATGGGAAATAATCTGACCGGCAAATTTACTATTGAACTCGTTTCTGGAACGTGTCGTTGCCTGACCAGAATCTTGAAATTTCCAGAGATGATGTCGTCAGAAAATTGGTCCTTGCTGTAGAGAGATCGCCGGCGAGATGCAAAGTTTTCCAAAGCCTAGATCCACAGATCTGGTTTTCTGATTTTGTTGGAGAAAGGAAATCTTCACCGAAAAGAAAGCGAAACGGACCACCTGAAAAAATGTGTCTCAGGTCGACTTCATCGGCGATGCGGCGGCGATTTAAGTGAAGAATCATAGATACAATAGAGAATGATCATTTTGAAACAATGGACACAGTCAAGTTCCAGCACATATCTCTACCTCTTCTGCAGCTGTTGCCGCGAAGATGATGGCGGCGATGCCTTTCCGTCCTTCTGAAGCCTGTGTAACTTTTGTAGATCTTCACAGATAGAGTTTCTCTCTCGATCAATCAGCTACTCTCTCTCTCTCACTTCAATTATTCTGTTTAATTAACACCACCTCTCACTATACCACAAAATCCTTTTGCACCACTTCTCATAGCCTGAAGTGTGTCTTTGGTACCTGTCACGACCCGGATCCAGGGCCTAGAAGTGACACGGCGAATGGTAACCTGAGATTCCCAAAACAAGCCTCAAAGTATCCAAATCCACATCATCGTTTCAGAATCTAAATAGTAAACACATAGTTTAAAGGGATGGAAAATAGGACTCACGCTATGGGGATATCAAAAAGAAAGGGATTTACATGGATTGACATAGCACATAACACATAAGAACTAAGGGGCATGTAAGTATTACTCACTCTATGGGGGCAATATGGGGCTTAGGATCTTCCACATTTCCACATCAAATATACATACATATCATAATTCCCATAATCAATACATGATAGCCATACCCAATAGATAAATAAATCATAAGCTTTAAATACAACACATAACATATAGGATCTACGAGATTCTACAAGATGTCCAACAATGCCTCTAGTCATAAGATGGGAAGGGGACCAAGATATGACCCGGGCTCACCCTCAATTAAGAAGATAAACAGAAAACAAAATAGGTAGAAGGAAGGTGGTTTGTCCTTAGAAGATAGGACTCACCAAAATATCAATTCTCCGAATTTGAGCTACCCGTCAAGCGGGGGATGATCGTAACACATGGTCCCTACATGTTAAAATCATGTAGGCATAGAGTATGCGTTAGTACATTTAAATGTACTAAGTATGCGGGTATGCAATGCATATGACTTACCAAACCTGCATTTCAGTGTTTGATGACAAGGGCACATAACATAGAAAGAATCATATATCTAATGGAATTATATATACAAGATGCCATGAAATTTATGATGCATGAAATGCAACAATGCTCATATATATAGTGGGGATGTGACCTCAACCTACATGTGTAAGACCAAGCGAGCTATAACTTGGAATCCCGATGAAAACCCCTCACCAGTACAAAGGTGGTCTACTTGCCAAAGGTAAACCATACTTCACCTTACAGGAGCCCATCCCATTTGTATGAAGCAACCCCCTTATGGGAACCCGTCCCATTTCGGTAAGGATCTTTCATATACCATATCATATCACATAACACTTCAACTTACGGGAACATGTCCCATCTCATATGAAACCACCTTTCTTACGAGATCCCATCCAATTTCAGATAGGACTCTAATAATCCATGCTGGCAAATAGTTCGAGAAAAGAGAGGGCCCTTATGTATAGCCCTGACGTACCCAATCCATCAGTGCTAAGTCGGCATCCCACGAGAATACTTATACATAAACGTGCTTTCAAGAGATACAATATTCATTTCAAATCGTAATTCATTTTATAACTATTCAATGCATATTTAGGCTCAAATGCCAAATCACAAGTCATAATCATGATACTCATGCAAGGAATAGCTCATTCACATATACAAAATGGTGCAAGCACCCGAGATGCTCCAAGAGCCATAATCGTAAGATATATCTGTGATCACATTCTTGTCATAACCAATATCTTATCAAAATCATATCATAATCATTTCATAAGACATAATTAGGCTTAACCCATTTCATAATTTCCATATAAAGCAATGTCCATGAATGCAAATGCAATGCATGATGTGAAAATAGCATGGGTAACATAGATTCAGGTTAAAATTGGCATTATAATATGAAATTCAATAAATCCACAATCAAATAAACATCTAAAATTATAATATAATTCACCCATGCATAAATCAACTTAAAAAGCGACATGCATGTTCATAACTTCATGCATCAATGTAAGTTATCATAATAGTGATCAAAGTAATCTAAAATCATAGGAAATGTACAGCCCAAATATCAATTGGATTTAATAAAATCAAATAATGAAAGCCCATATTTAAAGTGAATTAAAATTCATGAAATCAATAGAAAGGAGTTTTGGGTCTTCTTGGTTGTCTTATCAAAAATCTCAACCGGAGCTACCTCCATTAGACAAGTTCTTCGCAACCTCAATACCTTCCAAAGGCAAAATAACACTAGTATCACCAACAACATCCTCAACATAGATATATGCAAAACTAGGTGACTAGAGCTCAATTTCAGAGGCAAATCCAACCAACAAGCTACATTCTCAATCCGCTTCTACAAATTCATAAGGACCTATATACCGAGGATTTAGCTTTCCCACCTTCCCGATATGCACCACAACCTTCATAAGTGAGACCTTCATATACACCCAATTACCAATACGAAGCCCAAGATCCCTCTTTCTAACATCCAAATAAGACTTTTGAAGACTTCAAACCATCTTCAACCTTTCCATAATCAATTTCACTCTTTTGTAGCCTCCAACACTAAATCCACACCTATAGAAGTCATTTGATCTTAACTCAAACCACTTCCAAGTAGAGATCTCAATGTCTTGAGCCACACCACCGGGCCTTTGGTGCTCTACCTTCACTTGTTGATAACTCGAGCACTCGGGTACAAATTTGGCTATGTCCTTCTTCATACCATGCCACCGATATACCTCCTTCAAATCCCAAAAGATCTGAGTAGATTCCGGGTGAATCAAATAATGAGAGTTATAGGCTCCACTCATGATCTTTTTTTCCCCTAAGATCACCCACATCTGGAACACATAACTGACTTTGATACAAAACGCACCATCTCCCCCTTGGGAGGAAGCCTCTATCTCATTATTTCCGCAACCAACTTCTTCATTCCAACCAATGACAAATCTATATCTTGCTTAGCCTTAACATCAACAACCACAAAAGATTTGGTCAAATTCTGAACATGAACACCAACATTATTAGAGTTGGTCAACCTAACAACCAATCTAGCCAAACGGTGAACGTCTTTTGTTGACTCGTTCTCCCCTTCATCAATATGAGCCACACTTCCCATAGATAGCCTACTCAGAGCATCGTCTTATAATATTTGCCTTGCCGAAATTGCATCGTACACTCATGTCATAGCCCCTAAGGAGTTTTAACCCTCTTTTTAGTCCCAAATAAAGATCCCTTGGAGTGAACACATATTGCAAACTCTTGTGGTCGGTGAAGACATTGACATGCACCCCATACAAATAGTATCTCCCAATATTTAAGGCAAACACCATCACCGCTAACTCAAGATTATGAGTCGAGTAGTTACGCTCATGCACCTCCAATTTCCTAGATGTATAAGTCACCAGCCTAACATGTTTCATAAATACGCAACCCCAATCCAAATCGAGAAGCATCACAATACACCACCAACCTATCTAAGCCATCTGGTAATGCCAAAATTTAATCCAATGTAAGCCAACCATTCAAGGTCTGAGAACTCACCTCACACTCATCTGACCATACAATTAGGCCTTCTTTCTAGTCAACTTAATCAACGGAGATACAATAGATGAGGAACCTTCAACAAACCTTCCATCATAAACCAGCCAACCCAACAAAACTTCGAATATCAAAAAGAGCAAGTATGTCAAACAATGCACATCCTTCACCAACACCCTTTTTGACCTCATCTATAAGATTGCTACAACATCTTCCTCCCCTGGATTGCATTACGAGCTCAAGGTAACTCTCCCTATTCGATAGGGAGGGATAGAGATAAGAAATCTTAAGATATGCACCATGGCACGATTAGAATCATGAAAAGTGAAACATTTCCTAAAACGCCTTAAAGCCTCCTACCTATAGATTTGGCGCGCTTCACACCCATGAATAAAACGCTACTTGACGCGGCATGTTGGACTCCGAGGACAATTTATAAATCTAGTACTGTGATACCATCTTTTTTCACGACCTGGATCCAAGGCCTAGAAGTGACACGGTGAATGGGAACCCAAGAGTCCCCAAACAAGCCTAAAAGTATCCAAATCCGCATCATCGGTTCGGAATCCAAATAGTAAACAGATAGTTCTAAGGGATGGGAAAATAGGACTAACGCTATAGGGATATCGAAGGGAAAGGGATTTACATAGATTCACATAGCTCATAACACATAAGAACTAAGGGGCAGGTAAGTATGACTCACTCTATGGGGGCAATACAGGGCTTAGGATCTTCCACATTTCCACATCAAACATACATTTATATCATAATTCTCATAATCAATCCATGGTAGCCATACCCAATAGATAACAAAATCATAAGCTTCAAATACAACAAATAACACATAGGATCTATGAGAGTCTACCAGATTTCCAACAATGCCTCTAGTCATAAGATTGGACGGGGGCCAAGACATGTCCAGGGCTCACCCTTAATTAAGAAAATAAAGAGAAAAAAACATAGGTACAAGGAAGGTGGTTTGTCTTTTGGAGATAGCACTCACTACAATATCAATTATCCAAATTCGAGTTACTCGTCAAGCGGTGGATGATCGTAACACACGGTCCCTACATGGTAAAATCATGTAGACATAGAGTATGTATTAGAACGTTTGAATGTACAAAGTATGTGGGTATGCAATGCATAAGACTTACCAAACCTGCATTTCAGTGTTAGATGACAAGGCACATAATATAGAAAGAATCTTATATCCAATGGAATTATATACAAGGTGCCATGAAATTTATGATGCATGAAATGCAACAATCCTCATATATATAGTGGGGATGTGACCTTAACCGACATGTGTAAGACCAAGCGAGCTCTAACTTAGAATAATTATGAAAACCCCTCGCTGGTACAAAGGTGGTCTACTTGCCAAAGGTAAACCATACTTCACTTTACGGGAGCCCATCCCATTTGTATGAAGCAACCCCCTTATGGGAACCCGTCCCATTTTGGTAAGGATATTTTATATAGCATAGCATATCACATAACACTTCAACTTACGGGAACCCGTCCCATCTTGTATGAAGCTACCTTCCTTACTGGATCCCGTCTAATTTCAGATAAGATTCTCATAACCCATGCTAGGCACATAGTTCGAGAAAAGGGAGAGGGCCCTTGGGGATAGCCCTAATGCCCCTAATCCATCAGTGCTAAGTCGGCATCCTACGAGAATACTTATACATATACGTGCTTTCAAGAGATGCAACATTCATTTCAAACCGTAATTAATTTTATAACTATTCAATGCATATTTGGGCTCAAATGCCAAATCATAAGTCATAATGATGATACTCATGCAAGAATAGCTCATTCACATATAAAAAATGGTGCAAGCACCCGAGATGCTCCAAGAGCCATAATGGTAAGACATAGCTGTGATCACATTCTTTTCATAACCAATATCTTATCAAAATCATATCATAATCGTTTCATAAAACATAATTGGGCTTTAACTCATTTCACATTTTCCATATAAACTAATGTCCATGAATGCAAATGCAATGCAGGATGTGAGAATAGTATGGGTAACATAGATTCAAGTTAAAATTGGCATCATAATATGAAATTGAATAAATCCAAAATTAAATCAACATCTAAATCATAATATAATTCACCCATGCATAAATCAACTTAAAAAGGGGACATGCATGTTCATAACTTCATGCCTCAATGTAAGTTATCATAATAGTGATCAAAGTAATTTAAAATCATAGGAAATGTACAACCCAAACATCGATTGGTTTAATAAAATTAAATAATGAAAACCCATATTTAAATTGAATTAAAATTCATGAAATCAATTGAAAGGAGTTTTAGGTCTTCTTGGTTGTCTTATCCAAAATCTCAACCGGAGCTTCCTCCATAAGACAAGTTCTTCTCAACCTCAATACCTTCCGAAGGCAAAATAACACTTGTGTAACCAACAACTTCCTCAACATAGATATATGTAAAACCAGGTGACTAGAGCTCAATTTCGGAGGTAAATCCAACCTATAAGCTACATTCTCAATCCGCTTCAACAATTTTATAAGGACCTACATACTCGGGATATAGCTTTCCCTCATTCCCGAAATGCACCACGCCCTTCATAAGTGAGACCTTCACGTACACCCAATTACCAATAAGAAGCCCAAGATCCCTCTTTCTCAAATCCAAATAAGACTTTTGAAGTTTCGAACCATCTTCAACCTTTCCTTAATCAGTTTCACTCTTTTGTAGCCTCCAACACTAAATTCATGCCTATAGAAATCATTTTATCATAACTCAAACCACTTCTAGGTAGAGATCTTAATGCCTTGAGCCACACCACGGGACCTTTGGTGCTCTACCTTCAGTTGTAGACAACTCGAGCACTCGAGTACAAACTTGGCTATGTCCTTCTTCATACAATGCCACCAATACACCTCCTTCAAATCCCAACACATCTTAGTAGATTTTGGGTGAATCAAATAATGAGAGTCATAGGCTCCACTCATGATCTTTTTTTCTAAGATCACCCACATTCGGAATGCATAACTAACTTTGATACTGAAACACACCATCTCCCCCTTGGGAGGAAGCCTCTATCTCATTATTTTTGCAACTAACTTCTTTAATACATCCAATGACAGATCTAGATCTTGATTAGCCTTAACATCAACAACCACAAAAGATTTGGCCCCATTCTAAACATGAACAACCAACATTATTAGAGTTGGTCAACCTAACAACCAATCTAGCCAAATGGTGAACGTCTTTTGTCGACTCATTCTCCCCTTCATAAACACGAGCCAAACTTCCCATAGATAGCCTACTCAGAGCATCATCTATAATATTTTCCTTGTCGAAATTACATTGTACACTCATGTCATAGCCCCTAAGGAGTTCCAACCCTCTCTTAGTCCCAAGTAATGATCCCTTTGAGTGAACACATATTGCAAACTCTTGTGGTCGGTGAAGTCATCGACATGCACCCCATACAAATAGTATCTCCCAATATTCAAGGAAAACACCATCGCTGCTAACTCAAGATTATGAGTCGAATAGTTACGTTCATGCACCTCCAATTGCCTTGATGTATAAGCTATCAGCCTAATATGTTTTGTAAATACACAACCCCAATCCAAACCGAGAAGCATCACAATACACCACCAGCCTATCTAAGCCATCCGGTAATGCCAAAATTTAAACCAATATAAGCTAACCATTCAAGGTCTGAGAACTCACCTCACACTCATCCGACCATACAACTTGGCCTTCTTTCTAGTCAACTTGATCAACGGAGATGCAATAGATGAGAAACCTTCAAAAAACCTTCCATCATAACCAGCCAACCCAAGAAAACCTTGAATATCCAAAAGAGCAAGCATATCAAACAATGCACATCCTTTACCAATTCCCTTTTTGACCTCATCTATAAGAATGCTACAACATCTTCCTCCCCTGGATTGCATTACAAGCTCAAGGTAACTCTCCCTATTCGATAAGAAGGGATGGAGATAACAAATCTTAAGATACGCACCGTGGCATGATTAGAATCATGAAAAGTGAAACATTTCCTAAAACGCCTTGTAGCGTCCCACCCATAGATGTGGCACGCTTTACATCCATGAATAAGACTCTTCTTGACGCGGCATGTTGGACTCCAAGGACCATTTATAAATCTAGTGCTCTGATACCATTATTTGTCATGAACCAGATCCAGGGCCTAGAAGTGACATGGTGAATGGAAACCCGAGAGTCCCCAAACAAGCCTCAAAGTATCCAAATCCACATCATCGGTTCGGAATCCAAATAGTAAACATATAGCTCTAAGGGATGGGAAAATAGGACTAACGCTATGGGGATATCGAAGGGAAAAGGATTTACATGGATTCAAATAGCTCATAACACATAAGAACTAAGGGGCAGGTAAGTATGACTCACTCTATGGGGGAAATACGGGGCTTAGGATCTTCCACATTTCCACGTCAAACATACATACATACATATCATAATTCTCATAATCAATCCATGATAGCCATACCCAATAGATAACTATATCATAAGCTTCAAATACAACACATAACAAATAGGATCTATGAGAGTCTACACGATTTCCAACAATACCTCTAGTCATAAGATTGGATGGAGGCCAAGACATGTCCCAGGCTCACCCTCAATTAAGAAGATAAATAGAAACCAACATAGGTAGAAGGAAGGTGGTTTGTCCTTGGAAAATAGGACTCACCATAATATCAATTCTCCGAATTCGAGTTACCCATTAAGCGGTGGATGATTGTAAAACACGGTCCCTACATGGTAAAATCATGTAGGCATAGAGTATGCGTTGGTACGTTTGAATGTACTAAGTATGCGAGTATGCAATGCATATGACTTACCAAACCTGCATTTCAGTGTTAGATGACAAGGGCACATAATATAGAAAGAATCATATATCCAATGGAATTATATACAAGATGCCATGATATTTATGATGCATGAAATTCAACAATGCTCATATATATAGTAGGGATGTGACCTCAATCGACATGCGTAAGACCAAGCGAGCTATAACTTGGAATCTCGATGAAAACCCCTTACCGGTACAGAGGTGGTCTACTTGTCAAAGGTAAACCATACTTCACCTTACGGGAATTCATCCCATTTCATATGAAGCAACCCCTTTATGGGAACCCACCCCATTTCGGTAAGGATTTTTCATATAGCATATCATATCACATAACACTTCAACTTACGGGAACTCGTCCTATCTCGTATGAATCCACCTTACTTTTAGGATCCCATCCCATTTTGGATAGGATTCTCATAACCCATGCTAGGCACATAGTTCTAAGAAAGGGAGAGGGCCCTTGGGGATAGCCCTAATACCCCCAATCCATCAGTGCTAAGTCGGCATCCCATAAGAATACTTATACATATACGTGCTTTCAAGAGATACAATATTCATTTCAATCTGTAATTCACTTCATAACCATTCAATGCACATTTAGGCTCAAATGCCAAATCATAAGTCATATTCATGATACTCATGCAAGGAATAGACTATTCACATATACAAAATGGTGCAAGCACCCGAGATGCTCCAAGAGCCTTAATCGTAAGACATGTCTGTGATCATATTCTTGTCATAACCAATATCTTATCAAAATCATATCATAATCCTTTCATAAAACATTATTAGGCTTAACCCACTTTATAATTTCCATATAACCAATGTCCATGAATGCAAATGCAATGCATGATTTAAGAATAGCATCGGTAACATAGATTCAAGTTAAAATCAGCATCATAATATGAAATTGAATAAATCCAAAATTAAATCAACATCAAAATCATAATATAATTCACCCATGCATAATCAAATTGAAAAGGGGACATGCATGTTCATAACTTCATGTCTCTATGTAAGTCATCATAATAGTTATCAAAGTAATTTAAAATCATAGAAAATGTACAGCCCAAACATCAATTGGATTTAATAAAATCAAATAATGAAAACCCATATTTAAAGTGAATTAAAATTCATGAAATCAATTGAAAGGAGTTTTGGGTCTTCTTGGTTGAAAGGGACCAAGAATCAATCCCACATACCTTGATTAGGAAGATGAATTTGAGAAGAATTTAGCTTGAATTTGAAACCCCAATTGAATCCTAGCTTGAATCTTGAAGATGAGACTTGCAAAGAATTTTGAGAGTCTAATTCTAGAAACTAAGTGTTTTTCTTGAATAAGGGTTTAGAATTAGTGTAGGAGAAGTTTAGGAATATAAAAGGGGGTTAAAAAGGTCTTAAAAGCCTTGAGGATGGGTCAAAATATCAAAAATACCTCAAATAAATGCCCTTTTATATTTTTAACTGAACTTGACATGGTTGGCTTCACAGTCAGTGAAGCTCGCTATGGCCCGTGAAGCACTTCACGGTCCGTGAAGGCCTCCCATCTAGCCTAGATAGATTCTACGCTAAAGAGCATAACATCTTTCTTCAAACTCGAAATGAGGTGAGACCAGATGCGTTGGAAAGATAATTCAAAGAGCTTCAATTTGATAGGTCGTGTGCTACCCAGTTATGTTTGTGCTAAGAGATATGACCATTTAAAGTTGAACCTTTTATCAGTACTTGTGAAAAACTTAGCCAATGGAATTCCTTTGAACTTGACTTGATGTAGGATACCTATGATGGCCTTAATTAACATAAATAAGCTTGAGTTGAAGGCTTGAAAGTGAACTTATCTTGAACTTGAAGATCCCATACTTAGAATTTTTCACGAAGTCACCTTGACACTGCATGTACCTCTCTCCTTAGAAAAATTCTACAATCAAGTTACGAGACGGTGATTCCATACTTAGAAAAATTTCACTCCAGAAGCTTTATAGATAGCCTCACGGGCCGTCACACCCCACACGAGCCGTGAACTTGGCCGTGTAACCATCCTTGGTCCCAAAACTATGAGATTTCAAGCCAAGGCCACGACACGGTCCGTGAAGTGTCACACAGACCGTGAGGGGTCCAAGTGTGGTGTGACTTAGTTCAAAACACCACGTTTAAGGGCCAAACATCCGCCATGGGCCAAGGGCCACTCCGTGGAGGCTCCACACGGGTCGTGTGACCTCACACAAACCATGATAGCTCCTATGAAGTATCACCTTGGTCCAAAACTTTTCCGAAACTAAAGCTTTATTCTTTGTTGAGGTCGTACAAAATTTTGGGTCCTTACAGTACCGATGTTGGTGTTAGAAGAGCTGGCTGAGAACATGAAGTTTGAGCAGGAGGGTTATAGTGAGGACAACGATGAGCCAAGTGCCCAACCTCATCACAATAATACTGAGATGGTTTCCCTAAAAAGACACCATGCCTGGGTCTCCTACCACAGAGATGGTTGCCCTAAAAAGCCACCATGCCTAGGTGCACTATCAACCTGAGTAAATCTGAATCTATTAACACTATCAAATGCTAGAAGTGTTGCTTGAACTACCGAACCCTAATGGCCCTATCTCTGAATCTCTCGGTCCCGTGGCAGTTGTCCACTAAATTATCCATGTCGATGGAACCTCTTCTCAACAACCTGTCTATCCTGCCTGATGTGCTCTATCATATAAGCATGACCCACAACACTCTAAAAGGTGCCTCCAACCAGCACTAAGGAAGTTGTAGCCTCCTGAAGATACCCTTCCCAACCCTTGGCAAACCATTGAATCCTCTCGAACTTAGTAGGAATACTGGACAAAGCATATCTAGATAAGGCATGGAATCTGGCCTCATAATCTGAAACGAACATGAAGTCATGTTGTAGCCTATCAAACATATCCCTACAACTATCTTGAAGGTTGTATGGCACAAAGCGCTCCAAAAATATCTCGGTGAACTGTCCCAACTCATAGCGGGAGATCCAACTGGTCAACAAGCTACTACTGACCTCCACCACTCTTTTGCATGACCAGTGAACTGATATGAAGTGTAGGTAACCCCATGTGACTCAACAATAGCTAGGTTACATAACCAGTCCTGAGAATCTGATAGAAAACCATAGTCTCTATTGCCAGGTGTGTCATCGAATCGTGAGGGAGCCAACCGCACAAACTTCTCAAAGCTCTTCTGCTCCACTGTAGATGATAATGGGCTGGCAGAAGATGGTGGCACCATAAACAAGGGAGGTGCAATAGATAGAGCAACAACAAAACTCTTAAACCAAGAAGTTGAACTCGGCCTAGATGTCTGAGATGGAACTATAGTAGTCATAGGAGAATCTGTTGAATGTGTAGAAGGACCAACATAATTATAGCTAGCTTGTATGGGAATATAGAAGGACCAGCTGGTGTTGTAGAAACTGGTACATCAATAGTAGTTGGTGTAGGAGGTGTTCCTTCCAATCTAGACAATACCCTCAAGAGTAAATCTTGAACCGAGGATGTAGTCTCTAGGATTGAGGTCGGTGGGATAGGATCTGTAGGCCACTCTAGCTCATGAATAGTCTCTAAAGAAGTCGATCTAGTCTACCCTAAAGGTGGAACTGCCCTCTAACAATCCCCTACCCCTGGTCCTACCCTAAACTTTACCTCGACCTCAGGTGGGAGCCACATCAGCTGCATCAGGCTCTCCTACTGATCGATGGGATCAGTGATGTGCTATCAAAATACAGTATTGTTGATGCTTAAAACTTGGAATTTTGTGTGTTCTTAATGCGATGTTAGTAGGTTTGATATGTTTTTTTTACGGGATTTTAGGGTTGGCACTATTTTTGGGCAAAGTGTGCAGAAGTTACTAAAAGTGATGGTTCCATAAAACCATTTATGGGTCGTAGAGTATTCTATGAGCCGTAAAGTGGGTTTCGTGGGCCATTCCAGTGAAGGGTGTATTTTTGAAGTTGAGTCTACAAACTTGCAGATGAGCCGAAGACTTGGTATCATGCCCTGAGGATCAAAAAGTGGGAACTTGCTAAACTTCCATCAGATGAAACCCCCTACGGGCCGTAGAATGTTTTATGGGCCCGATCACGAGCCGTAAACAATTATATGGCCCATAGAGTACCTCGTAGAGCCTCCTGACCTGGTTATCCGAATTGGTTTTGATTTTGTATTTGAAACACTATAAATACCTTTTTAGGTTATTTTAGGTTTTGTATTTGAAACACTATAAATATCCTTGTGTAAGTGTGCATGCATGTATTAATTAATTCTCTTCTTATTGAATGCTTTAACATGAAGGCCAACATTAGAACCCGCCTAGTGATACTGATTGGATCAAGGTAGTAATAAATAGGAAAAGAGATTAGTTAACAGGATTCGATTGATTTTTCTCATCTAATCAACCGAACTGGGCCAAAAGGGAGGTTGTACTGGGAGAATAGGTAAGGGTTACTAATGTAGCACTGTGGGGATGGACCAAATCACATACTGAATTTCGCCTCTTGCCTGTGCCAAAGGGTTTGGTGAACATAACTTACCATTCTGCATGCAACACACTAGAAAACAAATTCGATTATCTGGTAATACTGAGTTAGGGAATCATGGGGAACACAATACCCTAGTTTCTCTTCATACTTCTCAAAAACTTGTCGTAGCTTAGAATTATTTTTAATAGTTATTATAACCCCCCCCCTTTTGGGAAGATAAGTTGGTTAATCAACACGAATTGCAATTGAATTCTTCTAAGTCTACCATATTTCCTATAGGATTCAACCCTAACCTTGGTTAGGTTATATATCTTGACAATGACTACTTTAGCCTTAAAAAGGAGGTGTAACTTGGGCCACATCAAGATTTGGGACCGTTGCCGGGGAAACCGGCTAGACTTGTGTAATTGAAGTAATTTGGGAACTAATCCTTATTTTCCTCATTTTATGTTTTTTGTTGTTTTTGTTTTCTTTAAGGGTATGGGTGTAGTGTATACCCAACACGCGAAGTTGAGGCATATCCTTGACTCCATTTGACCTAGAGATCCAGAGAAGACTTAAAAGGATGGCCCAAGATAATGCAAACAATGCGGTAAATGCAACTCTGAACCGGAATAAGAATGAGAATGCAAATAATGACAATCTCATTCCTCTTGAGGAATTGCTTCATAGCCATAGGACTTCAATGTCGAAGCTTATCAGTGGAACCAATATCGGCTAAACCCTATGGCTATGGAGGTTATTGGAGCTAATGTGATACCACCACTATCGGCTAACACAAAGTTTTTGGTCTCGAGTGGGTTGCTTCAGATGCTACAGAGGTGTGGGTTGTTCACGAGCCTACCATCAAAGGACCTGCATAGTCATCTGCACAACATTGCATTTATCTACAAGAGTGTGATAGGAACACAAAATCTATCTATAAATGTTATGGGACTTCATGTTTTCCCATTATCTCGAACAAGAAATGCAGCTCAATGGCTATCCGAGCTCCTGCAAAGTTCGATCCCCAGTTGGGCTAAGTTGCAAAAGGTCTTTTTGGAGAGGTACTTCCCGAGATCAAAGAAGCTCAAGTTGAAAGATCAAATCAACAATTGAGCAACTTCCTGGTGACTCGATCAGTACTACATGGGAATGGTTCACAAAGTGCTTGAGAAGTGTCCCAGACCAAAACATCATTGATGATGCCTTGGTGGAGATCTTCAACCATGCCCTGGACGAGAATAGTCAACCCTGAGTTGATACCATTATGGGGGCATGTTCTTAGATCAACCATTTGCAACGCTTGCTGAAAGGATGGAAAGGGTAGTCAACACAAATTTTGCATGGAGGCAAAGAGACAGATCATCTACCAAAAGTTTGTGTGTTGTTATTATTAGTTCTGATCAAGCTAAAATAAATGAGGAGATAATGCAATAGATAAAGTAGAATCAGGAATGCATTAATACTGTTGTTCATTAGCCTTCGCAAGCACCTATGTATGATGATCCCTACTATGAGGAGGGCACTTGCTTCATTGTTGATCAGATAGGGGGTTTCCTGACCAACGCCCAAGGGTCCAATCAAGACTATTGGCGCCAATGTCAAGGAATCCAAGGTTAAAACTATAATCGAGATGGTGCTTTCAAAGACAACCGTGGAGGTCACTATGACAGGAATCGGAGCCAAGACAGAGAGGTAGACTAGAGTCATAGACATGGCTACAAAAATGGTCCTTATATGTGACCACACAACTGCGATAGTGGTGCTAGTGGTTCCAGAGTTGAGGAGATGTTTGACCATCTGTTGAAGAAAGCTAAGACACGAGATGAGACTCTGAGGGGGATGAAATCTTACATCTCCAGCATAAATCATAAATTCGAGTCTCATTTTGCTGCTATCAAATAGCTTGAGCAACAGTTTGGTCAAGTGTCAACTCAACTCAACCGGCGTCAGAGAGGTACACTGCCTAGCAATATATTTCAGAACCCAAAGAATGAAGGTCAATGCGTGGTAGTTACTACTCGTGGTGGCAAGAGTACCATTGATCCTCCAATTCCAATAGATGAGGATGATATTTGAGAGGAGACAGTTGAGGTTAAGGATACGAATACCATAGAGGATTATGGAAAGGATAGGGTGAGTGATGTTGCAGAGGTGCAACATAAGTTGAAACCCATTCCTAGGCCACCTCCTCCTTTCCCTTAGAGAATTAAAAAGAAGGAGGAGGAGGGCAAGTTCAGGCACTTTCTCTCCATGTTGAAACAACTCTCCATCAACATCCCTCTAATTGAGGCGTTGGAGAAGATTCCAAGGTATGTGAAGTTCATGAAGGACCTAGTTATGAAGAAGCGTACCGTGAGTCAAGAGCTTCAACATTGTAGTACAATTGCTACGAGGTCCTTGGTGCAAAAGAGAGTAGATCCTGGCGTTTTTACCATACCCTGCACTATTGGAGATGTGGAGTTCGCAAGGGCATTGTATATCTGGGTGCCAGCATAAATCTAAAGCCCCTTGTTGTCTTCAAGAAGCTGGGACTGGGAGCCCCTACTCTAACGAGCATATGGTTTTTGATGGCTGACCGCACGGTGAAAAAGCCTGTGGGGATAATTTATGATGTACTTGTTAAAGTCGAGAGATTCATATTCCACGCAGACTTTATGATCATAGATTGTAAAGTCTACTTCAACGTCCCAATCATCTTGGGAAGGGCATTCCTAGCCACTAGTCGGGCACTAGTGGATATCGAAGCTGGTCAACTCAGGTTTAGATTGAATGATGACGAAGTTATATTCAATATTTGTAAGTCAATGAAGAGGTCAAATGATTTGAAGAAAGAAGTTTGGGCACATGCTGAAGTCTGAGTAACCAAGTTGTCCAAGTCATATCGCGACAATAAATCAGGCGCTACCTGGGAGGCAACCCAAGATTTTTGATGTAATAGTTGTAGTATTTTTTTTGTTTTTAGCTTTTGGACTTGTAGGTAGTTTTACTTTCTCACATTTTTGTTGTAATATTAGGCATTGGGTTGGTTGCATATAGGGCAGCAGTGATTTCTGTGAAGAGTGTGGAGTTACATGACTAAGTCAGCCATCCTTGGCTGAAAAGGCACCAAGAAGTGTTTCTACGACAGGTTCTACGGGTCGTATGTCAATCTACGACCCATACACTATCTCGGAGACACTTCCAGTGAGCAGAAAGTTATGTACTCCAGTCCACGAGCCAACTTTATAGCCCATTGATAAAACTACAAGTTGTGAATGGGGCTCGTGGATCCCAAGTAAATTTCCTCATTTTGTGACTATGTGTTGAGATTTCTATAACCAACTCCATGAGTCATATATTAATCTATGACTCGTAAACTGCTCCGTGAAACCCATTCCTCAAAACTAAGGATAGGACCTTCTACAAAACCATAATTTACGAGCCATAAAATACTCTATGGCCCGTAATCGGGGTTTTGTAGAGTCTGGGACCATTAATTTTGACCGACTTGGTTAGCATATAAATAATGGGGTCAAAATATTTTGACCCTATTTTCCCCTAAATTTATGAGTCGAACCCGGCAAATCACCCCCCCACCCCACCATTCCTCCAATCACCGGCAAGAATCACCCCCTACCATTTTCCAAGCACATTTTTTGTGGTACTACGGTTTCACAACCTCACTTCCTCCTTCAATTCCTACAATTTGGTAAGTTCATGGCCTTTAAAAACCCTTTTATTTACCAAATATTGTGTGATTAGATTGAACCCAAATTGACAGGTATGGTAATTCGAGACGTGATGTATACTATTGTTGCGCTACTATTGTTGCGTTTGAAAGTTGAAATGTATAGTTGCCAATGTGTGAATATGTGTTTAGGCCAAAACATTGTGTGTTTGCCTTGTCCTTGTGTTTAGAATGATGTGTTTGAAAACAATGTGATTATATACCATTTGAATTAAATTGATTATGTGCATTGAAAATTCGGTGTGTGATGGCATGTGTTTGTGATTTTGATGCTAATTCATTTAAGCTGGTCGGTAGGTTTGGGAAAGCATATTAATTGATTTTCGATGGGGTATATGTGAAAATCTTCATGCGGAGTGTTGGGTGTCTTGATATGAGTCATGTAGGGTATGTGTGTATCACTTCGATGTTGATAAAGTGTGGTAAATAAGTCATATGGGGTCCGTATTAATGGACTTAGAAACTCAGGTCACTGGGTTTTCTAGTCTACGAGGGTCTTTTAAGGCCCGTGGAATTTTCCACGAGCCATAATTATCCCTCATATGAAATTCCAGAAACTTGAAGTTTTTGTGATCCCATCAGATGAGACCTTCTACGAATTGTAGAATATTTTACGGCTCATGGACAAATCTCGTAGATCCCTGCCTGCAAAAGTTCAGACACTGGAATTATCTATGACTCCGTCTACAACTCGTACTTTCAATGAGTCGTACCTAGTCTCATAGATGCCATTCCAGTAAGCAAAAGTTGTGGACACTATTTCTACGAGAGCCTTCTATGGCTCGTAGTTTTCACTATAGCTTGCATAGATGCTTTCGTAGACCCCTCTTTAACCAAGTCTGATATATTTTTGGATTTCACTTCTCGACCTGCGGGGCTAACCATGTTGTTTAAACGTGTATGTTTCAAGTACTATGGCCCCAAAGCCCAGACGTGAGGATGTTAAATCCATGTAGAGGACGCTTAGAGATGAGACCTCGAGGGAGGAGGAGACCCCCGAGGTTAGTGGATCAGTCGAGGAGCTTAGTGTCCAACCTGACCCGGATATTGATAAACCACAGACATGGGTTGCCACCAAACTTGGGCGGACCCATACTCAAGCCATTGTTGTCGCACTCCCTAGTTTTACGAGGGAAGCAACAATAATAGCAGCTCCATTCGGATGATTCTGTGCACAGAGGTCAGACTCAAAGTCAGGATCTGGCGACGAGTCAGAGACAAAGTCCTCGACCGCACCACCATAGACATCACATCACCTCTAGATGCTCTCACTAGTCGGTGGTGTGTTGTAGGCATGTGATACACCACAGACATGGGTTGCCACCAAACTTGGGCGGATCCATACTCAAGCCATTGTTGTCGCACTCCCTAGTTTTACGAGGGAAGCAACAATAATAGCAGCTCCATTCGGATGATTCTGTCCAGAGAGGTCAGACTCAGAGTCAGGATCTGGCGACGAGTCAGAGACAAAGTCCTCGACCGCACCACCATAGACATCACATCACCTCTAGATGCTCTCACTAGTCGGTGGTGTGTTGTAGGCATGTGATACATCTATATAGAGGGCATACTGAGTAATGAGCTGGGAAAATAATCCCACTCTATTTGTAAAGATCCCCGGCTCATCTCCTCCAAATTAGAGAGTGTCCATGGTCTTCAGGACACCATCAACAAATACGGGCTCCAGTGGCTGACCAAAGCACTAGGGAGGTACTCCCGGACCAAGGTACGTCATCTATGCATCATATGTCGCCACAGTTCTCAGCACTCTTCCCAAGGGGAAGAATCCCCTCGCTCAGCCCAGATTGATGCACATTAGAGTGAAGAGCCAGCAGGTGGACATCTCAGAAACCACCATCTGCCACATGTTGTTTGTGCTCGACTTCCCTACCCCTAAATCCATAGTAGAGAATGATTGCAGAGTGGGGAAGACCAAGGATATTGGTCTAATAAGAGACCAGAGTGATAGAGCCAGCTTGATGAGATAGTTGGCAAGTTTGATTAATGAGCAGGGCCCAGACCCTACATGGGCTGCCACTCCTTTTGAGGTCATTGTGAAGGCCTCCCTTAGCTTTCCCTCCAAATTTTGGTGGGCAGTTTGGAGGTCACGGATTCGGTCAATGCTTGCAGATACACCTTGATACCGGATTGTGCAGTTTTAGTTGTCAGCATCTTGGCTGGGTATGAGATAGATTGGGTCAGCCTCATCGTATATCACTTCCACAAGGTGGCCTTGAGGAGGACTACCTCAATCCCCTTTCCTTTCTTGATCTACATTAGCCGGACTCACTGATTGATGTCTAGTGCACTTTGGATTTCAGCATGATTAAGGCTGAGGAGAACCTGGTGGCACTTCGACGAGCACCGCACCAGCCAACTCATATGCTAGAGATGTTCGAGCTAGAGCCACCTCCTAAGGTTTCACCCACCACCACTACTGCTTTAACTACAGATTAGAGGTCCCCACAGACCGAGATAGATGTGGAGAGAGGTCTCACTACTACTACTCCTGCACCACAGGCCACTCTTACACAAACAGCACCTGTTAGCATGGTATACATGTATGCGGCTATAACACCCCACATCTTATATATACTAGTTCTATGCATATGAAACATGATATGGCGGGGTCAAATCAGCACACATTTTTAAAAGTGCTTGAATCTAAGATTAGAGGGCTATATGTACGTCCAATGCTCAAAATGACCGAGTGTATATAAGTTTTATGTCAAATTGAGGAGATAGCGACCTCAAATGAATTGAAAGAAGTGAGGTGCTTGTGGGACTCAGGAAGCTAGCAGGTGAGTCACCTACGTGCTTAGCTTAGATGTGGCTAGGTAGACGGAGATGAGACCCAACATCGAATTTGTTCAAGGCTGATAAAGAATAAACCCCGAATTAAGGGTGTAATTTGGGCTCATGGTTTAGAATCATAAAGGGACAATATTTTTAGCCCAAGATGAATAGGAAAAGGGCCAAATTACATTCATAACCCACTTCACAAATAGGGTCAAACTAAGTGAAAATAGAAGGAAAATGTTGGCTGCAAAGTCCATCAAATTGAAGCCCAATAAAGCCCAAGTGAAAGGGCCAAGTTGCTGCATCACCACCTTAATATAATAAGTCTTAAAATGTAAAAGAAATTCGGCCAAAAGTGTACCTTCAAAAGGACTAAAAACCAGCAACTTTAAGTCATTTTAACGTAGCCAAAAAATAGATTTTTTCAAAGTTTCTCCTTGCTCTCTCTTTCCATTACAAAGGAGCCACAACAAGACTTTAGGGTTCTTGAAGAGGACCTAATCCTTGATGGTTAAGGTAAGTAAAAATACCTATGGTTTAGTATAATATTTTCATGAAAAACATGAGGAGTATGCTGGTTTTACTGGTGCAGGAATTTTGGACAGCATGTGTTCCAAATATTGTTGTACACTTTTCTTGTTTATTGATAGGATTTTATCTGGTTGGTTAGCTGAAGTATGAAGTAAGGTGTATGTTTTTTACAAGGATTAGTCCTGTAGTGATGAAATAAGGCTTCTGCACTATTTTTATCTTCCAAAAAAATGAGTTCTTGTATGATATCTTAATGGTGTTGTTAGTAGGAACTTATAGGCGGATAATTGGAAATTGTTGTCTCACGTTTTTCATCTACTTTGGGACTTTTTGGAATGTTTTAAGACTGTTTTCATATGTAAATATGTTGAGGACAGTTTGGTTGAGGTTGAAACAGATTTGGAATGGTTGACGTTGAAATGTAGCGAAAGGACGTAATGGTACGTTGCCTACTTGCGTATTGTGTAGAGTTGTTGTATGTTGTACTTTATGAGCTGTTGTAAGCATGTTATGTGACTAAAACAAGTTGTATGTAACATGTATATGAGAATCTGTGCTAAATGAAAATATGATTAGAAGTGGAAAGGTTGAAAGAATACTCATGGATTGATAGTTAAAAGCTTGTTGCCCAAGTGTTTTTTTATGAGAGTGGACTGCCAAGACGTGTTTATTGGATGCTAATACTAGTTTTATCACCTACTATATTGTAGATAAGTATTTGGAGGAAAACGATACTACTCCGAGGTAATAACGACGTAGTACAACGAGGTATATAAGGCTACTTGATTTCCTATTATTTGGCATGAAATCGAGGTTCTTCCTTGGCACATAAAGGCACTTACCAACTCCGACATAACTAATAACCATGTCTACACTCTTTAAAA
The DNA here is from genome assembly GCA_029948455.1 of Solanum rostratum. NCBI lineage: Eukaryota > Viridiplantae > Streptophyta > Magnoliopsida > Solanales > Solanaceae > Solanum > Solanum rostratum. The sequence goes on from CM057054.1 coordinate 28,850,737, forward strand.
TATTCATATGATCCTACATAGCCATTGTGAATTCTGCGTACATACTTGGATGTATGATTGTTTTTATGTCATATGTTATATCTATAGCCCTACAGCTCTAAATGTTAAGACCATCAAAAGAATCATCTCAAAAGTAAATAAAAGATAAATCAAAGTTGCTTTTTAATGGGTAGTATCCCAGGGGTGGAAGAATCACCTAGCATTGGTCGATCACATATTATGGGGGTATCCTAGGGGTGAAAGGAAAGTCTAGCATGGGTCAATCCCGATATTGATTTAATATTGATCAGCTAGTCATTTATGCGATATACTGTGTACAGATTATATAGTAAAGAAAGGTAAAGTAATAAAAAAAGACATAAAGTACATGATTCCACAGTATGACTAAAGGTGGTCCCTTATCCTTACACACTAGTGTGTGATTTCATTTGAGCTCTTATTTCATATACAGTACTTCCTGCCTTACATATTCAGTACATTATCTCGTACTGACGTCCCTTACGGGGGACCTGCATTTCATGTTGCAGGTACGGGAGCTACTAGATCTCCCCAGTAGGAGTACAAGATATCCAGCTATTGTTATTGAGCTCCAGGCTTCTTCGGGGCTTTGTGTGTCTAGAGCTTCTATTTTTGTATTGTATAGTTGGTCATGAGGCGGGGAATGTTCCGATTCTCATTGATATTTTTCCTTATCTAGAGGCTTTGTAGACTATGTAAAGTAAAGTGTGATCATGTATCGTACTTTAGACATCGTGGCTCCAACGGCCTAGTCATATGCATTTCCTTTTTGCTTGTTATTACTGTCTACTTTCTTGAAAACATGTTGAATGTGGAAACCCCTTTATAATGTTCATAGAAAGTGTATGGTTATAGGTTGGTTCACCCAAGCCTTGTCGGCAACGGGTGCCAGTCCACCTTAATGGGACTTAGGGCGTGATAGCAACGTCCATTCAGGCCATGGTGCAGCAACTGGCCCACACCGAGTCTCAGTTGACGCAGTTAGTTTCATAGATTAGACCCTGGGTCCACCAAGGTATTACAGAGTCCAAAGGACGCATATAGGCATACACGGTCGCTGCTATTCAGGGTCAACCTTCAGTCATGGATGCCTACATTAATTCTTTCAAGTTGAGGGTCCTATAGAGCCTAAGTATAGCATGGTTATCAGATATGATGGCCCTACAGACATAGATCCAGCAGATCTAAGCAGACATGACGGCAGCTTTGGCCATATTGGTGGCATTCCCACAGACTGCGTCGTAGTGCCAGTGGTGGATTTATTTGCTCCTATGGAGCCTTCACAGCCTTTCTACAGGATGAGGACTCGCACTGATGATGACCCAGATACAATGCGGTTGCATGCGAGGCTGACAGAATAAGAGGAGCTAGAGCTTGTCATGAGGCAGCCGAGGCGTGAGGAGGAGATAAGATAGGATTGAAAGCTCGAGTAAGTGAGGGATATTGGCCCCTCAGGTCATGGTTCTACCATTGAGGAGACCACCAGTAGGTTGAGGGTGACCAGACTCAGCCACACACCAGCCACAGTACTTTATTTTGCATGTTTAGTGTGTATTGAGGACAATGCACCTTTTTTTATGGGGCGTGGGTAGTTATAGGCCTCAATGAAATCTGAGTAGCCTTTGCCTATAAATACCCCAAATTGTAAATCCTAAGGGTTTTCTAGTCTCTGTTCTTTTTCCCCATGGATATTTACTTTCTGTTGAACCGGCAGGTTTAGGATGTTTAGGTAGTATTGGTAGCATATAGTACTAATATATGTAGCATATATGTGTTTTTATGCTTTTTGTGAGAAATGATACCCACCAAAACATTTAATTAGTTAGTCTAGATAGCAACCATGCATGTTTAATTTTGTTGACAGTGCTTGTTTTGATAAGTGAGGAAAAGAATGAGATGAAAAGCATGGTCTGAGAGTCTATGTTGATAGTGTAATCAGTGTCATGTGAGTGTGAGCTTAATTTTCTAAATTCATGTATTGTGTTTTAATTTAGATCTTGCTCTGATACTCTGACTTAGACTATAGGTTAGTTGGTTCAGAAAGGATCTTAGGTTGTTGTTCATAATAGTCCACTTAGCCATAATAACCAACCAAATGTGTGAAATATCCCTTGATCCTAAAGTTTGAGCCTTACATGTACCTTTCCTTTGTAAAAAAAACCTAAGTGACCTAGCCTTGTTAGATGTAACATCCTGAAATTGGCCCTGGTCCTTCTTGAACATTGTGCACCTTGATTGAGGCAAAAAGCCTAAGTTAAGGGTGACTACCAAAGTGGCCCTGGTTCCTAGGTTGGATATTGTGCACCTCGACTCAGGCCAAAAGCCTAAGTTGAGGGTAGCTAGTGTAAGGCTAAACACTAAATGAAGGGGGAAAGTTAGTGATACATGGAAAAGAAGAAAAAATGTGTACTGGGTGAAAGAAAAATAAGTGAGGCCTTATCAAGGAATTAAAAATAAAAATGTTGTGAAAATACAAGGTAAAAAGCTGAAAATGAACAGAAAGCACCCAGGAAAGTTTGAAATGGGAGAAAGGGAGACTGGAATGAAATGTAACAGTGTTGGTATGGCAAAAGTGTAGAAAAACACAGTGTCAAGGAGGGCCTTTAGTCACTATGTTTCCAAAACATCATACCAATCCCCCCAGAGCCTATGTTACAAGCAAGTTAAGTCTTAAAGTGATCCTAGTCCAAGTAGCTAAGAGTCACTGTCATGAGTACAGGGGCAAGTATATGGTATTGAGCATGATATATGAATGTTTTGTTTTAGAGTGAGTGATTTTGTATAGTCCCAAGATTATACATGACAACATCATCTACGAGTGAGATATGGGACTTCTTTCTGTGAGGGCACTTGCATTACATGGTTAACATTAGACTCGTTCAATGATTGTGGCTTGTTAGTGGTTACCTCACTTGTCATAGTTCCATTGTCACAGGCATCGACCTGTGTTGGTTTGCCGGATATCTATCTGATGTGTTTTGAAAGTGGTGTGGGTATTTGTGCTTAAGTTTGATGCGAAGTATGCTATTAGATTGAGGTCTGTGTGTTATTGTACTGCTTATGCAGATAGAGTCCGTCGCTTGAGGACAAGAAATAATTTTAAGTTGAGGGTGTTGATGTGCTATCAAAATACAACACTTTTGATGCTTAAGACATAGAATTTTGTCTGTTCTCAATGCGATGTTAGTAGGTTTGATGTGTTTTTATGTTTGTTTTGCAGGATTTTTGGGTTGGCACTATTTTGGGCAAAGTATGCAGAAGTTGCTGAAAGTGATGTTTAGACCCATTACGGTCGAAGAGTATTCTATGAGCCGTGAAGAGGGTTTCGTGTGCAATTTCAGTGAAGGGTGTATTTCTGAAGTTGAGTCTACGAATATGTAGATGAGCCGTGGAAGACTTTATGAGATGTGAACTTGATATCGTTCCCTGAGGATCAAAAAGTGGGAACTTGCTGAAACTCCATAAGACGAAACCTCCTATGGGCTATAGAATGTTTCACAGGCCATAGAGGGGTGTCGTAGAAGACAGTTCCAGAATTGAAGCAACAGTTCACAAAAGCCCGATCACGAGTCCTAAAGTGTTATATGGCTCGTAGAGTACCTCGTAGAGCCTGCCGACCCAGTTGTCCAAATTCGTTTTGGTTTTGTATTTTAAACACTATAAATAGGTTTGTTAGGTTATTTTTCATTGGGAACGAAGAGGTAACAGTAGAGAAACACTTGTAGAACTTTATTTTCATCTTCTAATTTCAATCTTGTGATTCTCATTCAAGAGTTGGATTTCTTGTGCTTAATTCTCTTGTGTAAGTGCTCAATTATGTTATTCAAATTCATAAAACTTGCATTTACACTGATCATGAGTAGCAAAATCCACAACCAGGGTTATGGGAAGCATGAAGAACTAACAAGGTAAAACTAGATAATTTGTAATTCTTAAAAAGTGTGCATGCATGTATTTATTATATTGAATGTTTTCTAATGGTGGCCAACATTAGAACCTTCGTAGTGTTACTATATGGATCAAGGTAGTAATGAATAGGAAAAGAGATTATTTAATAGGATTCGATTGATGTGTCTTGTCTAATCAACTGAACTGGGCCAAGGAGAGGTTGTACAGGGACAATAGGTAAAAAGGTTAAGTAATGTCACATTGCGGGGATGGACCCAACCATGTAGTGAAATTCTCCTCTTTCCTGGGCTAATGGGTTCGGTGAACTTAAATTATTGTTCTGCATGCTACACACTAGAAAAAAATTTGTTTATCTGGTATACTGAGTTAGGGATGGGAACCAAATACCCTAGGTCCTCTTCATACTGGTTTAACACTTGTCTTAACTTAGAATTACTTTTAATAATTATTATAACCCCCCCTTGGGGAGATAAGTTGGTTAATCAACCCAAATTGCAATTGAATTCTTCTAAGTCTACCATATTCCCTGTGGGATCGACCCTAACCTTGGTTAGGTTACATATCTTGACAACGACCGCTTTAGCTTTCAAAAGGAGGTGTAGCTTAGACGACATCAATCTGGTAGTCAGCATCTACACAAAAGGAGTAGATTAGACACTTTCAAAATGGGTAATACAAAGGAACGTACGAATGGAAACAAGATGTGAAAATTTTACCTAACAGGTATCCCGTGGCCTCTCGAAGATGGGTTTAGACGTCTATACACCAATCTGCAAGACTCTACTAGACATCCTGCTTTTGACTCACGAGTCCAACGAACCTAGTGCTCTGATACCAAACTTTTTATGACCCAAAATAGTTCGCAACTAGAGAAAGATAAATAAAGTGGAAACAAGCTAGAAAGATATGAGAAAACTCAAGAAAATCTGCAGTCATGAGCACAAGAGCACCTAAAATAGTACTGAAGGGTAAATACAATTGCCTTAAAAGAAAATATGATGTTATCTCATAATATCCGATATGTAGTCTGAGAGAAAATAAATAAATAGAGCACCCAAAAATCCATGGCAACTCGAAGTCTTAGCATCACCATTGAGATCTGGACGGAGTGAATAACACTCAGATAGGAAGACCAACTTCCTTATCCCAAACCTTGTGCACGATATGCCGATAGGAAACAAACTAGAGGTGAGTACACCAAAATGTACCCAGTAGGTTCAACCAACTGGGCAAGACAAATCAAACGAGTATGTAATAATGAAAAATCCTATCACCTGCCTCAAAGGGTTTAACATAATATAATAAAGTCATGAATAATGGCAATTGTAGATGGTAAACCAATCCAATGATGCAATGCAATGCTTTGCATGAATGGAATGGCGTTGTGGGCCATATATGGAGTCAAATCATGACTGTCGCGGGGCTGATATACACATCTATCGAGATGAAGCTACAAGATAGAACTCGGGAGCATCGCAAGCCATGTACTAATATATATTATAAGGCGTCACAAGCCGTAATTAGAAGTATCTCGAGGCATCGCAGGCCTTTACCCTATCTCAGCAGGAAGCACAATATCTCAAATGATGCAAATATAATGAGAAATATGTATATCAATGCATCCAATCATGTATCAAATGTGTGCATACTAATGTAATCAGTCATATATAACATGTGTGCATATCAATGCAACCCAATTGGAAAGGAGATCTGTGCATACCAATGCACCTAGTCCAGTATAAGATACGTCCATAACAGCGCCACAAGTCACATAAGATATGTACATACCAATGCAGTAATGGAGTATATGATATGTGCATACCAATGCAACTAGTCAATATAGATATATGCATACCAATGCAACAATGGAGCATAAGATCTGTGCATACCATTGCAACTAGTCAATATAAGATATATGTATTCCAATACAACAATGGAGTATAACATTATACGGTTATACCATGTATATCAATTATTACCACTAGGCCAGCAATATCTCATATCATCACTATCTCATCAATGATCAAGCTATTTATGAATCAAACTCTACAAGAACCTCCAATTCCGCAGTAATCATCAACTAGTCACAACATTGTCTAGAAGTTCTCTCATGTCTCATGTTATCATAATAATATTCCAATTATCTCAACTCCCATGATTGCATCTGCATTAATCAATGGGATCGGTATTTACTCAAAATTTGACATAACCAACGTCATATTCCCATCAAATTCAATCATATCACGCTATTGGCTCATAATTTAATCTACATCTCACAATTATCACATCAGCATGCTCAATAACTCAAATCCAGTCCCAAAATGGTTAACTGAATCTACCTTAATGCTGAAACCAAACACGGACACACTTTTAATCCACTCAAGCCTCCAAACGATCCACGGATCGATCAACCACTATCAAAAATGGAACTACACATCAAGAGGTGCATTTTGATACTTATATTGGCATAATTTTGGCTTAGGGGCAAAATGATCAATATTAGGGCTAAATTCGAAAGTCTCAAATCTGGAAATTAATTTCAAAATCAAGTTCTACTCAAAAATTAGAGTTCATGCGTAAACATCCCATTACAATTGAGCTTAAATTTAAGGAGGAATTAATAGTTAATGTTTGGAAAATATGGTCTAAAAATCCCCAATTTCAGGTGTTTAATTTTGTGAAATCAAAGATAAAATCAAGATAAAACTTATAGAAAATTATCAGTTTAATGTTCGAAACACTTACCCAACAAAACTCTTTGAAATCTTTTCTTCAAAATTACCCCAAAAAGGTTAAAAGTTCAATAATGATGTTCTATGAGTTTGAAACTGCCAAGGTATAAAACCTACTCGGCGATCGCAGAGATCGTCCCGCGGACGCGATGACCAAGAGGCCTCAACTCCACGAATGTGTGACCCAGTCCGTGAACGTAGATTTAAGCAATTCCACTGCTCCATGAACGCGGAGACATTTTCGTGAACGCGGAGAAGAAGGCTGCCTGCACCAGATATCAACAACTAACAATGCCAAGTCCAATTTTCCAACTCGAAATAGACCCTCGAAACTCATCTAAATTTAGAACTTCACAAATCAAATATGTATCCATACCAGAAAAAGCGATCCAGACTCAACAAAACCATCAAAATTTGATTTGAGGTCTCTGTGACACATTTAGCAAGGCAAGCTAAATAAACGAGTCTAAAACTCAAAATACCAAAACTGCCCTCAGCAACTCAACATTACGACGAGTCCATTATTAGCGTTTGTTTCACCATCCGAAACTACTGAACTATTGGAATTCTGATCGAGGTTCCAAACTCTGAATGTTGACCATAGTCAAACATTGATTTTGAAAATGACTAAAATCACAACTTTGGACCTAAAAACCTCATTTTGACTCCAAATTTAGTTCTGGAACTTTCTATAGTTTAGTTTTAATGTTCCGGAGTTAATGAAATTTATGGATCCCCGATCTAACCTTCAAAACTCAGAATGACATAAAACTCAGTTTTAAATAACTTAAGCCTCCAAAAATGCCAAAACTCGTATTTTCAACTTTTAAAATTTAAGATTTCAGTTCCAACCATTCAAATAGTTTAAAGTAGGCCCAAAGCAACTTACAAAAGGGTAAAACACCAATTTTCATAGATAAGGTCAAAAATGACCAACCAGGTCATTATAATGTTTTTTACTTTGATATTTATCATTGGATTAGAGTATTGATAGAAATGGTGTTCCAAAGTTTTAATCCTAGTAATTTTAGGGCCCATTAATGAGAAATGATTTTTGGTTGAAATTGATTGAATAATCACATGTAAATCGAACCATGTATATGTCAAAAATTGGGTTTAAAGTGTTAATGAAATTGGCCATGATGTGTTTGTATGTCTTGCTTGTAATCACATATTTACATGTCATCAGAATTGAATTGATCTATTTGTTCAAAAAAAATGGCATGTGATTATGTGTATGTGAACAGTAGCATGAATTTAAATTGGCCAAGGGTGGTCAAAACGTCATGTGAATGTACAAATTGATGCTTGACAAGGTAGCTTCATAATTGACCTATGTGGGGTGTTGGGTAACTTTTGGAAATTGTTTGAGTGCATAAAATTGATGCTTCGATGTTGTGTATGCTTGTTTTTCCTTTTTGTTGAGTTTGTTTTGGGACACATTTGATGGACTTGGAAAACACATGTTGTTGTATTTTTTATTGCACGAGGGTCTTCTATGGCTCGTGGATTAATCCACGATCTATAGTTTCCCCTTGTGAGTAAAATCAGTATCTTGGAAATTATTGAGATTCCATCAGACAAAACCTTTTACCGGCCGTAGTTTAAACTATGGCTCGTAAATAGGTTTCGTAGGGTTCATGCCTGGAAATGTTAAGTTTGGAACTACATCTAAGACTCAATCTACAACCCATGGTTTGTTTTATGAGTCGTACATGGTCTCGTAGGTGTATTTCTAGTAACTTGTTTTTACTGTACCCTGCTACCTACGAAGGCCTTCTATGGCTCATAATTTTTCCTATGGTTCGTAGACATGCCATTGTAGGTTCTTCTGTCACCTTTCCTGGTACTTGCTTTTCTTTCCTATACGTGTGGGGCTAATTGGAATGTTAAATGTGTGAATTTCAGGTACCATGACCCCAAAACCCAGGAAGAGTCAGATTTGTGCTATGCAGCAGCAATTGGGAGATGAGTCCTTGGACACCCGAGTTTCTCCTGAGGCTAATGGGTCCCTCGAGGACTGCAGTCTCCAACCAGATATGGGCATCGAGTGACCACAGACATGGGAAGATGCCAGAAATAGGGCAGCCTCAGACTCAGGTCATAGTAGTCTGTCCTCCTCAATCTGACGAGGAAGGTGGCAGGAACAACAGCTCTATATAGATAACTTCCTCTAGATAGGGATCCGAGTCTTGATCTAGAGAGGAGTCTGAGACTTCTTTAGCACCCCGAGCACCACCCTCACCTCTAGATGCATTATCTAATTGGTGGTATGTGTGGGAATGCAGTAGATATACCCGAGACAATGCCCAGCAGGACGAGCGGGACCGACAGGCCCGTACTATCTTTGAGGAGCCCCAAATTATCACTTCTGGGTTGGACAGTTTCCCCGGACTCCAGGACACCATAGCCTATTATAGCTTACAGTGGTTAGCAGCGCCATTGGGGAAGTACTCTCCGCTGATATTCAGAGAGTTTTATACATCATACACTACCACCATCCTAGAATCGACCCCTAAGGAGAAGAGACTGATGTCACTCAAGTTACACCTCCTTCTTTAGGATAAAGCGGTTGTTCTCAAGAAATAAAAACTAACCAAGGTTAGGGTTGAACCCACAGGGAATAGGTAGACTTACGAGAATTCAAGTAATGCAATTCAAATGATTAACCAACTTACTTCCCCAAAAAGGGGGGATTGCAATAACAAGTAATAAAGTAAACATAACTAACATGGGAGTTTAACATATATGGAGAGAAAATAGGGTATTGTGTTCCCCATGATTCCCTAACTTAGTATCACCAGATAACCTAATTCTTCTCTAATGTGTAGCATGCAGGACGGTAAGTTAAGTTCACCAAATTCTTTGGCCCAGGCGAGAGGCAAATTTCTCTGCGTGACTTGGCACATCTCCATAATGTGCATTACTAACACTTACCTATTAGTTCTTGTACAAACTCCCCTTGGCCCAATTCGGTTGATTAGATGAGAACACATTAATTGAATCATGTTAATTAATCTCTTTTCCTATTCATTACTACCTTGGTCCAGTCAGTAACACTAGAAAGATTCTAATGCTGGCCACCATCAGAAAACATGCAAAGTGAAGAGAGTTAATTACTACATACATGCACACTTTCCAAGAATTATGATTTATCCGGTTATACTTTGTTAGTTCTTCATGGTTCCCATAACCCTAGTTATGGATTTAGCTACTCGTGATTTGTGTAGATGCAAGACTTATGAATTGGAATAACATAATAGAGCACTTACACAATTGAATTAAGAACATAAATCCAAGCTTCAATGAGAATCAAAAGATTACAAGATCAAATAAAAGTACAAGTGTTTCTCAAAACTCTTCAATATTTTCTCTACTCAATCTCACTATTTTTTCTCTCAACTGGTTGAACTCTCTCTAAAACTTAACGAAAAATAACCTAAAAACCTATTTATAATATTTATAATACAAATCCAAAACAAAATAGGATAGCTGGGTTGGCACGCCTCACGAATAGCTTTACAAGTCGTATTGTATTCCATGGCCCATACTCGGGCTCTCGTGCTATGTTGCTGCAAAACTGGACTTGAATCTATGATACCCCTCTACGTCTCATAAAGTGTTCTACAACCTGTAAGGGGGTTTTATCTGATAAAAGTTCAAAATTTCCTTCTTCTCTGATCCTCAAGTCACGAAACATGATCCACGACTCATAAAGTAATCCACGGCCCGTCTACATGTTCATAGAACAAATTTCAAAAACTCAGCCCCTCACTGGATTTGTCTACGGATCCAATTTCACGGCTTGTAGAATGCACTGTGGCCTATAAAGGGTCTCGTATTTCATAAAAAATTAGCAACTTATGCATTTTCTTCTCAAAATCAAGGCCAACCCTGGAATCCTGCAAATAAAACATAAAAAATAGAACCAACTTCATGGCTCGTAGAATGCACTTATGGCTGGCAGCGATACCGGAACAGGTACTATCGGACTGGCATTAACCGGTACCGGGACCGGAACTGGTAAGGGAGGGGTAATTTTTCCAGGAACAGGACCGGAACCAGAACCGGTGGTACAGGAAAAAAGTACCCTTACCTTACCGGTCCGGTACCGACCAGGACCGGATCAGACCGGACCGGCCAACAGGAATTAAAAAAAAATTATATTAAATTAATTGTTAATATTTAAAAATTTAAATTCAAGTTTAAAATGTTAAAGGTTAAATTAAAATTTTAAAATGGTAGTATTATTATTCATTAATCATTATATAAATTTTTAAAATTTAAAATAAAGTTTGAAAGTTTGAATTTAAAGCTGTTATAAGTTTGAAAGTTTGAATTTAAAGTTTTATATAATATAAGTATATATCTAAAACATTTAAAGTGTAAAATCAAATTTTTCAATCTTTCTACTATAGAAGTTTAAATTTCTAATTTTTTAAATATAAAATTATAAAGTTTAATTTGTAACGATTAAATTTTGAATGTTTCTTTTTATATTTTAAACTTTAAAGTTAATAAAGATTTGAGAAATAAAGGGTCTAATATATTAAAAAGAAGTCAAAAGTCAAAACTTAAATTAAGATTAAGTGAAGATAATAAAAATAAAAAAAGAAATAAGGCGAATAGCCTCTAATTTTATTAGGTAATTTTAAATTTTAAATTGTACAATGTAGAAAGGTAAGATATTAGAAATCAACCTAATTTACGCAGCCACCTTCTAGGAAGGGTTCTGTTTCAACTAGGTATTATTTATTGTAAATTTATAATACAATAAAATTTAATCACTAATATCTTAAACTACTTTGAAACTCTTGTCTAAGAGTTTCTAACATTTCAACTGTCACATTTTCTGGAATCGGCTCTTGAGCTTGTTCTTCCAGAAATTCCATGCCGTCTTCGCTTGATTCCAATATAACATTATCGATATCGGCTTCAAATATAGAAGGCAATGTCGGACGCCCTAAATTTCTCCGCTCCGCATTTATCTAGTCTCAAAATAAGACTAAAACTTCCAAGCTATTGCCTGCTAGTGAATGCCTATAGTCTCCTAATTGGAACCTAGCAGCGCTAAAATCGCCTTCCGAAGCCACTGAAGAAGCTTGAATTGCCAGGACATCATGAACTACCCGTTGAAGTCTTGGAAAAACTTTTCCACGACTATTCCACCACGCCAAAAGCTACGGCTTCCCCTCTGCGTCCTTGATGCTTTTTGGTGCCTGGTTAAGATACTCATCAAAGTCGTTGTTTTCGTTAGCTTGTAGTCCAAGTTGTAATTCTATTATTGCGTCAAGATCATCATCGTATCTAGGCCTAGTAGGTTGTGGTTGGTATTGTACATTTTGTACTAAATTATATTGTTCTAAATCATATAATTTCCTAGCTTCTGGTCTAATGTTACTTAGAAATGCGTCTAAATTAAGTGATTGATTTTCTCCGTTGTATTCTATTTCTAAGTTTGTATATATACTAACTACCATTTTAGATACACCAAATTCGTTATAAGCAGGATTAAATAAACACGCAGTTAAATAAATCTTATGGATTGGGAAAAAGTATTTCCTAAATTTTTCAATCATATATTTAACAGGTTCACTAAATCTTGCATTATTTTTAAACGAAGCTAATTTATTACAAATAGCACAAATATTAGGCAACATAGAAGAAATAGTATGATAGTAAAGACCGGATATTTGTTTAGTTGCTAAATAAAAAAACTCTTAAAAAATCAACTAAATCTTTAATATCAACCCAATCATTTTCATCTAGACGGAAGATGGGATCTGAATTATGTGCATTCCAGACCATTGTAAGCGGTCTCCTATAGTCGTAAGTAACTTTTAACATTTCATAGAATGAATTCCACCTAGTTACTACGGATTTAGGAATTTTTCGAACAGGCAAATTACATTCAATGCAACGCTGCTCGAATTCCTTACGCCTAGCCATTACTTGACATTTAAAAATAAAGTGGCATGCAGCTTCTACTTTATCACATCCATTTTCAAATAAAGAAATATCATCTTTAACAATTAAATTATAAATATGTGCAGCACATTTAATATGAAAACCATCCTCATAAGTTGGACAAATAATAGGTTTTAAAAAAACTACAGCACGTTTATTATTAATAGCGTTATCTAAAGTTACACTAAATATTTTTCTACTTATACCAAAAAATTGTAAAACATTAAGAATAGTTTGCGAAATATAAGAACCTATTTTTCGAAATTCATAAGTTTTATATCCTAAAATTCGTTTTTGCAAATTCCAGTTATCATCTATCCAGTGGGCCGTAATTGTAAAGTAATCGTTACCGGTTACACTACGTCCCATATCAGAAGTTATTGATAGCCTACAATTATTATAAGCAAATAAACATATAAGGTATTGTACATGGCGTGCTTGAAAGTCAAAAACAACTTTTTTTATTGTATTTCTAGAAAAACCATTAAAAGACGGGTTATAAACAATTTGAATATTTGGACGAAATCGGGATTTTCAGCAAAACTAAAAGGCAAACCAGTAACAAGAATCATTTTAGAAAGCTCATCCAGGTCACGTTGTCTACTATAAGGTCTATGTGTACTAGGACCGAAAATATTAGTAGGATTTAGTTGCGATTGCACCATATTTGAACCTCCCGCCGATTCATCAGGAATGGGAGTTCCAAATGTTTTGGCGTCCACAACTGCTTGGGCATGCAAAAAATCCAATTTACAATAATGCATAAGGTGATTTTTCAAATGACCCGTCCCGGCCCCCTTTCCCGAAGTTTTATGGTTTAAAACGTGTTTATATTTGTTACAAATTGCTTTTGTTTTATCTTCATTTTGCGTTAAAAATTGTCAAACAAAAGATTTTTTTGCGCGTTCCTTCTTAGTCCTTAGATGACGAAGGTTGTACGGGGGGAGCGGGAGCGGGAGGGGGGGGGGGAATAGTAGCACTATATAGGAGTTGAGTTTCATCATCATCAAAAATATCTTCGTTTTCATTAATTTCAAAATCATCTTCCGGTAAATCTTCGTTAAAACCAAAACGTTGTTCAAGAAATTCATGGTATAATTCCGTGTTAGAGTCAATATTAAAACACGTGTTGTCTACGCGAGTAGAATCTTCGGTATTTAATCTAAGTGGTGGTTGTCTTATAGACGAACTACCACCGGATTTTTTACCGGTTAAAGCTTTTTTTAATTCCACCAAAAAATGTACTTTTTTCCTTTCCTTTTCCACCGGAATCCATGTTAAATTTAATTAAACAAATTACGATTATATGCAAAAATTCAAGTTTATAATGTAAAAAAATTAATTCAAGGAGACAACAAGTAAAAGTAATCAAATAAGTAAAATTAGAAGAACAAATAAGTAGGATTTAGGAACGAAGGTACCAAACGTCTGTGTAAAAACAGACATAGAAGCCGAAATTGATGAAAGTTGAAGCTTGAATATGCTCCAAATTGATCCACCAAAATTTGCTCCAAAATGCAATTAACCAAACTAAATAATATTTTTGAATAATAATTGAGAGAGTAGATAATTAATTTATAATATATAATATTTGAGAGTAATATGTAATATATATATAATTATAAATTTGTGATAGTAAGTGGAGAGAATTGGATTGAGAGAATTGGATTGAATTGAGAGAATTAGATTGAGAGAATTGAAGTGAAAAATTATGAAAGATTTAGGGGTATTTATAGTTGAGAGATTATTGAATTTTGAAAAAAGAAATTGAGAAAAAACGGTCAAAAAGGTCCAAAAAAGGGCAAAAAATAATTTTACCGTTGGTGGGCCCCACCCCAACTGTAACAAAATTAAAAAATTAAAAAATTAAAAAAAAATTAACCGGAATTACCGGTCCTATACCGGACCGGAACAAGTAAACCAGAACCAGTAACTACCGATTAAAAATACCCCTCCCTTCTCGGTCCCCCTACCGGTACGCCCCTACCGGTTCCTACCGATATAGTACCGGAATCGGACCAGACCGGCACCGAACCGGTACCGGAATCGGTACTTACCGATTCCGTTGCCACCCTTAAATGCACTATGGCCCATAAAGGATCTCGTACTTTATCAAAAATAGCAACTTTAGAATTTTCTTCCCAAAATTAAGGCCAACCCTGGAATCCTGCAAAAAAACACAAAAACACATAAAAACCAAGTAACATTGCATTGAGAACACACAAAATTTCAAATTTTAAGCATTAAAAGTATTGTATTTTGACAGCACATCAACACCCTCAACTTAAATTTGTTGCTTGTCTTCAAGCAACGGACTCAATCTATATAAGTAAAACAGTAACACATAGACCTTAACCTAAGGGCATATATCACATCAAACTTAAACTCAGGTACCCATACCACTTTTTCGAAAAAGAATCAGATAGCCATCTAGCAAACCAATACAGACTAATGCATGTGACAATACAACTATGACAAGTGAGATAATATCAACAAGCTACAATCACTAAATAAGTCTAGTGATATCATTGCAATGCAAGTGCCCTCACAGAAAGAAGTCTCATATTATACTCTCAATAATGTTTTTATTTATAATCTCAGGACTATGCAAAATTACTCTCTCTCACAAAAGATATTCATGTATCCCATAGGCTTACCCCTATACTTATGATTAAGACCCTGGACTGCTTGGACTAGGATCACTTTAGGACTTTGTAGGCTTGTTACATAGGCTCAAGGGGCTTTGGTATGATATTTTGGGGACATAGTGACTAACGACCCTCCTTGACACTGCATTTTTTTACACTTTTGCCCTACCAACACTATTATTTTTATTCCATTCTCCCTTTACTCCTATTTCAAGCTTTTTTGGGTGCTTTCTTTTCATTTTTCAGCTTATTGCCTTGCTTTTACACTTCATTTTTTTTCTTTTTAGCTTACAACTAAGGCATTACTTAATTTTTCTTGCACCCAATACATGACTTTTCTTCTTTTCTCTAGATCACTAACTTCCCCCCTCATTTTTGTGTTTCACCCTTTCACTAGCCACCCTCAACTTAGGCTCTTTTGGCCTAAATTAAGGTGAACATTATCCATCCTTACAACTAGGGCACCTTTTGGTAGCCACCCTCAACTTAGGTTTTTTCCTCAGTCAAGGTGCAGAATGTTCGAGGAAGGACCAAGGCCAACTTTAGAATGTTACAACTAACAAGGCTACTTAGGTGTTTGTAAATAATAGGTACATGTCAGGCTGAAACATTAGGATCAAGGCATATTCAACAAATTTGGTTGGTAATTTTGGCTAAGTGGACTTTTAAGAGCAATGGCCTAAGATCCTTTCCTAATCCAACTAATCTATAGTCTAACTTAGAGTAACAGGGCAAATTCTGAATTAGCACACAATATATGAATTTAGCAAATTAAGCTCACACTCACATGGCACTGCTTACATCATCAACAAAAGACTCTCAGGTCATGCTTTTATCTCAATTTAACCTCACTTATCATAGCAAACATAGTCAACACACCTAAACATGGATGGTTTCTATCTAGACTAACTAATCTAAATTTAGTGAGCATCATTTTTCTAAAACAAACACAAAAACATGCTATATGCCATAAGTATTAGTACTATATGCCATAAGTATTAGTACTATATGCAATAAATATCACCTTAAACATCCTAAACATGTCGGTTCAATGGAAAGTAAATATCCATGGGGAAAAAGAACAGAAGAAAAAAAAACCCAAATCAAAAATTGGGGTAGTTATGGACCCAAGCTATTAAGACTTCACTGAGGCCCACAACTACCCGCACTGTCACGCCCTAAGTCCCATTAAGACGGACCGGCACCCGTTGCCGACAATGCTCGGAGAACCAACATATAACTATGCACCTGCTATGAACATTTAAGAGGTTCCCATATTCAATATGTTGTCAAAAGAAAGTAAACTGTATTAACAAGCCAAAAGTAAATGCATAAGACTAGGCCGTTGGAGCCACGACGTCTATAGTATGCTACTTGACCACACTTTAATTTAGATAGTCTACAAAGCCTCTAGGTAAGGAACACTATCTATATGGTAAAAAGGAACTCATATATATTTGGTATCCAAGTACGTATGCAGGTTTGACAATGGCTATGTATGGGAACATATGAACATGGTAAAGAGTGGAGACACAATTATTAGTTATGTCGTAGTTGGTAAGTGCCCTCTATGTACTAAGGACGGACGTAGATTTCATGCCAAGTAATAGGAAATCAAGTAGCCTTACATACCTCATTGTACTATGTTTTTATTACCTCGGAGTAGTATCCTTTTCCTCCAAACACTTATCTACAATATAGTAGGAGATAAAACTAGTATTAGTAGCTAATAAACACATCTTGGTAATCCAATTTCACCCAAAAATAATATCCGGGCAGTAAGCTCGAAATTAGCAACCAAAGAGTATTCTTTAAACATTTCCCACTCCTAATCGTATTTTATAATACATGTTCTCCTATACATGTCTTATCCAACTTATTTTTAGTCCCATAACAGTGTTACAACAGCTCATAAAGTACAACATACAACAATTCTACACAACACACAAGTAGGCAACGTAACATTACATCCTTTCGCTACATTTCGGCGTCAACAATTCCAAACCTGTTTCAACCTCAACCAAGCTGTCCTCAACGTATTTACACACAAATACTGTCCTAAAACAGTACAAAAACAGTCCCCCAAGTGGATGGAAAACATGAGACAACCATTCCCAATATTCAGTCCACAAATTCCTACTAAGCGCGCAATTCAGGTATCATATAAGAACTCATTTTCGCGGAAGATAAAAATGGTCCAGCAGCCTTCTTACATAATTACAGACCCAAGACTTGTTAAAAACATATATGTTACTTCATAATACAGCCACTCAACAAGAGAGAAGCCTCTTAATTAACAAGAAAAGTGGACCACAATCTTTGGAACACATGCTGTCCCAAATCCCTGCACAAGTACAACCAGCATACCCTTCATGTTTTTCATGGAAAAATTACACCAAACCATAGGTATTTTTACTTACCTTAACCCTCAAGGATTATTTTCTCTTCAAGAACCCTAGAGGTGTGCCTTGGCTGCTTTAGAAAATGAAGAGACAGCAAGAATAAACTTGGAGAGAAATCTGAACTTTTGGCTTGAGAAAATGACTAAAAGTTGCTGGTTTTTGCTCCCTTTTATAGGGCCACTTTTGGCCGACTTTCTTTTGGATTTCCATTATTACTTTATTAAGGTTATGATGCAGCAACTTGGCCTTTTCACTTGGGCCTTATTGGGCTTTGCTGCAAATTTTCCTCCTTTATACCCACTTAGTTTGGGCCCCAGTTGTGAATTGGGTTGTCAATGTAATTTGGCCCTTTTCCTATTTATCTTGGGCTGCAAATGTTGTCCTTTTATGATGCTAAACTATGAGCCCAAATGATATCCTTAACTCGAGGTTCATTCATTGTCGGACTTGAACAAATTCGGTGTTGGGCCTTGTCTTCGTTTACCTAGCCTACTTAAGCTAAGCACGTAGGTGACTCACCTGCTAGCTTCCTAAGTCCCACAAGCACCTCACTTATTTCACTTCATTTAAGGTCACACTCTACTTAACTTGACATAAAAATTATATACACTCGGTCATCTTAAGCGTTAGACGTATATATACCCCTTTAATCTAAAATTCACGTACTTTTAAAATGGTGCGGATTTGACCCCGCCATATCATGTGTCATCCACGTTGGACTAGTACATGTAAGATGTGGGGTGTTACATCCTCCCCCTAGGAACATTTGTCCCCGAATGTAAGCATAATTGAATAGGTTAAACAAGTTCAAACTTTCGTGTAAACAGACTTTTGAAAACATAATAAGAATTCATATTCACGTACCTACTAATCCCTCCACTCTATATCTTGGACTTCCTCTTTAGCTTCAAATAAATAAGGGTATTTAGACCTCATTGCTTCCTCAGCCTCCCACGTTATCTCTTCTACCTGCTGGTTCCTCCAAAGCACTTTTACTGAAGGTATTTTTTTATTCCTCAGCTTTCTAACTTAGCGATCTAGGATAGCAATAGGTACCTCTTCATAGGTGAGATCTTCCATAACCTGCATATCTTCAATAGGAGTAATACGAGATGGGTCACCTATGCATTTTCGAAGCATTGAGACATGAAAAACTGGATGAACCATTGAAAGCTCCTGGGGTAGCTCTAATTCATATGCAACCTCTCCAAACCTTTTAATAATCTTATATGGACCTATGTAATATGGGCTTAGTTTTCCTTTCTTACCAAATCTCATAACACCTTTCATTGGGGACACCTTTACCAATCTCCTACTGAGAATTCCAGTCCTCTTCTTCTAGCATCTGCATATGATTTATGACGACTTTGGGTTGTTTCTAGCTGTTGTTGTACTACCTTGACTTTTTCCATGGCTTGTTGGACTAGATCTGGACCAAGCAAGGTGGTTTCACCTACTTCAAACCATCCTATTGGTGATCTACATTTCCTTCCATACAAAGCTTCATATGGTGCCATCTTGATGCTTGAATGGTAGCTATTATTATAGGCGAATTCAATAAGTGGCAAATGGTCCACCCAACTACCTTTGAAGTCCAATGCGCAAGCCCGCAACATATCTTCAAGTGTTTGAATGGTGCGTTCTGCTTGACCATCTGTCTGCGAGTGGAAAGTTGTGCTTAAATTCACTTGTGTCCCTAAGCTCCTTTGGAAGGATTTCCAAAACTTTGTGGTGAATTGAGCTCCCCGATCAGATATAATTGAGATTGGGACCCCATGTAGCCTAACTATCTCTTTGAGGTATAGCTTTGCATACTCTTTAGCTGTATAATCACTCTGAACCGGCAAGACGTGTGCTGACTTTGTAAGTCTATCAACTATCATCCATATGGAGTCAAACTTCTAAAATGAGCGAGGCAACCCAGTAACAAAATCCATATTAATCATGTCCCACTTCCACGTTGGAAGCTCTATGCATTGCATATAACCTCCTGGCTTTTGGTGCTCTACCTTAACTTGTTGGAAATTCGGACATTAAGCCACAAATTCTGCAAGGTCCTTTTTCATGCCTTCCCACCAAAACATTCCCTTCAGGTCATGATACATCTTAGTTGATCCTGGATGGATAGAATAACTTGAATAATGGGCTTCCTTCATTATCTTCCTTCTTAGTCCATTTATGTTAGGAACGCATAATCTATTTTGGCAATAAAACACTTCATTTTGGGTAATTTCAAAGCCCTTCATTGTACCTTGACCCACTTTCTCCTTAAGTCGCCGTAGAATAGGATCTTTGAACTGTTTTTTCTCTTACCTCTATTACCAATGAAGATTCCACAGCATTATGCACAATAACCCCTTCCTTTGGAGTTTCAATAAGGCGAACTCCCAAATTGGCTAGTTGACGTAGATCCTTAGCGACTCCTTAATTTACCACGGTCTGATCATCAATATTCACAATTGCCTTGTGGCTCAAAGCATCGGCTACCACATTTGCTTTCCCTGGATGGTATAGTATATCTACATCGTAATCCTTTATTAGCTCCAGCCACCTCCGCTGCCTTAAATTTAGGTCTTTCTGTTTAAAAATGTACTGTAGGCTCTTATGATCAGTATATATGTCAACGTGAACTCCATACAAATAATGGCGCCATATTTTCAAGGCAAACACAACAGCTGCTGGCTCAAGGTCATGTGTTGGGTAGTTTTTCTCATGTGGCCGCAGTTGTCTCGAGGCATAAGCAATTACCCTACCATGTTGTGTCAGTACACACCCTAACCCAACCCCCCGAAGCATCATAACACACCGCATACCCCTCTGTGCCTTCTGGAAGCACTAATACAGGTGCAGAGGTTAGCCTGCTTTTCAACTCTTGAAAGCTCCTTTCACATGCATCATTCCATTGAAATTTGGTCGCCTTATGTGTCAACTTTGTTAAAGGTGCAGAAATAGAAGAAAAACCTTCAACAAATCTTCTGTAATAACCTGCCAACCCTAAGAAGCTTCGAACTTTCGTAGGTGTTGTTGGCCTTGGCTAGTCTTTCACCACCTCTATCTTTTGTGAATCAACCCTTATTCCTTCATCAGATACAATATGACCCAAGAATGCCACGGATTTCAACCAAAATTCACATTTGGAAAACTTGGCATACAATTGCCGATCACAAAGAACTTGTAATACCTGTCGTAAGTGATTTGCATGGTCCTCTTCTGATCTTGAATACACCAAAATGTCATCTATAAATACTATCACAAAGACATCCAAGAATGGCTTAAATACCCTGTTCATTAAGTCCATAAAAACTACTGGTGCATTTGTCAGCCCAAATGACATAACAAGAAATTCAAAGAGACCATAGCGTGTCCTAAAGGCTATCTTGGGTATATCTTTCTCCTTCACCCTCACTTGGTGATAACCTGACCTCAAATCAATTTTAGAAAAGCATTTGGCACCATGTAACTGATCAAATAAATCATCAATCCTGGGGAGGGGATATTTGTTTTTAACTGTCACCCTATTAAATTGCCGATAGTCAATACACATTCTCAAGGTGTCATCCTTTTTACGTACAAATAACACTGGTGCACCCCAAGGGGACACACTAGGTCTTATAAAACCCTTCTCTAGCAAATCTTTTAATTGCTCCTTTAATTCACGTAATTCTGCCGGGGCCATTCTATATGGAGGGATAGAAATAGGTTTTGAGTGCCTGGAAGTAAGTCAATGCCAATATCTATTTCTCGCTCTGGAGGTAAGCTTGGAAGCTCTTTGGGAAATATATCAACAAATTCATTTACTACGGGAACAGATTGAAGAGTTGGTGATTCTGCTTGCATATCCCTTACTCTAACTAGATGACATATATATCCCTTTGACATCATCTTCCTTGCCTTAAAATAGGAGATAAACTTACCCTTTGGTGCCCCAACATTACCTTCCCATTCAAGGACCACCTCATTTGGAAAGTGGAAATACACTCTCTTAGTTCGGCAATCCACAGTAACATAGCAAGAAGCTAACCAATCCATACCCATTATAACATCAAATTCCACCATATCTAACTCAACAAGGTCAGCCAATATGTCAAGGTCACAAACGGTTACTACACAGTTATAATAGACCCTTCTAGCTATAATAGATTCACCGGTTGGTGTAGACACTTCAAATAGCTTGTGCAATAATTTAGGTGTTCTTTTAAGCTTCCCAACCACTAGTGGGGTGATATATGATAATGCAGAACCAAGGTCAATTAATGCATACACATTATGTGAAAAGATGGACAATGTACCTGTGACCACATCGGGTGAAGCTTCTAAATTTTGCCGACTCCCTAGAGCATAAGTGCGATTCTGGGCTCCGCTGGAGCTAGCTGCCCCTCTACTACATCTACCACGGCCTGTATGTGTTTGCTAACCCCTACCTAATAGAGGAACAGATGATGCTGATGCAACAGCTGACCCAATAGGTTGTGCTATATCACCCATACGTCTTCTTGGGCAATCTCTCATCATATGCCCTAGTACACCACACCAATAACAAGCATCTGTCCCAACATGACATGTACCTAAATGACTCCTCCCACGTTGTTTTCAAGGCTGCCTAGGAGGAATCTGCTGGCTGGCCGAATAACCTGTAGTCTGTGCACCTTGTCCCTCACTTTCTTGATTAAACTGATTAACTCTAGGCCCTTGAAGTTGCGGTGGAGCACTGACTGCAGAGTAGGAGGATGATGGTCTAGGTGGTTTATTAGGAAATCGGGGCCTAAACTCACCTTGGGACAGTACAAACTGCCCTGTAGATCTGGCCCTCTTGGACTGCCCCCTTTCTAACTCTTGTGTCCTTTTCCTTTTCCTCTGATCCTCTAGTTTTTGTGCAAATGCTTGCATCCTCGCTATATCCATGTCTTTATTGAAAGAAGCAATGGTGCAGTCCCTGACCAGATACGAATCCAACCTATCCACATATCGATGAACTCTATTTGTCATAGTAGCAACTACATTAGGAGCATACCTGGACAGGGAATTAAATTGAAGGCTATACTCCCTCACGCTCATATTCCCTTGGTGGAGATTCAGAAACTGATCTTCCCGAGCCTCTTGGATCTCATATGGAAAGTAATGGTCAAGAAATGCCTCTTTGAACTCCTTCCAGGTAGTTGGAGGTTCATCTATAC
This sequence comes from Solanum rostratum, assembly GCA_029948455.1. Lineage (NCBI taxonomy): Eukaryota > Viridiplantae > Streptophyta > Magnoliopsida > Solanales > Solanaceae > Solanum > Solanum rostratum. The sequence goes on from CM057054.1 coordinate 28,873,587, forward strand.
CCTTAGATTGCTTCCAAGCTTCATACCATAATATAGCCACACCCTTCAATCTATATGCTGCCAGTTCCATAGCTTTTGTGCCGCTTATGTGCATAACATCTAAAGTGCGTTGGATCTGATCAATGAAGTCTTGTCGATCTTCATTAGGATCTGACCCGGTAAAAGATGGAGGGTCCAAATTAAGGAAGTCACGTACTCTTACTGGCTGCCCTATCCACACCACCTGCACCTATAATTGGGCCTTCTTGTCTTTGACTTTGGCCAACAACTATACGAGTCAATAATTGGACGACATTTCTCAGATCCTGCATGGTAGCATCGACAGGTGTTTCTGGGGGAGTTTCACTACTTCCTGGTTCGTTAGGAGCTGGAGGAGTTGGATATGTTTGCGATAGAGACTCATCTGGGGCCTCATTTCATCATCTCACCCGACTGGGTACACCAATTACCACTTCCACTTCCTTCCCATTGCCTTTGCTTTTCCTTGTTTCAGGCATACTTGTTGTACAAAATGATTTAGAGGTTAGAAATAATCAACCTACAACACTTGGCTCTATGGAACGATCTAAAGAATGAAAAGAAAGTGACAACTCCTAAATGCCACGTAGCCTCCTGCATATAAGTGTGGTGCACAACACATTCATAAACAAGACTCTACATAGACACGGCTTTGTAGATTCCCTAGGACGACCCGCTCGGATACCACTTCTGTCACACCCTAAGTCCCATTAAGACGGACTGGCACCCGTTGCCGACAAGGCTCGGGAGAACCAACATATAACTATACACCTGCTATGAACATTTAACAGGTTCCCATATTCAATATGTTGTCAAAAGGAAGTAAACTGTATTAACAAGCCAAAAGTAAATGCATAAGACTAGGCCGTTGGAGCCACGATGTCTATAGTATGCTACTTGACCACACTTTAATTTACATAGTCTACAAAGCCTATAGGTAAGGAACGCTATCTATATGGGTCGGGACAGGCCCTGCCTCATTACCAACTATACAATACAAAATACAAGTTCTAAACACACAAGCCCCGAAGCAACCTGGAGCTTAGTAATAGCAACTGAAAGTCCTGTACTCTTACTGGGGAGATCTAGTAGCTCCTGTACCTGCAGCATGAGATGCAGATCCCCTATAATGGACATCAGTACAAGATAATGTACTGAATATGTAAGGCAGGAAATACTGTATGTAAAATAAGAACTCAAATGATATCACACACTAGTGTGTAAGGATGAAAAGACCACCTTTAGTCATACTGTGGAATCATGTACTTTATATGTTTTTATTACTTTACCATTCTTTACTGTATGATCTGTGCACAATATATCATGTAAATGACCAACTGATCAGTGGTAAATCAATAACGGGATCGACCCATGCTAGGCTTTCCTTTCACCCCTGGGATACCCCCCGTAATATGGGATCAACCCATGTTAGGTGATTCTTCCACCCCTAGGATACCACCTATTAATTAGCAACTGTGAGTTATCTTTTATTTACTTTCCAGATGGTTCTTTTGGTAGTCATAACCTTTAGAACTGTAGGAATATAGACATGTGACATATAAACGACCATACAAGGAAATACCACAATGAAAAGAGAGATACACAACTAATGAACCGTATAGGAGATTAAACAACACATGGACTATGTTTGGTAAAAAGGAACTCATATATATTTGGTATCCAAGTACGTATGCAGGTTTGACAATGGCTATGTATGGGAACATATGAACATGGTAAAGAGTGGAGACACAATTATTAGTTATGTCGTAGTTGGTAAGTGCCCTCTATGTACTAAGGACGGACGTAGATTTCATGCCAAGTAATAGGAAATCAAGTAGCCTTACATACCTCATTGTACTATTTTTTTATTACCTCGGAGTAGTATCCTTTTCCTCCAAACACTTATCTACAATATAGTAGGTGATAAAACTAGTATTAGTAGATAATAAACACATCTTGGTAATCCAATTTCACCCAAAAATAATATCCGGGCAGCAAGCTCGGAATTAGCAACCAAAGAGTATTCTTTAAACATTTCCCACTCCTAATCGTATTTTCTAATACATGTCTTCATATACATGTCTCATCCAGCTTGTTTTAGTCCCATAACAGTGTTACAACAGCTCATAAAGTACAACATACAACAATTCTACACAACACGCAAGTAGGCAACGTAAAATTATATCCTTTCGCTACATTTCGGCGTCAACAATTCCAAACCTGTTTCAACCTCAACCAAGTTGTCTTCAACGTATTTACACACAAATACAGTCCTAAAACAGTACCAAAACAGTCCCCCAAGTTGATGGAAAACATGACACAACCATTCCCAATATCCAGTCCACAAATTCCTACTAAGCGCGCAATTTAGGTATCATATAAGAACTCATTTTCGCGGAAGATAAAAATGGTCCAGCAGCCTTCTTACATCATTACAGACCGAAGACTTGTTAAAAACATGTATATTACTTCATAATACAGCCAACCAACAAGAGAGAAGCCTCTTAATTAACAAGAAAAGTGGACCACAATCTTTGGAACACATGTTGTCCCAAATCCCTTCACAAGTACAACCAGCATACCCTTCATGTTTTTCATGGAAAAATTACACCAAACCATAGGTATTTTTTCTTACCTTAACCATCAAGGATTAGGTTCTCTTCAAGAATCCTAGAGGTGTGCCTTGGCTGCTTTAGAAAATGAAGAGAGAGCAAGAATAAACTTGGAGAGAAATCTGATATTTTGGCTTTAGAAAATGACTAAAAGTTGCTGGTTTTTGCTCCCTTTTATAGGGCCACTTTTGGCCGACTTTCTTTTGGATTTCCAGCATTACTTTATTAAGGTTATGATGCATCAACTTGGCCTTTTCACTTGGGCCTTATTGGGCTTCAATTGGATGGGCTTTGCTGCAAATTTTCCTCCTTTATAGCCACTTAGTTTGGGCCCTAGTTGTGAATCGGGTTGTGAATGTAATTTGGCCCTTTTCCTATTCTCTTGGGCTGCAAATGTCGTCCTTTTAAGATGCTAAACTATGGTCCCAAATGACATCCTTAACTCGGGGTTCATTCGTTGTTGGACTTGAACGAATTCGGTGTTGGGCCTTGTCTCCGTTTACCTAGCCTATTTAAGCTAAGCACATAGGTGACTCACCTGCTAGTTTCCTAAGTCCCACAAGCAACTCACTTATTTCACTTCATTTAAGTTCACACTCTCCTTAACTTGACTTAAAAATTATATACACTCGGTCATCTTAAGCGTTAGACGTACATGTACCCCTTTAATCTAAAATTCACGCACTTTTAAAATGTGTGCGGATTTGACCCCGCTATATCATGTGTCATCTGCGTTGGACTAGTACATGTAAGATGTGGGGTGTTACACGCACCCCATCTAAAAAGAGGTGCATTGTCCCTAATGCACACAATCAAAGCAAATAAAATATAGGAGTCAAAAATAATACTTGGGCACCTAAGCGCCAGTTTTCACCTTGGGTTGCCTCTCGAGTAGCGCCTAATTAATTGTCGCGGCATGACTTGGACAACTTGGTTACTTAGACTTCACCAAGTGCCCAGACTTTATTCTTCAAATCACCTGGCCTCTTCATAGACTGATAGATATTGAAGATAACTTCTTCGTCATTCAATCTAAACCTGAGTTGACTAGCTTCCATATCCACCAGTGCTCAACCACTGTCTAGGAATGGTCTTCCCAAGATAATTAGGATATCGAAGTCGACTTCGCAATCTAGGATCACAAAGTCTGCAGGGAATATGACTTTTTAACCTTTACCAGCACATCATACAGTTCCCCACAGGCTTCTTCACCATGAGGTCAGTGATCAACAACCGTATGCTCGTCAGAGTAGGGGCTCTAATCTTAGCTTCTTGAAGACTGCAAGGGGCATTAGGTTAATGCTGGCATCTATATCACATAATTCCCTAGTGAACTCCACATCTCCAATGGTGTATGGTATGGTGAAAGTGTCGAGATCTTCTCACTTTTGGGCCAAGGACCTTGTAGCAATTGCACTACAATGTTGAAGCTCTTGAGAGAGCTCTTGACTCACGTTGTGCTTCTTTGTAGTCAGGTCCTTCATGTACTTAGCATATCCTGGAATCTTCTTCAATTCCTCGATGAGAGAGATATTGATGGAGAGTTGTTTCAGCATAGAGAGAAAGTGTTTGAACTTTCCTTCATCCTCCCTCTTTTTGATTCTTTAAGGGAAGGGAGGAGGAGGCTTAGGAATGGGTTTCAACTTTTGTGGCACATCAACAGCTTCACTCATCCCAACCTTGCCACGATCATCTCTTGTATCTGCATTTTCTATCTCAACTATCTCCTCTTGAACATCATCCTCATCAACTAGCATGGGAGGATCAATAATGCTTTTGCCATGAGTAGTGACTGCCATGCATTAACCTTCATTCTTGGGATTCTGGACTGTATTGCTAGGCAGTGTGCCCCTCTAACGTTGATTTAGTTGAGGTGACACTTAACTGAACTGTTGCTCAAGCTATTTGATAGCAATCGAATGAGATTCAATTTTTTAATTAATGCTGGAGATTTCAGATTTCATCCCCCTTAGAGTCTTATCCTTGGTCTCAGCTTTATTCAACAAATGATCAAACATCTCCTCAACTCTGAAACTACTCGCACCTGTGTCGCAGTTATGTGGTGGCACATAAGGACAATTTCTATAACTACCTCTGTGGCCCTAATCTGCATCTATCTTGGCCCCGATTTTGGTAATAGTATCCTCCGTGGTTGTCTCTGAAGGCTCCTTCTTTGTTGAAGTTCCGACCTTAGTTTCCTTGACCTTGGCACCACTAGTCCTGAATGGACCTTGGACGTTGGTTCGGAGACCCCCCGTCTGGTCAGTAATGAAATAAGTGTCCTCATATTAGGGATCGTCGTACATGGGTGCACGTGGAGGCTGATGAACAACTCCATTGACTCACTTCTGATTCTGCCTCATCATCACCTTCATGCCTGTATGGATTCGGGAAAGCTCTTGCATAATCTCTTTATTGATCTTAGCTTGCTCCAAAGAAGTACTGACAGTGCACGAACATTTAGTAGATGCTCTGTCTTTTTGCCCCCATGTACGATTGGTCTTGACTATTCTCTCCATCTTCTCTGCAATCCTTGTGAATGGTTGATCTTAGAACATGCCCCCTATAATGGTATCAGCACAAGCCTGACTATTTTTATCAAGGGCACGGTAGAAGATCTCCCCCAAGGCATCATCAATAATCTTGTGGTTCGGGACCCTTCTAAAAAACTTAGTAAACTGCTCCCTTATAGTATTGATCGAATCACCAGAAAGTTTCTCGAAGTTGTTGATCTGATCTTTCAACTTGAGCTTCTTTGACCTCGGGAAGTACCTCTCCAAAAAGGCCCTCTACAATTCAACCCCAGTGGTGATCGAACTCTACGGGAGATCAGATAGCCATAGTTTTGCATTACCTATAAGAGACAATGGAAAGACACGAAGTCTCATAGCATCCATAGATATATTTTGTGTTGCCATCACACTCTTGCAGACGAATGCAATATTGTGCAAATGGCTATGAGGATCCTCCGATGGTAAGCACGCAAATAGCCCATTGGTTTGCAGCATCTGAAGAAACCCACTCGAGATCACTAACTTTATGTCAACCGGTAGTAGTGGCAACACAACAACTCCAGTCACCTCCATAGCCATAGGATTTAGCCTATATTGATTCCCCTGATTAGCGTTGGCATTGAAATCTTGTGGGTGTGGAGCAATGTCCTCAAACGGAGGTGGGTTCTCACGATCAGCATTATCATTCTCGTTCCTATTCATAGTTGTATTAGCCAAGTTGTTGGCATTATCTTGGGCCATTCTTCTCAATGTTCTATGGATCTCTAGATCAAACAGAGTCGAGAGATTGCCTCGATTTTGCGTGTTGGGCATACACTACACTTATACCCTGAAAAAGAACAAAGACATAAAATGAAGGAAATAATGGTTAACACCCAAATCACTTTTGAATTAACCAAGTCTAGCCATATTCCCCGAGAATTAAACAAAAATCTTGATGTCGCCCAAGTTACACCTCTTTTTTTAGGATAAACCGGTCATTGTCAAGAAATAGAACCTAACCAAAGTTAGGGTCGAACCCACAGGGAATATGTAGACTTAGGAGAATTTAAGTAATGCAATTCAAATGATTAACCAACTTACTTCCCCCAATGGGGGGTTTGCAATAAGAAGTAATAAAGTAAACCTAACTAACACGGGAGTTTAACCAATATAGAGAGAAACTAAGGTATTGTGTTCCCCATGATTCCCTAACTTAGTATCACTAGATAACCTAATTTTTCTCTAGTGTGTAACATGCCGGACGGTAAGTTAAATTCACCAAACCCTTTGACCCAAGCGAGAGGCGAATTTCATTGTGTGACTTGGCCTATCTCTTAAGTGTGCATTACTAACCCTTACATATTAGTCCTAGTACAACCTCCCCTTGGCCCAGTTCGGTTGATTAGATGAGAACACATCCATCAAATCCTATTAATTAATCTCTTTTCCTAGTCATTACTACCTTGGTCCAGTCAGTAACACTAGGCGGATTCTAATGTTGGCCACCATTAGAAAACATGCAAAATAAAGAGAGTTAATTATACATACATGCACACTTTCCAAGAATTATGATTTATCTGGTTTTACTTTGTTAGTTTTTCATGGTTCCCACAACCCTACTTGTGGATTTAGCTACTCATGATTTGTGTGGATTCAAGACTTATGAATTGGAATAACATAATAGAGCACTTACACAATTGAATTAAGAACAAATAAATCCAAGCTTCAATGAGAATCACAAGATTATAAGATCAAATCAAAGTATAAGTGTTTCTCAAAATTCTCCAATGTTTTCTCTACTCAGTCTCACTATTTTTTCTCTCAACTGGTAGAACTCTCTCGATAACTTAACAAAAAATAACCTAAACCCTATTTATAATATTGAAAATACAAATCCTAAATAAAATAGGATTGTTGGGTCGGCATGCCTTACGAATAGCTTAACGAGTCCTATTGCATTCCACGTCCTGTAATCTGGCTTTCGTGCTATGTTTGCTACAAAACTGGACTTGAGATCTATGATACCGCTCTACAGCTCCTAAAGTGTTCTACGACCCATAATGGGGTTTCATTTGGTGAAACTTTAGAACATTCTTTTTCTCTCATCCTTAGGGCACGAAACATGATCTACAACTCATAAAATAATCTATGACCTCTCTGCATGTTCGTAGAACAAACTTCAAAAACTCAGTCCTTCACTGGATTTATCCACGAAACCTACTTCACTGACCATAAAATGCACTACGACTCGTAAAAAGTCTCGTACTTCATCAAAAATACCAACTTATGCATTTCTTCCCAAAATCAAGGCGAACCCTAGAATCCTGCAAATAAAACACCAAAATACATAAAACTAACTAATCTCGCATTGAAAACACATAAAATTCCAAGTTTTAAGGATCAAAAGTGTTATATTTTGACAACGCATCGGAGACCTCTTGCTCATCCCTATTTGACACACACGGAGGTGAAGGGAGTTTAGGTCGATCAATCAGAGGCCACCATTAGACGTATTCTTTTTTATCCCGAGTGTCAGGCACCCAGGACCGCAGCTGAGTATGACCACAAGTTAGGGCAAACAAGGGATAAGGTATTGATGAGAGATTTGGCCCGCAAGGCTGCGTTGATGAGATAGGTCGCTGACCACATTGTTGAGCAGGTCCAGGGCCCTGAGTGGGTTTCTATGTCATCGGCAACTATAGTGAAGGCCTCTCTTAGCTTCACTGGTAAATTTTAGTGGGTTTTTAAATCTTGGATCCGACCGAGACACGTTGATAATACTCTGACACCAGATCATGCCATTTTGGTTGCCAGCATGTTGGTTGGCTATGACATTACTTGGGTCTGTCTGATAACGGAGCAGATTCATGAGGCGGTCTTAAGGAGGTCCATCTCCATTCCCATCCCATGCCTGATATATCGCCAATGTATAGCAGCGGGGGTGGATATTTTTCACCACGTGGACACATTGATAAAGGTTTAGAGGACACTGGATCCCAACCTAATAAACCCTTATAAGAATCTAGTGGCCCTCAAGTGAGCACAGCCTCAAGTCCATATGCCATATATATTCACCACAGCACCACCGTCTGAGTCTTCATCTACTTTTTCCACTGCTACTCCCACCACAAAGGGGCCCCCATAGACCGAGGCTGATAGAGAGGGAGATACTACTACTACTGCACCAGAGGTCATGGCCACTCAATGTTCACCTATTGGCAGGGTGTACGTGTCAGCGACATCCATTCAAGCCCTAGCACAGGGACGGGCACAATTTGAGTCCTAATTGACTCAGTTGCTATAGTAGATTCAGCCTTGGGTTTACCAAGCCATTTTAGAGGTTGTGGCTTGAGTGGAGTCATGCTTTACGGTTACACTTATAGAGAGGTTATGACCAAAACATAGACGTATTGACACATTTGAGAGGCGAGTGGAGCATAGCCTCAATTTAGCACAGCTTGCTGACATGACATCTATTTTGGCAAAGATCCAGTAGCTTCGATCCAAGATGAGGGTAGCAGTATCAACACCACTTGTGCTTCCTCCGTCTGATCCTAGTGAGACAGTTATTGATATGTTCGACCCTGAGGAGAACCTATCCCCACCCTCCAGAAGAGCCCTCACCTAGAGACTGATTATTTAAATATTGCAAGGCAACAGATGGAGATAACAAAGAAGGAGCAGTTCGAAGTTGCAAGACTACGGTCCATGCAGGATGAGGAGGTGCAGCAAACACGTGAGTTAGAGAGGATAAGGGATATTGGACCCTCTGTACATGTTGTCTCTACTAAGGAGACTACCAGGCACAACCTAAGACCATCAATTAGGTGTCCAGGTATGTTTGTTTTTTATCTCTATGCTTTGATATTGTTATATTTTGTGCATTAAAGACAATGCAAACTTTTTCTGATGGGGTGTGGGTAGTTATAGGCCTCGATGAAGTATGAGTAACTATGGCCTATAACAACCCAAATTTTGAGTCTGAAGGGTTTTCTTGCCTGTGTTCTTTCCCTAAAGACATTTATTTTCCATTGAACCGACACGTTTAGGATGTGTAACTAGTATTAATAACATATTATACTAAAGCCTATGGCATATGTTAGTTTTTGTGAAAAATGATCCCCATCAAATTTTTTGTAGGTAGTCTTGATAACAACCATGTGATATCTATTGATAAGTGAGGTTTAATTTTGATGAAAAGCATGATTTACGAGATTGTGTTGATAGTGTAATCAGTGTCATATGTGTATGAGCTTCTTCGCTTAATTCTTATACTGTGTTTTAGATCAGAACTTTCCCTGTTACTCTGACTTAGACTGTAGGTTAGTTGGTTAGGAAAGTATCTTAGGCCATTATTTATATTAGTCCACTTAGCCTAAATGACCAACCAAATGCTTGATGTATCCCTTGATCCATATGTTTGAGCTTTGCATAAACCTTTTTCTTTGTAAACACCGAAGTAACCTATCCTTGATGAATGTGAAATCTTGAATTTGGCCCTAATCCTTCCTTGAATATTTTGTACCTTACTCGAGGCAAAAAACTTAAGTTGAGGGTGGCTACCTAAAGTGACCCTATTTTATAGGTTGGATATTGTGCACCTCAACTTAGGCTAAAATCCTAAGTTGAGGGTAGCTGGTGTAAGGAAAATCACACTAAATGGGGTGGAAGCTAGTGATACATGAAAAAGGGGGAAATGTACTATTGGGCAAGAAAAATGAATAGATGCCTAAACAATGAGCAAAAAAGAAAAAGAATGTGAAATAAGAGGCAATGAGCTAAAATGTGAGTAAGGTACCCACAAAAGTTTAAAATAGGAGAAGGGGAGAATGAACTGAAAATAACAGTGTTTGTAAGGAAAAAGTGTGGAATAATGCAGTGTCAAGGAGGGCCATTAGTCACTATGTTCCTCAAATTTCATACTGAAGCCCCCTAAGCCTATGTTACAAGCCAAGAAAGTCCTATAGTGATCCTAGTCCAAGTAGTCGAAGGTCATAGTAGTGAGTATAGGAGCAAGCATATAGTATTGAGAACAGTGTTTGAATATCTATTGTGAGTATGAGCGATTTTATTTAGTCCCAAGCATCAAATCTGAAAATACTATCATGAGTAGGATATTGGACTTCTTTTTGTGAGAGCACTTGCACTACACTATTGATTCTAGGGTATTTCAGTGATTGTTGCTTATCAGTGGTTACCTTACTTGTTACAGTTGCATTGTCACATGTATTGATCAGCATTGGTTTGTTTGATGACTATCTGATATGCATTAATGAGTTAGTGTGGGTACCTGTGCTTGATTTAGATATGATGTATGTTATTAGACTGAGGTTTGTGTGTTTCTATACTGCTTATGTAGATTGAGTTTGTTGGTTGAGGACAAGCAAAAATTTTAAGTTGAGAGTATTGATGTGCTGTCAAAATATAGCACTTTTGATGCTTAAAACTTGGAATTTTGTGTGTTCTCAAAGCGATGTTAGTGGGTTTGATGTGTTTTTATGTTTGTTTTTTAATATTATAAGATTTAGCATGATATTGGGCAAAGTGTTGCAAATGCTAAGTTTTTGACAAACTATGAGGCACTCTACGGGTCGTGGATACTTCAACAAGCACAGAGGAGTTTCGTGATTGAAATCCAGTGAAGGACCTATTTTCTGAAGTTGCATCAACGAACTGCGAGACGAGCCGTAGAAGATTGTATGAGTCATGGATTGGTTTCGTGCCTTGAGGATTAGAATTTGAGAAGTTTCTAAAGAGTTGTCAGATGAAACCTTATACGGGTCATAAGTCTGACTATACAGCCTGTAGAAAGGACTCGTAGAAATGAAGTCAGATTTTGAACATTGCATAGTACAAAGCCCAGGTACCGGCCGTGGAACTTTGTATGACTCATAACCCAGTCCATAGAAGCTGTTGAATCCAATTCTCCTATTATGTCTTGGATTTGTATTTTTATTATTATAAATAGGGTTTTTAGGTCTTTTTGATAGAGAGACGCATGAAAGACTTGAGAAACACCTTTGTGACTTCATACGTTGTCATTTTTACATTGAAAAACATTACTTTGTGGTTTCTAGTGGAGAATTTGGGATATCTTGTTCTTAACTTTATCATTGTAAGTGTTCAATTGTATTATTCTATATCGTGATACTTTCATCTATAATGATTATGCATAGCTAAATCCACAACTAGGGTTGTGGAAACACTGAAGAACTTACCTATCGGATAATCCATAATTCTTGGAAAGTGTGCATGCATGTACGAATAAATTATCTTCGTTTTGATTTCTTTTTAATGGTGGGCAATGTTAGAACCCACCTCATTCTTACTAACTAGATCAAGGTAGTAATGAATAGGAAAAGAGCTTAATTAAAAGGATTCGATGTGATCCCTCTCTTCTAATCAACCGAATTGGATCAAGGAGAGGTTGTACTAGAACAATAGGTAAGGGTTAGTAATATCACACTGCGGAGATGGATCAAATCACGTAGTGAAATTTACCTCTCGCCTGGATCAAAGGGTTTGGTAAACTTAACTTAACATTCTGCATGTTACACACTAGAAAATACTACGATTATCTAGTAATACTAAGTTCGGAATTCATGGGGAACACAATACCCTAGTTACTTCTCTCACTAGTTTCACAACATTTGCCTCTAGCTTAGGTTTATTTTCTTGCAATTACAACCCCCCCCCCCCCGGAGATAAGTAGGTCAATTCATTCGACTTGCTTGCAATTACTCCAAGTCTAATCATATTCCTTGTGGGTTTGACCCTAACCTTGGTTAGGTTATATATCTTGAAAATGACCGCTTAAACCTTCAAAAAGGAGGTGTAGCTTGGGAAATATTAAGGTCCTAAAATACCTTTAGAATAAACCAAAATCACAAAAAGACCATTAATGAAGTGGACTTTAAAAAGTGTCTAGGGGTCCCATATAGAAACACCACGGTCCGTATAAAGGTTCACTGATCGTACAACAGTCCGTGAAAATGTCTTCTCGGACACTTAGAAAAATTTTAGTCAAGGGTGTTTCCACTGATGGATTCATGGTTTGTGAAACTCTCCACTGATTGTACAATGGTCCGTGAAAATGTCTCCTCTGACATTTAGAAAATTTTAACCAAGGGTGTTTCCACTGAAGGCTTCACGGTCTGTACAAAGTTCCATTGACCATACAATGTTCCATAAAAATGCCTCCAAGTTTCAAGATGGTACTTTAACACTTAGAATAATATTTTGGAGATGGGGATTCATGAGACCCCACCACGGCTCATGGTGGGTTGCACGACCTATACAAGGGTCTCTTGGTGGTTACCTTAGCCAAACTATTGTTGAAGGATGGGGCACCTACCATGAGTGTCCTTTACGACTAGTTGTGAGGACCACAAGCCGTGGGAGGTGCTATGGAGCGCCACCAAGCCTAAAACTCCCTCTTATGCCAGATGAAGCCACGATCAAAGCCAAGGGTCACCCCATGGTCTCCCCCACGGCTTGTGGACCTCTCCACGGCTTGTGGGAGTGACCTTGGACGGCTACCTTGGTCAAAAACCTCTGAAAACTCAATTTTAAGAATCGTTAAGGCCTTCCAAGATCTAGGTTCTTACAGAGAGAGTATGACCTCAAAGTCACCAAGCTATCATAGTATGCCCCCATTATGGTTGCGGATTCAAGGGCTTACATGAGCAAGTTCATTTTTGACGTCTCCGAGTTGGTCTCCAAGGAATGCAAGATGGTCGTGTTGGTCAAAGAGATGGAAATTTCCTGCTTGATGATGTATATTAGGCAGATTGAAGAAGAGAAGCTCCGAAAAGAGGCAATTGAGTCTAAGAGGCTTTACTTGGTGGGAGCTACTCTCACTAAAGGAGCATTGGTCATAAGTTTCAAGGGAGCCAAAATCTAAGTGGGCAAGGATCCACCAACACCCCTCCTCCCAATACCACAAAGGATAAGGTGGTTGCTCCTAAGCCCCAAGGTCCAAGTTGCCCTAAGAGCAGAAGACTCCATAAAGAAGAATGTCTAGTCGGGTTCAATGCTTGCTTCATTTGTGAAAGCCCAACCACCATGCCAAGGATTGTAGAAGCGGCGGCAAAAAGCCCCAAGGCCAAAAGGGTCAAGATCAAGGCGCCCAAAGGACCAACTGGTTCTATGCTCTTCATGGTCACCAAGAGGTCGAAGAAGCTCCGGACGTGGTCAGTGGTATGCTAAGAGTTTATGATTATAATGCATATGCACTTTTAGATCTAGGAGCAAATTTATCTTTTGTAACCCCATTCCTTGCCAATAAATTTCATGCATGTCCTAGAGTCCTCCATGAGCCCTATAAGGTAAGTAACCCTATTGGAGAGTCTATTATAGCCCGAAGAGTCTATAGGAGTTGTCCTATCTCCATCTTGCATAAAGTGGTCTCTTGTGACTTAGTTGAGCCTTCCATGGTAGACTTCGATGTGATTCTTGGGATAGGTTGGTTGCATACTTCCTATGCTTCCATTGATTGTAGAACCCATAAGGTCAAGTTGCAATTCCCTAATGAGCTGATTCTTGAATGGGAGGGTAGTAACTCTTCATGTAGGGGTTGATTCATTTCCTTCCTAAAATCTCATAAAATGATTTCCAAGGGGTGCATCTATCACTTAGTAAGAGTCAAAGATGTCACTTCCAAAGTTCCTTCTCTTGAGTTTGTTCCTGTTCCTATTGTAAATGAGTTTCCTGATGTCTTTCTGGATGGGTTATCGGGTGTTCCTCCTAAAAGGGAAATAGACTTTAGTATAAACCTCTTGCTCAATACTTAACCTACCTGAACCCCTTCATATAGAATGGCTCCCACAGAAGTTGAAGGAGCTAACGGAGTAGTTGAGGGATTTGTTGGAGAAGGGTTTTATTAGACCTAGTCGGTCTCCATGGGGTGCCCCAGTTTTATTTGTAAGGAAGAAGGATGAGTCGTTTTGTATGTGCATTGACTATCGCTAATTCAGAAGGTCACCATCAAGAATAAGTATCATCTTCAAAGAATAGATGATTTGTTTGATCAATTGCAAGGGACTAATCATTTGTCTAAAGTCGACTTGAGATCCGATTATCACCAATTGAGGGTGAGGGAAAGTGACATTCCTAAGACGACATTCCAGACTAAGTATGGTCATTTTAAGTTTGTGGGGATGCCCTTTGGCCTCACTAATGCACCGAGAATATTTGTGGACCTCATGAATAGGGTGTTCAAGCCCTACCTCAATATGTTTGTCATGGTGTTCATTGATGACATCCTTACCTACTCTCGAGGTGAGCAAGAGCATTGCGAACCCTGAGGGAGAAGACGTTATATGTAAAGTTTGATAAATGTGAGTTTTGGATAGATGAGGTTGCCTTCCTTGGGCATGTTGTATCTAGTGAGGGTGTCAAAGTTGATCCTAAAAAGATTGAAGCAGTGAGAAATCGGACAAGGCCACTGACTCCTGCTGATATAAGGAGTTTCTTAGGCCTAGCCGGTTACTATAGAAGATTTGTGCAATACTTCTCCTCTATTTTCCCCACTTATAAAGTTGACTTAAAAGAAAGCTGTTTGTGTGGATGGATGAATGTGAGAGGAGTTTCCAAACTTTAAAGGATCGACTGACTTCATCTCCAATATTGACATTGCTAGAAGGGAATGATGGGTTCTTCATGTTGTGTGATGCATCAAGGATTGGGTAGGGTTGTGTAATAATCCAAAATGGTAAGGTGATTGCCTACGCTTCAAGGCAGTTGAAAGTGCATGAGAAAAACTACCTGACTCGTGAACTTGCAGCGGTAGTATTTGCCTTGAAGGTTTGATTTTATAGAGTTCATGTAGATGTCTTCACCAACCACAAGAGCCTCCAACATGTTTTCACCCAAAGGGATCTCAATATGAGACAACGGTAGTTGTTAGAGCTACTCAAGGATTATGACATGAGTGTGAAGTATCACCTCGGAAAGGCCAATGTGGTAGCTGACGCCCTTAGTAGTGTTTCCATGGGAAGTATGTCTGATCTTGAAGATGATTGAGAAAGGGAATTAGCCAAAGATGTTCATAGGTTGGCTAGACTGGAGTGAAAATGAGTGAGTCCAAAAATGGTGGTGCAATGGTTCTTCATGGGTCTGCATCTTCTTTGGTTGAGTAGGTTTAGGCTAAGCAAGACCTTGATCCCACCTTGGTTGAGTTAAAAGCCTTAGTGAAAGATGGAAATATAGAAGTTTTCTCATAAGTGGGAGATGGTGTACTCCAATACCAAGGGAAGTTGTGCGTGCCCAATGATGGTAAGTTGAAAAAGTTGATCATGCAAGAAGCCCATAACTCTTCATACGTTATTCACCCTAAAACTACAAAGATGTATAAAGACTTGAGGGAGATTTATTGGTGGAATGAAATGAAAAAGGACATTGCTCAATTTGTGTCTGAGTGTGCTAATTGCCAGCAGGTCAAGGTTGAACACCAAAGGTCGGGTTCCCTAGCATAAGATATTGATAGTCCTACTTGGAAGTGGGAATAGATCAACATGGACTTCGTAGTTGGTTTGCCAAAGACCAAAAAGCATTTCAACTCCATATGGGTGACAGTGGATGGCATGACAAAGTAGGCTCATTTCTTACTGGTCAAGACTACATTCAGTGCCAAAGATTATGCTCGTTTGTATATATGAGAGTTGGTGAGGTTGCATGTGATTCCATTGTTCACATCGTATCGTGGGGTTTAATTCACCTTTCACTTTTGGAAGTCTTTTCAAAAGAGACTTGGCACTAGGGAGAAGTTGAATACTACTTTTCATCCCCAAACCGACGGACAAGCCGAAAGGACCATTCAGGCATTGGAAGATATGTTGAAAGCTTGTGCATTGGAGTTTAAAGGGAGTTAGGATGAACATTTTCCACTTATTCAGTTTGCCTATAACAATAGCTTTCATGCGAGTATTAGGATGGCACCATTTGAGGCGGTGTATGGTAGACAGTGCAGATCGCCCATTGGGTAGTTCAAAGTGGGTGAGGCATCATTAATAGGACTAGACTTGGTGATGAATTCTATGGAGAAAACTAAAAGCATAAGAGAAAAATTGCAAACAGCCCAAGCCGACAAAAGCCCTACTCCGATATGAGAAGAAGGGAACTTGAGTTCCAAGTAGGTGATTGGGTCTACTTGAAGGTATCTCCAATGAAAGGTGTGATTTGGTTTGGTAAGAAAGGGAAATTAATCCCTAGGTATGTGGTATTAGGTGGTGAGAAGGAAGGGAAAAGTGGCATATGAGTTGGATCTACTCAATGAGTTGCATTTGATTCATCTGGTTTTCCATGTGTCGATGTTGACGAAATTCATAGGTGATCCAAGCTCCATAGTTCCTTTGCATGTTGAAGAGGATTTGAGTTATGAGGAATTACCGGTTAAAGTTCTAGATCGACAAGTGAAAAAGCTAAGGATCAAGGAAGTTGCATCCGTCAAGGTACTTTGGAGAAACCAATAAGTTGAGGGCGCTACATGGGAAGTGGAAGCGGATATGATGAAGCATTATCCACATCTATTCCACTCTACTCAAGCCTAAGGTATTAAGAAATTCTTGCTAAGACCTCAAATTCTATGCATTTTAGTTTTTCATGATGAATGCATTTATTTTGATGTTCATGGACTGTTTTGAGACATGTTTTGAAACTGAATTTTGATTTTTTTGCGAAATGACGTTAAATTTTCATTTTTGCATGCATAATATGTTGTTAGCTACTAATTTACTTCTTAGAGCCTGCCTTTAAGTACATTCGGGGATGAATATTCCTAAGGGGCAGATATTGTAATGACCTCTAGTTTAGGAGCCTCGAGTGCAAAAAAGTTGGCCTAAAGATGACCTGAAGTCAGGTTCACAAGGGCAACTTATAGCACGTAGGTGTAAAGCCCCAGATTTTACACTCACCGGCATCGCCTTGAGGCCTGGAATTTTCCCCAGGAAAGCTGCCAGGTATCACTTCACGGAGGATCCCACACGGCCCGTGTGCAGCCACACGGTCCGTATGGCCTCCCGTGTAGTGACACTTGATCAGCTCCTCATTGGGAAATTCTCCTAAGTAAAGATATACGGACCATCACAAAGTCCATGTGACCTTCTGTGTAGTTGCTGTGTGGGAGGTCTCCTGTACACGGACGGGGTCACGGTCCGTGTGACCCCAGATGGTCCATGTACTGGTCCGTGTGATGCTACTTAGTTCAGAGAAATTTTGCCTCGGAGAATTTAAGTCCTGGGCCACGGTCCTATTCACGGTCCGTGTGAAGCCACTTGGACCGTGTAACAAACCGTGTGACCCAGATAGACCTAAATGGACCGTGTAACAAACCGTGTGACCCAGATAGACCAAATTTAGGTCTATTTCATTAATGGCATTTTTGTAATTTGGATTATGTTAAACGTGTTTTTGGTATTTTCCCACCCCTCCTAAGTCCTTATATCAGCTGAACTTCACCTCATTTCAGCCATTTCCCTCATTTCACTCTCACTCTCTCAAATTTGCTCCTTCAAGCTCTCCAATCTCTCTCTAGGATTTGTCAAGTCAAAGTCTTTAATTTTGAGTCCATTTTCTCCTCAAGTTCATCTTCAAGTCAGGTATATGGGGTTGATTCTTGGTTCCTTTCAACCAAGAAGACCCAAAATCCCTTTCAAGTTGTTTATGAGTTTACTTAATGTGAATTTCTACTATGTAATCTTGTTAGCTTTGAACAATGTATGTACTGTACCTTATTCCGATTTTAAGTTGTGTTAAGCTCTAGTAATTGAATAATGCAATTATGAACATATATGTCCTTTAAAAATATTATTATACATGGGTGATCTCTACTACGATTTTCATATGGATTTTTATGGTGGGTTTTCTAGATTTCTTACTATGTTTTAGATATACTCTACATTGCCCATATCACTCCTACATCAGGCATTGCATTTCATCCATAGCATTGATATATGGAAATTTGGAATGTGGATTAAGCCCAATTTCGTTTTTGAAAGGAATTATGATAGGATTTTGGTAAGGCATTGGATATGACAAAAATGTGATCACCGGTATGTCTATGATTATGGATCTTGGAGCATCTTGGGTGCTTGCACCATCTTGTACATGTAGATAAGCTATTCCTTGCATGAACCTTGTGATTTTGATCTTGTGATTTGGCATTTGAGCCTACAAGTACATTTGACATTTGAAACGGATACTTGACTCCCCCTCTCTTGAAGCGCGCGCGCGCGCGCGCGCGCGCACACACACACACACACACACACACACACACACACACACACACACACACATATATATATATATATATATATATATATATATATATATTCTAGTGGGATGTTGTTGGCTTAGCACCGATGTATTGGGGGTCCTCTCCCTTTCCCTGAACTATGTGCCAACATAGGGATGGAGGTTATCTGTCTTGTTTATGATACGACATGTCTTGATATGATTCTATAAATCCTTCCGAAAAGCATGGTCCTAAGGAAGGTGACCATCCACTGAAAAGCATGGTCGTAAAGTGTGATGTAGATTATCCTTGGCAAGTAATCTTCTCCCTACCAGTGGGAGGTCTCAATCGGTCCAATTCATGTAATAGCTCGCATGGATTTAAGTCATCGGTTATAGTCCATCCCTGTTATATAGGAGCACTATCGCATTGCACGCATCATAAGTTCCAGGGCATCTTGTATACTAAATTCCATTGCTTATATGATCTTTGTATATTATGTGCCCTTGTCATCTAACATTGATATGCAGGTTCGGTAAGTCACATGCATTGCATGCCCACATACTTAGTACATTCAAATGTACTAATGTATACTCTATGCCTACATGATTTTACCATGTAGGGACAGAGCAGTTTGGGTACCAGCCATTGGACGAATAGTCCGTTCTCGAAGACTTCTTTTGTGATGAGCCCCGTCTTTCGTGGGCAGGCTAGTTATTTCTTGTATGTATTTTTGTATGTCCTCTTCTTTTGAGGGTGAGCCCGGAACTTGTCCAGGCCCCCGTTTCTTGACTAGAGACAAATGTTGGGCACTTTGTAAACTTTCTCGTCTTGCTTATCTATAAATGAACAGTTTTCCAAGTACCTCGATTTTCGCCTTTTAATTACATGTGTTTAAATGTTATTTGAACCAAATGATGTGGATTTTGAAGACTCGAGGCTTGATTGAGGACTCTCGGGTCCCCATTCGCCGTGTCACATCTAGGCCCCGTCCCTGGGTCGTGACAGTAGGTGTACATATGACATGTTGGATTGGTCCTTAAACATGAGACTTCAAGAAGGGAAAAGTTTCTAAGTGTGGGGTGACCCACAGACCAAGTGATGTCTTATAAGATATCATTACGGTCTATAGGTTGGGTCGTAAGTGAGACTATCAGACATAAAGGAAACTTGGAGTTTACTGGAAGGTAGCTTATGTGTTACTAGACAGCCCATAGGATGATGCACGGCTCGTAGAAGTCCTTCATGGAATTAGACCAAGAAAATACAAAAAATGATAAGTTTGGAAGGACTTTTTGAGTCCAACCACGACCCATATGATATTTCACAACCCGTAACAAGGTTTTATGATCTTGGGTCCAGCAAGGTCAATTTCAAGGATTTTAGATGTTACCAAATGAACGGGACTTACGGCCCGTAGATTGACCTAGGACTATAAACGGGTTTTCGCAAGTGAATCCAACAATTTTTAATGGGGGGTAGTTTGGTCAATTCCATCATTTCTATTCTTAAACTCAGTCGTTTTGGGATCCAAAAGGGGTCTTAAATTAGGTCCTAAACCCTAAGAAACCTTCATTCTCTTTATTCTCTCAACTCTCAAAATTTTCCTAAGGCAAAAGCTTTCAAGAAAAAGGCAAGGCAAGAACTCGGGTTTCCAAGAATCTTCCCAAGACCTCAAGGTCCGATTCTCCCAAGTTTCCCCAAGGTATCTAAGTTAATTTATGGGTATCTTTCCACCTATAAAGTTCTCTTTCAAGTATTTTTACCTTTTCTTTAAGTTCCTTTAAGATATTATGCATATTTATGTTGATTTTACTAAGTATACACATGTTTTGAAATATTCATGATGACCCCAATGATGGTTTTTGATAATGATGAAGTGTAGGCATTTTCGATGGTCCTTAAAAAGAGAAAGTTCCTCATGTTTTATGTGGTTTATGATTGTTCCATTTAAAAAGCCTAGCCCACCTTGTCTTCAAGTAAAGCTTTATAGTATATGATAATGATTAGGGCATTAGAGTGAAGTTTTAAATGATGATTTGTCAAAGATATAAGCATGTTGACAATTTCCCTAAAAGATATATAAGAAAAGTCCCCAAGATGAAAGGACAATTCTCACTTAGTGGTTCCTAAGTTCAAGCTACTCCTGTGATTGTTACTTATGATTCTAAGTTATATTTTTAAAAGATTCTAAGGGATGACTTGGCACCAAGTGGACTTGAGATTGAGATTTATTCCGTTAGTTGAGGATGATCCATTAAAGTTAAATCTCAAAGTCCCTAACTATGTACCATCATATGAGCCCTTGTAGGCTAGGCTAGTTGATCCACATAGGCCTTTTATGTTATTAAGATGCATGCTAAGTTGACGGAGTTTCACCTAGCAAGTGGTCTCTTTGTGCCAACGTAGGGGATTATGTTGGATTCCATGTAGTAGCTCACATGGTCTTATATGTCAGTTAAGGTCTTCTCCCACAAGCTTATGATCCTATGATGTGTTTTACATTACATGTGTTATCCCATGCATTGAATCTTATTCATATTGAGTTATATTCCCTATGCGTGCTTAAGCTCACTTTATGTATCTTGCATCCCATACGTACTTATATGCTATATTTATCAAATGATGGCATTACAATTTAATACATGCATTTCATCTCACATACTTAGTACATTCCAACATATTAACGCATATTTTGCCTGCATGATTTAACCTAGGGACATGAACTCCTCCACTGGCTCGTGGCTATATTCAACATGCAAGACTAGAGTTGTTATTTTTTGTGAACCCTTAGTCTAAGACTCTACCATTATTCCACTCTATCTTATATTTGTTTTTGAGACAATGTATTTGTTGCCCTTTTGAGGCATTTACTTTCTATGTTGCACAATTATGGATTCTTTTTTATTTGATGGAAATCGATCGTTACGAGTTTCGTCCATCAATGTGGTAGTTGGTATGCTTGTGGACAATGAATGTTGGTTATCATATTGCTTTTTAAGGTTTCTTCATTGCTTTAAAAGACCCATAGTCCATTTCCCCTTGTTCTTCCGCAAATGTTTTCATTAAATGCCTATAAATGCTTAAGTAGCTTAAAATGGCTTGAGTGAGGTGCCTTTGGGAATATCATTCACCGTGTGATGACTAGGTCCCTAGGCTGGGTCATTACAGTTAGATTCGATAAGAGAAAACTTAACTATTAAAGCAAACATATGCGCATGTTCATATATATCATCAGTTTAAACAAAACAAGTCAAACATAGTTAGAGAGTATATTGTAAAGTGTAACCAGGTATATATGTATAGATTATGGCTCTTATTCATTGATTCAACATGTAACTTAATTGGAAAATTTTAAACAAGTAATCAAAACAAGAGACGTGTAAAATAGTATCAAAATATTCAAGTTCATCTGATGGAGAAGAAGACCCAAGACAACATATAAACTCATATTTTCCTTTTAAAACTGTTTTTAAGTGTTAGGAATGAACCCTTACACCACTGAAACTCCAAAAATATTTTTTTCAAAAATTTTTAATCTTCCTAAAACTGAAAAATAGCAACAAAAAAAAACCCATCAAAATTTAAGGTCAATTGGAGTTTGGGAGAAAAATTTAGGATTTGGCCAAGCCTTGAACATGCCAAGCGCGCGCGCAGGCCAGGTGCATAGGACATCTGCGTGCTATCAGCATACCAAGACATGTGCACGGCCATGCCACAGTGTGCCAAGGCAAGCCGTGGCTAGCATGCCAAGGCCGACCATGGCAAGACAGCAACGCCATCAAGAAGGGCCAAGGCATTGTCATGGCATAGGCAGCCATGCCAACAGGAACGCTAAGGCACTTCCATGGCCCAGGCATCCATGCCAACAAGCATGCCAAAGCATTGCCATGGCACGGGGAGCCATGCCAACAGACAGGCCAAGGCACTGCCATGGCACAGGCAGTCATGCCATCAGGCAGGCCAATAGATTGTCATGGAACATGCAGCCATGCCATCAGGCGAGCCAAGACTGCCATGGCAACTTGGCACCTTAATTTAATTTTTCCCATTGCACATATATGCAGAAAAACCAGTAGTTTTGCATAATCAAACAATCATAACTCTCTCAGATTAAAATGAGAATTTTTTCATTGTCTAGAAAAAAATAAATTCTTTTTATCTATCATATAAAGCTAGATTCGGGACAATTTGTAGTTTCAAGTTGAACTAAAAAATTAAACACTGATGCAACATATGTCATAATTAATTTTCAAATTCAAGATAAAAAATCCTCTCTTGAATACATGAACAAATTATCAAGTAATCAATATACGAACATGATACTTTAATCACAAAAATCTAAATTGTAAATCGTGATATACCATGATTCTCATATTACATTATCAAAATAATTATAAGATGAACCATGTCACCAATTGTTAGATATAAATAATGGAAGCAACTAACAGGATCGATACTCTGATGTAATATGACTAGTAACACAAAAAGCACTGAACTTCAGAAGAAACTACTAACCTCTTGGAATCCTTAATGAAAATTTCTTCAGTGATAGTTGAATTAAGAAACGAATCCAGGACTCTTATCTTCTATTATTTCCTGAAAAATTATTCAGCCAACAACTTGTGTGTGCAAATGATTGAGGAAACTTGTAGTTTTGTTTTTGTGTCTGTGTGTCTTCTTTTCTCCAGAAAAACTCCTTTTTATCCTTAACTTCAGAAGAAGACGAAGATCAAGAATCTTCAACAGTTTGAGGCTATTAAGGGGCAATTAAAACCCACTAAAGCCCCAAAATTATTTTTATTCGTCTTGAAGAAAACAAAAAATCTGATGACACTTATTAGACCATATATAGGAGTAATTATTACCCCTTAAACCCAGAAAACATTTTTAACCTTTTTTTAAAAAAATGAAATATTTCCATATTAGTATTTTATTATACAATAAAATTCACTGATTTTATTTCTTCAAAAAATGTTTTTGATCCCATTTTTGATTTGAAATATTTCCCAAAACAATGTTTTAATGTATAATAGAACCCACTGATTTTATTTTTTAAAAAATGGGTTTTCCTCAAAACTGGCTAATTAATCAGGCATAGTAAGGACCAAAGATATATTTTATTGAGGGTTCCATTTATGTAATTATTCTCAAAAGAACGAATTAATCATATCGTAAAAAATTACATATCACTCCACTAAAAATATGTAACTACACTCCTCAATATTAATTTTAAAATCTACCACTGCATCTTATTTAACCCTCCCTATTAGAATTATCAACACCAATCAATTAAATTAAATCTTCTGAAAAATTTAATTTATTGACTAAATTTATCCTTTGTCATTTATACTTAATTTACTTTCGTGACAGATGTAAAATCCACCTGCAGGGTTTTCACGTGAAAACTCTCAAGTAGCCATAAATGAGTGTCTTCAACTCGAGACCGAGACACGGTTCTATCAACTAATCATTATTTCACCAATGTCATTTGTAATTATCCAATCCATTAGGAATATATTGACTCGTTAAAAGTCTCACCTTTTAATGAATCAAAATAATATAACAAGTTACATAGCTCATAATAATTATGTCAAGATTAAAAGTATAAGTACATGCAATGGACTAGAGAATTTACTTCTCAATATTCAGAACATAGATAAAATTCTCCAATTGGTCCGTTTAATACATATAAGATGTATCAGCACAAGAAGTCATCATTTAACCATTCCCATGATTAAGATCAAATCATATTTAATCTTGTGCTACGATCAGCTAGATGTTTGTCCTTCCTCATCTTTGACCGTGAACATTTAATATTTTACTTATATAAACCAATAATTTTAATCTTGCGCGTATGAGCTAAATTACTTCATACACAAAATCGTCTACTATACAAGATATGGACACACATGTATACATAATGAAGTATTCAAATAAAGACACTTATTACAATAAATAAAATAATGTACAAAGTCTTTACAAAGGATTAAAATAAAATACTATAACTCAAATACACAATTAATAGTATATGAAGTATATCCCAACAGGTGGAACACTGGCGTGTCACGGAGGCGTTCTCACGCAGTTCATTCTTGCGCTAATTTCAATTTTTTCCTGTTTTGATCTAGGAATGAGTTTAGGTCACTCTTCTACTAACATAAATCCTTTTCGCAACACGGAGAATTCGCGGTCCTTCCTGGAAAGTGCAAAAACATGCAAACTTTTTCGATACGGTTGACTTAAAAATCGAAGGAGACTATTTACCCACATAATTTTGCCTCTGGAACTAGAATATAGACACATATTTTCCAGAAAACATACGAAAAATGTGTTATACAAGAAATCTATTATAAGGGCATTTCAAATCACTTTGGGAAGTGTTACACCACGCCAAGGGTACTCTTTCGGGATGTGATATTTATTGTCTTTCCTTATAGAATTAATATTGCTCTTCGTTTTAGTCTTTACTTTATATCTATTATTTTCTTCCTTTTCTTTGGGGCTGATACATTTAAGTTGATTGTTTTTTGAAAATAATTTTTCTATCTCCATAAGGTAGTGATAATGTCTGCATACACTCTACCCTCTTTAGATCCCACTTTGTGGAATTTCACAGAGTGTGTCATTGTCATTTGTGAAGTTTCTCATACCTTGTTTCGTGATGATATTGTGTAGACTAACAATCTAAGCTAAGACTATTGTGTATATTGCTAGAAATTAATGAAACATGATTAGAGTGTATATTCAATATATTGAGATATAAATATATTTTTTATACTTGAAGTTAATAGCCTGATACAATTCATCAGTGTCTACTTAATACCTACCACATGTTATAAAATAAATTTTCTTAGAAACTGAGAAGAAGAGAGAAATCAGGGAAAAACTTTATCTGTGTATCTATCTCTGCATTCTGCGAAAACCATGGCTATTTATAGACAAAGGAGAGAAAGGAAACGTGTGGGATTCCCACAATTGTGGGACCCACATGCATACAATTGTTAACATTTCTTTTCCTCTTTAAAAGAGGACAATTCACGCGTAACACTCCCCCTGAATTGTCCATGTAAAAGGGAAGGTTCTAGGTGACCTTAATACACATCATTAGTTGCCTCATCAAAAACCTTACCAGGAAAACCCAGTGGGATAAAACCTTGGTTGAGGAAAAAAGAGTACAACGCGTATTTTACTCCCCCTGATGAAGACTTCATTTGATACTTTGGAGACGGTGCATTCCAATCTTATATCTTAGCTTTTCAAATGTTGACGTTGGCAATGCCTTAGTGAATAAATCTACAAGATTATCACTCGAATGAATTTGTTGTACATCAATATCACCTTTCTTATGAAGATCATGTGAGAAGAATAATTTTGGTGAAATGTATTTCGTTCTGTCTCCTTTTTGAAGCCACCCTTTAATTGAGTTATGCATGCGGCATTGTCTTCAAATATGACCATGGGTACTATGACATCATTTTTCAGTCCACATTTTCCTTCGATGGAATGTATCATTGATCTCAATCACACGCATTCTCTACTTGCTTCATGAATTGCTATTGTTTCAGCATAATTTGAAGAAGTAGCAACAACTGACTGCTTTGTAGATCGCCATGATATAGAAGTTCCTCCGTATGTAAACAGATAGCCTGTTTGAGGTCAGGCTTCATGTGGATCTGATAAATAACCTGTATCTGCATAACCAACAAGGTCTGCACAACCTTTGTTAGTATAAAACAAACCCATGTCAATTTTATCTTTCAGGTATCACAAAATATGATTAATACTGTTCCAATGCCTTCGCATTAGGGAAAAACTATACCTTGCAAACAAATTGGCAAAAAAATTTATATCAGGTCTGGTTGAGTGAGTAAGATACATAAGTGCTCCAATAGCACTAAGGTATGGTACTTCTGGACCAAGAAGTTCTTCATCCTCTTCTGGGGGACGAAATGGATCTTTATTCACTTCAAGTGATCCAACAACCATTGGAGTACTTGACGGATGTGCTTTGTCCATATAGAATCGCTTCAAGATTTTCTTAGTATAGGCAGATTGATGAACAAAGATCCCGTCTGCTAAATGTTCAATTTGTAGACCTAGACAAAGTTTTGTCCTTCTTAGATCTTTCATCTCAAATTCTCTCTTTATATATTCAATTGCCTTTTGAACCTCTTCAGGAGTTCCAATGAGATTTATATCATCAACATAAACAACGAGTATTACAAACTCCAATTCTATTTTCTTAATGAAAACACATGGACAAATGACATCATTTATATATCTTTTATTTATCAAGTACTCACTAAGGCGATTAAACCACATACGCCCTGATTGTTTCAGACCATATAATTATCTTTGCAATTTGACTGAGAATATTTCTTGAGACTTAGTTAATGCTTCAGGCAATTTAAATCCTTCTGGGATTTTGCATGTAAATTTCACTGTCAAGTAAACTATAAAGGTAAGCTGTAACTACATCCATTAGATGTATTTTAAGATTTTCATGCACAACTAAAACTGATGAGATATCGAAAGTTATTTCATCCATAACAGGTGAATACGTTTCTTTATTGTTGACACCAGGCTTCTAAGAGAATCCTTGTACAACAAGGCGTGCCTTGTATCTTACAATTTCATTTCTCTCATTTCGCTTTCGCACAAAAACCCATTTATAGCCAATTGGTCTTACACCATCAGGGGTTTGGACTATAAGTCCAAATACCTCACGATTAGAGAGTGAATTTAACTCAGATTGAATTGCTTCTTTTCATTTTGGTCAATCATCTCTGCGTCGATATTCTTCGACGGATTTAGGCTCAAGACTTTCACTATGTTGCATGAGGCTAGTGCAACATTATATGCAAAAATATTATCCACTATAATTTTTTATCGATCTAAATTTATCTCATCACCAGTAGAACTTATTGGAAGTTCTTTATTCACTTGAGTCTCGGGTTTATTGATTTCTTCAAGAATATCAGGATTTCTCAAGCCTGGATCTTCTTTAGGAAGTCCTTTTGTTGTATAATTTTTATTTCTTATGCTTCTCTTTCTAGGATTTTTATCCTTTGAACCCACTGGTCTACCACGCTTCAGGCGTGTTTGGGATTCAGAAGTTGTGATACTAGCAGATGGTCCCTTTGGGACTTCGATTTGGATAGGCACATTCACTGCAGGGATATGTGACTTAGTTATCCATTTCAACTCAGTAAATACATCTAGCATTTGATTTGCTACTGTTTGCAAGTGGATGATCTTCTGGACCTCCTGCTCACATGTGCGTGTTCGTGGACCAAAATGAGATAGTGATGAAACTTTCCACGCAATTTCTCCAATTTCTCTTTGGGGTTCTTTTTCTCTCCCCCTAATTGCGGAAAAATTATTTCATCAAACCGATAATCTATAAATCTGGCAGTAAATAAATCTCCTGTCAACGGTTCGAGGTAAAGAATTACGGAGGGTGAGTCAAACCCAACATATATGTCTAACCTCTATTGAGGGCCCATCTTAGTGCATTGTGGTGATGCTACAGACATGTATACCGCACAACCAAAAATTCGTAGATGAGCAATATTTGGTCCATGACCAAATACCAATTGTGATGGAGAATATTTATGATAATTAGTCGGTCTGAAATGTACAAGTGAAGATGCATCTAAGATACCATGACCCTACACGTCGATGAATAATTTTGATTTCATGAGCAGTGGTCTAGCTATCAATTGCAGGCGCTTAATAAATGACTCTGCAAAGGCCATTTTGAGTATGAACATGAGCTATCAGATATTCAATTTTTATCCCAATTGATATGCAATAATCATCAAAAGTTTGGGATGTAAATTCTCCAGCATTATCTAGACGAATGGATTTAATTGGATAATCTGGGAATTACGCCCTTAATCTTATTATTTGTGCCAGTTGCCTCGTAAATGCCAGGTTGCGGGATGATAAAAGGCACACGTGAGAGTGAGACCGTCTTGATAATGCATCTTTTAGAACCATAAAATATCTAAACACTCCACTAGGTAGGTGAATAGGTCCATATATGTCCCTATGAATGCGTTACAAAGATCTCGGGAATTTGATACCAACCTTCAAGGTCGATGGTCTGGCAATTAATTTGTCTTGATAACAAGTAGCACATGAAAATTCGTCATTCATAAGAATCTTCAGTTTCTTTAATGGATGGCCAGTTGAATTTTCAAGAATTTGTCTCATCATTATTAATCCAGGATGACCTACTCGGTCATGCCATAGCACAAAAATTTTTGGATCAGTAAAGTTTTGGTTTACGATCGAATATGCTTCAATTGACCTAATTTCTGCATAATATAGGCTAGACGATAAAGTTGGTAACTTTTCCAAAATATATTTCCGGCCCGAGACACTCTTGGTTATACCAAGGTATTCAATATTCATTTCATTTAGTGTCTCAACATGATATCCATTTCTGCAGATATCTTTAAAACTCAGCAAATTTCTTGGGGATCGAGAAGAGAACAATGCATCTTCTATAACAATTTTTGTCCCCTTAGGCAGAAATATAGTTGCTCTTTCAGAGCTTTCAATTATTTTGCACTACCAGATATTATAGTAACATTTGCTTTTCTTTTAAGTAAAGAAGAAAAATATTTCTCGTCTTTAAAAGTTGCATGAGTCGTTCCACTGTCAATAACACAAATATTTTCGCGATTGATTATTAATCCAAACAAAATTTGAGGTATATCCATTCTTCAAAGAGAAAAATAATAATGTAAATATTTATTTGGACCTCATGCATATCAATGAAAAGTCTTGCACAAGTCAAATATATAATAATAAGGAAGACAAGATACAAATTATTATTTTTTTCATTTTCATGGGATATAAAAACATAAGCACACATATAAATAAAGAAAATTATCTTATATATTATCAGACTCATCATCGTTCACTTTCTTCATTAATATTTTTAAATTTTCATTTGGGAAATTTAAGTAGTCCACTATGTCCAGATACATATGTTCCATATTATCTTCAGACAAAAAAATTGTCTCTAAATTTTTGGCTCTTTTTAATGATGCCTGATATAGTTGAACAAGACATTTAGATGACCGACATGTCCTTGACCAGTGCCCTTTGCCTCCACATCTGTGATATATACTTTCTGATTTTTTTTTTTTGGAAAAGCTTCTAGCTTTTCTTCCTTCTTTTTAAATTGCTAGTCGTGCCTTAGTGCGAGACAATTATCATGATTTCTTCTTTGACCTCAGCCACAGCCACGACCACTTCTGGGGCCATAATTTCTTTCTCGTTGGTTATAATTCGCCTAATTCACTTCAGGGAGTGGCAAAGAACCAACGGGTCGACTATATGATATTTCATCAATAATTCATTATGCCCTTCAGCAATAAGAAGGTGTGAAAGTAATTCAAAATATTTTGTAAATCCCATACTGCGATATTGCTGCTGCAGGAGAATATTTCGAGGGTGGAAATGTGGATTATGTTTTTTCAAGCTTGTCAACTTCAGTTATTTTTTCTCCGCATAAATTTAACTATGATATAATTCTAAACATTGCTGAATTGTACTCAGTTATATTTTTAAAATCTAATAATCTTAGATTTAACCAATCATAACGTGCTTGTGGAAGGAAGACCAACTTCAGGTGGTCGTATCTTTCTTTTAGATTCTTCCACAATTTTAGGGGATCTTTTATTGTCAGATATTGTAATTTTAGTCCCTCGTCAAGATGGTGGCGGAGAAAAATCAAAGCTTTGGCACGGTTTTGACTGGATGCCCTATTATCATCTTTAATGGTGTTTGCCAGACCCATTAATTCTAAATGCAATTCAACATCTAGTGCCCATGATGAATAATTAGATCCAGAAATATTAAGTATAGTAAATTCAACTTTTGAAAATGTTAGACATTTTAATAAAATGAATTCTTACCCTTTTTACCTGTTTACAATAGCTTGAAATGGGGCAGAGCTTCGTGCTAATAACGTGTTATAAAATGAATTTGCTTAGAAACTGAGAAGAAGAGAGAAATCAGGGAAATTTTTTATCTGTGTATCTATATCTGTATTCTGCGAAAACTATGGCTATTTATAGCCAAAGGAGAGGAAGAAAACATGTGAGATTCCCATAATTCTGGGACCTACATGCATAGTTGATATTTTTTTTCCTCTTTAAAAGAGGACAATTCACGCGTAACACCGTATATATTGTCTTTGTTAAAGCTGCTTCTTTAGATCTTGAATTGAAAGAATTATTTCTTATTAGCGCAAAAATTACTAAGTAAATATATTTGTAGTAAATAAAGAAGACACTGCAGAATTAATCATGTTGGACCGTGCTAAGCACGATCATGCTTATCTAGTTGATATTGATAAGTAAAATAGAGAATGACTTGAAAATGATCCTGGTCATAATACAATACTATCTTCGTCCCAATTTACAAGACACTCTTCATTTTTAGCCTGTCCTAAAGAGAATGTCACATTACTAGAATTAGAAATAATTTAACTTTAAGACTCTCTTTTTATCATTAATAAAATAATTTTCAACCACACAAATATCTATGAATAATTTTATAAGTTTAAGTACTAATTTTTTCTATCGTCTGACTTTTTTGCTAGGCAATGCGCCTAGAGGCACTAGCCAGAACTATGTATAAGTTTAAGTACTAATGTTATCCCTCTCTTATTCATAAAAAAAAATTATAAATTTTAAAAGTTTTTTTATTTTTCTTGAATATCATGTCAAGTCAAATAGTGTCACATAAAATAGGCGAAAGCGAAAGAAGTATAATGTTAATGACATTTTCAAATTAAAAGAAAAATAAAAATTTAAAGCTAAAATATAAAACTTGACCATGTTTTTGAGAAAGATATTTTTGAATAGAGATCAGGAACATATTTTGTCGTTTTCTCGAAAAATATGTAATAAGCCACATAAATTATTCTTTGTACTCTTTCATTAAAAGTAAATCTAATATACAAGTACTTAGATGTGAAGACGAAAACGAAGGTGGTGTAGATTCTAGAATGCAAGCTTGTGCTCGCGCTATAATGAGCAGATCTTTTACTGCCTCCGCCGTTGTGGTTCCGGTCACCCATTGTCTTCTTCCTCGTCATCTCCGTCTCTCGAATCCGCCTCCATCTCTCACTGCAACAGGCCACATTAGTACATTTAGCGGACGATTCTTCTCACCCTACAATTTCCGATCTGTTTCCGGTACGGTGACGGCCGGCTTAGGTGGTTTTGATGTTATTGGAGATGTTGGCTCAATGCTTCAGGATGCTGGAGCCACAGCTTTGGTCATCGCTGGCGCTTACGCTCTTGTCTCCACTTTCGATTTCTTATCCGACCGGAAGCTAATTGAACAGGTATTCTATATCTCTTA
This sequence comes from Solanum rostratum, assembly GCA_029948455.1. Classification (NCBI taxonomy): domain Eukaryota; kingdom Viridiplantae; phylum Streptophyta; class Magnoliopsida; order Solanales; family Solanaceae; genus Solanum; species Solanum rostratum. The sequence goes on from CM057054.1 coordinate 28,905,335, forward strand.
TCCACATATATACTTATACTATATTGGATTGACAAATATCTCATCAATGAACAATCTGATTTGGTTTTATTTTTAAGGGCATCTCCAACCACACACCAAATATGTGTAAACTCCAATTTACTTTACTCAATTTTACACTAAAAAAAATATTCTCTTTATATTCTTCTCTTTCTTCAATTTTAATTTATTTATATTTTTGAAAATATTGCATAATCCAAATAGTTATAAAATAATGAAAAAGTGATTTAGTGTTGATGAATAGTGTCACACTTTTAACACACTAAAATAATGTTGCATTGGTGATACACCTTGAAGAACTGATTACATCCAGGAGATTAATCTTGAGAAAGAAGAAGCTAACATCAGGGTATAACCGAGAATGATAACTAAAATTGAGAGGATTAAGAGAGAAAAATTAATTGTATTTTAATTTTCTGAATACCTGTGAATCCTTATACATGAGTTTTTATATCTAATCATTGATTGATAACTACCTATCTCTTGAACTTTGCTACAGTAGCTTTGTTACAGTTCTGTTACAACAATATGTAACTAACTTTTGAAATTCTTAACTATGTTGCCTTTTGTTGTCGTGCTACACTTGTATCAATGCCCCTCCATGCAGAACATCCTTGTCCTCAAGGATGGAAATCAGGAAACCGAGTGCGTAACTCTGAAACAAACTCCGAAGTAGCTTGAGCAGCCGCAAGATCAATCCATTTGATTAGGACCTGACCTACTGCCTTGTTGTCGTGCTTGACCATCCTCCTATCCAGAACGGCCTTAGCTTCAGGACAAAAGCGATTAGATAAATGCAGAAAAAGGGATGGTTGAAGCTCATGGGAACTTCATAATATTTCTTGAGCTGAGAAACATGGAAGGTGGGATAGATAAGAACATCCCTGGGTAACAACAACCTTTAAGCAACAACTCCAATCTTAGCCTCCACTATATAAGGTCCATAATACTTGGCTGCAAGCTTATTAAATGGTGTAACTTGCCTATAAGGTTGAAGTTTTGAGTACACCCAATCGCCCACTGAAAATGATCTATTAGTTCTGTGTTTATCAGCAATGACTTTCATCCTTTGTTGAGCTCTAGTCATGTGAAACTTCAGCAGTTGAATGATGAATTCTCTAGCTTGAAGTGACCTGTCAACCATCTGAGAAGCAGTCTCACCGACCAAGTAAGGTAAATAGATAGGAGGTATCTGCCCATACAAAACCTCACAAGGGGTACACATGATAGTGGAATGGTAACTTGTATTGTACCACAACTCAGCCAAAGAAATATAGGTAGCCCACTCTTTGGGTTTGTCTGAACAAAAGCACCTCAAATAAGTCTCTAGAGTCCTGTTGAGCACCTCAGATTGACAATCAGTTTGCAGATGGTAAGCTGGGGATCTCTGCTATTGCACTCCTTGAAGTGTGGGGAGCTCTTGCCAAAATGAACTTAAGAACACAGGGTCTCTATCACTTGTCATGGCCACTGGCATGCCATGAAGCTTAAAAACGTGGTTCAAATAACATTGGGCTACTGATTGTGCAGTATAAGGATGGTGCAAGCACAAGAAATGACCATACTTGCTAAGTCTATCAACCACAACTAATATGACATCCTTTACTGATTGTGCAGTATAAGGTTGGTGCAAGCACAAGAAATGACCATACTTGCTCAGTCTATCAACCACAACTGATATGACATCCTTTCTTATTAGATTTTGAGAGCTTCAATGAAATCTAAGCAAACATCAGTCCACACAGCTTCAGGGATAGGAAGGGATTGCAAATAGCCAGGATAACAGTTGCATCATACTTGTTTCTTTGGCAAATGTTACATTGTTGTACAAAAAATCTAACATCCTGTAAAAGGGACTTCCAATAAAATAGTGATTGCAATCTCCAAGTAGTAGCATCCATCCCTGAATGACCTCCTTGAGGGGTGTTATGCCATTGTTCCATGATCTTCCTTTTCAATTGTGGATCATTGCCCACCACCAACCTACCTTTCCATCTTAGTTTTTCATGATACCAAGTATAGTGCTTAAAAGGTTGAACCTTTAATCTTGTAATAATTTCGTGCAACATATGATCCTGTATCCAACTCTCTTTTATTTGATTATATAAAAACATCATGTGGAGACAAAATGGATATAGCCAAGAGTTCAACATCAGGCATTCTAGATAAGGTATCAGTAGCCTTATTCTCAATCCTTTTTTATACTCAATAGAGAAATCAAAAGCCATGAATTTAGAAATTCCTGTGACTTGAAAATCAGTGTGTATCTGGTCTAACAAATGTTAATGCTGTAGGGTCATCCCGTTGCTTATATCAGCAAGGCCTTGGCTCCAAAGCATCAAGCCATGTCTGTGTATAATAAGTTCTAATAACAAAGTGCCTTCCCAACAAGTAATGAGACCACTTTGTAATAGCAAATATAAGAGCCAATAATTCCCTGTCATACATAGACATGGTTTGATGTTTTGGAGCCAGAGCCTTGCTGATATAAGCAACGGGATGACCCTATTGCATTAACAAAACACCAAATCCCTTTCCATCGGCATCAGTTTCAACCATAAAAAGCAAGGAATAATTAGGCATGACCAACACAGGTGTAGAACTAGAGCATGTTTGAGTTCCCGAAATGCTGTAGTAGCTTGTTCAGACCAATTGAAACCTTCCTTTTTCAGCAAATCATGTAGTGGTCTACAAATAGCACCAAAGCCTTTAATGAACCTCCTATATTATCCAACAAGACCTAAAGAACCCCTCAATTGTTTGATGTTACTTGGAAGTGGCCGTTACTGCACCGCACTGATCCTTTTTGGATCAGTCAAAACCCCTTCAAAACTTATGTAATGGCCTAAATATTCTACTTTATCTACCCTAAAAGCACACTTGGACCTTTTTGCCTACCATTGATATTGCTTCATTAATTCAAATACAGCCTTAGCATGTGCAACATGATCATTCAAGGTCTTACTACTGATTTTCTCTATAGAGGTTTAAAAACAACATTCATCAATCCTTGAAAAGAAGGAGCATTAGTTAAGCCAAAAGGCATTACTAAAAACTGTCCTTCATGAGTCTTAAAACCAATTTTTTAAGTATCATTCTTGTCCATTCTCAATTGATGATACCCTGCCCTTAAATCTATTTTGGAAAACAACACAACACCCCCTAATTCATCAAGCAAGTCTTCAATAATAGGGATAGGGAACTTATCTTCGATAGTCATCTGATTCAAGAATCTATAATCCACACAAAGCCTCCATGTATTATCTTTGTTTCTTACTAATACCAAAGGGAAGCATAAGGGTTAGTGCTATTTTATATTTCCTCCCCGATCCAACATTTCTTGGACAAGTTTCTCAATGATATCTTTCTTGAAAGTAGGATATCAGTAAGGCCTTTTACTGACGGGATTAGCAGATTCGATCAATGGAACTGTGTGGTCAAATGCACCTCTGTGTGGAGGTAGTGTGCCAGGTATTTCAAACAAACAAGAGTACTGCTTTACCAAAGAATCTAAAGAAGGATTCATACCAGTAGATGAATTAGTTTGGATATTGTAACAACTATCATCGGTGGTTGTACTATCTACCAGTTATAGCATAAACAATTGAGCAACTTGTGCTTCTTGTTTAATCATCTCCTTTGCCTAAGCAGATTTGAATTTATCACTAGCTCCTCTCAACACATGTTTCTTGCCCTTGTAAACAAATTCAATTGTTCTATTCTTGAAATCAAATAGTATCCTTCCCAATGTGCTTAACCACTGAACTCCCAACACATATCCACATTACCTAAAGGTAATAACAAAAAATCTGATGAGAAGGTGGTACCTAGTAGTAACCCTTGCAAATTTGTACGCACAACAACAGTCTGCAATTTTCTACCATCTGCAATATTGATAGATTGTTCCTTTATAGGATCAGCCTGGCAACCCAACCTTGTGGCTATGGATAGATCAATGAAATTATGCGTACTCCCAGTGTCAATTAACGCCTATAACGGTCTTTTCTCATGATACCCTATGACCCTAATAGTTTGATAACCAGAAACACCAGTAAAAGCATGAAGTGATACAGTCATATAAGCTTCCGGTTCCATTAGTAATTCTTGTACTACATCACCATCACTTATCTCTGCAGTATCTTCTCCTTCCAATATCTCTACCATATAAGTGTTCTTGGATTCTGTATCCTAACAACTTTCTTATGTTCAGGTTTCAACCCTCCTAAGTAACAACTCAAGGTATTTTCATCAGACAAATTTACCCCACATTACGATCTATCAAATTTTGCTTGATAATCCTTCACTACCAGTTTGTTGTAAATTCTTAATAGCTTTCATTGGAGATCAAAACTATCACCAAATCTATCATTAATGGCCAGTATATACTCAGACCAAGAAGGATCTTTTGCAATAGTTCTAGACCTTATATATGACCTATGCCTGGTTATAGCATCGCCCTCCAGATGAATTGAAGCTACCCTAACCATTTGATCAGGTGGAATCTCGTTCATAGGAAAAAAACTGATCCATCTTATATAACTAGGTTCGCGTACTATCTTTATAACATCATTAAAATGCTCTCAGGCACTGTTCCCAAGACTTTTTCCTAGGGGCCCTTACGGTCCCTGGGTATCCAATTTCCGGCAACTTTTGACCGGAATTTTTTCTTCTTCCTAGATTTCGTTAATCCCAAGTCCCTCTCCTAGGGGCCCTTACGGTCCCTGGGTGCCAAATTTCCGGCATCTCTTGATCGGAATTTGTTTCTTCCTATTTTCTTATAGCCAACGCTGATTTTATTCCCGTCCTCCTTCATGGAAAACACTCTTTATTTTAGATTAGGCTTTAAAACATATGACATCTCATCAAACAATCACAAGCGAGGTAACTGGTTCGAATGGGTTGAGAGGACTAACCATCATATGCGAAGAATGGTTTTGAGTAGGGATGGGCTACTGTGGCTGTGTAGACGAATGGGGGAGGCAACAATCATTAAAGGAAATATTTTAAAACATGGAAATGCAAAGAATTATCCACTTACATTTATTGTTCTCTTAAGAACAATAAATATGGTAGATTCATCTCAGTCATCACAGTCAACGGTCACGTGCGATCAGTCATTACACTTCCAGAGAACAATTTTAATGAGGGGTGGGGGGAGTTTGCGAGGAAAATTGAAGGCTACATGATCAAAATGGCAGGCATAGGCAATGGATGTCAAGGAAAACAAGTGAGTTCATCATTCAGGGGAGAGAAGAGCTACAAGGAAGCCCTCCAAAAATGCAGATGGGAGGGCTCAGGCCGACATGAGACGTCACAGGGAGAGGAGGGTAGTCTCAACAGATGCCTAGTGGGTAGTTTCTCGCACAGTGAGACTCCATCAAGAAACGATGTTAGGAGGTGGGCTGCTCAATCGTGGAAAGGTGTTCAGATAGTCAACATCTATGATATGAATGATTCCCTTTTCCTATTTGAATTCCGGTCGAGGAAAGAGGCGGAGCACATTATGATGGGCCACTAGAAGAGGAAGAACCGCTCAGTCAGGTTAGAGTGGTGGACCCCAAAGACAGGCACGGTGGACATGAATCTCAGCCTTGACTGGTTTTGGGTAAGGATCGTTGGTCTCCCTCTGCATCTCTGGTCTTCCACAATATTGAAGCGGATCGGGGAACAGTGTGGGGGCTGGTTGGAGACGGAGGAGGAGACCACCTTCAAAAATCACCTTAGATGGGCCCGGATTAGGGTTAAAGGTCCAAGGAGCAGGATTCCATCGGAAGTTGAGGTGGAAGATGGAGAAAATCTCTACGTGTTACCGGTGTGGTGCGAAGCGCCGGCGAGGGTCAAAAGAAGGGGGGGGGGTAAGCTCTTTTCCCGAGACATTAGTGCTATGATGTTTGAGGAAAGTTTTCAGCAGGGGAGGGTCTCCATGGCAGTAGGTTATGAGAACTTTGGGAAGGGAAAGAGAAGATTGTGTACAGAAGATAAAAGGGTGGGATCTGAAGTGTTAATGGGAAAAAGCAGTCACGCTTCCCAAGGTGAAGTGAGTGGGAAAGGGCGCGTGGACAAGAAGTGGACAATTTGCGTCCTTTAAATGAAAATGGGCCCAGGAATTTAATTTTGGGCCCAAGTCAAAAAAGACCCAATGAGCAAGTGGGCCTGGCAGGGGGCAAATCGGAGCTCCCAAAGGGTAATGGGGCCAGAATAACTTTGGGCCCTTTAAAGCCCAATTTTATTGAACCATTTGTGGAATATATAGCATACCCACGGGCCCAATCAAAGCCTGATCTGCCTTCTATTATTTCTGTGGATTTAATAGAAGAGACCCAGTTGATGTCTTCTTCACAACCAAGGGAGAACGTCGACATGCAACAGCTAGGAGAAATTTCAGAGGCTTTTAAGGAAGCGACCGCAACTGTCGAAGTGGAAGACAGAAATCTCGAAGATCGAGATCAAGATGGTTCGTTGCAAGAAACCCGCAATAATCAGCTCATGCTTCTGGAAGATCCATGTCCTCTTAACTGTGAGGAACCATTATCGGAAGAAGAAATTGACGATAGAGCCTCACTCTGGGTGCAAGCAAATGTGCTCCGTCTTAGCAAACTGTTTGGTGCAGCCTTTGAAGGCTGCGACAAAAGTGCTTTCGATCTCTTTCTGAAGATTGACCAAAAAAAGACAAAAAGAAGGTTCCCGTAAAATTGATAATGGCTCCAGTTTAATACCAAAAGAGGTGAGAAACTTGGCATTCTATGTGAGATTCAAAGAAGGAGAGTCAAGAAGGAAAGGGAGGTCAACTTCTGCCAATCATAAATGATCAAAATTGTAACATGGAATGTGAGGGGGGGCAAACAATGAAAATAAGAGACGAGTAATTAGGAGTCTTATTCAACAATGGGATGCAGATGTTTATGTTCTAGTGGAAACTAAGCTGGCAGGGTCAGACTCTAAGCTGATCAGGCAACTTTGGCACAACAGGTGGATGGGGGAAGTGCATCTTGAGGCAGAAGAAAGGAGCGGGGGTATTGTAGTGTTATGGGATAGGAGACTATGGAAAGGAGAATTGGTAGAGACGTCCCCACAGGCAATAACATGCAGTTTAGAGGGCATTAATATGGACCTAAAATGGTATCTTAGTTCTATATATGCAGATTGTAACAAAATTAGCAGAAGGGAGTTATGGAGGGACCTCACTAATATAAAAGGGAGATGTTCTGGCTTGTGGTTATTATGTGGGGACTTCAATGTAACAAGGTTTCCATCCGAAAGGTCCACAGGGCAGAGACTGACAGGGGCAATGTTCGAATTTTTAGATTGGATTAATGGGATGGAGTTAGTTGATCCTCCTTTATTTGGGGGACAATATACATGGAGAAGGGGTGAAAACCAACTGGTGGCTTCCAGATTGGACAGGTTCCTATACTCACATCATTGGGAGGAGTCTTTTTCACATATCAGACAGAGTCTCCTTCCAAGATTGGAATCAGATCACAATCCAATAATGCTCACTTGCGGGGAGTTGAAATTGAAAAAGTCTTATTTCAAGTTCGAACAGTGGTGGATGCAAGTAGAAGGATTCAAAGAAAAAGTGCAGGGCTGGTGGGATTCTTTTTCGGTTGAAGGGACTCCTTCCTACATTCTAGCTACTAAATTGAGGATGCTGTAAAGAAAAATGATATCATGGGGCAAAGAAATTAGAGTCAATTGGAAACAAAAAAAGGGGGAGTTACTTCGACAGATAGCTGATTTGGAACAGATGCAGGAAAGTAGACCTCTGTCAGATGATGAACTTTTGCAAAAGATACATTTATTCAGGGAGTTTGATGAAACCTCCAAAAATGAAGAGATAGCATGGAGACAAAGATCAAGAATCCAATGGCTCAAGCAGGGAGACAAGAATACTAAGTATTTTCATAGAATGGCAACGGCTCACAAAAGGTGGAACTCAATTGAGAGGCTGGAGGTTGATGGCAGAGAGGTAACAGATGCTGATGAGATTAAAAATGAGATAATTGATTTCTATCAGGAGTTGTATAGAGAAAAAGAGCAGTGGAGACCTGGCTTGAAACTACAGGGAGCTGGTTGTATCAGCTTGGAAGAAAAGGAGTGGCTACAAAGGCAGTTTGAAGAAGATGAGGTTCTGGAAGGAGTCAAAATGTGTGCTAGCGACAAGGCCCCTGGCCCAGATGGATTTCTTATGAGTTTCTACCAATCTTTCTGGGAGATGCTCAAAACAGACATCATGAGCACCATCAGGCAATTCCATGAACATGGGACTTTTGAGAGAAGTTTAAATGCAACGTTTGTGGCCCTCATACCAAAGAAATCAAATGCAGCCGAGCTCAAAGACTTCAGACCCATTAGCTTGATAAGTGGGGTGTACAAGATAATAGCAAAGTTGTTGGCTGAAAGGTTGAAAAGAGTTATTAACAATTTGGTGAATAAACATCAAATGGCCTTCATAAAAGGCAGACAGATCATGGATGCTGCCCTGGTTGCTAATGAATGCGTGGATTCAAGGTTTCGGGGGAATGAACCTGGAATAATGTGCAAGTTAGATATTGAAAAGGCATATGATCATGTCAATTGGCTCTTTTTGCTCAACACTTTGAGACAAATGGGGTTTGGGGAAAAATGGATGGTTTGGATTGGAGCTTGTATAAAAACTGTTAGGTTCTCCATTCTGATAAATGGAGAACCTGCTGGTTTTTTTCCTTCTGAAAGGGGTCTTAGACAAGGTGACCCTCTATCGCCTTTTCTTTTTATCTTAGCTATGGAAGGTCTGGACAGCTTGATGAGAGTGGCTACACAGAATTCTTGGCTACAAGGTTTCAGAATTGACAACAACCCGAGAACAGAGATGCAGATTAGTCACTTGTTGTATGCTGATGATACCGTCAGTCTGTCATTTTTTGTGATGCTAAAGAAGATGATATCAGAATTATTAGAATGATTCTCGTTATCTTTGAAGCTGTTTCTGGCTTGAAAGTCAACTGGAGGAAGAGTAGTATGTTCTCTATCAAGGAGGTCCCTCACATTCAGAACTTAGCTAATATATTGGGATGTAAGATTGAAAAATTCCCAACTACATACCTTGGTATGCCACTTGGAAGAACCCACAAGGATCCAGGTATATGGACTGATATAGTGGAAAAAACAGAAAAAAGGATTAGCAAGTTGGAAATCCCAATACCTCTCTCTGGGAGGGAGAAGCATTCTGATCAATTCTGTTTTGGATTCTCTTCCCACCTATATCATGTCACTCTTTCCTATGCCCCCCAGAGTGGAGGCAAGACTTGACAAGATTAGAAGGGACTTCCTTTGGTGTGGAAACAAGGAAGGCAAAGGAGTGCATCTGGTGAAACGGCAAACAGTGCAGCTCAATAGAAATTCTGGGGGATTGGGGATCAAGAATCTAAGACTACAGAATAAATGTCTTCTGGCAAAATGGCTGTGGAGGTTTGGTAAAGAAGAACAATCACTCTGGAAGGAGGTTGTTTGTAGAAAATATGGGCAAACCAGCCCTTGGTTGTCTAGGAAAGTCAATACCACTTTTGGAGTAGCTGTGTGGAAAACCATCAGAAATTTATGGAGCCATCTACAGCAACACATCAGATACAAAGTGGGGGATGGGTCAAAAGTTCTATTCTGGAAGGATCTTTGGATTGGCCAAGAACCATTAATGATAACTTATCCGGATATGTTTGCTATTAGTATGCTGCCAGATGCCTTTGTAAATCAGGTATGGACGGATCATGGGTGGAATCTAAGCTTTAGAAGATCTTTAAATGATTGGGAGATAGGAAGAACAGTCGACATCTTGAAGAGACTAGAAGACTTCAAGGGCACAAGGTTGATGGCAGATGCGATGGTTTGGAAGCACAATCAGGAACTCATGCTGTCAGTAAACAGACTGTACAAAGAGAAAGTGAAGACTCTACCTGGTGCTACCGTGGGTCCTTGGAAAAAGATATGGAAGAGTAAGGTGCCAAACAAGGTAAAATGCTTTACTTGGTTGGTGGCTAGAAAAGCGTGTCTAACACATGAGAAGTTACAAAGAAGAGGGTTCCAATTAGTCTCTAGATGTGCACTTTGTAATGAGGAGTATGAGACCAACAACCATTTATTCTTGTATTGCAGCTTCACTTCACAGATATGGACAATCTTCCTTAGAAGAGCAAGGATTCATTGGGTAATGCCAGAGCACACTTCTGATCTCCTTAAGTGTTGGGTGTGGAAAGGGGGGAGTAAGGCCCAGAAGACATGGTGGAACATGATACCTTCCTGCATATGGTGGACTATTTGGAGGGAAAGGAACAATAGATGCATGGATGGAGAACATTGTTGAGCCTATTCAAAAGGTCAAATGGCTATGTATAAAAACTTTCTTTTTTTGGTGTAAAGAGGAGATCCCCGAGGACACTAGTAGAATCTTAGATTTTCTCTCTTTTCTAGAGGATCGATCAACAGTTGCAGCCCTGAGATTTATCTTAATGGGTTAGACTTGTAATTATTTTTGATGGTTGCCAGCATCCCCTTATTGCTGACGAATACAATCTTTACTTTGTCAAAAAAAAAACTAGGTTCGCAAATCATGACTAGAGAATCGAGGAAATTCAAGCTTAGAACAACGAGTAAGGAATTTGCCATTAGAATTCTGGAATTCTCTGTTGTGTTGGGAGTAACCTTGCCCTCTTGGTTCATCACCACCTACTGAAGATTCAACCCTGCCTTCATTCACATCTCTTTCCCCCCAACACCTGTTTAAACTCCATTATCATCAGAAAAGGGTGAGGTGTTGGTGGATGAGACTTCCATTAAACTAAGGTGGCAAGCTTACTTTCATAAACTCTTAAACGAAAAAGGAGATAGAGATATTGAGCTGGGTAAGTTGGCACACTCCGAAAGTCATCGATATGGTTATTGCAGGCGGTTTAGAGTTGAGGAGGTTAGAAGGGCTATTAGTAGGATGAAGAGAGGGAGGGCGATTGGACCTGATGAGATTCTGGTAGATTTTTGGAAGAACATGGCCAAGGATGGCATAGAGTGGTTGACTAGATTGTTCAATGCTATTATGAAGACTGCCAAAATTCCCTAATGAATGGAGGAGGAGTACAAGGGTATCAAGTTGTTAAGTCACACTATGAAGGCATGGGAGAGAGTGGTGGAGATGAGGGTGAGAAAAGTAGTGTATATTTTAGAGAATCAGTTTGGATTCATGCCAGGGCGGTCGACTACTGAAGTAATTCACCTTGTTAGGAGATTAGTGGAGAAATATAATGAAAGAAAGGACCTTCATATGGCGTTCATTGATCTCGAGAAGGCCTACAACAAAGTTTGGAAGGATGTCCTATGGAGGTGTTTAGAGGTGAAAGGCGTCCGAATGGCGTATATTAGGGTGATAAAGGACATATACGGCGGAGCCAAAACTCGGGTAAGAATGGTGGGAGGAGACTTAGAATATTTTCCTATTGAGATGAGACTTCATCAAGGATCTATGTTGAGCCCTTTTCTATTTGCTTTGGTGATGGATGAGCTGACGTGATCTATCCAGGAGGAGGTTCCATGGTGTATGCTGTTTGCAAATGATATAGTACTGATTGATTAGAATCAGACCAAAGTTAATGATAGGTTGGAGGTTTGGAGACACGCCTTGGAGTCCAAAGGATTCAAACTAAGCAGGACCAAAACAAAATACTTGGAGTGCAAATTCAGTGTGGCGAGGGATGAAGCAAACATTGATGCGAGGCTTGCCGTTCACCCTATCTCCAAGAGGGAAAACTTTAAGTATCTGGGGTCCATCATCCAGAGTAGTGGGGATATCGACGATGATGTCACACATCGCATTGGGGCAGCATGGACAAAATGGAGGCTTGCCTCTGGAGTATTGTGTGATAAGAAGTTACCACCTAAACTCAAAGGTAAGTTTTACAGAATGGTGGTTAGACCATCTTTGTTACATGGGGTGGAATGTTGGCCAATAAAAAATTGCACATGTTCAAAAAATGCAGGTCGCAGAGATGAGGATGTTGATATGGATGTGTTGTCACACCAGAAGTGATAAGATTAGGAATGAGACCATTCGGGAGAAGCTAGAGGTGGCCCCTGTAGCTGACAAGATGAGGGAAGCGAGACTGCGATGGTTTAGACATGTGCAGAGAAGGAGTACTAATGCTTCTGTTAGAAGGTACAAAAGGCTGGATTTGGGAGTTATACGGAGGGATAGAGGTAGACCGAAGAAGTATTGGGGCGAGGTGATCAGACAAGATATGGTGAAACTTGATCTCACCGAGGACATGACCTTAGATAAAAAGGAGTAGAGGTCGCGAATTAGAGTAGCAACCTAATAGGTTAGATAGGTAGGAGTTGTCCGGTGTCGTCTTTATTTGCCTTATATATATTAATTGTCTCGTATTTACTTGCTATCATTTGCTTTTCGTTATTAATTGCTCTTTCTGTTCACTTCTCTTTCTCTTCCTTTCCTGTTTGCCATATCTAGCTTATTCAGCTTATGGGTTTTTGTGACGAGGGTTCTCAGGAAACAACCTCTCTACCTCTATGAGGTAGTGGTAAGGTCTGCGTACATTCTACCCTCCCCATACCCCACTTGTGGGATTCCACTGGGTATGTTGTTGTAATTCCTTGTTTGTATGCATCTTTTGATCATTCATGCTCAACATTCCTTCCATCAATTTCTGCAATTGATCTTGGATTTGTGACAGTTTCCCATCTACCTCTTATGTTAATTTATCCATGTTTTTGTCACGCACAACCATGATTATTCAGCCAAGAATCACGTGCTCTAATACCAATTGATACACTTTGAAGAACTGATCACATCTAGGAGATTAATCTCATGGAAGAAGTTAAGATCAGGGTATAACTGAGAATGATAGCTAAAATTGAAAGGATTAAGAGAGAAGAAGAATTGTATTATAATTTTATGAATAGCTGTGAATCTTTACACATGGGTATTTATATTTAACCATTGATTGATAACTACCTAACTCTTGAACTTTGCTACAGTAGCTCTGTTACAACAATATGTAACTAACTTTTGAAATTCTTAACTGTTTTTGCCTTTTGTTGTCCTGCTACACTTGTATCAATTGGAGCCCTCTCAGGTATTAAATTTTACGACAAAATAAAATTTGGTGTAGAAAATAGCGTTGGGTTGGAGATGGCCTCACATAAGCTGGCTGTATGTGTGATGAAAACCTTGTTTTTCATTGACATCAACACTAAGAAATTCCTCCCAGATGTACTGTTCATGAAAACTTTGTGCATTTGTTTCTTACCTGTAATTACGGCAACTATTTGCACGGAGTACCCCTAATTCGGTTGGTTTTGATTTTTGCCTTTAAATAAGTTTTTTTTTTTTTTTGAATTTTGTTTATGTTGCTCATTTATGAACGTTTGCAGGCTAAAGCGCGATCAGGTATAACCTAATTTTGCAAGACATGAGTTTATAGAACTTTTGCCTTATCGGCCGTGAATTTTGTTGGAATAAGTTATGGCTCGTATGCTGTAAATCAGTGGGTTCTGAAACTAAACTTATGACGTTAACCTATAGGACATAACTTGAGTTATATTTTGGAACAGAAAAATAAACTTATGCCTTGCAACAAGTTATATTATGAAAGAGAAAAATAAACTTATGCCTTGCAATTATTTTTCCTAATGTTAGGGTTTTTGACCACTTTTTTGTTACTTGAAGTGCTAATGGGCAAAAATTATGGACCACAATTTTAAAGAGAAAAAATTTAAGACCACCTCAAACCAGGGGCATTCGTGCGAATGACCCGTATTAGGATCCCTTAATAGTCCATACAAAATTGTGGTGATTGAAACTATTTATAGAGAGGAAATTAGAATTTGGCAATAAATTCTACAACCTAACTCTTCAAAACTGGACTTATTTTAATTGCATCAACTTGGTCTCTCAAGAAATCTAAAACCAGAACTGCCCATGTTCCTTTACTGTGAAAGAGTTATTCTGTCTTTCTACTATACTCCAGTTTCTTATTTTTCCTATTACTACTTGTTTTATTTGATACAACAACTTTGCCTCAAATCCAAATTAGCTGAATTAGCAATATGAATCCTCTATAGCCATTCCATCCTGTTTCTTCCCTTTCTTTCCATTATTTATTCATTTACATAATGATTTGACTAGGGAACTTCAACAACTTGTGGGTTGTGAACCATGTGGTCTTAGGTTGCAAAAACACTAGGTGATCTTTCCCTTTTGTTTTGACTTTGGTGGATAGAGTTAAATGTTGGTCGATAGAATTCCCTGGTTCCTGTTGCGGGAGGGAGGCGGCAGGTATCCCGTGGAATGTTGGTCCGCACACGACGGTTATGAAAAAAAATATATATAAAGGGATGAGACATTTTAAGTATGAAGCTAAAGCTCACAGGAGTTGAATCATTCTATGGATACTTAAGAATTAAGATCCTTCCTTTTTGGAGGGGGAAGGGAGGAAGGATAATGATAGAAGGATTGTGGTCTTGTGTGATGTCAACGCCAAAGGCTTTTATAACACATTTCAATGGCACTGTGATCTCTTGATTTTCATTGTTTCTCGGGATATTTATTTTCTCTTCCATTCATTGAAACAGAACTTAAGCAGAAAGCTGGTCCACATATTGTCCGGTCTGCTCTTTATGGCTTCCTGGCCGCTTTTCAGGTATTATTATGTCTGTCATTGATGAATGCAGATCCATCTTTGAATGTTCTTACTGATAATTTGGATCTTAGATTAGCGCATCAAGATGGGCTCGATACTTTGCTTCTGTAGTTCCACTTACAAACTGTTTGAGACTTGTGATTTATGGCCTTTCTTTGGCTACTGATGAGGGGCTTATAAAATCTGTTACGAGGGAAGGAAAGCCAGAGTAAGTTTCCTTTTCTTGCTTCGTTCAATTGATACATGGCATTGATTCCTCCCTTACGTTTCAGCCTTTTCTTTGCAGAGAATTGCTCAAAGGGCCTCTATATTATGTTCTAGTGTTAATTTTGAGTGCGGTTCTCTTTTGGCGTGAATCGCCAGTTGGAGTAATTTCATTAGCAATGATGTGTGGTGGTGATGGTAAGAGCTGAAGCTCGTATCACTTAGTCAATGGTCAGAACCTTGTACACTTTCATTTTTTCAAAAAAAAAAATTGTTCTATGTAGGAATCGCCGATATTGTTGGAAGAAGGTTTGGGTCCTCAAAAATTCCTTATAATAAACACAAAAGTTGGGCTGGTAGCCTCTCCATGTTTGTTCTTGGTTTCCTAGTATCCATTGGGTAGGTTTTTGTCCTTCTGCTGTTTGTGTTTAGAGATTTTGTTGTAAAATTTATGCTGATACTGGACTTTTTCATATGGTCAAGGATGCTCTATTACTTTTCAGCCTTGGGATATTTTCACTTGGATTGGGTTTCAACTGTAGAAAGAGTAGCTTTGGTGTCATTTCTAGCAACAATGGTGGAGTCTCTCCCTATTACTGGAACGGTAGACGATAACATTTCTGTTCCTTTGGTAAGCATGGTTGTAGCATCATTGGCTTTCGCTTATTAGAATGTTCTCATCTTCCCCGGACTATGCTGTCATGTTATCCTTTTATTGATAAAACTGCAATTGTAAGGTGATGATTCCTGCTTGATCTTCTTGTGGTGCATTTATACATCTTCAAGCGGTTCTTTGATGCCCAAACACGGAATTAATGAATGTAACACAGCTTCATTTTATATATTCCTAAGCCACGACTCGTGTTTCTATGCGAACCCCCCTTCCCCTCCTTTTCCCTCACTGATACTGGGTAATGGTCATTTAATGGATCAAACACCACTTTATCATCTTTGAATGCTTGGCATATAAGTTCTTATTTTGTAGGCAATGATTCATATCTCATTCAAGTATTTTGTTATTTCTTCCTTTCCTGTTTTCATATCTACCTTATTCTGCTTATGAATTGGACTACCTTTCCCTGACCTCACTTGTGGGATTCCACTGAGTATGTTGTTGTATTTCTTGTTATCACCATCATATTTTATGTTGGATAAGATTTGGAAGACATTGGTAATGAAAATGTTTACAGTAGGCCTTACCTTTTTTTAGCTTGATTAACACTTGCCGAGCTATAAAATTGTGTAGTGTTGAGTT
The DNA here is from genome assembly GCA_029948455.1 of Solanum rostratum. Taxonomy (NCBI): domain Eukaryota; kingdom Viridiplantae; phylum Streptophyta; class Magnoliopsida; order Solanales; family Solanaceae; genus Solanum; species Solanum rostratum. Next base: position 28,921,493 of record CM057054.1, read on the forward strand.
CTGTTTCGTTCTTGCTCTTCTCTTCTGAAAATTTGTAGTTGAAGTTTAAGGCCGATTCACAGTACAAAATACACAGTTATCACTCTTATGTCATTTCATTCACATGCTGAATGAGGTGCATTGGTCCTTTGAAAGATTTGCAAGCTGAAAATTGGTCGAGAATTCATTAGTTAAGAACCAAATCGTAAGGAATTTTAAATAGAATGGGACCAAAGTACACCAATTGAAACTTCTGCTAAAAACTTTTATGGGCCGAATTGTAACTGAACATTTAAAGAATAAATTAGTTGGGCGAGTAGTTTTTAAAAAATAATTATTGATTTTTGCGATATTCTTTATTTATTATCATTTATAGCAATACATAGTAATATTATGATAAATTTGCACTTGTAATGAAAGTGAATTATACATGCAATAAAAATGTATTGTAAATGTTCAAAAATATATTGTGCTTGTTTGATAAAAAAATAATATAATGTGTATCAAAGTGTGATAAATGTATTATCCATAAAAAAACCTTGTATTATATAGGTTTTGTAAATAGTTCTTTGTAATATATATTAAATCTGTATTATAAGTGTTCAGCAAAAAAATATTTATTAATGCTATAAATGGTAAATATTTTCTTAATATAGTATATCTATGTAAATTTTCATATTTCAAAGGGATAATTATATTACATAGCTATTCAGCCAAAATAATTTTTAAAAAAATGGTCATTCGTTATATATGTATTTATAGTCGATGTATATTTAGTGTATAGTCAAGTTATATTCGATTTTTGAGTGAATCATAATGTATATTCAGTGTATAGTTCATGTATAAGAATATATATTGTATAGTTAGCGTATACTTCATGTATCAATAATATATATTGTATAGTCAGTATATACTTTACATTCTTTTGACAAGCTGTATTGTATAAATTTTTACTGATTTTTAGCAATTTTCATGTAAATAAAATATGGGTATATTTATTTTAAATTAATTAATTTGTTGTATATATTTGAAAATTTTCCTATTTAAAATCCAACTATAAATTAGTTTTAACTGCACCAACTTAGTAGGGTGTTTTAATTAAAGGTGACAAAAAGATTTCAAAATTTAAAAAAAGTGACACAAGTTTTAAGAATTGGGTGTAGGTGACAAAATTATAATTAAGAGTTAATGATATTTGACTATTTTCAAAAAGGTCCTCAAGTTTTTTTTATACACTTTAACCCATAAAATAAAATATCCTAATTTTTCAAAATCCCCAACGGATTGCTTTTCTTCTTCCACGAGAAATTCTTATTTTTTCTTCTATAGGATCACTGCTTGTTGTTGTTGTTGTTGTTGTTGTTGTTGTTATCACTGTTTTTCCAACACAACATTGGAGCTTCAAATTTAGGAGGAAAAAAAAATCAAGTTTTGGGGCATTTGTTCGTATAGCTTTGGAAATTATTTGAAAGGTAAGTTTTAATCATTATTATGTCTGATAAAAGTGAATGTGGTGCTATTTATTTGAGTTTTGTATTTTTATTGTTGTTTCCGTCATTGTTGCAATTCTTCACTGCTGAGCTATTTTCAGCGACGATGCAGCAGCTGCTGGACTGGGTGCAGTAGCTGAGTTTTGTGTTTTTATTGTTATTTTCACCATTGTTACAATTCTTCACTGCTGAGCTATTTTCAGCGATGATGCAATAGATACTGGACTGGGTGCAACAGTTGCTGGACTGGGTGAAGTAGTTGTTGGATTGGGTGCAGCAGCTGCTGGACTGGGTGCAACAACTGAGTTTTGTGTTTTTATTGTTGTTTCTACCATTATTGCAATTCTTCACTGCTGAGCTATTTTCAGTGACGATGCAACAGATGCTTAAATAGATTCAACAGTTGCTGCACGATATAGAATAATAGTCAAAATATGTTTTTTGCACCTGGTTCACCACTTCTGCAGTAGTTTTCAATTACTATTGAATGTACTGTGTATTTATTGCATGTGATGTTTCATATTGATGAAGTAGCTGCTGAATTAAATATAACAGTTGTTGTATTTCTGTACAGTTTTCTCATGTTGCACTTTTAATTATTATTTATTTAGGTACCTTCCACATCATCAATGAGAGACAATAATATTAGGAGTTGATTGTCGTAGTGAATAGGTTGAGTCCAACAATCGTTTTATTTGACGTTGGAAAGGCAAAGAAATGATCGACACGATAGCGATGATTGTGAATCGAGACATCGCGTATGAGAATTTTGTGAATCAAATTATTTCTAGTGTTGAATTAAATTATGAGCCGAAAGATATCGTCATTACTTACATGCATTCCTGTGGTGAAATACAGAGAGTGACAAAGAAGAGGCGACCAAGTATCGGACAATCATTTCCAAGCAAAAAGAACAAATGTTCCATATGCAAAAGGGTTGGGCACAAGAGAATTAAATGCTCGAAGCGAAATGTTTAATAAGAACACTCGCTTTTATTTGGTGTTTGTGAACTTGTTTCATTTTGCATATTGATTTTATGCAAAAATTAACATTTGTTGTTATTTAATATTATCAGTATTATTGTTATTTGAATACATTTTTCATCGAATGTTTCAGGTATTAAGAAATTGCACTTTAAACTATCAGCAGTTTTACATCAATTGCTACTGACCTCATAGCAAATGCTGCAGAATTTGCAAAAATATATATAATGTATATAGTATTTGCTACAGAGTTTTTCAACAATTGTTATGCATTTTACAGCAACTGCTAGGATTTTGTTGCAGCAACTGCTACTACATTTACAACAACTGCTACACAATTCCCAACAATTGCTTAGAATAATCCAACAACTCAATAACTTGCTGAGATATTTTACAGAAATTGCTACAACTAGTTCAACGACTAGCCAACTTGTTATAACAAATTCAAATAAAATGTTTACCATCAGCTTCTTTCTAGTGTTGAATTGGACTAAAATCACTATATTCATCCACAACCATGATCAAATGGACTAATTAATGAAAAAAGCCACTGAAATATAAGTACTATCTCAATGTATAAGATCATTACTGATTCCACCTCAATGTTTAAGATCACTACTAATATATTATAAAACATATTGTCACAACCAAATAATAATCAATTTACTTAATCACCATCACTTACATATATAATTGCTCAATAGATTGTATATTACTTGTGTAATCACCACCTCAATGTATAAGATCACTTATGAATTTAGCTTTTAATTTGAAATTGGACTAACACAACTCAATTTATCACTAGATATGATTGATACCATCAACTTATAGTCAATTTGCTATAGCTACTAACTACCTTGCAATAGTAGAATCCAGCAATTGCTATGCATTTTACAGCAACTGCTAGGATTTTGTTGCAGCAACTGCTATCACATTTACAGCAACTGCTACATAATTCCCAGCAATTGCTTAGAATAATCCAAAAATTCAATAACTTGTTGAGATATTTTATAGCAATTGCTACAATTAGTTCAGCAACTAGCCAACTTGCTATAACAAATTCAAACAAAATTTTTACCATCAGCTTATTTCTAGTGTTGAATTGGACTAAAATCACTATATTCATCCACAACCATGATCAAATGGACTAATTAATGAGCAATTATTCAGTAAAAGTTGACCTGTTGAGTAAATTCATAGCAAATAGTTTGATTGTCCTAGCAAATTGTTGACTTGCTGAGACATATTCACAACAAATGTTAAGACTGTCCCATCAAGTAGGTCACTTGTGTCATTTCATAACATATATGAAAATATTCACAGCAAATGTTAAGACTGTCCCAGCAAGTAGGTCACTTGCTGAGTCATTTCACAACAGATATTTCTATAAAAGGAGATATTTCAATAACATAAAATATCAATCATCAACATTCCAAAAAAGTTAGAAAAATAAGAAAATACATATGTTCATAAAATATCAATTCTTAAAACTTGTGTCACTTTTTTTAAATTTTGAAATCCTTTTTTACATTGAGGTGGTGATTACACAAGTAATATACAATCTATTGAGCAATTGCATATGTAAGTGATAGTGATTAAGTAAATTGATTATTAGTTGGTTGTGTCAATATGTTTTATAATATATTAGTAGTGATCTTATACATTGAGGTGGAATCAATAATGATCTTATACATTGAGATAGTACTTACACAGGTAATACGATCATAGTTGTAGATCACACTTATTTCAGTGGCTTTTTTCATTAGTTAATCCATTTGATCATGGTTATGGATGAATATAGTATTTTTAGTCCAATTCAACACTAGAAATAAGCTGATGGTAAACATTTTGTTTGAATTTGTTATAGCAAGTTGGCTAGTCGTTGAACTAGTTGTAGCAGTTGCTGTAAAATATCTCAGCAAGTTATTGAGTTGTTGGATTATTCTAAGCAATTGCTGGGAATTGTGTAACAGTTGTTGTAAATATAGTAGCAGTTACTGTAACAAAATCCTAGCAGTTGCTGTAAAATGCATAACAATTGCTGGAAAACTCTGTAGCAAATACTCTATACGTTATATATATTTCTGTAAATTCTGCAGCATTTGCTATGAGGTCAGTAGCAATTGCTGTAAAACTGTTGATAGTTTAAAATGCAATTTCTTAATACCTGAAATATTCGATGAAAAATGTATTCAAATAACAATAATACTGATAATATTAAATAACAACAAATGTTAAATTTTGCATAAAATCAATATGCAAAATGAAACAAGTTCACAAACACCAAATAAAAGCGAGTGTTTTTATGAAACATTTTGCTCCGAGCATGTAGTTCTCTTGTGCCCAACCCTTTTGCATATGGAACATTTGTTCTTTTTGCTTGGAAATGATTGTCCGATACTTGGCCGCCTCTTCTTTGCCACTCTCTGTTTTTCACCACAGGAATGCATGTAAGTAATGACGATATCTTTCGGCTCACAATTTAATTCACAACTAGAAATAATTTGATTCACAAAATCCTCATACGCTATATCTTGATTTACAATTATCGCTATCGTGTCGATCATTTCTTTGCCTTTCCAACGCCAAATAAAACGATTGTTGGACTCAACCCATTCACTACGACAATCAACTCCTAATATTATTTTGTCTCCCATTGATGATGTTGAAGGTACCTAAAGAAGTAATATTAAAAGTGCAACATGAGAAAACTGTACAGAAATACAACAACTGATGTAATTAATTCAGCAGCTACTTTATCATATGAAACATCACATGCAACAAATACACAGTACATTCAACAGTAATTGAAAACTACTGCAGAAGTGTGAACCAGTTGCAAAAAAAATATTTTGACTACTATTCTATATCATGCAACAACTGCTGAATCTATTTAAGCATCTGTTGCATCATCACTGAAAATAGCTCAGTGAGGAATTGCAATATTGGTGGAAACAACAACAAAAACACAAAACTCAGCTGCTACACCCAGTCCAGCAGCTGCCGCATCCAGTCCAGTAGCTGCTGCACCCAATCCAGCAGCTGCTGCATCGTCGCTGAAAATAACTCAGCAGTGAAGAATTGCAACAATGGCGGAAAAAATAATAAAAACACAAAACTCAAATAAACAACAACACATTCACTTTTATCAGTCTAATAATGATTAAAAGTTACCTTTCAAGTAATTTCCAAAGCTATACGAATAAATGCCCTAAAAATTAATTTTTTTCCTCCCAAATTTGAAGCTCCAATGTTGAGAAAATAGTGAAAATAAGAAGAAGAAGAAGAAGAAGAAGAAGAAGAAGAAGAAGAAGAGGTATCTGAAAACCCTAACTTTGAAGCTCTTAAAAAAGAAGATGAACAAGAAGGAATGTTGGGTGAGGGGAAAAGTGAAAGAAAAGAGTAATTTGATTTTGAATTGAAAGGAAATATATTTTTTAATTTTTCTTTTAAGTTGTATAAGTTTGTTTAAGGAAGAAAGAAATTGGTAAGTTTTAAAAATGTTACTTTTGGTCCCATATTAACTTAATCAATATTAATTAATGGACACCTCTAGCTCAATTTTCACAATCCGTTTTTGGATTAACTTATCTTAGGTGTTTTTAAGTTAAAATAGTTTTTAAGTAGTTTTGAAGTTTTTGAATAAAGTAAAAAAATGCTCTATAAATACTTATTTTTAAGGCAAAATAATAAAAATAAGTCAAATATTATAAGTTAAAAATTCTAACTTATAATTTCCGTCATGATTCAAAAGTCAATTCACGTGGGCCCTTGGTTCCACCGCTGGCTGCTATAGTTTTATGATGTGGTGGACAATCTTTTTAATTACAAGGATGTGCTGTTAAAACTACTTACATGCAATTATTGCTCTTCAAGGACATGAGCAATAGATGCTTCAAACTTTTTGATTTACAATTAGGTAGAATATGCGTACTATTATTACACACAATGGTCTCAGAAGTAGTTGCCTCTAAAACTTTTTACAACTGCAGAGTAGCATAGCCAATAGCAGCCCGAGAAAATTCTCTAGTCAGGTTCTAGAGTTTCTGTTTTTTTTCCCTCCTGTTAGTATAATATTGCTTATAAGATTTATCAGCTTTCAAATCTCCCATCCTAAATTTTGCTTTGGGGATGACTCAAAATATGAATAGGTTTGTCTGTTAGATGTACATAAGTTGGTAGTTTTCAGTTACCCAAGAAATTATTCCTTAAAGAATGGCATTGAAGCCGATGCTAACATTCTGGAAAAATGTAATAGAGAGGAAAATGACATTGATGTGGATTATAACACCCTAAAACAAAACAACATAGGTGAAAATAGTGTTGAGGTTGATGATAACTTTCTAAAAAAAAAGCAACTATGACAAATGCAACAACAATGGATCCCACCAACATGACAACATTGAGATGATTCAAGAATCTAAAAACTGTTAGGATATACTATTAATTATGCGTTTGAATATAACATTATTTATTGAATAATTGTTATTTATTTATTTATTCAATTCAATGAAATGTTAATTTAAATAGAATTAATTTGCCATATATGTGTTCTCAACTTATATAGTAGATGATATGGTTTATAGAGTTTAAGCTTATACATATAAGATCAAATCGACGGTTCTTATAAGTTAAAGTTATAGTTCACAATCTAGATGAAAATTTGGACAAACCACCAGAATGATCGTAACAAGATTATATATAATTTATCTTGATTATGAGAATGATATAGTTCTAACTTCTCGTGCTAGTACATTTTTGTATGTATTGAAGGGGACCAAATAGAGATAGATATTTTGGACTGCCTGATAAAAATATGTTCTCTAAACTATTTAATGTACTTATATTCTTAATCCTGATATAATGATTATGAGATGTATATATTAATTATCATTTTGATTTATTAAAATGTGGGATTCTGAGATGGATCAATATGCCTAGTAAATTGGATGATAATAATATATATTGATGAAATAATCAGTTAGTTGATGAAATTCATGTCTCAATATAGAGATTGATAGAAATCCTTTTTATGAGAAGCTTATAAGTTTTCATGTGCAAACTCGGCCAGTAGATTTATGAATCTGGCGCATGAAATAAGTTAAGTATTGCTTTAAAGGAAATTAATCATTAGATTAAATTCATCGATAATTTAATTTATTGATTAGTATCTATAATCTTAACATGGGAAAGTACGTAAGTGTTTAATGGACAATCTTGAAATATAAATGGAGGAATTGAATTATGAATTATTAGTGGAATAATTTATATTTTATTACGGTATAAGAATTATTTTCATAATAGGAAGCCTCAGTATTTAATTCTATGGTCCCTATAGTGCTCATATTTAGCTAGATCTCATAATCCCATTTCTAAAAGAGGCGGACACATTAATGTTTTGTTTTTCAAGAAAAGTGTGTTTTCTTTTTCCTTTTGGATTTGGAAAGGTCCTCTATATAAAGGGGTTCTCCTAACCTAGAAAATCAAAAAAGAGAATTAGTATTCTAAACAATACTTTCCCACCTAAGTATCGAGAGAGTTCGATTGTTATTTCGGGATCACTGTAGAAGAGCGTAGAACATGAGTTTGATTTGCTTCAAGATATATGTGCATGCTTCAAGAGGTATTCCTTGAATTAATTGTCAGCATACATTGTGTAATACACATTTGTGATTGTTGTCTATAATTCATGTAAGTAGTATGATCATGGAAATGCTTCCGTTGCATGATATTTTCCAACAATTAGCATCAAGAGCCTTACTTGCATCTTTATAGATAACCTAAATATATCATTTGTTATAAAAGTGGTGCATACACATTTCCATTGTCTAACAGATAGTGCATATTTACCCTTTTTTTTTGTTAACAATCACATATTTATTTAATTTAAAGAAACTAAAATTTTATGTTATAATTTAAAAAGTATCATATGATTTTTAAAAGTTACCCCACTCATTTTAATTACTCCTTTAGACCCGATCCATATGAAAAACCCCCACTTTCTCTTGTATTTAATTTTTAAATGAGTTTGAGTTAGGTCTAGATAAAAGAGAAATTGTGTTTTTTGGTAGGATCAGGTCTGGAGGGAGTAAAAAAATGAGTGAGATAATTTTTTAAAGTCACGTGACATTTTTGAAATAAAAAAAATAGGTTTAGTTTTTTATTAATTCGATCTTTTAACAAAAAGGGTAATATGCATCGTTTATTAGACAACAAGGGTATATATACAACATTTGTTAGATACTAAGGGTATATATGCATTATTTTTCTAATGAAGAACATATCCGCTCTGAAGTAGAAAGTTGCGAGATATATTTACCCCTTTGCTTCCTTAAATGACTATTACGTGCTTCTTTGCAAAGTACGTCCAAGCTTGGTTTTGCTACGTTGTCTTGAGGGATGTGTCAGATTGTTGGCCATGATGTGGTCCGTAACTTTCATAACTTCTATGGACATGGTTTTTAACTTCCATGAAAATTACAACTACATCCACTACCCATGGAAGTTATAACTTATAACTACTCCACTGCTTCCACTAACTTTCCACTAATGATAACCACTAACTTCTCACTATTATTCTTGATGGTAGAATAATTATAAAGATTGATGAATGGCTAGACTTTGGAGAGGCGATTCTCCTTCTCCGACGCGTGCCTAGACTTTGGACGTCTGAAGACTATTGATTAGTGATTCCTCTAGTTCGGAGACCACACCTATTTTCGTTCATGCCTTACGCTCTAAGACAATTGATTTCTTTTGAGTTATATCTCTTTGCTACTTATACTTGAGGGTTAGCTTTGAACTTGTCTTAGCCTTTCTAAGTCTTTACTTAGATGGTATGTATGAAAAAAAATGTATGAAGTTGTGTTGGTTTCATTTTCATGGAGTTTTATGTCGAATGTCCCCTAGTACTGTTTTCCCACTTAAATTTTGCTTTATTTATGTTCATTTACCTATGAATGCTTAATGAATGCTAAGAGTCATAAGTGAGGTGCCTTCGGGTTCCTCATTCGCCATGTTACGACTAGGTCCTAGGCTTGGGTTGTGTAACGCCTCAGAAGTTTGAAGTTGGGACCAAGGACGAAAATTTAAAATTTTTGGTCTAGACTAGAACTATAAGCCCTATATACGAGTCACAATTCAATATGGATCGTAGATATGCCTCGTGGGTGGGCATTTCACTTGGGAAATTTTAAAGTAAAAAAGTTGAAGTATGTGTAAGGCCTCACATGTTGGAGGGTGTAAAGTGCTTAAGAAATGAAATCTAAAAATTTTCTAAGTACCAGTGGGTTTCACAGAAGGGCATAAGGGGCCGTAAGTGTCACCACAGATCGTACCTTAGGCTCGTGGAATATTATCAAGACTTGGTGAAAATAATGATTTCTAAAGTTGAATTTACGAATTATCAGATGACCCGTAGATGGGCCATCTTATGTTGAGGATCAGAGAAAATTTCTGAGGAACCAAAATGTTAACAGACGAAACCTCTTTCCTACAACGCTTAGACTGGACCACAGCCTATAAATGAGATCTCGTGGTCCCATCCGGTAGGAAATTTTAAGGGGCAAATTTGACATTTTCAATTATCATAATGTTATATTACGGCATTTAATCCTTCAAAAGACCCGTTATCAACCCTTTTCAACCCTAATTCACTTCATTCTAACCCATTCTCAAAATATCCTAAGTCTAATCTCTCCCAAACTCTCTCAAGCTCCTCAAGACATTCAAGCAAAGGGTGCCAACTAGGGTTTCAGAATTCCTCTACTCTCCAGCAAAGTTTTCATCTCCAAACAACCATAATAGGTAGGTTTGATTGTGAAAACCTTTCCTCCACAAGTCTAACTATCCTTTCTCTTCAACTACATGAAATTTATGGATATTATCGATGATTTTGTGAACTCTTTTATATGATAATATTTTGAAGAGACTTATGATGTTTTACCTTTGTACATGACTATGCATTTAAAAGCCATATGAAATTGATGAATTTTTATGAGGGTTTGATGATACCCTAGCTAAGTCTTGTTATGCTATATGGTGGGTTATTTTGGATAATGTTCAAGTAGTTCCATTTTACTCTTTTCAAGTCATTTACTTTTGAGTTGCATGGTTTTAAACCAATGTACATGTACCCACCATGATTTGATTAAAATTGTATGCCAAGCTTGTATGATGTTGAGGGCCTTATAGCAAGATTATGCAAACCATGAATGATATGAATATTGAAAGGGCTATTATGCATGTTATGAGATATGTGAATATTGTGAAAGTTGTGAATGATATGAGGCCCTATTCTTCGGTATTAGGAAGCTTTGGTTTTAATGAGCTACTCTATGAAAATATTATGATATTATGATACTTTCACATTATGGCTATAAGTACAATTCGAATATTCCTTGGGATTGTGACCTAGCATTGAGAGGACCTTGGTAGATAAAATTATTCCATAACTGTGTTGCCACCATAGGTTTGTGAACTAGATAATGGATCCATATAGCTCATGTTACATGATTGACCAAAAAGAGTGGTGTTCCCGTATGACACATGTTAGTTAAATACCAAAATGGCTGGTGTCCCTGTAAAGTTGTTATCATAAGTTAACCAAAAGAGGTGGCGTTCCTGTAAGGTGTTTATGAAGCACTTTTCAAAATGAAGGAGTTCCCATAAGGTGAGTGTTTGATTTACCCTGGCAAAGTAGACCACTCCTAGGTCGGTGTGAAGTGAACATCAAAATTCCAAGTAGTAGCTCGCTTAGTCTTATATGTCAGTCATGGTCCCTTCTCATCTATGTATGATATGTTTTATGATTTGATGATTCCTCATGCATATTTTTACTAAGGCATTGAGCGTTCATGACATATTGAGCTTCTACCCTTTGATTATGATTATGCATATTGCTTAATTATGGCTTGTGTTCTTTGTTGCATTGCACCCCACATACTTAGTACATTCCAAGTACTAAAGCATACTTTTGCCTACATGATCTAACCATGTAGGGATCAGAGCTCCTATCCATCCTCCTCCTTTACGTGGCTAGACGATTTGATTGAAGATCACTTTTGGTGAGTCCTACACTTTGAGGACAATAACCATTTACTTTCTTGCCTTATTTAGACTTGTATAGATTTGGATACTATAGTGAGCCTGGGGATGTCTTGGCCCCCGTTCCGTTCGCACTAGAGGTGTTGTTGGATATTTGTATATATATGTATTGAGCCCGACTCTTATTATACTATGTACTATGAAAGAGTCCTTTAGTCCCTTCTTCCCTCTTATGTGTTGAATGCTTGTTGTATGGATGAGATAGAAGTCACAAGCCCCTAATTTCCCCCATAGCGTGAATCATACTTACCCGCCCCTTAGACTTGATTTGCTATGTGATCCATAATAATCCTCTTCCCCCACAACATTCCCATGGAGTAAGTCCAAAGCCCCGTTTCCCTTAGAAATTATGTGTTATTTTCTTTAATTTTTGCTTCCGTAACCAAGGATGTGCTATGCATGGGTAAGAGGTTTGTTTGGGGTTCCTTCGAATTTTCCATTTACCGTGTCACATCCAGGCCCTAGGCTTGGGTCGTGATAGTATGAAAGGGGTCTTTATTGATCGTTAATTCAGTGATGAGTTGTAGATGGTGTCGCAGATGAGGTTCAGAGAAAGGTGTGGTTTAATTCAACAAGATGAGACCCTTTTATGGATCATGGTATGTTTTACGATTGTATGGTAGGGTCATAGATGGGTGGTGAAATTAAAGGAATTTTTGTAAGTATGGGATGGGAGGAGGTTTACAAGGGGGTTTTACGGCTTGTCATTTGGTCTATGGGACCTAGAAGCTATTCATGGATTGGGGCCTGAGTTGATGGTTTTTGGATATTGGTTTATGAACTACAGAATAAGCGGTGGTTTGGTTTACGAATTGTGGAAGGTGCCCGTAGAATGAAGATCAGAAAGTGAAAAATTGGATCTGGGTTTATGAGACACCAAATATGGGTCATATTTTGTTTTATGGCCCATAAATGGGCATTCATGGTTTTGTCAACAAGTTCAATGAAGGGTATTTTTGATATTTTATTCTAAACTAAGCCCAATACTACGTCATTTTGACTTCCAATGCATCCTATATTAGCGTAATACTACTCCAGTCACCCTAATTCCAAATCATTCTCTCAAATCTTAAGTCCCAAACACACCCAAGTTCTCTCAAGGTCCCCCATTGATGACAAGCTAGGGTTTCAAGCTTTCCCCTCCAAATTTTGAGTTTCTTCCCTGGATTTTTATCTAAGGTATGTAGATTTTATCCATAGGGTACCTTCTGTCCATGGAGCCCAAAGAATCACTCTTTTCTTTAATTATTGGAGAGTTTGTATTTTATGATTTTGTGATTCCCACTCAAAATGCATTAACATGATTTATATTATGATTATTAATCTTATTGTGCATAAATAACCGTTATTTAATATTTTTATGATGATTGAGTAGAACTTCTCACCCGCATAATCTAGGGTTTATGAAATATAATGTGATTCACACTATTTGGCCTAGATTCATATTCTAAAGGTTAGAGGAAGAGATGAGTTCGTGTGGTATGAATTTCATGAATGAACTTCTAGATTCATGTATTAAGTAAGTTCCAAGGTTCTAACTCATAAATTGGTTGCCGGTCATTTTAATTATAGTTTCATTGTTACCAATTCTCATGAGTATGCAATTACTTTCTCTAAGTTACATGATTTAAAAAGTAATTCACTTGTAACATTATGTTAGATTATGGTTACCATATGGTGAGCTTTTATGATAAGACCCAAGACAAGAATGAATGTGTAATGATGAAAGGCCGATTCTCACATAGCATAAGTTAAGAAGCTATTCTATAGATATGTTAATAGATGATGGACGAGTTAGTAGAAATTCCCCTCGGATTGATGCTACTTATGGCTTATGACTTTTAATCCTATTGAGAGTTCTACTTAGCACCGAGTGGACCTTGTGATAAATCAGAGGATCTTCCGTTAGTAGAGGCTTGATTCTTAGAAGGGGCACCCATTAGCAGAGGCTTGGTCCCATAAGTAGCTGAGTAAATCCACTTAGGCGTAATGGAGTCTACCTTGGCAAACAGTCTCCCCTTTCTCCCGGTGCAAGGGCAACATTGGGACTCCATGTTCTAACTTACATGATTTATGTCGGTTAACGGTGAATCTCATACATGTTTACGTTCCCTCAATTTTTCAAGGTGTTCCCTTAATATGATTTATGATGATTCCCTTTTATTGAGATTCAAAGATGTTCCTTCCTATGGTATATGATTTGTTCATTACAACACATGTATTTTTACAAGATCATATGATCCCTTTACTCCACTTATGTCATCCATGAATTACTCTAATTTTTTTAAAGTTGCATTATGATGTTAGCTTTGACTTTTGACTTAATAATGTCCTTTTAAATGGTTGATTTGACATGTGTCCTAATATGGATCATTATATATCGTTCTTATGCCATGCATTGTATACCCACATACTTAGTTTATTCAAAATACTAACATATACCTTTGCTTACATGATCTTACCATGTAGGGATCAATACTACTCTTCCTTGTGGCTAGCTTTGGATTGTTGAATACTAGTGTAGGTTAGTCATATAGTTCGGGGACAATATTCTATTTTCTTTCAAGCTTGATATACTTAGACATTTGATTATCTAATTTTATTTCCTTTGCTACATTTAATTGAGGGTGAGCAAGGAACATGTCTTAGCCCCTGCCAAGTCTAAATTAGAGGCATTATTGGACAAAGTATTAAGAGTGTATTTGTATTTATTTTTATGAATTTTATGTTGATTCTCTCTTAGTCCTGCTTCATATGTAGATTTCTCTTTTATTTATGTTCAATTCATATTGAGATGCTTGATGTATGCTAAGAATTTTGATGAGGTTCCTTCAGGTTCCTCATTTGTCGTGTTATGACTAGGTCCTAGGTTTTGATCGTGACAAATTTGATATCAGAGCATGAGGTTTTGAAATGATCCTCAAATGTCCTATATACCATTTCGAATAGAATCTTGTTCATGTTTGTGAAGCGTGTTACAATCATGACTGAGAGGCTATGAAACATTTATAAAACTTTCCCTTCTTTCATGATTTGGTCGTGCCTTAGAGTTGCCATAAGATTTCCTTTTTGATCTAGAAAATTTTCCTTTGCAATTTTCTGGATCATTTCTCCAAGAGGAGTGCCTCCACCAAGAGAGTTGAATAAGGACCAAGCTCCTTCGGTCCCTCAAGCCCCTCATGAGGAGACAGTTACCCATGCAAAGTTCTAGTGTTTTCATGATGTTGGTCTAACCCATGGCCGACCAAGCTAACCAAGGTGTCGTTGCTCTTCCCAATGTTCCTACTCTGGCGAAGTAAAGGATTTTGTTAGGATGAAACCTCTTAAATTTTATGGTTCAAAGGTGGATGAGGATGCCTAAGAGTTCATCGATGGAGTCTACAAGATATTGGCAACAATAGGGTTGTGTTCAGAGGAAAAAGCAGAGTTCAAGAGGGTGACTCAAGTGTGGGTTATTCAATGGAAGTTTGAGAGGATGAATAATGGTCCAGCTGGCTGGGAGATCTTCAAACTTGCATTTCTTGACCGTTTCTTCCCTATTGAGCTAAAGGAGGCTAAGATGATGGATTTCATCAACCTCAAACAAGGAGACATGACTGTGAGGGAGTATTCCCTCTATTTCACATAGCTATATGAGTATGCTCCTTGGTTTGTTGCCAATCCCCATGCTAGGATGACCAAGTTCTTGTCGAGAGTGTTTGCCTTGGTGGCAAAAAAATGTTGCACCATTATGCTAGTGAAGGAAATGAATATTTGTCCAACTCATGGCCTACGCCAAACAAATTGGAGGAGAAAGCTAAAGGAGAGTGCTAGGATGCCTAAGAGGGCTCGAGTTGAGAATGGTTCACCTTTTGAAGATGCTTTGGTGTCTAGTAGTAGGAAGGAGAGGCACCCATATCCTACTTTTCAAAAGTATGGTAAAATGCATCTAGAGGAGTGCATGGACAAGGGATGGTTGCTATGAGTGTGGAGAGATAGGGCACAAGAAGAGGGATTGCCCAGTGGCCTCTAGGAGGGGAAGAGAGAGAGTTCAGACAGTCACATCTGGTATGTATGAAATTTTCTTGGGTCATGGTAACAATTGGATGCATTGGTTCTTGTACTTATTACTCTATGGTTGATGTTGCGGTAATGGTATTTTCATGCATTTTTGCACTTAGGTTTAGCATGTCATTTCACGTGCATACATAACAATCGAATAGGTTTTGTTGAAGTTTCATGTGCAATTATGGAAATATATTACTTGTGCATTTAAAGTGATGTTCGATGCTAAAGATTTGAAAATTTGCATGAAACCAATATTTAACTTAGATTATTGCATTCATGATGGGTTGCTATATGTTCATTTCACTCTTTTAATTGTAGCTTGATTCATGTTTGGGGACGAATGTTTCCAAGGGGAGGATGTTGTAATGCCCAAAAGTTTGAAGTGGGAATAAGGACAAAAAGTTAAAAATTTGGGTTCGGACTGGAACCACAAGCCCTATTTATGAGGCACGGTTCAATTCACAGATTATAGATCGGCCTCATGGGTGGGGATTTGACTTGAGAAATTTTGAATTCAGAAAGTTGAAGTACGAAAGGGGTCTTTACGGATCGTGGATTTGGTGATGAGTCATAGATGGTGTCGTGGATGAGGTTCAGAGAAATGTATGGTTTAATTCGATAGGATGAGACCCTTTTACGAATCACAGTGTGCTTTATGGATCATATAGTATGGTCATAGATGGGCAGTGAAATCGAAAGTGTTTTTCTTAGTATGGGGGAGGTTTACGAAGGGATTTTACAACTTATCATTTGGTCTACGGGTCGTAGAAGTTGTTCGTGGACTGTGGCTTGAGTTAGTGCATTCTTGATGTTGGTTTACAAACTATATAATGGGTCGTGGTTTGATTTACAAATCGTAGAAGGTGATTGTAGAATGAAGATCAGAAAGTGAAAAATTGGACCTGAGTATACAAGACGAGTTGTACTTTGAATTACGACCCGTAAATGTGTATTCTTTGTGTTGTTTGGCGAGATTAATAAAGGGTATTTTTGACATTTCATTTGAAGCTAAGCCCAATATTACATTTTTTTGACTTCCAATGCATCATATATATAAACCTAACACTGCCCTATTTACCATAATTTCTAATCATTCTCTCAAAACAAAAGTTCCAAAAACCCCCAAGTTCACTCAAGGTCCCCCATGAAGGGAAGCTAGGGTTTCAAGATTTCCCCTCCAAAGTTTGAGTTTCTTCTCCAAAGGTATGTGGGTTTCATCTATAGGGTCTATTCCACTCATGGAGCTTGAGGAATTACTCTTTTATTTAATTACTGGGGAGTATGTATCTTAAGGTTTTGTGATTGCCTCTCAAAATGCTTTAACATGATTTTATATTATCGTTATTAATATTATTATGCATAAATATCCATTATTTTCATGTTTTCATGATGGTTGAGTAGAAACCTCACATGCATAATCTAGGCTTTATGAAATTGTATAGGATTCACACTGTTTGGCCTAGATTCATATTTTACCTAAAGGTTAGACAAGAGTCGAGTTCACGTGGTATTAATTTCATGAGTATCTAAATTCATGTATTAAGAAAGTTCCAAGGTTCTAACTCATAAATTGATTGTGGGTAATTTTAATTATAGTTTCATTGTCACATTATGTTAGTCTATAGTTACCATATGGTGAGCTTTTATGATGATATACAAGAATAGAATTAATGTGTAATGATGAAAGGCCAACTCTCTCATTGCACATGTTAAGAAGCTATTCTATAATTATATTAGCAGATGATGGATGGGTTAGTGAAAATTCCCCTCCGATTAATGCTACTTATGACTTGTAATTATATTGAGAGTTTTACTTAGCATCGAGTGTACCGTGGAATATAGACGGAGGTTCCCCATTAGTAGAGGCAAGAGAGCATTAGTATAATCCCATTGTCCTATAACTACGTGCCAACATAGGAAAAAGGATCTCCCATTAGTAGAGGCTTGATTCTTCAAAAGGGCCACTTGTTAGTAGAGGCTCAGTCCCTTAAGTAGCTTAGTGGATCCACTTAGGCATAATGGAGTCTACCTTGGCAAGTAGTATCCTCCTTTCCACCAGTGTAGGGGCAACATCGGGACTCTATGTTATAGCTCACTTGTTTTATGTCGGTCAATGGTGACTCTCTCACATGTTTATGTTCTCTCAATGTTCCAAGGTGTTCCTTTAGTATGATTTTTTATGGTTCCCTTTTATTGAGATTCAAAGATGTTCCTTCCTATGGTATATGATTTATTCATTATAACACATGTGTTTTTACAAGATTATATGATTTCCTCACTACACTTATGTTCATCTATGCATTACTCTAGTTTCTTCTAAAGTTGCGTTATGATATTGTCTTGACTTATGACTTTACTAATGCCCTTTCAAATGGTTGAATTGTCATGTGTCCTACTATGGATCATTATATCATTGTTCCTATTCCATGTATTGCATACCTATATACTTAGTACATTCAAAGTAAAAATGAATACTTTTGCCTACAT
Source organism: Solanum rostratum (assembly GCA_029948455.1). NCBI lineage: Eukaryota > Viridiplantae > Streptophyta > Magnoliopsida > Solanales > Solanaceae > Solanum > Solanum rostratum. The sequence goes on from CM057054.1 coordinate 28,939,585, forward strand.
GAACTGGTCATGTAGGGACCGATGCTCCTCCTCTATGTGGCCAGCTTTGGATTTTTGAAGACTAATGTTGCTGAGTCCTCTTGTTTGGGTACAATATCCTATTTTCTTTCAAACTTGATGTACTAAGATATTTTGATTATCTAATGTATTTTCATTGCTAGTTTTAATTGAGGGTAAGCTTGGAATATGTCTTAGACCCCATCAATTCTAAATTAGAGGTATTGTTGGACAAAGTATTAAGAGCCTACATTTGAATTAATCTTTTTGAATTTTATGTTGATTCTCCCTTAGTCCTACTTCCCATGCAGAATCCTCTTTTATTTATGTTCAATTCCTATGAAATGCTTGATGTATGCTAAGAGACTTGGATGAGGTTCCCTCGGGTTCCTCATTTTCCACATTATGACTAGGAACTAGGGTTAGGTTGTGACAAATTTAGTATCAACGCACAAGTTTTTAAAATTGTCATTGGATGTCCATCATACCACGTGGAATAGAGTCTTGTTCATAGTTGTGTAGCATGCCACAATTATGAATGAGAGGCTATGAGGCATTAAGGAAACATTCCCTTCTTTCACAAATCATGTTGTGCCTTAGAGTAGTCTTAAGATTTTCTCTATTTAACAATGTTTTGTTTGTGAGATCATGCCATCAAGAAGTGATCCTCCACTAAGGGACGTCAATGAGGATCAGTTCAGCATATGCCACAAGAAGACAAATTGTCTCATGTGGAGTTTCGGGCCTCTTTCACGATGTTGACACAAGCTATGGCCAACCAAGTAACCAAGAGGTTATCATTCCTCCCCAATTTAACGAGCACCATTTTAAGAGCCTTGAGTACAAAAATGTTGGCCTGAAAAATAAACTAGAGTCTGGTTTGCGGGACAACTTATGGCCCACAGGTTTGTTTCCTAAACATAGAACTTCAGGAAGGGGAAAAGTTTCCAAGTGTGGAGTAACCCACAGACCAAGTGACGACCTAAAGTATGAAGAAAATTTGGACTTTTCAAGAAAGTGATTTACGGGTTATCCAAAAACCCATCGAACAGGTTACGACCCATAGGACCCTTTCGTGGGTAAGGCCAAGAATATGAGGAAAAATGGTTAAGTGTCAAAGGGCTCTACGAGTCCAAGCACGACCCATAAGATGTTTCACGGCTCATACTGATACTTCATGGTTTTCGATTCAGCAAAGTTGGTTTTAAGGATTTTCAAATGTGTCATTAGACGAAGAGACTTACGGCCCGTAATTAGGGTCTCACAGGTTGACTTCAGTAGTTTTAATGAGGGACAGTTTTGTCATTTTTGACCATTCTATTCCTATAGTACATCATATGGGGGATGGGAAAGGGACCCTATAACAACGGTTAAGTCCTAATTCCTCCATTCATTCTCCCATTATTTACTTTCAAATTTCTAAGACAAAAGGGGATCTCAAGAACAAGCTAGGGCAGGGCTAGGGTTGAAAGATTCTTCCTCAATCCTATAAGTTTGTTTCTCTACGGTTCTTCCAAAGTATGTGAGTTGATTTATGGGGTATCCTTTCACCGATAAAGTTACCTATTAAGTATTTTACCTTATCTTTAATTTTCTCAATTTAATGTGCATGCTTATGATGATTTTATGATCATTACGTTATTATATGATACTTATGAAGTGTAACAACTATTTTACTAAGTAAATCTATGTATATTTGAAGAATGATGTTGATTTTATGATGGCTTTCGCGTGATGAAGGTTGGGCATTTTTTATATTCCTTTTAAAAGACATTGAGGTGGGGGTCGGTAAGGAACCATAGAAGCAACCCTTTGTCACATTAACTATGATAGGAGTCCTTTTAGGCTAGGCTAGTGGATCCACGTAGGCCATTTATGTCATTATGATGCATGCTAAGGTTGACGAAGCTCCATCGACAAGTGGTCTCCCCGTGCCAAAGTAGGGAGTTATGTTGGATTTTTTGTAGTAGCTCACATGGTCAAATATGTCAGTTAACGTTCATTCCCACAAGCTTATGGTCTTATTCTATGTCTTCACTTTATGTTCTTTCTTCTGCATTATCTCATATGGATCTTGAGCCATATTTCTTGTGCATGTTTAAGCTTGCTTATGTATCATTTAATATATATATATATATATATATGCTTATATGTTATGTTTAATAATAAAGACATTACAATTTCATCCATGCATTGCATCTCACATACATAGTACATTCAAATGCACTAACACATATTTTTCCTACATGATTTAACCATGTAGGAACATGAACTCCTTCACCAGCTTGAGGCTAGTTTTTGGTGTCCAAGACTAGTAGCTTTATTGTGGTGAGCCCTTAGTTTGGGGCTTCTCCATTTTTTCACCTATCTTGTACCTTTTCTTTGTTTAAGATAATGTATTTGTAGTCCTTTTGATGCTTTTACTTTTTATGTTCCCTTATTATGGATACTTTCCGAATTCATGGAGATCAACCAATACCGGTCCCATCTGTTTATGATGTAGTTGGTATACATATGGACAAAAAAATTGATTGTAGTTATTCTACTGCTTTTTCATGTTGCTTCATTGTCAAAATGACACTTAGACCCTTTTCCCCTATTTTCTTCCGCAAAAGGCTTGCTTAATACCTATGAATGCTTAAGATGCTAGAGATGGCTTGGGTGACGTGCCTTTGGGTATCACATTTTCCATGTGATGACTAGGCCTCGAGGTTTGGTTGTTACAAACTTGGTATCAAAGCACGATGTTTAAAAATGATCCCCGAATGTCCATGCATACCCTGTAGTGTAGAGTCTCATTCAAGGTTGTGAAGCGCACCATTATCTTGAGTGAGAGGCTGTGTGACGTTTAGGAAAGTCTTCCACTTTCTTATTCATGTCGTGCCCTAGAGTTGAATATGGTTTTCCTCTAGCTATCGATAGGCTTTTGCTCATTTCTAGATCATGTCGCCACGAAGAGCCCCCCATTAGTGAGGCACTCCTAAGGAGCAACTCCATCTAGTCCAACAGGATGACGAAGTGTCTCATGCGTAGTTCCAAGTGGAATTCATTTTGTTGGCCCAAGTACTAGCCAACGAAGAAAATTGAGAAGTGGTCATTCCTCCTCAAGTGCCTACTCCGTCCATGAGAGTACGTGATTTCACGCGGATGAACCCTCTAGAATTTCATGGGTTGAAGGCGGATGAGGACCCTATTAGTTTATTGAGGAAGCATATCGAGTTGTGGCCGTGATAGGTGTTTTGTCTGAAGAGAAGGTCGAATTGGTGGCCTACCAACTCAAAGGAGTGGCTAAGATTTGGTTCGAGCAATGAACCGATGAGAGAGGCCAAGGGAAAGTCCTATTGGTTGGGAGGAATTCAAATGTGCCTTCTTAGATCGGTTCTTCCCCATTGAGCTTAGGTAGGAAAAGGTCCAAGAATTCATCAACTTGAAGCAAGAGAGCATGAACATGAGGGAGTATGACCTCAAATTCACCAAATCATCAAAGTATGCTCCATTCATGGTCGCGGACCCAAGAGATTGCATGAGCAAGTTTATTTTTGGTGTCTCCAAGTTAGTATGTAAGGAATGCAAGATGGCCATGTTGGTCAAGGAGATGGACATTTCTTGCTTGATGATGTACGTTGAGAAAATTAAAGAAGAGAAACTTCATTAAAGGATAAGGGAGTCCAGCTCGAGTTGAAGGTGGAAGTTACTCTCACCAAAGGGGCGGTGGTCATGATTTCCAAGGTGACCAGAAGGAAGGTGGGCAAGGATCCACCAACATTTCTCCTTCCCCGAAAGACAAGGGGGTGACTCCCAAGCCCCAAAGTCCAAACTGCTCTAAATGCGGGAAGCCTCACAAAGGAGAATGCGTATCCAGATGAAATGCTTGTATCACTTGTTGGAAGCTCGCCCACCATGCTAAGGGTTGCAGGAGTGGAGGCACAAAGGCCTCAAGGCCAAACAGGCCTAGTTTAAGGTGCCTAAAGTACCAATCAGTTCTATGCTCTTCATGGTCGCCAAGAGGTTGAAGAAGCTTCAGATGTGGTTATCAGTATATTCAGAGATTTTGATTATGATGCATATGCACTTTTAGATCCGGGAGAAAATTTATCTTTTATAACCCCATTCATTGCATATAAGTTTCATGCATGTCCCTAAGTCCTCCAGGAGCCCTATGGGGTGGGTAACACCGTAGGTAAGTCTATCATATCCTGAAGAGTTTATAGAGGTTGTCCTATTTCTATCTTGCATAAAATGATTCCATGTGACGTAGTCGTGCTTTCTATGGTAGACATTGATGTGATTCTTGGGATGGATTAGTTGTGTGGTTCTTACTCCTCCATTAACTATAGAACCATAAGGTTAAATTCCAATTCCCTAATGAGCCAATTCTTGAATAGGAGGGTAGCAACTCTTCAGGCAGGGGTCGATTAATTTATTTTGCAAAGGCCCATAAAATGATTTCCAAGGGGTGCATCTACCACTTGGTAAGGTTCAAAGATGTCCCTTCCAAAGCCTTCTCTTGAGTCAGTCCTCGTTGTAAGTGAATTCCCTAATTTCTTCCCAGATGAGTTACTAGGTGTCCCTCCCAAAAGGGAGAAAGATTTTGGTATAGATCTCTTACTTGATAGTCAGCCTATCTCAATCCTTCCTTACAGAATGGCTCCCGGAGAACTGAAGGAGTTGAAAGAGCAACTGAGGGATTTGTTGGAGAAGGGTTTCATTAGACCTAGTCGGTCTCCATGGGGTGCCCCAGTGTTATTTGTAAGGAAGAAGGATGGGTCGCTCCTTATGTGTATTGACTATCGGCAACTCAATAAGGTCACCATCAAGAACAAGTATCTTCTCATGAGGATAGATGATTTGTTTGATCAACTACAAGGGGCTACTTATTTCTCCAAAATTGATTTGAGATCCAGTTATCATCAATTGAGGGTGAGAGAAAGTGACATCCCTAAGACAACTTCTCGGACTAGGTATGGTCACTTTGAGTTTATGGTGATGTCGTTTGGCCTCATTAATGCACCAACAATATTTATGGACCTCATGAATAGGGCGTTCAAGCCTTACCTCGACATGTTCTTTGGGTGTTTATTGATGACATTCTTATATAATCCCGAGGCAAGCAAGAGCATATGAAGCACTTGAGGGTAGTATTACAAACCCTGAGGGAACATAAGCTCTATGCAAAATTTCACAAGTGTGAGTTTTGGCTTGATGAGCTTGCCTTTCTTGGGCATGTGGTATCTAGAGAGGGCATCAAGGTTGATCCGAAAAAGACAGAAGCGGTGAGAAACTGGCGAAGGCCATTGACTCCTACTGACATAAGGAGTTTTTTGGGTTTAGCCAGATATTATAGAAGGTTCATGCAAGACTTCTCCACTATTTCGTCTCCACTTACCAAAACCAACTCGGAAGAAGGATAAGTTTATGTGGATGGATGAATGTGAGAGGAGTTTCTAGACTTTAAAGGATCGGTTGACTTCAGCCTCCATATTGAAATTGCCAGAAGAGAATGGTGGGTTTGTCGTGTATTGTGATGCATCAAGGATTGGGTTGGGTTTTGTGTTAATGCAAAATGGTAAAGTGATTACCTATGCTTCAAGGCAACTAAACGTGTACGAGAAGAACTACCCGACTCATGACCTTGAGGTTGCGGGGTGGTGTTAGCCTTAAAGACTTGGCGACATTACTTGTACGGAGTTCATGTGAACATTTTCACCGATCACAAGAGTCTCCAACATGTGTTCACCCAGAAGGATCTCAACTCGAGGCAACAGAGCTAGTTAGAGCTACTCAAGGATTATGATATGAGTGTGAAGCATCACCCGAGAAAAGCCAACGTGGTAGCTGATACCCTTAGTAGAATTTCCATGGGTAGTGTGTCCTATATAAAAGATGATGGAAAAGGGAGTTAGCTAAAGATGTTCATAGGTTGGCTAGTCTGGGAGTGAAATTGAGTCAGTCTAGAAGTGGTGGTGCAATGCTTCTTCATAGGTCCGCATCTTCTTTGATTGATGAGGTTAAGGCTAAGCAAGATCTTGATCCCACCTTGGTTGAGTTGAAAACCTTAGTAAAAGATAGAAAGGTAGAAGTCTTCTCACAAGGGAGAGATGGTGCACTCCGATATCAAGGAAGGTTGTGTGTGCCCAATGATAGTGAGTTGAAGAAGTTGATCATGCAAAAAGCCTATAAATTTTCATATTCCATTCATCCTGGAACTACCAAGATGTATAGAGACTTAAGAGAGATTTATTAGTGGAATGGGGTAAAGAAGAACATTGCTTAATTTTTGTCCGAGTATGCCAATTACCAACAGGTCAAAGGTGAACATTAAAGACCGGGTGGAATTGCAAAATACATTAAGATTCCTACTTGGAAGTGGGAAGAGTTCAACATGTATTTTGTAGTCGGGTTGCCAAAGACCAAAAATAATTTTGACTCTATATGGGTGATAGTTGACCGTATGATGAAGTTGGCTCATTTCCTACTGGTCAAGACTACATTTAGTACTGAGGACTACGCTTGCTTGTATATCTTAGAGTTAGTGAGGTTGCATGGGATTCCGTTGTCCATCATATCGGACCGTGGAGTTTAATTAACTTATCACTTTTGGAAATCTTTTCCAAGAGGACCTGACACTAGGGTGAAGTTGAGTATGACTTTTTATCCTAAAACCGATGGGCAAGCTGAGAGGACTATCCAAATGTTGGAGTCTATATTGGGAGCTTGTCTGTTGGAATTCCAGGGGATTTGGGATGAACATTTACCACTTATCAAGTTTGCCTACAGTATTGGGATGACACCATTCGAAGCATTTTATGGTAGACGATGTAGATCATCCATCGGGTGGTTTGAAGCCGATGAGGTGGCATTAATAGGATCGGACTTGGTGATGAATGCTATGGAGAAAATTAAAAGAATAAGGGAGAAATTGCAAATAGTCCAAAGCCGAGAAAAGTTCTACTCTGATATGAGTTAAAGGGAACTAGAGTCCCAACTTGGTGATGGGGTCTATCGAAAGGCGTTTCCAATGAAAGGTGTTCCGATTCAGTATGAAAGGAAAACTGAGTCCTAGATATGTGGGACCTATAAGGTGGTGAGAAGAGTGAGAAAAGTAGCATATGAGTCGGATCTATCTAATGAGTTGCACTTGATTCATCTAGTTTTCCATGTGTCAATGTTGAGAAAATTCATTGGTGACCCAAGTTCCATGGTTCCTTTGCATGATGTGAACATTGAAGAGGATTTGAGTTACAAAGAGGTACCACTTAAGATCCTAGAACGACAAGTGAAGAAGCGAAAGAACAAGGAAGTTGCATCCGTCAAGGAGATTTGGAGGAACCAACAAGTTGAGGGTGCTACATGGGAAGCAGAAGTGGATGCGGATATAATGAAGCACTATCCACATCTATTCCACTCTACTCAAGCCTAAGGTATTAGAAATTCTTTCAAGAACCTCAAATTCCGTGCGTTTTAGTTTCTCAAGATGTATACATTTATTTTCTATATTTATGAAGTATTTTGAAGCATGTTCTAAGACTGAAATCTAAATATTTTGAGAAATGATGTTTGACTTGCATGTTTGCATGCATACTGGGTTATTAGCTGCTAGTTTACTCTTGAGAGAATGTCTTTAAGTACATTCGAGGATGAATGGTCCCAAGGGGGAGTACTATAACCACACGCAGTTTAGGAGCCCTGAATACAAAATAGTTGGCCTGAAAAATAACCTGGAGTTTGGTTTATGGGACAACTTATGACCCGTAAGTTGACATACGACCCGTATGTTTGGTCCCTTAACATAGAACTTTAGAAAGGGGAAAAGTTTCCTAGTGTGGGGTGACCCACATAGGATACCTTATAGCCCATAGATGGTTTCTTGAGTGGGGCCCTAGTCATGAATGAAATTTGGAGTATTCAAGAAAGTGATTTATGAGTTATCAGACGATTCGTTGAATGGGTTACAACCCGTAAGACCCTTTCGTGGGTAAGGCCAAGGAAGTGAGGAAAATTGTTAAGTATGGAAGGAATTTACGAGTCCAACCACGACCCCTAAGATGTTTCACAACCCTGTTTATGCTTGATGGTTTTCAATTCAACAATGTTAGTTTTTATGATTTTTAGATGTGTCATCAGAGAATAGACTTATGGACCGTGGACTGACTTATGGCCCGTAATCGGAGTCTCGTAGGTCGACTTCGGTAGTTTTAAAGAGGGGCAATTTCACCATTTCTATCCTTTCTATTCCTATACCACGTCGTTTGGGGGGCAGGAAGGGGACCCTATAATATCCCTTAAGCCCTAATTCTTCCATTCCCATTCTTTACTCTCAAATTTCTAAGGCAAAAAAGGGCTCAAGAACAAGCTAAGGTAAAGCTAGTGTTTTTTCTTCAATTCTACAAGTTTGTTTCTCTATGGTTCTTCCAAAGTATGTGAGTTGATTTATGGGTATACTTTCACCTATAATGTTCCCTATTGAGTATTTTACCTTTTCTTTAATTTCCTAAATTTAATGTGCGTCCTTATGATTTCATGATCTTTACACTATTATATGATACTTGTGAAGTTTAGCCATTATTTTGCTAAGTAAATATATGCATATTTGAAGAATGATGTTGATTTAATGATGTCTTTCGATGTGATAAAGGTTGAGCATTTTTTATGTTCTTTTTAAAAGAAATTCTCTATGACTTATGTGATTTATGATTGTTCCATGATAAAGCTAAGCCTACCTAGTTTTCAAGTAAAGCTTTCTATGACTTATGATTTTGAATATGGAATTAATGAAGCGTTTCGAAGTTAAGTTTATCAAAGATATGAGTATAATGTTAATTACCTTAAAAGATTACGAAAGGACCCCAAGATGAAAGGACAATTCTCACTTGGTGGTTCCTAAGTTCGAGCTACTCCTATGATTTTTACTTATGATTCTAAGTTAAAGTTTAAAGATTCTGTGGGACGATTTAGCATTGAATGTGACATCAAGCAGGGGTTCAGTAAGGGAACTTTAGAAACAACCCTTTGTCACATTAACTATATTCCACCATAGGAGCCCATGTAGGCTAGGCTAGTAAATCAATATAGGCCATTTAAGTTATTATGATGCATGCTAAGGTTGATGGAGTTCCACCCGATAAGTGGTCTCCCCATGCCAACGTAAGGGGGTTTTGGATTTCATGTAGTAGCTCACATGGTCTTATATGTCGGTTAAGGTTCATTCCCACAAGTTTATGATCTTATGCTATATCTTCACTTTATGTTCTTTCTTATGCATTTTCTCATAGTGATCTTGAGCCATATTCCTTGTGCATGTTTAAGCTTGCTTATGTATCGTTTATTCTAAATATCCTTATATGTTATGTTTAATAATGATGGCATTACAATTTCATCCATGCTTTACATCTCAAATACACTATACATTCAAAATGTACTAACACATATTTTTCCTACATGATTTAACCATGTAAGGACAGACACTCCTCCCCCGGCTCGAGGCTAGTTTCGGTGTCCAAGACTAGTAGCTTTATTGTGGTGAGCCCTTAGTTCAGGACTCCTCCACTTTTTCACCTATCTTGTATCTTAGCTTTGCTTAATACAATGTATTTGCATCCTTTATGAGACTTTTACTTTCTATGTTCCCTTATTATGGATTCTTTTCGAATGGACGGAGATTGATCGATACCGGTCTTATCTGTTTATGATGTAGTTGGTATGTGTATGGAAAAATAAATTGATTATAGTTATTCCACTGCTTTTTAATGTTGTTTCATTGTTAAAATTTACCCTTAGACCTTTTCCCCTATTTTCTTCCGCAAAAGTTTTACTTAATGCCTATGAATGCTTACGATGCTAGAGATGGCTAGGTGAGGTGCCTTCGGGTATCTCATTCTCCATGTGATGACTAGGCCCCTAGGTTAGGTCATTACACTCAACCACTTACGTCGACTACTAGGATTTGGGACTTTATGAGGATGAACCCATTCAAGTACCATGGTTCCACGATTAATTAGGCTCCAGTGGAGTTCATTGGTGAGGCTTATGGAATATTATCCATCTTGGGAGTTCCACTTAATGAAACGGCCGAGCTTATGGATTATCAACTCAAGGGCGTTGCCAAAGTGCAGTACGACTAGTAGGTGCAACAGAGAGGGGCCAATAACATAGGAGGAGTTCAAGTGTGCCTTCCTAAACTGGTTTTTCTATTGGAGTTGAGGGAGGAAAAAGTCCAAGAGTCCATCAACCTTCGATAAGGCAACATGAGTGTGATGGAATACTCCTTCAAGTTCACCAAGTTCTCTAATTATGCACTGTTCATGGTTGCTGACCCAAGAGCTAAGATAAGCAACTTCATTTTCAAAGTGTTGGAGTTGATGTCCAAAGAATGCAAAACCGCTATGCTTGTCAAAGACATCTCCTGCCTTATGACCTACGTGGAGCAAATAGATAATGCAAAGTTGAGGGAACATGTTAGGGAGTCTAAGAGGGCTTGGGATTGATGGTGGTAGATTCTCTCACCAAAGATTTGGTGGACATGGCAAGTTTCGTGGTGGCCAAAAACAAGTGGTCAGGGGTTCAAATAATGCTCGTCCTCGAAGGTTCAGCAAGGACAAGGGGTTCAACTCCAAGCCACAAGGAGGTCTAGGTTCCCAAGCTTCTCCAGATTGCACAAAATGTGGAAGGCCTCACAAAGGGGAATTCTTAGCTGGTTCCAATGCATGTTTCAAGTGTGGCAAGCCCAGTCATCGTTCCAAGAAGTGTATAGGTGGTGGTGCTAGACCTTATGGCCAAGGTTCCTAAGGTGGTCAAATCCCAGGAGGAGCTCTAAGATCCAACTAGTTTTATGCCTTACATGCCCAACAAGAGGTGAAAGAGACTTCGAATGTTGTTATCAGTATGTTTTAGGTTTACAATTTTGATGTGTATTGATTGTTAGATTCAGGAGCCAATTTGACTTTTGTTACCCCGAATCCTACTTGAGGCCTTTGAAGTTAATACTGTTGTGGGTGAGTCTGTTAGTGCTAAAAGAGTCTGTAGAAAATATCGCATGTCTCTCTTGCATAAAGTTGTTCCTTGTGATCTTGTTGACTCACCATGATAGATTTTGATGTCATTCTTGGGATGGATTGGTTGCATTCCTCCTATGCTTTTATAGATTGTCGAACCCATAATGTAAAATTCCAATTCCCAAATGAACCCATTCTTGAGTGGGGGAAGGGGGAAAGGTAGTAGTTCGGTATGTAGGGATCAATTTGTCTCCTAAATTAAATACCATAAGAAAATTTCTAATAGGTATGTCTATCACCTAGTGAGGGTTAGGGATGCCTCTTCCGAAGTTCCATCTCTTGAGTCGGTTCTCATTGTTAATGAGTTCCTCGATGCCTTTTCCAAAGATCTTCCCAGGGTTTATCCCAGAAGGGAAATAGATTTCAGCAAAGAACTTCTTCTTGAGACCCAACCTATCTCCATTCCTCCTCACTGAATGGCTCCAGGCAGAGTTGAAGGAGCTAAAGGAGAAATTGAAGGACTTGTTGGAGAAGGGTTTTATTAGACCGAGTAGGTCTCCATGGGGTGCTCCAGTGTTGTCTGTGTTATGACCCAAACTTAGGTCTTAGTCGCATCATGGAAAATGTGGAACCCAAGTCTATTGTTCATATCATAAGCATACATAAGGTAATTAAACAATTTACATAAACAAGCAAGCGAAATAATAAGTTTTAAACTAAACTTATCATAGAATCCATAATCTCCCATTAAAGGAAGTTACATTAGAGCATCTAGACGTGCCTCTACATAACTCGATCTTGGTCAGATCTAGAGCACGCTACTAGCTCCCCTTCAAGATAAGAAAATATAAAAGTCTCAACACAGTATCAGTATGCAAGAAAGTAAAGGCTTGTCCCCAAAGCATCGGAACTCACCAAGTCTTCAAAGCTCAAACTCGGGTCTAGCAACAATAATGAGGAGTAACAATATTGTTTCCCATCCCTACATGGTTAGACCATGCAGGCAAATAGTATACGTTAGTATGTGGAATGTACTAACAATGTAGGGATGAAATGCATAAAGGAACATCACAACGTAATAACAATATGCATAGATATATCAGTAGAATAAGGACAACATATGAATGATCAATGCATCTTTAGAATAATGAATGGAAGCATCACAAAATATTTCATAACCTAATAGACATACTTATGTGGGAATAGGACCATAACTGACAATAAGACCATGCAGACTATTACATGGAATCCCGATGTTACCTTCATATCAGAGAAGGAGTATCCTACTTGCCAAGGTAGGCTATACCCTACCCTTTGGGCTAAACCTCAGTGCAGTGAGTGTCACGTACGAATGTAACACCCAGTAAAATTACAAAATACCCCTAGAGGAGAGGTATGAACATGTAAGGACCTAGAATTTTGTACGACCTCAAGGATGCATGAAAATTAATTTCGGAAAAGTTTTTGACAAAGGTGGCACTTCATGGGAGCCATCACGGTCTGTGTGAGGTGGCACGACCTGTGAGGTCATCCGTAAAGCTTCCGGAGTGAGATATTTCTAAGTATGAGATTCTCATGCTCAAACTAAGTTCACTTTCAACCCTTCAATTCAAGCTTATCTTTGTTGTTTAAGATCATCATGGGTCCCCTACATCAAGCCAAGTTCAAAGGAATTCCCTTGGCTAAACTCTTCTCAAGTACCAATAAGAGGGTCAACTTTGAGTGGGTATATCTCTTAGTTCAAAGTAAACTGGGTGGCCCACGACATATCAAATCGAAGCTCTTTTAATTTTCTTTCCAACGCATCCAGTCTCACCTCATTCCAAGTTCGGAGCAAGAAGTTACGCCCGTTTTCGTAAAACCTGCCTGGGCTAGACGGGAGCCTTCACGGGCGTGAAGAGCTTCACGGACTGTGAAGCCAACCGTGTCAAGGCCCTTGTGAAATTTAAAGATCCATTTCATTAAGGTGTTTTTGATATTTTTATTCATCCCCAAGGCTTTTTATGACCTCTAAAACCCTTTTTACATTCCTAAACTTCTCCAACACTAAACCTAAAGGTTCTTCATATGATTCGGTAAAAGGGTCAATTTTAAATGACCATATCTCTTAGAAAAAAATGAACTAGGTGTCTTACAATATATCAAATTAAATCTCTTCGAGTTAGCTTTCCAACGCACCTAGTTTCATCTAATTTCGAGCTCGGACCAAGGAGTTATGCTCGTTTTTGTTAAGACTGTTCGTGCAAGCAAGCCACACGGCCAGCCACACGGACCGTGTGGCAGGAGACGGTCCGTGAGGCTGAACTTAGTCACGATTTTCTTGCCAAATTGTGTTCTAAGTGTGTCTCCTTCCTTGGTACCTTCATACGAACCCTCGTACGGTCCGTGAAGCATCACACGGTCCGTACAACCTTCCGTTGGAAGCCCTTGGCTTGAAACAATTTTCTGAAAATTCTAAGTAAAGTCACATGGTTACTGTTCACTGACCGTGTCACTGTTCACTGGCCGTGAACAGTACCGTGAACAGTACTTAATATTTTTACCCATTTTGATTTTGGTTTTTATGTAAATATAAATTAGTTTAAGGGTGTTTTGGATATTTTTCACCCCTCCTAAGTCCATAAATTAGCTAATCTTCTTCATTTTTAGCCATTCTCTCATTTCAGTCCTCTCACTAAGACTTCACTCCTTCAAGATTCTCCAACATCTCTCTAGGATTGTCAATCTAGGACCTTTAGTTTGGAGTCCATCCTCTCCTCAAGTTCATCCTCAAGATATAGGTATGTGGGTGTTGATTCTTGGTCTCTTCCAACCAACAAGACCCAAATTCCTTCTTAAACTACTCTATGAACTTGGTTACTTGAAATATGAATTTTCTACTTTATCTTGGTATTTTGAACCATGCATGTGTTAGTTAAGACTCCTTATCATGATTTATGTTTGTTTTATGGTAAAGAACTATTTGGATTATGAAATTATGAACATGCATGTCCCTTTAAATGTGTTATTATGCAAGGGTGATATTTACTACCATTTCTATAAATTTTATTTGAATTTCCTAATCTTACATTATATCTTGTTTTAATATACTCTACATTACCCATGCCATTCCTACACTATGCATTGCATCACATTCATGACATTTTTATATGAAAATTTCGAAAATGTGAGGTTAAGCTCAATTTTGCCCAAAGGGGGAATTATAATGTGAATTTTGGTAAGACATGGGATATGACAAGAAGGTGATCACCAGTATGTCTAGAATTTTGGCTCTTGGAGCATCTTGGGTGCTTGCACCATCTTGTACTTGTAGATGAGCTATTCCTTGCATTTGTCATCTTGAATATTATCTTGTAAATTGGCGTTAAGCCCAAATATGTCTTGAACGTTATAAACTTGCACTTGACTCTTTTGAAAGCATAAGTATATATATATATAAAAGTATTCTTGTGGGATGTGTAAGACTTAGCACCGATGGATTGGGGGTCCTTCCCCTTTCCTTGAACTATGTGCCTACATAGGGACGGATGTAATTCGTCTATCTGTATATGATTATGATTTGTCTTGATATGATTCTGCAAATCCTTCTGAAAAATGGGTCATAAGGAAGGTGTCCATCCATCAAAAAGTGGGTCGTAAGGTGTGATGTAGATTACCCTTGGCAAGTAATCTTCTCCCTACCGATGGGAGGTCCAAATCGGTCCAATTCATGTAATAGCTCGCATGGATTTGGTTTGTCGGTTATAGTCCATCCCCGTTATATAGGAGCATTATCGCATGCATGCATCATGCATTCCATGGCATCTTGCATACTAAGTTCCTTTTCTTATGTATGATTCTTGTATATTATGTGCCCTTGTCATCGAACATGATTATGCAGGTCCGGTAAGCCATATACATTGCATACCGCATACTTAGTACATCCAAACGTACCAACGCATACTCTATGCCTACATGATTTTACCATGTAGGGACCATGTGCCATGATCATCCACCACTTGACGGGTAGCTCGAATTCGGAGAGTTGATATTGTGGTGAGTCCTATCTTCCAAGGACAAGCCACCTTTCTTCTACCTACGCCATTTTCTATTTATCTTCTTAGTTGAGGGTGAGCCCGGGATATGTCTTGGCCCCCGTCCCATCTTATGACTAGAGGCAAATGTTGGGCACTTGTAAACTTTCTCATTTTGTTTAACTATAAATGAATGGATTCTTGAGATTTGATCTCCATCATTTAGTTATATGTGCTTAAATAATATTTTGAACCAATGATGTGGAAATTTGATACTTTGAGGCTTGTTTGGGGACTCTCGGGTCCCCAATCACCGTGTCACATTTAGGCCCCGACCCCGGGTCGTGACAGAACATAACACGTCTTCCCATGCTCTGAGGACAAATCTGAGGCTAGATAATGATCGACCATAACAATTGAGCGGGAAAGTGATCTCGGTTGATTTTTAGAGCAATCAGATCAAAAGATAAATTTTTGATGCAAAGACAAATTCCAGAATAAGTGCCTGACATGTGTGCGATGCGCACCTGCTGTGGACCAACAATTAGTTTTGTTCAAATAATTTTCTACGAGATTAGAAACCTCGTTCGAAGAATTTTCAACAAAAAAACCTAAAATTTGACATTGTTCACGTCACGGGCCCCATGTCTCGAGACAATTTTTTTTTGAATTTCGTGAGGGGCATTCCAGACTTTTCCAAACCCCTCATAGACATAAACCATGACAAAAATAGGATGTTTTGAGTATAAACAAGGTTTTATACTCCATTCTAAGTCCTTTCTAAGTTCTTGAAAGAAGCTAGGGCCAAGGGGAAGAGAAGAGGAGCGTAAATTGAGGATTTCGAGGAGATTTCTTGAAGGTTGATTGTGGAAAGCTTCACACCAGGTATGTAAGGCTAAAATAAAGCATGAGATTGTTCTCCCATGTGCCCCATAGATGCTAATAGAAGAGTTAAAAGTCCATGAGTCCTCAAACATGTTTCTGATAGTATTATCTTAATGAATTTCTTGAAAATTATATCAATTACATGTATTTTTATATGTTGATGATCATCATAAACTTACTTTCTTGAATTGAATACTTTTCAAGAGACATTGTATAAACCTTATATGTTAACTTTTGAAAGCATGCATGTATGAACTTAAAGATTGAGTCTAGAGCCTTGACTTGAGAATGTTGAATGTGATTGTGATGTGAGTATGATGATGAATTGATAGAACTTGATGGTCCATGAGTAGTCATGAATGAAGTCTAACGAATTTCCTAATCGATTGTTCCCTAATGATTGACCTAATTCTTAAGCTATTGATTGAGAGTTGAATTGATGAGATGGTGAGAGTCTCCATGAGACTGATTGAATGAGGAGTGCCTCCATAAGGTTGATTGAGATGATTTGAATGAGATGGATGAGTCTTATGGGCATTGAGTCTTGGGAGGATTATCGAGCACTAAAATAGGTAAGAGTTAAACCAACTCGCACTCATTAAATACGTTACCAAACGTAGGTGAGGATTAGAAACATTACATTAAAGTTCCCTCTTGATAGAGTCCTTGAAATAATAGAGGACTTGTTGATAGCTGGATCCCTAGTGGATTTTATTTGTTTTCTACGTGGTAAGTATGAAATGGTCGTGGCAACACCGACAGGATGTTGTACAATCACTGGCTCATAAGTTATTGTTGTCGGATAAGAGAAACTCCTAGAAAGTTCCCACATTAAGTACTCTGAGTCGAGATGAGATGAAATGAGAAGAGTTAAGTTCCTTTGAGATGAGTCTGATGTAATTTATGAGGTTGATTGGTTGATGGGTCACTTGTCTACTCTTTATTCTTGTTTTATATAAATATTTGACATTCTGATTTGGTTATTATTCTAAGTTGATGTTATTTTTGTATTATTTTATCTGCTTTTGTTTTATTCAGCTATTTTACATATCGTACATTCCACGTACTGACCCCACTCGGTGCTGAATAATTTCATGATACAGATACAAGATTTAGAGATCATCAACATGCATATCATTGAAGATCTATCGCAGTCAGCAGAGTTGGTGAGCCTCCTTTACTTTGGGGGACCATTATTTACTTTCATCTAACTATTAGAGACAAACCTTTAGAGTAGCTTTTCTATTTCACGAGTTGAGGTAGCCATGGGTCTGTCATTGACACCACTTGATAGCGATAGAGGCTACATAGACTAGAGTCAAATGTTGATGTTCAGCTAGTATCTTTCTTATTACGCTATTTGAGTTTCGATGTTCCCATTATACTCTGTAGTCTTCTGCTGATTTGTAGATTCATTGAGTGAATAGATGTGATGAGACCAAGTGGTTTGCTTAGGGACTAGCAATAGTCTCTGAGTGCTGGCCACGTCTAGGGCAACCACCCGAGGTGTGGCAAACTTGATATCAGAGCACAGAGTTCAAAAGTCCTAGGGAGTCTATGAAGCGGTGTCTAGTAGAGTCTTGTTTATGGGTGTGTCGTCGACCACACTTTATAAGCAAGAGGCTATAGGACATTAGGAATCGTTACACTTTTTTCTCATTCCAAATTCATGCGATAGAGTTAAACTCTATGAAAGCTCTTTTCTAGTTCATGCATTATGTGTTTACAGAATTGTGACCATGTTTCTAAGAAGAGTTGATAAAGCTAAAGGGAGTCCGGCTAAATAGAATACCATCTAACTCGAGACCCTAAACCAGGATGAGCCCATAGGTCCTGCCGTCCCTGCCGTGCAACCAGTACTGGCTGACGTCAATAATGCTGAGCTTTGCCAGGCCATCCAGAACTTGGCCCAGGCTATGGCAACACTAGTTATTTGACAGAGAGCAGGCAGGTGGGGTGTTCCAAATACATCCAAAGTTTGCGAGTCCTTGAGGATGAACCCACCTGAGTTTAAGAGGCCGAGGAGGAATAAGAACTGTTGTCACTTTTAGGAAGAGACTCATGAATTTAAATCTTAGAGATCTAAGCCCCAGACTAGTGGCGTGAGGATCCTAAGGCAAGACACATTGTGGCACGTATGTCAAGTTTCACTTGGGAGAATGTCACGGAGGGAGTACCGAATGTTACAAGTGTAGTCAAATGGGTCACCTTTAGAGGAAATGTCCAATGTGGTCCTACGAGGCCCAAACTCCTACACCAGCACCACCAGCTAGAGAAGATCAAAAAAGTTCTCTTGATGTCTCCCAGATGTTGTGACGGGTATGATTTGAGTCCTTACTTACTTTTGATGTTATTCATGAGAAAGAAACCTATGTCTTTAAAGAGTTTAGTGTTACCACCTAAGAATAAGATGTGAGGTCTTATACCACCCTAAGCAGAGCTGTCATCTCAGAGCTAAAATGATAATGATAGAAAGGAGAAGACGAGACAGTGAGAGTGATAGTTGATTGAGGCTTGTAGTTAGAGTTATATACCTATTGGGTAAGTAATGAGATGAAGAATTGTTTGCCATAAGTTTGATGAAAGAGTGGTGAGTATCCTATGATTGTCATGATGAGGTATAGAGAGAGAGTTAGTTTCAGAATGTGTTAGAGTGTGCTCAAAACTAGAAAGAGTTCAATGTTTACATAGCCTGATATTTGAATTATGAGGGTGAAATGTAGATGCTGAATAGGGGAAAAGAGTGCTTTCAATGTGATAGATCTACACTAGTCTTATAATTTTGAAGTAAGAGCCCCACGAGATTTATATAGATATGAGCTTAGCCAGATAAGGGGGTATAGTGAGTGGAGGAATTGTACTTGAGTTGCGAAGAGGGGATGTGTTGATTGAATACCTGCTATGAGATTTTAGTGGGCGTATGCTCCGAAATTGGCGTAGTAATTGTAAGTTAGTGTGATGCTGGAGAGGTCTGTGATAGATGCACATGTTAGTACTAAACTCTAAGCTTGAATTTTAAGGAGTAGTGGTAAAGAGAAGACAACATCGGGAGAGTGATAGACTTAGTAAGAGATTCGCTCTAAGAGGTTACCATAGTGTGTGTTCAAGAGAAAGATGCTAATTGGTAAGGAAAGTGATGCTATGGGCAGAGTACAAGTGCCCCTTAGGTAAGATGAGAAAAATGAGGATAGCTCAATAGGTTAGAAGAGGCTTGAGATGTATATCCATATGATTGTGTAAAGATCTGTGAAACTCTATATTATGACTATTATAAGAATCTAGATAGTATACTTGAGTTGTCAACGTGAAGTAGGCTGAGTAAGCATTCTTTGTCATCATGAGTAGCTAAGTTGATTGGGGCTTATGGATAGACGATGATGAGTTTTCCATGATAGTCTAAGTCATACAAATGTGTTTATGGGAGACAGAAATTGGTAGTCTACAGGCAAAAGAGGAGGTTAGAGTGTAAGAGTTGTGGGAAGTGGCTATGTATGCCATTAAGAGAAGCAAATATATAGAGATTCCATAGAGACAGGAGGAAGCTAAGAGTGGTATCTTTGAGGAGATTCCTAGTGGCTATTTTATAAATGCGACAATAGTATAATAGAAGAGTTTAGGACACCTATTCCTGTGGATAGTGATTCCTTGACCGTATGGAGATATATGCTTATAGCCTAGTAGAGGGAATTGATTTGTAAAACTTAAAAGATGACCCTTGAGCTAAGAGGGAAATGATGATCTGATAGACCAAGTAGATCTTGAGCTTTCGATGGTGATAGGTTGATTTGGATGAGGCATCAATTTTTTTCATCTTGTATATTCCTTATACATTAGTGCAAATGTTACTCTATTCTTTTCTGGTATACGATGGCCATGCCTATGGCCTAGTCCCATATACCACTTGTCGATTGTAATTCATGTGAGTTGTGAGGATGAAAAGTGATGAATTCATTCATTAATTTTGATCTTACCCTATGGATTTAAGAGTTTCCACTCCTATGTTAAAACGAGAGGTGACCTGAGTTTTATACCATGTATAGTTTTGTGAACCTAGAATGAGTCTCGATAGATGAGACAGATTGTACTTCACTATGAATGTTCTCAAATAAGATTTCTCGATTAAATCGTGGTAAGGATCTTGTACTTCACTATGAATGTTCTCAAATAAGATTTCTCGATTGAATCGTGGTAAGGATCTTCATTCCAAGTTCTTTGAGTGATCCTATCTTCCTAGTCCTGATAAAAATATTGATGAGAATAGAGGAGTGATAGTTGATGAGAGAAAGTAAGGGTTCTTTATTCTCATGTTATCTTACGCATGCCCGACTTTCGGTATCTTATGCTATAGTTGATGGTAGGATGTAGAGTATCAAGTTTTAGATGTAGAATCATGCTTGTTTGGCATGAGAAGGTGGTAGTTGGGGTTTCGCCAAATGGGGAGATGACGAGTTCCTCTAGGCCCAAGTAGTGATGCTAATAGTATTAGACGGAGAATGAGGATAGATGAGGAGGAGTGAATGTATCCTTATTAAGACATTGGTGTTGTATTTGTGTAATGTAGGGATAGAGATAGGGAGGAGGGGGGAGATGAGACTTTATTACAAGCAATAGATAGGTAAGAGTAAATTAGAGTGTCTCTAGATAAGAATATGTTGGTGTATCTTTGAGTGAGAGCTTATTCAATGGTGGAGGCAGAAGCGCTAAGTAGGCTTGATAATTCTTAGATATAGTAAAGTGTGTCAGAGTGGTAGGCTTGAATGAGTGGTTGTTGTTGTGTGAGAATTGATGATAGACTATTGAAGACTTCGTAATAAGGGTAAGAGTGGTGAAGTAGTGAAGAAGACTAGTAACCTTTTAATGAAAGTCCCTGTGAAAGCATAAAGCTTGAGTATTGAGCAATTAGCATTATTCGAATATGATGATCTTAGGAATAGCATTTTGGGGCTTATAATTAGGCTCGAACGGAATAAGAGGATGTGGTTAAGCGCAGACTTGAATGAGAGCTATGAGCTTAAATTGATGAAGTGTGGGGGCATGAAAAGGAGTGTAGTTGAGATAAGGTTCTAAGCTTGAGATTTATCCATAAAGTCTTGTATATTACGATGGTTCCATTCTCAAATAGAGTTGATGACCTTGTTCTTGAGTTCAAATGACTGACTGTTGAGGCGTATAAATAATTCGAATAGATTCTATTCGTGCCTAACAAGGAAAGTGATAAGGGTATGTCCTTACCCTTGACTTAAATTGATCTGTCTATTCTTGAGTTGATATATCTATTCCTGAGTCTGAGTAGAATTTGAGGATAAATGATCCCAAGGAGGAGATGATGTAACACCCAGTAAAATTACCAAAATACCCCTAGAGGAGAGTTGTGCACATAACGCATCTTCCCATGCTCTAATGGTAAATCTAAGGCCGGATATGCGATCGGCATGAGGAATTGAGTGGGAAAGTGGTCTCGGTTGATTTTTAGAGCAACCGAATCAAAACAAAATTCTATGTGAAAATGAATTTCAGAATGAGTGTGCGACCTGCACCTGCCGCAGACTAAGTTTTATTCCAAAAATTTTCTACGGGATTAGAAACCTCGTTCGGAGAATTTCTAACGAAAAAACCCCAAATTTGACATTGTCTGTATCGCGAACCCCATGTTCCAAGATGGACTTTTTTCAAATTTCATGAGGGGCATTCCAGACCTATCCAAACCCCTCCTAGACTTAAACCATGATAAAAATTGGCCGTTTTGAGTATAAAAAGGTTTTATACCCCATTCTAAGTCCTTTCTAAGTTCTTGAAAGAGGCTAGGGCTAAGGAGAAGAGAAGAGGTGTGTAAATTGAGGAGTTTGAGGAGATTTCTTGAAGGTTGATTGTTAAAAGCTTCACACCAGGTATGTAAGGCTAAACGAAAGCATGAGATTGTTCTCCCATGTACCCCATAGATGGTAATAGAAGAGTTGAAAGTCTATAAGTCCCCAAACATGTTTCTTGAAGTATTGTTGTGATGAATTTCTTGAAAATTATATTAATTACATGTATTTTTATATGTTGATGATCATCATAAACTTGTCTTCTTGAATTGAATACTTTTAATGAGATATTGTATAAACCCTATATGTTAACTTTTGAAAGCATGCATGAATGAACTTAGGGATTGAGTCTAGAATCTTGACTTGAGAATGTTGAATGTGATTGTGATGTGAGCATGATGATGATTTGATAGAACTTGATGGTCTATGAGTAGTCATAAATGAACTCTAAAGAATTTCCTAACCGATAGTTCCCTAATGATTGGCCTAAGCCTTGAGCTATTGATTGAGAGTTGAATTGATGAGATGATGAAAGTCTCTATGAGACTGATTGAATGATGAGTGCCTCCACGAGGCTGATTAAGATGGATGACTATTATGAGCATTGAGTCTTGGGAGGAGTATCGAGCATCGAAATGGATATGAGTAAAACCAACTCGCACTCACTAACTATATTGCCAAGCATAGGTGAGGATTAGAACCATTACATTACATTGAGGTTCCCTCTTGATAGAGTCCCTGAAATGATAGAGGACTTGTTGATAGCTGGCTCCCTAGTGGATTCGATTCGTTCTCTACCTGGCAAGTACAAAATGGCCGTGGCAACACCAGCAGGATGTTGTACTATCACTGGCTCATAGGTGATTGTTGTCAGATAAGAGAAACTCCTAGAAAGTTCCCACTGGCTCATAGGTGATTGTTATTGGATAAGAGAAACTCCTAGAAAGTTCCCACCTTAAGTACTCTGAGTCGAGATGAGATGAAATGAGATGAGTTGAGTTGAGTTCCTTTGAAATGAGTCTGATGTGATTGATGAGGTTGATTGGTTGATGCGTCACTTGTCTCCTCTTTATTCTTGCTTTAGGTAGACATTTGGCATTCTAATTTGGTTATTATTCTGAGTTGATATTATTTCCTCATTATTCTATCTATTTTTGTTACATTCAGCTATTTTACATACCATACATTCCACGTACTGATACCACTCGGTGCGGCATCATTTCATGATGCAGATACATGATTTAGAGATCGTCAACAGGCGCATCGTTGAAGATCTATCGCAGTCATCAGAGTTAGTGAGCCTCCATTACTTCGGGGGACCATTATTTACTTTCATCTAGCTACTAGAGTTAGACCTTCAGAGTAGCTTTACTATTCTTGAGTTAAAGTAGCCATGGGTATGTCATTGTTACCACTTGATAGTAATAGAGGCTTCATAGACTAGAGTCGAATGTTGATGTTGAGACTTGTTGACTAGTATCTTTCTAACTAGTCCTCGTTATTTATTATGCTATTTGAGATTAGATGTGCCCATTATACTCTTTAGTCTTTCGCTGATTCATAAAGTCATTAAATGAATGGATGTGATGAGGCCAAGTGGTTCTCTTGGGGACTAGCAATAGTCTTTGAGTGTCGGCCACGTCTAGAGCACCCTCCCTGGGCGTGACAATGGATCCACTAACATAATACCATATAGAAACATAATCATAATCATACACGTAGTTATTAGATTTAAGACTTTATATAAGGACCCCTTAGGTCGAGTCCCCACCCTAAGCCTCATCCAATGCTGGGTCATATGCCACAAAATATATAACATGCATTAAATATAAAGCCGTCAACACAATTCGTAGTTGATAAATCATACTTGCATAGCTTGTAAATAGGTATAAAACCAGGTAAATTAATTCATGTCAAAAGAATAGTCAATCTACATACTTGCATATCGTGTAGGTATACTCCCCATCTTGTAATCATTGCATAAATATTAGGGACTTAAGTCACTCTCATAGTCATGATCATAGACATACATTCATACTTGGGATCTCATTCATTAAAACATACCTTAACATAGTAAATTGGTACCAAATATGGGTTCATAGACAATTGAAGCTAAAATCGTGAAATGTAATGATAATCATGTGAGATTAATGTAGTTGAAACCAAATTGAATCATAGGTAAAAGAGCCTATATCATTTTCATAAGACCTAATCAACATATATTTGAAATCCCTTGTAAATCAATCGAAAATCATGCAATTCATGTAATTTATCATAATCCATGCATTATATAGTAATTTAATAATAGAATAATCAAAATTCAAGTACTTAAAGTAAGATCATGGAAACCCATGAAATTTCATGATTGAACTTGGAAAGAAAGTGAGCTTGAGTTTGGGCTCCATGGATGAATTCCACATACCTCAATGGAGAAACCTTAGAAATTTGGGTGAATTGATCTTGAAATCCTTCAAGAACTTGGAACCCTATGCTTCAATGGAAGAAATCCTTTGAGAGAGAAAGACTTAGAATTTTTTGGAGTGAGTTTGAGAATAAATGAGTTTGAAAGGGTTTAAGGGTAGTTCTAGTAGGATTTTAAGGGTATTTTTATTAGGATTAACGCAATTAGGGTAGTTATAGGATTAAAACGACATAGTATAGGGATTAGATGATTAAGAAAAAAACTATAAAGTTCTTTATTAAAAACTTGTCGAACCCATCCACGAGTCAAAGATTGAAATACAACTCATAACTTAAGGGTTTTTGTAATGACCTTCTAGGTCATTTCTAGGTTTTGCAAATAATTAGTCAGTTTGAATATTTGCATAGCGACCTCGGACCATTTGTAACGTATTAATATTATTAGTTTGATTGTTAGGTGGATCGGTTTAGGTTTAGGCAACTTTTTGAGTCAAATGAAAGATTATAACTGTAAAAAATGAATTTTCAGGTAATGTCCTAGTAAACGACCTTGGATCAAAATTCTGACAGTTCTATCAGCTCCAAAGCAACCAAATTAGGCTAGGAGAATGTTTGGTGCAGTTATATTGTGTTTTACAAATTTAGCCATCGGAATAAGTTAATAATTGACTCTAGTCAACACCCTTGGAAAACATGCTCTGAATGAGAATTTTGATAGCACGTTCAACTCCAAAATATCGAGTTTGGTCTAAAATGATCCTTCATTTGATACCGGAAACTTTCAGATGTGATTTGACCCACGAGGTCTTTTTGTTAAAAGTTGCATATAAGAAAGTGGGACTCACATCGGATTGTAACAACCTCCAATAAGAATTTTATTTGCGCCATTTGATTCGAAACGTCAAAGTTATTAGAGTTATGTAGTTTGTGGAAATTGGAGTTCAAATGAGCCCAAAACATTGAAAAAATGGAACGAATGGTTGTTGAAAAGAGGGAGAATGACATGACAGGCTAAGGTGTTGCCACGTGGCATGATCTGGTGACACCACATGGCAGTTTCAATATGTATATATATAAGAAGGTTTTGTTTCCAGGAATGAGTGTGTGTATACTAGCTACGAAGATCCAATGCAATGCACATACCCAATAGTTATTCATAATTTTTTTAATGATATAATTGCACGCTATTAAATTTTCTCATCAAGTGTAACATTAATATCCAATAAATATTATTATTATTGATTAAATTTTAAATTTTATGATTAATTGATTTTAAATTATATATATATATATATATATATATATATATATATATATATATATATATATATATTTGTAGTACTTCCTTTTTGACACAAATATAATCATGAGAAGATATTGAAATAGTTATTTAATTTTATTTGTCCAGTTTAAAG